>CM060903.1:431734523-433017023 GCA_030737815.1 Allium fistulosum | reverse complement strand
ATAAGAAGTTGTGTCCAATTTACCCGAATGTTTCCACACATAGCATATAACGCCTTGAAGTTTTCGGGATATACTAAGTGGTACGACCCTCCTCTTGGAACAATAGACTTCATCATGAATCGATGAAAAAGTCGTGCTTTAGGTCGGAGAGATGAAGTTTGCCTTAAGTCGGTAGCATCATCTTCAAAGAATAAGTGACTTAGGCGGTCACGAGTTGATGGATTACAATCTACATCATGTAATGAGATTCCACCCGGTCGAGCATTTAAAATATGATTCATTCGATCAATGGAGAGAAACATCGATGTGCCACATACCGAAGTCCAAACACAATTTTCAGTGTTTCTAGGTGGATTGACAAGATTGAGATTTGCTAAGAATAACTTGACCATTATATGATTAATCTTCAAGTTGTTTTTCCTATGGTCAAGAAAAGCATCAAGACCACTTTCAAGAGCGGCGTTTTCAACACCGTAGGCGGTAAAATCAGGATAACTTACAAAAGACTCCTCAAAGATTTTTGCATCTTGAAGCTTTATCCATCTTTCTAAAGCTTTTTCACTTACTAACCAAGAAGAAATTTGAGAATCTACAGGAGTTGAGGAAGATTGGCCAGCGGTAGTCTTAGATTTCTTTTTGGGAGCCATTTTTCTTGAAGAATTTGAAGAAGTTTAGAAAGGTTGTAATGGGGGCTAGGGTTCAAATCTGTTGTGGAAGAGTAAAGTGAAGAGGTGAGATAAAAAGGTGAAGGGTTGGGTTAAAATATGAAGGCAATTTTAGCAGAATAACACGTTCGGTCGACTGAAGGACCTGGATCGGTCGACGGAGTTTAGGTTCAGAACAGTGCTGAAACTTTCGGGAAAAGCTTCGATCGACTGGTGCAGGGAATTCGGTTGACCGAGTTTAAAAAATATTCTACTGTTATTCGGGAAATACGTTCGGCTGACCGAGTCAGGTATTTCGGTCGACCGACTTGGAAGAAATCTGTTTTTAAAAACTTCTCGGGACAGCTTCAGTTGACCGGTTCAGGCATTTCGGTCGACCGAAAGCATGTCATGTTGTTTTTTTTTTTAAATAAGAATTATAGAAATATAATCATATTATTACATCATATTTATTTATACAGCTTATATAAAAAAATAACATATATATACTAAAATATAGCCATGATGAATTAGCATCGACGTTCCCATGAATTTGGAGATGGAACGTTTTCTACCGGTGACCATATTGGAGCTATTGGAGATTGAACATGGTTAGAGGGAGATGGAGTTCTGTAAGAAGGTTCAGCAACATCATCCTTCTTAGATGAACAAAATTTCATGGTAATCTTTTCAAGGAAGCTTAAACGTCTTGCCGTGACTTTCTGTTCGTAATAAAGTTCCCTTTGCATATTCATCTGTTGTTGTTGGTAGTGATGAATTTCATCAATCTTTTGTTTGGTTGATGGAGTTACTACCATTTCCTTTTTCCCTTTCTTTTTATCAGGTGTATAACCTGTATGAGAGTCTTCCCATGGTTTCCACCTGTGTCGGGGATCATTATCTGGAGAGGGAAATTCTAAAACACGATTTGGCATTGGAAATGTAGGATAAGGACCACCTTCGGGGATACGATCAGAATAGTCGTCGTCCGGGGAAGTATAAGAGAGATGAGAATTTTCAGAGTTGTAGACATCATTGTTAGAAGACATTTTTGTTTTAAGTTTTTGTTTTGTATTTGATGTTCTATTCAATAAACATATGTATGTATATATATAACCATATTTTCTAAAAAAATAGTGGTCTAAAATCAAATTTTAGTTTTAATCACAGAATTCTTTAAACAAAAACTGTTTACAAATGAATGACATACAATGCTTTAGAGTTAAAAAAATAGTATATTCTAAAATTAAGTTTCAATGATGTAAATTAGAAACAGAGGTGGAACAAGAAACACCCATAGCCCAAGTGGCTATACTACAACATCTAACATATAAGTCAGAAGTCATGAGTTCGAGTACCGCTTTGGTCAGAAAAATAATTTTATATTTTTCATCATTTTATATATATATATATATATTTATTTATTTATTTTTTTTATTCATAAGTCTTTAAACGACATTATACCTAAATCTCGTCTTAGTTTTATAAAAGAAATTTCATTTAGTGGTTTAGTAAAAATGTCAGCTATTTGATTTTCAGTATTGATAAATTCTAGATTTATTAATCCTTTTTCCAAACAATCACGAAGAAAATGATGACGAATATCTATGTGTTTTGTTTGGGAATGATTGACCGGATTTTTTGAAAGGTTTATTGCACTGGTATTATCACAATAAATTATTGATTTTTCAAGATGACAATTAAAATCTTGTAATGTCTGTTGCATATATACGACTTGTGCACATGCCAAAGCAGCAGATATATATTCTGCTTCACATGTTGATAAAGAAACACAATTTTGTTTCTTACTAAACCAAGAGACTAAGGAACGTCCAATGAAGTGACACGTTCCGCTCGTACTTTTTCGATCCGTCCGACTTCCTCCAAAATCAACATCACTATAGGAAACTAATTCAAAAGGACATTCTTTCGGATAAAATAGTCCGAAATCTTTGGTTTTAGTTAGATAACGAATAATGCGTTTAACTGCTCTCATATGTGATTCTTTGGGATTTGCTTGAAATCGAGCACATAAACAGACACTCATCATAATATCGGGGCGACTCGCTGTTAAATAAAGTAAAGAACCTATCATACTACGATATAACTTTTGATCAACACTTTTGCCATCTTCATCTCTATCGAGATGAACCGTTGTACTCATAGGAGTTGGTTTGGCAGCAGTATTTTCAAGACCAAAACGTTTGATTAAATTATAACAATATTTTTCTTGATTAATAAAAATTCCATTTTCAATTTGTTTAATTTGTAATCCAAGAAAATATGACAATTCTCCCATATGAGACATTTCAAATTCATTTGTCATTATGGTTGAAAATTCTTGACATAATTTTTCATTTGTCGAGCCGAAAATAATATCGTCAACATATATTTGAATTATTAAAATATCTTTATTAGTTTTCTTAATAAAAAGTGTTTGATCTACTTTACCGATTTCAAAACCAGATTCTAATAAATAACTTTTAAGACGATCATACCAAGCACGTGGTGCTTGTTTTAAACCGTATAACGCCTTTTTAAGTTTATATACATGATCCGGAAATTTTTCATGATTAAACAAAGGTGGTTGTTCAACAAAAACATTTTCTTTTATGAATCCATTTAAAAATGCACTTTTAACATCCATTTGATATAGTTTAAAATTATGAAAATATGCATAAGCTAATAATATTCGTATTGCTTCAAGTCGGGCGACTGGAGCAAACGTCTCTTCGTAATCAATACCTTCTTCTTGATTATATCCTTGTGCAACTAATCTAGCTTTATTCCTTGTTATATTTCCTAGTTCATCTGCTTTATTTTTGAAAACCCATTTAGTACCGATGACTGATTGATCACTAGGTCTAGGAACGAGTTCCCAAACTTCGTTTCGTTTGAATTGATTTAATTCTTCTTGCATGGCAAGTATCCAGTAGTCATCAGTTGAAGCTTCTTTTATATTCTTAGGTTCTATTTTAGAAAGAAAAGCAACATGACCAGCTTGATTTAATTGATGTCTGGTTTTAACATTCGTATTAACTTCTCCAATTATATTTTGCACAGGATGATCTTTTAAAATTCTAGGTGGAGATTTTATTAAATTAGAAGTTACATTTGTATTGGTTTCATGAATATCAAGATTTTCATTTGTACTAATATTCTCATTCTGAGTAGATTCATCATCAGAATCAATAGTAACACTCGGATTTATATTTTTAAAATTTTCGTTGAAAGAAACATGTAAACTTTCTTCAATAATTTGAGTTCGTTTATTATAAATTCGATAGGCCTTGCTTCGTTCATCGGATTTTGGATCGAATTTGCCTAGTTGATCTTTAGTATTTAAAATAAAACATTTGGAACCAAAAACTTTTAGATATGAAATATTTGGTTTTCTTCCATTTAGAAGTTCATATGGTGTATTTTTAGTTAATGGTCGAATAGAAACGCGATTCAGTACGTAACAAGCAGTAGCTACAGCTTCTGCCCAAAATTGTTTCGATAAAGTTGTTCCATTTAGTAAAGTTCTTGCACATTCTTGTAACGTTCTATTTTTCCTTTCTACAACTCCATTTTGTTGTGGTGTTCTAGGAAAAGAGAAATTATGGTTAATACCTTTTTTGTTACAAAATTGTTCAAAAACTTCATTTTCAAATTCGCCTCCATGATCACTTCTTATATTTTTAATTTTCAAAGTTTTAATATTTTGAATTCTTTTAACAAAAACTTTAAAATTATCAAAAGTATCACTTTTATTTTTCAAAAAGAAAATCCAAGTATATCTAGAGAAATCATCTACAATAACAAAAACATATCTTTTATGATTAATAGATTTCACTTGAGTTGGACCAAAAAGATCCATGTGTAAAAGTTCAAGTGGTTGTTCTGTAGATATTACTTTCTTTGATTTAAAAGAAGATTTTGTTAATTTTCCTAATTTACATGCATCACAAAATATGTTAGTTTTGAATTTTATATCGGGTAACCCTTTAACTAATTTATTTTTAGCAAGTTTGTTGATGGTATTAAAATTTATGTGACAAAATCTTTTGTGCCAAAGGCAAGAATCATTCTCTTTAGCTACTAGACACAAATTTGAATCATTATTAACATTCATATTTAGGATATAAATATTTTTATCTCTATTTCCTTCGAAAATAATGTTGTGATTTTTATCAAAAATGTTACATTTATCTTCTGAAAAAGTTATATTAAAACCTTTGTCGCATAGTTGACTAATACTTAATAAATTATGTTTTAAATTTTTAACTAATAAAACATCAGTAATGAGAGGTAAATTAGATGTACCGTTGCTATTGACATTGCCTTTGCCGATGATATACCCTTTTGAGTTATCTACAAAGGTGACTGCTCCTCCATTTGAGTATATAATGTTTGATAACATTTCTTTGTTTCCAGTCATGTGTTTTGAGCAACCGCTATCTAAAATCCATTTTCCTCTCTTTTTATGTGGTACCTGCAAAAAATTATTAAAAGTTGGTACCCAATCTTTTTAGGGTCCTAAGAGTTAGATCTTAGGAAGCCAAACCCATACGGGTTCAGAATTCCCTTTATAAACATAATTCTTGTTATTATGAACAGTTTCCATAAAACTTTTGATATGTTTATTCCTTATCAATGTATTATTGGTTTTTGGAATCCATATCTTAATAGTTTTAGTATTTGAATAAACTGTTTTCCTAATATCTTTCTTAATTTTATTATTAATTTTACTTTTAGCATAATTATTTTGTTTCTTAAATCCTAGTCCAGATTTATTGTTGGAAGTTTGAGAGTTTTCTATTATACTAGAAAGATTTTCTCTTCCTTTATTGAAATTAGAAACATTTTTAGAAATATCATCAAATTTTATTTTAAGACTAGATTTTTCTAACTCTAAATCCTTAATTTTAGATATTAAATCATTATTTTCAAAAAGTAAAACATCATTTTTAATTTTCTGAATTTCTAGTTCCTCAGATATTGACGTAATTTGAGAAGATAAGTTAGAATTCGATTGTTGAGAGATTTTAAGTTCTTCTTCCAATATTACCTTCTCATCTTTTAACATATCTACTTCTAAAACTGTTCTATCTAACTTTCTTTGCAACTCCTTATTTTTCTTTTTAAGTTGTTTTGTTAAATTTACTAATTCAGAATTTATTTCAATTAAATCTTCAAAAGTAAAATCACTTACATCGTCTGACGAAGCCATGAAGCATACATTTGCTTGTTCATTATCACTTTCACTCTCTGATGAGGATGATGAGTCAGTGTCGTCCCAAGTGACTGAAAAAGCTTTTCGTTTGTTTTTGTCCTTCTTGAAATTATTCTTTTTACGATCTGGACAATCTTTCTTCATGTGTCCTTTCTTGTGACATTCATAACATTCCATTGTTGAAGATGATGGTTTGCTACTATTAGAATTGTTGTTGGAATTATTTTTGTTTCCCTTGAATTTGTTTCTGTTGAATTTCAAAAACTTTTTGAAATTTTTAGCGATCATTGCCATATCTTCATTATCTGAGTCGGAATCATCTTTTTCTACTTGGAATGCTACATTTTTCTTTTCTTGTGCTCCATTTCGTTTTGCCTGCAAATTTACTTCGTAGGACATTAAATTACCTATCAATTCTTCTGGTTTTAATGTTGACAAATCAGTTGCTTCTTCAATAGCTAGGACTTTTCGTTCCCATTCGTCCGTTAAAGAATTCAAGATTTTTGTAACAACATCAAAATCAGTAAACTTTTGTTCTAGAGACAACAAAGCATGATAAATATCCTGAAATCTAGAGTACATGTCATTTATAGATTCATTTGGCCTCATTTTAAAGTTTTCAAATTGATGTTTCAGCATAGAAATTTTGCTCAATTTAACTTTGTTCGTTCCTTCATGTGAAACTTTAAGAGTTCTCCAAATTTCATAGCCGGAAGTACACATACTAACTCTATTGAATTCATTTCTATCTAATGCACAAAATAAAATATTCATAGCCTTAGCATTTGATGTAGCATCTAGTTTTTGTGTGTTACTCCAAGTCGAGTATTCTCCAGTAGGAATTGTGTATTCCCTTTGTATAATATTCCAGATATCAAACCCACTTGATTGCATATAGATTCTCATTCTAGTTGACCAATAATTATAATTTATACCATTGAAAAGTGGAGGTCGTGAAGTCGATTGACCTTTTGTGAAACTAGAATTAGTGTGAGTGTTAACATCGTTAATTTGTGTGGTTGCCATATTACTAAAAATAACTAAATATCAAATAACTTTGTGATGGTTATAAGATGACCTTGCTCTGATACCAAATGAAAGTGTACGTGTAGTACTAAGGATCGTGTAATATGGTATATTAATGCGGAAACTGGTAATAACAGTAAAGTAAAAATTAAAGTAAGCACACCAGGAATTTTTATACTGGTTCGAACTTCCCGTTCTACGTCCAGTCCCAGAATACCCTCTGGATTTAAACTAAACCCCTCACTTAACCCGGAGGAATAGGTATACGACACCTGAGCAGCCGAACAGGAATTTTTCCGCCTCAACAACCGAAGAGGACTTCAACTTAATACAAAATGTTTGTTGACGAATGTGTTCTAAATAACACTGATTGTCTTTTGATAGTACAACTTTCCTATAATCAAATCCTCAAGAATATGTATGTGTGTGAAGATTTAGAAGGAAGATAATCACGTAGAATCGAAGTATATGAATAAATTCAAGGATTCTAGTGATATTGAATAAGATTGAATGCTTTTATTTGCAGAAATGAAAAGAGATTAGATTTCAGAAATATAAACAAGAATCGGTGATTGTAGAAGTGAATTGAATATGTTTATATAGTTGTAGAAGAGTTGTAATCTTTCATGAATAGTTTTAGTCAACAGTAGTGTCCATACCTCTTGAAATAGAGGACATTACTCTTCATGAAAAGATCGCGTCTCTTCAGAAAACTAGCCATTTTTCTCTGGTCGGTCGACCGGAAAAATTGGCCGGTCAGCTGAGTTGAAAAACGTATACAAAACAGAAAGTCACTGTGCATATGATACAGGGTCGGTCGACCGAGGATCCTGGTCGGTCGGCCGACCTGGTGTTATATGCACAGTGAACATACTTTTTGATATAAAATGTTTTGTGTGCGTGTGTGATTATTTGAGGAATGATTTTAACATTGTTCTAAGACTCAAATAAAATAAAATATCCATACTAATCTTTGAATTGTAAGATTATCTTCTTTGTAGTGCACGGTATGCACTTATTCTCTTTTTGTCGCTTTCATATAGCATTCTCGTCGTATGATCTCTGAAGCTTGTGTCATGAATCAAAACTCATGAATCAACAATTTTCGCCTTTCTCTAATACACTACATACCAACTATTTGATATCATGTGTACTGGTTTCGAATGAGTTCGAAAGGCAATCTGGGATGATTTCGGAAGCACGCATATGGAAGTGGCAAGCTTGTAATTCAAAGCAAAACTGATTTCTATACCTTTAAAAGAAATTGTTTTACACCAAACTTTCCTTATTTGTCAAAATATGATTGGTTGCCAAATCCTTTACAAAAATCTTTTCTGAAAAGGCTGTCGAATTCATCCATTAGCAGTTAAAAATATTTTAGCAAAGATGCTCTGCCCCTTAACAAACAATTAAGACATTTTAAGTCCCCAAAATCTATTAATTTAATTTCCATCGTAACTCAATTAGGAAAAATCACCCAAAATTATCTTAATTCACTTTTAATATATATTCTAACATATTTAAATTTCAGACCCAAATACTTTGTATAATTGCTGAAATTAATTTTAAACCCAAATTGTCTATTTCTTCCATTCAAAATTCATAGTAAATTATCCATAGCTTGGATAATTATGAAAATTTAAATCCATCTCCAAAATAATGTTTTACATAACATATTAAATCCTCATGGCATTCAAAACCTTTTTATACGATTTTAACCTTAAAATCGAATCAATCCTTTTACAAACATACTTGTTTAAATCAAACATGGCATATAATCAAAACATATCACCATTCAAATCTTCCAAATGGTTTTAAACTTTAAATCCGTAATCAAAATGCTCATCAAAATATATATGAGATGGTTTAGGTTATTATTCACCTTGTTTGGATAAGGAACTTGAGATTTGATCTTGCTTTATTCCTCCTTACTGAAATCCTTAGCTTTCAATTGATTTTGATCCACTTTTCACCTAGGGTTATAGCCTGCCTTAGAGCTCTTTTGTTTATGTTTTTATTTTGTGAAAACATGAATGAGAGTGAGGTAATGGTTTAGGGGTTATGGGATTATGGTAAACGGCTATTTCCCATAATACCCTTGCCTTATTCTCTTGAGTAGTTAACTTATAAAACCATTTTATAAACCCATTATCATGATTTCATTTAGTTAAGGCATGGCCTCTACTTAGTTTCCAAATCTCAATCCTCTTATCACTCTAGTCTCTACGTTATTCTATTTAATTTATCTAATTAAATCTCCTGAATAATGTTATTTAAAATTAGGGGTGTTACAGGCTCCCTTCCTTAAAGAATTTCGTCCTCGAAATTCAGTAAGGACTAAATACTAGCGTAGCAATCATCTGTAACATCTCCTAACTACCATACTAGCCTACCTTACTAGCAAACTGTTTATATAAAGCAACTGTAGAACATACCCCTACAGCAGATAAGAATAAGTATCTATAATCTTGTCTTCTGTCTCCCAAGTACAGTCCTTCTTGTTGTCGCTCCACTGAACTTTCACCAACTTGACTATCTTGTTTTTTAACTTCTTCTCATCTTTCACTAAAACTCGAACTGGTTGTCTAACAAAAGTCAAATTCGGTTCTACTAGTAAATCTTCCAACGCGGTCGGAGGAATAGTAGCTTTCGGATCATGCACATACCTATGAAGATGAGACACATAAAATACATTAACGAAACCTACCAAACTGCTCGACAACTCTATTCTGTATGCGAGATTTCAGATCCTCTCTATAACAGGAAACAGTCCAACATATCTCGGTGCCAGTTTCCCTGACTTTCCGAATCATTCCACACCTTTCATTGGTGATACTTTAATGAAAACTCTATCTCCAACTGAGAACTCTAGATCTTTACGCCTTTAATCTGCGTAACTCTTCTGTCTAGATTGAGCTTCCTTCATCCTACCTCGGATCAACTCAATCTTCTCTGCCGCCTCTCTAACCAGATCTGGACCCATGACTAATCTGTCTCCAGTTTCTAACCAACATCTTGGTGATTTGCATGGCCTTCCATACAAAGCTTCGAAAGGCGCCATTCCTATACTAGTCTGATAACTATTATTATAGGAAAACTCAACTAAGTGTAGGTTATCTTCCCAAGATCCACCAAAATCTAGCACATAAGCTCTTAATAAATCCTTGAGTACCTTATTGACTCTCTCTGCCCGTCTGTCCATCTGAGGGTAATAGCTGTTCTCACCTTGAGTTTGGTACTTAACACATCCTGTAGACTCTTCTAGAACTCGATAGTAAACAAAGTATCTTTGTCACTTATTATACTACTAGGAATTCCATGTAGTCTAACTATGTTCTTCATAAATAATTTAGCTAAAATAGGTGCCGTCCTGGTTGACTTAACTAGAATGAAATGGGAACTCTTGGTCAACTTATCCATGATGACCCATATACTTTCATTTCCCCGATTCGACCTTGGCAACCCGTTTATAAAATCCTTGAATATCGAATCCATTTCCAAACTGGTATCTCTAAAGGTTGAAGCAATCCACTCGGTTTCTGATGTTCGGCCTTCACTTGTTGACAGTTCACACACTGCCTAACCCACAAGCCAGCATCCTTCTTCATACCTTCCCAGTAGAAACTCCTCTTCATATCTTGATACATCTTGGTTCCCCTACAATGAATCATAAATTTGGATCGATGACATTCCCTAAAAACTTCTTTCCTAAAGTCTTCAACATTCGGAACACACAACCGTCCCTTCTTCCTTAACCAGCCCCTCTAGTCAAGATTAAAATCCTTTAGATCATCAATCTTCGATCCAACCTCAAGCCTTATAATCTTCTCGGCTAATAATGGATCTTCTTTCTGCTTAGAAGCAATCCTTTTGATCAGTACTGGTCGAACTTCCAAGCAAGATACCATGGAAATGTTTTGATTAGAACTAGCGGTCGATCTTAACTGCACACTACAAGTAGTCAAAGCCTCAAGATCCTTTCATTCCGCCAACATGGCTAATACCATATTCGGATGTTTTCTTCTAAGAGCATCCCCTACTTTATTTCCCTTTCCAGGTGTATACTCTATACCAAAATCATAAGCTGCTAAAAACTCCAGCCATCTTTGCTATCTCATATTCAACTCCTTCTGGGAGAATAAATACCTTAAGGACTTATGATCTGTGTATAACTCAAATCTCTCCCCTAAGAGATAATGTCTCCAAATTTTTAGTGCGAAGATCACTACTGCCAGCTCTAGATCATGAGTAGGATATCCTACTTCATGCGGTCTAAGCTGTCGTAAAGCGTAGGCATTGACTTTACCATTCTACATCAACACGGCCCCTAATCCGGTTACACATGCATCGGTATACACTACTAACCCTTGGTTTCCATTTGGAACCACTAACACAAGCGTGTTGGTCAACAAATGCTTTAACTTAAGGAATGCTTCCTCACATTTGTCAGACCAAATAAACTTCATGTCCTTCCTTGTTAGCTTAGTCAAAGGCACTGCTATTTGGGAGAAATCCTTAATGAATATCCGGTAATAGCCCACGAGTCTAAGAAAACTTCTAATCTCAGTCACCGTCTCAAGTCTCTTCCAGTTGTTAACAGCTTCGATCTTATCTGTATCGACTAACAAACCCTTTTCTGAAACCATATGACCAAGAAACTTAACCTCTTTCATTCAAAAATGACACTTTGAAAAACTTCGTTTTCAGCTGATGCTGCTTTAGCGTCTCAAGCACTATTCTAAGTTGAACTTCATGCTCTTTCTCATCCTTGGAATATATTAAAATGTCATCTATGAATACTAATGTGAACCTGTCCAAATGCTCTCGGAAAATTCGGTTCATAAAATCCATGAAGAAAGCTAGTGCATTCGTTAACCCAAATGGCATTACTAACCATTCGTACGAACCATACCTAGTCTGAAATGCCATCAATGGAATACTGTCCTCTGCCACTCTTAGCTGATGGAAACTTGTCGCCAAATCCAATTGGGAAAATACTTCGGCTCCATACAACTAATCAAACAAATCATCGATTCTTGGCAAAGGATACTTATTCCTGATTGTCTTCTCGTTCAACTTATGATAGTCGATACACATCCTTAATGACCCACCCGGTTTCTTCACGAACACTGCGGCTGCTCCCTAAGGTGAACTGCTTGGTCTAATAATAATTTTCCCTTCAAAATCCACTAGCTGCACCTTCAGTTCCTTCATCTCGGTCGGTGTCATCCTGCTAGGTGGTCTACTTACAGGTTCTGCTCCTGGCACAAGATCTATCCAAAACTCAACAGTTCGTTTCGGTGGTAATCCTGTAACTGGTTCAAAAACATCGACAAACTCTCTTGCTACCCAAACCTGACTCAACTCTTCTTCTACTTCCATATCACACAACAAGGCACGAGTACTCTGATCTAAATTCTCCACTGAGAATATAATTTGGTTAGGTCTATTAGGATATCTTAGCGATATTTTCCTATCTTGGAAAAATATCCTAACATCATATTTATATAACCAATTCATACCCAAAATGATCCCGAAGTCTATGAAATCAAAAACATACAAACTGCATGCAAATTTATGACCTAACAAATCAAGTTTTAACTGGTCACATCTCATCCCCAGAGTTGCATACCCTCCTATCGGATTTGCAACCTTAAAGAAGTAACAAGGTACGAGGGTTCTAAACAGAACCTATCAACCAAACACTGAGATATAAATGAATGCAACACACCGGTATCAAATAGTACCCTAATTGGTATACTTTGAATCAGAAGCGTACCATCCATCATAGCCTTTCCTTTCTCAGTAGAAGTTGGCCTAGCAGACGATGGTCCAACAACAAAGTCCTTTCCCTTGTTCGCCCTGACCGGTTCTGGACACTGATTCTTATAATGCCCAATCTGGTCGTAGTTAAAGCACTTCACTCCTTTCTTGTCTGCAACCTTCTTCCCTTTTCCAGTTCGACATTCATGAGCATAATGTCCCTTCCTATCACACTTAAAGCAAACTAAGTTAACCTTCGCCTTCTTAGTAGCTTCTCCCTTCTGGGTTCCCTTATTCTTAAAGAATTTCCTCTTCTTTCCCTGAAAACCCTGGGTTTCAACCTTATTTTCCTTTCCATAAGTAGAAAGCATCTCTTCATTCCAAATTTCCATCTCCACAACAACAGTACTTGGATCACGGAGATGTGGCATTGTCGCCCTAGCAATTTCGAGTCTTAACCCTCGAATAAACTTCTCGTTTCTTTTAATGACGGTGTTAATGGTGGCATATCCGTATATGGATAATTCATCAAACTTCGTAGCATGATCTATCACCAACATCTCACCCTACACTAAATCCATGAACTTTCTCAGCAATACTAACATAGCAATTTCGAACAAAAACCTTTCTTCGAATCTCCTTCAAAATTCTGCCCAAGTCAACCCATCCTCGGGAATTCCAACGGTAACATAATTCCACCAATAAAGCGCTGCTCCCTGCAACTGTTTAGAGGCAAGTCTCCTCTTCTGCTCATCATTTAATCCCAAGTCAGTTAAGATCCTTTCACAATGCAAAAGCCAATTCTCTACTTCTATAGCATTCTTTGTTCCTAAAAATGGCTTCCCACTAAGACTGGTATAATCCTTGCTCAGCTTAGCATAGTTGTTGCCAACTAGGGCCACAGGATTTGCTCCTCCATCACCCCCAGCTACTCCTTCAACTGCTCCAGCTTGCATCATATTGACAAAGAATTGATTCATCATCCCCATATCTACTGGCAAATTTCCAGCACCTATGTTGGCATTTGCATTTGGATTAGCATTTGCCTGTCGACCCTCATTTCTCCTATTGAGTCGAGCATTTCCGTTGGTTGTGGTGCTTCCTCCATCTAGATTTCCTCTTCCGTTTCCTACCTCCATATCTTCCTTTCTCATAAATCTACATACGAGCCTTAGTAAGATACAAAAGAACGATCTAAGAGAGAGGGGAGTACGTACTTATATATATATATATATCAAATACAAGTATGTTACTATAACATTAACCAAACCCCGATCTTATTTTCCGATTCATTGGATTATGTTTTGAAAATATCTTTTAAGTTTAAATTTATTTTTCTTAAGTTTACATAAATCTATGCTCTGATACCAACTTGTAACATTCCCCATTTGGAGGCCAAAACCAATGGCTACGGATGCTGCAGTCATCCATAGTTATTAATTCTCGGTGACCAAATGCGGTAAAGTTAGATACATTGATATAACAAAAACACATGGATATGGAAAAAAAATTAAATCACAAAATTAAAACAAATTTCTCATTCCACTTAATTCGTATTTCAAATTCATTACATAATCCCAATTTCGAGAACCACGTTTAGAGAAAATATAATTATTACAAAATACTCCAAGAGCGATATATGAAGATGCCCCATTGGTTGATAAAAATCTAAATATAGGCAATTTAACAACTTTTCCATTACATCAAAACAGAGTGTAATCAAACAAAAAGAACTCCTAATAGCTAGATTGCCTCCTGCAAGTCTCCGAGAGCTTATTCGTCTAAAGGAGAACCTAAAAACCCTAACTCTCAAACTACTCAAAATTAATTGAGCACGCAAGAGTTTAAGGGGAAAACATAAACTTCGAGTTAGACAAAAAGCCTAGTATGAATAATAACCTACCATCTCGAACCATATAGATATCTAGTGCGACAACGCCGCTTAGCGAAATGTGTTTTCTCCTCACTAGTATCTTAACCAAAATTTATAATAACCATATACTGTGCACCTGCATCCATAATTGTTAAAACATAACATAACATAATATATCATAATGATATGCAAACATGCAAAATATTCTGGATTTCCCATCCCCACTCATTTGATTATCTGTCTCAGTTATAGTTTCTAGGGTCACTATTAACCTATTAGTTTTCACTGGATGACTAATAACCTATTCAAAGCTACAGACTATCTGCCCGGATTCATAGTTTTCATGGGTTCACTATGAACCTATTCGTATCTACCAATAACTTCATCCAATTATAGTTTTCAAGGGCTCACTATGAACCTATCGGGTTCTCCAATAACTTCTCTCATGTCATAGTATTCATGGGTTGACTATGAACCTATGATCTCTGTCAATGACTTAACCCGGACATAGTTTTCATGGGTTCACTAAGAACCTATTAGCCTATGCCAATAACACTTTCCAAACATAGTTTTTAGGGGTCTAATATAAACCTGTCTAAACTGACAATTCTTTGATCAGTCTTTGGGCATCCTATGTTATGGTCTATCCGACCTCCTGGTTGCAACTCTACTCATACATGAGTTAACTCAATAATTTATTCACTACTGGGTCAACCAAGCTGGTTATTTCGGCCTTAATACCCCAAAATACAGTTATGGGTTAATTATAAAGTGAATATGTTTATAGAAGAAGCACACATGATAACTAATCATAACATGATAACACAACCATCCATGGTTTAATATCCTTGTAATCATTTTCAAATGAACCATGGTTAATACCTTTAACCTATTATCTTTAGCAAGGAAAATTTCATCAAAAACTCCAAAGTTAAATGCCATTTCAAAACTCTTTTATATTGCCATGGGTTTATCTTTAAAAATCGAGATTGGGTGCCTTGTTTTGAAAACTAAGGCTTTAAAATCCTTAGACCCTCTCTTTCGAAACCATTGAAACATACCTTTCGAAAGTATTCCAACCTTCTTTTCAAAACACTTAAATATATGCATTTCGAAACACTCTAAATATCTCTTTCGAAAGCATGAAAACATTCCTTTTGAAACCATTGAAACATTCCTTTCGAAAGTATTAAAGCTTATCTTTGAAAACCCTTTAGTTCAAGTAGGCTTTATAGAAACATAGCTTCGAAACCAAATGAAAGTATCTCTTTCAAAATCTTTGGGTTTAACCTTAAGTATAACTCCTGGGTCAAAGTGAACATAAGCAAAAGTAACCCTTTTGAAAACATTAATCTTCAAATAAAAGAATTTGGGGAACAGATGACTTCGAAACCACCCTTTCGAAAACATTAATCTTCAAATAAAAGAATTTGGGGAACATATGGCTTTGAAACCACCCTTTCGAAAGCATTGATAAAAGCGGCTTTAAGTACCCTTTCGAAGGCATTAGGAAGTGGCTTCAATATTAATAAAACAATAGCTTCCCTTTCGATAGCATTGTTATAAGGCTATAAAGAATAGCAGCCTTTAACCCATTCGAAAGGTATGAAAACGGCAACAAGTTTTCGACTAGGTTCAAAGGCAACTACCCTTTCGAAAGCTCCTTTTTAAAACATAACATGCGGCAACACAATCAAAAACTACTTTTGAAACAAAGGCATGTGACAATCCAGTTGAAAGCTATTTACTTCTACCTTTTCCAAAGCTTTATTGAAAACAAAGTAAGTGGCATCTCTTTCGAAAGCGAAACAAAGGCAAGTGGGTTGATTCGAAAGCTATTAAAAATGGCATCAACCCCTTAGAAAGCAAGCTTTCGACACCACCCTCATTTGCCTTTCTCCAATACACAACATACCAACTATTTGATATAATGTGTATTGGTTTCGAATGAGCTCGAAAGGCAATTTGGGATGATTTCGGAAGCAAGCATATGGAAGTGGCAAGCTTGTAATTCAAAGCAAAACTGATTTCTATACCTTTAAAAGAAATTCCTTTATTCTAACTTGCCTTATTTGTCAAAATATGATTGGTTGCCAAATCCTTTACAAAAATCTTTTTTAAAAAGGCTACCGAATTCATCCATTAATAATTAAAAATATTTTTGCAAAGAAGCCCTTCCTCTTAACAAACAATTAAGACATTTAAGTCCCTAAAATCAATTAATTTAATTTCCATGGTACATCAATTTGGAAAAATCTCCAAAAATCATCTTAAATCACTTTTAATATATTTTCTAACATATATAAATTTTGGACCCAAATACTTTGTATAATTGCCGAAATTAATTTTAAACCCAAATTATCTATTTCTTCCATTCAAAATTCATAATAAATTATCCATAGCTTGGATAATTATAAAAATTTAATCCCATCTCCAAAATAATGTTTGACATAACATATTAAATCCCCGTGGCATTTGAAACCCATTTTATATGATTTTAACCTTAAAATCGAATCAATCCTTTTACAGGCATACTTGTTTAAATCAAACATGGCATATCATCAAAGCATATCACCATTCAAATCATCCAAACGGTTTTAAACTTTATATCCAAAATCAAAATGCTCATCAAAACATATATGAGATAGTTTAGATTATTATTCATCTTGTTTGAATAAGGAACTTGAGATTTGATCTTGCTTTGTTCCTCCTTGCTTAAATCCTTAGCTTTTAATTGATTTTGATCCTCTTTTCCTCTAAGGTTGTAGCCGGCCTTAGAGCTCTTTTTTATGTTTTTATTCTGTGAAAACATGAATGGAAGTAGGTAACAGTTTAGGGGTTAAGAGATTATGGTACACGGCTATTTCCCATAATAACCTTGCCTTATTCTCTTGAGTAGTTAACTTATAAAACCATTTTATAAACCCATTCTTATGATTTCATTTAGTTAACGCATGACCTCTACTTAGTTTTCTAATCTCAATCCCCTTATCACTCTAGTCTCTACATTATTCTATTTAATTTATCTAATTAAATCTTCTAAATAATGTTATTTAAAATTAGGGGAGTTACAATTTCATTTTCACTCCCATCCACATTTGGATTCATATTATCTTCCCTTTAACGATATTGTTACCAGAATCTTTGCTTTTCTAAGAGTGGTACCCATTCAGCTTACCCTTAGTTCTTACGACTTTATTCATTCTCTTCAAATACCATTCAAAGATCTTAAAATAGAGGACTTAAGCACATCAACTTTGTGTTCCCTCAACACACTACAAGATGTCAAATATCAACCGGATAGCTCTATGTTTAGACTTCGTCCATCCAACAGTGAATTGATCTCAAGTCCCATCAATAGATCCAAAGATTGTGTCATTTGTTCTTTTTCATGAGATGTTTTTCTCCTAATATTTGTGGAACTTTCTCTCTTCTTAGTATGCGATTATTTTAAAATGAGTTATTCCTGTAAATTCTACATCCATTCTTCTTTTATACTAAGCTCTTTGCATTTGTAGATCCTACTTATAAAGAAATCAATCCTAAGGTGATGGTGAAGATTGATGAACTTGGGAAAGCCACGAAGTATTTAAGGAGTCAGTTGAGACATCTTACTGAAGATAAGCTAAGAAAGCATGTCTTGATTCAACCATTCCATCAGTTTTGGGCCAACATTCCATGATAAAAAGGACTAAACATGGTTCCAAATTGCTCATAGTTGTATAGGCATATACCATTTCTACCAATAGCCCAATTCGAAACATGCTTTCCAATAGCCTTGGGTACTCGCTAGGTATTCTTCATACTTCTCTTTTCCTTGCTATAACACCCCATAAAATTTAATAAGAAATTAAGTAATTAATATAATGTTAAAAATGGAATTTTGTAAATGTCAAAATTTGGTCATGAAAGATGCACCATTGCATTCGTTGTAATTTTCTAATCAATTTTCATATATAATATGTTGAAATCGAAGTTCAAACGGAGAAGTTATGGACGTTTGAAGTTTTCGAATTTAAATTAATTCGAACAAGTTTAAATTTGAATTTCAAAGTATGAAGTTTCAATTTTAAAATTTGGCAGAGAATTAACATTAAATTGTTTGCGTTAAGATGGTAAGATAAGTAACTAAAGTATATAATCAATTAAAACTAAAATGGGAAATAAATCATGGTCGTTAAACAAAGACCGGTCAATCGCTTGAGGGTAGCGGTCGATCGGTTAGTTTAATGGTGACTAGTGTTTTACTTATTTTAAATGACCCAGATTTAATTATCCTGATCCGACGACTCTGGTTCCTCTTCACCTCTATAAATTGGCCCTGAGACCACCCACTTTTCCTTCATAAAGTTCAATAGTAATGGCGAAGCTCTGTCAAATTCTTTCTCCTTAGGGTTTCAGAAACAGTAAACTTTCTAGTAAGTAATTCTAATTTCTAATTTCTAATTTAAATTAAATTCTCAATCTTTCTCCTCTCTGCCTTCTGATTTCTAAAATATAATATATATATATATATAATTTATTTATTTATTTTATATTCAAAAGGGGAAGATCTAACAGAGAATTACGATCGGTATAAATCAGATCTCATCTTCTTCTTCTTCTTTAGATTCTGAAATCAGTTAGGGTTTTCAGGTAAGCGGTTTAGATGTTTACTTTTGGTTTCTGATTCTATTCCTTACTATTGGTATATATATGAAGGATGACTAAGTTATAGGGATGCAAGTTCATCTAAAGTTACATAGAAGTCTGCCCAGTTGAATCTTGCAATCAGCAGTGTAACTTTAGGGACTAAAGTGGGACATTACCTATAGTAAATAACCTCAGTGGACGCGAGGTTAGTCCTAAATTCTATAGGGTAAGTCTGCCTAGTCAATATGGCTACCAATACCTATGAATAGTCGGACTAATGTGAGATGTCACGGTTTGGGTTATGAGTCATAATTACACTATTGATACGATAGGAGAAATCTTTAAGAGGGGTCTACTTCGGGTTAGTGGTATTAAATGGCTATGGTAGGATCTGCTTCTTTCTTAAGAGAAGTATTAATTAACCTAATGGGATTTCTTACGATGTCATTTAGTGAGAATCATGTAGGGACCCGCCTCGGGTTAGGTCTTAAATGATGGAAACCTATCTATTTTTATAGGTCTTAAATGGTCAGGGTCTCCCTAAGTTCCAAGGAGAGAGGTATTAAGTGGTTTGGAGGTTCTTGCTCTCGCATCGTTAATGATAGTTGTGTTAGAATTTGGAAATGGGTTAGGTATTTAGTGATGGGGACCTACCGATTTCATAGGTATTAAATTGTTAGAGTCTGCTTAATCTCCAATAAAGGGTATTTATTGGTTTGGGTACTTTCTCTTGCATCATTGATGTTAGTTGCATTAGAGTTTTTGAATTGGACTGGAAAAGCCTTTGGGCTTACACTAGACATATTTCTTACTTGAATAATACTACCTAAGTACAATTATGGTAAAAGCTCGAGACTTTCATTTCACTAGACATTTGTTGTTCTAACCCACTCCTTATTGCAACGCATATATTAGAGGAGACAATGCTGATTTAGGAGACGAAGGTGGAGATGAAGACTTATGGCGGTTATCTATCTATTTATGCTTTTTAAATATTTTATGTACCAAATTCAAACAAATATGTTATTCTGAATATTGTACTATATAATCTTATGTAGACATGTTGTAATATTTAACAAGTTATGTTTCTAAAATGGTTTTCTTTATGAAATGGCACTTGTTTCTGGTATTATATCTTATCCATTCCACTGTGAGATTCTGAAAGTATAGATAGATAACTCTATGTACTGTGTATTGTGTATTTTTATCAACTTAACAACTCACATTGAGATGGACCTAAGGTTCGATGGGCTTTTGTTTGGTCAAAATTAGGTCCGCTTCAGGACGGATTGTTACATTTACCCTAAGTAGACTCTATTATTCCAATTAAGTTCTTTAGTAAACCGCCTTTATCTCCTACTCCAGGGTGAATACTTTATCCATCGAAATTGCGATTAGTGACACTTTTCGTTCTCCCAAGTCTTGAAAACATTAGAGGGAACTTGAGGAAAAGAGCCAAAATATTCCCCAACCAAGAAAGGGAGATGACTCACCCATGAAAACATTTGTTGTTTCTTCTTCAGAAACTATTTTAGTTACAATAGTCGTTGCCTGTCTTCCAAACTCCTGATGTTAACATAATGAGCTTAACTTAAGAGACTTTCTAGCAGATTTTTATAAATAGATAAGGCTCAATCTGTGTAATTAAAGCGCTTGGCAGCTCTACAGCAGTGGAGATGCAAAAAGTTATAGTGGGGATATAGCATAAAATAGCGCATGTGGAAAAAGCTTATTAGATATAAAACCAAATATTTGAAGTTGATTTATTTTCATTCTCACATCATTTGTGTAGGAAAAAGAAGTGTCGTTTATTTTTATATAACAAAACCGAAGGATATCATGATTTATGCTATCCAAATTTGATGACTTCAATAGATTTCTAACTTATATTGACCATTTATGCCTTAAAATTAGGTATTTACGCTTAATTTATTGATTTGGTTTAAAAAAACAAGTCAAATAAACCATTTTATGTTAGTGTTGCTAAAGAAGGTGCTAAAGAGCCTTGGTATAGTGGGTGTAGCAGAAAAAATTGGGGTTTAAAGTGGATCTACTATTTAATAGCGCTAAATTGAAAACATAGCAGTTCAAAAGCGCTCTGTGTTATAGCGGTGATTTTGCGGGGCTTTAGAGGGGCTTTAACTACATATGGCTCAATACCCTATTTATAATGGGTACTCCTTTTGAAGGTAATGTGGGGGCTTCTTCTTCTTCTAGCTTTGCTGAATTACTGTCATTTATTCTCCCTTCCTTTGGAATTTCTTCCTTGGGAACTACTAGAACTCCACCATCTTTTTCTAAAGATATGCTTATCTTTATTCTCTAGCACCTTATTATGGTGTATTATATTTTTTATTTGATATATTAACTTGTATATATAAATATATATAGTTTAACCAAACCTTTTCCGTTTCAGGTTAGGAAGTATATGTTCGTGCCGTAGGAATCTATTTCAAACTCTTCCCAACACGTGTCATATTTATTGGAGTTAAACCCTACTCTTTCTAGTAATATTAAATCTTTAGAGGATGAAAATCATGGGCTTTATTTCACCAACGAATCCTTAATTGTAGAAAATTTCCAAATTTCATCCCTTCTTGATTTGGAAAGAGAGAAAAACCATGTTGTAAAAGAGAATATAAATATAAAGGAAAATAAAAATGATCTTATATTATCTAGGGAAGAAACAAAACAAGCTCATCATAAGATCACCAAACTCGAGGAAAGTTTGGCTAAGGTAACCAAACACAAGGAAAAGTTGGCTAAGAGAGATTCCTTGCTTAAAAGACCAAATGTTGTGTTGAAAGATTCCAAAGTCAAAGCTTCCATCTACTTGCAATAAGTTTTACCTACATAGAAGGATCAATGTGAGGAGGAGATATTATTCATGGTTGTGTAGTTAAAGCGCTCGGCAGATTCAATGTGCTGGAGGTGCAAAAAGTCATAGCGAGGATACAGCAAGGATATAGCGAATGGCTCTAAATTAGCATATAAAGCTCATACTTAATGTTTTTACAAATATATAAATGGCAATTAAATGAAAAATTAACATTCAATTGAATTATAATTAATGCATAAATAATTTTAAATAAAAACATGTGCGAATATACTGTAAATAAACATAAAACTATTATATAACATAATTGAATTTAGTAGAATATTAGAGTATTTTCATTTCTGAAAATATCTTAAAAATTCAATCAAATAAATTAATTTCCTAATTTTTATAATGTATATGTAACGACCCGAAATTTTCGAACCCGAAAATTCCAGATAGTTAGGAAAAAGAAGAAGAGATAAAAGAAGAAGCAGAACACACCACAGATTCTCACATTCGCAGCGGATCAAAATATAATATCAAATAATATCAGTTTACAAAAGAATACTATATTTGTCAATTTACATTTATAATACATCAGAGTTACTCTTATACACAACACTGGGCATATACAAATCAAATATATCTCAGATAAACAGAAATAATAGTCACAGCGGAAACACTCCATACGTCCTGCCATCCAGCTCATCTCCTAAGCTCCAGAACGTCCTTACCTGAAAATCTGTAATACTCGGTCTGACCCGAGCATTACACCAAAGTAACACCCGGGTCAGGCTGGAAACCAGCGTGAGTAAACCCATCTAACATGAAATACATACAACGTATATAAACCCGGGGAAAACTCGTACTTCACTTCTAGTTCATTACTTGCCATTTGTCAATGTTATTTTCACAAATAAATTTCTTTAGTATCTCTACTTAGTTTCAAGGTTCACTTTACTCCATTTCAGCCTATTTATGTCTCATATAAGGAATTATTGCAAATTTCTGATCGAGGTAGATTCGGGTATTGACAAATACCCAATTCCGATCTCTTCGAGTTCAATATCATCTTAACCTAAGATATTTAAATGAAATACAATTTAAAATACAAGATGACACTTTTATACATAGCAATTCATCAACGTTAGATGATCATACTATCGTGGTCTAGCCAACCTCTCATATTATAAAAAAAACATTTCATATTAGAGTTATCAACCCATTTATGGCATTTATATCATTCAATCATTTATAGGCAAGATTGATTTCTTTCAATACTTAAATTGATTACTAGTTCTTTAATCACATGGCTTACCTTTACATAACATTAATTATAAATTACCCTCCCTTAAATTAATTGATTACTCTATGTAATTATTTCTTAATTACTTCGTCAAGTTGTTATCTAATTAATTAAACTCAAATGATCAATTAATTAATCTTATCCCTAAATTAATAAATACTTAATTAACAATTAAGTAATCCTCAAGTAATTAACTAAACCTTAAATTTCTTATTTATTAACTGAATCACAAATCATTAAATATCAATTTACTTTAAGATAAAACATTTTCTTATTTATGACTAATTTACAAAACATTGAAAATATTTTACTTCCAAAAATTTTGTTTCTTTAATATTATTTCAAATCTCGATTTAAAATGAATACGAATTTAACTTTATCAAGGGATAAAATAATTTAAAATTCTTTGAACCTTATGTTAAAGACACACTTACTTATAAGTGAAATTTACAAGAGTTAAAACCAAAATTCATTTTTTTTTTAAATTCAAATCACTATGCAAAACATACTTTAGCCTTTTAATGTTGAAAGACCTTTTTAAATTTGATAACCCTATTTATCCCGACACTAGAATACAAATTTAGATTTGAGTCCATACTCACAATTTTGATTTAACTTAGTCTAAATCTCTATTTTTTTTTACAAAATAGTTTTAAATTCAAAACTAACAGGTTTAAAACCTGTCAAACATTTCGAGCCCCACATCAGATTTCTTCGAGCAAGGCCTAGCTAAAACTCGAGCCATAAATCCTTCCCTACTCAACAGTCCTATACCCAAACCCGCCCAACATACTTCGAGCCAAACACCCGCATCTTCGAGCTTCACCCTACATTTACTTACTAAAACTTCGAGCACGACTTCTCTGCCTCACCAACTCTTCAGATATCAAGATGTGCTCCGTGCATATGTACACACGATACAGCCACCTCCGATCATCGACGATGATCTCCACAGGTCGATGATCATCCTTATACCAGAACTCGATCACTCGAACTTCGTCAATAGCTCAAAATCAAAATTTAGCTTTCTGGCTCAAATCTGGAACAACCCAGCACTGGAAAACCTCCTCGTAGCGTCACCACCCATCACCAGAAATCCCTACACCCGGTCCACAGAATCGTCGACGACTTATGCTTCTATCCCAACCACCCCGACCATGTCCGATGCTTCGACGAACTCGGAAATGCCTCGCAAAGCCCCTCTAACATTCCAAGCCTTAAAACCCTAAATCACGATCGACTGGCCATCCTATTCAATAGAAAAATCATCTAGTATTTTTCTAGCAATCGCCTACCCCTGAAGCTTCTCCAGTACCAATTGCAATAACTATAATCCTTTAGATCATCACAAATCGACAAATCACCCAAAACTGATCAACTTGCAATAACTCGCGATCTACCAATCTAAAAATCCTGATTATAATTTTAAAAATCATAACTCTCGATAACAAACCAGAATATATACTTGAATCATTCACTTTTTAAGATCGAAATTCTGATATGTTTTTAATTCTTACTGTTCTTTGCCTTTCTGTTCAAACTAGCTTTAGCTTGAACTTTGAAGCTGTTTAAAAAAAATTTATATTTTGATATAACAATTTTTATTTTTTATAATGAAGTCTAGGGAATGATTCAGGTAGAAAATATAAAAAAACTTTTTCCAAGTTTGAAACCTGAACAACAAAACAGAGCCACAGTTTGAATATAAGCATACACATTCAAACCCAGATATACTCCTGTAGCCTGTTCCTATACGTGCAAAGTATACTCATATATCCATGGAACATTTCACACATGACTTCAGGTATAAGTCAAAATATAACAATTTAGTTTACTCACCAAAATTTAATTGAACAGAGCACTTCTTGAATTTGAGAAGGACTGTTTTGGTTTTTGCTTGTTTCCAGACTTCCAGTTTGATTTCCTAGCTAAATTTGTTGATGATATTTTAGTTGTTGTTGATCTGGTTGTTGAGTTTCAGGTTGTATCTTGCCTCCTTTTTTTTTTATTAATACTCAGTTTTTGATTTATGAACGAAAATAAAATGTAGAAGATGATATATAGAAAAGTATACCGGCTGTTGATATTGATATTAGATATTCTATTGTACTAACCATATTTTTTTTTTTAAATTTTGCCAGAGATTTTTTTTCAATTGTTGGCTGAGATGAGAAAGAATGGGTGCTGCATTTATTACATTTGTCTTGTTTTAGAAGCTAATATATCTTCTTTTGATTTTTATTGTATACACTTGTATTCATCCTATACATATATATATATACTTGCCTCTATATTTTTTTTCTTTGAACGAAAGAAAACATGAGATGATATATAAAAGAAGCATATACAGATTTGAGTCAAAAACTGGTACAAGAGATTTCTTTTTGTATAAATCCTTGACCAGAGATTTTTATAAGTTTGGCGACTGATAAGATTTTTGGTGGCTTGCATTTATTTACTTGGCTTGTACTAGAAGCTTATACATTCATTTATATATATTATATATATTTTTCAGTCTGATTTGTTTTGCTCTAGTGAACATATTCATATATACAACTTGTCTATACTTATCATCATTATATTCTACCTGTCTAAGTGCATATGAGTTCTAGAATTTACTATAAGGTTTACTACTTTTCTAAAGTTAATCATTTACTATTTAATTCCCATACTTCAGGTATTTAGTTCATTTTCTTTGTCCTATTTCATATAACATGTCTGGTTGCTTTTTGTGTATATTATGAGCTTTTATAAGGTTATTATACTTTGGTATTATCTTACGTGTTTATTTTTATTTTAATAATATATTTGTTTTATACTTCATTATCAAACATTATTATCTATACATATTTGGTTATCAAATGTTAACAAGGCGAAGTATTTTAATTCAGTTGTATAAGATGAATTTATTATAAATATTATTAAGAGATTTTATTTTAAATTTTCAAATCAAATTTCCTTTTTACAACACAAATCTAAATAAATAAATGGCAATTATTCCGAAAGTCATATACATATTAAAATGAAAAGTTTACTTTTTATTAAAAATTAGATTAAATATCCATTAAAATAATACTGCTAAAATACCGGTCGTCACATTCCTCCCCCCTTTGAATCTTTTCGTCCTCGAAAAGGAACGAAGCCAGAATTATTAAAATGTTTAAGATTAGATAAAAAAAAAATTTCATTTTTAAAACTCTTTTAAATATCTATATAATATTTCTAAATAGTTTGTATAAAATACTTTTATAACTCGATGTTCTAACAAGTCCATCCTTGTCCTCACAGAAATTCGGTCATATGTTGATCAGGCATACGACTGAAAATCTATAAGTGCTTGGCCGACCCGTTTCCAACATCCAGTGAAAATAGTCGGAAAATAATTTTATTTGAAAATATAGAAAACAGTTTTTTTTGAAAATAGAGGAAATATCTTTGGTGAGAATGCTCTGGAAATCATCACACCCATCCATGGTCGCAGTTAACCCGATGGTTACGTTGCCATCCCGGCAAAATCCACAGATAACTGTAGGCATCTGCGCCCCTCAATTACGCCATGGAACCCGCTACAGATCGCAGCTACAACTGGGGTTACGTAGCTATCACAGCAAAAACCCATATAACTGTAGGCATCAGCGCCCTCGAATTTCGCTGCCAAAAGAATGAAACTCCTCCACTCGACCATAGATCGCAGTTTACCGATGTTGCGTTGCCTTCCCGGCAAAATCAAGTGTAGACCGTTGGCACTCATCCTCCACACGATTTCGCTATGGTCCCCACAGTAGGTCGCAGCGACATCGAGTTACACTGTCGTCACAGCATAACCCAAATGCCCCTGTAGGCATCAACGCCACCGACTTTCGCTACCCAATAATCCTCAGGAACTAGTTTGTCCGGACTCCTCACAGGATCAACTTTAGAACCTCCCTCTTAGAGGCTCAAGGCAGTACCACCCTGTGGCACTCCTGAGAAGTTCATTCCAAGGGAGCGCCTTTTTCCCCAGAGCCAATCTCAAAACAATTTATACTATACACATATAGTATTTTCCCAAAATCATACACCTAGTATGAATTTCATATAAGGCTCCTTTACACAAATCGATTTCCAAAATCGATAAATTTCAAAATAGGCTTTTCCAAATCTCAATATTGATTTTTACCCAAAAATCAAAAGTCTTTCAAAAATTCAAAGGTTCCAAAAATCTTTCCTCAAAATCATTTTCACAAAATCCTTTTTATATATATAATAATCTTGGAAAAACTTTTGAATCAATTCTTATTTGTATAAATTTTATACTTCAAATATTTTCAAAAATCTTTTCTTCTGGCAATCGATTCAACAAGGGAAGTTTTATCTTATTTAACAAAGATATACAACTTTATTTAGTCCAAATTAAATATTCAAATTTGATTTACTCTTTTATAAAGTCATTTACCCTATAACTTACTTCCATAAAGCAAATTTTTATTATAGAAATATCAAATTTTCACTTTTATTCATTGTATATTTCCCAAAATATACCTTTTTATTTCAAAAATCATTTCCATTTCTTATCCACAAATTTTCAATATCAATTTTATTGGAACTCGTACGATGTACCCATACCATCCGTACGCTATACCAATCTGATCGCTCACTCGATCACACAATTTCGCTTCCGAACTAGTATTGTCCACCTGACTTCCTAGTGCGGACTCAGATCTGGTTTCTTGATCAGAAACCGTCATTCTCCTTGCATAGTCACAACTATGATAGAGAATACCCAGAATCAATCAAAAATCCATATCCAGGTTCGCCGTCGAAAATCGAGTGAAAAATCCCAACTCGGATCGATAAGACTATCTCGAAATTCTGTGCTCGAATCTGGATCAAATCACTATGCGAATAGAATAATATACGTACATCCTACGTATTTTTCTTTATTGGTTATTAGCCAAATCAATTCTCTTTTCTATTCACATTTCTTTTAATTTCATTCACTTATCCACATTTACCTTAATCCCCATTTGGATTATCACTTCAATTCTTATCTCAGTTGGGCATTTAAACAATAACAGTTTGAACCCCAACTAATTTAGAAAATAGCTTGAAAATTTTAAAAATAGATAAGTAGTTGAAAAATAATTAATAGTTTGCAAAATAGCTGTAAACAGTTAAGTAATCGTAAAATAACTGAAAAATAGTAAAATAATTGCAAAACAATTATAAAATAATAATTAGTTATATAAACAGTTGAAAAACAGTAATTAGTTCATAAACAGTGGTAAAATTATTAAATAGTTTCAAAAATAATTTAGAATAAGTATAAAATAGTTGGCCTTGAAAAGTAAGGTTGGATATAGTAAATAGCTTGGAAAGATAGATTCAAGAAAACTATATTAAGATAATTTGTTGAGAATAATTTCAGAGTCAAACTGTCTCACTACCCAACCTTTAACTCAATCATTCAATTTAAATTTCCATTTAAATTGACCCAATTTCCAATTCAATTAACTCCAAATTCCATTGGACTTGATTTATTCCCAATTCAAGTTGAATTAATTCTCAATTCCTCTCCAACCCAAATCAAATTCCATTTGATTTTTAAACCTATTCAACTTTAATTATAACTTCAATTTATTCCAATCAATTCAGACTAATACCAATTGAACCCACTTCAATTTCAAATTATTTCAATTTAATCTACTCCAAATTTTCCATTTAAATTTGAAACTTATACCTCTTTAATCTTTAATCCAATTAATTCGAATCAGATTCAATCTGAATGAATTCAATTCCAATTTCAAATTTTAAACCATCTCTAATTATATAAATTCGAGTTAAATTTCCAAAGGTTAGTTTAACCCTTTAAACCAAATTAACTTTTATTTAAAGTTTTGAAACAATTTAATTTCTTAGTCCAATTCTTAAAATTCCATTTAAAATTATCTTTACTTAACTTATTTCAAAGTTCAAAATAATTTTACCTTAAAAATCAAATTTATTACCCAATTTATTTTCCAGCTCGAAACTAGTCCTTAAACAATTTTTAATTTACAAATTCAATTATTCAAATTTTCAGTTCAAAGTAATTCCATATCCTTAATTTTAAATTAAAGTTTAATTTCCCTTTTTCACAATAATGGATATATTACCACACTTCATTTCTCATTCATTAAACAAATCTGGTCCACGGTTTAAAGATTTTTAATTAACAATAGGATGGTATCATCCAATTTATTTTGAAACATCCATTAATTTTCAATTTCCAGATCTCAAACCCATTTGAGATCACACAAATTCCCAATTCAAATTACCACTTAACTTTCCAAGTCAAATCCCAATTTCAGCTTGAAATTTCCAATTCAAGTTGTTCATTCAAACTTATTTAACTTCTCCCAAGTTAAACTTCTATTTGCTTAACCTAGTCAACTCTACTCAAATTTGAATTCCCACTTCAAATTTAAAAATTCTTTCCCTCAACTTATATCACTTTGGGTTTTACATTACACTTCAGGGAAAAATCAAAACTCAACATCTTAGAGTTTATTTCAAATTATCCTTGATATCACATATATCCATACATATATACATATTTATTTCTTGGCCCTCCCAGCCATGTTTTAACATTTTAAACCATCTTCGTTTTAAATTCGAACCAAAATTTCAAACAACCCATTGTTTGTAACAAGTCTCCTTTATTCAAATAATACTTATTTATTATTTCTTTCAACACTTTGAATCAAATTTCAAATTCTGGACCTAGATTTAAAATTTCACAATTTAGGTATTTTAAATTTTATTTTATAAGTCATATTTTACTTAAATGTTTACTTCCTTAGAATATTTCATTTTGCTTACTCATTAACAACATTTCATTATTAAACACAATAACCATTTACGATAATAGCCAAGATTATCATATCTAGAAACCAATTTATTATTATCTTTATTCTGAAAACATTTCTACAAATTTAGGGTTTTAATTTCAGTTTGAACCCAATTCAAACTTATTTTTACTTTCATTTTAGTTATATTTCTATTACTTAATTTAATTCCAATAATTTAACAACCAGTTACCTTAACATTTATTGGTTAAGGAATATTGCTTTATATATATCAAATATAACTTTATATAAAATCATTTACCTTTAAAACCATTTAAAATCTTTATATAAGAAAATAACAAGTACGTTCTCTCATATATATATATACACTCAACTCATCCTAGGGTAATACTAACCCTATCTCTGATGAGTACACCCACCAGAGCCAAGGTTCTCGCTTAACCTTCAGCTCTGATACCAACTGTAACGACCCGAAATTTTCGAACCCGAAAATTCCAGATAGTTAGGAAAAAGAAGAAGAGATAAAAGAAGAAGCAGAACACACCACAGATTCTCACATTCGCAGCGGATCAAAATATAATATCAAATAATATCAGTTTACAAAAGAATACTATATTTGTCAATTTACATTTATAATACATCAGAGTTACTCTTATACACAACACTGGGCATATACAAATCAAATATATCTCAGATAAACAGAAATAATAGTCACAGCGGAAACACTCCATACGTCCTGCCATCCAGCTCATCTCCTAAGCTCCAGAACGTCCTTACCTGAAAATCTGTAATACTCGGTCTGACCCGAGCATTACACCAAAGTAACACCCGGGTCAGGCTGGAAACCAGCGTAAGTAAACCCATCTAACATGAAATACATACAACGTATATAAACCCGGGGAAAACTCGTACTTCACTTCTAGTTCATTACTTGCCATTTGTCAATGTTATTTTCACAAATAAATTTCTTTAGTATCTCTACTTAGTTTCAAGGTTCACTTTACTCCATTTCAGCCTATTTATGTCTCATATAAGGAATTATTGCAAATTTCTGATCGAGGTAGATTCGGGTATTGACAAATACCCAATTCCGATCTCTTCGAGTTCAATATCATCTTAACCTAAGATATTTAAATGAAATACAATTTAAAATACAAGATGACACTTTTATACATAGCAATTCATCAACGTTAGATGATCATACTATCGTGGTCTAGCCAACCTCTCATATTATAAAAAAACATTTCATATTAGAGTTATCAACCCATTTATGGCATTTATATCATTCAATCATTTATAGGCAAGATTGATTTCTTTCAATACTTAAATTGATTACTAGTTCTTTAATCACATGGCTTACCTTTACATAACATTAATTATAAACCAATTAATTTACCCTCCCTTAAATTAATTGATTACTCTATGTAATTATTTCTTAATTACTTCGTCAAGTTGTTATCTAATTAATTAAACTCAAATGATCAATTAATTAATCTTATCCCTAAATTAATAAATACTTAATTAACAATTAAGTAATCCTCAAGTAATTAACTAAACCTTAAATTTCTTATTTATTAACTGAATCACAAATCATTAAATATCAATTTACTTTAAGATAAAACATTTTCTTATTTATGACTAATTTACAAAACATTGAAAATATTTTACTTCCAAAAATTTTGTTTCTTTAATATTATTTCAAATCTCGATTTAAAATGAATACGAATTTAACTTTATCAAGGGATAAAATAATTTAAAATTCTTTGAACCTTATGTTAAAGACACACTTACTTATAAGTGAAATTTACAAGAGTTAAAACCCAAATTCATTTTTTTTTTAAAATTCAAATCACTATGCAAAACATACTTTAGCCTTTTAATGTTGAAAGACCTTTTTAAATTTGATAACCCTATTTATCCCGACACTAGAATACAAATTTAGATTTGAGTCCATACTCACAATTTTGATTTAACTTAGTCTAAATCTCTATTTTTTTTTTACAAAATAGTTTTAAATTCAAAACTAACAGGTTTAAAACCTGTCAAACATTTCGAGCCCCACATCAGATTTCTTCGAGCAAGGCCTAGCTAAAACTCGAGCCATAAATCCTTCCCTACTCAACAGTCCTATACCCAAACCCGCCCAACATACTTCGAGCCAAACACCCGCATCTTCGAGCTTCACCCTACATTTACTTACTAAAACTTCGAGCACGACTTCTCTGCCTCACCAACTCTTCAGATATCAAGATGTGCTCCGTGCATATGTACACACGATACAGCCACCTCCGATCATCGACGATGATCTCCACAGGTCGATGATCATCCTTATACCAGAACTCGATCACTCGAACTTCGTCAATAGCTCAAAATCAAAATTTAGCTTTCTGGCTCAAATCTGGAACAACCCAGCACTGGAAAACCTCCTCGTAGCGTCACCACCCATCACCAGAAATCCCTACACCCGGTCCACAGAATCGTCGACGACTTATGCTTCTATCCCAACCACCCCGACCATGTCCGATGCTTCGACGAACTCGGAAATGCCTCGCAAAGCCCCTCTACCATTCCAAGCCTTAAAACCCTAAATCACGATCGACTGGCCATCCTATTCAATAGAAAAATCATCTAGTATTTTTCTAGCAATCGCCTACCCCTGAAGCTTCTCCAGTACCAATTGCAATAACTATAATCCTTTAGATCATCACAAATCGACAAATCACCCAAAACTGATCAACTTGCAATAACTCGCGATCTACCAATCTAAAAATCCTGATTATAATTTTAAAAATCATAACTCTCGATAACAAACCAGAATATATACTTGAATCATTCACTTTTTAAGATCGAAATTCTGATATGTTTTTAATTCTTACTGTTCTTTGCCTTTCTGTTCAAACTAGCTTTAGCTTGAACTTTGAAGCTGTTTAAAAAAAATTTATATTTTGATATAACAATTTTTATTTTTTATAATGAAGTCTAGGGAATGATTCAGGTAGAAAATATAAAAAAACTTTTTCCAAGTTTGAAACCTGAACAACAAAACAGAGCCACAGTTTGAATATAAGCATACACATTCAAACCCAGATATACTCCTGTAGCCTGTTCCTATACGTGCAAAGTATACTCATATATCCATGGAACATTTCACACATGACTTCAGGTATAAGTCAAAATATAACAATTTAGTTTACTCACCAAAATTTAATTGAACAGAGCACTTCTTGAATTTGAGAAGGACTGTTTTGGTTTTTGCTTGTTTCCAGACTTCCAGTTTGATTTCCTAGCTAAATTTGTTGATGATATTTTAGTTGTTGTTGATCTGGTTGTTGAGTTTCAGGTTGTATCTTGCCTCCTTTTTTTTTTATTAATACTCAGTTTTTGATTTATGAACGAAAATAAAATGTAGAAGATGATATATAGAAAAGTATACCGGCTGTTGATATTGATATTAGATATTCTATTGTACTAACCATATTTTTTTTTTAAATTTTGCCAGAGATTTTTTTTCAATTGTTGGCTGAGATGAGAAAGAATGGGTGCTGCATTTATTACATTTGTCTTGTTTTAGAAGCTAATATATCTTCTTTTGATTTTTATTGTATACACTTGTATTCATCCTATACATATATATATATATATACTTGCCTCTATATTTTTTTTCTTTAAACGAAAGAAAACATGAGATGATATATAAAAGAAGCATATACAGATTTGAGTCAAAAACTGGTACAAGAGATTTCTTTTTGTATAAATCCTTGACCAGAGATTTTTATAAGTTTGGCGACTGATAAGATTTTTGGTGGCTTGCATTTATTTACTTGGCTTGTACTAGAAGCTTATACATTCATTTATATATATTATATATATTTTTCAGTCTGATTTGTTTTGCTCTAGTGAACATATTCATATATACAACTTGTCTATACTTATCATCATTATATTCTACCTGTCTAAGTGCATATGAGTTCTAGAATTTACTATAAGGTTTACTACTTTTCTAAAGTTAATCATTTACTATTTAATTCCCATACTTCAGGTATTTAGTTCATTTTCTTTGTCCTATTTCATATAACATGTCTGGTTGCTTTTTGTGTATATTATGAGCTTTTATAAGGTTATTATACTTTGGTATTATCTTACGTGTTTATTTTTATTTTAATAATATATTTGTTTTATACTTCATTATCAAACATTATTATCTATACATATTTGGTTATCAAATGTTAACAAGGCGAAGTATTTTAATTCAGTTGTATAAGATGAATTTATTATAAATATTATTAAGAGATTTTATTTTAAATTTTCAAATCAAATTTCCTTTTTACAACACAAATCTAAATAAATAAATGGCAATTATTCCGAAAGTCATATACATATTAAAATGAAAAGTTTACTTTTTATTAAAAATTAGATTAAATATCCATTAAAATAATACTGCTAAAATACCGGTCGTCACAGTATAAATGTCATTTTTCAATTCATTTCTTTTAAAGAAGATATAGCGGAAATAACGGGATATAGCAGAAATAGCGGGGCATAAAGCTGAAAGGCTATATTTGGGGCTGTATGGAAAAATTGTAGCGGTAGAAATCCGCTATGAGATATAATAGGGTTATAGCGAGGTAATAGCGGGGCATTAACTGCACAGATTCGTGGTATACAAAGACAATGTTAACCAATTCCTAGACTTGGCTTTTCTTACTCTTGATTTATAGGGATTGATTACAGAAGGAAATTCGATATAATCCTTGAGCAAGTTCCTATAGAACTATCTAAACTGGGGATGATGAGCCATTTAAGCGAGAAGAGCATTTTACTTTTGATTACCCTCCCACAGATGATAATGAAAAATAAGAAAATAAAGGAGGGGATATTGGTAATGACGACGATAGCGACGACGATGACAATGATGATAAGGTTGATGGTTCCAGGGATGATTTATCAAGTAAAGGTAAAGTTGATGACCCAGATGTCCAAGGTATAGGAGAAAAAGATAGCGCCCATGAAACTGGTCATAATGCCAATTTTTCTTCTACCATTACCGAGCCCAGGTATTATGACACTCCTCCATCAAGAGGCCCTACTGACAAATCCTTGTAGTCTAACTTGGGTGGCTCCGGCCTATCATATTTTAAAACTAAGAAGGCTTTTTCCTCAAGGGAAAACTTCTAAGTATTTTCATCTTAGGTAATTCGATACTTTTGTTATTTCCAAATTTATTTTCAATTATATTGTTAAAATTCAAAATTTTATTTTCACTGGAGACCAAAGTAGGAGTGAAGTCTTAAGACTCAACGGGGAAGTAGAGAGGCATTGCAAAGACCTTAATAAGGCAAACGATGATTATACGAGCCTTTACAAATGCCTTAAGTTCACAGAAGAGTTTAGAAAGAAACAATTTTCTCCTCAACTCCGAAGCTCTTGTTTCCATCAATCGAATTTCCGCAAACAAAATAAGGAGCTTACCACCCTTTTTGGATGCTTATCGATGATTGAGATAGATTGATGGAATATCTTTGCTTAATATATATCAAATTCCTAATAACTGACTTTTCCTTCTTAGTTGACGACTATGGATGTATGATTAGATGACTTCATAAGAGATACCTTAATTGACCATTTATTCGCTTCCCCCAACAAAATTAAATATAGAAAAGATATGTTTATTCCTGAATATTATATGGGATCTATTCTTTAGGAACTTGCGTAACCTTTGTTGTTTAGTTGTAATGAGAGCTTATGCTTTAATCAATACGTTTGTGATTTTTGTTTATGGATATCGAATTTGATTTCTAGTGTTAATTTGTCCTTTGCATGCATGATTTTGAATTTTTTCCTATTTCTACTTTGTCTCCTATTCACAAAGATTTTCTAAGTAGATTGGTTAAGTTTAAGAGAACTTTTAAATAAAACTCTTTGTGACGACCGCCCATGACCCCTGCACCGAATCTAGAGATAGTGCGTTGTAAAGTGTGCTAGGCGACCATGGACGATTGTCAGGGTAGATTAAAACAACAGAATCTATCGTATTTCTCACAGCGCATGGACAAAATACAATAGAACATATGTATAGTGAAGCTTTACAGAACAAAATGACATCATATAAAACTCATAATAGTTGAATACAAGCATCCACATAGTCAATACATCAAGCCTCACTACATATCTCTCAGAGAATACAAAACAGCGGAATATCCAGTACATATAATAAGAAGATAATATGCAACCCTCCAGCTCGTCTTCGACATCAGTATCGTGAGAAGAGAACAACACCTGTCACCTGCTACCTAGTCTGCCCGTCCCAAAGTGGACGAACAGCCCAAGGCAATAAGAATTAAAACATAAAGCCTTGAGTCAGACAACAGTCTTAGTGAGCAGCAAATTAACTAACAACATACCAAAAGAGCATAAAGGAAAAGGAATAGGAATACAACCCTCCCACTCCAACCTCATTCTACAGTGATAGCCCCCAGACACACACTAAGCAGAAGCAAACATAGCAGAGCATACAATTTAAAGTAAAGCTACTATCACTCGAGTCAAGGGCGATGTTTTCCAAGTACCAAGGCCTAAATCAGATAAGCACCCAGAAAATACCGCTCTTGAGTCCGAAATGACGTTACAACCAAACATCCATGACTCTGGCTATCACTGTTATCATTGCTTCGATATCACCGTTAATTGAATGACCGGCACATTCTTTCAGCCGTCCGTCAAGGGCTAATGGAAACCCCGGTTCTAGACATAACTCCCGCACGTCGTCGCAGCCCGTGCCTAGGACTATCGAATCTGCCCAGAGTACTCGACCATCAACAGTTAGTCGTTGGGACTATCGAATCTGCCCAAACGTACTCTTGCTTAGAGCATGCTAGAACCTTCAACAACGATGCTATCCAAACCTCCTAGTCATCCTCCTCGACGACTATTCTCATATCCATTCATTATCCTCAACTCGAATCATATCACCGAGTTATCAACATGCTTGGAATGATCCCGTCTGGATTAGACCAAGTCTCCATCACATGATTGCCTCGCTTCATCACATCCTCGCAAAGCCTCATCTCAACATCACATCATCAAATCTATGCATAAGAGCTTCATCATCCCGCTACATATGCCACGAGCAGCTTTTCCAATATAAGAGCCTTTCCCTTAGCTTTTGAATCATCTTCGATCTAGATCTAATCATCAATCATCTAGTTCATAACAATCAATCAAATCAAACATCAATCCAAGCAATCAAGCATTCAAAAATGATCTAAGTAGACAATTATAACAATAATGGCATTTTCGTAATTAAAGAGTTGAAAGTCCAATAAGCATGAAAACATGGATTATATCTCTACAAACTTGATGAATGAACTTGCATAGGTTAACATATGATAAAATGGATGTAACATCATCATGAACAATGGATCAATATGGATCTACACTTAGGATGAAGAAAATGCATGGAAATCACTATTTTAACACCAAATCGAGCCAACAATCCGATATACTCCTTTGGATCCGTGTGAGAGATAATCACCACTCACCAAATCACCAAAACAACCTCAAATCAATACGCTTCAGATCTGGACAGCGAAGGATCAAGCTTGATCTATCACGAATCCGCTTCAAACGAAGAAATCTCTTTTGAAAAGATGAAGATCTTCAACTTTAGCTCTTGAATCTTCAATCTTGATCTTCAACTTGGATGGATGTAAGCACTAGATTAGAGTGGAGAAAAGAAGTGAAGAAGTGTAGAAGTCGAGCTCTCAAAATGGCAGCACTTCGTCGCTTCAAAATCCGGATCCCAAAAATGAAGAGAAACTCTCCTATTTATAGCTGAAATCCTTAAGTCGTTCTGCCCTTATGAGTCGTTTACGACTCACGACTTAAACCCTACGACTTAACTTCTGGCTTCAACGACTTAACACACTTCTGCCTATGACTCACGACAAAACAGCTATCTCCTAAGTCGTCTCCGACTTATAGCCTCTTCCGACTCAACACATGCACTTACGACTTACCAAACTACCCCTGTCTACGACCTAATGCGCACGCGCCTTACTGGCTAGACGACTCAACCACTAAGTCGTCTACGACTTAGCACAAAGGCTACGACTCATCAGAAGATACGACTTAACAAAGGGCTCAACCTACGACTCATCAAATAACCGGGTTAATCTCTTAAGTCGTCTACGACTTAACTGGGTATACGACTCAACAACAACACTTAAGTCGTCTACGACTTAACACACTCATAAGTCGTTCACAAGTTACGACTTAACAAAAAAAAACCCCAGTTACGACTCATAACAAAACAGGGACTTCGACTTATCTAGGCAACGACTTACAACTTACTGGGATACGATTCATCAAACAAACACTTAGCCCAGCTTCAACTTATCAAATCCCACAAGCCTACGACTTATAACCTAGCAGCCAACTACTGAGTCGTTTACGACTCAACAGCCTACTGGGTCACTCCTATCTCCTAAGTCGTATACGACTTACGACTTATGCTAAGTCGTGAACGACTTAGGACTTGGCAAAATTTGCCTAAAATCTGAAATGGCTCAAAAGTTCTAAAAATCCAGATTTTGACCAACTTTTCGATCCGTAAAATACGGGTCGTTACATTCTTCCCCCCTTAGGAATTTCGCCCCCGAAATTCCAAACAAACAAAGCAATCAAAGACTATTCTGTACGCCTACCAACCATAACAATCAGCAAACCATGCATCCAATTCTAGCTTAGCGTACAGAATTCTAAGACTTAGAACAAGTTACAATATCGTGAGATGAGACGACACCTTAGGGCTATACCTCGAAGAGTTCAGGATGAGCTGCTTTCATCCTCTCTTCCTCCTCCCACGTACAGTCGTTATCATCATCACTCCATTGTACCTTGAGCAACTTAACTACCTTCCTCCTAAGCTGTTTCGTGTCAGTTTCAACAACACGAAGCGGCCTACGAGGTCTTCTATCGACTGGATCAACTTCGAAATCTTCACAGCTATCAGCAGAAACCACCGTATTCGAGTCATGCACATACTTCCGTAGATATGATACATGAAAAACATTGTGCACACTCGACATCTTCTCAGGTAACTCCAATCGATAGGCGAGCTTTCCAACTCGCTCGATGATCGGGAATGGTCCAACAAATCTCGGAGTCAATTTTCCTTTCTTCCCGAATCGAATAACATTCTTCAGTGGAGAAATCTTCACAAAAACCATATCACCAACGTCGAATTCCAAATCCTTCCGACGCTTATCGGCATAACTCTTCTGACGGTCTTGGGCTGCATTCATTCTTTGCCGAATGATCTCTATGCAATCCGAAGTCTGTCGAATCATCTCTGGCCCAAGTATCAGCTTTTCTCCAGTTTCCAACCAACATGTCGGAGAGTTACACGGTCTTCCATACAACGCCTCATACGGTGCCATACCAATGCTTGACTGGTAACTGTTGTTGTACGCAAACTCCACCAAATGAAGGTGATCTTCCCATGATCCTCCGAAGTCCAAAACACATGCTCTAAGAAGATCTTCCAAAACTCGGTTGACTCTCTCGGTCTGACCATCTGTTTGAGGGTGATAAGCTGTACTCAAACACAACTCGGTTCCCAAGACTTCCTGGAAGCTCTTCCAAAATCCACTAGTGAACAATGGATCTCTATCGCTCACTATACTCTTCGGAATACCATGGAATCGAACTATCCACTTCACATACAACTCAGCCAACTTTGATGCAGTCCTAGTCGATCGAACAGGAATGAATCTAGCACTCTTAGTCAAACGATCCACAATGACCCAAATCCCTTCATTTCCCGTTCTGGTTCTAGGCAATCCATCGATAAAATCCATCGACACTTGTTCCCACTTCCATGTAGGAACTTCTAATGGCTGAAGCAATCCACTTGGCTTCTTCTGTTCGGCTTTTACCAACTGGCAGTTCATACATTTGGAAATAAAATTTCCAACATCCTTCTTCATACCTTCCCAGTAGTAGGTTCTCTTCATATCCCGATACATCTTATTTCCACCTGGATGAATTGTCAACTTCGAGTGATGACTTTCCTTCAGAACTTCACTCCTCAATTCATCTATATCGGGAACAACTAGTCGTCCTTGCTTCCGAAGCCAACCCTCTCGATCGACCTCGAATCCCTTATCCTTTTCTGGATCCAATCTAGATTCCAATTCACGGATAATCTTGACAAGCTTATCATCTCGCTTTTGGCCCTCGCCAATCCTTTCCACGAGAGTGGGTCTTATCGATAAGTTTGCCAACATCTCAGGTTCCAATTCGCATCTAGGCCTGAAGTCAAATCCAGCTAAATACTCGAGACTCTTCCATTCTGAAAACATGGCTCCCAATCCTGCATGTCTTCGACTTAACGCATCTGCCACCACGTTACCTTTTCCCGGAGTATAAGCTATACCAAAATCATACGATGCCAAAAACTCTAGCCATCGTTGCTGCCGAAGATTCAAATCCTTTTGGGAGAAAAGATACTTCAACGACTTGTGATCCGTAAACAACTCGAATCGAACTCCCAATAGATAATGTCTCCACATCTTCAGAGCAAATACAATCGCCGCTAACTCCAAATCATGAGTTGGGTAATTCCTTTCATGCGGCTTCAGTTGTCGACTGGCATATGCAACAACTTTATCCCTCTGCATTAGCACTGCTCCAAGTCCAGTACCACATGCGTCGGTGTAAACCACCATCTCATCATTCCCACTTGGAATAGTCAGAATAGGAGCACTCGTCAGTTTCTCTTTCAGGATTCCGAAAGCTTGCTCACACTTAGCATCCCAACTGAACACTTGGTTCTTTTTCGTCAATCCTGTTAACGGTGCAGCTACCTTGGAGAAGTCTTTGATAAACCGTCGATAATATCCTGCTAATCCAAGAAAACTTCTCACGTCAGATGCATTCTTAGGTCTAACCCAATCCTGGACTGCTGCCACCTTAGCGGGATCAACCGCTATTCCACTTCCAGAAATCACATGGCCTAAGAACCTCACTTCACTCTTCCAGAAGTGACACTTCGAAAACTTAGCCTTCAGCTGATGTTTCCGCAAGATTTCCAAAACAATATGCAAGTGCGTCTTGTGCTCTTCTTCAGTTCTGGAATAAATCAGAATATCATCCATGAACACAAGTACGAACTTGTTCAACTGATCTCTGAACACTCTATTCATAAGATCCACAAAATATGCTGGCGTGTTAGTCAATCCAAACGGCATTACCAGCCACTCAAAGAAACCAGATGGTGTTCGAAAAGCAGTCTTCGGCACACTATCCTTAGCCACCCTCAACTGGTGAAATCCCGTTGCCAAATCCATCTGAGAAAACACCTTAGCTTCGTGAAGCTGATCAAACAAGTCATCTATTCTCGGCAATGGATACTTGTTCTTCTTAGTCACCTTATTCAGCTCACGATAATCCACACACAATCTCAACGACCCATCTGCCTTGGTTGCAAACACAACTGGTGCACCCCACTCGGACACACTACGCCGAATGAATCCTTTCTGTAAAAGGTCATCAATTTGCACCCTCAACTCTTGCTGTTCCCTAGGCGCCATCCGCCTAAGAGGCATCACAACAGGTCTGGCTCCTTCAACTAGATCTATACGAAACTCGATCTCTCTATGCGGCGGCAACCCTTTGACTTCGTCAAAGACATCCTCGAATCCATTTGCGATTGGCACTAAAGACAGTCCATCCCGTGGAACAACTAGCAAATACATGAAGCTCATGAAGACGCCTTCCTCATGCTTACATCGTATCACAATCTTTCGCCCCTCCACATTCTCGACTGTCACCTCTAGCCTCTCACAATCAACCTTAGCCGCATACTTCCTAAGCCAGTCCATACCCAAGATAATTCCGAACCCCGCAAAGTTCAGAACAAAGCAATCACAAACAAAAGAGCAACCATGACTCGACACAACTAGACCACGACATAACATACACAAACAAGACGAACCCCCAACTGGATTAGTCACAACCAATGGCCTATCAACAATATCCGGTGCCAAACCTAACCGGCCTACGAGTTCATTACAAACAAACGAATGCGACGCTCCAGTATCAAACAGAACTCTAACTGGAACACCACATAGGAAAAGAGTACCTTGAACAACCACACTCTTTCCCTTCTCTTCAGCAGTAGGAGCTTTCGAAGACGATGGAACAGCTCCTAAAGCATAGGCTTGCACAATCTGCCTGTCCTTCCTTGGTTCTGGACAATTCTTCCTGAAATGCCCCGGCTTGTCACAGTTATGACACTTCATCGGTACCTTAGGATTCTTACAATCCTTCGAGAAATGGCCCTTCTGTTGACAGTTGTAGCAAGTCACCTCGCCTTTCGGCTTCTTCTAGCCATCCTTACCCTTCTGCTGCAGCTGCTTCCTCTTCTGGTTTCCACCCTGCTGTGGTTTAGACTCTCCCTTGGTAACAGCAACAACAGGTCATTCCTTAGGAAACAGACTCTCATGCCTAAGAGCTTTCTCCACAAGCTTCTCAAATGAATCATCCAAATGATCCACCAACTGCCTCCCAAGATAACTGTCCAAGCCGGTCACAAACTTCTCATTCTTTTGGTAAGCAGACTCAATATATGACCGGGCATACTTGGACAAAGCTTCAAACTCAGAAACATACTCAAGAACAGATCTTCCACCCTGCTTGAGCTCTACAAACTTCTTGAACAGAACAGACTTCTGAGCTGTAGAAATGAACTTAGCTTCAAATCTGACTTGGAATAGCTCCCAAGTAATCTCTTCCTCCGGAGTAGTGATGGTAATAGAATTCCACCAATCAGAGGCTCTCCCTTGAAGCTGCCTTGATGCCAACTTCCTCTTAGTTGCATCATCAATTCCCAAATCACCAAAGATCCTTCTACAAGCATCTATCCATCTCTGGACTTCGATAGTTGATTCTGTTCCCAAGAAAACCTTCCCTCCAAGAGCAGTATAATCCTTGCACAACTTAGCAAAATCCACTGGTTTCGGAGTTTGGACTTGAACTCCAACATCCACTGCTGCCCCTGGAACTGGTATCCTTCTCATGATCGAAGTCATCATAGCTTCGAACATAGCTGCATAATCAGCAGTCTCTTCGGTAGCACGGCCTTCCCTAGCAGCTGGTCTCCCTCTTCGACTCATTCTCAATATCTATAAAAAAGAATGATTAGCACATCTGGAGAAATAACCGCATAAAGGACTAACTCACTTCTAAGCTACTATATTATATATAGTAATCATCCATCAAAATACAATTACGTCTCTCATACGTAGTTACGACGGCGAGCGTTGGGTAAAATCAATTAACCAATGCTCTGATACCAAATGTGACGACCGCCCATGACCCCTGCACCTAATCTAGAGATAGTGCGCTGTAAAGTGTGCTAGGCGACCATGGACGATTGTTAGGGTAGATTAAAACAACAGAATCTATCGTATTTCTCACAGCGCATGGACAAAATACAATAGAACATATGTATAGTGAAGCTTTACAGAACAAAATGACATCATATAAAACTCATAATAGTTGAATACAAGCATCCACATAGTCAATACATCAAGCCTCACTACATATCTCTCAGAGAATACAAAACAGCGGAATATCCAGTACATATAATAAGAAGATAATATGCAACCCTCCAGCTCGTCTTCGACATCAGCATCATGAGAAGAGAACAGCACCTGTCGCCTGCTACCTAGTCTGCCCGTCCCAAAGTGGACGAACAGCCCAAGGCAATAAGAATTAAAACATAAAGCCTTGAGTCAGACAACAGTCTTAGTGAGTAGCAAATTAACTAACAACATACCAAAAGAGCATAAAGGAAAAGGAATAGGAATACAACCCTCCCACTCCAACCTCATTCTACAGTGATAGCCCCCAGACACACACTAAGCAGAAGCAAACATAGCAGAGCATACAATTTAAAGTAAAGCTACTATCACTCGAGTCAAGGGCGATGTTTTCCAAGTACCAAGGCCTAAATCAGATAAGCACCCAGAAAATACCGCTCTTGAGTCCGAAATGACGTTACAACCAAACATCCATGACTCTGGCTATCACTGTTATCATTGCTTCGATATCACCGTTAATTGAATGACCGGCACATTCTTTCAGCCGTCCGTCAAGGGCTAATGGAAACCCCGGTTCTAGACATAACTCCCGCACGTCGTCGCAGCCCGTGCCTAGGACTATCGAATCTGCCCAGAGTACTCGACCATCAACAGTTAGTCGTTGGGACTATCGAATCTGCCCAAACGTACTCTTGCTTAGAGCATGCTAGAACCTTCAACAACGATGCTATCCAAACCTCCTAGTCATCCTCCTCGACGACTATTCTCATATCCATTCATTATCCTCAACTCGAATCATATCACTGAGTTATCAACATGCTTGGAATGATCCCGTCTGGATTAGACCAAGTCTCCATCACATGATTGCCTCGCTTCATCACATCCTCGCGAAGCCTCATCTCAACATCACATCATCAAATCTATGCATAAGAGCTTCATCATCCCGCTACATATGCCACGAGCAGCTTTTCCAATTCAAGAGCCTTTCCCTTAGCTTTTGAATCATCTTCGATCTAGATCTAATCATCAATCATCTAGTTCATAACAATCAATCAAATCAAACATCAATCCAAGCAATCAAGCATTCAAAAATGATCTAAGTAGACAATTATAACAATAATGGCATTTTCGTAATTAAAGAGTTGAAAGTCCAATAAGCATGAAAACATGGATTATATCTCTACAAACTTGATGAATGAACTTGCATAGGTTAACATATGATAAAATGGATGTAACATCATCATGAACAATGGATCAATATGGATCTACACTTAGGATGAAGAAAATGCATGGAAATCACTATTTTAACACCAAATCGAGCCAACAATCCGATATACTCCTTTGGATCCGTGTGAGAGATAATCACCACTCACCAAATCACCAAAACAACCTCAAATCAATACGCTTCAGATCTGGACAGCGAAGGATCAAGCTTGATCTATCACGAATCCGCTTCAAACGAAGAAATCTCTCTTGAAAAGATGAAGATCTTCAACTTTAGCTCTTGAATCTTCAATCTTGATCTTCAACTTGGATGGATGTAAGCACTAGATTAGAGTGGAGAAAAGAAGTGAAGAAGTGTAGAAGTCGAGCTCTCAAAATGGCAGCACTTCGTCGCTTCAAAATCCGGATCCCAAAAATGAAGAGAAACTCTCCTATTTATAGCTGAAATCCTTAAGTCGTTCTGCCCTTATGAGTCATTTACGACTCACGACTTAAACCCTACGACTTAACTTCTGGCTTCAACGACTTAACACACTTCTGCCTATGACTCACGACAAAACAGCTATCTCCTAAGTCGTCTCCGACTTATAGCCTCTTCCGACTCAACACATGCACTTACGACTTACCAGACTACCCCTGTCTACGACCTAATGCGCACGCGCCTTACTGGCTAGACGACTCAACCACTAAGTCGTCTACGACTTAGCACAAAGACTACGACTCATCAGAAGATACGACTTAACAAAGGGCTCAACCTACGACTCATCAAATAACCGGGTTAATCTCTTAAGTCGTCTACGACTTAACTGGGTATACGACTCAACAACAACACTTAAGTCATCTACGACTTAACACACTCATAAGTCGTTCACAAGTTACGACTTAACAAAAAAAAACCCCCAGTTACGACTCATAACAAAACAGGGACTTCGACTTATCTAGGCAACGACTTACAACTTACTGGGATACGATTCATCAAACAAACACTTAGCCCAGCTTCAACTTATCAAATCCCACAAGCCTACGACTTATAACCTAGCAGCCAACTACTGAGTCGTTTACGACTCAACAGCCTACTGGGTCACTCCTATCTCCTAAGTCGTATACGACTTACGACTTATGCTAAGTCGTGAACGACTTAGGACTTGGCAAAATTTGCCTAAAATCTAAAATGGCTCAAAAGTTCTAAAAATCCAGATTTTGACCAACTTTTCGATCCGTAAAATACGGGTCGTTACACTCTTCCTCAATTGAAAAGCTTCATTAGTGAGATACTACTTTCTCTATGACCTTCATCGCATATACAGACGATTTCCTAATTTGGATTTTAGTTTTCTAGGAGACTAGAAAGATTGTTTTCTTCATGAAGTTCAGTCTAATTATACGAAATTACTATTAGCCCTTTTTCTTATTTACCTACTCCTTCTAAAGAGTGGGATTATCGAAGTTTCCCCCGTTTAATACTCCTCCCAGAGTCAAAGTTCCATTTACAACAACTTTTAGTATTTCTCCCAGGTTCCACCAGAATATTTAGAATTATCTTTTAAAATCAAAGGAAAAATTTGAACAACCCAAATGTGCTTTGCAGTTTTTCTCGAATTTAATAGCATTGCTTGTTGTTTTCTTATTGTCCGTAAAGAATTATGTTCTAATTATTTAGTTCTTTGAATATTTATTTTGATTCTTATTTCTTATTCTGGTCAAGGGTAAAGACCAAGCTTTATCGCTTGATGACCTAATCTCTCTCGTTGGTTTAGAAACATTCAAACTAGGCTAATTTCAAACATTGAAAATTGATCTTCCTGATCTAATTTTGGGTTGTCCTCAATTGAAAGTATTGAAGAACATAAGTGGTACAATAAGTACATGCGATCAAAATCCACCTTAAAGATTTCTCAAGAAGTAATTTTAGAGAAAGGAATATTTCTCTCAAAGATGAAGAAATTCTAGAATTGACTGAGAAACATAACTTGGGAATTTATTCTTTATTACAATTTCAAATATTGGAATACATGAAAAAATAGCCTAACTTAACCAATACATGCTAGATTTGGAGGTTGACTTGCTTAAATCTTGAGACGAATGCCAATCATATGAAATAATTTTGATGAAAGAGGAGATTGAACTTCTAAACTCTACTCTAGCGTTCTGTCTAAAGAGGGGCTCTTTTGAGAAAGATATCCATTCTCAAAGCATTGTCTGTTCCGCTTCATCAGAAGATGGATTGGGAAGGTTGGCGAGATTGAGTAGGAATTTCAAATTTGAATGCATAAAGAAATTGAAGGAACATCGGAATAAGAATATATGAGTTTTCTAACCTCCGCTTCCAAATAGAATTTCTCGAGTGCAAGAAAAGTAAACTTACTCTGAAAATACAAGGATTAGAAAACAATAGAAAGAAGTTATCTTGACCGATTTCTCAGTAAAATGGCGCTAGTAAAATATTCGAGCAGCGATTATTAACCAGATCGATTTAATAGATCTTTTAAACATTATTAGAATAAAAGAGAGCAAATTGAGGAAATACTTACTACTAGCCATTCAATACATTATCGATCCTTCTTCACCCATAGAGTGGCTAGAAAAAAGGTCAAGAATCTTAGAGAATAGTTGAAATTGATGTAGTTCTTTATCTCTATGGCTTCTCAACCAGATTCTTTTGTAAACTAGTTGATCGAAGTCGTTGTTGCATTTAAACTAGAGACTGATTTCTCATTTTTAGTTCCAAAAAGAGATTATCAATTGAGGAAGGTTGTAATGACCCAAAATTTTAGTCATTTGATTTTGAAATATTTAATTGATTTAAATATTAAAATGTTGGTTTAAAAAGTTTAATAACTCAAAATCCAAATATAGAGATTTAATTTAAAATTAATATCTAGAATTCAAATATGAGGATTATTTTAATCATTTGAATTGCGAAATTAGTAATTGAATATGGTTTAAATATTTGGGTCTTGAATTGAATATTAATTAAATGGATTAATAGTCTAATTTAACTCCTTTAAAATAAATAAGCAAGAATGGTAAATTCATTTTGTAAATTCATTTGCAGTAATAAACAGTTCGAGTAATTAATTAGATATTTATTTTATTCTAACGACTCGATTTTTGATGACCTATTTTTAATTTAATTTATTTGATTTTTCTATAATTTTTAATTTGGAAGATAAGTAAATAACTGTTTGGTGATTTTTCGACAAACGGCAGTGTTTTTGTGATTTTACAGAATTCAATAACTAGTGTATATTATAATTGTTTTATGGTCACTTTGCTAATCTAGGAGTGGCCGTAATTTTTTTTTGTCGTTAGGGTTCGTATTCGAATAGGAGTCTGTGTCGTGAAATGCCGAAAATTGATATATTATATCAACACTTACAATCAGCACATACATCATTCTCTTATCTATCTGCCTTGTTCCTTTTCATACCCTTAGCAAAACGTCCCTGTAAATAAAGAGAAACCTTTTAATCTCCTCTTCAAAATTCAAAAACAAATAAAACAAAACCTGAAAATCATAAAGTGGTTATCTTTGAGATCCTCTAGGCTAGATCTTCGAATGTTTGGTTGTTTAAATTGGTGCAGTTGCGTTTAGCAATGAATGACGTGGTGCTTTTTTGGTTTAGGGTTTTAGATTCATGGAGATTTAGGGCATGATAGGTGGATGGAAGGGAAAATTTGAGTTCGGGGAGGCAAGACGAGGGGGAGGTGGACTTTTGGGAGGGTCCGACCTTGATTTGGGCATTGCGATAGTGCTAAAGTGGCGTGAAGGGGGATATTGGATGCATTTTGCCCGGGTGTGCGGAGGAGGATTTAGGGTGGCGGGAAGGTGGAGCTGGCGATGAGGAAGAGTTTGGCGATGGTCGTTTGGGTTATAGTCGACCGTAGAGCGAAGGAGGGTAGTGAGCAACGATCGGCATGGTGAGGGGAGCAGCAGTTTTAGAGCGGGAATTACAAAAGAGGAAGAAGGATTAACGTAATTGGTAATTAGTTTAAATATATATGAGATTGGTGAATTTAAATTATAAATTTGAAAATCGAAACTTATAAATTTAATATCTTTTGCATAGGAGGTCCGATCGAGACGAAACTTTTTGCGTTGCACTCGTAATGATGAATGATTCGCAATAGAACTGGTTTAGTTGAATTTGGAGCAAGTGGAAATTTGGATTAGAATCGAACGTCGTTCGATTTTAGTTCAAACTAAAACGCTTCGGCGATATTTGGAATTTAGGTGAGTTAAACTCACCTTTTGATTAATCAGTAATGTTTTATAGTAGATGAAAATTGTTGATTGTTTGCTTGGATGCTTTATTGGTTGATTGTTTGGTTTTGATGAATTTCCGCTTTTAAAGTGGTTAATATATGATCAATTGCAAGGACTTAACTAAAGTACATGAAATTTGTAGAGGGATCCAACGGGATTCATCACCCTTGTTGGTTTATTTTCAATAAAACTCTTGTTATATGAATTATGAAATATCAAACTTGTTTGTTTGTTCCTATGAGGTACGATATTATTATATGTTGAAAACTTAACCTCCGTAGTGATAAAAATCAATATCAACTTTGGTTAAGCGATGTGGTGGCTAATGGCATCAATTTAGTATTTTGAAATACTATTAATTTCTAGATTTGGTTTGAAAAGGGTTTTTGATTCGAAGAATGATTTTAAATCTAACCTTTGGGTTTTCTGGAATAATTTTATTTAAACAAAATTTGAACTTCTCTATTTTACCTCAACCCTTTTTATTTGTCTTTTCTAAATCATTTAGAAATGTTTTAAAGTTGTTTAACTATTATTTAATAATGATTTTAAGTGGTTCAACTACTGTTTAATAGTATTTTGAAAGTTGTTTTTTTATATCTAAAGTTATTTATCAATATTTTATATTGTGAAAAGTTATTTATTAAATAATTAATATCGTTTGAAGTTAATAATTATTTATTAACAATGTTTCTGGAAGTTATAAAGTTATTATTAATAACATTTCGGAGTTTATAATTATTATTTATAATAATATTTTGGAAGATAATTATTATTTACATAATAATGTTTGAAGATTAATTATTATTGTTTCATTAATAAGGTTTGAAATTATTAACTATTATATTTATAATGTTTTGAAGTTAATAATTATTATTTATTAGTAATGTTTTGTTGTTAATAATTATTATTTATTAGTAATGTTTTGTTGTTAATAATTATTATTTATTAGTAATGTTTTGTTGTTAATACTTATTATTATTTAATAATGTTTTGAAGTAAATAATAATTATTTATTTATAATGTTTTGAAGTTATTAATTATTGTACTAAAAGTGTTTTAGAGTTAATAAATTATTTTATTAATGATGTTGGAAAGTTGATTTATTATTTATTAAGGTTGTTTAAAGTAAATTAATTTATCTGATTAACTGTATTTATAAATAGTAAAAATATTTATAATAATAAAATATATTTATAAAAGATTTTATAAATGAAAATGAGGTTTGAGTTTATAAGAATTTTTAAAAAGGCTTTATAAAGGATTTTTATAAAGGACTTTTATAAAGGGGTTTTGGTAAGAATTTTTGTAAAGGTTCTTTATAAAAGACTTTTATAAAAGAATAAAGTTTTATAAATGGGTTTATAGATTTATAAAAGGACTTTATAAATAGTTTTAGAAATTTATAAAAAGAGTTTTATTAACGCTTATAGTAGTTAATAAAAAGAGTTTTATAAACTGTTTTAGAGGTTTATAAAAGGAAATAATAAAAATGATTTTTGAGTTGTATAAAAGGAAATTTATAAAAGGAGATGAGATTTGATTTCTATAAGTGATCTTTTAATAATTATGGTGGTGTGGAACATCTTTCCATACTTAACACCAACTAGGAAACCTTTCTCATTGTTTTGTGAATATACTTATACCGATGAAATAAGTTTATGGATATTTTCCAAGTATTAGAAGTTGTTTTGTGAATATATCTTTTTGTAAAGATACTTAAATCAAGTATTTATGAGGAGGTTAAATAAATGATTTATTTTAAAAGGGGCTTAATGGTTGTTTATGCGCTGAACCAATGTTGGTTTCCTTAGGAAATAAATCCTTGATATGATTGTTGTGTATTGATAGTTAAATAATCGACTATCAAACTTGGCCTATTTTAAATTATCGTTGTCGGTTCAGAGTGACTGAGATCGGATATACTATCCAAAACCACTTCAAACCTGCATAAGCGTTTGAATTGGAACATCTTGAAGATGATTGACGATGGGACTTTTGAAGTGCAAGGGCTATTTGCTACTAATCTTGAAGGTGATTCCAAAATGGATGTAGTGGAGGTAGTGCCTTCAAATTGGTTCAAACCCGGAACAAACTTGTATGAATGATTGCTGGCATTGCATTTCTGCCTAAAGGGCAGTGTTAGCATTCCAAGAGGGTGTGCTATATAAAAGGGCAATCATAGCCTCAAGCCTCATTAACCGGGAAAATGACTAAAGCAGGGACGTGCAGCTGGGCTATGTGGGTCGCTCCCATTAGGGTACGATCATCCCATATCTAGTGTCGATATTTATGTATGCTTCGGGGCCCATTATGGTTGTTCATCAACCATAGGATGATCATATACGGCGCTATCCAGTAAGGGGTAGGGCTGGTCCTGAGTAGTAGAGGTGCAACATATTATAGCTTCCCATACATTTTATCTAAAGGTGTACGGATTCGGTGGATAGACCCTTACCCTTTCATAGTTGGAATCCATTCTCCAATACAAGCCTTCGGATTTGATTTATATACCTATTATGTTGGATTTTAATAATGTAACAATTTTGGCTATGATTAATATGTACTTATATTCTAGACATTATTATAATATCACTAGATTTTCTTCAGAAATTTTTTGGTTATCGTAAGGTAAAAAACCCATTCGTGTTTATGTGCAGCGTGGTCTTACGAGATACCTTATTTTGAAAGGTTTTATAACATTAAAAATTCAACTAAGGTGTGTTTTCTCAAGCTGGTTTACTGGACTGATCCAAGCATTATTTTTTTATAGTGCTCAGGTTAGACCGAACATATTTATAGATTTAGTTTGGATGCTTGGAGCTCAGGAGATGAGCTGGATACCCAAAACGTATCTACGTATTTCTTTATTTTCTACTGCATTAGTATTTTATTTAACAGCATTTGTAAGGACATGTTGTTACAACTGTAACGACCCGGAATTTTAGTCATTTGATTTTAAAATATTTAATTGATTTAAAAATATGAAATGTGAATTTAATAATTAAATCGTGGATTTAATATGGATAAAAATGATTTTTGGAAACTTATTTAAATTCTGTTAAAATAAGAATGATAATCGTAAACTTTTAAATTGGAATTTAAAAGTGATTAAACAATTTTTAATAGTAATTCAGTTTAATTAACATGTAAAAATAGCTTTCTGGGACACTGTCTTGAAATTGGACAAACCAGTTCCATTGGATCTGTAATAGTGAATTATTAGATGCTGTCTAATTTCGTGGTGATCGAAAATATCGTTAGGTCGTGCAACCTCGAAACGTTTTGAGATTAATCAAAGGAATTAACATAATATAATTGGATTTGGAAAGCTATCTTGTGTATATGATCGAATTAGATCCCGAAATTAGTTCCATTGAGGTCGGAGTAGGGGTGTTTGGTATGGAACGCTAGTTGGGATGCCTCGATTGGAGTTCGAGATTTTAAGGAGTGTGTAGAGACGGATATTTCTAAATATAATAATACGTATCCATCACTTCATAGCCCATACTCACATCAATTCATTCCATACCCCGTCACACTCCACCATCCCTCTTCTTTTCTTTATATAGTTCACTTCTGGTGAAAAAAAGAGAAAGAAAGAAAAAGAGAAAAGTTGATCATTGAAAAATCAAAACATTCGTATAAACTTTGAAAAATTGCGAAACTCATATCTTTGGATTGAGCAAGCTAAGATCTACATTTTGGTATACGTTGAAATGGTGTGGTAGCAAGAATAGTGGTTCGACTTTGTAACAATGAAGTCGTGTAGTGTAAATTGATTATGGTTTTATTGTTTGGAAAATTGTGATGGAGTTTGATAAATCTGTAACAACCTACCAATTTATCACTTTGATAAATTATATTTATTTTTAAATAAAATGTTGATAATACAAATAATATTGTTTTGGGTGATAATAATAATAGTAATTTTATTTTGAATAAGTATTTATAAAAATATTTTCTTCAAAATCTAAATCGATAAAATGGCTAAAAAAATTTATAGATAAACTGCTCTATAATCGTAAAACATCGTGCACGGAGCTGGATACATATACTAATTTTTATAATTAAACAAGAATAAGAAATAAAATCAATTGATTTGTTATTGAGAATAAAATGTGTTTTTGACATTTGTTAATAATGCCCTTAAATATGATAATTGATTTATTAATTTAAATTGAGATTTAATGATTAAATAATTGACGCAGCGGGTATTCACAAAACTTTGCAACCAATGGTGCAAAGCGATGGAACGATGAAAATGTAAATGAATCGATGGATTGATGATACCAAATTGCCCAAATCCGTTGATCTCGCGAGATACTGGACTCTAGCTATCTCAAACACGTTGATCACGCACGATACCGTGTTAAAAGATCTACGATTCTTCTACGTTGATCTTGCGCAGAAGATTCTGTGAATCGGCTTCAAAATCGTTGATTCGAGCGCACTCGAATAACCAAAGATGGAGAAAGGAGATCACACTCAACTTCCAATTTCAAAGTGGCACAAAGCACACAAACAAAAGTTTATTCAAAAATCAACTACCTTTACAAATGAAACAACATCCCTATTTATAGGGTTACAACATACATACACAGCACAGTTCCATCGACCTAACAGGTGGCCGACCTAACACACGCGACCTATGACTCATCATAGGTCGTTAACGACCTAACACATACGGGTTACACCACACATAATAACGACCTAAATACTACGTCTTACAACTCAAAAAGCGACATAACGATAACAACATACGAACTAAGAAAATTACAACACATGAAGCGACTCAACGACCTACGACCTAAGAAATAAATGCGGTATAAGCAAATCCAGCTTCAGGAACTCTTCACGCGACCTAAGGACTCAACGACTTAAGAAATCCAAGCTCCAAGCGACATAAGCTTCATGTGACCTAAAACTTGAGCGGCATATGGTCGAGCGACCTAAGGAAATAATAGCGGCATATATCAGAATGACCTAACGACTTAAGGAAAATACGGCCTCTGATAAGGTAAGCGACTCAACATAACTCGCTGGCCGATGTATCTCGTTAGGTCGTTGGTGGATATAACACTTTAGGTCGTTCAGGATGGTGTAACACGTTAAGTCGCTCAGATGACTTATTGGTTAGGTCGCTCAAACGACCTAGGGTATGCGACTTAGCCCTGCGCGCTACATCATCCTCCCCCGGTTGTAAAGAATTCGTCCTCGAATTTGTACCTTCCTCTTCCTCAACAAGCTTATTCCCATGATACGGAATCAAATGTTTAACGTTGAAAACATCTGCAGTGTGAATATGATCCGGCAATCTCAACCGATATGCATTATCACTGATTTTCTTCAAAATTTCTACTGGACCAATCTTTCGAGCTTTCAACTTGTTGTAAGTTCCAACTGGAAAACAATCTTTCGTTAATACCGCGTAAACAAAATCACCTTCTTTGAAGTCTACACTTCTTCGCTTCTTATCTGCCAGTTGTTTATACTTATCATTTGATGCACGCAATCGTTCATGAACAGTTCTGTGACATTCCTGCAACTCGTTCACGAAATCACAAGCTCGTTTAACAACTCCTTTCTGAAATGGTATTGTCATCAAATCCAACGGTCCCTTCGGAATTGCTGAATATACAACTTGAAAAGGACTGAATCCAGTACTTCGATTAACAGCATGATTGAGTGCGAATTCCGCCTGACATAATTTCATATCCCAGTTCTTCAAATTATCTTTTACAAGACATCTTAACAAGTTTCCCAACGATCTGTTTACCACTTCTGTTTGCCCATCTGTTTGCGGATGATAGGCGCTACTAAAATTCAGCTTTGTTCCAACCATCTTCCACAGACTCAACCAAAAAAGACTTAGAAATCGCGTATCCCGGTCAGAAACAATAGACTCAGGTAGCCCATGTAATCGATACACTTCTTTAAAGAACAATTGAGCAACACAGACTGCATCAGCGGTCTTTTTACAAGCTATAAAATGTGCCATTTTCGAAAACCTATCCACTACAACATATATTGAATCATTCCCTCGCTGAGTTCTTGGCAACCCCAAAACAAAATCCATGCTGATATCAACCCATGGTCTAGTAGGCACGGGTAATGGCATATACAATCCCGCATTCGTCGATGTCCCTTTGGAAACTTGACAAATATGACATCTCTCCACAAATCTTTCAACTTCTTTTCTCATAGAAGGCCAAAAATATGCTTGCGAAATCAACTGCAATGTACGATCTCTTTCCACATGACCCTCTTCATGCAATTCTTTCACAATCTTCATCCGCAGACTGCTCTCTGGTATACACAACCTGTTTCCCTTGAATAGAAAACCATCTACCAATACATACTCATCCGTCTTTCCTTTTTCGACTTCATCAACCACCTTGGCAAAGTAAGGATCATCAACAAACAATTCTTGTAACACATCAAACCCCGTCACTTCAACCTTCATTGTAGTCAACAAATGATTCCTTCGACTCAATGCATCTGCCACACGGTTTGTAATTCCCGACTTATGCTTCACCACAAATGTAAACTGTTGCAAGTATGCGATCCATGAAGCATGTCTAGCTGCGACTTTATCCTGCCCTTGCAAATGCTTCAACGCCTCATGGTCTGTATACAAGACAAACTCCTTATGGAACAAGTAATGTCTCCAATGCTTCACAGCTTGCACAATAGCATAGAACTCCACATCATAAGTATTATATCTCATCTTAGCTCCCGAAAGCTTCTCACTGAAATAAGCAATTGGATGACCTTTCTGACTCAACACCCCTCCAATTCCAACCTTCGATGCATCAGTATGTAATTCAAATAACAACTGAAAATCTGGCAATACTAGAATTGGTGCTGTCGTCAAAAGCTCCTTGATCCGCTCAAAAGCTAATCCTGCTTCTTCCGTCCACAAAAACTGTTTTCCCTTCATACAATCAGTAACTGGCGCCATCACGCTACTGAAATGTGGAATAAACCTTCGGTAGAATGATGCTAACCCATGGAAATTTCTCACTTCAGTTATAGTCTTGGGTTGTGGCCAATCCTTGATTGCTTCAACTTTACTTTGATCTACCTGTATACCTCCTTCAGAAACAACATACCTCAAAAATAAAACACTATGCATCATGAACATGCATTTCTTCGTTGCAGCATAAAATTGTTCCTGTCGCAGTATCATCAACACTTCTCTCAGATGATGTAAGTGTTCTTTTGTGCTTCCACTGTATATCAGTATATCATCAAAATACACCACCACGAACTTCCCAATAAAAGGTCTGAAGATCTGATTCATCACCCGCATAAAAGTACTTGGTGCATTCGACAAACCAAACGGCATGACCAGCCATTCATATAATCCCTCCCATGTCTTGAACGCTGTTTTCCATTCATCCCCTGGTCGAATTCGAATTTGATGACAACCACTCTTCAAATCAATCTTCGAAAAGATAGCAGCTCCACTAAGTTGATCCAACAAGTCATCCAATCTATGCATTGGAAATCTATACCTCACAGTAATCTTGTTCAGTGCCCGACTATCGGTACACATCCTCTACGTTCCATCCTTCTTCGGCACTAACAAGGCTGGAACTGCACAAGGACTTAAACTTTCCTGTACACGTCCTTGTTCAAGCAACTCTTCAACCTGCCTTCTCAACTCCTCGTGCTCCTTTGGACTCATTCAGTAATGTGGTCTATGTGGTAACACAGCTCCTGGACCAAGATCAATTTGGTGTTGTATGTCCCTCAACGGCGGTAACTCCTTTGGCAACTCTTCAGGAAATACATCTTCAAATTCTTCCAGCACTGGCTTTACTTCTTCAGGAATTTCAACCACTTCATTACTTTCATGTCCAATCAACAAAAATACTTCCGGCTCATCTTCTACTTCTTTAACAAACTCCTTCAAAGATAGCAAAGTCTTCAGTTCTTCAATCTCCTCCAACTTGCTTTCCTTCTGTTGTTACTTTTTAGGAACTAAAGTGATTTTAGTGCCATTGAACATGAAACTGTAGCAGTTAGTTCTTCCATCATGTTGCATGGCCCGATCAAATTGCCATGGTCTCCCCAACAACAAATGACATACATCCATATCCACAACATCGCGCCAAATTTCATCCTTATATGTCTTTCCAATAGAAAAAGTTACACAAGCTCTCTGTAACCTTCACCTCTCCACCTTTCCTCAACCATGCTAACTTGTAAGGTTTTGGATGCTTCTCTGTCTTCAATGCCAACTTCTTTACAGCTTCTGTAGAGATAATATTGTCACAACTTCCTGCATCAATAACAAACTTGCAAACCCTTCCCAAAATAGTGCATGTTGACTGAAAGATGTTACTCCTTAACCAGCTAGTCTCTTCCTCCTGCTTTGGTGTCAAGCAATTTCTCCTCATCATTAATGAATATCCATCATCTCCCGACAATAATTCTTCCTCCTCAACCGGTAGTGAATTAGAACATTCTGCTTCCGCATCCTCATCCTCAACCTCAGCAACCATCACTCGCTTCTTAGGCTTCAGACATTCATTGCTCTTGTGACCAAACTCTTGGCACTTAAAGCATTTGATACTACTATTGACCTTGGTCTTAGCAACTTCATTGACAACCGGTTTACTAACAGCCTTGGAAACGTTGGTATTGCTACTAACCCCTTTCACTTGATTGTTGGAATTTGTAAACACACCACCTCCTCTTCTGCCTTGCTTCTCCCAAGATAACGCCTTCTGGTGTGCTTCTGCCACGGATCTAGGGTCAAACATATTCATCATATCCTGAATTTGCATTCTCAATCCTCCAACAAATCTAGTTGTCAACTGCTCCTCCGTTTCCATGATATCATTTCTGGCAATAAGTTGATAAAACTCATCTGCATAATCATTAACCGACTTGGTCCCTTGTCTCAGATTCTGTAAGCGCTGATACATAAGAGACTGTTAATTATAAGGCAAGAAAGTATCCTTCATCAATTTATTCATCTTCTCCCATGACTCAATTTTTGACTTTCCCATTCTTTCCCGTGTAAGTTTAGTTTGTTGCCACTACGCCATAGCTCTTCCTCTCAAACGAGTAGCAATCAACTTAACTTTACGATGCTCGGGAACTTCTTTAAATTCAAAAATATCTTCAACATTAGACAACCAATCCAAAAATTCTTCCGCTACCATTCCTCCTTTAAATTCTAGAATCTCCATTTTCATCCCTGACTCCCATCGACGATCATCTTCAAAATCTCTATCTCGATTCCGTCCTTGTCCATGATCTCGATAATGAACACTTCCTCTATCACCATCTTCCTCAAAATCTGATGTACTTCTATATCGATCCTGACCATCGACATTTCTACGATCACGATTATCCCTCCTACCATGTCTTTCATTATCACGGTGTGGTTCATACTCAAACTCACGTTGAGTCCTTCTTTCTTCTTCTCGATACCCATGGTGATCTCTCATCCTTGAAACTGATGATTCTCTTCTACCTTGATGAGATTGTGGCGACATTCTCCTTTCACCCGAAACCGACGGTGAAACCCTGTTTCCTCCTTGGTTCGAAATTGGCGAGGTTCTTCTTCGGGTTTGATTCATATCTAACATGAGCTTTTCCAATCTACCAATCCCCTCATCAAACTTCTCATTGAACTTATCACTAATTCATTGCTCCATTTGCTCAGCATCTTCTCTTCTATACATCTCTACAACATTTTGATTACGATTAGCTCTTCTCGGAGGCATGATTACACAACCACTAGGCTCGGCCTTGATCAACTCTATTCTTCAACACTTCGCCTCTACTCTGAATACAGCTCCCAATATGTTCGGCTTAGCTATGATTAGCTAAGTCGTGCTCCAACACTTCTCCTTGGCTCCAAGGCTCGGCTTAGCTATGATTGGCTAAGTCTTGCTCTGATACCAAACTGACGCAGCGGATATTCATAAAACTTCGCAACCAACGGTGCAAAGCGATGGAACGATGAAAATGTAAATGAATCGATGGATTGATGATACCAAATTGCCCAAATCCGTTAATCTCGCGAGATACCGGACTCTAGCTATCTCAAACAGGTTGATCGCGCACGACACAGTGTTAAAAGATCTACGATTCTTCTACGTTGATCTTGCGCACAAGATTCCATGAATCGGCTTCAAAATCGTTGATTCGAGCGCACTCGAATAACCGAAGATGGAGAAAAAGATCACACTCAACTTCCAATTTCAAAGTGGCACAAAGCACACAAACAAAAGTTTATTCAAAAATCAACTACCTTTACAAATGAAACAACATCCCTATTTATAGGGTTACAACATACATACACGGCACAGTTCCATCGACCTAACAGGCGGCCGACCTAACACACACGACCTACGACTCATCATAGATCGTTAACGACCTAACACATACGGGTTACATCACACATAATAACGACCTAAGTACTACGTCTTACAACTCAACAAGCGACATAACGATAACAACATACGAACTAAGAAAATTACAACACATGAAGCGACTCAACGACCTACGACCTAAGAAGTAAATGCGGTATAAGAAAATCCAGCTTCAGGAACTCTTCACGCGACCTAAGGACTCAGCGACTTAAGAAATCCAAGCTCCAAGCGACATAAGCTTCATGCGACCTAAAACTTGAGTGGCATATGGTCGAGCGACCTAAGGAAATAACAGCGGCATATATCAGAACGACCTAACGACTTAAAGAAAATACAGCCTTTGATAAGGTAAGCGACTCAACATAACTCGTTGGCCGATGTATCTCGTTAGGTCGTTGGTGGATATAACACTTTAGGTCGTTCAGGATGGTGTAACACGTTAAGTCGCTCAGACGACTTATTGGTTAGGTCGCTAAGACGACCTAGGGTATGCGACTTAGCCCTGCACGCTACATCAATAATTATTATAATTATTCAAATAATGACTTTAAAAAGGTTATAATTCATTTTTAATAGTTATAAAGTGATAATGAATCATTTATAATAGTTTTATAAAGAGATATATTTGATTTGAAAATATAAGGAAAAATCGATATCGCTTTATCGGTATAAAAGCGATTTTCGTAAATAATTGTTAATACAAATTTATATAATTTTATAAATGAAATATGATCATTTTAATTCGTTTAAAATGATAAGAAATTTATTTTGAAATTTTGTTTACAAATATATGTATGTTAAAGTATAAGTGAAAATGTGACCGGGAATCGGTTCTCCGATCGGCAACGGTTTATCGAACGAAAGTTGTTCAGAATCAATGCAACGTTGTTTACATGTCATGTACACATATGTAATATACAAATGCATCTACTATCATGCACATGCATATGAACATACGTACACATACATATATACTTATACATTTAAGAATACATACATAAGACAAAAATCAAAGATATTTTATATAAAGCTTCTTCCTTATGCTTTCATAAGTCAACTTGTCAATATATGAAGTGGATGGAAGTGATGGGCACATAGGGGGAAGGATTTTACTAGCCTAGGGAGGAGGAAGGTGTGTTGGAGAAGCCATGAGGTGATGATGTGGTGTATGGCTTCCTTTGCACACTTCCTTTGGCTATAAATAGCTCACTCCCTCATCACATTTTTTCACCTTCTTCATTCTAGCATAACTTCCTCATATCAGACTGAAATGAGGAATTTCTTTTTAGAAACCCTAAAAAATTTCAGTGGATACAACTTTCTAGTTTACCCCTTCTTCCCATTTCCAAGTTAGATATACTCAAAACTCTATTTTCTCCAAAGCATTTTCAATCCCAGTTTCAATAGCCAAAAATACCTCCTTTTCATTCGAGTATAACTCCACCAAAACAGATCCAAAGGAGGTAATTCTTTTATTCAAATTGTAAGAAATCCCAGTGGCTACAACTTTCATGTTGAGCACTTCTACTAATTTTGAGTCTAGCTATGTCAAAATACAACTTTTTTACAGTGCATTTTCGGGTTTTGTTTTGACGAATCCGATAATACCTCTTCTTCTCTTGGCCATAACTTCCTTATAAATAACCCAAATTAGATGATACTTTTTTTGAAACCATATAGAAAAGAATTTCCTACAAATTTCATGTTGATCACATTTCCAAATTCAGAGAGTTGAGTATCCAAAAATCCAATAGAAAATGACCCATTTTTAGGTCTAGTTTTTGGTAAATTCAATGATAATCCAAAGTCCTACACCTCATTTCCCATGCTTGGTTGAGCACCACTTTTGGCATGGAATGGCCGAATACACTGGGAGGCAAGGTGTTGGGGTTTGTGAGCTTGGATCGCGAGTTAGTAAAAGCTATAGCCTTTTTCCGATAGGAAATCAATGGTGAGAACCCCTAAACTACTATATTATATGTTGGATGATGATATGATATTTTCAATGGATGTTTAATAATGCTTTCATCATCATGTTTGGTTGTTTAAATATGAATGTTGAATATATATGCAAGTCACGATTATACACGTCGATAAACACAAAAGGAAATCATTTTCCTTAGATTAATGTAATGGCATATATGGAAGTGTCAAACCTCTTAAAAATGGTTTATAATGTATTTGAAATGTTTTATAAACATTCAAAAGTGTTTTGGTGAAATTTGAAAAGAAATGGAAAATTTAGTTAAAAATAAACGCGTCGCGTAACGGTAGTTCGCGATTTCGCGCTATAAAAGTCAAACAAGTGTAAAAGTTGGAATATAGCTTGAAATTCTTCGATATAAGAAATTTCCGAAGAATTATATCCATAGTTTTCCAAAGAAGAAAGAAAATTGAGATTTTGATAAGTATATTTTGAAATATGAGTAAAACAAGTTTTTGAAAAATCTTGAATTTGCACTTAGGAATCCAAAATTGGATTTCTTTGAAAATGATGTTTTAAATTGTTTAAAAATATGAAATAAATCTTATAAATATTTTAAAATGTTTTAAAAGTGATTTGACAAATAAAAATGAATTTTCAAATAATAAAAGTCGTTTTGATCAATATAGCTTAAAAAGGCACTTTGCGTAGCACTTATCCGCAGCACTTTTTTTGTAACTTTTAAAATATAGTTTTAAACGCAACCATTCTTTTCCAAATCTTTGTAAATGTTTTTGAATGATTAATAAAGTGTTTTAAATATGATTTGAAGGATTTATGAAACGATTAAATATTTTAATGATTTAGAGTCGATCAAATAACTTGACCGCCTTATGGGTGTTTGAGAGATAGTGTCTAGGCTTGAGTTTGGAAAACCCATTTTGCTGCTCTCCCTGGCTATCTGGATTGGCCCGATGGATGGGATAGTGAATTTGATTTACTCGGATCGAAATTTTCTAAAGAATAAAGAATAAAGTTTTCCAGCTTTAATACGATTTGGATTTTATAGAGATGATCTTCTTATACTCGGTGTTAAAGCCCGAAGAGGGAACTCGTACTATTCATGGGAATTTAAAAGGTGATTTCGCCGTTATTCCTCGCATAGTATTTGTTAAATACGGGGATTAATATTGAGTAGAATTAGATGAAGTCTATAGATTCCGCTCACTTAATATTTACTGGTTTTGGATTAACATCCTAGATAACATGGTTTCAACTAAATCAAAAGTATGAGTTTTGAATTAAGAAATCTTTGTTAAGATTTAAATAAAATGATTTGGAATATTTTCCTAAGAAAAGGTGAAATGATTTGGAAGTTTAAAAAGGGTTTTAAGTAATCAAAGATTTGATAAGAGAGGTTTAATGATTTCTTATATATCGAAAATAATGTTTTAGAAATATATATCTCCAAAAGAGATTTTGATAAAAAAGAATGATTCCCTATTCAAAAAACCTCTTTTTATCGATGATTGGGTCGAAGGAACCGGGGTTGGATTTGGGGCAATCCCTATCCGAAAACCACTTTGAACTAATTTACATTCGAAGTAAAACATGCTGAAGATAAAAGTATTAAAGATGGAGATATTCATGATGTAGGACTGCTTGCCACTAGTCCCTTGAGGTGAAATTTACCATATCATATATTTATGGTGACAAGTTGTGCTCCGTTATGAAAATCTTCGATGCAAGGACTTCTCGCTACTAATCCTAGGGTTAGTTTCCGATAGGATGTGGTAGGAGAGTACCTTCGGTTTCCTTCAGTCTCGAAATGAACTTGTATGGATGGATGTTTGACATTGCATTCTTGAGATTTCATCGTTGGCTTTTATAAACAACATCTGTTTGGTGGAGGAGAAGGAAAATTCTCTTAGCTTCATACCCTTCTCTGAGACGTATGAGATCGGAGGTTGTATGTTTGTGGAAGTCAATAATGATCGAAGGAATGGCAATGTGGCATTCAAAATGGAATGTGCTGTGTGAAAGGTAATCGTAACCTTATGCCTCATCACCCGGAAATGACAGAAACAGGGTAGAAGCGGTAAGGCTATGTGGGTCGCTCCTATAAGGATATGGTCATCACCTTTCTAGACAACCCTCTATATATCGGGTATGTTGTGTATGCTATGAGACGTCTCGAATAGGTCGAGAACGACCGGGGTGATGTCATATTCGGTACTATCCAGTGAAGGGGTAGGCCGGTTTTGTGTTGGTTTAGGAGTTCAGTATCTGGACCTTAGGTACATTTTTCTAGATATGTACTATATGGAAGGTAGTCCCTTACCTTGTCATTTGTGTGGAATCCATTCTCCAATAAGTGCCTGCCATTTTTTTTGTAGAGCCTAGTATGCTGGGATTTAATAATGGTAACAATTTTGGCTAAGATTAATAAGTTTACTTGCAAATGATTTCAAAGATATGTCATTAAAAATAATATCAATTATTTTGATGTAAAATGTTTTGGTTATCATAAGGTAAAAACTCGTTCCTTTTTTATGTGCGGCGTGGTTTTATGAGACACCTTTCTGTTTTCAAAATGCGTATTTTGAGTTCTCAGACCAGTCCCATGACTGAGACGGAGTTTATTCTCCTTGTCCTTAAACTCTGGGTGCCCTAATTTTCTCGGGCAGTCTAGTAGTCAGTTTTAGTTAGAAGAAATTTGGAAGAGATCGGAGCATGGAGTTAGAAGATTCTTTTGAAGATTGTTATCCATTTCCACCACACTCATGTACTATTGTATTTTGTATTTGTAAGGACAGATATTTATAACTGTTCATATTTAAATCTGATAAATGTATTTAAATTTTCCATGGCAAAAAAATTCTATGTTGAAATAATATATGTTATTTCATTAATATCAGATTTTGTTCTGTCTTTATTTTCTTTCTTACCCTTAACGATCGGGTTTCCGACACTTGAATATGTGGCACAGAATACTGAGGATGTATTAGTGTCAATTTTCGAGGGTCGAAAATCCCGGGCCGTCAGAAAATCGGTGATGGGATTTGAGTTTAAGGGTTTGAGTGGCAGCTCATGGCAAAAATTGGTGAAGTGCAGTGCTGGGATGGTCATTGCGACTTGTACGGGCGTGGGGTGAGGGGGAATGTTGCGTTTTGTTTACGGCACATGATGGGGTTTGGGTTATGATAGGGAGGTGGAATCGATGAGGCGAGTTCGATGGCGGTTTCGGTTGGTCATGTAGGTCTCTAGAGAGGAAGGAGCAACTGTGCGTGCACAGTGATGGTGTATAGGCGAGAGTTTGTGAGAGAGGAAGAAGTATTAGTTGGGTAATTAAGCTTTGAATTGTAATTAAGGAAAATTAATTTATGAAATTTGTATATTTAATATCTTGTTCGTTTTAGGTCCAAATTGAACGCGGTCAGTCGCATTAGGTTCGTATCGATAAATACTATGTCATGGAATTAATTTTGCGATGATAGAAACTAGTAGGAATTTGAGTTAAAATTGAACACCTCTTCGATTTTTATCCTAATAGGAATGCCTCGGCGACAACATGAATTTCAGTGAGTTAAACTCACCTTTTTGGTTAATCAGTATGTTATATAGTTGAAAAAAATTTGTTGATTGGATGCTTGGATGATTTACTATTTTTATCAGTTGGTTTGGATTTATTCCCACCCCTGAAGCGGATGACCTTTTATATATACCCACCCAGTAGCGGATGACACATATTATATAATTATATACTGTTTATGATGTAGGGGAATAGGTTGGAAGGATTCAACGTGATTTCTCACCACTATTGATTTTATTTTCAATAATATTCCTGTAATATGATTCATTGGATATCAAACCTGATTGTTTGACACTATTGGTTATGATATTGTTTATGTTCAAAACCGGAACCCAGTAGTGGTAGGAAATCAATATCGATATTGGTTAAACATTGGGTAGCTATTGGCCTGAAATTAGTATTTTAAAAAACTATAAATTTCCATTTGAGTTTTAATTGGTTTTTGAGACAGGAAATGATTTTGAATCTGAAATTGGGTTTCATAAATATTTTGTTTTAAAGGATTAAATTTCTATTTTTACTCCAACCATAATATCTGTCTTTTCATTTAGAAATGTTTTAGTATATTATTTATTTATATTTAATATTGTTTTAAAGATTATTTATTTATACTTACTATTGTTTTAAAGTTATTTATCAATATTTTAGTAATTTGAAAAATTATTTATTTAAAAGATTAACATGGTTGAAATTATTTATTAATAATGTTTTGAAAGTTAGTCATTATTTATTATAATAATATTAAAATCAATTATTTTTAAATTAATGATGTTTTGAAATTATTAATTATTATTTTTAAGATGTTTTGAAGTTAATAACTATTATTTATTTATAATGTTTACTGTTAATTATTATTATATAATAGTATTTTGAAGTAAATTGTTATTATTAATTTATAAATGTTTTCGTGATTTATAAATAGAGCTTTAGAAAAGGAATTTTATAAAATGTTTTGGAGACTTAAAGAGAAATTGTTTACAATGTATAAAGCGAGTTTTGTAAAGGGTTTTAGAATAAATGGGTTTATAGATTTATAAAAAAGAGTTTTTTAAAGTTGCATGGATTTATAAGGGTTTACAAATGACTTGAGAAATAATTTATACATAGTTTATAAATGATTTTAGAGATTTATAAAGGAGTTTATAAATGATTTTAGAATTGTATAAAAAGGGAAAATCTTTCTCTGTTTTGTGGATATACATATACCGTTAAGATAAGTATATAGATATTTTCCAAGTATTGAAAATATAAGGGTTTGTGAATGAATCTTTTAAAATTATTTTGATACAAATATTACAAAGTGATTTTAATTAATGGAAAGATCAATTAAGGAGGCTAGTTATGTGCTTAACCAATGTTGGTTTTTCCCTTTGGAAACAAATCCCTGATTTGGATGTGTATTTGTGGATAGTTAAATAACCAACTATCAAATATAAACCCAAAATGTAACTTTGGAAACATCTAGGAGAAATACGTGAGTTGTATGGCACAGTCATCTCTAATGATGCTATATTGTGTGTATAAATCTCGTTTCATTCTCCTAGGAAAACGATAAGGAAATTCGTCCACTAATGGTTAGGAGTTTGATCTTTGTTCTTATCTTTGACAGTTTATTTCCTAAAGAACCGGGGTTGAGTTTATTGGAAGCTATCGAATGTTGTTTCGAAGAGACCGAGATCGGATATGTTATCCGAAAACCACTTCAATCCAACTCGTGTGTTTCGAAATGAAGACATCTTGAAGATGATGGAATTGAAGACGGAGCTCTTTGAAGTGCATGGGCTGCTTGCTACTAATCCTAAGGGTGATTCCAAAATGGATGTAGTAGAAGTAGTGTCTCCAGTTTGTTCATATTCTGAACAACTTGTATGGATGAATACTCGTATTGCATTGCTGCTTGGAGGGCAGTGTTAACACTCCAAGTGGAGAGTTCTATATAAAAGGTAAAATGTGTCCTCAAGCCTCATCAACCGGGAATGACTAAAACATGGGAGATGCAGGTGAGCTAGGTGGTCACTCCCATTAGGGTATGATCTTCCTATCTAGAGTCGATATTATCTCTCATTTGTATTCTTCGGGGCCCATTAACCAAGGGGTGATCATATTCGGTACTATCCAGTCAGGGGCAGGCTGGTTCTGTGTTGGGAGGAGTTGATAGGTTCGACCTCCGTGTTATTTTATCTAGAGATGTACCATGACGGGCGGTACCCTAATAGCCCGGTCATTGTATGGAATCCATTTTTCAATAAGTGCCGTATGGACTTAGTTGTGCCCAACTATGTTGAAATGCAAGTTTCAGCTATATTGATATTTTACTTTGACCCCTAGATATTATTATAATATAAATGGATTTTCTATAGAAATTGTTTTGGTTATAGTAAGGTAAAAACCCATTCGTGTTTTAGTGCGGCGTGGTCTTACGGGATACCTTTATTTGGAAGGTTTTTTATAAACATTAAAATCCAACTGGGTGTGTTTTTCTCACGCTGGTTTACCAGACTAACTCGGATGTTATTTTATTATAATGCTCGGGTCAGACCGAGCATATTTACAGATTGTTTGGATGCATTGGAGCTCAGGAGAGAGCTGGAGGTCTAAGACGTATCTATGTAATTTTTTGTGTTCTGTTGTGTTGTCTATTAGTTGTATTTATCAGAAATTGTAAGGACAGGCTGTTAAAACTGTCCGGGCTGAAATAGGTTAATGTGCTCTGATTGGTGTATGTATATTAGATTTTTCTTGTTGTAAAGATTTGTTGTATATTATAGATTATTCGTTCTATTGTGAGATTCTGTGTTGTTTAGTTTTCTTCTTTCTTCTTCCCTTCTTCTTTTCCCCTAACAATCAGGTTTTCCAGCATTCGATTGCTCGGCACGCAATATAGTGGACGTATTAGTGTCGATTTTCGAGGGTCAAATTTTTTTGATTTATTACACTTGGCATCAGAGCGCGAGGTTAAGCGAGAACCTTGGCTTTGGTAGGGATTACTCATTAGAGATAGGGTCAGTAACACCCTAGAATGAGTTTGTGTCTGTATTTATATATGAGTGCATATTTGTTAGTGATAAAAAAATGTTTTATATTGTGTTGATTGATCTGTTGTGGTCAATACGTGTAATTAACGTTATTGATAGGGGTCTCTAAACACTTGAATATAGCAATTTTACATAATATTGTTTTGAAGTTGGGTATGTGAAATAATTTTACCTTGGTTATATTTTATGTATAATGGTATAATTTTTCAAAAATTATTATAGTATACATGGTGTGTTTGGTTATTAATGAATGATAAGATTTGATTATTGTCATTTGTTGTTTGTTTGCGTTCTAATAAAAGTTGTTATTATTATAATGTAAACAAGATAAACAATTAGGTAATGTTTTATATAAACAAAGTGAAATTATATACAAGCGAAATGTATAAATATGATTTGGAAATAAAAAGGATTTAAAAGTCGAGAATTTGAGAATTTAAATCCCGTTGATTTTGAAAATTGTTTTTTAAAGTTTTGGAAAATAATAATGATATAATTTAGAATATAATTTTGAATGGAAGTATTTTAAAATGGAATTTAAAAGTGCTAAGAAAGCACTGAACTCACTTCAGTCGCTGGGAAATAATTCAGGTGATGACTGCAGCATCATGGCGTTCATTTTCGAGTTTCTAAGCGATGGATTGCTACCATTGAAGTTGTGTTTTGGTAAAACAAGTTTTGATTTTAAAATCCAAAGTTTAATTTGATAAATATAAGAAAATAAGTTTTATAACTTATAAATTTTGAGAATTAGTATGTTAAAACAAATTTTTATTTTTTTTGAATATAAATGTTAAAAAGAGCATATTTGAAATGAAATTTAACTTAAGTTAAGTTAAATGAAATGATTTTTGAAATGAAATTGATTGTGATTTGAAATGGATTAATGAAAATGAATAATGAAATGAATTAAATGAAATTGAATTTGATTTGAAATGAATATGAACTTAAGTTGTTAAGTGAAAATAAACATGAGAAACATTGTATAAAATGTTTATAATAAACTTATGTAAAATTTGATGGAATTGTTCTTAAGTGACATTAGCATTGAAAGAAATATACTAAGAAATAAATGAACGTAAATAAAAGAATCTAAATAATGAGAAACCAATTGAAATAAATATGTAAATTGTACGTATATTATTTTATTCACATAACTGTTTGATCCAGATTCTAATCTACGATTTCAAGATGATTTACATCGGTCCGAGTTAGAATTTTTCACTTAATCTCAACGGCGAACACTGGATATGGATTTTTGATTGATTCTGGAGTTCTATATCATAATATATGGTTATGCAAGGAGAATGATGGTCTCTATTCAAGGAACCAGATCCGAGTCTACACTAGAGTGGTCGTGTGAACGATACTAATTAGAAAGTGAAATTGTGTGATCGAGCGAGCGATCAGGTATGGTTTTGCGTATGGATGATATATGTAAAATGTATGGGCTTTAATACATTAAACGTTGACCTTGAAAAATGTAAATTGATATGGTTATGAATTAATTGAATGGGTATTATTTGTTTGATGGTTTCTCTGGTTACATTACATTTGCATATAGTTATTTTCTATGCTATATATTGATATTACTTTCTATATACTTCCTCTCATTGGTTGCTGAGTGATTAGTAGGTATGCTTCACATTTAGAGTTCGCTTTCGCATTATATTGATTGTATATGCTTGCTAATGCTAATAAAAGGTACACATCTTGGATTACATATCGTATTTTTATGTTTTCCTACAGGATGCCTCATCCTTGAAGATGAGATGTATATTTGTGATTATATATATTGTAAATTTTTCCAATCGAACCGGGCAAAGGAGACGCTGGCGAAATTTTCCAAAAATTTAAGACATTAATAATTTTTTGAGAATTTTGGAAAAGTTTTATAACTAAAAATTTGAATTTTTATGTTATAACTTGGATTGTTGTTAGTTGGAATCTGTGAATGAATTTAAACTTAGAAAATTTTATAATCTATTTCAGCTAATTGGTTTTGGAAAGTTAATAGGACTGTGACATTTTCTTACTTGCTAATTTCGAGGATGGAATTCATTTATAGGGGGGAAGAATGTAACGATCCAGAATTTTAGTCATTCGATTTTTAAATATTTAATTTATTTAAAAATGTGAAATGTGAATTTAATAATTAAATCTTCAATTTGATATGGATAAAAATGTTTTTTGGAAACTTGTTTAAATTCTTTTTAAATAAGAATGATAATCGTAAACTTTTAAATTGGAATTTAAAAGTGAGTAAACTGTTTTTAAAAATAATTCGTTTTAATTAACATGTGAAAATAGCCTTCTGGAACACTATCTCGGAATTGGACGAAACCAGTTCCATTGGATCCGTAATAGTGAATTATTAGATGTCGTCTAATTTCGTGGCGATCGGAAGTATCGTTTGGTCATGTTACCTCGTAATACTTTGAAATTAATTAAAGGAATTGATGTAATATAATTGGGTTTTGAAAGCTATCTTTGGTATATTATCGAACTAGATCCCAAAATTAGTTCCATTGAGTTCGAAGTAAGGGTGTTTGGAGTAAAACGCCAGTTGGCATGCCTCGATTGGAGTTCGAGATTTTAAGGAGTGTGTAGAGCCGGATTTTTCTAAATGTAATAAAAGGTATCCATCACTTCACAACCCATACTCCCATCAATTCATTCCATACCGCGTCACACTCCACCATTCCTCTTTTTTTCTTTTATAGTTCACTTCCAGTGAAAAAAAAGAAAGGAAAAAAAAAGAGAAAAGCCGTTAATAGAAAAATCAAAACTATTCGTATAAAATTTGAAAAATTGTAAAACTCATATCTTTGGATTGAGCAAGCTAAGATCTACATTTTGGTATACATTGAAGTGGTGTGGCATCAAGAATAGGGGTTCGACTTCGTAACAGTGAAGTCGTGTAGTGTAAATTGATTAGGGTTTGATTGTTTGGAAAATTGTGACGGGGTTTGATTGATCGGTGATGGGATTTGAGTTTAGGGGTTTGAGTGAAATCTCGTGGAAAAAATTGGTAAAGTGCAGTGTTGGGATGCTCATCGCGACCTGTATGGACGCGGGGAGAGGGAAAATGTTGCGTTTTTCTTGCGGCACGTTATGGGGTTCGGGTTATGACAGGGAGGTGGAGATCGATGAGGCTAGTCTGATGGTGTTTTCGGTTGATCATGTATGTAACTGGAGAGGGAGGAGCAATCGTGCATGCATGGTGATGGTGTATAGGCAAAAGTTTGTGAGAGAGGAAGAAGTATTAGTTGGGTAATTAAGTTTTGAATTGTAATTAAGGAAAATTAATTATTAAATTAATTCGCGAAATTTGTAAATTTAATATCTTGTTCGTTTTATGTCCAAATTGAACGTGGTCAGTCCCGTTAGGTTCATATCGACAAATACTATGTCATGGAATTGGTTTGGCTACGATTGAAGCTAATAGGGATTTGGATTAATATTGAATGCCTGTTCGATTTTATCCAAACCGGAATGTCTCGGCAGCAACAAGAGTTTCGATGATTTAAACTCACCTTTTTGGTTAACCAAATATAATTTAAAAAAAATTATTGATTGGATGTTTGGATTGTTTACTATTTTTATCAGTTGGTTCAGATTTATTCCCACGCTTGGAGCGGATGAACTTTTATATATACCCGCTTAGTAGCGGATGGCCCATATTATGTAGTTATATACTGTTTGTGATGTAGGGGAACAGATTGGAGGGATCCAATAGGATTCCTCACTACTGTTGATTCTGTTTTCAATAATATTCATGTTCTATGAATCATTGGATATCAAACCTGATTTTTCGACGCTATTAGTTATGATATTGTTTATGTTCAAACCGGAACCCGGTAGTGATAGAAAATCAATATCGATATTGGTTAAACGTTGGGTAGCTATTGGGCTCAAATTAGTATTTTAAAAATACTATAAATTGCCATTTGAGTTGGAATTGGTTTTGAGATGAGAAATGATTTTAAATCTGAAATTGGATTTCAGAAATATTTTGTTTTCAAGGATTAAATTTCTATTTTTACTCCAACCTTATTATTCTAAGTCATTTAGAAATGTTTTAGTATATTATTTATTTATATTTACAATTTTTTTAAAGATTATTTATTAATACTTAATATTGTTTTAAAGTTATTTATCAATATTTTAATATTTTGAAAAGTTATTTACTTAAAAGATTAAAATGGTTGAAAATACTTATTAATAATGTTTTGAAAGTTAGTCATTATTTATTATAATAATATTGAAACAATTATATTTAAAATAATGATGTTTTGAAATTATTAATTATTATTTTTAAGATGTTTTGAAGTAAATAATAATTATTTATTTATAATGTTTATTGTTAATTATTATTATATAATAGTATTTTGAAGTAAATGTTTATTATTTATTTATAAATGTTTTCAAGATTTATAAATAGAGTTTTAGAATAGGAGTTTTATAAAATGTTTTAGAGACCTAAAGAGAAATAATTTACCATGTATAAAGAGAGTTTTGTAAATGGTTTTAGATATTTATAAAGAAATTTTATAAATGGGTTTATAGATTTATAAAAAAGAGTTTGTTGCATGGATTTATAAGGGTTTATAAATGACTTGAGATATAATTTGTAAATAGTTTATAAATGATTTTAGAGATTTATAAAGGAGTTTATAAATGATTTTACAATTGTATAAAAAGGAAATATCTTTCTCGGTTTTGTGGATATACTTATACGGTTAAGATAAGTATATAGATATTTTCCAAGTATTGAAAATATAAGGGTCTGCAAATGAATCTTTGTAAAAGTGCCTTGATACAAATATTACAAAGTGATTTTAGTTAATGAAAAGATTAACTAAGGATGCTAGTGGTTACTTATGTACTTAACCAATGTTGGTTTTCCCTTTGGAAATAAATCCCTGATTTGGATGTGTGTTTGTGGATAGTTAAATAACCGACTATCAAATATGGACCCAAAACGTAACTTTGGAAATATCTAGGAGAAACACATGAGTTGTATGGCATAGTCATCTCCAATGATGCTGTACTGTGTGTATAAATATCATTTCGTTCTCCAAGGAAAAACAATAATGAAATCTATCCACTAACGGTTAAGAGGTGATCTCCGCTCTTATCTTTGACTATTTATTTTCTAAAGAATCAGGGTTGAGTTTACCGAAAACTACCGAATGTTGTTTCAAAGAGACCGAGATCGGATATGTTGTCCGAAAACAACTTTGATCCAGCTCAAGCATTTCGTAGTGAAGACATATTGAAAATGATGGAATTGAAGACAAAGCTCTTTGAAGTGCAAGGGTTGCTTGCTATTAATCCTGAGGGTGATTCTAAAATGGATATAGCAGAAGTAGCACCTTCGGTTTGTTTATATCCTGAACAACTTATATGGATGAATACTGGCATTGCATTGCTGCCTGGAGGGCAGTGTTAGCACTCCTAATGAGAAGTGATATATAAAAGATAAAATATAGCTTCAAGCCTCATCAACCGGTAATGACTAAAACATGGGAGATGCAGCAGAGCTAGGTGGGTCTCTCCTATTAGGCTATGATCATCCCTATTTCGATATTATCTCTCATTTGTACGTTCGGGGGCCCATTAAACAAGAGGTGATCATATTCGGTACTATCCAGTAAGGGTAGGCCGATTCTGAGTTGGCAGGGGTCGATAGGTTCGACCTCGGTGTTATTTTATCTAGAGATGCACCGTGATGGGCGGTACCTTAGTAGCCCAGTCATCATATGAAATCCATTCCCCAATAAGCACCGTACGGACTTAGTTGTGCCCAACTATGTTGAAATGTGAGATGCAAGCATTTCAACTATAATCATATTTTACTTTGACCCCTAGACATTATTATAATATAAATGGATTTTCTATAGAAATTGTTTTGGTTATCGTAAGGTAAAAACCCGTCCGTGTTTATCTACGGCATAGTCTTACAATATACCTTTATTTGAAAGGTTTTTTATAAACATTAAAATCCAACTGGATGTGTTTTTCTCACACTGGTTTACTTGACTGACTCGGCTGTTATTTTATTATAATGCTCGGGTCAGATCGAGCATATTTATAGATTGCTTGGATGCATTAGAGCTCAGGAGACGAGCTGGAGGTCCAAAACATATCTACATAATTCTTCATGTTCTGCTGTGTTGTATGTTGGTTTTATTTATCAGAAATTTTAAGGACAGGCTGTTATAACTATCCAGGCTGAAATAGGTTAGTGTACTCTGATTGGTATATGTATATTACATTTTTCTTTGTGTAAAGATTTGTTGTACATTATAGATTATTCTTTCTACTATGAGATTATGTGTTGTTTAGTTTTCTTCTTATTTCCTTCCTTCTTTTCTCCTAACAATTGGGTTTTCTGGCATTCGGTTGCTCGGCACGCAATACAGTGGACGTATTAGTGTCGATTTTCGAGGGTCGAAAATCTCGATTTATTAAAATAACTATCCAAGTTGATTTTTTATGGGTACTTTGATTGATATATGTATAATAAATTTTAGTTTTTCTTTTCGTAAAGTTCCGTTGTATATTATATATTACTTGTCACGATGTGAGATTATGTTCTGTCTTCTCTTTCTTTTCCCTAACAATGTGTCTTTCCGACACTCGGATGCTTGGCACATGAATACCCTACATGTATTAGTGCCAACTTCTGAAGGTCAAAAAGGCGGGTCGTTACAGTTGGTAAAAGAGCTTGATTGAGAAAACACTTAGGCTTTGGTGGGGTTAACAACTTTTGGGATAGGGTAAGCGAGACCTTAGGATGAGTTTGTGTGCGTATATATATATAAGAGTGTGTATCTATTAGTGATATAAAAATGTTTTATATTAGCTTGATTTATCAGTTGAGTAGTTATGAATTCTGGTTGATACAGAAGGAACAACTGCATCGATAGGGTTTCTAAACACTTGATCAAGACAAATGGACATGGTATTGCTTTGAAAATGGGTAAATGAAATAATTTTACCTAAATTTTATTTCATATACAAAGGAATAATTTTTCAGAAATTATTTAGGTATATATGTTATGTTGCTTGTTATAGAAATGATAATATTAGATTATTATCATTTATTGTTTATTGTTTGTGCTCAGATAGTTTATGAGAATTTATTGTTTGATTAAATTAAATACGAAGAGCTTGTGAATTCAGTTTCACAGTTCAAATATAGAGCGTTCGGTGATAATGTTGACTTAAAATTTAATTTTATGGAAATTGTTTATTATAATCTATACAAACAGAAACAATTATGAAATGACCTTATATAAGAAGTGAAAATATATAAATAGGATTTATAAATATAGTTTATAAATAAGGATTTCAAACTGAGAATTTGAGTACTTATATCCCAAAGATTTGAAATTTTTTTTCAAAATGTTGTGAGGAATAATAATAGTATTATTAGAGAGTGTTTTGGAATTGAAATTTTCTTAAAATATGGTTTATAAATAAAAATGGATTTAAACTGATAAATTTAGAACTCAAAGCCGGTGTTTAGAGATTGATTTCAAATTTCAGGGAAAAATAATAATGGTATTATTTTGAAAGTATTGATTAAAAGAAATATTGTAAAAGGTTTTGGAAAAGTTAAAAAGCACTGAACTCACTTTGATCGCTGAAAAATAATTCTGGTGATGACTGCAGCATTATCGCATTCATTTTCGAGTTACTAAGTGACGGATTGCTACTATGGTAGTTTTGCTTCAAAATTGTTTTGGGTGAAACAGGTTTTGCTTTAAAATTTCTGGAAGTATGATTTGATATACAAAAAATTATATGTATATTATTAATATTTAAAAAGGGGATTTGAAATCAAACAAGGTATTTTGGTTCTAGAAATTTCATTTAAGTAATATTATAGACTAATGTATCTTAACCGTTTGGATAGTCTAGTTTGTTTATCTGGATTTTGAAACATTGTTTGGTAATTTTCATGTAGTAAAATGAAATGGAATTTTCGACGACTTGAACAGTCGAAAATTTCAAATTAAATTGGAAAAATTAAGCTAAGTGTTTTGTGAAAACATAAGAAAATAAGTTTTTGTAACTTATAAATTTGAAGAGATAGAAATTTTAAAATAGGTTATAAATTTTTGAATATTCTCGTTAAGTAAAACAATTATGAATATTGTATGTATACACACACACACACTCTTAGGAAATAAAAGAGTATTTTGCAAATATAAACTTGAGTTATAGAATGTTAATAGACTTAAGTAATGTTTCTAAAGTAAAATATAATTCTTTAAAAAGGTAATTATAATCTTGGGAAGTGTTTTATTAATGAAGACAAGTCTTTATAAAGTGTTTGTAGGCTTAAAGTAATATGTTATGAAATGACTTAGAAATGAATTCTAGTATTAATTAAAAATATGAACTTAAGTTTTAAAAGTGTTGATAAAACCTAAGTTGTGTTTTAAAATGTGTATAAACTTGAGTTTTAAAGTGATTGATTTACATAAGTGGTATTATATGATGTTTGTGAACTTAAGTGAGGATTTTATGAAATAGTTCATAAATAATTTTAGTATTAAAGGGAATATACTAAGAAATAATAAAAATTAAAATAATCGGTATAGTTATGAAAAGTAAATTGAAAATTGAGCTACGAGATGAAATTTAACTTAAGTAAAGTTAAATAAAATGATTTATGAAATGGTTTGTAAATGGATTTCAGTATTAAGGGAAATACTATTGGTATAATTAAATGGGATTTAAAATGAATGTGAATAAAAAAAAGGAAATTGGTGGAACTAAGAAAAACAATTGGAATAAATACGTAAGTTGTACGTAAATCATTTTATTCGCACTCTTATTTTGATCCAGTTTCGAGTATACAATTTCGAGGTAATTTACACCGGTCCGAACGAGGATTTTTCACTCGATTCTTGACGGCGAACACTTGATATGGATTTTTAATTAGATTCTGAAGTTTTGTATCATAGTATATGGCTATGCAAGGAGAACGGAGGTTTCTAATCAAGGAACCGGATCAGCATCCACACTAGAGGAGTTGAGTGAGCGATACTAGTTCGGAAGTGGAATTGTGTGATCGAGCGAGCGACCGAATTTGGTATTGTGTATGGATGGTATATGTACATCGTATGGGTTTTAATAACTTATATGTTCTTACATCAGAAATGCAAATTATATGACTATAAGTTATTTGGATGGATATTATTTGTAAGTGAGATGCATGTTTATGGAAGCAAAGGCTAGTTTGACGCCTTTGGTTTAATTAGCAGAGTTTAGTTGCCTGACAAATAGGTACATGCTTGTATTGTTGTTTGGTTTGTTGATTTTATGCCTCAGGTATGGGAGGCTACTTGGCTTTTGTTTTCTTTTATTGGTTTGGATCCGTAGTGGCGAATTGTAGCTGTTCCGATCGAGCCGCACAAAGGAGACGTTGCAAAAAAATTTCGTAAATTTAAGGACTTAGAATTTAATAATTCGATCAATTAGTTGATTTTGGAAAGTTAATGGGTTTAGAGATATTTTTCTTATTTTTGGAATTTCGAGGACGAAATTCTTTTAAGGGAGGAAGAATGTAACGATCCAAAATTTTGATTATTTGATTTTAAAATATTTAATTGATATAAATATTAAAATGTTGGTTTAAAAAATTAAATAACTGAAAAATCCAAATATGAAGATGTAATTTAAAATTAATATCTGGAACTCAAATGTAAGGATTATTTAAATAATTTGAATTGTGAAATTAATAATTGAATAGTGGTTTAAATATTTGGATTTTGAATTGAATTTTAATTAAATGGGTTAGAGGTCTTATTTAACTCCTTTAAAATAAATAAGTAAGAATGGTAAATTCATTTTGTAAATTTAATTGCAATAATAACAGTTCGAATAATTAATTGGAAATTTATTTTATTTTAACAACTCGATTTTTGATGACGTATTTTTAATTTAATTCATTTGTTTTTTCCATAATTTTTAATTTGGAAGATATTTAAATCGTTTGGCAATTTTTCGACAAACGGCGGTGTTTTTTTTAATTTTATAGAATTCAATAACTAGTGTATATCATTATTGTTTTATGGTCGCTTCGCTAATCTGAGCATGACCGTTTTTTTGTTTTGTCGTTAGGGTTCGTATTCGAATGGAAATTTGTGCCATGAAATGCCAAAAATCATAAATTATATTATATCAACACTTACAATTAGCACATACATCTTTCTCTTATCTATCTGCCTTGTTACTTTCCGTACCAACAGCAAAACGACCCCAGTAAACAAAGAAAAACCTTTAATCTCCTCTTTGAAATTCAAAAAAAAACCTAAAAAATTTAAAGTGGTTATCTTTGAGATCGTCTGGGCTAGATCTTCGAATGTATAGTTGTTTGGAGTGGTGCAGTTGCGTTTGGCAGTGAATGACATGGTGCTTTTTGGTTTAGGGTTTTATATTCATGGAGATTTAGGGATGATAGGTGAATCGAAGGGTAGATTTGAGTTCGGGGAGGCAACACGAGGGGGAGTTGGATTTTTGGGAGGGTCCGACCTTGATTTAGGCATTGCGACAATGCTATAGTGGGGTGAAGTTGCCCGATTGATGTGTTTTACCAAGGGCATGCAAAGGAGGATTCAGGGTGGCGGGAAGGTGGAGCTCGTGATGGGGAAGAGTTTGGCGATGGTCGTTTGGGTTATCCTCGACCACGGAGCGAAGGAGGATGGTGAGAAGTGATCCGCATGGTGAGGGGAGTAGTGGTTTTAGAGCGGGAATTACAAAAGAGGAAGAAGGAGTGTAGTAACTGGGTAATTAGTTTAAATATAAAGGAGATTAGTGAATTTAAATTATAAATTTAAAAATCGAAACTTATAAATTTAATATCTTTTGCATACGAGGTCCGATCGAGATGAAACTTTTTGCATTGCCTACGTAATAAAGAAAGCTTCACAATGGAACTGGTTTAGTTGAATTTGAAGAAAGTGGAAATTTGGAGTAAAATGGGACGTCGTTCGATTTTAGTTCAAATTGAAACACTTCGGCGATATCTGGAATTTAGGTGAGTTAAACTCGCCTTTTTGGTTAATCAGTAATGTTTTATATTAGATAAAAATTATTGATTGTTTGCTTGGATTCTTTATTGGTGATTGTTTGGTTTTGATGAATCGCCGCTTTTAAAGCGGTTGATATATGAAATTAATTGCAGGGATTTAACTAATGTATAGGAAATTTGTAGAGGGGTCCAACGGGATTCCTTGCCCTTGTTGATTTATTTTCAATAATACTCTTATTCTATGAATTATGAAATATCAAACCTGACTGTTTGGTCCTATGAGATTTGATATTGTTATATGTTAAAAACTTAACCTCTGTAGTAATAAAAATCAATATCAACATTGGTTAAGCGATGTGGTGGTTGTTGGCTGTTGGCTTCAATTTAGTATTTTGAAATACTATTGTTTTCCAATTTTGGTTTGAAAAGGGTTTTTGATTTGGAGAATGATTTTAAATCTAACCTTTGGTTTTATTGGAATATTTTTATTTAAGCAAAATTTGAACTTCTCTGTTTTACCCCAACCCTTTTTATTTATGTTTTCTAAATCATTGAAAAATATTATAAAGTTGTTAATTATTATCTAATAACGATTTTAAGTGGTTCAACTATTGTTTAATAGTATTTTAAAAGTTGTTTATTTATATTTAAAGTTATTTATCAATATTTTATAGTGTAAAAAGTTATTTATTAAATAATTAGTATTGTTTGAAGTTAGTAGTTATTTATTAACAATGTTTTGGAAATTATAATAGTTATTATTAATAACATTTCGGAGTTTATAATTATTATTTATAATAATGTTTTGGAAGATAATTATTATTTATAGAATAATGTTTGAAGATTAATTATTATTGTTTCATTAATAAGGTTTGGAATTATTAACTATTATATTTATTGTAATGATCCGTAAATTTTAACGGTTTTAATAACATAATTAACTAAATTTTTCATGAAAAATAAATAATAAATTTTTGGAATGGAAATTTGATATTTGGAATACGTCTATTTAAACATAGCAAACGGTAAATTTTTGTTGGAAAATATGTAAGTTAGTTATGCCGTGTAATTTTCAATTTTAATTTAAATCGGTTAATTTGATGAAAATAAAATATTTTCGAAATCTGAATATATTTTTTTATAATAAAAATTTAAATCATTTTCTGACTGAGACGTCAATTTTCATTTCGTCAAATTTGGACTGCTCTAGGCTGTTTATCTTATTTTTGGCGTTTTAGCAGCATTTAGGCAGCGAAAATCGAGTTTTGATAACTCGATCGTATCGCTGATATCTGTGTATCATTCTGTTCCTCTCGTTGCACTGATCTCCGCAGTATATTCAATTGTGCATTTCGAAGTCCGGTACGCGGCGGAATCCGTGGAAACGGAGAGCCAAATCGGTACCCATTTTAGAGCTTTTAATATTCTGGGACCATTCAAATGTTAACCGGCTGAAAACAAATGGTCACTACCTTTCATATTCCCAGAAATTTATTGTTGACTATTAAATTCCCATCTGTTTGATATATATTTTTGGTTCGTTTGATTTATTTCTAATCTCTTCCTTTCTTCTCAATTCGTTATGAGAAATAATATATATAAGTTTTATCTGTTGCTTTTACAATGGTGAACTTGCTCGTTCCTTTGCCTTTTGTCGACCGCCATCACTTTCACTCGTCCCCTCCTCCTCTGTCAACCGAACCCATCAACTCAATGCTCAGCTTCTCCCATCACATCGCAACCGCATCCCTTGCTTTTCATCTCCCTCCCCGTCCTTTATCACGGAAGCCTTCTCTACCTTCCCCTTTACTCTGGCTGTCCTATGCAAAAGCCCCACACGCTCCAGTTTCACACACCACCCCAATCGTCGAGCGCCGCTTGAACCGCCCCATACATGACAGTGACCTTTCCTCTCTTCTCAACACCCTCCAACCGAGAACTCCAGATCAGCCGCATAACCGACACGACCCTCTCCACCTGACACCGATTCTTCCACCATTTAGCATCACACCGGACAGCCCGCTCGAGACAGCCTCCACTTCGCCTCCGCCTTCAGCCATCTCACCGCCGCATGCATATATATATGGTTACAGTATTTATATATATTGGTTTTGCATAAAATTGTTTATTTAGCCTGATTACATATATTTGTTTATAAGTATATATATAAAATATGTTGAAAGGCAATATATTGTTTATTAAATATTGATTTTTTTAAGTGTGCATATAAATATATATAGTTGTTTATAAGGTATAAGATCTGTTTGTCCATATATAAACCTATATAAGTATAAGTTTGATCGTATATATATAAGTTACATAAGTTTCTATATGAGCTGTTGAGTTTATGTATATATTATAATAAAGCATGCTTATATTGATTTTATAAGAAAAAATATCGATCTTAAAATATAATAGATATGAAAGTTTATATATTAGTTTATATACTAGTTTATATATACATGAGTTTAGTTTTCATATATATATATAGAGAGAGAGATTTTATTTTATAGGTGTTTAAAATTTAATATTGATTTGAAAATATATAAAGGCTTTATTTTAAATATATGTTTTTTTTAAATGGCTTATGGAATATATATATAACATATATTTTGTTCAGTTTATATCAAGCTAGTTTGATTTGTTTTCATCTATTCCAAACTATCAACTTTGCTCGTCGAATTCGTGTTCATCGTGCCATGCTTTGGAATTTGTGCTTGGATCGTCGCATCTTGTTCTTGTCATTTCTCTAGCCTCAAAAGGTGAGCAATCACTCACGATTAACATTCTTATATTTAGTAAATTTAATTCACATGAAATGATGATTGAAATATGTTGTTAAATTTGAATTATTTGTTATTTAATTGTTAAATATAATATGCCATTATCTGTAATGACCCAGAATTTCAAACGAATTAAATTGAGGATATTTAATTTATTTTTAAATATTTGAACGACGATTTAATTTGAATCCCCGATTGAACTTTGATATTTGCGATTAAACTTTAAAATTTAATCTATTGAATGCTGAATAAAAATTTGAATATTCAATTTAAAGTTGAAGAAAAATATTTCGAAAGCTTTTAAAATTCGAATTGATAATACTGAAGGTAATTGAAGCTTCAGAATCCAATTTGATAACGATTTGATCAGTTTTAAAATTTCATCGTTCGAATCGATATTTAAAAATAGCATTCCGGGAGACAGTCTCGGAATTCGACGAAACCAGTTCCATTGGATCCGTAATATTGAATTATTACCGGATTTCAATTTTCGTATTTTTCAGAGTTGTTACGTGAACACACGGCACAAAAATGCGTTGAAATTGAGTCGTATTCAATTTAAATTTAAATTTAAAATTGGTCAAACATCAGTCACATTATCTCCTTTATACACGCCTTAAACCACGCCCCATTGTTTACGCCTAAAATCACGAAGATGATCGTGGGAAACACGCTGCATTCAATGTTAAATATTCGTTCCCCTTCTTCTTCATTCCAGGAGTGCGAAATCAAATTTTAAAACAGAGAAGAACAATATAAATGGCCGTTCAAATGAATGTTCATTCATTCGAAAATCAAAAATCAAGGCCAGAGCCTTTCTTCTCAAAAACAATTGCCTCCCTCAAATTTAATCGACAGCTCCTAGATTAAATCGCGAGCTCGTATGGGGTCGCGAATAGAGGCGAACGCGCACTCGAGTGGGAGTGGGTGGTCAGGCGGCGGCAAGTGAAGATGGCGTCGCTGGGCTCGTATTCAAGAGGAAGGGGCGCTCGCTAGATGGTTGTCGCGTAGTCGACAGGGGGGGACTCGGCTGAGCATGAAGTGATTGGAGGCGACCTCCGCGAGTTCGAACAGGCGGCTCGGGCTCGTGCTCGTCGTGAGACAGTAGCAGTGTTGGATGGCCGCGAACGCGAGGGGGGAAGGCGGCAGTACTGAAATTGGGATCGCGAGATGGCTCGTTTGTGGAGAGGAGGCTGCATTTCGATGGGGTTCGTCGAAATCTGGGTTCGTTCGATTTTGTCAAAAAAAAAGGTTTAATTTATTTTCAAATTTAAATTTATACATGAAGATATATATAGTGAGATTGCAGTTTACAGTAAGGAAAATTGTTTAAAACTAAATTAATTAGTTGAATTAAAAATTTAGTTTCAAATGGAAAATATTTATTTAAAAGGAGATTTGTTAGAAAATTTATTTACTGGAAACTATATAGAGTTAGGTTTTTAAAGTGTATAGATTATCTTCCTAGTTTATGCAGTTTCAAAGGAAGACAGGTTAAATAATATAAATTGTAAAGATAAACTAATTTTATTTATCTAATAGAGAATAAATTATTAGATTTGTTCAAATTAAAAGTGTTGATTTATTTAATCTATTGAAAAGAAATTAAGATGTTCGTCTGTTCAAATATTAATGAATTTGTATAATATTTATACAAGGTCTATAAATCGAGAAAATCAAGCCAAATTGAAATGGAAAATGGATCGCAAAATAAAAGCTAAGGTGAGATTTTTCTCACTCAAATTGAATGTGGAATTTTTGCAGTTATTGATTGCTATTTGGATGTGATATTAGATATAGTAGGATATATCTATATATATATAGCAATATATACATATTGGCATATGTATATACTGGATTGATTGATTTCCCGCCTCGTATAGCGGATGAGACCCTATTGCGCCGTTAGTAAGCGGATTATTTTTATAAAACCCATATACCGCGATATTCCACCTCGAAGTGGAATTGGTATTGTGCTAACGTCTTTGGATGCAGGGAAACAGGTTGGAGGGATCCAACTGGACCCCTCACATTGATTGAATTTGTTTCTACTGTGATGTGATAATCTGTGAATGATTATTGATGTTATTGAATTGATGTCAGGAAATTGTTTGAAAGCTAAAATTTAGCTGAATGGATGTTTGATATCATTGGATTTCAAAAATAAACGAAATTGAATTTTTGAAATCAAAATAGAAATTTCTATGTGAATTAATTTTAGAAATTGAATAAATTTTGAAGAAAGGAATTTTTAAGGTATAAAAAGTTAATTTTTATAATCTTATCGAATTAATTCCAGAATCAAGTGAAAATGTTAAATAAATGGATTTCGTAAAAATAGTAATTATAAATTGAAGAATTTAATTTAAAAATTGGATTTTTAAATAGATTGAAAGAAACAAATTGAAATTTATTTTCTTCAAGAGGAATTTATTTAAAAGGAAATAAGTTGGAAGTCCAACTATAAATTTAATTGGAAAATTGAAACGAATTTGGAAGTTGAAATCGTTATAAAGTATAAAAGCAATTTATAAGTGGTGTTTATAAATCTAGAATCACTCAATTTTGATAAGTATATTATAGAAGTAAATAAAAGAAGATTTATAAGTCGAAGTTGTTATTAAAATAGAAATAGAATTTATAAACGTGTTTATAAATTCAAAATCAGTTGAATTTGAGAAATTAAATATAGAAGATTTTTAAAGAAGATATATTCGCGATTTTGGATAGCGAATTTTATTGAGATAAAAATGTGTAGAAATGATTGAAATTGGGTTAAGTGAATTATATTCACGATTTTGGACAGTGAATATATTATTAAATAAAATGGATTTATTTTTGATGAAGTGATATTAAAAATGAAGTTAAACATTTTAAAGATGTTTTAAAATGTATTATGAATCAAAAGCATAGATTTCCGCAGTTCTTGTTGAAATAGACGTTTTCGAGGAATAAGGAAATGATGGACTATAACATTGTTGTTATAGTAAATGATTTCCGAAAGGAAATGTTTTTATATAGTATTGGGATTTACATATCTATCTTAATTTCGAATCCCTATACTAGTGATTTTTGAGTCGTCGTAACGATGTTTTACGTAACATTCGTTTTGACTCAAATGTTTTCCTTAAAGAATGAATATATACTTAATATTGATTTAAGTATATTGAATATTTTCAAATGTTGAAAATAAATAGTTTTGTGAATTACTTATTTTAAATAAGTATGGAATTGCTTTTCCAATATGAAACGAAGGGTTGAAACTTTATCTTTTAAAGATAAATTGAAAAGTGAATATTTGAAATTTGTTTTCAAATGGTGAAGTGTGGAAATTTTATATCTAGTAAAGATATTTTGGAAGATAAAATAATTGGGAAAATTATTTGGAATCTGATGATGTTGCGCATCTTTATTGATAGTTAAATAACCGACTATCAATAATTACCTTGAATTGGTATTTGTTGTGAATTGGGTGAATTTGAATGCCACACTTATTTTTGAATAATCGCTCACTATTCGGGTTAGCCGGGAAAGGACCATGGGGTCGTATAACCCATTCCGAATATGTGATACGTCGTTATGAATCGCATTTGAAGACCGGTGTTGAAGACCGGATATTTTTGAAAACGGAAGGATTACCGTCGAGTTACTCTACATCGGCTGATCTCCGGTTTAGAGGTTTTATCACCCTTAGTGACGGGAAGTCCGGACGTGATTAGAAATTTATCCGGATATGCAAGGGCTTCGTGAGAAGTGCCTTCGGTTCTGTTCGATCCCGGAACAGACTTGTATGGATTGTGTGTCTGACGTTACAATTTGAGATATAAAGCTGATTTCTTTCAAATACATTTCTGTTGGTGGCGGAGAATTTATTCTCTTAGCTTAACACCCTTCTCTGAGACGTACGAGCTCAGAGGTTATGTAGTTGAAATTTATCAGCAATATACTCCCAATTTGGTAACGTGGCATACTGAGTGTTGCTGTGAAATGATCAGTGTTTGATCATTTGTGATATGATCATTTGTTTGATCTTATATCTTTGTGATCATAGGTTGATCATTTGTTTGACCCGAAGCATGGCTTTGTAGAAAGCGTAGCTTTGTGGACGAGACTTCGTCGAGCCTCACACCCCGGAAATGGTCAAAACAGGAAGGATGCAGCAAGGTTCTAGGGAGTAGCGCCCCTTAGTGTATGTCATTCCTTCTGGATAGAGGTGGTATCATGGTATGGAGCCCAGATACTTAACCTATGTGGTTGCTGCATTATTATCTATGTGGTTTGTTGGAAATCGGGGATCCTCGGGAAGATCGGTTACGATCGGGGGATGGCATACGCGTGTCAGTAGTTACCTATTTTTGCAGAGGTAACCCGGCCTTGTGTTGGCAGAGATCCGGTTAGGTTCTCGGGTCGTCTATTCCAGGGACGTACCCATCGTGGAAAAGGAAGTTCCTTAGCCTGACCATTTGTTGAAAATCCAAAGAAACAATACGAGCCTTGTACGGTTTTAGTTGTAGAACCTATCATTCACTTATGGTGGCGCCCCACTGTTTGGATGGTAGCTATAGTAGGCATACGATACTGGTCGTATGTTGGCTAAGATTAATATTATACTTTCGAAATGTTTTCTACACTATGCACTAATAATAATATCAAAAAGAATTTGATTTTGCGTAGTAAGCATCTTTGACTATCATAAGAAGAAATCTCCTCCAATTCTGCGTTTGCATTGTGTGTGTGGCGGGAGGTCTTATGGTAGTTTCATTTTCCAAAAGCATTTCGAATTGACTTTAAAATTATTTTTTTGTTATAAAGAATAACTGTTTTACGATCTCACACTAGTCACCATGACTGACTCGGAGTTTATTGTTTCCCTTCTAAACTCTGGGTGCCCACCAATTTCCACACGGGCAGCCTAGAGTTATGTTATCAGGATATTCTGGAGCTTTGGAGATAAGCTGGATGGCGAGACGTAGTATTTGTATCTGATATATTTATTTCGCTGTGTATTCTGTATGAGGACAAGTTTATATAACTGTCCATTGTTGTATATTGACTCTGATGATTGATGTATGTATAAACTGATATAGCTCTTTGTTTTAAAAGACTAGTGATTATTTATTATATATTGTTCCGCTGCGATGTGTAAGATTCTGATATTGTTTTCTGTTCTGATGTTGTTCTGTTGTTCTTCTTTCTTCTTCTTCTCTTTTTCTTCTATCTTTTCTACTCTTTTCTTCTTCTTCTACCTTTTTCTTCTTCTTAAACCATCATAGTTCGTATTCCCGTTCATTTTGAGTTAATCAATGGAGATTAGTGGTTAATCAAGAGGTACGGATTTGCGGGCCATGACATTTGGTATCAGAGCATATGGTTAAGCGACAACCCTGCTCTGTTGGGTGTTACTCATTAGAGATAGAGTCAGTAGTACTCTAGAATGAATTTGAGTGTAATAATAGATACGAGCGCGTATTTGTTAGTGAATATAAAATTTTTTTATATTGTGTTTGCATATCCGTTGAGATGTTTATGAATTTTGGTCGGTATGTGGGACGCCATATTATCGATAGGGATTTCTAAACACTTAAACGAGGCAAGACGACATAGTATTGTTTTAAAATAGGGTGAATGAAATAATTTTGCCCAAAACTATTTTTGTATATAAAAGAAATGATTTTCTATGAATTACTATAGTATATGGTTGCATGGTTGTTAGAGGTGATAATATTAATCTATTATCATTGAAATTAAATAAGAAATTGAAATCATAACTCCAAAGTTAAGAAATAAAATTCATATACAAACGAAATTTGAGAATGTAAATTATAATTGTGACTTATAATTTAAAACGGAATTCCAGAGAAGTTTTTGGAAATGTTTTGAAAAGAATTTGAAAATTTTGAAGATTTGGAAAGTTTAACTTCTTTTTGATTTGAAAATGAATTTCGAAGGTTTTGAAAAATGTTTTGAAGGAATGAAAAGCTCTAAACTCTTTTCGGTCGCTGGAAAATAACTTCGGTAATGACTGCAGCATCATCGATGTTTATTTTCGGGTTTCCAAAAGAGGAATTGCTGCCAAGTTGTTTTAAATGGAAATTGTTTGGAAAAATTTGGGTTTTGTTTTGGAAATTCAAAAGGATAAATTGAATTGTTTTCAAAATGGCTTTGAAAGGTTGAAAAGACTCTGGAATACTATATAAAAATATTTATGAAATATTATGAAATTGATAACTTATAAAATATTGAGATCTGATTGGAATGAAATTCAAATTGTAAATGAATTTATAACTTGGAATAGAATTCAAGAAGGTAATTGAAAATTTAAAAATTCAATAATGGAATGAAATTGTGAATATGAATTTATAATTGAAAATAGAATTCTAATGGAATGAAATTAGTAAGTGAATGTATAAATGATTTGATAAATCAAAATGTAAGTAAGTCGAAGACTTATAAAATATTTGAGAATCTGATAGAAATGAGATTCAATTTAAAATGAAAGTTGAGATTTATTTTGAATTTGTAAGTGAATAGCACTAGAATTGAATTTGATTTATGATGTATTAAACTGAAAGTTAGTAAGTAAAGCTAATTGATTATTGACCAAATGAATAAGGTTTGAACGAATTAAATTCAATGATTATAAATGAAGATAAATTGAATTCCAATAGAATTAAAATTGCGAATTGAATTCAAATGAGAATTGAAATGTAAAATTGAATGAAAAGAATGTATAACTTCAATAGTAAGCTAAAATGTATAAACAGTTTATATTGGAAAATTTTGTAATAGAATTTGCAAAATGGTTTGAATATATGTGACTAGATATTATGGCTAGTAGGACATACAGGTGTTATAAAAGGAATTGGGATTTTGATTTCAAAGATAATTTGAATTTGCTCGAAAAGGTACGTATTTGAATTATAATATGAGTTTTTGATGATTTCTTGTCTAGCCGCTTGGATTTTTCTTTTTCTTTTTGAAATCTGAGAGTCCGTAGGGACGTTTTGTAGTCGTACCGTATTAGCCGCGCAAAGGAGACGCTGGCGAAATTTTTCGGAAATTTAGGGCGTTAGAAAATTTTTAAGAAAATTTTGAAAGTTTAAATTTGAATTTGAATTTAAATTTGAATTGTTAAGGAAAACAATGATGTTTGAAAATTATGAAAATGTTTAGAAAGTTAGTTAAATTAACAACGAATCTTTAGTAGAAAGATTTGTTTTGAAAATTTGATAAAATTATTGGATATTAAAAGTAGTAGACGAGTTAAGGACCTTTTTTCCTAACTTGTAATTTCGAGGACGAAATTCTTTTAAGGAGGGAAGTTTGTAACGACCCAGAATTTCAAACAAATTAAATTGAGGATATTTAATTTATTTTTAAATATTTGAACGACGATTTAATTTGAATCCCCGATTGAACTTTGATATTTGCGATTAAACTTTAAAATTTAATCTATTGAATGCTGAATAAAAATTTGAATATTCAATTTAAAGTTGAAGAAAAATATTTCGAAAGCTTTTAAAATTCGAATTGATAATACTGAAGGTAATTAAAGCTTCAGAATCCAATTTGATAACGATTTGATCAGTTTTAAAATTTCATCGTTCGAATCGATATTTAAAAATAGCGTTCCGGGAGACAGTCTCGGAATTCGACGAAACCAGTTCCATTGGATCCGTAATATTGAATTATTACCGGATTTCAATTTTCGTATTTTTCAGAGTTGTTACGTGAACACACGGCACAAAAACGCGTTGAAATTGAGTCGTATTCAATTTAAATTTAAATTTAAAATTGGTCAAACATCAGCCACATTATCTCCTTTATACACGCCTTAAACCATGCCCCATTGTTTACGCCTAAAATCACGAAGATGATCGTGGGAAACACGCTACATTCAATGTTAAATATTCGTTCCCCTTCTTCTTCATTCCAGGAGTGCGAAATCAAATTTTAAAACAGAGAAGAACAATATAAATGGCCGTTCAAATGAATGTTCATTCATTCGAAAATCAAAAATCAAGGCCAGAGCCTTTCTTCTCAAAAACAATTGCCTCCCTCAAATTTAATCGACAGCTCCTAGATTAAATCGCGAGCTCGTATGGGGTCGCGAATCGAGGCGAACGCGCGCTCGAGTGGGAGTGGGTGGTCAGGCGGCGGCCAGTGAAGATGGCGTCGCTGGGCTCGTATTCAAGAGGAAGGGGCGCTCGCTAGATGGTTGTCGCGTAGTCGACAGGGGGGGACTCGGCTGAGCATGAAGTGATTGGAGGCGACCTCCGCGAGTTCGAACAGGCGGCTCGGGCTCGTGCTCGTCGCGAGACAGTAGCAGTGTTGGATGGCCGCGAACGCGAGGGGGGAAGGCGGCAGTACTGAAATTGGGATCGCGAGATGGCTCGTTTGTGGAGAGGAGGCTGCATTTCGATGGGGTTCGTCGAAATCTGGGTTCGTTCGATTTTGTCAAAATAAAAGGTATAATTTATTTTCAAATTTAAATTTATACATGAAGATATATATAGTGAGATTGCAGTTTACAGTAAGGAAAATTGTTTAAAACTAAATTAATTAGTTGAATTAAAAATTTAGTTTCAAATGGAAAATATTTATTTAAAAGGAGATTTGTTAGAAAATTTATTTACTGGAAACTATATAGAGTTAGGTTTTTAAAGTGTATAGATTATCTTCCTAGTTTATGCAGTTTCAAAGGAAGACAGGTTAAATAATATAAATTGTAAAGATAAACTAATTTTATTTATCTAATAGAGAATAAATTATTAGATTTGTTCAAATTAAAAGTGTTGATTTATTTAATCTATTGAAAAGAAATTAAGATGTTCGTCTGTTCAAATATTAATGAATTTGTATAATATTTATACAAGGTCTATAAATCGAGAAAATCAAGCCAAATTGAAATGGAAAATGGATCGCAAAATAAAAGCTAAGGTGAGATTTTTCTCACTCAAATTGAATGTGGAATTTTTGCAGTTATTGATTGCTATTTGGATGTGATATTAGATATAGTAGGATATATCTATATATATATATAGCAATATATACATATTGGCATATGTATATATTGGATTGATTGATTTCCCGCCTCGTATAGCGGATGAGACCCTATTGCGCCGTTAGTAAGCGGATTATTTTTATAAAACCCATATACCGCGATATTCCACCTCGAAGTGGAATTGGTATTGTGCTAACGTCTTTGGATGCAGGGAAATAGGTTGGAGGGATCCAACTGGACCCCTCACATTGATTGAATTTGTTTCTACTGTGATATGATAATCTGTGAATGATTATTGATGTTATTGAATTGATGTCAGGAAATTGTTTGAAAGCTAAAATTTAGCTGAATGGATGTTTGATATCATTGGATTTCAAAAATAAACGAAATTGAATTTTTGAAATCAAAATAGAAATTTCTATGTGAATTAATTTTAGAAATTGAATAAATTTTGAAGAAAGGAATTTTTAAGGTATAAAAAGTTAATTTTTATAATCTTATCGAATTAATTCCAGAATCAAGTGAAAATGTTAAATAAATGGATTTCGTAAAAATAGTAATTATAAATTGAAGAATTTAATTTAAAAATTGGATTTTTAAATAGATTGAAAGAAACAAATTGAAATTTATTTTCTTCAAGAGGAATTTATTTAAAAGGAAATAAGTTGGAAGTCCAACTATAAATTTAATTGGAAAATTGAAACGAATTTGGAAGTTGAAATCGTTATAAAGTATAAAAGCAATTTATAAGTGTTGTTTATAAATCTAGAATCACTCAATTTTGATAAGTAAATTATAGAAGTAAATAAAAGAAGATTTATAAGTCGAAGTTGTTATTAAAATAGAAATAGGATTTATAAACGTGTTTATAAATTCAAAATCAGTTGAATTTGAGAAATTAAATATAGAAGATTTTTAAAGAAGATATATTCGCGATTTTGGATAGCGAATTTTTATTGAGATAAAAATGTGTAGAAATGATTGAAATTGGGTTAAGTGAATTATATTCACGATTTTGGACAGTGAATATATTATTAAATAAAATGGATTTATTTTTGATGAAGTGATATTAAAAATGAAGTTAAACATTTTAAAGATGTTTTAAAATGTATTATGAATCGAAAGCATAGATTTCCGCAGTTCTTGTTGAAATAGACGTTTTCGAGGAATAAGGAAATGATGGACTATAACATTGTTGTTATAGTAAATGATTTCCGAAAGGAAATGTTTTTATATAGTATTGGGATTTACATATCTATCTTAATTTCGAATCCCTATACTAGTGATTTTTGAGTCGTCGTAACGATGTTTTACGTAACATTCGTTTTGACTCAAATGTTTTCCTTAAAGAATGAATATATACTTAATATTGATTTAAGTATATTGAATATTTTCAATTGTTGAAAATAAATAGTTTTGTGAATTACTTATTTTAAATAAGTATGGAATTGCTTTTCCAATATGAAACGAAGGGTTGAAACTTTATCTTTTAAAGATAAATTGAAAAGTGAATATTTGAAATTTGTTTTCAAATGGTGAAGTGTGGAAATTTTATATCTAGTAAAGATATTTTGGAAGATAAAATAATTGGGAAAATTATTTGGAATCTGATGATGTTGCGCATCTTTATTGATAGTTAAATAACCGACTATCAATAATTACCTTGAATTGGTATTTGTTGTGAATTGGGTGAATTTGAATGCCACACTTATTTTTGAATAATCGCTCACTATTCGGGTTAGCCGGGAAAGGACCATGGGGTCGTATAACCCATTCCGAATATGTGATACGTCGTTATGAATCGCATTTGAAGACCGGTGTTGAAGACCGGATATTTTTGAAAACGGAAGGATTACCGTCGAGTTACTCTACATCGGCTGATCTCCGGTTTAGAGGTTTTATCACCCTTAGTGACGGGAAGTCCGGACGTGATTAGAAATTTATCCGGATATGCAAGGGCTTCGTGAGAAGTGCCTTCGGTTCTGTTCGATCCCGGAACAGACTTGTATGGATTGTGTGTCTGACGTTACAATTTGAGATATAAAGCTGATTTCTTTCAAATACATTTCTGTTAGTGGTGGAGAATTTATTCTCTTAGCTTAACACCCTTCTCTGAGACGTACGAGCTCAGAGGTTATGTAGTTGAAATTTATCAGCGATATACTCCCAATTTGGTAACGTGGCATACTGAGTGTTGCTGTGAAATGATCAGTGTTTGATCATTTGTGATATGATCATTTGTTTGATCTTATATCTTTGTGATCATAGGTTGATCATTTGTTTGACCCGAAGCATGGCTTTGTAGAAAGCGTAGCTTTGTGGTCGAGACTTCGTCGAGCCTCACACCCCAGAAATGGTCAAAACAGGAAGGATGCAGCAAGGTTCTAGGGAGTAGCGCCCCTTAGTGTATGTCATTCCTTCTGGATAGAGGTGGTATCATGGTATGGAGCCCAGATACTTAACCTATGTGGTTGCTGCATTATTATCTATGTGGTTTGTTGGAAATCGGGGATCCTCGGGAAGATCGGTTACGATCGGGGGATGGCATACGCGTGTCAGTAGTTACCTATTTTTTTAGAGGTAACCCGGCCTTGTGTTGGCAGAGATCCGGTTAGGTTCTCAGGTCGTCTATTCCAGGGACGTACCCATCGTGGAAAAGGAAGTTCCTTAGCCTGACCATTTGTTGGAAATCCAAAGAAACAATACGAGCCTAGTACGGTTTTAGTTGTAGAACCTATCATTCACTTATGGTGGCGCCCCACTGTTTGGATGGTAGCTATAGTAGGCATACGATACTGGTCGTATGTTGGCTAAGATTAATATTATACTTTCGAAATGTTTTCTACACTATGCACTAATAATAATATCAAAAAGAATTTGATTTTGCGTAGTAAGCATCTTTGACTATCATAAGAAGAAATCTCCTCCAATTCTGCGTTTGCATTGTGTGTGTGGCGGGAGGTCTTATGGTAGTTTCATTTTCCAAAAGCATTTCGAATTGACTTTAAAATTATTTTGTTGTTATAAAGAATAACTGTTTTACGATCTCACACCAGTCACCATGACTGACTTGGAGTTTATTGTTTCCCTTCTAAACTCTGGGTGCCCACCAATTTCCACACGGGCAGCCTAGAGTTATGTTATCAGGATATTCTGGAGCTTTGGAGATAAGCTGGATGGCGAGACGTAGTATTTGTATCTGATATATTTATTTCGCTGTGTATTCTGTATGAGGACAAGTTTATATAACTGTCCATTGTTGTATATTGACTCTGATGATTGATGTATGTATAAACTGATATAGCTCTTTGTTTTAAAAGACTAGTGATTATTTATTATATATTGTTCCGCTGCGATGTGTAAGATTCTGATATTGTTTTCTGTTCTGATGTTGTTCTGTTGTTCTTCTTTCTTCTTCTTCTCTTTTTCTTCTATCTTTTCTACTCTTTTCTTCTTCTTCTACCTTTTTCTTCTTCTTAAACCATCATAGTTCGTATTCCCGTTCATTTTGAGTTAATCAATGGAGATTAGTGGTTAATCAAGAGGTACGGATTTGCGGGCCATGACATTATCTGTAATTGTTTACCTATGACATATGACACCATAACCTGTTGTATATATTATATTTAAATTGTTAATGATGATTTATGCCTGCTATTGATATATATGTCATTTTATAATATTATTCTATTGTTCTCACTCTACAAGTTCCCTGTTAGTTTAGAATTCCCTATGGATTGAAATGATACATACCCGAACGAACTTATAGATCATGGGACAATCATTATGGGTTGAAATGATAAACCCAAGCGATTTTCATTGATTTTGAAATTTTGGGATTGCAGGTTGAAATGATATATACCCGTAAATATTAAATTATTGCAGATTGAAATGTTAAATATCTGTATCACTTGACCATGTGATAGAAAACTATATACGGACACCGTTGGTCTATTTTGGAAGAATGATTTCAAAAGTTTTGAAAGAAAATATATGGGTTTTAATAAATATTGAATTTTAAATATAATATAAAGATATTTTTAATTTTGATATATGAGTGTAAATTTAGATTTTTAATTTATATGTTTTGGAAATTTTAAATTTTATAAGTTAAGTTTTGAAAAGGTAATTTTAAGATTTTACTTATATTTTTATTATTTTTAAAATATATAAACTAAGATTTAAAAATAGATTTAATAATAAGATTAAATTTAATAAAATTTAATATAATAAAGTTTAATTTAATTAGTATGTAAAATGTTAAGTATTTATTTGAATTGTATTAATATTTAAAAATAGATTTTGTAATAACTTTAATAAACTAAGGTTGGAAGGATAAATTAAATGGATTTGTAATTTAATTTGTTAAATTTAAATAAGAATTGATTTGGACTTATTGATTTTTGAGATTTTAAAAATATGAAATTTATAACTTGATAACTTGATTTTTATTAAAGGTAATTAAATGAATATTTTCAAATTTAAATAATTTGAAATTGAATATATAGTTTTGATTTAAATTTGTAATTTGAGAGATGATTTAAATGTTATGAAAATGATTAAGTGGATATTTCAAATTTAAAATAAAAATTAGAATTGAATTTGAAATATAAATTAAATTTATCAAAATTGAGTTATTGTAAATTTGTTTGAATATTTAAACTTAGAAACCTATTGAATTGGAAGTGGTTCAAATTTGAAATCGATATAAATAAAAAAAAGCTTTTATTGAGAATTTGAATTGAATTGTAATTGATGAACTAAGATTGATTTAAATTGAATTTTTGGAACTAAAGTTGATTTGAATTGATTTGTGGAATTGGACGAAACAATTCTAATTTGAAACTATTTCAATATAAACTCTTTTAAATATATATATAATGTAACGACCCAGAATTTCGGTCATTCGAAATTGGGATATTTAGTTGATTTTAAATATTCACAAGTTAATTTTATAAGTTGAATAACTTATATTTCAAATATAATAATTTATTTGGATAATTAAATTGTTAATTTAATATTTGAAATTGCAGAAATAATTTGATTTTGAATTTAATGTGAAGAAAACGATTTATAAAGTTGAAATAAATTCTATTTGAATTAGAATGGAGTTAGGGAATTTTTTAAATTGAATTAAAAGTTAATTTACAGAAATTGGAAATTTATCGATTTAATTAATGTGTAAAAATAGTCATTTTGACACAGTGTCGGATTTCGATGAAACCAGTTTCATTGGATCTGTAATATTATATTATTGTAGGATTTCAAATTTTGTGTCAATTGGACGTACGGTTTGGTCGTGCGAAGCTAAAACGCGTAGAAATTTAATTAAGTAAATTTTAATTAAAATAATTCGATTCGAAAACTTATCTTCCAAATATGATGGAATTGGCTCCCGATATATATTCCATTGTGTTCGAAATAGGGGTAAAACATTATAAACGCCTGGCGGCATGCTTCGATTGAAGTTTGAAATATTTTCGGGTGAATAGTCTTTTGAAATTTTCTATAAAAGGCCACATTTTTTTCTTTTTTTCACAAAACCTAGGTCAGAAACCCTAGCCACGACTTTGAGTTTAATGGCCGAAAACATTCCATACTTGCTTCCTTACGATCTCCTCATCCACACAATATTAAGCCACGACTCTAACTAGAAAGTCGGAGAGCTTGGAGAGATGAACACATCCAACGGCTATGATCGAACATCGTGTGGTGGATCGCCAGAATTTTAGCTGAGTATGTTGTGCATTCGAGCACGAAAATCAAGGCAGTGGAGCAGCCGAGTTTGCGTGGCCTTAGGGCATTGATGGAGTGGTAGACGAGCTTCGAAATGATGGTGTTTAGACGATCGTGGAAGGAGCGAAAATTAAATGCAAATCGATGGCCAATTGGGTTTTGTTGTGTTCATAACTGGAAGGAGGGTGGGAAGAAAAGGGGTGCAGCTCTGATTCGTTGATGAGTGACCGTGCGGCTGTCATTTACACAGGTAAAAAAAATAAAATAAAATTTGTAAATTAATAATATATAAATTTGTGTAATCTTTAAAATTGTGTATCTTTTACATATGAGGTCGAAATCGCACGAAAAAAGTTGCATTGGGTTCGTATTCGCGAACACTATGCAATGGACCTGGTTTGGATTCATTTGGAGCTGCTAGGAATTTTAAGTAAAATTAAACGTCTGTTTCATTTTATTCAAAATAAAACGTTGCAACGGCTATTGGAGCAAAGTGAGTACAACTCACTCTTTCTGACTCGCTTATATTTTTATATAAGTGAGAATAAATTTATTTATGTTGATTGATGATTGTTTGGATGTATATTATATATATATTAATTGGTTTGGATATATTCCTGCATATTTTAGCGGATGAGACCCTATATGTTCCCGTGTATAAGCGGATGACCTTTTGTACGCGCGTCTGCCTTGAAGCAGACATTGTACATATTTTCTCATATGTATATTTGTTGCAGGTGACAGGTTGGAGGGATCCAACTGGATTCTTCACCAGTGTGATTTTTATTTAAAGATATTGTTATATATGTTGTTATCATGTGATTTTTGTTGTGTTGGATGCCATGATTGATGTGAATCACCTTATTTAGTGTCGTTGCAGCATTGGGCCATATTTTTGAAATTTTAAAAATACTAAAGTGATGATTTCAAATTAAAAGTAATTTCAAAGTGATTTTAAAAATATATGTTTTATCAATTTTTGAATTGTTAAGGAAATGAATTTATTTTAAATAAATAAAAAGTTATAATTTTTATGTTATAAAAATTATGGTGTTGGGAAATATAATCAAAATATGATTTTTGAAATATGAAGTTAACTATTTTGTAAAATAAATTAAATTGAGATTTTTGGACTTATTATAAATGGTTTATATATAAGATTTATAAAATTGATATTTTATAAATAAAAGTAATGGAATTATAAACAATGCCTTATAAATATTAGAAATGGAATTGTAATCAAATTTGTATATGGATTTGGAATTGAAATTTAGAAATGAATTTAAAATGGATTTTATAAATAATAAGACTTGAAAAGAATGAATTCGTAATAAGAGATTTTATAAGTAAATTAACTTATAATTGGATTTCAAATATAAATGAGATATAAATGGAATTTGTTAGTAAGGGAATTTTGTATATAGAAGTTTATAAAATATAAATGGAATTTATAAACATTTTTTTATAAATCTGAAATCAATTGAATTTGATAAGTTAAATATGAAAGTTTATAAAGGGGATTTTATTCATGATTTTGGACAGTGGACGATCCTTTAAATTAAATGTGAAGAAGTATTGAATTTGATAAGAGAATTATATTCAAGATTTTGGACAGTGAATAACCCTTTAAATTAAATAAATGTTTCGGAGAGTGATATTTTAAAATGAAGTTTGAATGGTTTTGTGAAGACCCAAATTATTGAGATGAAAATAATTTTATAAAAAAATCAGTTAATGGAAAATATTCAAAGAATAAAATAAATTTAAAATAAATATCAAGAATGAGTGAAATAAATAAGGAAGAGAATAGTTGTTTTCAATAAATAATAATGAGAAGAAAATAACTAAGTATGAATGAGTTTTATATTCACATATCTCATATATATATATATATATATATATTGTATAGAAGTAGTCAGAAGAGTATAGAGTGATAAAATAAACTCTTATGATGATTAAAATATATGAAACCAGATTAGTATTATATAGGTATAAATACATTTTATAATCAAGAGAAAACAAATGGCTTGAAACATTAGCAAGGAATTAATTGATAAAAAGATATATATGTGAACATTTCAGATTTGTCTTAAGAAAATAAATAATGTAGATAAGTCACATGAAAATAGTGTGTAGGTGAAACATGCAAATGGTATGTACATAGAAAAAGAAGAAAAGCAACTGAAATACCCGAAATGGAATCAAAAAGAAAATGGCATATTTAGCCATAAAAACATATAAAAAAATTCTCTTATTTGTGTGGGGATAAAATGGGTTTTTCACTCCACTAAAACCCTAGCTAAATGTTTTAAAAATCAAAGGATAAGCAGCAGTTTATTTTTGAAAACAAAAAGATTTTTAGAAAAAAAAAGAGCAAACTCACACTGTTTTCAAGTTAGAGCATTCTCGGGGAAAGAAGAAGGAAGGTGAGTGATTAATCATCTTATGAGATTTAAGGCATTAAGACCCAAATTAAGGGCAGCCATATTACTTTTATAAAACCATATCATGTTTTGTTTAATTTTATTCTCTGAATAAATAAATGTTGATCATGGTTGGTGTTTTGGTTGAGTCTTTGGTTGATGTTTGGATCTTTTTTGATTGTTTTGATTAATGCTTTTAAAAGACAAACACCCTGATTATAGAAATGGCTTCTGTAACTTATAATCCAGTTTTATATGAGAATGAGTTAAACAATTCTACTGAGAAATAGGGTACTAATGAAGAATGAAGTAGGCAGTGTGAATAAGGGGATTCATGCTTATGTCTAGTTCATTCTAATAATGATATGAACAATGCAATATATATATATATATAAGTATGTGCTGATTTGTTCAAATCACAAGTTAATATGTTTTTTTTGGGTTTTTCTCAAAAACCTTACCCTATGTTTACAGTAAAATAAATGTAAGGTTTTATATGACTTCACCAAATTTATGTAAGAAATGGGAATATTTCTGGAAATAAATTCATGCTGGTCTTAGAAAATATGATTGAATAAAAATAACCTTAAAAAGGGATGTGGTGTTTTACATGAATACTTTGTATGTCTGGCAGAAATCCCTGAGTGAGTTTAATACTCTCTGATTTATGAAAGGAAGAAAAGAATAGGAAGCATTTCAAGAATTAATAAAATTCTCCTGAAAGAAAATGAGAATGGTCTCTAGATTATAAAGCTAATCTAGGAGTAGTGCCTTGATCTATTCATCATTAGGTGGATGATGGGTATGTGCATGACTTGTTTAAGTCCTGTAGGCCGCTGTGTAAAGGGTTAATAGAATTGAGCCCCTTTGCAATGCACACATGGTGTTCAATAGCAAGAGTTAAGACCAAATAAATGATAAATGAGGATTGGGAAATTGAGCTATGGAATTAAGGGAGTCAATCCATAGGAGTATATGTACATATAACTGAATTGTGTTGATAAATGAATACTGGTGTGCATGTATGTAGTATGAGCTTATATGTATATATATACTCAGATTTTAGTATGAATCTAAATAAGTATCAAACATATGAGTCTCTGCACAGAGTTTAGTAATTACAAGTTATTTATAAACTATGATTTCACTCACACCAGAATATATTTTCTAACCCTATTTGTTGTCTTTGCAATCTTTGGGGTGTCTCATTTTCATTGAGGCAGTTCAAAGTGTTGCTGCAGGGAAAGATGCTTGAGTAGCCTGCTTGTATGGATGTTTGAAGAACTTGCTGGTCTTAAAATGCTTTGGAGAATTAGAAGTTTGATTGTAATAAATAGTCTAGGCAAACTCTCTTATGTATTATGTATTTCCAGGATTGATACTTGCTTTGATTTTTGAAAAAGAACATGTAAAAGAAAAAAAAACTTAAGTATTATATGTGCTTGTGAGTTGTTGATTCAAGTAGCAGACTCTGGAAATAATCCAAAGGATTATAATGAAGGAGAACATACCATATAATTTGATATGTGGATATATTCTCCTTGGCATGCTTGTTATATTTCAATTATAAAGATTAAGTTGTTTTTGAATAAATAAGTGCCAAAGCATTGAGTGGGTGGGTTGAATATGGTCTTGGCTAACCAGTATAGCTTGTACATGTCTTGTAATTGATACAAGTACATGCAAAAGCTTGAAGCAATAGTCTTCAGATTTCTAGAGCAAACAAGACCATAGTGTAATCTAATTCGAAATGCAACTAAATCCTATGACATGTCTAGAACAAGAGTAGGATTATGATATCATAAAACCTTAAAATCATAAGTATACAAGGATTTTAGGAATTGGAAATAGGTAAAATCTGGAACTGACTTCAATATGAAACTAAAGTAGCAAGTTAGAAATAGGGACAAACAATATAAACTCAAACAAGATTGTAGAGTAATTTTGTTAAGTGTTTAAAAATCCAGAACATCACACTCTATATGCTTTTAGCCAGAAATATGCAAAGATCTTTCTAAAATCATATTCAACACTATTTCCAATCTAAATGTCAAAAATCTGTATGACCTTTAGATTAGTTTACAACTCTATTACTCACATGATCATTACATGCTTCATGAACCTGGATATGTGCATTTTGCTTGACCTGAATTGCTTGTCCATGTTTGTGCATGTTTTGTGCATGTTTATGTTTGAATCTTGAATCTGGGCTAGACTAACCAGAGATCCATATATCAAACCAAGTTTTAATATGTTTTATCATTCTAAAACAACATGTATGAATTTTTGAATCCCAAAGATCTAAAGCATGGGTTATAAATCCACAAATTAATCAATCTGGTTTATAGAATAATCTGGAAAATGAAGAAGAGAAATATAGGTGCTAATACTTGAAAAAAAAGTATTAGTCAATCTTGAGTCATTCCAAGATGAAAATACCTGAAAATGTATTAGTTAATCCTGAGTCATTTTAAGGTAGTAACACTTAAATCATGTATTAGTCAGTCTTGAGTCAAATAAAAGATTAAAGTGTAAAAATAGCTATGTGACACAAAACTTTTCAATTATGGAAAATGTTGTGTGATTAAATTTCTTTGCTACTTTAACACTCTGATAGGCAAAGAAACATTTATATATCTTCACATATATAAATGATATGACTTGATTAAAATACTGGTATTTTTATATTAGTAAATTCTGGATCTTGGGAAATTAATTAAAAGAAATGAAAGAGGCAAGAAAAGAAGTGATCCCTTGTTTAAAAAAAAACTCAACTAAAAATCAGTAAAATATAGTATAAGAAAGAATGGGTCACTTCAGTTAGTATCAGAGCTATGTTACCAAAAACATAGCAAAAAAAAAATCTAATTTTCTCATATAGATAAAATCCTAAGGAACAAACCTCTTAAAAATATTTTCAGTAGGAATAAATTACTGAAACAATTAAATCAAAAACTAGACTAACTAGCTATGTAAATTATATAGCAAATCATGGTAGGAAGACCACCAAACTCTGGAGCAGGACCCTCTAGTGCAACACCATTGGTCAATTTGCAAGATTTGGTGAGGGCATTTAGGGAAGGAGCAGTGCAGAGGGAAGAAAATCCTCATGAGGAGTTACCTAAGCTACTGAAAACATTCTCAAATTTAGGAGGCAAGGATTTTGAAGGCACTGAAGGAGTCATGGGTGTGCAAACATGGCTATGAACTTTGGAAAGGATATTTGCAGACATGCAAATCAATGACCAAAGGAAGAGGCAAAATGGCTTCCAGAAGGCTCAAAGGAGCAGCACTAGATTGGTGGGAGGTAATCATCACAGGAAGATCAGAAAATGAGATAACATGGGATCAGTTCAAGGATATGCTTGAGGCTAGGTTTGTCCCAGCAACAGCTAAGGCAACATTGCTTGAGGAGTTCATAAGATTGAGGCAAGGATCAATGAGTGTGACTGAATACACTCAAAAGTTTGAGAGCTTGTCTAAGTATGGAACCATGCTCATAGGGAATGAGGAATCAAAGAATTCAAGATTTATTCAAGGACTTAATGCTGGTTTAAGTAGAGGAATGCTACCATACAAAGACAAAACATTTGATCAAGTCATAGATCTCACTCTTTCTTTTGAACAACATGATAATGCAAGAGAGAAATTCAGGAACATGAGAGCTAATAACAACAACAAGAAGGGGAAAAATAGAGCACATCCTTATGACAAGAAGAATTCAGACAAGAAGGTTGAAGGAGCAACCAGTGGGGAAGTTAAGAAGAAAATTATTTGCTACAACTGTGGCAAGGAAGGATACATGAGTAATAGGTGTCAAGCAGCTAAGAAAACCCCATTCAGTTGCTATAATTGTAGGAAAGAAGGTCATATCAAAAGGAATTGCCCAGAGTTCAAGAAAGGAGCAAAGGTAGGAGCATTGGAAGGCAAAGCAAAAGCAAATGCAGTGGGAAATTCTGGACAATTGGAAGGTATACTCCTAATTAAATATTATCCAATCTCAGTTATATATGACACTGGGGCTACACATTCCTTAATATCACAAGACATAGTAAATAAATTGGCTCTCACATGCAATCTAGTTGATAAACCTTTGTTTATTCAGAGCCCCTTAGGTAGTTCCTGCATGCTAGGAATTAAATGTTTGGGAGTAAAATTAAACATAGGTGGAAATATGTTTAAATCTGATTTGTTTGTGTTAAAATATCCTGGAATATGAATTATTTTAGGAGTAGATTGGTTGAGTAAATTCAATGCAATTTTGAACTTGGAAAATTTTACTATTTCTTTGAAAACAGAAAATGGTAAAAATATTATAGTCATGAGTGAAATAGCCAAAAAAAAATTCCTTAATCAAATGTGGAGCATGACTGAAAAAAATTAATTCTGGAAGATATAAAAGTAATAAATGAATACCCAGATGTCTTTGGAGAGGTTATAGGAGTTCCAGAAAATAGGCAAGTTGAATTTCAGATAAGATTAATCCCAGGAGCAAGTCCTATCATCAAGAAGCCTACCAGAATGGGTCCTAAAGAATTAGTGGAACTGAAACAACAATTGGAAGAATTGGAGCAGAAAGGCTTCATAAGGCCTAGTAGTTCAAACTGGGGTTCTCCAGTGGTATTTGTAAAGAAACATGATGGTACAATGAGAATGTGTATTGATTACAGGGAATTAAACAAAGTTACCATCAAGAATAAATATCCACTCCCCAGAATTAATGATTTATTTGATCAATTAAATGGAGTAAGAATCTTTTCAAGGCTAGACTTAGCCTCTGGATTCCATCAAATGAAGGTTGAGGAGGAAAGTATTAAGTACACTGCATTCAACACAAGATATGGGCTATATGAATTTTTAATAATGCCTTTTGGATTGACAAATGCACCATCCTATTTTGTAGATTTAATGAATAGGACATTCAGATATTTTCTAGATAAATTTGTAGTTGTTTTCATTGATGATATATTGGTGTATTCAATATCAGAAGAGGAGCATGCAAGGCACTTGCATCTGGTTTTGTCAAGATTAAGAGCACATGATTTAAAGGCAAAATTTACTAAGTGTACATTTTGGCAGAATGAAGTTAAATTTTTGGGACATATTATATCTCAACAAGGGATTTGTGTAGACCCAAACAAAGTCATGGCAGTGCAATCATGGAGTAGACCCAAATCAGTGACTGAGGTGAGGTCATTTTTAGGAATGGTAGGCTACTATAGAAGGTTTATAAAAGACTTTGCAAGGATAGCCATTCCATTAACCAAGCTAACCAGAAAAGAGCAACCATATGTGTGGACAGAAAAATGTGAACAAGCTTTTGAATCATTGAAGAAGGCATTGATGGAAGCTCCAGTCTTGCAAGTTCCAGAGGGAAATGAGGGATTAGTGGTTTATACTGATGCTAGTGGGTCTGGGTTAGGGGCAGTACTCATGCAACAAGGAAGAGTCATAGCATATGCATCAAGGCAACTCAAGCCAAATGAAACCAAATATGCCACTCATGATCTAGAGCTTGCTGCCATTGTTTATGCATTGAAGCTATGGAGACACTACTTGTTAGGTATTAAATTTGAATTGTTTACAGACCATAAATCACTTAAGTATTTGTTTTCTCAAAAAGACTTGAATATGAGACAACATAGGTGGGTAGAGTTTTTAGCGGCCTATGATCTTGATATATTATATACTCCTGGAAAAGCTAACAAGGTAGCAGATGCTTTGAGTAGACATCAAGCAAGATTGGCAAGCTTAATGATGACTGAATTCAAGGATTTAAAAATCCTTAGTGAAGTAGAAATGAAGGAAGAAATTGGTGCATCAGACAATGAACATAGTGACATGATTGAATATGGAAAATTAAGTCTCATCTCCTGAAGATCAACCCTGGTTGATAAAATAGGAAATATGCAGAATCAAGACACTAATTTAAAACAAAAGAAGGACATGATATCACAAGGCATGTCAGTGGAAAATTATGAAGTTGATGATAGAGGCTACTTAAGAAAGAAAGGGAAACTCTACATACCCAATATAGAAGAACTGAAGCAAGAGGTTATGGATGAGCATCACAAGACAAAGTACGCTATACATCCAGGTGGTACAAAAATGTACCATGATCTTAAAAGAAACTATTGGTGGCCATGAATGAAAGGGGCAGTGGTAAGATACGTGGCAAAGTGTTTAACATGTCAACAAGTCAAGGCAGATTATCAAAGACCTTCAGGCTTACTACAACCTCTGGAAGTGCCTACCTGGAAATGGGAAAGCATTTCAATGGATTTTGTGGATGGTTTGCCAAGAACAAGAAGAGGCAATGATAGTATTTGGGTTGTGGTTGATAGACTCACAAAAACAGCTCACTTCATTCCAGTGAATTCAAATAGAAATGCTCACAAATTAGCTCAATTATTTGTGAAGGAGATAGTGAGATTACATGGAATCCCCAAGACTATCATTAGTGATAGAGATACCTTGTTTACCTCGAGGTTCTGGGGTAGCTTTCAAGAGGCTATAGGGACAGAATTAAGCTTGAGCACAGCTTACCACCCACAAATAGATGGGCAAATGGAGATTGTTAACAAGATTTTAGAGGATTTGCTTAGAGCATGTATACTTGATTTTGGAGGCAACTGGGAAGATCATCTCTATTTAGCTGAATTTGCTTATAACAATAGCTATCAGTCCACTATAGGTATGGCTCCATTTGCGGCTTTGTATGGGAAGCCTTGTGTATCTCATGCATGTTGGATGGAGGCAGGTGAAAGAGTATTGCTTGGACCAGAACATGTGAAAGAGACCTCTGCAAGGATTGAACTTGTATGGCAGAGAATGAGAGCAGCACAAGAGAGACAAAAAGCCTATGCAGATAAAGGGAGAAGGCCAGTGGAATTTGAAGTGGGAAATTACGTATTTCTCAAAGTTTCACCAATGAGAAAAATATTGAGGTTTGGCAAGGCAGGAAAATTGTCACCAAGATATATAGGGCCATATGAAATTATTCAAAGAGTAGGAACTTTGGCTTATAAGTTGAAATTGCCAGAGGAATTGAGTAATATACATGATGTATTTCATGTATCTCAACTAAGAAGATGGGTGCATGATAAGGAGACCATTCTGAAATCTCCTACTCAAATTGAAATTCAAGAAAATCTGGTTTATAAGAAGGAACCAGTGGATATTGTGGCTAGAGAAGAAAAGAAATTGAGAAATAAAATAATTAAATTGGTAAAAATCCAGTGGAGTTTAGATGAGAGTGATTGTACATGGGAGACTGAAGATAGGATGAAAGATAAATATCCTATTCTATTTTCTGCTTAAAGGTATGCCTAAAATTATGATAAACTTAAACATTACTTATGTATGTTTGATTGGTTTTAAATGCATGAGTTTCTGAAATTTCTGAAATGAAATTATGCTTTGTATACATTTGAATGGAAATGTATGAGAAAAATAATTGTGGGACACAATTCCTTTTAGGAGGAGAGTATGTGAAGACCCAAATTATTGAGATGAAAATAATTTTATAAAAAAATCAGTTAATGGAAAATATTCAAAGAATAAAATAAATTGAAAATAAATATCAAGAATGAGTGAAATAAATAAGGAAGAGAATAGTTGTTTTCAATAAATAATAATGAGAAGAAAATAACTAAGTATGAATGAGTTTTATATTCACATATCTCATATATATATATATATATATATATATATTGTATAGAAGTAGTCAGAAGAGTATAGAGTGATAAAATAAACTCTTATGATGATTAAAATATATGAAACCAGATTAGTATTATATAGGTATAAATACATTTTATAATCAAGAGAAAACAAATGGCTTGAAACATTAGCAAGGAATTAATTGATAAAAAGATATATATGTGAACATTTCAGATTTGTCTTAAGAAAATAAATAATGTAGATAAGTCACATGAAAATAGTGTGTAGGTGAAACATGCAAATGGCATGTACATAGAAAAAGAAGAAAAGCAACTGAAATACCCGAAATGGAATCAAAAAGAAAATGGCATATTTAGCCATAAAAACATATACAAAAATTCTCTTATTTGTGTAGGGATAAAATGGGTTTTTCACTCCACTAAAACCCTAGCTAAATGTTTTAAAAATCAAAGGATAAGCAGCAGTTTATTTTTGAAAACAGAAAGATTTTTAGAAAAAAAAGAGCAAACTCACATTGTTTTCAAGTTAGAGCATTCTCGAGGAAAGGAGAAGGAAGTTGAGTGATTAATCATCTTATGAGATTTAAGGCATTAAGACCCAAGTTAAGGGCAGCCATATTACTTTTATAAAACCATATCATGTTTTGTTTAATTTTATTCTCTGAATAAATAAATGTTGATCATGGTTGGTATTTTGGCTGAGTCTTTGGTTGATGTTTGGATCTGTTTTGATTGTTTTGATTAATGCTTTTAAAAGACAAACACCCTGATTATAGAAATGGCTTCTGTAACTTATAATCCAGTTTTATATGAGAATGAGTTAAACATTTTTACTGAGAAATAGGGTACTAATGAAGAATGAAGCAGGCAGTGTGAATAAGGGGATTCATGCTTATGTTTAGTTCATTCTAAAAATGATATGAACAATGCAATGCAATATATATATGTATGTGCTAATTTGTTCAAATCACAAGTTAATATGTTTTTTTTGGGTTTTTCTCAAAAACCTTACCCTATGTTCACAGTAAAATAAATGTAAGGTTTTATATGACTTCACCAAATTTATGTAAGAAATGGGAATATTTCTGGAAATAAATTCATGCAGGTCTTAGAAAATATGATTGAATAAAAATAACCTTAAGATGGATGTGGTGTTTTACATGAATACTTTGTATATCTGGCTGAAATCCCTGAGTGAGTTTAATACTCTCTGATTTATGAAAGGAAGAAAAGAATAGGAAGCATTTCAAGAATTAATAAAATTCTCCTGAAAGAAAATGAGAATGGTCTCTAGATTATAAAGTTAATCTAGGAGTAGTGCCTTGATCTATTCATCATTAGGTGGATGATGGGTATGTGCATGACTTGTTTAAGTCTTGTAGGCCTCTGTGTAAAGGGTTAACAGAATTGAGCCCCTTTGCAATGCACACAGGGTGTTCAATGGCAAGAGTTAAGACCAAATAAATGATAAATGGGGATTGGGAAATTGAGCTATGGAATTAAGGGAGTCAATCCATAGGAGTATATGTACATATAACTGAATTGTGTTGATGAATGAATACTTGTGTGCATGTATGTAGTATGAGCTTATAGGTGTGTGTATATATATATACTCAGATTTTAATATGAATCTAAATAAGTATCAAACATATGAGTCTCTGCACAGAGTTTAGTAATTACAAGTTATTTATAAACTATGATTTCACTCACACCAGAATATATTTTCTGACCCTATTTGTTGCCTTTGCAATCTTTGGGGTGTCTCATTTTCATTGAGGCAGTTCAAAGTGTTGCTGCAGGGAAAGATGCTTGAGTAGCTTGCTTGTATGGATGTTTGAAGAACTTGCTGGCCTTAAAATGCTTTAGAGAAGTAGAAGTTTGATTGTAATAAATAGTTTAGGCAAACTCTCTTATGTCTTGTGTATTTCCAGGATTGATACTTGCTTTGTTTTTTGAAAAAGAACATGTAAAAGAAAAAAAAACTTAAGTATTATATGTGCTTGTGAGTTGTTGATTCAAGTAGCAGACTCTAGAAATAATCTAGAGGATTATAATGAAGGAGAACATACCATATAATCTGATATGTGGATATATTCTCCTTGGCATGCTTGTTATATTTCAATTATAAAGATTAAGTTGTTTTTGAATAAATAAGTGCCAAAGCATTGAGTGGGTGGGTTGAATATGGTCTTGGCTAACCAGTATAGCTTGTACATGTCTTGTAATTGATACAAGTACATGCAAAAGCTTGAAGCAATAGTCTTCAGATTTCTAGAGCAAACAAGACCATAGTGTAAGCTAATTCGAAATGCAACTAAATCCTATGACATGTCTAGAACAACAGTAGGATTATGATATCATAAAACCTGAAAATCATAAGTATACAAGGATTTTAGGAATTGGAAATAGGTAAAATCTAGAACTGACTTCAATATGAAACTAAAGTAGCAAGTCAGAAATAGGGACAAACAATATAAACTCAAACAAGATTGTAGAGTAATTTTGTTAAGTGTTTAAAAATCCAGGATATCACACTCTATATGCTTTTAGCCAGAAATATGCAAAGATCTTTCTAAAATCATATTCAACACTATTTCCAATCTAAATATCAAAAATATGTATGACCTTTAGATTAGTTTACAACTCTATTACTCACATGATCATTACATGCTTCATGAACCTGGATATGTGCATTTTGCTTGACCTGAATTGCTTGTGCATGTTTCTGTTTGAATCTTGAATCTGGGCTAGACTAACCAGAGATCCATAGATCAAACCAAGTTTTAATATGTTTTATCATCCTAAAACAACATGTATGAATTTTTGAATCCCAAAGATCTAAAGCATGGGTTATAAATCCACAAATTAATCAATCTAGTTTAAAGAATAATCTGGAAAATGAAGAAGAGAAATATAGGTGCTAATACTTAAAAAAATAGTATTAGTCAACCTTGAGTCATTCCAAGATGAAAAAACCTGAAAATGTATTAGTTAATCCTGAGTCATTTTAAGGTAGTAACACTTGAATCATGTATTAGTCAGTCTTGAGTCAAATAAAAGATTAAAGTGTAAAAATAGCTATGTGACACAAAACTTTTCAATTATGGAAAATGTTGTGTGATTAAATTTCTTTGCTACTTTAACACTCTGATAGGCAAAGAAACATTTATATATCTTCACATATATAAATGATATGACTTGATTAAAATACTAATATTTTTATATTAGTAAATTCTGGATCTTAGGAAATTAATTAAAAGAAATGAAAGAGGCAAGAAAAGAAGTGATCCCTTGTTTAAAAAAAACTCAACTAAAAATCAGTAAAATATAGTAGAAGAAAGAATGGGTCACTTCAGGTTTGAAACTAAAGTAAATTGTGAATTCACTTATTATTAAAATAAGTATATGGAAATGTTTTCCAAATAGTGAAATATTGAAATGGTTTTGAGAACATATCCTTTTAAAGATATTTTGAAGTGAATATTTGGAAAGTGGTTTAATTAATAAAAGATTAATTAAAAGGGCCTAGTGATTGCATATGGTGCTAAATATTCGTTTGTTGCTTTGATAGTTAAATAACCGACTATAAAATTTGGCCATTTTAGTTCCTCGACTTGACGTGGAAACTATTTAGTCGTACACTTAGTACGTAGCCATCTGTGTAGACTAGATTATTGTTTGTGCTGAGGATGTTGATTCGTGTAGTGCGGAGTGATTACTCCAATCTATCGAGCTTCCTTCTTGGCCGAAGGATAGCAAGTTGAAAGTAGGAGACGTGATAAGTGTAAGAGACTTAGTTTCTGTGTGAGGTTGAGAAACGCTTTTGCGTTGTTGGTGCGAAGAGACCGAGATCAGATTTATCTAAAAACCACTTCGGACCAACGTATATGCGTTCGATTGTGCAGGTTATTGATGGTATTGATATTTAGGATTTTCATAGTAAAGGAGTGCTTGTTGATCGTTTGGGGTTAAAATACCAATATACATCCAGTAGCAGTAGTCTCTTCGTTATGAAATATCTAATGCAAGGACTATTCGCTACTAATCCTAGGGATTTCCTGACAGGATGTGGTAGGAAAGTACCTTCAGTTTGTCATGTTTCTGGACAACTTGTATAGACGAGTGTCTAACATTGCATTTCTATGATTACGTACATTGGTTTTTACAAACGTACATCAATGGTGGCAGAGAAGGCAACTTCTCTTAGCTTAACACCCTCCTTAAGACGTACGAGCTCAAGGGTTGTATTTTTGTGGAAGGCAATTAGTAGTCAACGGAAATGGCAATGTGGCATTCAAAGTAATGTGATATGTGATATGTGAAAGGTAATCGTTACCTCAGGTCTCATTAACCGGAAATGACCGAAACAGGGTTAGATGCGGCAAGGTTAAGTGGGTCATTCCCAATTAGGATATGATCATCCTCTTCTAGATATATTTCTTCCCACTATGATGTTAGGGATGTAAATTAATGTGGTTTGTATGCTATGAGAGCCCTCGGAAAGGTCGGTAACGACCTGGGGATGATATATTCGGTACTACCTAGTTATAGAGGTAGGCCAGTCTTGTGTTGGTAGAGGATCCTTTGTGATGGTCCTCGGTACATTCCTCTAAAGATGTACTGCCGGAAGGTAGTCCCTTCACATGGTCATTTGTATGGAAATCCAAACTCCACTACGTGCCTACCATTTTGTTTGTAGAGCTTAGTGTAACGACCCGTATTTTTACGGATCGACATGTTCGTCAAAATCTGGAATTTTAGCGCTTTCATGTCATTTCAGATTTTTAGGCAGATTTGTCTAAGTCCTAGGTCGTACGCGACCTAAGGGTTGTTGGCAACTTAGAGAAGGTCTGCGACTTAAGAAAATGTTGTGAGCGACCTAAGTTTTGTTAAGTGTTAGGTCGGCTGGGAGAGTTAGCGACCTAGTGGTTCTGAGTTAGCGACCTAGTAGTTGCCGAGTTAGCGACCTAGTGGTTCTGAGTTAGCGACCTAGTGGTTCCGTGTTAGCGACCTAGTGGTTCTGAGTTAGCGACCTAGTGGTTCCGTGTTGGCGACCTAAGGAGTTAACAAGTTGGCGACCTAAGGAGTTAACAAGTTGGCGACCTTAGGAGTTAGGCTATGTGTTAGGTCGTAACACTGTTAGGTCGTATGTTGTGTTAGGTCGCGTAGGTTGCTAAGTTGTTAGGTCGCTAGGATAGTTCAAGTGTTAGGTCGCGTGTTGTTTTAGGTCGACTTGTGTTAGGTCGCAACCCAACTGGGTCTTAGGTAGTTAGGTCGTTAGGTTGTTAGGTCGCTGGGTTTCGTAAGTGTTAGGTCGCAAAGGAGTTAAGTCGTACATCTGTTAGGTCGGAGAGTCTTAGGTCGGAGAGTCTTAGGTCGGAGAGGCTTAGGTCGGAAACGACCTAGGGAGATAGCCAGATTTCGACTTAAGGACAGATTTCTGCTATAAATAGGAGGGGTTGTTCTCACTTTTTGGGGATCCGGATTTTTGAAGCGACGAAGTGCTGCCATTTTGAGAGCTCGACTTCTACACTTCTTCACTTCTTTTCTCCACTCTAATCTAGTGCTTCCATCCATCCTAATCGAAGATCAAGATTGAAGATTCAAGAGCTTAGATTGAAGATCTTCATCTTTTCAAGAGAGATTTCATCGTTTGAAGTGAGATCTTATCGGATCTAGCTTAGTTCTCCGCTGTCCAGATCTGAAGTTGATATCTTTTGGATTGTTTAGGTGATTTGGTGAGTGGTGATTATCTCTCACACGGATCCAAAGGAGTATATCGGATTGTTGGCTCGTTTTGGTGTTAAAATAGAGATTTCCATGCATTTTCTTCATCCTATGTGTAGATCCATATAGATCCATTGTTCATGATGATGTTGCATCCATTTTATCATATGTTAACCTATGCAAGTTCATTCATCAAGTTTGTAGAGATATAATCCATGTTTTCATGCTTATTGGACTTTCAACTCTTTAATTACGAAAATGCCATTATTGTTATAATTGTCTACTTAGATCATATTTGAATGCTTGATTGCTTGGATTGATGTTTGATTTGATTGATTGTTATGAACTAGATGATTGATGATTAGATCTAGACCGAAGACGATTCAAAAGCTAAGGGAAAGGCTCTTGAATTGGGAAAGCTGCTCGTGGCATATGTAGCGGGATGATGAAGCTCTTATGCATAGATTTGATGATGTAATGATGAGATGAGGCTTTGCAAGGATGTAATGAAGCGAGGCAATCATGTGATGAAGACTTGGTCTAATCCAGACGGGATCATTCCAAGCATGTTGATAACTCGGTGATATGATTCGAGTTGAGGATAATGAATGGATATGAAAATAGTCGTCGAGGAGGATGACTAGGAGGCTTGGATAGCATCGTTGTTGAAGGTTCTAGCATGCTCTAAGCAAGGGTACGTTTGGGCAGATTCGATAGTCCCAACGGCCAACTGTTGATGGTCGAGTACTCTGGGCAGATTCGATAGTCCTAGGCACGGGCTGCGACGACGTGCGGGAGTTATGTCTAGAACCGGGGTTTTCATTAGCCCTTGACGGACGGCTGAAAGAATGTGCCGGTCATTCAATTAACGGTGATATCGAAGCAATGATAACAGTGATAGCCAGAGTCATGGATGTTTGGTTGTATCGTCATTCGGACTCAAGAGCGGTATTTTCTGGGTGCTTATCTGATTTAGGCCTTGGTACTTGGAAAACATCGCCCTTGACTCGAGTGATAGTAGTTTTACTTTAAATTGTATACTCTGCTATGTTGCTTCTGCTTAGTGTGTGTCTGGGGGCTATCACTGTAGAATGAGGTTGGAGTGGGAGGGTTGTATTCCTATTCCTTTTCCTTTATGCTCTTTTGGTATGTTGTTAGTTAATTTACTGCTCACTAAGACTGTTGTCTGACTCAAGGCTTTATGTTTTTAATTCTTATTGCCTTGGGCTGTTCGTCCATTTTGGGACGGGCAGACTAGGTAGCAGGTGACAGGTGCTGTTCTCTTCTCACGATGCTGATATCGAAGACGAGCTAGAGGGTTGCATATTATCTTCTTACATGTACTGGATATTCCGCTGTTTTGTATTCTCTGAGAGATATGTAGTGAGGCTGGATGTATTGACTATGTGGATGCTTGTATTCAACTATTATGGAGTTTTATATGATGTCATTTTGTTCTGTAAAGCTTCACTATACATATGTTCTATTGTATTTTGTCCATGCGCTGTGAGTAATACGATAGATCCTGTTGTTTTAATCTTACCTTGACAATCGTCCATGGTCGCCTGTCACACTTTACAGCGCTCTATCTCTAGATTCGGTGCAGGGGTCATGGGCGGTCGTCACATTTGGTATCAGAGCATTGGTTAATCAATTTTACCCAACGCTCGCTGTCGTAACTACGTATGAGAGACGTAATTGTATTTTGATGGATGATTACTATATATAATATAGTAGCTTAGTAGAGTTTGAGTCCTTTATGCAGTTGTTTCTCTAGATGTTCTAATCATTCCTTTTTATAGATATTGAGAATGAGTCAAAGAGGGAGACCAGCTGCTAGGGGAGGTCGGGCTACTGAAGAGACTGCTGATTATGCAGCCATGTTCGAAGCTATGATGACTTCGATCATGAGAAGGATACCAGTTCCGGGGGCGGCAGTTGATGTTGGAGTTCAAGTCCAAACTCCGAAACCAGTGGATTTTGCTAAGTTGTGCAAGGATTATACTGCTCTTGGAGGGAAGGTTTTCTTGGGAACAGAATCAACTATCGAAGTCCAGAGATGGATAGATGCTTGTAGAAGGATCTTTGGTGATTTGGGAATTGATGATGCAACTAAGAGGAAGTTGGCATCGAGGCAGCTTCAAGGGAGAGCTTCTGATTGGTGGAACTCTATTACCATCACTACTCCGGAAGAAGAGATTACTTGGGAGCAATTTCAAGTCAGATTTGAAGCTAAGTTCATTTCTACAGCTCAGAAGTCTGTTCTGTTCAAGAAGTTTGTAGAGCTCAAGCAGGGTGGAAGATCTGTTCTTGAGTATGTTTCTGAGTTTGAAGCTTTGTCCAAGTATGCCCGGTCATATATTGAGTCTGCTTATCAGAAGAACGAGAAGTTTGTGACCGGCTTGGATAGTTATCTTGGGAGACAGTTGGTGGATCATTTGGACGATTCATTTGAGAAGCTTGTGGAAAAAGCTCTTAGGCATGAGAGTCTGTTTCCTAAGGAAGGACCTGTTGTTGCTGTTACCAAGGGAGAATCTAAACCACAGCAGGGTGGAAACCAGAAGAGGAAGCAGCAGCAGCAGAAGGGTAAGGATGGCCAGAAGAAGCCGAAAGGCGAGGTGACTTGCTACAATTGTCAGCAGAAGGGCCATTTCTCTAAGGATTGTAAGAATCCGAAGGCACCGATGAAGTGTCACAACTGTGACAAGCCGGGGCATTTCAGGAAGAATTGTCCAGAACCAAGGAAGGACAGGCAGATTGTGCAAGCCTATGCTTTGGGGGCTGTTCCGTCGTCTTCGAAAGCTCCTACTGCTGAAGAGAAGGGAAAGAGTGTGGTTGTTCAAGGTACTCTTTTCCTATGTGGTGTTCCAGTTAGAGTTCTGTTTGATACTGGAGCGTCGCATTCGTTTGTTTGTAATGAACTCGTTGACCGGTTAGGGTTGACACCGGATATTGTTGATAGGCCATTGGTTGTGACTAATCCAGTTGGGGGTTCGTCTTGTTTGTGTATGTTATGCCGTGGTCTAGTTGTGTCGAGTCATGGTTGCTCTTTTGTTTGTGATTGCTTTGTTCTGAACTTTGCGGGGTTCGGAATTATTTTGGGTATGGACTGGCTTAGGAAGTATGCGGCTAAGGTTGATTGTGAGAGGCTAGAGGTGACAGTCGAGAATGTGGAAGGGCGAAAGATTGTGATACGATGTAAGCATGAGGAAGGCGTCTTCATGAGCTTCATGTATTCGCTAGTTGTTCCACGGGATGGACTGTCTTTAGTGCCAATCGCAAATGGATTCGAGGATGTCTTTGACGAAGTCAAAGGGTTGCCGCCGCATAGAGAGATCGAGTTTCGTATAGATCTAGTTGAAGGAGCCAGACCTGTTGTGATGCCTCTTAGGCGGATGGCGCCTAGGGAACAGCAAGAGTTGAGGGTGCAAGTTGATGATCTTTTGCAGAAAGGATTCATTCGGCGTAGTGTGTCCGAGTGGGGTGCACCAGTTGTGTTTGCAACCAAGGCAGATGGGTCGTTGAGATTGTGCGTCGATTATCGTGAGCTGAATAAGGTGACTAAGAAAAACAAGTATCCATTGCCGAGAATAGATGACTTGTTTGATCAGCTTCACGAAGCTAAGGTGTTTTCTCAGATGGATTTGGCAACGGGATTTCACCAGTTGAGAGTGGCTAAGGATAGTGTGCCGAAGACTGCTTTTAGGACACCATCCGGTTTCTTTGAGTGGCTGGTAATGCCGTTTGGATTGACTAACGCGCCAGCATATTTTGTGGATCTTATGAATAGAGTGTTCAGAGATCAGTTGAACAAGTTCGTACTTGTGTTCGTGGATGATATTCTGATTTATTCCAGAACGGAGGAAGAGCACAAGACGCACTTGCGTATTGTTTTGGAGATCTTACGGAAACATCAGCTGAAGGCTAAGTTTTCGAAGTGTCACTTCTGGAAGAGTGAAGTGAGGTTCTTAGGCCATGTGATTTCTGGAAATGGAATAGCGGTTGATCCCGCTAAGGTGGCAGCAATCCAGGATTGGGTTAGACCTAAGAATGCATCTGATGTGAGAAGTTTTCTTGGATTAGCAGGATATTATCGACGGTTTATCAAAGACTTCTCTAAGGTAGCTGCACCATTAACAGGATTGACGAAGAAGAACCAAGTGTTCAGTTGGGATGCTAAGTGTGAGCAAGCTTTCGGAATCCTGAAAGAGCGATTGACGAGTGCTCCTGTTTTGACTATTCCTAGTGGGAATGATGAGATGGTGGTTTACACCGACGCATGTGGTACTGGACTTGGAGCAGTGCTGATGCAGAAGGATAAAGTTGTTGCGTATGCGAGTCGACAACTGAAGCCGCATGAAAGGAATTACCCAACTCATGATTTGGAGTTAGCGGCGATTGTATTTGCTCTGAAGATGTGGAGACATTATCTATTGGGAGTTCGATTCGAGTTGTTTACGGATCATAAGTCGTTGAAGTATCTTTTCTCCCAAAAGGATTTGAATCTTCGGCAGCAACGTTGGCTAGAGTTTTTGGCATCATATGATTTTGGTATAGCTTATACTCCGGGAAAAGGTAACGCAGTGGCAGATGCGTTAAGTCGAAGACATGCAGGATTGGGAGCCATGTTTTCTGAATGGAAGAGTCTCGAGTATTTAGCTGGATTTGACTTCAGGCCTAGATGCGAATTGGAACCTGAGATGCTGGCAAACTTATCAATAAGACCCACTCTTGTGGAAAGGATTGGTGAGAGCCAAAAGCGAGATGATAAGCTTGTCAAGATTATCCGTGAGTTGGAATCTGGATTGGATCCAGAAAAGGATAAAGGATTCGAGATCGATCGAGAGGGTTGGCTTCGGAAGCAAGGACGACTAGTTGTTCCCGATATAGATGAGTTGAGGAGTGAAGTTCTGAAGGAAAGTCATCACTCGAGGTTGACAATTCATCCAGGTGGAAATAAGATGTATCGGGATATGAAGAGAACCTACTATTGGGAAGGCATGAAGAAGGATGTTGGAGATTTCATTTCCAAGTGTATGAATTGCCAGTTGGTTAAAGCCGAACAGAAGAAGCCAAGTGGATTGCTTCAGCCCTTAGAAGTTCCTACATGGAAGTGGGAACAAGTGTCGATGGATTTTATTGATGGATTGCCTAGAACCAGAACGGGAAATGAAGGAATTTGGGTCATTGTGGATCGTCTGACAAAGAGTGCACGATTCATTCCTGTTCGATCGACTAGGACCGCATCAAAGTTGGCTGAGTTGTATGTTAAGTGGATAGTTCGATTCCATGGTATTCCGAAGAGTATAGTGAGCGATCGAGATCCATTGTTCACTAGTGGATTTTGGAAGAGCTTCCAGGAAGTCTTGGGAACCGAGTTGTGTTTGAGTACAGCTTATCATCCCCAAACAGATGGTCAGACTGAGAGAGTCAACCGAGTTTTGGAAGATCTCCTCAGAGCTTGTGTTTTGGATTTCGGAGGATCATGGGAAGATCACCTTCATTTGGTGGAGTTTGCCTACAACAACAGTTACCAGTCAAGTATTGGTATGGCACCGTATGAGGCATTATATGGAAGACCGTGTAACTCTCCGACATGTTGGTTGGAAACTGGAGAAAAGCTGATGCTTGGGCCAGAGATGATTCGACAGACTTCGGATTGCATAGAGATCATTCGGCAACGAATGAAGGCAGCCCAAGATCGTCAGAAGAGTTATGCTGATAAACGTCGTAAGGATTTGGAGTTCGACGTAGGTGAAAGGGTTTTTGTGAAGATTTCTCCACTGAAGAATGTTATCCGATTCGGGAAGAAAGGAAAATTGACTCCGAGATTTGTTGGACCATTCCCGATTATCGAGCGAATTGGAAAGCTCGCCTACAGATTGAAGTTACCTGAGAAGATGTCGGGTGTGCACAATGTTTTTCATGTATCATATCTACGGAAGTATGTGCACGATTCGAATACAGTGGTTTCTGCTGATAGCTGTGAAGACTTAGAAGTTGATCCAGTTGATAGAAGACCTCGTAAGCCGCTTCGTGTTGTTGAAACCGACACGAAACAGCTTAGGAGGAAGGTAGTTAAGTTGCTCAAGATACAATGGAGTGATGATGATAACGACTGTACGTGGGAAGTGGAAGAGAGGATGAAGGCAGCTCATCCTGAACTCTTCAAGGTATGGCCCTAAGGTGTCGTCTCATCTCACGATATTGTAACTTGTTCTAAGTTTTAGAATTCTGTACGCTAAGTTAGAATTGGATGCATGGTTTGTTGATTGTTATGGATGGTAGGCGTACAGAATAGTTTTGATTGCTTGGAATTTCGGGGGCGAAATTTCTAAGGGGGAGAGAATGTAACGACCCGTATTTTTACGGATCGACATGTTCGTCAAAATCTGGAATTTTAGCGCTTTCATGTCATTTCAGATTTTTAGGCAGATTTGTCTAAGTCCTAGGTCGTACGCGACCTAAGGGTTGTTGGCAACTTAGAGAAGGTCTGCGACTTAAGAAAATGTTGTGAGCGACCTAAGTTTTGTTAAGTGTTAGGTCGGCTGGGAGAGTTAGCGACCTAGTGGTTCTGAGTTAGCGACCTAGTAGTTGCCGAGTTAGCGACCTAGTGGTTCTGAGTTAGCGACCTAGTGGTTCCGTGTTAGCGACCTAGTGGTTCTGAGTTAGCGACCTAGTGGTTCCGTGTTGGCGACCTAAGGAGTTAACAAGTTGGCGACCTAAGGAGTTAACAAGTTGGCGACCTTAGGAGTTAGGCTATGTGTTAGGTCGTAACACTGTTAGGTCGTATGTTGTGTTAGGTCGCGTAGGTTGCTAAGTTGTTAGGTCGCTAGGATAGTTCAAGTGTTAGGTCGCGTGTTGTTTTAGGTCGACTTGTGTTAGGTCGCAACCCAACTGGGTCTTAGGTAGTTAGGTCGTTAGGTTGTTAGGTCGCTGGGTTTCGTAAGTGTTAGGTCGCAAAGGAGTTAAGTCGTACATCTGTTAGGTCGGAGAGTCTTAGGTCGGAGAGTCTTAGGTCGGAGAGGCTTAGGTCGGAAACGACCTAGGGAGATAGCCAGATTTCGACTTAAGGACAGATTTCTGCTATAAATAGGAGGGGTTGTTCTCACTTTTTGGGGATCCGGATTTTTGAAGCGACGAAGTGCTGCCATTTTGAGAGCTCGACTTCTACACTTCTTCACTTCTTTTCTCCACTCTAATCTAGTGCTTCCATCCATCCTAATCGAAGATCAAGATTGAAGATTCAAGAGCTTAGATTGAAGATCTTCATCTTTTCAAGAGAGATTTCATCGTTTGAAGTGAGATCTTATCGGATCTAGCTTAGTTCTCCGCTGTCCAGATCTGAAGTTGATATCTTTTGGATTGTTTAGGTGATTTGGTGAGTGGTGATTATCTCTCACACGGATCCAAAGGAGTATATCGGATTGTTGGCTCGTTTTGGTGTTAAAATAGAGATTTCCATGCATTTTCTTCATCCTATGTGTAGATCCATATAGATCCATTGTTCATGATGATGTTGCATCCATTTTATCATATGTTAACCTATGCAAGTTCATTCATCAAGTTTGTAGAGATATAATCCATGTTTTCATGCTTATTGGACTTTCAACTCTTTAATTACGAAAATGCCATTATTGTTATAATTGTCTACTTAGATCATATTTGAATGCTTGATTGCTTGGATTGATGTTTGATTTGATTGATTGTTATGAACTAGATGATTGATGATTAGATCTAGACCGAAGACGATTCAAAAGCTAAGGGAAAGGCTCTTGAATTGGGAAAGCTGCTCGTGGCATATGTAGCGGGATGATGAAGCTCTTATGCATAGATTTGATGATGTAATGATGAGATGAGGCTTTGCAAGGATGTAATGAAGCGAGGCAATCATGTGATGAAGACTTGGTCTAATCCAGACGGGATCATTCCAAGCATGTTGATAACTCGGTGATATGATTCGAGTTGAGGATAATGAATGGATATGAAAATAGTCGTCGAGGAGGATGACTAGGAGGCTTGGATAGCATCGTTGTTGAAGGTTCTAGCATGCTCTAAGCAAGGGTACGTTTGGGCAGATTCGATAGTCCCAACGGCCAACTGTTGATGGTCGAGTACTCTGGGCAGATTCGATAGTCCTAGGCACGGGCTGCGACGACGTGCGGGAGTTATGTCTAGAACCGGGGTTTTCATTAGCCCTTGACGGACGGCTGAAAGAATGTGCCGGTCATTCAATTAACGGTGATATCGAAGCAATGATAACAGTGATAGCCAGAGTCATGGATGTTTGGTTGTATCGTCATTCGGACTCAAGAGCGGTATTTTCTGGGTGCTTATCTGATTTAGGCCTTGGTACTTGGAAAACATCGCCCTTGACTCGAGTGATAGTAGTTTTACTTTAAATTGTATACTCTGCTATGTTGCTTCTGCTTAGTGTGTGTCTGGGGGCTATCACTGTAGAATGAGGTTGGAGTGGGAGGGTTGTATTCCTATTCCTTTTCCTTTATGCTCTTTTGGTATGTTGTTAGTTAATTTACTGCTCACTAAGACTGTTGTCTGACTCAAGGCTTTATGTTTTTAATTCTTATTGCCTTGGGCTGTTCGTCCATTTTGGGACGGGCAGACTAGGTAGCAGGTGACAGGTGCTGTTCTCTTCTCACGATGCTGATATCGAAGACGAGCTAGAGGGTTGCATATTATCTTCTTACATGTACTGGATATTCCGCTGTTTTGTATTCTCTGAGAGATATGTAGTGAGGCTGGATGTATTGACTATGTGGATGCTTGTATTCAACTATTATGGAGTTTTATATGATGTCATTTTGTTCTGTAAAGCTTCACTATACATATGTTCTATTGTATTTTGTCCATGCGCTGTGAGTAATACGATAGATCCTGTTGTTTTAATCTTACCTTGACAATCGTCCATGGTCGCCTGTCACACTTTACAGCGCTCTATCTCTAGATTCGGTGCAGGGGTCATGGGCGGTCGTCACACTTAGTATGTTGGAATTTAATAATGGTAACAATTTCGGCTATTTTAATTGTATACTAGACACTAGTATAATATAACATGATTTGATATGAAAGGTTTTGGTTATCGTAAGGTAAAAACATGTCCGTGTTTATGTGTGGGTGTGTCTTACGAGATACTTTTGTTTTGAAAGGAAAAGTTTTGGTAATTTAATAAATTCAGATGGGTGTGTTTTCTCACGTTGGTTTACCAGACTGATCCGGGCATTCTACCCTTTCAATGCTCAGGTCAGACCGAGTATATTTACAGGTTCAGATTTGGTGCTTTTGGTGTTTCAGCAGGAGAGCTAGAGATCTTCATTTTGTATACACGTATCTGTTTATTTTTCGATGCATTGTTGGTGTATATTGTCAGCATTTGTGAGGACAGGTTATTATAACTGTCCAGACTGATGATTATTGATTGATTGTTGATCTCTGATTAATGTATATGATATTACAGTTTCTATTTTATAAGATCATTGATATGATATTATATGTTTTCCGCTGCTATGTGAGATTCTGTATTGTTCTGTTTGGTTCTCTCTTTCTTCTCTTCTCTTCTTCTCTCTTCTTTTCTTTCTCCTGACTTTCCGTCAGTCGGTGCTTTTGGGTCGGACATGTGTTGTTTATTGTCGATTCAAAGGGTACGGATTTGCGGGTCGTCACACATAAACTATTTTAATATATAAATATAACCTATTTTTAAATATAAATTATTTTAATTTACAACAACTTTTAAATATAAACTATTTTAAATATAACCTATTTTTAAATATAAACTATTTTAATTTACAACTATTTAAAATATAAACTATTTTAAATATAACCTATTTTCAAATATAAACTATTTTAATTCACAACTATTTTAATATATAAACTATTTTAAAATATATAAACTATTATGTGGTTATGATTTTGGAAATGAAAATGATTTAAAGTGATATGATTTCGAAAGTGTATATGATTTTGGAAGGGATATGATTTCGAAATGAATATAATATTTTGATATGCAGTATGAACTGTCTCAAATGATTATCAAGTGATTTTATAAAATGACCACGGTGTGAAATAAGCGTTTGGTTGTTAAAGAGACCGGGATCGGATATTGTCATACTCTTTGCCAACACCGAAAACCACTTTAACAACTGTGTACATAGTGGAGATTCCAGAACGAAGTAGGATAGTCTGGCGAACGATCCTATATGAGGTATTAACGTAGCCCTGACTCCCGTGAGTCAGCTTGATGTGGCTAAAATAGGAGCCATGCCGGGCCAAGTGGGGTCACTCCCCCTATCGGGAACATTTCTTCGATACCATTCTATTACTTTGTGATTTGATTGGGTGCACCTTTAATTTGGGAGTGTGTCTCGAGGTGGGCGGTAGTAGCTGCTATGCGTTAGCATTAGTACGGATCCGCAAAACGGTAGTATCCTACCCTAGGCATTGCCTTACGTGCCTTGTCACATGCCTTATCGCACCTCCTACGAGTTTGTTTTGTACCGTACCTGTAACGACCCAGAATTTCTGTCATTTGGAATTCGTATATTTAATTAATTTTAAATATTAATAAGTAAGATTTGGAAGTCGAATTAATTTAATTTCGATATAGTGATTTAATTGGGCGATTAAATTATTAATTTAATACCTGAAATTGGGTAGATAATTGAAATCTGGATTAAATGTGATTAAAATGATTTATAAAGTTATAATAAATCATATTGGAGTTAGAATGATGTTATAGAACTTTTAAAATCGAATTAAAAGTTAATTTGTGAAAATTGAATATTTTAATATTTAATTGACGAGTGAAAATAGTCATTTTTCAAACAGTCTCGGATTTCAACGAAACTAGTTTCATCAGATCCGTAATGTGAAATTATTGTAAGATTTCAAATTTCGTTTCAATCGGATGTACGGTTTGTCCGGGGCAAGTCAAAACGCATCAAAATCGGTTTAAATCGATTTGATTTAAATTTGATCGTTTATTTCCGTAACTCTCACATACGATCGAATTAACTCCCGAAACACATTCCATTGTGTTCGTAACGTGGGGTAAACCTTAGAAACGCCAGCCGACACGCTTCGTTTGGAGTTCGGAAAAAATATCGGATGAATAGTGTTTTGGCGAATTTTCTATAAAAGCACCTCTATCATTTCATTTTCATCAAAACCCTAGAAGAGAAACCCTAGCCGGCCTTAATAATTCAATGGCCAGAAATACACTTCGTTCTTCCCTCAATTGCTTCCAATCTATAAACAATTAGTAAAATCTTTCAACTACAATGTTGTAGAGGACGAAGAGAGCTACGAATCCATACGGATATGATCGTTTATAGTCGAGGAAATAAATGGCAATTGGAGCTGGAAGACGCGCGTTCTTTCACGTTTTTCGAGGCAGGGGTGGGACCGAGCTACGCATGGTTCTGGCCGTGGGAAGCTCTGACGAAGGGCATGCGAATGACTATCTCCGATCGTCTTCAACTTCATCGTAGTGGTCGCGATAATTGATCAAAAAAGAGGCTGCTATGGGTTCACCTTCACGCGTGATAACCTGGGAACAATGCACGTGGAAGAAGAATAAGCACGCGGCCGAGATTTCATCAAACTGGAATGAGCAGCAGAGATCGATTGTAGGGTTTGAAAATAGAAAATAAAATTGTAAATTTTTATATTTAAATTCGAACAATCTTTATAATGATGTAACTTCTTCATACGAGGTAGAAAAATTACGAAACGAATTGCGTTGGAATCGTTTCGACGAGCTCTTCGAAATGGAACTGGTTTGGAGTCGATTGGAGGCACTGAAAATTTTGGGTGAAATTAAACGGTTGTTTAATTTTATTCGAAATAAAACGCTGCAACCGTTATTGAAAGCAAGGTGAGAACTCCTCACTCAATCGAATATTTTGTTTCGATCTAAATTTTAAATAGTTAGATTTAAAATTGCTTGATTGTGTGAATTGGATGATGATTGTTATCTGTTGTGTTAAATAGACCCTATACGCCGTATATTAAGCGGAGGTTATTTATTAAAAACATATACCGCGATAATTCCACATTGAAGTGGAATTGGTATTATATATGTATTTGGAGTTGATTTCCCGCATTATATAGCGAATGAGACCCTATTGTGCCGCATAATAGCGGATAATATTTATAAATCCCATATACCGCGATAATTTCACATTGAAGTGAAATTGGTATTGTGCTAACATCTGTGGATGCAGGGAAACAGGTTGGAGGGATCCAACTGGATTCCTCAACATTTGAATTTATTTCAATGTTGTGTGTTGATTTATTTATAATCGCCGTGTGATTATATTGTGATTGAAATTGTTGACGGCTATAATTTAGCCGGAGATATTTTGGTATCGTTGGATACCAAAAATAAATAAAAATTGGATTTTTTTTTTAAATTTAAGTTGAAAATTGATTGAAAAATTCATTTTAGATAATTGGATGATTTAAAAGGAGTTTTAAAAGATAAAAGTCTTATTTTCGAACTATATTGAATTAAATTCCAAATTTTAGGAAAAAGGACTTAATAAAGGGATTTCGAAAATATTATTTATAAGTTGAAGAATTTATTTAAAATTTGGATTTTTAAATAGATTTGAAGAGATAAAGGAATTTATTTTAAAATGTAAATAATTTGGAAATTTGTTGAAAATTGATTTGCTGTTTTGAAATAAATTTGAAAATGTTTTGGTAATTAATTGATTATTAATTTACTACAACTAGTAAAATTGATTTATAGAAATTTATTTGATTTAAATTAATCAGATAATTAAATTAATCCTATCTATGGATGTTTGGATTATATTGGATGTTGAATTGTTTGACATCTTTGATGTGTGATGCTTTGTGATATATTCTGATTTGTGTGTGATTTGTGATCTATTTATTTGTGATATATATATATATATATATTTGTGATCTGTGAATGAAGATAAGCGTTATAGTTTATACCGCTTATCAAATTTTATTGTTATATTTGATCTGTGATGGTTGAATGTTGTTGCACTATTATGTTAAACCATGGACTACACAATACACACACAAATGTGGATTTCACGTGGAAATCGGTTAAGTCACAAATTTTTATCAATTTTGAAAAGATTGAATTTTTGAATCCAAAATAGTTTGGAATTGGAATTGAAAGTTTTTGAAAATGAGTTTCAAAAATAAAAGTTATTTTAAATAACTTAATAGAATTGGAATTTAAATCATTTGATTTAAGTTTGAATTCGATATTTTGAAATTGAATTCAATAATTTGGGAATTTTGGTTTAAAAGATTTTATAAGTATAAGAGGTGTTTATATGGATTTTTAACCATTTAAAATATGGTTTTGAAAATTTAAATGTATATTTAAGTTTATACTTGAATGGCTTTAACCTGTGAAATTGTAACCAGTTTTTCCCAAAACGAAAACTATCTGTTTTCAGATAATAATAATAGCTTTTATAAAGTGAAAGGATTTCCAATTTGTATCGAAACTTTTCAAGTTGAAATGAAATTGTAAATAGTTTGAGAAAAACTATGAATTAACCTTTGTGACGATAATTAAACTTTATTTTGAAATAAAAGAGTATTTCAAAAGGTGTATCTTTTATATTATAAAAGACTTGAATTGTGAATACTTTTGAAAGCTATAAATTAAATCTTGATCTAAAGATTTAATGGGTTAATTCAATTTAAATGAAAAACTGATTTGGAAATCTGTGAATGAATCTTTGTGAAACTAGGTAAACTTTGCGAAGTAAATCTTTTTGTTTAAAGATTTAAAATGGTAATTCGTTTAAACCATTTAAAGGAAAGGATTTGGGTAATAAGTCGTGACTTAATTGAAATCCCTATATCTAGATGTTTTGAAATATTGTGCTCACTATTCGGGTTAGCCAGGAAATGACCTTTGTGTCATATAACCCATTCCGAATTTGTGATACTACGATATGGATCGTATTGAAGACCGGTGGTGAAGACCGGGTATTTGTGAAAACGATAGGATGACCTATCGATTGCCTCAGCACCGTTAGCTACAGTATAGAGATTTCCTTTGTGATGGGAAGTTTTATCGGGATTGTGAATACCCGGATTGCAAGGGCTTCTTTTGGAAGTGCCTTCGGTTCTGTTCGAACCCGGAACAGACTTGTATGGTTACATGTCTGACATTACATTTTGAGATATAAAGCTGATTTCTTTCAAATACATTTCTGTTGGTGGCGGAGAATTTATTCTCTTAGCTTAACACCCTTCTCTGAGACGTACGAGCTCAGAGGTTATGTAGTTGAAATTTATCAGTGATATACTCCCAATTTGGTTGTGTGGCATCCTGAGTGTTGCTGTGTGATGATAATTTATTGATCATTTGTGATCAAAGCGTGGCTTTGTGAAAAAGCGTAGCTTTGTGGACGAGACTTCGTCAGGACCTCACAACCCGGAAATGGTCGAAACAAGAAAGATGCGGCAAGGTTATGAGGGTCGCGCCCTTTAGGGTATGTCATTTCCTTCTGGAAAAGGGTAGTATCATGGTATGGAGCCCAGATACTTACTCATGTGGACACACTTTATTTATTATGTGTGATGTTGGTTACCGAGCGCTCGGATAAAGGTCCCAAAGGACCGGGGGATGGCATATTCGTGAGTTACCTAGTTACAGAGGTAACCCGACCTTGTGTTGGCAGAGAGCAGGTTGTCTCTCGGAGCGTCCCGCCAGAGGCGTTCCTACATGGCATAGGAAGTTCCTTAGCCTGACCATTTGTTGGAAATCCATCTTCCAATACGAACCTTGTACGGTTTATTTGTAGAACCTGCCATTTAACATGGCAGCTATAGTAGGCATAGTATAATGGTACCTATGCTGGCTAAGATTAATATTATATTTTCGAAATGTTTTCCACTATGCACTAATAATAATAATCCAATGATTTGCGTAGTAAGCATGTTTGACTATCATAAGAAGAAATCTCCTCCAATTCTGCGTTTGCATTGTGTGTGTGGCGGGAGGTCTTATGGTAGTTTCATTTTCCAAAAGCATTGCGAATGTCTTTTACTTCCTTTGTTATTGTTGTTTTAAAGATAATAACTGTTTTAGTTCTCACACCAGTCACCATGACTGACCTGGAGTTTATTGTTTCCTTCCTAAACTCTGGGTGCCCACCAATTTCCACACGAGCAGTTTAGAGTCAGGTTATTAGGTCATTCTGAATTTCGGGATGCTTTGGAGCTCTGTGACGAGCTGGATGGCGAAACGGATCACTTGTATATGATATTATTTTTCCTCCGTGTATTCTGTATGAGGACAAGTTTATATAACTATCCAGTGTTGTATTGTTGTTGTAAACTCTGATGATGATGTAATGTATAAAATGATATATTGTTTTAAAGATTATTCATTTATCTATTATATATTGTTCCGCTGCGAATGTGAGATTCTGATATTGTTTATGTTTCTGTGTTGTTTCTTCTTTCCTTTTCTAATGTCTTCTTCTACCTCTTCTTTTTCTCCATAACAATTCGGTTTTCCGGCATTCGATTGCTCGGCAGTTGATACAGTGGACGTATTAATGTCGATTTTTGAGCATCGAAAAATCGCAGTCGTTACATTTATGGAGTGCCCTTTGGGTAAACCACCGGTTTGGTGGAGCTTACGGTACTGTATAGACTACGGGAATATGTAAAATGTGTTAAGGCGGATATGAGTAACGCCTTAACGCTATTTTAATACTATACTTTACTGATAGACATATTATAATAGCGTATATTACTACATAGTAGATAGTTCCATGGATCCTTAGAGAATGGAAATCCCAAACATCCTTTAAGTTACTTGTATTTTAGTTGACATTTCACTTGAGTAGAAATTTACTGGTATAAGAATGTTAATCCTGACTCGAGTGTTTTGTGTTTTGCTTTATGCTCGGGTCAGACTGAGTGTCACAGCATTTGAGACTCACCTTCGGAGCTTGGAGCTTTGCTTGAAGATTTGTCTTTGTCTATTTTGCTTCCCAGTTATTTTAGTTTATTCAAGTTGTTTTGTTCAGACCTGTCATTGGCATTTGTATTAGTAACTTCTGTGTATTCGAGATATTTGTTGTATTTTGTTTTAACTCTGATGTTATATAGTAGCTTCATGAACTACTATTTATATATTCCGCTGCTATTGTTGTAATACTCTGTGTCTGTGATTGTGATAATTTTTTTACTGTATATGCTATGTTTTGCCAAATATAAATTAACAATCTGTTTTTTTGAGCAATTCAAGTCTGACATGTGTGGATGATTGTCGATTTGAATGGTTCGAAATAGCGGGTCGTTACATTTATAATGTTTTGAGTTAATAATTATTATTTATTAGTAACTTTTTGTTGCTAATAATTATTATTATATAATAATGCATTGAAGTAAATAATTAATATTTATTTATAATGTTTGAAGTTATTAATTATTATATTAAAAATGTTTTGGAGTTAATAAATTATTTTATTAATGATGTTGAAAAGTTAATTTATTATTTGTTAAGGGTGTTTAAAGTAAATTAATTTATCCGATTAATTGTATTTATAAATAATAAATTGATTTATAAAAATGAATCTCATTTAATAAAAGAGATTTATTAAAGAGTTTATAAGTGAAAATAGGGTTTGAGTTTATAAGAATTTTTAAAAAGGCTTTATAAAGGATTTTTATAAAGGTCTTTTTTAAAGGGGTTTTGGTAAGAATTTTTGTAAAGGTTCTTTAGAAAAGACTTTTATAAAAGAATAAAATTATATAAATGGTTTCATAGATTTATAAAAGGGCTTTATAAATAGTTTTAGAAATTTATAAAAAGAGTTTTATTAATGGTTTTACAAGTTAATAAAAAGAGTTTTATAAACTTTTTTTGAGATTTGTAAATGGAGTTTATAAAAATGATTTTGGAGTCGTATAAAAGGAAATTTATAAAAGGAGATGAGATTTGATTTCAATAAGTGATCTTTTAATAATTATGGTGGTGTGGAACATCATTCCATACTTAACACCAATCAGGAAATCTTTCTCAATGTTTTGTGAATATAATTATACTGATGAAATAAGTATATGGATATTTTTCAAGTATTAAAAGTTGTTTTGTGAATATATATTTTTGTAAAGGTATTAAAAAGTCAAGTATTTATGAAAAGGTTAAATAAATGATTTATTTTAAAAGAGGCTAAATGGTCGTTTATGCACTGAACCAATGTTGGTTTCCTTATGGAAATAAATTTCTTATGTGATATTTGTATATTTGATAGTTAAATAACTAACTATCAAACTTGGCTTGTTTTAAATTATCGTTGTTGGTTCGAAGAGACCGGGATAGGATATATTATCTGAAAACCACTTCGAACCGGCCTAAGCGTTCGAATTGGAACATCTTGAAGACGATTGATGATGGAGCTTTTGAAGTGCAAGGGATACTTGCTACTAATCCTAAGGGTAATTCCAAAATGGATGTAGTAGAGGTAGTGCTTCCAGATTCGTTTAGACCCCGAATGAACTAGTATAGATAAATGCTTCCATTGCATTTCTGCTTGGAAGGAAATGTTAGCATTAAGAGGGTTTGCTATATAAAAAGATAATCGTAACCTCAAGCCTCATCAACCGGGAAAATGGCTAAAGCATGGACGTGTAGCAGGGCTATGTGGGTCGCTTCCATTAGGGTATGGTCATCCCATATCTAGTGTCGATATTTATGTATGCTTCAGGACCATTATGGTTGTTTATCAACCATGGGGTGATCATATTCCACCATATCCAATAAAGGGTAGGGCCGATCCTGCATAATAGAGGTGCAACGTGTTGTAACCTCCTGTACATTTTATCTTGAGGTATACAGATTTGGTGGTTAGACTCTTACCTTTTGATAGTTGGATTCCATTCTCCAATATGAGCCTTCAGATTTGATTGTATACCTATTATGCTGGAATTTACTAATGTAACAATTTTGGCTATGACTAATATGCATTTGTATCCTAGACATTATTATAATATCACTAGATTTTCTATAGAAATGTTTTGGCTATCGTAAGGTAAAAACTCGTCTATGTTTATGTGCAGCGTGGTCTTACGAGATACCTTTATTTTGAAAGGTTTTATAACATTAAAAATTCAATTGAAGTGTGTTTTCTCACGCTGGTTTACCAGACTGATTCGATGTTATTTTATTATAATACTCGGGTCAGACCAAGCATATTTACAGGTTTAGTTTGGATGCTTGGAGCTCAGAAGACAAGCTGGATGGCCAAGAAGTATCTACATATTTATTTATTTTCCGCTGCATTGGTTGTTTATTTAACAGCATTTGTAAGGACAGGTTATTATAACTCTCCAAGTTGATGATTTTTTTAGGGTACTCTGATTGATATATGTATAATAAAGTCCAGTTTTTCTTTTGGTAAAGATCTGTTGTATATTATATATTACTTGTCACTATGTGAGATTCTGTTCCGTCTTCTCTTTCTTTTTTCCAATAACCTATCTTTCCAGCACTCGGATGCTCGGCACGTGAATACCCTAGATGTATTAGTGTCGATTTCTGAAGGTCAAAAATGCGGGTCGTTACAAAGGTCGTGGTTGCTAGTTATCAAATATACCAACATTTCTTTTTGTATGGATTCTAATACGAACTCAAGGACATGGGTGGTCCTTCTATTTTGTATAAGAATGTAGCATCGACAAGTGAGAACCATTCTTGTGTTTTGGAAGTCCAAGGGAAGGGTATGGAGTTGGTGTACCCGCACCCTTCAATTCTGCATCCCCTAGAACCATAAGCTTTTGAAATGATTGTAAAAGTTACTTCAATAGAAGAAGAATGTATGTAAAAGGTTAGATTTAAGGGCATCATACTGCTTAATACTTTCACTGTATACATAAATATATTTTGTGATAATATTTTCATACCGTTTCAATCGATCTTGTTGAATTATTATTTACCTCCTATACCTTTTATTTTTTGGTGAAGTAGTCATAGACTCTTTTTGATTTATCTCCAATTGGACTCTTGCGTTGTTCGTCATTTATTTGTAGGGTCATTTGCCTTCCTTAGATAGTTACTTTAGTCGGATCCATCGGTAGGATCTCATTACTGTTACGACAATCATCACATTCCTTGGATTATTGTTTTGGCTAGGTCTCGTGGCTTAATTGAAAGTTCACTTGTTAGCTATTCATGGCCCCTGGATGATTGCTCCGGCTAGTCCTTGAAGCGAAACCAAAGTCTTATTTGACCACCTTTCATTAGATGCTTGCTTTGGCCATACTCGAAAGTAGGATCAAAGGCTTATTTGACCATCCCTCATTAAATGGTGGCATGGGCCAGGCCCAAAGGTAAGGATCAAGGCTTAATTTACCGCTACCCATTGGATGGTTTCTTTAGCTAGGCTCGAATGCGGGACCAATGGCTTATTTGACCATCACTCATCGGATCGGATGGTTGTTTTAGCCAGTCCTGGAGGTGGGACCAAAGGCTTAATGACCACCACTCATCGAATGGTGGCTTTGATCATACCGGAGGTGTGATATAATGTCTTTTTATTGTATTTATCAAATTTTTAAAAAATAACATTTTTATGAATAATGTCTGCCGCAACGGAGGGGGGGTGTGGCAAACCCCTAGGTGGGGTTGCAAAGACAACCCTTCTAGGGATGGTAGTCGACCGGGCTTGTCAAGTCATGAGGTTTAGGCTGCATTTAACTCTCTATTTAAAAAAGGTTATATTTTATTAGCGCAACTTTTTAGTTTTACAAAAAAAACATGTATACACATTGTAATATTGATAATTTTGTTGAACATACCAAAATATTTAACAAATAATAAATATTTATAATCAATCTTATTTTTATATATAATGAGAATACATCCAAACAAAGCTTTTGAAGTTACAAAAGTACCTCTTTTGCAATGCAATGGAAATTAACTTAATGAAGTACACTTTTGTCATTTCTCGTGTTGTCCTCCCTTTATTTTCGATGCTCCTCCACTGTAAATCATAAACAGTTATTTATTCATTTTCTATTTTACTTCTGTTGATATCTAGTTTCTTTCTTCACCTTTTAACTAGCACGATCAAAATTCCGATCCAAACAAAGCAGTTGGTTAGGAATTGGATTCAGATAAATTAATATATAAAAACCTTAACTTTACTACTTTATCTGCCAAAGTATTCAAATCAAATTGTTGAAAATAGTATTTTTGTTTCTTTGACTGGAGATTATAAGAAACTCAAGGCTAAATGATTTGATGTTCAAACAAATTTAAACACTTTTGCTTTACAGATGAACAGGAACATAACATCTAAATCCATCGTTGATTCACTCCAAATTACCTGATGGCTCGCTGATTCAACGAATTTAGTGCTTCTTTGGTTGAGTCTCAACCAGGTTGAGACTTGGATCCAATAATTTGTTTTTGTTCAGTTTCTTTTCCATGAGAACAATGTTTTCCTATGTTTTTTGTGTTACTCTATCATTGTATGTCTTTTTATCAACTTTTCTACTTTATCTGCCCATTTCTACTACTTAAGTTAGAAAATGTTTAAGCATAATAATATCCATTATCTTTCTTTGGATAGTGAATTTTGTAAGAAATGCAATCCAAATATTTGACAGATTTAAATTTTTTGAAGAATTCAGTTACAAATATTGTTTTTATAATTTTTTTTGTAACCGTTTGCTAATTGGTCATCAATCCACCTATCATGTTTTGTAAACTATTTTGTCATTATATCACCTGCACCATACTTCTTGGCCATGTATACATTACCGCATACTACTTCATTTGCATGTTTAATGGAATAAATTTATTCCTTGAGAAAATCGCCAGAGTCTATATATATTAGTTGCATTATGATTACTTTTTTATTTACATTCCTATTTTTATCATTTACTTTTTCAAAGTTCAATCTCTTATCAAATCTGAAATGATTTTGTACACTAAATTGTGTATACATTGCATATAAGTTAAGCTTGACATTAGTTTTATGGTATATTGTTAACAAAACCAATTCCAGAGAAAAAAGAATTTACAAGAATGACGAAATATGCAAGTCTACATCCAACTTCATCCACCAAAGCAACACTTCATAACAAATATATGATGCATTGCCTTCTTTGTTAATCTAATTTTAACAATAAAAAACACTTCCTTATTTTGTACTCATCCATAAATAACATCACTAACATAATGAGGCTGACAAGAAGATGTACAAAATAACATGGTTCAATTAATAAAAGCGCTATACTAAATAATTTGCACAAGAACAAATGAAATGTTATCTATTGATAAGTAAGTAATCTATATATAATAGGAATATCTCCAAATGAAGTTTTTGATATTACAAAATAGCTTTTGCATCTTTATCACTCAATAATTAAATAAATCATGATATTTTTGCACTTTACGCTACCCTACAACATCATTATTCACGGTATCAGCACATCTCACCACTTCTCAAATTCATTGCATGTCGTATCTTCTTTGTAACTTCTATTGAAATTCATTGAACTCCATTGAAGTACCGAAAAAAGATTTCAGTAATAAATTAATGAAAAAAAAACATTGAAATTCTTACTTTTAATTTCTCTCTTCGTAGTTCTGTAATTTAAATTTTCTCATCGAGGAAATAGGTAATGATCCAAGCTATCGAAATACAACTGCAACTATATTTAAGCAAGGAGATCTTTATGCATATGACCGTTATTTTACAATAAACAAATTCGCTTTTAGTTTTATTTGCACACATCCAATGGACATGCAGTTGAAAATCTGAATTCAAGTGTGTTTTGATTCACTCAAGTTGTTTTGCAAAATAGAAGAAATGTTTTTATTGAATGATCAGAATACACAATACATTGTACAACTTGATATATTTAAATGAATGCTCATGGGCCTAAAAACAAGCTTTGGCCCAAAGAAATAATAAAAGCAGTAAACGGTTCGAGTTGTAAATAATTGTGACCACATTCCCGCACTTGTCTCAGTGATAAACAATCTAGGGTTGCGCCGTGATCCTCATAATCTTTTACTTCCCCCCTCAAACCAGAATCTGTCGCTCTTCTCTTCAAAAATTCTGAGAAAGTAATTACTTTACTCGTTCAATTCTGGTTTGAGATCCTAAGTGCTAAGCTGATTGATTTGAACCTCTGACCTTTGTGGCTAATTTAGGAGAGCTCTTTTCTCTGCATAGACCTTGAATTGAGGTTTCGATGTTTGTCGCTGGTCCAGCTGAGTTCTGGTTTGGGTCTGAGTCATATCTGGTGGTGTCCTTCACCTTCAGGTCTTCTCTGAATCTCACGAAGTTTCTGTAAGTTATAGCTTTGGTAAGTACATCTGCTCTCTGGTAAGTTCCAGGTACGTGATTTACCAGTAATTGACCCTTAAGAATTTGTTCACGAATAAAGTAGATGTCTATTTTTATGTGTTTTGTTCTTGTGTGGAGAACTGGGTTGGCAGACATGTAAACTGTGCTTTGGTTATCACACCATAGCATTGGTTTGATATCGGATTTGATCCTTAGTTCACCAAGTAAGGATTGAATCCACATGATCTCTGATGTTGCACTAGCCATGCTTCTATATTCAGCTTCGGTGCTGGATCTAGAAATTGTTGATTGCTTTTTTGAACACCATGAGACTGGATTATCACCAATATATATGCAGTAGCTTGAAATTTATTTTCTGTCATCATGGTCTGTTGCCCAGTCTGCATCAGAAAATCCTGTCACATTGAGTCTTTTGCATGCCTTTAGAGATAGACCATAAGATGTAGTTCCCTTCAGGTATCGTAGTATCCTCTTTACAGCCTTCCAGTGCTCGTTAAGTGGTTCCTGCATGAATTGTGACAATTTGTTAACACTGTATGATATATCAGGTCTGGTTATGGTTGCATATTCTAATGCTCCCATAACACTTCTATATTGTTTGATATTAGGTATTGGTTCCCCCTTGTGTTTTGAGAGTTGATGATTGCATATCATGGGTGTTGGTTGAGACTTGGCTTCTGCCATGTTTGATTTATGCAGTATTTCATTGATATACTTTCTTTGGCTTAGAATGATTTCTGAATTTGATTCTCTGATGACTTCTATGCCCAAGAAATAGTTTGGATCACCAAGATCTTTGACAGAAAATTGCTTGTCTAGATACTGGACAAGTTCACTGATTGCTGCCTCATCATTCCCGGTAATTAGTAAGTCATCAACATAGATTAAAATATATATAATGGATTCTTTATTTATTTTAGTGAACAAAGAGTTGTCAGATTTTGTTGACTAATAACCCAATTTGACCAGTGTGGTTTTTAGTTTCTCAAACCAAACCCTTGGTGCCTGCTTCAGACCATATATTGCCTTGTTTAATTTGCATACATGATTCTGCTTTTGATTATAACCTTGTGGCTGTTCCATATAGATTTCCTCTTGCAATGTTCCATTTAGGAATGCATTATTAACATCCAACTGTCTGATTTTCCACTGTTTATGTAATGCAATAGTAAAAATTACTCTGATAGTAGTTGGTTTGACCACAAGAGAAAATGTTTCATTGAAGTCGAATCCATATTGTTGAGTATACCCTTTGGGTACAAGCCTGGCCTTACATCTACTGATTGTTCCATCTGCATTTTTCTTTAACTTGTATGTCCACTTGCAACTAACAATGTTTTTGTCCTTAGGACAACTGACTAAGTTCCAGGTATTATTTTGATAAGGGCATCATATTCTTCATCCAATGCTATTTTCCAATTGTTGTCCTTTATGGCTTGTTCAAAGTTATCTGGTTCCTCTGTTGTTCTTACAGTAGTGTAGATTATTGGTTTAAATATGCCGCTCTTAGATCTTGTTATCATTGAATGACCTGACATAGTCTGTAGATTCCTAGTGTGTGTCTCATTATCATTGTTGCTGCCTTGATTTGGTTGAATATCTGTAGACTGACTAGTTTGTTGTTCCTTATCATTTGTACAGGTGGGAGACTGATTGTGATAGATGGATCCATCTGCTGGTTCATGACTTGGTTGCTCTGGCATAGCAGGTTGTGAATCACTAGTACTTGCAGTCCTCTCAGTCTCCTATTGCCATATTTTGGAATATAAAGGTAATTCAGGTATAGATGATTTTGGATTGTACACCTTTTTAGTTGTCTTCATATCTGAGCTGCCAAAGGGAAATACATGTTCATTGAAGACTACATGTCTGCTAATGAATAGCTTTCCCTTATTGTCCAAACACTTGTACCCTTTCTGATTGTTAGGATAACCCAAAAAAGTACATGGTTTAGATCTAAAATCTAGTTTGTTGATATTGTATGATCTTAAGTTAGGGAATTATAGACATCCAAATGGCTTTAAGGCATGATAATCAGGTTTAGTGCCAAATAGCTTTTCCATAGGACTTACACCTTTTAGTACTTTTGTCGGCAATCTATTGATTAAGTATACAGCTGTATTAAAGGAGTCTTACTAGAATTTTAGTGGTAAATGTGCCTGTGCTATATCAAGCCATTTTGTTCAGATGTGTAGGGACATGTAGTTCTATGTATTACCCCCTTGGTGTTAAAGTATTTAATGAGTGGCTTGAATTCAGAGCCCCCATCAGTTTGCATAATTTTGACATGATGACCTATTTGCTTTTCAACTAAGATTATAAAGTGTAATACTACATTGCATGTTTCAGACTTAGCTTTTAGTAAATAAATCCAAGTATATCTAGCGTGAGCATCAATAAAAGATATGTAGTATCTATAACCATAATCAGAACATACTAGAGCTGGACCCATATATCTGCAGCACCTAATTCAAGAGGATTAGAATACATAGTAGAAGAATCATTAAAGGCTAATTTATGACTTTTGCCAATTTGGCAATAGGTACAAATATATGGATTAGAAATATTTCCAAAAGAAACTTTGTTTTCATTGAGTACTTGTTTAACAACAGTTGCATTTGGGTGCCCCAGTTTGTAGTGCCACAGATCAAAATTACTCCTATTTTCTTCTGTTTGATTCACCTCAATCAAATTACAACTATTTTGCGGTTTTACAGTACTGATGGAGTTAACAAAATTGAATCTGTAAAGGCCTTTATCTGCATCACCCTGCAAAAGAGTTTCATTAGTGAAGATATCTTTTACAAAACAGTACTTAGGAAAAAACTCAAAGTAAACATTGTTGTCCCTTGCAAACTGAGAGACACTGATAAGATTCTTTTTTATCTTTGGAACTCTTAATAAATTATTCAAGAATAACTGCCTGGCACCTTTAATATAAGTTCTACCAGTATGAGTTATTCTAATACACTTACCATCCCCCATGGTGATTTATTGTTTACCTTTATACTCTTTGTTTCCAAGATTAAAGTTGTCGAGATTGCTTGTTAGATGGTTGGTTGCTCCAGAATCTGGATACCATGCTTCATCTTGAATGTGTTCTGGTTTAGTAATCTGATTTCTGCACATATCTGACTGCCCACTTTGGTCTTGTTGAACCTGTGCTAAATTTACACTTGGATTTCCATTCCTCTGATTGTTTGCATTTTGTCCTGGCACATAGTTTAGGTTTAATCTGAAGTAGCATTTAGCAGCAGTGTGCCCTATTTTTTCATAGATTTGACATTTTGGTTTGTTGTTGTTGCTCCATCTTTCTCTGCCTCTTCCTCTTGTAGGTTGACTGCTTCTTTGTAGATTCTGATCTGATTTGTTGCTGTATTGGCTTTTACTTTTGGAATTTGAGGCATAGTTGGCTGACATATCCATCTCATTGGATTTCTTATACTCAATTCTTCCTTCATGAGCAAGAAGAATTGAGTGCACATCCTCAATTGAGGGTGTCAATCTTTGTGATGATATGACAGCTACCACAGCTTCATATTCTTCACTTAAGCCACTTAATACAATTAGTACATGTTCAGAGATGGGAATTTTGTGACCAGCTGCTTCAAGAATGTCACACAATGTTTTTATCTTTGTTAGATACTCTCCCATGGTTAGATTATTTTTCTTGATACTGTGTAATTGTCGCTTATGATGCATGATCTTGGCAGCAGATTGAGAGTTAAAGATTCTCTCTATGGTTGACCACATCCCATTTGCTGTCTTGCTTCCTATTACCTGTGGTAGTAATTTGATGCTTATAGATGATAGCAACCATGAACAGATTAAGCTGTCTTGTCTCTGATGTTTTATGTATTCATCATTACTGACAGTCTTGTTTTCTTGATCAGTTACGAATCTGGGTGGAACAATAATGGTGCCAAAGAGAAACTCTTCAAGACCATAGCCTCTGATGGCGGTCTCCACTTGAACTTTCCATAGAAGATAGTTATCTTCTTCAAGATGGGCAATAATTAGCTGATTTTGAGGGCTTATCACTGTCCTTATGAAGCTTTCAGTGGCATTCTGATGAGAATTAGATGAAGTACTTGATGTGGCAGAACTGTCATTATCTCCTGCCATGATATCTTGAATGATATGTGATCAACAAGTGAATTGAAAATACTTACAGAGTTAGAAGTCTTCAAGATAAAGAATGAAACAGGTTAGTTACAGTCAGAACTCAGGTGATGAGATTTGACTGATGAGTTCTTGGCACGGTAACAGCTTTCTTATGATTTCTTGATGATTTTCTTGATGATTTTCTTTGACTCTGATGATGAATTTTCTGATGTACTTCTTTCTGAATTACTTTTATCTGATCAGTTGCAACCAAGATCTATGATCTTCAGGTATGGCATTGATCTATACTCAGATGATGATAAGTATCTGATGAGTGGACTGAGTATCAGGTGATGATATTGTATCTGATGATACTTCAGATCCAATGCTCCAGGTGATCTGCCGTTAGGCGATGAAAGCTTTGATACCAAGTTGAAAATCTGAATTCAAGTGTGTTTTGATTCACTCAAGTTGTTTTGCAAAATAGAAGAAATGTTTTTATTGAATGATCAGAATACACAATACATTGTACAGCTTGATATATTTAAATGAATGCTCAGGGGCCTGAAAACAAGCTTTGGCCCAAAGAAATAATAAAAGCAGTAAACGGTTCGGGTTGTAAATAATTGTGACCACATTCCCGCACTTGTCTCAGTGATAAACAATCTAGGGTTGTGGCATGATCCTCATAATCTTTTACTCATGCCTAACGTACTGATATTAAAAAAGTATAATCATTCAAGAAAATAACTATTTAACAAATTATAAATATTTATAATTATAAATTTTGACCTCAAACGTTTGATGCGTCTTACTGTGGGACAAGACAAAGGTTAATGAACCAAATTCATTATGTACTGCAAAAGGAGAAACCCCGTGGGAACATCCATTTCTGCTTTTTACATGTTTGCTGAGTCAAATGCAAAAATGTACATTTTTTTACTACTAAGGCATCATATGTCCAGAAAAGACATGCAAGATTCAATGATCACATCATGCTTCGAGCTAAAAATTAGAATTTCTTGGTGTTTATTGAGCAAAAATGAATTTATGCATGTGTAAATAAAGTGATAAACTTTTTTTGCTTAAGAAAAAAAAAAGAAAGAAAAAACATTTTAAGCTCCAACAATGTACATAGTAGGTCGTCTAATAAAAATTTGTTTAATGTGTCTATATACTAAAATATTTGATTTAAATTTTAAATTTGACTTAGTTTTCACATTAATAAACATTGAATTATATTTTACATTTTATTTGTTTTGACATTTCCATCACACATTCACAAAAGTCTAATCATATATATTAATTACATGAATGTGATTGTTGTATTAAATTAAATGTAAATTATATTTTGAATGTCACATACAATGCATGATAATAAATACAATTAATTTGCATGAAATAAAAAGGTTTGATACTTATCCACCAGCAAGAAACAAGTGTTAATGTTTATGCTCAATAAATGAGTGTGAAAGCATTCATCCAGCTGAAATGAATCCCAAATGACGTAGAGGGAGAGTAAATTAATGAAACAATAAAATTTCTATGCATTCTACAAATTTAATTCTACTAAAATACGTGACAGGTATTCAAAAACATTAAATCTTAGAATATCTAAAGGCCCATCTCAGTAGGTGATCTCCAACACTAGTTTTGAACAGAGCATATGATCTTATCTCCTGAATTAATATGCAAATAAACTACTTTTATAGTCCTGTAAAGGACCAATCTGGATGACCAACTCATAAATATGCAAATGAGGGTTTGTAAAGCTACAAATTAATTGCAGATTTTATTACCAATCCATTCCATCGTAATTATACACCTATATATATAGATTTGGTCATTCGTTTCTCTTTAGGATCAACTACAAAACAATCAACCAAGAAAAAGAAAAAAGAAAAAATGGCTTCATGTGTGGCGTGTGGTGGATCAGGATGCCCAGGTAATTTGAACCCTTCTTTTGCATTTATTTTCATACATCTACGTACTAATATAACACTAAGTAGTCAGTAGTTGCATGTGATCCACACATACAGTTAATAGAAAAAGAAGACTAATAGCTAAATATATGATGCAGGCAAGTCAAGGTGGCCAGAGCTTGTGGGCATGAAAGCATCGGAAGCAAAGAAGATAGTTGAGAGGGAAAATCCTTTGGTGGAGGTGGTGTACTTAGGATGCCATGAGAAGAGGAGCATGATCTGTTGCTGCAACCGCGTTATCCTTTACTTGAACTATGAGGATCGTGCTCATCTTGATGATGGGACAGTCTGCCATGTACCCCTCATTGGATGAGTGGTTAAACTATCTTTATGTACTCCATCATCTTTATAGCTATGACAATAAATGAATAAAGAGTATCCAGATCTCAAGTTTCCTCTTTATGCTGACTATTCATTTTAGTTACTCTGTGTTTTTTTTTACTAGCACATCCAACTCTGTTCGGGTAGTGTCTCCATGGATTGAAGTAAATACTAAATAATGAGACATTATAACTCAATCAAGGGAAAGAATTGAGAAGAGGGAAAAAGGACCGATGAAAATTTGTGTTGCGTCTTTATTTCATTATTTTATTGTTCTTCCCTTAGTATGATTATGCATATGACCTTTGAGTAAAAGATCATGACGTTATAGTTGATATCAAAGCCTGCCACGTAGATTTATGTTTTGAAGCAACATTTGAATGATAAATTAAACTTATATAGAGGAATTAAATGGTAGCGATTGAGTTAAATGAAACCCTCAAGTGAAGAATGGTTTGGTTATAATAAATCGCTCTATAGACAGCCATTTCAAAGCAATGGAAAACCATCAGCTATGGATGATGAATAGTGGAATACAATGGGTAAGAGACATTTGGAGTTACTTAGAATCTTTGCAAGAGTCGTTTCACCATCATATGACCAACGAAAAGTTGATGTATTCGGTGTAGAAACAGGGAAAAAGTTTATGTAAGGAACTCGGAGACCAACAAAACACTTCTCTAATCCACAAAGCACTCTTTATACTTGATGATTCCATAAAATAAAGGAAACTTTGTAAAACACACTTTAATCTTAAACTACATGGCAGTCTCCTCTCAAAAACAAACTTCAAAAAAATACTCACATTTTTATTCATTTACATGTATTTATCGTTCCTAAAATCACTTGATTTTCATACGCAAAATCTAAATTCCTATCAAACCTTTCAAACTCTAATTCGAACCGACACATTGCATATTTCCCTCTTTATGGTCGCTCAAAATATCATGTCGAGAAATGTAAGAACTACAAGATAGTATACTTGGAATAAGGGAAACCCGTACGAAGTAGTTGTTGTTGAAAGTTTTTCTTAAAATTGTTTAAATTGATTACCACTACGAAGGGGAGTCTAGAGGGGGTGACAACCCTCTAAGTGGAAGTGCGAGGGCAATGCCTTCGGGACATTTCGTTTACTGTTTGAATTTGAATTCAAACCGCAAACGGGTATGACTGTTGGAAAGGTGTCTGTTCATTTCGAACAGTCGTCACTAACAGATGCCTCCCCTATATATACTTGGCCGCCTTCGTTTTCAAAAGATACTTTCTGTTTTCTAAATCAGTATCTCTTTTGCATCATCTGATCAAATACGAGTGTTCTTCTGATTTGTGCAAGTAATCACAACTTGCATAAAACACACTCTACTGTATCCTGAAAGAAGGTTTTTTAAAAATCTCTGTGATCTGAAAAAGGCGAAAACATTCTTGAAAAAAAAGCGATTCAATCGTGTCCTGAAGTGATATATCTGTATAATACTACAACAGTTGTAACTTGTAACATCGCACCACCTTCTAGCATTGATCCATTATATTCTCATTTTAGTGATTATTCGTGGAGTTTAAGACTAGTATCAATTCTATGATCAATGTTTAGTTATTAGTGGTTGTTTTTATTAGAACATATTAAAATTAGACACTGGAAAATTAAATATTACCAAAACTTACGGTGTTTTCGTAGCCTTGAACTAAGCAACCCAATTTTTCCATATGTGGGAAATTCTAAACAGAGCAAAGCTCCATTAAGCCCGTTATTGGAACACGAGGAAATTGGACCGTTTGACGAAATTGCGACACAAGTGTTAATCATAACTATACAAAGACATCGAAATGAGGTCGGTATTTTTCGACGCCATTTTGGTATATCCAACAAATATAATTGAGACGTCGGATTGGCGTCGCAAAATATCAACACCATTTCTACGTCACGTATTAATCCGACCTAAATAATAATGACGTTGGAATGACATTGACATTTTCTGATACCATTGCGATGCCATATGGATAAATTAAATCAGTAAAATGAATATTTATTGCATAGGTGTAAAATTATAAAGTTCCATATATATATCAACATAGAAATAAAATAAGACCTTCTCATTTCCATCAGGTCGACCAAAGAATAAACCGTAGTTCCTTTTTTTCCCAAATCAAATCCGACGAATAAATAAACGTGAGAAAAAGAAATAAGAGATCGAAAGATAAGGCTGTAACAACCTAACTCTTCTTGAGATGCTAAGGGAAGGAAACAGCAGCTCCACAACAAAAATGAAGGAAGAAAAGCATACAGGCCGAAGATCATCAGAGCAAGCTTCATTAATATTAAAAACTGCACATATATAAGCAGTATTGTATAAGTTGGATGTGTGCTTTTATGTAGAGAGTGTGGGCTTGTGCATGTATGTGCATATTGCTGTATATTGATTCATGAGTTGAGTAGGCTATTAATAGGGCTGTTGTATAGATCTGGTCCATTATATTGAAAACTGCACATATAAGCAGTGTTGTGTGTGTTGAAAACAGGAAGAAATCTGAAGCAATATAATTTCACTTTCATTTCCAGTTCTTTGCAAGCTTTTTACGCATTACTTCCTTTCATCTTGTGTTTAGTTCTGTCATTTGCTAGATTAGATCTTATTCAATATCGGTTCATTTTGTTCTTTAATTTGCCATTTCAATTCCTGTTATTATGATTCTTGTATTTTCTTCATCTTAGTTCCTATTTTCATTTCTGCAATTACTTTATTCTAGATCCTGTATCCAGTTAACATTAGTGGTTTAATTCCAGTTCTTTTATTTGCTTCCATTAGCTTATAATCCTTTGTATCTTGTTATAATTTGAAATTTCTGTTGTTCTTTTCACTATATTCTTGCACTTGATTTTCTTTCCTGTATCTCTAGATTCAATCACTAGTTCAAACTTTGAATTCCCTGTTGCATTTTATTTCATTTTTTGTTCATATTCACTGCCTGTATAACAAGCAGCCACCATTTCATCTTCTTCATGTAACAAAAAACCTCATATTCTCTTTAGCAATTCAACTCTCCACCATGAACAGAGAAGCTTCACTATCTGGGCCCTTCCAATTGGTATCAGAGCCACTGACTGATGCAATCTCTGACAACTAGTCAGATCCTAACTTCGCCAGCACATATTCCCAAATTTTCCATCTAAATCAAGGTCTAGCATAGACATGGCAAGGAGAAATCAAGAACCAGCCCCTTCATCCTCTTCCACAACCACCTATGTACTATCAAGATCCTTATCTTTCAAACCCATACAATAACTTTCATATGCCAGCATTCCCTCAACCAGCACCCTATCAACCAGTTCCCATAACCCTTGCTCCAAATCATCAAGAACCCCTTCTTTTCGATAATTCAAGAAACCATTTCCCAAGCCTAAAAACTGCTGCTAACAATACCCTTAACATCTCTCAAACCCAAGATTTTGAGTCACCATCATGGATAATATTTGAATTGGAGCATTCAATCAAGATCCTGGAATCAATGGAGTTAAGTACCATAATCATGATGATCAAATCTATCAACAAAAAGATTGGTGATACTATCACTTCCCTTCAAAGCAGCCTATTAACAACATCTCTTTCAAAGTTTGAGAAAAAAGGGATTACTGGTCTTTCTTACAGAATTTGGGATATTTGCATCGAGTTGACAAAACAATATCCTACCGGTTATGATTCATGTATCAATGAATTTGGATTCTTCGCTGTGATCTTGGATGAACTATTCAATAATTCTTGTATTACTGCAACTAAATGTGCACATGCTGATTTCTCTTGTGATACTAATCAATGGTTAGATTCTTTAGATGTACACAAACCGTTGATTGAAAATATGAATGGATTCTTGTCATCAAACCTATGCGAACATGATTCACAAATTCTCCAAATTTCTGATGATCAGATTGGTAAGGATGACTCGCCCTCTGTTGCTTCTTGCCTACCTGCTATTATTCAAACAGCCCAAGGGTGCTTAGTTTTATCTGAACCTGAAACAGTGGAGAAAATAAACTGAAGCATTTAGTGTTCCATGCCAGTCAAAAGTAGACACTAAAACCACATCTTCATGTCAAGCTTTATGCAAGCATGGAGATGTAGATTCAGATTCAAAGGAATCACTTGATATGGTTTTTGAAGAAGCAACTATTTTGGAGAACATCGATAATTTTGAATATGAATTGAATGGTGCGACTGAACATAAACAATTAGAAGTTGTTTGGTTTTTCTCTAAAGGTGATATTATTAAGGGTTTAAGTGAATTTTGCTTGCTTGTTAAGGCTGCTAGCACAATTTATATTGAGGAAGAAAAGGGAACATTCTTTGCATTTGAAGCTATCATTTTCAATGAGAACCCATACAAACCATATAAACCGCCATGGCCACCACCTTTGGTACCACTCGACCTTGAGGACAAGGTCGTTCTTGAAGAGAAAATGAGATGTAACAACCTAACTCTTCTTGAGATGCTAAGGGAAGGAAACAGCAGCTCCACAACAAAAATGAAGGAAGAAAAGCATACAGGCCGAAGATCATCAGAGCAAGCTTCATTAATATTAAAAACTGCACATATATAAGCAGTATTGTATAAGTTGGATGTGTGCTTTTATGTAGAGAGTGTGGGCTTGTGCATATTGTTGTATAATGATTCATGAGTTGAGTGGGCTATTAATAGGGCTGTTGTATAGATCTGGTCCATTATATTGAAAACTGCACATATATAAGCAGTGTTGTGTATGTTGAAAACAGGAAGAAATCTGAAGCAATATAATTTCACTTTCATTTCCAGTTCTTTGCAAGCTTTTTACGCATTACTTCCTTTCATCTTGTGTTTAGTTCTGTCATTTGCTAGATTAGATCTTATTCAATATCGGTTCATTCTGTTCTTTAATTTACCATTTCAATTCCTGTTATTATGATTCTTGTATTTTCTTCATCTTAGTTCATGTTTTCAATTCTGCAATTACTTTATTCTAGATCCTGTATCCAGTTAACATTGGTGGTTTAATTCCAGTTCTTTTATTTGCTGCCATTAGCTTATAATCCTTTGTATCTTGTTATAATTTGAAATTTCAATTTCTGTTGTTCTTTTCACTATATTCTTGCACTTGATAGTTCAAACTTTGAATTCCCTGTTGCATTTTATTTCATTTCTTGTTCATATTCACTGCCTGTATAACAAGCAGCCACCATTTCATCTTCTTCATGTAACAAAAAACCTCATATTCTCTTTAGCAATTCAACTCTCCACCATGAACAGAGAAGCTTCACTATCTGGGCCCTTCCAAATAGGGCTGTTATGGTAACGGTAAATTTACCATTACCGTACCATTACCATTCAATCAGTTACCATTTTAAAGTAAAGTCGGTATACCAGTATAATCGGTATGGTAACGGTAAATTTACCAGTTTCTACGGTAAAACATCGGTAATATTTTTTCAAAACCAACGATAACGGTGATTTACCAGTCCGTTCATAATCAATCAATATTCATGTTAGATGTTGTATTACGGGCACTTTGAAGCAAGAAAATAGTTCAATTTATTTCAGTAATTCAACTCAAATGATGATAAATACACTTCTTTTCTATGTCCTTTGTTAAGTGACACAATGAGATATATAAGAAAGCATCGTTCAGTGTAAAAATATATCAACCTATTATTTTTCTAGACAAACGGTAATTTACCATTACCGGTGTAACGGTTACCAGTTTATCAGTATACCAGTCATCGGTATACCAGTCAATCGGTAACGGTAACGGTAAGCAATTTTAGTTTACCAGTAAAAACGGTACGGTAACGGTATTTACAAAATGGTAACGGTAACCATTACCATAACAGCCCTACTTCCAAAGGCGAGGTCGTAAAGGAGATGAGCAGGAAGTGTGGGCAGTCACTGGCCTACGCGAGATGGAAGCTGAGCACGCGCGAGAAGGGCTCGTGATGGTGGGTCGCGACTTGGGTTGCGCGCTTGGAACTGTGGATGACAAGTTTCATGGAGGAGCGACCGGGGTTGGAGCTATGGCGAAGTGCGGTCTGGGTAGAGCGATCTGCGACTAGGGCAAAGCGGAAGGGGCTTTCGGATACGCGACTAGGGGGTTAGAACAGCTACTGTTGGACATGAGTATGCTGAGTAGATATAGCATTTAGTTTCTATAGATGGTGGAAGATGATTACTAGGATTAAGGTGAACATTTCATGAATATATTTTACATCAAATCTTCTTTAGCTTATTTTCCAAATTATTCCAATGCATCATTTCTTATTGTATCCAATTGAATATACCAGTAGAGCTAATTAGAGTATGAAGATAATGTAGATGTATGCATCCAGATTAATATTTCTTTATTTCCAGGGTTTGTTGTGGTTGTACTTGAAAGTGGTTGGACATGAGTGTCATCATAAAAGACAATGCTTTCTTGAAATATCCCAGGGGGCTCAAAGGTTGCATCCAAGTCAGGTAACAATTATGTCGCACCATTGTAATGCCAAGCTTTGCCTTATACTTGCTACGTAATGCTCAAATACTTCATAGCATATTTATGATCCATGCTACTCTTTGAAAATGAAACATTGAGTTAACTATATCCAAAGATAATTAAACATTACATCTATAGCTTTTAATCTTACTAGTCTACTAGAACAAACTCAAACTGAGCATACAAAATATACTACTTGCATTGCATGTCAAAATGAAAATATAAAAGCACGGCATGTCAAAAAGATTTTGAAATCTTAAAAACAAGTTTGTGATCTTATCATATTCTACTAGCATTGTTAAACTTTGTGGCTCAAAACGTCCATTTCATTCCATTTACTTATTGTGATGAAGGGTTCATAAAATTTGTGGCTCTAAATGTCCCAATTTATTCCATTGACTTATTGTGATGAGGGTATTGATAAATGTTTACCGCTAGTTTGAATTGGCTGACTTTAAACTTTTCATACACCCTTTTTGATGTGGCACTAAGTTATTGTTATGCTTATGTATAATGAGCCATGTATTTATTGTTAGTTTGAGAAAATAACAAGTGGATATTTCAGAAACAGTGAAACAAACGGTGTATAGGTAGTGCCATAGGCCCATAACACAATTTGCTGGAAACAATATGTTGGTTTCATGATATTGTCCTAGAAATTAGTTAAATGGCATTAGCACATTTGAAGATGACAAATGAAAATATTTTGTGAAAACGGTGCACAGTGAAATCCCTATCGCTGTGCTTGTGAGAACTTTTTTCTTCTATTCCTTGTGATATATGTTATATTTATGTGTTGAATACATACATGCACATTCAAATGATGTTTAGAATTTAATTTGGGTTCGGGGATAAATAGTCGGTTCTTTTATTTATCACTACGCCATAAATGGCCTACTGCAACACAAAAAAAATGTTGGCTCAGGCCCGAAAAATGTTGCCATAGGTCTATGGCAACACTTTTAGGGTGATGCAATTTTTGCCGTTGCCTTAGACCTCAAAGGCAACATTTTGACTATCTAAGGCAACATAAGTAATATTGTTGCAATAGAACCCTATTTGGGTCTATGGCAACACCCATAGGTATCTATAGCAACATTCCAAAATGTTGCTATAGATATGAACTTTTTGAATTTGTGGGGCCCACAATGTAGAGCATATTTGATTTTTTAATAAAAATAAATATTTATTTAATAAAATGCTATTGCACAGAATTTGATATTTAAACAGTAATTTATTTAAATAAATATTTTATTTCAACATTTGAAATAGTACAAATTCCTGACTCCACTATTTTACAATTCAATGATATATAACACTGATATTCACATATACAGATATTCCTCACTACATCACTCAGTTCACTCATTACATATGCAGTTTCAATTTATACAGACACCGACACTGACAAATATATGCCGAGCCGAAGGCGAGCCGAGTGCCGAGCCGAAGGCGAGCCGAGTGCCGAGCCGAAGGCGAGCCGAGAAGCGGGTCCGGGCGCAGCGCCGGCGGGGGTCCGGGGCACCGCAGTCCCGGCGGGGATCGAACAAGTGGGCACCGCCCGATTCATCCGATTTTGGAAGATCGAGCCTTCTTTGAAACGACGTAAAATGATGCACAAATGAAGACTGAACTTAGCAAACCCCATCCTCAGCAACTTCATCACCCATCGGAACTACCGCCCATCTACCACTTACCTGAAACACAATTGCCTGAAACACTGACCATCTACCAAACACTGACCACACTCCCAACCTCTTTCACAAAACACCCACTCACTGCCTCATCAAATTACATCATCAACACATAGGCAGCCTATCAAGCAAAAACAGTGAATGCATCAGGCATGTACAAGAGAAACATAGGCAGTAATATGATATACAAAGGACTTGGAGCATCAGTTCATGTTAAAGAACAAGGTTAGCATGGTACCAGTTCAGTCCAGACCAAATATATAAGGTTAGCATGACTTGGAGCACCAGTTCATGTTAACAAACTTAAGGTTAGATATATATCTAACAAACTAAATATACAAGTTGAGCGTGAATACCAAATTTGACTGTACAATAGAACTAGTATCCATCAAGAATCTGAACTCATTTGGATACATATTTTCTAAAATGAATTTTTCTCTTAGGAGCTGCAAAACATCCAAAGTTAATAAGCTAACATATTCCCAAGCTTCAAAAACTGAAGAAGAAATCATCAAAAAGCACAAATAATATTAAAAAAAACAAACCAGAAGCCTTCATATGCAAAACAGATTGCTGCTGTGAAGATGCTTGAGTCTGAGATACTGAATTTGAAGATGACGCCCTTGATTTTGCTTCTAGATCTGAAACACAACATTCGTTGTCTGTTGTTAATTTCGCTTCTAGACCGAATGATGGCACTGCGAGCCACTCTAGATCTGAAACACAGCATCACCGGTCAGTGGCATCGTAATCTCAGTAGTATCCAAGCCTCTATCTCGGCAATCTTCAGCAAACTTTCCAAGCACTGAACGCAACATGAAGCAGCAGGCGACTTCATCAATCAGACTTGCGGATCCCCAAAGAAGATGAATCGCGAATTGGAACTTGATACTTGATTTATTCTAATCGCCTGAAATCATCTTCCATCTCCACGCGAATTGATTTGAGAATTATGAATTGATTCTAATCACGAATTGGAAGTATGAATTTGCTGGATTTCGTGAATTTTCTTTTTGATTTGGGGATTTCGTGAATTTGCCTTTTGATTTGGGGATTTCGTGAATTTGCTGGAAGTATGAATTTGGGGATTTCGTGAATTTGCTGGAAGTATGAATTTGGGGATTTCGTGAATATGGTAAACTGAAAGGGGATCTACACCAACATAGGCGGGAAAACGAAAATTTGGTAAAAAGTGCAGCGGTGATCCATTTTAACAGTTGGATTAAATGTAGACCGTTGGATCGTATTCACGCGGATTGCTAACTTTATTAATTTTTTAATTTGTATACATCTATAGCAACACTATATAAAAATGTTGCATCGTGTTACACTTGTTTAGCTAGAGCAACACATTTTTATGGCTAAGGTAACACCATAAATACAATGTTGCAGTAGGACCAAATTTTTATATCTATCGCAACATTTGAGCTGGCAACACCTTGCAAAAATGTTGCAGTAGGCCATTTATGGCGTAGTGTATTAACGTCGCATTTCTGACGGTCACCACCAACTTTTAAAAACAAAAAATGGCTTCTTTTAAAAGAAATTAGCAGCTAAGGGACTGTTTGGTTTCATTTTTTATTTTGAGTTTTGTGTTTTCAATTTGCACTAAGAAATGACAAAAAATAAGAGAAGAAGATTTATAATTATTAGCCATTGGTACGACCAACGGACAACGAAAGAGTTTGATTGTTCTACGTGCTTTTGTTATCTCTCGAAAAACGAAAAATAAAATAAACTTGTTTTCTATTTATATGTTAATTTCATTTTTCAAAATGGTTTGTTTTTCAACTATACATACAACGAACGCGTTTTTGTATAGACGAAAAGACAAAACTAAAAACGACAAACCAAACGAGGCCTAAGATTTTGCGACATTCAAATAGAGTTTAGCTCATGCTTCAATGAACTTTGTATTTACTTGTCGTTTATAAGATGAATCAATTAAAGTAAAATAAAAACAGCTTGGCGCTCGGGTAGTGTCCACTGTCCGCTGTAGTACAAAGAATGAATAATTGATTCTCTAGTTGATTTGTTTGTATGGTTATTAGTTTCAAAAGTTAGACAGGCACAATAACATTGTAAATATCAACCATGTGTTTTCATTTGAATGTTATACGCCTTTTCAAACTTCAAAAGATAACACTGTAGATATCGACCACATGTGTTTGCCATTACACTGAATCTTTTTGAAAGAAAGTAATGCCATTTAAGCGAATCTAAAGAATTAGACTTAACGAATTTAATAACATGCTTTCGGTAGTGATCATTGAATGACGATTTTGTGCACTGTATTGTCACTAAACGGAAAGATGTAAAACTTCGTCAAGTTATTTCACCTAGGAATATTGGCAGACTGAATGTTCATATTGATCATGGTCATAACATATCTGTGAGGGTGCATAGGATTTGGATCATAGCAATGAATTTTCCGTGCATCGTGATGGATAGAACCTCATGGATTTAGGTTGGCATCAGGGATAGATAAAACTGAGTATAAACCAGTTTTAAACTTATCGATTAAGCATTTCATGCAAAATGATATTTACACCATGAGCCAGCATTTTACCTATAGCATAATACTCATTAGATCTGTCAACCGTAGAACATTAAAATTAACAATGAAGACATTCAAATATTGTCTCGTTTGTTTTCATTTCTCAGTGGAAGATCTCCATAGGAAACCGACATCTTGGGAGGTTTATTGCACGACTCACAAGGTCGACTCAAGCAACGATGGATCTTCACAAGGACCACATAGAAGACGAGTGAAGTTTTTTGTTTGCTATGCAGTTATGGTTTTATTACTTCAGATATTGTGATGTATATATATCTAACTACTATGTGGACATGGTTTTCATTTATACTTGCATGTATGTGATATTAGTTTAAGTTGTATTGGATAATATTATGAATGTGACGCAGCGGATTGATCAAAACGATCTTCAATCGGTGAAAGTAGTAGTTGATGGCTTGATGGATACTGAAATGCCTGAATTCGTTGATCCGAAGATATCGAATTCTAGCTATCTCTAACACGTTGATCGCGCACGATACCGTGAAAGAGATCTACAATTCTTCGAGCGTTGATCAAGCGCACTTGATGCCGCGAATTGGCTTCAACGATCGAAGATCCGAGCGCACTCGAATGTCGAAGGTGGAGATAGGAGATCAACTCAACTACCGATTTAAATTGAAAGCACAAAGCTAACAAAGAGAATTTTATTTCAAAATCAACAACCTTTTTACAATGACATTACATCCCTATTTATAGGGTTTACAACACAACACAAATGACTTAAGAAAATTACAACACACAACAACACAAATCACATAAGGAATGAATTACAAACGACCTAACAGTGTTTTACCGATCTAAGCAATCAACGACTTAAACAAACTTGTTCACGCGACTTAACATCTTCACGCGAGCTAAGGAAGTTGCGGTAGCGACCTAGTAAAGGGATTTCACGACTTAACTATGTCGTTCACGACCTACTCAGTTTTCCTCAGCAGCTCAAGAGTTAGCATGGGTTTAAATCGGAAAGCATCAACGATGAAGTATCAATGATATAGGGTCTAGGTCGGAAACCCCCTTAAGTCGCGATATGTATTTTAGGTCGCGCATGTTAGGTCGCGGTGATGGAAATTAGGTCGCGTGATGAAATTCGAGGTGGAGTTAGGTCGCTGGAGTGACTTGGGGTAGTGGAGTTACGTCGCTTGGTGGATTTAGGTCGTTCAGTGGAGATAGGTCGCGAGGTAGTGGTGGATTTAGGTCGTTCAGTGGAGATAGGTCGCGAGGTAGTGGTGGATTTAGGTCGTTCAGTGGAGATAGGTCGCGCGCGCTGGTAGATAGGTCGCTCGCGACTTAAAAAGGCGAAGTTATGTCGTTCGCGAGCTAGAATAGGTCGTCTACGACCTAAAGAATTCTGCCCAGATTCTTCCTCTCGTTCTTGGGCTTCGCCATCAATGTAAAGCACTCGCGATGTCGAGGTACGTGCTGCATCATCCTCCCCAGGTTGAGAGAAATTCGTCCTCGAATTTAAAAGTTCTTCCCCATTAGGTTGTTCATCTCCATAATAAGGTATAAGATGTTTAACATTAAACACGTCAGAAGTGTAAACATCCTCTGGTAGCTTCAACTTAAAAGCATTTTCATTGATCCGTTTTACAATTTCGACTGGACCAATCTTTCGGGCTTTCAATTTGTTATAAGCACCCACTGGAAAACGATCTTTTGTTAACACGGCATACACCCAATCACCCTCGTTGAACTCCACACTTCTTCTCTTCTTATCTGCCGCTTGTTTATACTTCTCATTCGTCTTCTCCAAACGTTCCTGAACGATTCGATGACAATCTTTCAACTCATCAACGAAATCTGACGCTCGTTTAATCATTCCTTTCGGTTGCGGTACTACCGTTAAATCCAACGGCCCCTTTGGCAAGCTTGAATATACAACTTGAAATGGACTGTAACCAGTACTTCGGTTAATAGCATGATTATGAGCAAATTCTGCCTGACACAACTTTAAGTCCCAACTCTTCAAATTGTCTTGTACAAGACATCGTAATAAGTTTCCCAATGATCTATTCACAACTTCAGTTTGTCCATCTGTCTGAGGATGATATGCACTACTAAATTTCAACTTCGTTCCCACCATCTTCCATAGACTCAACCAAAAGTGACTCAGAAATCGAGTATCTCGGTCAGAAACAATAGATTCGGGTAAACCATGTAAACGATATATTTCTTTAAAGAATAACTGTGCCACTCGAACTACATCCGCTGTCTTCTTACAGGCTATAAAATGTGCCATCTTCGAAAACCTGTCCACCACAACAAATATAGAATCATTTCCCCTCTGAGTTCTCGGCAATCCCAACACGAAATCCATGCTGATATCAACCCATGGTTTGATAGGCACAGGTAACGGTATATATAACCCCGCATTCGTCGTTGTTCCTTTCGAAACTTGACAGATATGACACCTTTCCACAAATCTCTCTATCTCTTTCCTCATTGACGGCCAAAAATAAGATTGAGAAATTAACTGTAACATACGATCTCTACCCACATGGCCTTCTTCATGTAATTCTTTAACAATCTTCATTCTCAAGCTACAGTCTGGGATGCACAAACGATTTCCTTTAAACAGAAAACCATCCACCAACACAAATTCATCAGTGCTTCCTTCCTTTACTTTTTCAACAAATTTCACAAAGTAAGGATCTTCTTCAATCAATTCTGGCAATAATTCAAAACCTGTAACTTCAACTTTCATTGTCGTCAACAAATGACTTCTCCTGCTCAAAGCATCAGCCACACGATTGGTTACCCCTGACTTGTGCTTAACAACAAAAGTAAACTGCTGCAAATAAGCAATCCACGATGCATGTCTTGCTGAAATCTTGTCTTGTCCTTGTAAATGTTTCAATGCCTCGTGATCAGTGTATAAAACAAATTCTTTCTGGAATAAGTAATGTCGCCAGTGCTTCACCGCTTGAACAACAGCATAAAATTCCACATCATAGGTACTGTATCTCATCTTTGCTCCTGACAACTTCTCGCTGAAATATGCAATAGGACGCCCATTCTGACTCAACACCCCTCCAATTCCAACCTTTGACGCATTAGTATGCAGTTCAAACAATAACTGAAAATCTGGTAATATAAGAATTGGTGCAGATGTCAACAACTTCTTGATCTTCCCAAAAGCAATCCCAGCTTCCTCCGTCCAAGAAAATTGTTTCCCCTTCATGCAATCAGTCACCGGTGCCATCACGCTACTGAAGTGTGGAATGAATCTTCGGTAGAATGACGCTAGCCCATGAAAACTTCTCACTTCTGTAATTGTCTTCGGCTGTGGCCAATTCCTGACTGCTTCAACTTTATTCTGATCTACCTGGATGCCCTTCTCCGAAACAATATATCCCAAGAACAAAACACTATGCGTCATGAACACGCATTTCTTTGTCGCAGCATAAAATTGTTCCTCTCGTAAAATAATTAACACTTCCTTCAGATGTTGAACATGCTCTTCCAGACTCCTACTATAAATCAAAATATCGTCAAAGTACACCACCACAAATTTCCCAATGAAAGGTCTAAAAATTTGATTCATCACTCGCATGAACGTACTCGGTGCATTCGAAAGACCGAACGGCATCACCAGCCATTCATACAACCCCTCTCTCGTCTTGAAGGCTGTCTTCCATTCGTCTCCAGGTCTAATCCGAATTTGATGATATCCGCTTTTCAAATCAATTTTCGAAAAGATAGTAGCCCCACTCAACTGATCCAGCAAGTCATCCAACCTTGGCATTGGAAATCTGTATCGTACAGTGATTTTATTCAATGCTCGACTGTCCGTGCACATCCTCCACGTCCCATCTTTCTTCGGTACCAACAAAGCTGGCACAGCACATGGACTCAAACTTTCCTGTACACGTCCCTGCTCAAGCAATTCTTCCACCTGCCTCCTTAATTCTTCATGCTCCTTCGGACTCATTCGGTAATGCGGTCTATGTGGCAATACTGCTCCTGGAACAAGATCAATTTGATGTTGAATGTCTCTCAGCGGCGGTAACTCTTTAGGCAACTCGTCTGGAAATACATCCTCAAATTCTTTCAATACTGACTTCGCTTCTTCTGGAATTTCAACCTCTTCACTGCTCTCACGCCCAATCAACAAGAACACTTCTGGTTCCTCCTCGACCTCCTTAACAAACTCCTTCAAAGATAACAACGTTTTCAGTTCTTCAATCTCCTCCAGTTTGTTTTCTTCCTGTTGGCGTTTCTTCGGAATCAAAGTAATCTTTGTACCTTCGAACATGAAACTGTAACTGTTGGTCCGTCCGTCATGCTGCACAGCTCGATCATACTGCCACGGTCTCCCCAGCAACAAATGACAAACGTCCATATCTACGACATCACACCAGATTTCATCTTTGTATTTCTTCCCAATTGAAAACTTCACACAAGCTCTACGTCCAACTTTCACTTCACCACCCTTCCTCAACCAAGCTAACTTGTACGGTTTAGGATGTTTCTCGGTTTTCAACTCCAACTTCTTCACCGCTTCTGTAGAGATAATATTATCACAACTCCCAGCATCAATAACAAATTTACAAACTCTTCCCAGAATAGTGCATGTAGATTGAAAGATATTGTTCCTCAACCAACTACTTTCCTCCTCTTGCTTCGATGTTAAACAACTTCTTCTCATCATCAATGCGTATCCTTCATCTCCCGACAGTAAGTCTTCCTCCTCAACTGATAAAGAATTAGAACATTCAGCTTCTTCCTCCTCATCCTCAACCTCAGCAATCATTGCTCTCTTCTTTGGCTTTGGACACTCATTGCTTTTATGACCCAACTCCTGACAGTTGTAACATTTGAAACCGTTGTTAACCTTTGCCTTCTCAATCTCCTTCACCACTGGTTTACTGACAGGTTTAGAAACATTAGAACTTCCACTAACACCCTTCACTTGATTATTGGAATTCGTAAACACACCACCTCCTTGTCGTCCCTGCTTCTCCCAAGCCAACGCTTTCTGATGTGCTTCCACCACAGATCTTGGATCGAACATATTAACCATATCTTGAATCTGCATTCTCAATCCCCCAATGAATCTAGATGTCAACTGCTCTTCCGTTTCCATAATGTCATTCCTCGCAATAAGCTGGTAAAACTCATCCGCGTAATCATTAACAGTCTTCGTGCCCTGCCTCAAGTTCTGCAAATGTTGATACATCAAAGATTGATAATTGTAAGGTAAGAACGTTGATTTCATTAATTTCTTCATCTTTTCCCAAGATTCAACTTTTGACTTCCCCATTCGTTCACGTGTAAGTTTGGTTTGCTGCCACCATGCCAAAGCTCTACCCCTCAACCTTGTAGCAACCAACTTCACTCTACGATGTTCTGGAACTTCTTTGAAATCAAAATTTTCTTCAACATTAGCCACCCAATCCAAAAACTCTTCAGCTTGCATACCACCCTTGAATTCAGGAATTTCAGTTTTCATTCCCGATTCCCACTTGTGATCGTACTCCGATTGATTCCTTCCTCGTCCACGTCCTCGTCCATGAACACTACCACCATCATACTCTTCTTCACCATCCGATGTATATCGATGTCGATCCTGACCACCAACATCTCTTCCACCACCATTTCTTCCACCAACATTCCTACGATCTACATTCCTTCGATCACGATCTGAATTCCTCTGATCTCGTTCAGTCACATTTCTATCCCGACTTCGATCATCAACATTTCTATCACAATCTCGATCCACGCTTCTATGATCACTATCGACACTTCTCTCTCGATTTGAATGTGGTGAAGCTCTACTTCTCCCATGGCTCGATTCAGGTGATACTCTTCTCTGATTTTGAATCATTTCAAGCATCATTCTCTCTAATCGACCAATTCCTTCAGTAAGCTTCTCATTGAAATTCTCGTTGATTCGTTGCTCCATTTCATCGGCCTCTTCTCTTCCGTACAAAGCATTAATATTGCGATGACGTTGAACTCGTCTTGGCGGCATGATTGAATACTTCCCAAACACTTCGACAAATTCACACTTCAAGTTTCAAACACCTTTCAAACTTTTGATAACAAATCAGTTTAAGTTTCAAACACCTCCTCCACTAAATTAACAAATCAGCTTAAGATTTTTCGATGATCCTCCTGAATAGATGTTGACGATGTTAACCGCTAAGTCAATTTGGACCATATGATAACATGAAATTCTGGAAGGTGACGTCTTGATCCCATCAGGCAAACTACGAGTGCACAATCCTCCAATGGGCTACACGGCTTTCAATTAGTACATGTGCCTGGGCGGAATAGTACCGTCGTTCAATATATTCCTCCGTATGTTTCTCCATGAGCTCGGGCTCGCTCCTACTCAAGTCCACTCCAACCGTTACGCCTCGTTAAGCTCCTTATACAACCTATTCATAAACCATTATTAGCATCCTTTAACGTTTTGGGAACTCACACATGTCTAAGCTTCAAACAATGGAGTGAATCGCCTTCTTTTATGATCATCAAAGCCTTGTGCTGGTGAAAGATCATCGAAGCGTTCCACAACAAATGTTTGTACTTCGAGAATGAATATTTCTTCATTCGATGCTTGTACGGTTTCAACAGGCTCTGGCTTTTCGGAAAAAACTTCTCCCTTCCCATTTTTCCCTGTGCTTAGATTTTCACTGTCCAAGTGTTTAACTTGTTATCTCCTTTCTTCGCATATATCCCTGCTTGAGACACGAAAGAATAGCATTTCAAAACTCTACTAACCCTCAAAAATGTCAACATCTGATATCGCTTCAGCATTTTTCTCCCGATGAACAAGAATCTTCGCCTATACAACTTTCTACATCCTGAACGTTTCGCCATTCCTACGAAGGTTCCACCAAGTAGTTAAAGGATGCTAACCAGTCTTCCACCCCCATTCGTAGCTCCAGCAAAAGTATCTAAAGGGACGTTAGAGGCCCAACCAACACAGTAAACATCGATGAATCCGTCGATAAAGCAGTGGAAGTAATGTTGCTGGTGAGGTGTAAGCGGAAGGAGAAGAAAGAGATGAAATGGAAACAATCCATGAAGTGGGAGAAGGAAGAGAAGAAGAAGGAGAAGAGAAACATGAAGAAGGTGATGAAGAAGACGACGATAACGAGGACATTGATTGAGAATGAGATGAGTCGTATGGAGAGACGTCTCCCGAAGACACTAAACTTCCTACCTTGCTACATCCGAAATGAATAATCAGCCAGACTTTCTAGCAAATTGCAGAGCCAAGCATAACGTCGATAGCCGAGGCGACTCCTTCAACTAGTTCTTCATATATCTTTGTGTAACGACCCAGAATTTCTGTCATTTGAAATTCAGATATTTAATTGATTTTAAATATTAACAAGTAAGATTTGTAAGTCGAATGAATTTAATATTTGAAATTGCGTAAATAATTGGAAATTGGGTTTAATGTGTATAAAAATGATTTATAAAGTTATATTAAATCATATTGGAGTTAGAATGATGTTTGTAAACTTTTAAAATTGGATTAAAAGTTAATTTGTGAAAATTGAATATTTTAATATTTAATTGACGAGTGAAAATAATTATTTTTCAAAGAGTCTCGGATTTCGACGAAACTAGTTTCATCGGATCCGTAATGTTAAATTATTGTAAGGTTTCAAATTTCGTGTCAATCGGATTTACGGTTTGTCCGGGGCAAGCCAAAATGTATAAAAATTGTTTTAATTGATTTAATTTAAATTTGATCGTTTAATTCCGTAACTCACACATATGATCGAATTAGCTCCCGAAACACGTTCCATTGTGTTCGGAACGCGGGTAAAACTCTAGAAACGCCAGCCGGCATGCTTCGTTTGAAGTTCGGAAAATTTCGAGATGAATAGTGTTTTGCAATTTTCTATAAAAGGCCCCCATTATTTTCATTTGCACTCAAACCCTAATCTACTAGGGCAGGCCGCCGGCTAATATTTCAATGGCCAAAATCGTTCGATCATTCTTCCTTTAATTTCTTCCCATCCGTAAGCAATTACGAGAAGTTATCAACTACAAAGTGATAGAGCTTCACGAGCTCGACCAATCCATACGGCGATGATGATCATCGAAGCATTGTGGAGGCCAAATTTCAACCGGGAAGTCGCGCGTTTCGTGCACGTTTTACGATGCCGGGGGATAGCCGAGTTTCATGATTTTCGAGGCATGGGTGGAGGTGGCTGAGGCGTTTCGTGTGGTGGTGGTTTGATGGACTCTCGGCGTTCGTTTGATGAGCGGCGGCGAACCCTAGTTCGCGTGAATGGGTTCATTTCGGGTGCCTGTTGCTCGCATGCGTGTTGGGGAAGGAGAGTGTGAGCGGCCCGGATTCTCAAAAGCAAAAACGTGCGGCCCTGATGAATAAAGGGTATAAAAATAAAAATAAAATTGAAAATTGATTTATTTTAAATCGTATAAACTTTGTAACTGCATAACTTTTTGATACGAGGTCGAAAACTGACGAAATGAATTGCGCCGGGTTCGTTTTGACGAGCACTATGCAATGGAGCTAGTTTGGAGTCAATTGAAGCTAGTTTGAATTTTGGGTAAAATTAAACGCGTGTTTAATTTTATTCAATTTTATTCGAAATAAAATACTACAACCGTTATTAAAAGCAAGGTGAGAACTCCTCACTCAATCGAATTTGTTTCGATTTAAATTTTAAATAGTTAGATTTAAAATTGCTTGATTGTGTTGATTGTATGCTTGGATGATAAATTATTATCTATTGTGCTGAAATAGACCCTATACGCCACATATTAAGCGGATGTTATTTATTAAAAACATATACCGCGATAATTCCACCGTGAAGTGGAATTGGTATTATATATGTATTTGGAGTTGATTTTCCGCATTATTTAGCGGATGAGACTCTATTGCGCCGCATAATAGCGGATAGTATTTTATAAATCCCATATACCGCGATATTCCACCTCGAAGTGGAATTGGTATTGTGCTAACATCTGTGGATGCAGGGAAACATGTTGGAGGGATCCAACTGGATTCCTCAAACATTTGAATTTATTTCAATGTTGTGTGTTGATTATTTATAATCTCCGTGTGATTATATTTGTGAATTGGAATTGTTGAAGGCTATAATTTAGCCGAATATATTTTTGGTATCGTTGGATACCAGAAATAAATAAAATTGGATTTTCGAAATTCAAGTTGAAAATTTGTTTTTGAGAACTGGACAAATTTAAAAGGAGTTTTAAAAGATAAAAGTCTTATTTTTAAAACTATATTGAATTAAATTTCAAATTTCGGGAAAAAGGACTTAATAAATGGATTTCGAAAATATTATTTATAAGTTGAAGAATTTATTTAAAATTTGGATTTTTAAATAGATTTGAAGAGATAAAGAAATTTATTTAAAAAAGGAAATAATTTGGAAATTCGTTGAAAATTTGATTTGGTGTTTTGAAGTAAATTTGAAAATAAATTTGAAATTAATTGGTTAAAAATTTACCATAACTAGCCAAATTTACTTGTAGAAATTTATCTGACTTTAAATTAATCAGATAATTAAATTGATCCTATCTATGGATGTTTGGATTACATTGGATGTTGAATTGTTTGATATCCCAAATGTGTGATGCTTTGTGATATATCATGTTCTGTGTGTGATCCGTAATTTGTTTATCTGTGATATATATATATATATATCTGTGATCTGTGAATGAAAGATAAGCGCTATAGTTTATACCGCTTATCAATTATATTGTTATATTTAATCTGTGATGGTTGAATGTTGTTGCACTATTGTGTTAAACCCTGGGACTACACAATACACACACAAATGTGGATTTCACGTGGAAATCGGTTAAGTCACAGATTTTTATCAATTTTGAAAATTGAATTTTTGAATCCAAAATAGTTTTGGAATTGGAATTGGAAGCTTTTGGAAATGAGTTTCAAAAATAAAAGTTATTTTAAATAACTTAATAAAATTGAGATTTGAATAATTTGATTTAAATTAAATATTTGAAATTGAATTCAATGAATTGGCAATTATGGTCTAAAAGATTATGCAAGTATAAAAGGTGTTTATATGGGTTTTTAACCATTTAAAAATATGGTTTTGGAAATTTAAATTTAAATTCAAGTTTTATACTTGGATGGCTTTAACCTGTTTAATTGTAACCAGTTTTTCCGAAAACGAAAACTATATGTTTTCAAATGATAATAGCTTTCATAAAGTGAAAAGATTTCCAATTTGTATCGAAACATTTCAAGTTGAAATGAAATTGTGAATAGTTTGGAAAAACTATGAATTAACCTTTGTGAAGATTATTAAGCTTTATCTTGAAATCAAAGAAGATTTTAAAAGGTGTATCTTTTATATTATAAAAGACTTGAATTGTGAATAATTTTGAAAGCTATAAGTTAAATCTTGATTTAAAGATTTAATGGGTTAATCCAATTGAAATGGAAATTGATTTGGGAATATGTGAATGAATCTTTGTGAAACTGGGTAAACTTTGTGAAGTAAATCTTTTTGTTTAAAGATTTAAAATGGTAATTTGGTTAAACCATTTAAAGGAAAGGATTTGGGTAATAAGTTGTGACTTAATTGAAATCCCTATATCCATATGTTTTAAATATTTTGCTCACTATTCGGTTTAGCCGGGAAAGGACCTTTGTGTCATATAACCCATTCCGAATAAGTGATATGACGATATGGATCGCATTGAAGACCGATGGTGAAGACCGGGTATTTGTGAAAACGATAGGATGACCTATCGATTGTCCCTGCACCGTTAGCTACGGTATAGAGATTTCCTTTGTGATGGGAAGTTCGATCGGGATTGTGAATACCCGGATTGCAAGGGCTTCTTCGAAAGTGCCTTCGGTTCTGTTCGAACCCGGAACAGACTTGTATGGTTGTATGCCTGACGTTACACTTTGAGATATAAAGCTGATTTCTTTTAAATACATTTCTGTTGGTGGCGGAGAATTTATTCTCTTAGCTTAACACCCTTCTCTGAGACGTACGAGCTCAGAGGTTATGTAGTTAAAGGTTATCAGTGATATACTCCCAATTTGGTAGTGTGGCATGCTGAGTGTTGCTGTGTGATGATTATTTATTGATCATTTGTTGATCAAAGCGTGGCTTTGTGAAAAAGCGTAGCTTTGTGGATGAGACCTCTTCAGACCTCACAACCCGGAAATGGTCGAAACATGAATGATGCGGCAAGGTTATGAGGGTCGCTCCCTTTAGGGTATGTCATTTCCTTCTGGAAAAGGGTGGTATCAGGTATGGAGCCCTGGTATTTAACCTATGTGGTTGCTCCAATCTCATTTACTCTGTGTGATTGTTGCTTTGTGATCGAGGCGCCTCGGATAAATGTCCCAAAGGACCGGGGGTGGCATATTCGTGTAGTAGTTACCTAGTGTAAGAGGTAATTCAGCCTTGTGTTGGCAGAGAGCAGGTTGACTCTCGGGACGTCCCGCCAGAGGCGATCCCATGTGGCAGTAGGAAGTTCATTAGCCTGACCATTTGTTGGAAATCTAAAGAAACAATACGAACCTTATACGGTTTTAGTTGTATAACCTGCTATGGAATGTGGCGGTAACCTGCTATTGAACATAGTAGTTATAGTAGGCATAAGTGCGGAATGCCTATTCTGGCTAAGATTAATATTATACTTTCGAAATGTTTTCTGCACTATGCCCTAATAATAATAATCCAATGATTTTGCATAGTAAGCATGTTTGACTATCATAAGAAGAAATCTCCTCCAATTCTGCGTTTGCATTGTGTGTATGGCGGGAGGTCTTATGGTAGTTTCATTTTCCAAAAGCATTGCGGGTTTCAATGTTTAAAATTCTTTTGTTGTTTTAAAGATAATAACTGTTTTAAGTTCTCACACCAGTCCCATGACTGACCTGGAGTTTATTGTTCCTTTCCTAAACTCTAGGTGCCCATAATTTTCCACACGGGCAGCCTAGAGTCAGGTTATCAGGTCATTCTGGATTCAGGAGATGCTGTGGAGCTCAAGTGGCGAGCTGGATGGCGAGACGTATCACTTGTATATGATATTATTTATTCCGCAGTGTATTCTGTATGAGGACAAGTTTGTATAACTGTCCATTGATGTATTGTGTTGTATATTGACTCTGATGATGTAATGTATAAACTGGTATAGTTCTTGATTTAAAGATTATTCATTTATCTATTATATGTTGTTCCGCTGCGAATGTGAGATTTTGATATTGTTTCTGTGTTTTTCTATTCTCATTTTCTTCTGTCTTCTTCTACCTCTTATTTTTAACCATAACAATTCGGTTTTCCGACATTCGATTGCTCGGAAGTTGATACAGTGGACGTATTAATGTCGATTTTCGGAAGTCGAAAATCCCGGACGTTACATGTGGTATCAGAGCATATGGTTAAGCGATAACCTTGGTTCTGTTGGGTGTTACTCATTAGAGATAGAGTCAGTAGTACTCTAGAATGAGTGTGAGTATAATAATAGATATGAGCGTGTATTTGTTAGTGAATATGAAATTGTTTTGAATTGTGTTGACTTATCGGTTGATTGTTTATAGATTCTGGTCGGTGCAGTCTAGCTAACTGTAGTCGATAGGGGTTTCTAAACTCTTAAACGAGATAAAACTACATGGTATCATTTTGAATTGGGTAAATGAAATAATTTTACCTCGATTATATTTTGTATATAAAGAAATAATTTTTCAGAATTATTAAAGTGTATATAAAATTGAATTGTTTGGTTGTTGAAAATGTGAATATATATAAATTAATAAAAGTTGTTTGAATAAGGTAAATAAAAGCAACAATTGTATGAGTATAGAATTATAATTAAGATGATTTACAATTGTGAAATAATCTTGTATAAGTAAAGTTAAATAGTGAAATTATATGAGAAAAAGATTTATAAATGTGATTTATAAATAAAAGGAAAATTTTGAAAGAATATTAAGCACTGAATTCATTACTATCACTGGAAAATAATAAGGGTGATGACTGCAGCATCATCAGTATCATTTTTGAGTTTCTGTGTGATGGATTTGCTACCATAGTAAATTGAAAAATTAAAGTTTTGTTGTGATAAACAGATTTAATTTAAAAATCCAAATTGAAATTGATAATTATAAGTGAAATGAGTTTTATACTTATAATATGATTTGGAAGTTTAAATATATAAGTTGTATAACTTATAGAATGGGTAAAGGTAAGTGAAACCAATTATTAAAGTGGTTAAACAATTTTGTTAAGCAAAATGAGATATGGAATTTGAATAATTGATGAAATTTGACTTTGGTAAAAGTTAAATAAAATTTACTTTAGAATTGGAATCTGAATTGGATTTATAAGTGGAAATTTAAGTTAAGTTAAACAAATGATGTTTAATTGGAATATAACTTAAGTAATGATGAATGAATTTGATTTTGGTATCGAAGTAAATTAATAAGTGAATTAATGAAATGAAGTCATTAAGAATATGAACTTGAGGTTTATAAATGAAATTCAACTTTATTTGTAAAATGAATTAACAATTGAATTGAACTAATGGATTGAATGTTAATTCATCTAATATAAGTAAATTGATATGGAATAATGGATGCAAGTGTTAATTCATTAAAAGCTAATAAATTGGAAATTCAATGAAAGCCAATTTAATGTTAAACCAATTGGAATTAAAAAAGTGTTAAACCAAATTGAAGGTGAACAAAGTGAATAAATTTGGTTGTGTTGAATATGCATTGGTTGTTATATGATTGTTGGTTGATTGTATATAGTGTAATTCATTAAGTGTTAATGAAATTGAATTGATAAAAATTGAAAGCTATGTAATTGGATTTAAATTGAAAGCGAATCAACTTGAATTTAAATTAGTGAATGTAAACTAATTGAAAATGAAGAAATGAATGTCGTTGTATATGAATTGGTTGTAAACAATTACAAGTAATGTCGAAATTATATAAGTTGCTTATAAACCTTGTTTAGTATGCATTTTTTTAATATGCATATGTTGTAGTTGTTTAAAAGAGTAAAATGTTAATAACTTTATATATATATGTCACTTATGTGTTTAAATTGAGTAAGTACAGGTACCGGGGCTACCGTTCGATTGGATTTGGTTGCGCAAAATGCTAAATAAATAACTGCTTTGCTTAAAAATGCTAAAAAGGTACGCCTACGCAATAAAAACAGGAAATATGAACTGTTTTTCTGCTTTTCCGACCGTGTGGGTCGATGTATATATATTTATGTCTATTGTGATCTTACTATGATTGAACCACGCAAAGGAGCCTATGGCGAATTTTTCTGAAAATTTAAGGCGTTATAAAATTTTCGGGAAAATTTGTGAAAACTAAATTTTGGATTTGGAGTTAAAAGTCAAACGATATAGTTTTTTTTGAAAAGTATAACTAAGTATAGATTTGAAAAACTTAGTAAAGTTTTTGAAAGAGTTTAACTATTGGATTTTGGGGAAGTTGTACACTTAAGTGATTTTGAAATCTAATTTGAACGAATTTTTTGAAAAGTTAATAAATTTGTGACTTTTTCTTACTTGGCAATTTCGAGGACGAAATTCTTTTAAGGGGGGAAGATTGTAACGACCCAGAATTTCTGTCATTTGAAATTCAGATTTTAATTGATTTTAAATATTAACAAGTAAGATTTGTAAGTTGAATGAATTTAATTTCGAATATAGTGATTTAATTGTATAATTAAATCGATAAGTTAATATTTGAAATTGCGTAATAATTGGAAATTGGCTTTAATGTGTATAAAAATGATTTATAAAGTTATATTAAATCATATTGGAGTTAGAATGATGTTTGTAAACTTTTAAAATTGGATTAGAAGTTAATTTGTGAAAATTGAATATTTTAATATTTAATTGATAGTGAAAATAGTCATTTTTCAAACAGTCTCGGATTTCGACGAAACCAGTTTCATCAGATCCGTAATGTTAAATTATTGTAAGGTTTCAAATTTCGTGCAATCGGATTTACGGTTTGTCCGGGACAAGCCAAAACGCAAAATCGTTTTAATCAATTTAATTTAAATTTGATCGTTTAATTCCGTAACTCGTACATATGATCGAATTAGCTCCGGAAACACGTTCCATTGTGTTCAGAACGCGGGTAAAACCCTAGAAACGCCAGCCGGCATGCTTCGTTTGGAGTTTGGAAAATTTCGAGATGAATAGTGTTTTGTAATTTTCTATAAAAGGCCCCCATTATTTTCATTTGCACTGAAACCCTAATCTACTAGGGCAGGCAGCCAGCTAATATTTCAATGGCCAAAATCGTTCGATCATTCTTCCTTTAATTTCTTCCCATCCGTAAGCAATTACGAGAAGTTATCAACTACAAAGTGATAGAGCTTCACGAGCTCGACCAATCCATACGGCGATGATGATCATCAGAGCATTGTGGAGGCCAAATTTCAACCGGGAAGTCGCGCGTTTCGTGCATGTTTTACGATGCTGGGTGTACCCGAGTTTCACGATTTTGGAGGCATGGGTGGAGGTGGTTGAGGCGTTTCGTGTGGTGGTGGTTTGATGGACTCTCGGCGTTCGTTTGATGAGCGGCGACGAACCCTAGTTCGCGTGAATGGGTTCATTTCGGGTGCCTGTTGCTCGCGTGCGTGTTTGGGAAGGAGAGTGTGAGCGGCCCGGATTCTCAAAAGCAAAAACGTGCGGCCCTGATGAATAAAGGGTATAAAAATAAAAAGAAAATTGGAAATTGATTTATTTTAAATCGTATAAACTTTGTAACTGCATAACCTTTTGATACGAGGTCGAAAACTGACGAAACGAATTGCGTCGGGTTCGTTTTGACGAGCACTATGCAATGGAGCTGGTTTGGAGTCAATTGGAGCTAGTTTGAATTTTGGGTAAAATTAAACGCGTGTTTAATTTTATTAGAAATAAAATACTGCAACCGTTATTAAAAGCAAGGTGAGAACTCCTCACTCAATCGAATTTGTTTCGATTTAAATTTTAAATAGTTAGATTTAAAATTGCTTGATTGTGTTGATTGTATGCTTGGATGATAAATTATTATCTATTGTGCTGAAATAGACCCTGTACGCCGCATATTAAGCGGAGGTTATCTATTAAAAACATATACCGCGATAATTCCACCGTGAAGTGGAATTGGTATTATATATGTATTTGGAGTTGATTTCCCGCATTATATAGCGGATGAGACCCTATTGCGCCGCATAATAGCGGATAGTATTTTATAAATCCCATATACCACGATATTCCACCTCGAAGTGGAATTGGTATTATGCTAACATCTGTGGATGCAGGGAAACAGGTTGGAGGGATCCAACTGGATTCCTCAAACATTTGAATTTATTTCAATGTTGTGTGTTGATTATTTATAATCTCCGTGTGATTATATTTGTGAATTGGAATTGTTGAAGGCTATAATTTAGCCGAATATATTTTTGGTATCGTTGGATACCAGAAATAAATAAAATTGGATTTTCGAAATTCAAGTTGAAAATTTATTGTGAAAATTTATTTTTGAGAATTGGATAAATTTAAAAGGAGTTTTAAAAGATAAAAGTCTTATTTTTAAAACTATATTGAATTAAATTTCAAATTTCGGGAAAAAGGACTTAATAAATGGATTTCGAAAATATTATTTATAAGTTGAAGAATTTATTTAAAATTTGGATTTTTAAATAGATTTGAAGAGATAAAGAAATTTATTTTAAAAAGGAAATAATTTGGAAATTCGCTGAAAATTTGATTTGGTGTTATGAAGTAAATTTGAAAATAAATTTGAAATTAATTGGTTATAAATTTACCATAACTAGCCAAATTTATTTGTAGAAATTTATCTGACTTTAAATTAATCAGATAATTAAATTGATCCTATCTATGGATGTTTGGATTACATTGGATGTTGAATTGTTTGATATCCCAAATGTGTGATGCTTTGTGATATATCCTGTTCTGTGTGTGATCCGTAATTTGTTTATCTGTGATATATATATATATATCTGTGATCTGTGAATGAAAGATAAGCGTTATAGTTTATATCGCTTATCAATTATATTGTTATATTTAATCTGTGATGGTTGAATGTTGTTGCACTATTGTGTTAAACCCTTGGACTACACAAACACACAAATGTGGATTTCACGTGGAAATCGGTTAAGTCATAGATTTTTATCAATTTTGAAAATTGAATTTTTAAATCCAAAATAGTTTTGGAATTGGAATTGAAAGCTTTTGGAAATGAGTTTCAAAAATAAAAGTTACTTTAAATAACTTAATAAAATTGAGATTTGAGTAATTTGATTTAAATTTAAATTAAATATTTGAAATTGAATTCAATGAATTGGGAATTATGGTCTAAAAGATTATGCAAGTATAAAAGGTGTTTATATGGGTTTTTAACCATTTAAAAATATGGTTCTGGAAATTTAAATTTAAATTCAAGTTTTATACTTGGATGGCTTTAACCTGTGTAATTGTAACCAGTTTTTCCCTAAACGAAAACTATCTGTTTTCAAATGATAACAGCTTTCATAAAGTGAAAAGATTTCCAATTTGTATCGAAACATTTCAAGTTGAAATGAAATTGTGAATAGTTTGGAAAAACTATGAATTAACCTTTGTGAAGATTATTAAGCTTTATCTTGAAATCAAAGAAGATTTTAAAAGGTGTATCTTTTATATTATAAAAGACTTGAATTGTGAATAGTTTTGAAAGCTATAAGTTAAACCTTGATTTAAAGAATTAATGGGTTAATCCAATTGAAATGGAAATTGATTTGGGAATCTGTGAATGAATCTTTGTGAAACTGGGTAAACTTTGTGAAGTAAATCTTTTTGTTTAATGATTTAAAATGGTAATTTGGTTAAACCATTTAAAGGAAAGGATTTGGGTAATAAGTTGTGACTTAATTGGAATCCCTATATCCATATGTTTTAAATATTGTGCTCACTATTCGGTTTAGCCGGGAAAGGACCTTTGTGTCATATAACCCATTCCGAATAAGTGATATGACGATATGGATCGCATTGAAGACCGGTGGTGAGGACTGGGTATTTGTGAAAACGATAGGATGACCTATCGATTGTCTCTGCACCGTTAGCTATGGTATAGAGATTTCCTTTGTGATGGGAAGTTCGATCGGGATTGTGAATACCCGGATTGCAAGGGCTTCTTCGGAAGTGCCTTCGGTTCTGTTCGAACCCGGAACAAACTTGTATGGTTGTATGCCTGACATTACACTTTGAGATATAAAGCTGATTTCTTTCAAATACATTTCTGTTGGTGGCGGAGAATTTATTCTCTTAGCTTAACAACCTTCTCTGAGACGTACGAGCTCAGAGGTTATGTAGTTAAAGGTTATCAGTGATATACTCCCAATTTGGTAGTGTGGCATGCTGAGTGTTGCTGTGTGATGATTATTTATTGATCATTGTTGATCAAAGCGTGGCTTTGTGAAAAAGCGTAGCTTTGTGGACAAGTCCTCTTCGGACCTCACAACCCAGAAATGGTCGAAACAGGAATGATGCGGCAAGGTTATGAGGGTCGCTCCCTTTAGGGTATGTCATTTCCTTCTGGAAAAGGGTGGTATCAGGTATGGAGCCCTGGGATTTAACCTATGTGGTTGCTCCAATCTCATTTACTCTGTGTGATTGTTGCTTTGTGATCAAGGCGACTCGGATAAAGGTCCCAAAGGACCAGGGGGTGGCATATTCGTGTAGTAGTTACCTTGTGTAAGAGGTAACCCGACCCTGTGTTGGTAGAGAGCAGGTTGACTCTTGGGACGTCCCGCCAGAGGCGATCCCATGTGGCAGTAGGAAGTTCCTTAGCCTGACCATTTGTTGGAAATCCAAAGAAACAATACGAACCTTGTACGGTTTTAGTTGTATAACCTGCTATGGAATGTGGCGGTAACCTGCTATTGAACATTGTAGATATAGTAGGCATAAGTGCAGAATGCCTATGCTGGCTAAGATTAATATTATACTTTCGAAATGTTTTCTGCACTATGCCCTAATAATAATAATCCAATGATTTTGCGTAGTAAGCATGTTTGACTATCATAAGAAGAAATCTCCTCCAATTCTGCGTTTGCATTGTGTGTGTGGCGGGAGGTCTTATGGTAGTTTCATTTTCCAAAAGCATTGCGGGTTTCAATGTTTAAAATTCTTTTGTTGTTTTAAAGATAATAACTGCTTTAAGTTCTCACACCAGTCCCATGACTGACCTGGAGTTTATTGTTCCTTTCCTAAACTCTGGGTGCCCATAATTTTCCACACGGGCAGCCTACACTACAAGAAAACTGATTTTTTGTAGCGCCCAAAAAACGCCACTACGTATTTTTAGTGGCGTTCCGATAATCGTTACGAGAAAACATGCCACTAAAAATCCTCGAGTATTAGTTGCACTTTTTTAAACGCCACCAAATTTGTTTTTTTGATAGCGTTTTTATAGCGCCATAGAATTCCTTTTTTGTAGCGCCTATTTACCGCCACCGAAAAGGTTTTCTCCTCCATGATACTTTTTTATGGCGTTATCTAAATTTTTTGTAGCACCTGTTTAACGCCACCGAAAGGGTTTTCTCCTCCACGTTACCTTTTCATGGCGTTATATACATTTTTTGTAGCGCGTAATAAACGCCAGCATAAGTGTACTTGAGTTCTAATTACTCTTTTGTAGCGACATTTTAACGCTACCAAAATAAATAATATCCAGTAGCGTTTGTTTCCCTCCACCTGCTACTCCAAATTTACCCCTGATCTAGCATCCAATTATATAATAACAGAATACGCAAGCACATACACTTTTGAACACAATATATTAAACAACTACAAAATACGTATACGCATTGAAGATCCACAAGATACATAGACATTCATACATACACATACATAGGTGTCTACAAAAAGCTACCCGTACACATACACAACCAAACTACCATAAGTGTTATAATCAAACTACCATAAGTGTCATAACCATACATATACATCTGAAATAAACATCTGAAATAACCGTACATATACGTCTGAAATAACCGTACCGAGCATAACCTGAACCACCATAAAAACCTGAACTACCTATCATTGCTGATGTCTTCAAAACCTGAACTACCTATCAACAAAGAACAGAACAAAAGAGTGAGAAAACAAAACCTGAACTTAAAACTGCTTAAATAAGCAATGTACTGAAACAAAACATATGGACGACAATCGACCACTTCTCTGCACTGCCACAACACTCAACTACCTTGCCACTTCTTCCTACACTATCATTGTACTGCTCACCATCAATTCATACATAACTCCTCACCATCAATTCAACTAACATTCCACCACAATCCATACATAATTCCTCACCATCAATTATTTTCCCTCCCCTGAACCTGAACCACCAATCACAATCATTCAATCACAATTCGAATATAACACCCCTACTTATGTACTTTTATCATTTTACCAAAAATCTATCTGCACTTTAGCTGCTAGCATTCCTAATGTATATATAAAAAAAATTATATACCTTTCATTTTGACTTAATAATGATTTTTTCCATTGGCCAAGCTATGGGAACGCCAAAGCAATCATCCATGCACGTCAGACCCGATGTTAGTCTCCATATCTCTGCATCTGGAACTATCACCAGTTCAATCCAAACTTTTACAGCATTACGTCCCAATGGACGACAATGGACCATCGTTATCGGATCAGTTGATGCAATACTTCCTTCAGCCACTACGTCTGCTCCACCCAAATCGATCAACTGGCATTTGGCATCCTTTTGCATTGTTGCAATCGGCTGAAAGAAAAGAGATTATTATGCACAATGTATACATGCACATTAAATAAACTTTCATACAAAGTTAACTTCTTCAAATTTGAAAATTAATACTTACATTTTGCGATTTATTCATGACCATATGTGTGGATTTCATGGGAGAATTCACAACATTTTCAGAATCATCATGACTCTCATCTAGTTTTTCTTGATCAGCTTCTACTTTTGATCTTGGCCATGCTACTTTCCTACAACTGCATCTCCAATGCACGACATATCAGATGTGGGTTGCCATAAATAAGCATCTTTATTTACTACTTTGTCCACCCAAATCACAACAGCAGACGGACCGAGTGGAATACCATTAACAGTATATTTTGGATCAGTGGCGTGGATTCTTCCTTCGGCAACTACACCTTCACCCTCAGTCCAACCGTAAATCTTGCAAGTGTCTTCGATGATGCTGGTACTCTAAAAATGAGAAGTGAAATTCAAGACTTTAGTATGCTATACAAAACAACGAATATGTGTTAAATTTTTATTCAGATGGGGGGGTGTGCTCGCTGCATTTTAGACATCAATAAGCTTGCAGTATATTACACTAATATACTTAACGTGAAAAAAATTACCGTACTGGATGCACTACAGTTCAACCGTGTTCGCAGCGGGACCTTGATGCAAACTGATGGCCAAGCAACTACCTTATTCTTAGCGTCTGCTAAGACTGCCATTTCAGGTGTAGGCCTCCATAAATAAGTATCTGCTTTATCCACTGAATCTATAACAACGCTCCCAGCATTTGGTCCAAGACGAATGCCATTGACAACGTCATCTGGGTCCATGGACAATAGCCTCCCATGGGCAACAACTCCAGAGGTTCCATCCCAATTCAACAGCAAACATACTTCGTCGTCGATCTACAATTAATCAACCGAAAATTAAATCAATTACTGGATTAAAAAATTAAAATATAAATTTCATTTATTGAGTAATATAAATATTATTTTTACCGAATCAGGTGAGTTCCTTCTCGAACTTTCTTTACCCTGCAGCGAAGCACGGATATAAATTAATATTTTACGAATATAAATTAATTTCCAAAAATTTACCTTCTGGTCCATCAGAGTCTGTATCATTCCCTTCAATTCTGCTATTTCCTCTCGACACTGAGACACTTGTTTATCTTTGGACTGGGCCAAAGCTAGCTTGGTTAAAGTGCAACCCCTACCCAATGCCCTTAACCGTCCCAGTACATGTACAAGAGCATCTTTTCCAATATCATTCTGTGTCGAGTCGGATTGGGATAGGCTACCATATTTTTTGATCTCCTCCTATATAAATAAATACACATAGATAATGTACAATGGTAAAAATTTCATAGTTTCAAAAAAAACCCAATAAAATTAAAAACTATTTTACAATAGTATTCGCAGCTTCCATGTTCACTGGTTCACCATTTTTTTAATGTGAGATCTAATCCACACATCAGCTCTACTTATGGACGATGGATCTACACTTTCTTTTTTCTAAAAATAGAATAACATTAAATTAATAAACTGACAGGTATAAAATAATGTTAAATAATGCTATAGTTAATGAACTTACCATGTCTTCGGTCTTTCTAGCCATTCCCCTACGACCGGTTGTATGCGGAAGTTGTGTGTACCTAAGGGCTGAATATTTCTCACTTTTTTGCTGAAAATATTGAAAGATGCTAGAATTTAACAATCAAAATCATAAAAAGAAAAACTATCTAATATTTATAATGCAGGGTAAATATGTATGGTGAGGATTGCAATTTATTTGAAAATCAATTCATCATGGTCATATACTTATTTGGTATTATTAATGCTGGATAACTCAGTTGACATATACAGCATTCCATATCTACTAATAATATTTATAGATTGAACTAACTTGCAAAGTGTTTTTTTTACTTCATTTAAAATGTTCCTGTACTTGTCATAATGCATTTGTATTTTGTACTGTCATAGGTTCCTGCAGCTAATACCTAAACATGAACCCTCAGCATCCACCAACACTTGGACTTCACTTCTAAAGAAATTTATCGGTTGCTAACTATGTAGATGGATTTGCAGAAACATGCCAGACGAGTTCAGTATGAATGATTTACCCTAAACTCCCGACTTGTTTTCGCCTTCACAAACTTCCTCCAATCGGTTATGCTTTTTATGTTCGTAGGTTTCAGTTTAAGTCTTTCCTCATCGTTCTCCGCTTTTTGCAAATTTCGAACCAATTTTCTTTTTGACGATCTCCAAAGTACTCCCATTTGTTGAAATATAGCTTTTCTTTGCCATTCCTCTTCCAATTTAAATCTAATCTGCAACAATACATCAAAACATGATATTAGTAAAATTTATTTAATTTAAATACGACAGATTTAATTAAATCTGAAAGGTTTTCTGAAGTTATTAGAGGGAAATTTCAATTTATAATTGGCAAGAACTATTTTTAAATTTATCCAGAAGTTATTAGATGGCAATTTCAATTTATAATTGGCAAGACCATGCAATATTAGAAGTCATTTTCAAAACATATTAGAGTCAGAATGTTAAATAATAGATGCCTGCTTCATACCAGAACCGACTGCCACAAAACTTCTTTTAAGTCATCACTAATATTCCTCCAATCATCAATGGTGTATGGAACCTGCTCCCGCACAAGCGGTCCAAGAAAAGAGGATAAATATACCGACCCTTTCCCTACTGGTACACCTAGATCATTGAAGTCAACTTCAATTCAATCCTGACTGCATGACGGGAGTCTTTTTGCTTTTGCTGGACCTCTACCGCCTCTTTTCCGAGATGTACTTCCGATTTCAGCTTCACTTTGTTTCCTAATTTCCAGCTCGGCATCAGCAGTTTGTTCAGGACAGGTTTCATTTTCTGAGCGGAGTCCTTCATTTGGGTCAGAGGGGATATCATCTAGTGGTTGTTCGTCTTCTTCATTGTGAACAGTGGCCTGCTTCTTAGCATTGTCTGGTTGTTCTTCTATTTCATTTATACTAGCTGGAACTTTACGTTTTCGCTTTGACTGTTTGTTCTTAGCTTTGACTGTTTGTTCTTCAGCCTTTCTCTGCAAGCGGGTACGTACAGATGTTGTAGACATATTTTTCTGCAAGTGACAGAAAACACAGTATAAACCAATAACCACATGTAAACAATAAGCACCGATAAATATTAACAAACAACACTTAAATATCATCAACATGTAGCTGAAAAGAGATGTGGCAGTTTGCAAACCAAACAAGCAGGCCTAAAAGCCTTGAGATGATGAACAGATTTGTAATTTTATGAGAAAATGTACATGTAATGCAAACATAATTGATAAGAAAACTACTCATTATCAAGCAATATATGCAAACAGAATTGATAAGAACCTATAACGCTTTGTCTATGGAAGTATACAAAGAACAAAACACAAAGAACAAAAATTGAATGGTACATGCATTTGCAATGGATTAGAAAATTAAATGGTGCAAACTAACAGCCATTCGCAACATTAAAAAAACAAAGCATTAGTGCAGCAAATGAACAACAATCACTAAAGAAAATCAATACAAGTTCAATGAAATTTCCAAATAGCCCGGATTTAATATATAAGTTCAACCATCACTAAAGCAAATGAACAACTATGCTTAAGTAGAACATATAATCTACTCAATTATGCCCTCGCAATCCTCTCTAACATAGCAAACATCTTCATCATCCGCTTCCATTATTTCATCTTCCACCACTTGAATATCTTCCTCGATGCAATCGTGCTCCTCTATATCATTAAAACTTCTTGATGGTGCTTTCATTACAACGTACCAATTAGAAACATCGTTCTCTCTTGAATAAAATACTTGTTTTGCTTGAGATGCAAGTATGTATGGGTCTCGTGAAAATGATGCTTGATGTAAATTAACAAGAGTGAACCCATCATCATCAACTTTTACTCCATTTCCTTTATACGTCCAACGACACTTGAAAACTGGAATATAAAACAAATGATAATCTAATAAAATTATATCTGTCAATATTCCATAATAAGTGACCACATCAACCACTTGGGACATATCTTTAGCACTTGCTCTACACATAGTAGTTGCATCAAAAGTCACCCCACAATTCTGAGTTTCTCTCCCTAAATCTTTTACATGAAAACGTTGCTCGTTGATGATATATCCTTTGAAAGACATGGCATCATCCTTCATACCATAAGCAATCCATTTTAACATGTCATTATGATCCTTGGAGGTAATAGGTATCTACAACAAATTTCATTTAGCATGTAAATTTATATAGTAATATTGATAGTTGAATGAGAATATATTTGAAATCTAACTAACCTTTCTTTTAATCCAATCGACAAAACTTTTTGTATGTGTTTCCCAAAGTAAGGTCGCGTTTTTTGTCATGCGTTGGTCTGAATTTTCTAATTCCTCCAAATGCAAACTAGTATTGAACAATTGATTATAAGTTATATATATCATTGCGAACACATCAAAATATTTAAAACAATATAACATAAACTTACTCTATAAACGGTTCCACCACGGCCATATTCATTAACACAGCTAAATGAGCACTTTCTTTCTCATTAACTGGCAATTTAATTGTCTTCGATACTGAAATTGGACATCCCTCTAATATTCTACTACTTTCATAATCTTCATTTCGAGCTCCTTTCTCCTCTATATGTCCTGATTTCTTCAAAAATTCATTGAAAAACAACATGCATTCTGTTGCAAGATACGATTCTGCAATACATCCCTCTGGTCATGCATAGTTTCTGACATAATCTTTGAGTGTCTTCATATATCTTGCGAATGGGTACATCCATCGAAAATGAATAGGTCCACACATTTGTGCTTCTTTTCCAAGATGAATGGATAAATGTATCATTATATCAAAGAAAGATGGTGGAAAAAAAATTCCAAGCTCACATAAAACGTCAATAATTTCAACATTGATTTGTTCTACCTTCTCTCTATCAAAAACACGTTGATATAATTTGTTGAAAAAAGAACATAAGTGAATTATCGCTTTTCTTGCCTTCTTTGCCATGAACCCTCTCGATGCTACTGGCAATAAATGTTGCATTAATACATGGTAATCATGTGACTTCAATCCACTAATTTTGCAATCCGACAACGAAATCCGATTTTTTAAATTTGAACAGTAGCCATCCGGTCCTTTGAAATCATACAGTCTTTTGCAAAATATTTTTCTCTCGGATTTTGACAACATATATGGAGCCGGTGGAAGATATGTTTTATTCCCACGAGGTTGTGTATGAAGCTCACTTCGAATTCCCCAATCCTCTAAATCCTTTCTATAGTTGGTTCCATCTTTGGATTTATTTCCATGCAACATTGTGCCCAATAGGCTTTCACCAATGTTCTTCTCCACATGCATCACATCTAAATTGTGACGTAATGGAAGTTCCTATGAAAACCAAAACAATAATGCATTATTGGGTTTTTCTTGTATTAAAACAATGAAAAATAAATAAATAAACCACTAACCTCCCAATAAGGCAAATCAAAGAAAATTGATCGTTTTTTCCACCTTGATAGCTCTACTTCTGTAGAACTGTTAGTATCATCATATTCATCTTCTTTATCATAGACATGCTTTCTCTTCTTACTTTTCTCCTCTATTCCTTTTCCAAAATCATTTGGATAATCCTTCAATAATGCATAGATGTTTCTCCCAGAAAGCATTCTAGGAGCACCATCTGTCTCTATGGTATTATCAAACAATGCCTTTTGTTTCCTCCGTGAATCTGAAGGAGGTAGAAATCTTCTATGCCCCATGTAGGCGAACTTTCGACTATGTTTCAACCAACGAGAATGGGTATTGACACCACATAATGGGCAAGCTTTTTGCCCTTTCACATGACATCCAGCAAGATTTCCATAAGCCGGAAAATCATTAATCGTCCATAACAAAATTGCATTCAGTTTAAATAAAGTTTTACTAAATGCATCATAAGCAGTAACTCCATTAGACCACAAGTGATGCAAGTCTTCCACCAAAGGCGCCAAATATACATCAATATCATTCCCGGGTTGCTTCGGGCCTGGAATAAGTAAAGTTAACATAATATTTTCTTTCTTCATACACAACGTAGGCGAGAGATTGTATGTCACAAGCATTACCGGCCAGCAACTATATTTCGAACTCAACATGGAAAATGGATTGAATCCATTTGTAGCAAGACCAAGCCTAAGATTGCGTGGATCAGATGAAAAAGATTTATACTTTTCATCCACCATTTTCCATGTCATAGAATCCACGGGATGACGCATTTTTCCATCGTTACTTTTATTATTAAAATGCCATCTTAATTCTTCAGCCATCTTTTGAGATCTATACATTCGTCTAAACCTCGGAATGATTGGGAAATATCTCAATACTTTAACTGGAACACCTTGTATAACCTCTTCAGTATCTTGATTTTTCTTCCATCTCGAGGAACCACATTTTGGACAACTTTCTAAATTTTTGTATTCTTTTATGAAAAGGCAACAATCATTCTCACAAGCATGTATGTAACGACCCGTATTTTACGGATCGAAAAGTTTGTCAAAATCTGGAATTTTTAGTGTTGTTGAGCCATTTCAGATTTTAGGCAAAATATTGTTTAAGTCTTAGGTCGACATTTTAGGTCGACATTTTAGGTCGACTTTTTAGGTCGACATTTTAGGTCGACTTTTTAGGTCGACATTTTAGGTCGACATTTTAGGTCGACATTTTAGGTCGACTTTTTAGGTCGACATTTTAGGTCGACTTTTTAGGTCGACTTTTTAGGTCGACTTTTTAGGTCGATATTTTAGGTCGACTTTTTAGGTCGACATTTTAGGTCGACTTTTTAGGTCGACATTTTAGGTCGACTTTTTAGGTCGACATTTTAGGTCGACTTTTTAGGTCGACTTTTTAGGTCGACTTTTTAGGTCGACTTTTTAGGTCGACATTTTAGGTCGACATTTTAGGTCGACTTTTTAGGTCGACATTTTAGGTCGACTTTTTAGGTCGACTTTTTAGGTCGACATTTTAGGTCGACATTTTAGGTCGACTTTTTAGGTCGACATTTTAGGTCGACTTTTTAGGTCGACATTTTAGGTCGTGGACGACCTAAGGATTTCCAGCCTATAAATACATGGTTCTACTTCACTTTTTGGGATCGGGATTTTGAAGCGACGAAGTGCTGCCATTTTGAGAGCTCGACTTCTACACTTCTTCACTTCTTTTCTCCACTCTAATCTAGTGATTCCTTCCATCCAAGTTGAAGATCAAATTGAAGATTCAAGAGCTTAGATTGAAGATCTGCATCCTTTGAAGTGAGATTTCATCGTTTGAAGCGGATTGGTGATAGATCGAGATTGATCCCTCGCTGTCCAGATCTGAAGTGTGATGCTTTTGGGTTGTTTAGGTGATTTGGTGAGTGGTGATTATCTCTCACACGGATCCAAAGGAGTATATCGGATCGTTGGCTTGATTTGGTGTTAAAATAGTGATTTCCATGCATTTTCCTAATCCTAAGTATAGATCCATATAGATTCATTGTTCATGATGATTTGGCATCCATTTTATCACATGTTAACCTATGCAAGTTCATTCATCAAGTTTATAAAGATATTGTTCATGTTTTCATGCTTGTTGGACTTTCAACTCTTTAATTACGAAAATGCCATTATTGTTATAATTGTCTACTTAGATCATATTTGAATGTTTGATTGCTTGGATTAATGTTTGATTTGATTGATTGTTATGAATTAGATGATTGATGATTTGATTTAGACCGAAGATGATTCAAAAGCTAAGAGAAAGGCTCTTGAATTGGGAAAGCTGCTCGTGGCATATGTAGCGGGATGATGAAGCTCTTATGCATTGATTTGATGTGATGTTGAGATGAGGCTTTGCGAGGATGTGATGAAGCGAGGCAATCATGTGATGAAGACTTGGTTTAATCCAGACGGGATCATTCCAAGCATGTTGATAACTCGGTGAAATGGTTCGGGTTGAGGATAATGGATGGATATGAGAATAGTCGTCGAGGAGGATGACTAGGAGGCTTGGGTCTCATCGTTGTTGAAGGTTCTAGCATGCTCCAAGCAAGAGTACATGGGGACGCCCAAAAGACTAACCGTTGATGGTCGAGTACTCTGGACAGATTCGATAATCCTAGGCACGAGTCACGACGACGTGCGGGAGTTATGTCTAGAACCGGGGTTTCCATTAGCCCTTGACGGACGGCTGAAAGAATGTGCCGGTCATTCAATTAACGGTGAAATCGAAGTAATGATAACAGTGATAGCCAGAGTCATGGATGTTTGGTTGTATCGTCATTCGGTCTCAAGAGCGGTATTTCCTGGGTGCTTATCTGACCTTGGTTTAGACCTTGGGATTTGTACTTGGAAAACATCGCTCTTGACTCGAGTGATAATTGCTTTACTTTAAATTGTATGCTTTGCTATGCTTGCTTCTGCTTAGTGTGTGTCTGGGGGCTATCACTGTAGAATGAGGTTGGAGTGGGAGGGTTGTATTCCTATTCCTTTTCCTTTATGCTCTTTTGGTATGTTGTTAGTTAATTTACTGCTCACTAAGACAGTTGTCTGACTCAAGGCTTTATGTTTTAATTCTTATTGCCTTGGGCTGTTCGTCCATTTTTGGGACGGGCAGACTAGGTAGCAGGTGACAGGTGCTGTTCTTGCTTCTCACGATGCTGATATCGAAGACAAGCTAGAGGGTTGCATATTATCTTCTTACTATATGTACTGGGTGTTCCGCTGTCTGTATTTTCTCTGAGTGTTGTAGTGAGGCTTGATGTATTTTGATGACTTGACTATTCAGATGCTTGTATTCAAATAATTATGAAGTTTTATTGATGAGATTCTATTCTGTGAAGCTTCACTATATACATATGTTCTATTGTATTTTGTCCATGCGCTGTGAGTAATACGATAGATTCTGTTGTTTTATTTTACCCTGACAATCGTCCATGGTCACCTGGCACACTTTACAGCGCACTTTGTCTAGGTTCGGTGCAGGGGTCATGGGCGGTCGTCACAATGTATCTTTTCAAAACCCATGTCGAATGCTTTAAGAAATTTCTTGACTTCATATAAGGTTTTAGGAAGCACGTTATCCTTCGACAGAAATAGATGTTGCACAGCTAAAAGCTTATCAAAACCACTATCGGACAAGCCAGTCTCGCATTTAAGATTATACAAGACGGTGATGGCAGATAATTTTGTGTGATCTGTGCAACCAGGATATAATGGAGTTTCTGCATCTTTCAAGTTCTTGACTAACTCATCCTCTTTTCTTCGAGAATCAACATCGTCTTTATCATCATCAAAAAAATCTTGATTCAAAAAATCTTCATCTTCATAGTGAATCATCTTGAATAGTTCATATACGTCAAACTTATTTGTTTTATTCTCTACATTTATCTCTTCACCATGGTTATACCATACACCGTTAATGTATTTAGGATCCATTCCTTTTATAATTAAATGTTCAACGATGATTTGGTCATCATGACGACTAAGATTCCGACAATCCTTGCAAGGGCATAAAATTTTTTCTACACTTCTTACATTCCTCTTTGCAGCATGCACGAAATTCATTGCTCCTTATCGATATTCTATACTAGTTCTATGAAAAAAGTAAAAAAAAGTGAGCTTTAGTATTAGATTATATGTTCTAATTCTCAAAATACATATTAAGTTAATCATGGTTTTATCACCTGTTTAAAAAAACCCAGCCTTTTTCCATTATCGACATTTGAAGGCAAATAAGTTTCCAATCTTTGACGTATAAATTGGTTATCTGTTGTAATCAAAAAAATAACTAGACGTTGAAGTACAAATACTTGTAGCACTACTGCATATAACCATGGTGGTTTAGTAGACAAAGGCAAAGAATACTTTTCCAAAAATATAAATTTTACACTTATATTTTGCATTTAACCTCAGATTTACATGTATTTATAATTAATCCATGCATGAATTCAAAGCCTAAGTCTAGCAAATTATAGAATTACTGCATATAAATTCAAAGCCTCAGAATGTACAAACCAACAGTTTGTCCCCTCATGGCTAAAGCGATTGGAAAAACTAATCATGCTTAGTGCAAACAGAAGCAGAACACAAATAATGAGGGGACAAAAAATATATAGTTCTTTGAAGTTGCAGCCCCTTATCCTAATTATATAGCAATCAAATTTTACACCTGCAAAAAATTCAGAGATAAGTGATAAAATAATAAAATCTATCGCACATGAGAAAGATGAAGCTAATCCAAAGTATGATGCAGAACTTGAGGACAATAGCATGCATGCCATCTCCGATACGAGCATGCCCCCGATATCTGGTTCATCTAAGAAAATTCCTCATCAAGTTGCAAAGAGTAAGGAAGACATACACAGCAAAAATAAGATCAACAAGGAGTTCAAAAATGTATGTCTCTAACAACCCCAAGCGGGATGACCTATTTCAAAATTTAAAAGTAAAGAAAACTACCACAAACAAGTGAAAGAAATCACCATGGGGCATGTATGATTAGTAATTCTCTTTCATCTATTATATTTTTATTGTATTAAACAGTTCATCTTAAATGGACCTTTAAAAAGGATTTTTTGAGAGAAAATATCCCTATTCCTTGTCCATGGTTACACCACAGTAAGATTCTTAGGCCTGAGAGAGAGTAGGATTAGGAACCCACAACAATTGAGAGTCCTGAATGCTTGGTCCAATTGTTTTGTAACTATAGAAAGAGATCTTAATAAGAAATGCGAAAACTCAAATTAATATTACAACACCAGCCATTGAATCAGTTGACAAACAAAGACCAACATTAAAATGCATGATCTAATATACCCATTTCTTTTAAGAAAACAAATACCAAACATATCAATGCACCATATAAAATCAGTCGAACAAAGATAGCAGTTCACAAAAAATATAATCCTAACAAAAACTATGAAAACTGGAATTAAGATTTCCTTATTTGGTAGAATTATTAATAAGTGATTTATTGATATCATGATACTTTGCCTCTAGCAACGATTCAATTAATCAGAGTACAGAGCTCTTTATTTCCATGGATTCCAAGCTACAAATGATATAGAGTGATCGTTTCCACCTTTAAATCAACCATTTCAGTAATAGTTTAGGAAAAAATACGAAAATAAGATGCATTAAAATTCATATAAAATCCAAATAGAATCACAAAGTCGATTTAAAAGATTCATACCTAAATATACCTAATCGATTTAAAAGATTCATACCTAAATATACCTAGATCTGCTGGCTGCCGCGACTCGATGTTGAGTAAGGGGGAATTGACGGAGTTGACGATGATACTTGAGTGCGATGAAATTTTGACACGATTAAAAGGGGAAATTTTTTTTCTGAAGAAGAAAGCAAATTATGGACGAGAATTTTGTTAAGTACGAGAGTAAAATGATAGGTTACGTTTATTTAGTTCGCGCGCGGACTCTTTTTTTTAGAAGCGGGAAACGTGAATTATTTTTTGCCACGTTTATATTATTTGGTAATCTATTTTTTGTTGCATTTACAATAAAACGCCACCGATTTTTGCAACTATAAATGGTTTTTCTTGTAGTGCTAGAGTCAGGTTATCAGATCATTCTGGATTCAGGAGATGCTGTGGAGCTCAAGTGGCGAGCTGGATGGCGAGACGTATCACTTGTATATGATATTATTTATTCCGCTATGTATTCTGTATGAGGACAAGTTTGTATAACTGTCCATTGATGTATTGTGTTGTATATTGACTCTGATGATGTAATGTACAAACCGATATAGTTCTTGATTTAAAGATTATTCATTTATCTATTATATGTTGTTCCGCTGCGAATGTGAGATTCTGATATTGTTTCTGTGTTTTTCTGTTCTCTTTTTCTTCTGTCTTCTTCTACCTCTTCTTTTTAACCATAACAATTCGGTTTTCCGGCATTCGATTGCTCGTCAGTTGATAAAGTGGACGTATTAATGTCGATTTTCGAAAGTCGAAAATCTCGGACGTTACACTTTGGCTTGCACAATGATCTCGACATTCCCATTAATGATCTTCTTAAGGAGTGCTCCATTGGTTTCATCTTCCCATCCAAGGGCATCCTAGTTGAAGGAGGCGAGACTCCATCTTTAATAATTTTCGAACATGGTCCGTGGAGTACATAGAGGGACACCTGCACTCCACACTTCTACGATCACGAACACACATACCTTGCATTCGTTCACATTAAAATGTTCCAAAACTGATACAATTCTTTCTTTTATTTCAAGTACAATGGAAAGGGAACACTTTACATATCTCTACTCTAGCGCATCTCTGAGCAAAGGAGAGTAACCCCTGAGCCATATCCTCCTCGCTCCAGCTCTTATAGAGAGAGAATGAGATGAAGAAAGAGCGCGGAGAAAAGGTAGAAAGCGCTAAGCGGAACTCGATCACCAAGTGGAAAGAGATAGGAAAAAGAGACACATTGAGGAGAAGGAAAGCTATAATCAGGGAAAAAGACATAAGCTCTTGCATGACCATCACGGTTCCTCTTCTAGTCTTCCCTCACCTCGATCTGAACTGCAACTTTCCTCCCAACAACAACCTCCAACATCTCTTCCCTTGACTACCACAGTTCCCTTACACTACCAATCGAAAGGGGTTTCTATTCTTTCAAATCCACCTCCACCATCACCAAATAGAATGCTAGACTCTTGCTCGAACCTCTGCCCGACTAGGGTTAAGTTAGAATGTGACCTTAAGGACATTCCCAAGGAAGAGGTCGACCGTAGGGTTGGAGAGATTCAAGAGCTGACGATCAGGGGTGCAAATGAAAGAAACTTTGCTTTGCTCTTTCTGACGTCAACCGAATTCATCAAACTGACATTCAATAGTTTGAGTCGGAGAAGAAAGACTATGATAGAATAATCAAAGGGTACAAGAAGGATCCAACAAAGGAAATTAAAGAAAAAAAAGGCGGCCGAAACAACGGCCAAGAATAACAAAAAACTAGTCGACAAGATGATAAAAACTCACAATCAAGCCACGATTGTGATGAAAGACGAACTGAAAATTGCTCACGAAGAGAATGCCAATAGATTATGTGTTTAACTATTTATATCTCACGCTATTTACTATGTAGGAATATAAACCATGTTGTGCTCTACTAACTTATAAAAACATTGTTTGATAATTGGTTACAAATTTGTGATAACTTAAGAAATTCTTTTAGTTTATAATATATAAAATCAAAGAATTTCATTTTTAATATATTGTTTGATAGATCTAAGTCAATATAACTAAAAGAACTTGTCTTGATTAAGTTTTCTTTTAAGCTTCGCTAGGGAGTTTTTGTAGTACCTACAGGGATTTTGAAAGTACCAATTTTGATACTAATAGTAATACTTTTGATTAGTCCATACAGAGTGTTATAATGATCAACCAACACATGCTTGGAAGTTTGATATACACGAGTTTAGGTGTTCTTCACAAAAGTTATATATATGCACACACACACACACACACATACATACATACATATATATATATATATTTGTGTGTATGTATATATTCTTATATTTATTCTCTAATTATTTTTGAGTGTGATGGTTAATTTTTCAATATGATTACTAGGAGTATAATTGGAAAAAAAGTAAAACCTCTTAAAAAAACCCAATCTGATAAGTTAGGAATTACTATCAAAATTAAATTACACATATTTTCACCTGTTTTACAACAGATAAGAACCGATAAAAAAAGAACTTAAAATTCCATGACTTGATAATATTTATCTATCTACGGTTAAGGGTGCATTCTTGTGCAAGCAAACGGAGCACTCGGAAGGGGCATTCTGAATGGGGCATGAAACAAAAAAGTTCAACGAAAGGAAAATGTATCCTTTTCTGCTGCGAAAAGGGGCGGCGAATGGGGAGTGATTGTTTGTTTATATTGTGCTTTTAGTTGTTTTAAATTATTTTAATTATTTTAGTAAATATTAACAATTGATATTAATTTATAAATCAGTATGAAAATCACAAAATTAAAAAATGAATACATTGAAAAAGAAATTGTACATCAGTATTAACAAAATACAACAGATATAATAAAAAAAAATGAAAGAAAATATAAGAAAGAAAATAAGTGGATTGTAAGTGAGTGATAAATTTTTAAGCAAATTGTTTACCACTATGCAGAACTACCCCTACAGAACGGTGGTCAATGGGAGGTGACAACCCCCATTGGGTAGAAGTGCAAGGGAAACACCCTTGCGGATGGTAGCAATGTTACATATTGGGGTGTAGAGTAGCGCCCCATCTAAAAAAGACATACGTTAGCTATGTAATATTTTAGTTCTACGAAAATATCACATTAGCATTAATATTGTTTTATTGTTTATAAAATATGTTTAGTTTTATTATTATTTTTTTCTAAAAATGAATAATTTTACAACTTATAAGTATTTTTTATATATTTCTACTATTAATAATGAGAATTCAATGAAAATAATTCAACCGTGTCTTTTTGAAATACCCAAAATGTCCTTCTTGTTTTATTTCTTCTGTATCGCACTGGTTCCTCTCTGTCTTTTTCTCTAAAACAAAACCCTAATCCATTTTCATCCACGCTTCTTAGCAATGCAGCCTCCACCTTCGATGACACTGCCTTCGCCTTTTTTCTCGAAGAATTTTGATCTCACTCTTCTCCAACGCTCCCTTCTATCAGCCACTATAAAATCAACTTCATTCTTTATACATTGAGCCCTCCTCCACCTTTTCGCTTTTTACAGATTTAGTATGAATTTTTTTGCATGATAGATCATTTTGAATCCCTGCTCGTTTTCTCTTTTGAATTTCATTTTAAAATATACTGAATTTTAGTCATTTATCTTCAATTTCTGCTGCTTGCTTTCAATTTTAACTCACATCCGTCTTCTGGCACGAATTTATAATAATTCTAACTACTTGCCTCAATTGTACATGGGAGATTTATGTTTACGTGGAAAAACCAAACTCATATTTGTTTATTTAAAAATGTCAAATCTACACTTTGTTTCCAAAATGTTGTTATATATGCAAAGGTTGTGAATGATGATTATCTTTATGCAGTTTGCATGTTAGAAGTTAGTCTAATGAAATTTTTGGCATAATTATCGCCACCATTTAATACTTGATGGATCCAAAAGTATTTTGTTATTAAACTGGCATTGCTATAGCTGTTTGCATCATCTGTTCATTTTAGAGACTTGCCTTAGTTACATAGTTTACAATTATGGTTTTCTTATGGTGTCTTAATGTTTCAAACATGGTTAATGAGAATATTGCATTAATGATTTCCCTTTATATTATGTGGTTTCCAAAATTTGTACTTTTCATATTTTCTTACTATTTTCCATTTATTTATATTCTTTGGTATTATTCTAGAATAATAAATAAGATAAGGAATTAGTAATTAAATAGAGTACAACAGTCATGTAACATTTATGTTTCTCCTCATCAACAATATCTGTACATATTAAAGTTAATGTCATTTTGTTTTCTTATAAAATTGACAAGCATTAAAGAAAAACATTTTGCTCATTATCTCTTTTCTTGATGGCATAAAAAAAATGTTCTTGATTAAAGTGTTTATTTATTCTATTTACTTTAATTTTGCTAGCTTCAAATCTATCATTTTGTTATTTTCCTAAAATTTGCTCCTATATCTATTACTTTTTTTTAAAAGGTCTGTAAATAAAAGAAAATGCAGTCCAAATGCTAAAATACAAGGATGTGATATATGAGTAATGCAAATAAGACCACAAGATAAGATCAATTTCTAGGTGATGAATCTTCCTTTTTTTTCTAACATGCCTTTATGAATTTATTTCATGAAGTTTAAAATATTGTGTATTACGTTATCGATTGTCATGTATTTCACTATTACTGTTGTTACTCAAAGTTAGTTTGTTCGATTATGAGATCTACAAGTTGTACATTAGAGGGAGACTGAAAAATGTACATACATACTATGCGTTGTTGCATAAACCAATTAGGATATATGTTTGAATACTAAATTTGTAATATTACTTCAATAAATTAGCAACCAAATTATGGATAACTTTATTTTGTTCATGTTTGGACTTCGATAAGCATTTTGTTTAAAAACATAAATAATGTATCCCTTTCAAATGCTTTCCATTTTTCAAGGATACAAGTTGTATAAGAAACAAACTATGATTAGTGTCTCAAATAACTTATGCATAGTTTACAACTCGCTAAATGATTTTTCAAATAAGTATAATTTTTACCTAGAGACAACAAGTCATAAACTATATGACTTACAAGTAAATTTAGTTTTATGTGAAAAAAATCTGTTAGAGACATGAACTAGCACCAGTGTTTTCATTCAAAACATTGTGCATGTTTGCATTTCTTTATTCTTCCACTATAAAGCACTTTGCCTACATGTGTTTCTAGCAAAACCTTGTTTATGATCACATCATGCTACACTATAGCCGTATTTGTTTCATTAATTGTGGTCTTTATCTTTACTCAGGTTTGGTTGTAATCATAAATAGATGTCCGTGTGATTGAAAGTGTCCTTACAAATGTTTTCTTAAGATTTCCCCTTAAAATATAAAATGAAATGAATAGTTATAAACAACATTGAAAACATGAACCATAAATATCGTTAAAGCATTCATAGCTAATCTATATGCATATAAAACATTGCTGAAATAAATTGGTACTTCAAAGCGAGATAGGAAAATAAATATTCATTGTAAAATGCCATAGTAAACAAAGGCACGCATAAGCGTGCATTTATACTAGTAGTAAGAGTGGTACTTTATTTAAGTAGAGCACTCATTTTGATGTTTCAGAGCTCGAGTCTGTATCCTTCATAACCTAGTCTAGAGCGCCAATACCACCTACCAATTGAGCTAATGGTCTTTAACACAAATTATAAGTATTTATGACTTTATAAGAAAATTACTTACTTTTTAATTTTAAACTTATATCGTATTATAAATTTAAAAACTTACTATTTAATAAAAGTAATGGACACACGTCTTACTCTAAATGGTCCAATTTTTTTGGGTTCCAACAATGAGCTTAATGGAGCTTTGCTCGGTTTAGAATTTATGATTCGTCGAATGCGTGATGTGTCAAAAAATTGAGATGCTTATTCAAGTCTTCGAATACAACCCAAGTTTTAGTAATATTTATTTTCCTCGTTTATAATTCTTAATCTATTCTAATAAAAACAATCACAAAAGTGATAACGAAACATTAATCAAAGAACTAATATTGGTCTTAGACTCCAAGAATAACCACTAGAACAAGAATATAATGGATCAATGCTGAAAAGTGGTGCGATGTTACAAACAACCGCGGACAAGTTTCCTTTATTCCAAGTATTCTATCTTGTAGTTCTTACATTTCTCGGCATGATATTTTGAGCGACTAAAGAGGGAATTATGCAATGTGTCGGTTCGAATTAGAGTTTGAAAGGTGTGATAGGAATTTAGATTTTGCGTATGAAAATCAAGTGATTTTAGGAACGATAAATACATGTAAATGAATAAAAATGTGAGTATTTTTTTGAAGTTTGTTTTTGAGAAGAGACCGCCATGTAGTTTAAGATTAAAGTGTGTTTTACAAAGTTTCCTTTATTTTATGGAATCATCAAGTATAAAGAGTGCTTTGTGGATTAGAGAAGTGTTTTGTTGGTCTCGGAGTTCCTTACATAAACTTTTTCCCTGTTTCTACACCGAATACATCAACTTTTCGTTGGTCATATGATGGTGAAACGACTCTTGCAAAGATTCTAAGTAACTCCAAATGTCTCTTACCCATTGTATTCCACTATTCATCATCCATAGCTGATGGTTTTCCATTGCTTTGAAATGGCTGTCTATAGAGAGATTTATTATAACCAAACCATTCTTCACTTGAGGGTTTCATTTAACTCAATCACTACCATTTAATTCCTCTATATAAGTTTAATTTATCATTCAAATGTTGCTTCAAAACATAAATCTACGTGGCAGGCTTTGATATCAACTATAACGTCATGATCTTTTACTCAAAGGTCATATGCATAATCATACTAAGGGAAGAACAATAAAAATAATGAAATAAAGACGCAACACAAATTTTCATCGGTCCTTTTTCCCTCTTCTCAATTCTTTCCCTTGATTGAGTTATAATGTCTCATTATTTAGTATTTACTTCAATCCATGGAGACACTACCCGAACAGAGTTGGATGTGCTAGTAAAAAAAAACACAGAGTAACTAAAATGAATAGTCAGCATAAAGAGGAAACTTGAGATCTGGATACTCTTTATTCATTTATTGTCATAGCTATAAAGATGATGGAGTACATAAAGATAGTTTAACCACTCATCCAATGATGGGTACATGGCAGACTGTCCCATCATCAAGATGAGCACGATCCTCATAGTTCAAGTAAAGGATAACGCGGTTGCAGCAACAGATCATGCTCCTCTTCTCATGGCATCCTAAGTACACCACCTCCACCAAAGGATTTTCCCTCTCAACTATCTTCTTTGCTTCCGATGCTTTCATGCCTACAAGCTCTGGCCACCTTGACTTGCCTGCATCATATATTTAGCTATTAGTCTTCTTTTTCTATTAGCTGTATGTGTGGATCACATGCAACTACTGACTACTTAGTGTTATATTAGTACGTAGATGTATGAAAATAAATGCAAAAGAAGGGTTCAAATTACCTGGGCATCCTGATCCACCACACGCCACACATGAAGCCATTTTTTCTTTTTTCTTTTTCTTGGTTGATTGTTTTGTAGTTGATCCTAAAGAGAAACGAATGACCAAATCTATATATATAGGTGTATAATTACGATGGAATGGATTGGTAATAAAATCTGCAATTAATTTGTAGCTTTACAAACCCTCATTTGCATATTTATGAGTTGGTCATCCAGATTGGTCCTTTACAGGACTATAAAAGTAGTTTATTTGCATATTAATTCAGGAGATAAGATCATATGCTCTGTTCAAAACTAGTGTTGGAGATCACCTACTGAGATGGGCCTTCAGATATTCTAAGATTTAATGTTTTTGAATACCTGTCACGTATTTTAGTAGAATTAAATTTGTAGAATGCATAGAAATTTTATTGTTTCATTAATTTACTCTCCCTCTACGTCATTTGGGATTCATTTCAGCTGGATGAATGCTTTCACACTCATTTATTGAGCATAAACATTAACACTTGTTTCTTGCTGGTGGATAAGTATCAAACCTTTTTATTTCATGCAAATTAATTGTATTTATTATCATGCATTGTATGTGACATTCAAAATATAATTTACATTTAATTTAATACAACAATCACATTCATGTAATTAATATATATGATTAGACTTTTGTGAATGTGTGATGGAAATGTCAAAACAAATAAAATGTAAAATAATAAAATATAATTCAATGTTTATTAATGTGAAAACTAAGTCAAATTTAAAATTTAAATCAAATATTTTAGTATATAGACACATTAAACAAATTTTTATTAGACGACCTACTATGTACAATGTTGGAGCTTAATGTTTTTTTTTTTTCTTAAGCAAAAAAAGTTTATCACTTTATTTACACATGCATAAATTCATTTTTGCTCAATAAACACCAAGAAATTATAATTTTTAGCTCGAAGCATGATGTGATCATTGAATCTTGCATGTCTTATTTGGACATATGATGCCTTAGTAGTAAAAAAAATGTACATTTTTGCATTTGACTCAGCAAACATGTAAAAAGCAGAAATGGATACATAAAGAATTTGGTTCATTAACCTCTGTCTTGTCCCACAATCAGACGCATCAAACATTTGAGGTCCAAATCTATAATTATAAATATTTATAATTTGTTAAAATAGTTATTTTCTTGAATGATTATACTTTTTAAAAACCAATACGTTAGGCATGTCCATTAGATGTGTACAAATAAAACTAAAAGCAAATTTGTTTATTGTAAAATAACGGTCATATGCATAAAGGTCTTCTTGCTTATATATAGTTGCAGTTGTATTTCGATAGCTTGGATCATTGCTTATTTCCTCGATGAGAAAATTTTAAATTACAGAACTACGAAGAGAGAAATTAAAAGTAAGAATTTCAATGCATTTTATTTTTGTTCATTAATTTATTTTCGATGTTTCTCCACTGTAAATCATAAACGGTTATTTTTTCATGGAAAAGAAATTGAACAAAAACAAATTATTGGATCCAAGTCTCAACCGAAGAAGAACTAAATTCATTGAAACAGTGAGCCATCAAGTAATTTGGAGTGAATCAACGATGGGTTTAGATGTTATGTTCCCGTTCATCTGTAAAACAAAAGTATTTAAATTTGTTTGAAAATCAAATCATTTAGTCTTGAGTTTATGATCTCCCGTCAAAGAAACCAAAATACTATTTTTAACAATTTGATTTGAATGCTTTGGCAGATAAAGTAGAAAAGTTAAGGTTTTTATATATTATTGTTAGCGTTTGCCTTTCAAGATTCTGAATTATGTATCCGAATCCAATTCCTAGCCAACTGCTTTGTTCGGATTGGGATTTTGATCGTGCTAGTTAAAAGGTGAAAAAGAAGCTAGAAATCAACACAACAAATGAAATAGAGAAAGAAAAAATAACTGTTTATGATTTACAATGATTTAGAGTGGAGGAGCATCGAAAATAAAGGGAGGACGACACGGGAAATGACAAAAGTGTACTTCATTAAGTTAATTTTCATTGAATTGCAAAAGGGGTAATTTTGTAACTTCAAAAGCTTCATTTGGGTGTATTCTCATTATATATAGATATAGATAAGGTTGATTATAAATATTTATTATTTGTTTAACTAGTTAATTTTTGGAAAAGCGAAAAAATATATTAATACCGATGTATCGGTATGTGTTTGCACAAAAAATGGACAAACACCTCAAAGTTGTATGATTTAGTAGATCTTATGTTGTTCTTAGTGATTTGGGTGATTTATGCGAATATATGAAAAACAGGGGCTAAACTGTAAAATAGACACGCAGATTTATAGTGGTTCAGCCAGAATGTGCCTACGTCCACTTTATATGTTATTTCTCTTCTCTTATTTTGATTATAAGTACAAAGCTTTGATATAAGTAAAAGAAAGTTGTTTGAAAGTTCTCTCCGTGCTTGAGCTCTCAAACTTGTCCCCCATTGTTGTACCCCTGCCCCTCTATTATAGAGTGAGGCTGGGGGTAGGGGTCTTGGAGGTATATAGCAGCTGGCGGGCCTGGGCTGACGCAATCTGGCCTGGTGGAGCTGGTCCGGTTTGCTCTGGTTCGATGGGAGCAGGTTGGTCCGGTGGTCCTTGGTTCGGTGGAAGGAGGTGAGTAGGTTGGTCCGGTGGTTCGGTGGAAGTAGGTTGGTCCGGTGGTACTTGGTTCGGTGGAAGGAGGTGAGTAGGTTGGTCCGGTGGTTCGGTGGAAGTAGGTTGGTCCGGTGGTACTTGGTTCGGTGGAAGGAGGTGAGTAGGTTGGTCCGGTGGTTCGGTGGAAGTAGGTTGGTCCGGTGGTTCGATGAAATTCTGGTTCGGCTATGGGGATGGTTCGGTGATGCTTGAATAGGTATGGTCCGATAGAGGCTGGTTCGCTCCTTACTTTCTCCCGGTGGCCCCTTCCTCATCTGGACTTGGTAGTGATAGAAACGTACCCAACATTTGCCCCCCAAAAGTAGGGCATATGCTGATATATGCCGTGCTTTGTTTCAAGTTACCCAATTTCGACGTTCCCCTTCGACTTCTAGTACCGAACCGGTTGGTCCGGAGGTCCACCTTCGTCTATAAGTACGGAACTAGGGCCTTTGTTATCTCCTACCGAACGAAGCAGTCGAGCCAAATCAGTTGCATAGCCGAATCAAATTTTATCCTTCTGCCGAACCGCTTTAGCCTGCCGAATCAGGTACTTAACATCCCTTCGCCGAATGAAACTTGTGTGTACCGAATGAACTTTAGTTGTGAATGCCGAATGGGCTCGTAGCATGGGTGCCGAATGAACTCTAGTTGTAAACGCCGAATGAGCTTGTAGCATTGGTGCCGAATGAACTCTAGTTGTGAATGCCGAATGAACCTTGAGACTCTGAATACCGAATGACTTTTAACCTTCACCTTACCGAATGACAATAGGAATTTGAGCATTTTGATTTTATGAGTGAAATTCTAGACTGCACACACTCGCTTCTTTACTTCCTTTATTCTAACGACGCACTTCTTTGTGTTTGCAGATAAATGTCTCGAAAAGCAGAAACTCGATCAGATAAAAAGAAGTCCCAGGGCGAAGGAGAATCTTCCGCAGTGCCCCCTGCTCAGCCGGGACCGGAACGTCACGGATCTACCCCGAGATCACTAGTGGACGGGTACGGCCCTCAGGAGCTTCTGAACTCCCCGCCCGATTGCTTTCCCAGCTCCCTTAAGGAGGAGCAGCTCGATGTCATCTCTCGTTCTTTCGGAATTGATAGGGCGCGCATGCGGTTGCCAGGGAGAGACGTTATGCCATATGACCCTCCCGAAGGGTACTTTGCCTACAGCAGATACCACTGCATGTGTAGTGCCATTCCGCCTCTTAATGCTTGGGTAGCCAGCTTCCTTACATATCTAAAGGTGGCCCCATTCCAGCTTCAACCCAACTCCTATGCTATACTGGTGAGCCTCTTCGTCATCTTCCAGAGGAAGTATGGTCGTGCTCCTTCCAACCGGGAGATCCGGTACTTATATAATCTGAGGGGCTATAAGAAGGGGTCCCCATACATCAGCTTGGAGTCAGCTGTAACCTTCAAGTCGGTCTTGGATCTGTATTCCAAATTCAGCATGTTCAAGAAGGAGTGGTTCTTCGTTAGGGACGATTCTGTTTCTATTCGGCGTTTTACTTCTGGATGTAAGTCGATGCTTTATTTATAATCTCCATTCTGATTGCGATGCTTCTTCTCATACGTTTGCATTTTTGCTAGCGACAGGTGGCTTTGCGGTTATGGAGACTGATCGCCTGGTTCAGACGGCGGCTGAGATAGAAGCTATCCCTGGGAGAGATAGATCAGCTGCCTACCTGATCAGAAACGCGACCCTTCTGGAGTGTAACTTGATCCTTCCACAGCAGTCAGTAGTCAAGCTGAGGGAAACGGCGGAGGAGAGGGCGGCTGCTCAGGCTAAGGGAGGTGTCACGATAGAGAGTGGTAAGAGAAAACCTTTCACAAAACCTCCAGCCGTCGGAGGTAAGAAACTTAAGAAGTCGGACGGTCCTTCCCCCAGCAATTGTCCACTTACCCAGGGGGAGTAAGATGTGGAGGAGGAGAGAGGTGAGGGTGGAGATGACCGGGAAGGTGGCGACGGTGGTGATGGCATCGGGGCCTTGCTTCCTGGGCAAGCAGGCGAGATTCAGGAGTGGACGGATGATGCATTCCAACAATTTTTCGAGGGGCTGGACGGGGAACCGGCTCTGATAGAGAAATCTGGGAAAGCTGACAAGGCTGGGACTGGTGCAAGCGAGCCTCCTCAGATTATTCCAGCCAAGGTGGCTCCGACGACTCAAGGTGAACTTTTGACTCCTGTGGGCTCCATTTATGATAGGGACTTAGGAATATTTTATGATCCGCTCCCGTCCTGGAATGAAATTCAGGGCTCATTGCAGTATCCTACTCCCCCCCAGGGTTTGTACAACCACAGATGTGTTTTCTTTCTTTTTTTAACTTTTAATTTACCGTGTTTTCTCGAATTATGGATCAATGTAAGCTTGTGACACTTGTTCTTCATATCATGAGCAGGTAAAACGGCCAAGGCCTCAGATCTTCGGCACAGGCTTGAACAGTACAAGCTCTCCAAAGCTTCCGCCAAGCCGAAGATTCCGACCCACCGTTCCGGGGATGTAGTCGACTACCGTCCTCTTCTCGGGGTTATTGAAGAGGGTATTCAAAAGAGAAAGAGGAGTCATCCCTTATCCGAACCTTCACTCGGTCCCCAGCCCCCAATTCAGCCTCTTCATGATATCACAGAGGAGGATACTGAGTTCGCACTCTCCGCGCCTGTCTGAAAATCCTACCGTCACTCGGATTGATCGTCCTGACTTGGTTCGGAATCCATTTGCGGGTCATCCTGACCTGGATCCAAGTTCCCATGATATTACTTTTGACGAGGTTACCGGTGAGCACCTTCTTCCCCGCAATCCCATGGTACGGGTGCTTGACGAGGCTAAGTCCTTAGATCTCGATTTACTTACCACTCGGATAATTACCATGGGAGACGAGGCCAAGGCTAATTTTGATCGGGTGACGGAGGAGACTAGGAAGCTGATGGGGCATCATGCCCGGCTGGTTAAGGCTGGAGAGGAGATTGGGAGTGCCAACATCCGACTACGATTGGTGGTTTCGGATCAGGCCAAACAGCTCGTTGATTAGGCCATTCAGATTTCTCAGCATGAGGCTGCTTCTGGACGACTAAAGAAAACCATGGAAGAGGCCAGCCGGGCCGAACTGCGGAAAATGGAAGCTACTTGCAAAGAACGGATCGACATGGCTATTGCCACGGTGGATGAGGTTCGGAAAGCGGATCTTGAGCAGGTAGAGGAGTTGTCCGGGAAACTTGAGGCTGCAGAGCTTGCTCAAGCCAAGTTGAGGGAGGAGATGGAGGCAATGCGGGAATCCCTTCTGGTTGACTGCTCGAGATACCGATCGGAGAGAGATGCTGCCGTTGAAAGGTTGTCGGCTTCCGAGGCCCGGATGAGGGAGTTTGAGGAGAATGAGGGGATGATGGACGAAATGCTTCAGGACATGTACTTCCGAACCTAGAAGCAGGGCAACCTATCCTGGATGGATGATTATCCTAGGGTCATGGCTAAGATCTATCTTCAGGCTCTGGAGGAGGCCAAGGCCGATGCGGATAAAGATGGTGGCGTGGCCTTTAGCATGGATGTGGTCACTGCCCAGTTTGCCAAGGGGGAGAAGGTGGCGGTGAAGGAGGGTATGCGGTTGCTTGCTGCTGAGGAGGCAGGGGTGCAAGTAGATGATGACGACCAGGATGGCCAAGAAGCAGATGTTGGTAAGTCTTCCTTTTTAGTTTCCCCATTAACTTGGTTGCTTCTCCCTAATGAATCCCTTCTCTGTCTGGACAGGTGGGCAACAGGACAAGGAAAAAACTCCAATGCAGCCGGCCCCTTGATTATACCTGGAAAAACTCCTTTTGTGGACTTGACAGGGTTGTAGATGTTAGTCTTAAAACAGTAAAGTAGCTTTTAGGTTGTATTATTTTGCTACTTGTAATAAATAGCTCTATTCTTGATGTGTAATTCTTTAACTTAAGCTGATTTTGTCGTCTTCCGAATGTTTGTTGCTATTTTGACATGTCGTATGAGAAATATAGCTATGTATATTCTTGTAATTGAATTGTGTTTGATGTCAGGTTCTGGTTTTAAAACATAATTTCATGACTTGCAATATTAGCGTGTGGTGTGAAAAAATTATAGTCATGTATTTGTACACAAAAGAAGAAAATACCGCCTTTCATGTTTTAATCGTAGATGGCAGTTTTGAATATCTTGTATGATCGAGCATGGAACGCAGTCGAATGCCCTGCCATCCAATCGTGAGTCCCTACACCCATTGGCGAGTATCTCCTACTCTGCATCCTGTACTTTAGGGACTGTTATAGAGGATAGGAGAAAAGCTTTTTAAGTAAAATTGAAATATGTGAAAAAGTAAAACTTCCAATCACGGAAGGCCTTCGATGTGCTTAAGCTCGTGGCAAACGGGTTTTGTAGTCACTTTCCCTAGTTGTGGGTCTTGGAGACATTTGTCACCCATCTTACGCCTCCGCGGGGAGTTAATTCTTTTTTACCACAGCCGCACTTAAGACACATCGGAGCCGAGATCGCGCACAGTAACTACCCGGGCCATTATGGCCCGTAATCGTGGGTATTATTCGATTTACTATGGCCGGCTAGCGTGGGTGCCGATCGTCAACTATGAACTGCCCCTGGCTGGCCACACCTTATGTTGGGGCTTATAGTCGGTTCACAGTTGCCGGCGAGCCTAACGCCGTAATGAGCTGCCTCGGCTATAGTCGGCCTTCTCGGTGGCTTATAATCGGCTCATTACAGTTGGCTTTAAGGGCCGTCGCGAGCAATGAGTTAACCCGCAGCAGAGGGATGCTGGAGCAAAAGTGTCTCATTGGCGAGGGCATAGATTCGCATAGTACCTGTTAGGTTTTGCCTAGGTGAAGTTGCGCCGTAGAGTGCTTTGAGTGGAAATGCTATACGCATAGGATTTTGTTCAACAGAAAAGGATAAAGTTAACAAGTAGCCAAGATATAAAGGAACAAGTTAAAAAAGAGACAAGGTTTTTTAAAGTGGTTCGGCATGAAAAGGCCTACGTCCACTAATTCTTTTTGTTAATTCACTTTATATGGGCAGTACAAGTTAAGAAAAGTATCGACAGGGGTGCTGGATGTTCCAAGCCCTTTGGAACACCTCTCCGTCCACTGTTGACAAAATATAAGCTCCATTGTGGAGATCTTTATGAATTACATATGGTTCATCCCAGATTGGGTCTAGTGCTCCGGGGCGAGGGAAGATTCGCTTGAGAACAAGATCCCCTTCTTGTAAGGTACGATGCTTGACTTTGGAGTTGTATTGTGCTGCCACTTTCTGCTTGTGGGCTGCTGTTTTAAGGACTGCATCATTTCTTCTCTCCTCAACTAGATCCAAAGACATGTGGAGGAGTTCTTCATTCTCTTCTGGGTTATAGTGGATCCTACGGTGGGAAGGCACAATGGTTTCAACTGGGAGCATAGCCTCCGATCCGTATGCCAAAGAGAAAGGAGTGTACCCCGTTGATGTTCTGAAAGATGTGCGGTAGGCCCATAGTGCCGTAGGGAGTTCATCCACCCAAGCGCCCTTTGACTTTTAGAGCTTCTTTTTTATCAGAGTTTTCAGAATTTTGTTGACTGCTTCGACTTGTCCGTTTGCCTGGGGATATGCTACGGATGAGAAGCTTTTATGAATTCCGTGCTCTCGGCACCAGTTGGCGAATTCCTCGCTGTCAAACTGAAGGCCATTGTCTGATATGATTTTGAGTGGGACTCCGTACCTGCATAGAACATTTTTGATCAAGAAGTTAATAACTTTTGCTGAAGATACTTTATTCAGAGGTTCCGCTTCCACCCATTTGGTGAAATAATCAACTGCCACTATAGCATATTTGGCCCCGCCTCGGCCCATCGGTAGCTCGCCGATTAAGTCAATTCCCCATATTGCGAAGGGCCAAGGGCTGGTCATTTGAGTAATCTCAGTTGTTGGTAGCCGCGGAATCTTAGCAAATTTTTGGCATCTGTCACACTTTTTGACGAAATCTAAGGCGTCCTTGCTTAAGGTGGGCCAGAAATATCCGTATCGAAGTATCTTTTTTGCTAATGTTTGCCCTCCGGTGTGATCTCCGCAGCTCCCTTGATGGATGTTGGATAAGATTTTCTTGGCTTCCCTCCCAGCGACACACCTTAATAACGGGTTAGAGAATCCACGCCGATAGAGGATGTCTTCTTGTATTGTGTAGCGGGATGCTTTCCTCAAGATTTTCTTGACTTCGTTACGCCCGTTGGGTAGTGTGCCACTTTGTAGGTAGTCTCGGATGGGAGTCATCCAAGTTGCTTCTTCGGTTGCAGCTATCAGATTCACTTGCTCAAAACTTGGGGCCAGTTGCTTTGAGATGGTTACTGCCCCGAAGATGGTGATGTCTCTCACACTTGCTTGCTTTGCCAATTCGTCGGCCTCTCGGTTCTCTTCCCGAGGGATGTGTTTGACTAAGTAGTGGTCCAATCGGCTGAGAAGTAACTTGGTCTTCTTTAGATATGCTATGAGTCGTTCTTCTCGAGCTTGGAATTCTCCTAGTATTTGATTAACAATAAGTTGAGAATCGCTATGAAGACACAAAGAATTGGCTCCGATTTCTATGGCAATTTCTAGTCCAGCTATCACTGCTTCATATTCTGCATCGTTGTTGGTGGCAGCGAACTCCAACCTTATAGCATAGTGCAGTTTGTTTCCCCTGGGAGTGATTATTACCACGCCTGCCCCCGAGCCTTGTTCGTTTGATGCACCATCCACAAAGAGATTCCACTTGATATCTTCTGCTATTTCCAATTTCTCCTTATCTTCGTTGGTAGTGAATTCTGCAATGAAATCAGCCATGGCTTGTCCCTTGATGGCGGTGCGAGGGTGATAGGTGATATCATACTGACTTAGTTCAATGCACCATTTAAGTAGTCACCCAGAAGTGTCGGGACGATGGAGTACCTGCCTCAGTGGTTGATCAGTCAGAACTTTGATGGAATGAGACTGGAAGTAGTGACGCAGCTTTCGTGATGTGATTAGTAAACAGTATGCTAGCTTCTCAAGTTTAGGATATCTGACTTCTGCCCCAGTAAACCTTTTGCTGACGAAGTAAACTGGTCGTTGCGTGCGGTTGTCTTCCCTTACCAAGGCTGCGCTTAGGGCGTGAGATGACACAGCAAGGTATAGGTATAATTCTTCGCCTTCGCTTGGAGTCGAGAGTACCGGTGGTTTCTGGAGGTGTTCGATTAGGTTAAGGAAAGCGGTTAAGCATTCGTCAGTCCATTCGAACTTTCCCTTGTCTTTCTTTAGGGCTTCGAAAAAGGGGACGCACTTGTCCGTCGCCTTGGAGATGAATCGGCTTAGAGCGGCCACTTTTCCATTCAAACTTTGCATTTCCTTCCGAGTGGAAGGTATCTTGATATCCCTTAACGCTCGGACTTGTTCAGGGTTTGCTTCTATCCCTCTGGCATGAACGATGAATCCTAAGAACTTTCCTGATGACACTCCGAAGGAGCATTTTAGTGGATTCAACTTCATTCCATATTGTCGAAGTACTTGAAACATCTTGCCTAGGTGGCTTACGTGATCTTTGGCTTTCCTTGACTTTACCAGCATGTCATCCACATATACTTCCATAGTTTGTCCTATTAGCCCTGCAAACATCTTGTTGACGAGGCGCTGGTAGGTGGCTCCTGCATTTTTAAGTCCGAAAGGCATTACCTTATAGCAGTATAAACCCCGGTCGGTGATGAAACTAGTGTGGTCTTGGTCGGGAGCATGCATAGGAATTTGGTTATATCCTGAGTATGCGTCCATAAAAGATAGGAGCTCGTGCCCGGCTGTGCTGTCTACAAGTTGGTCGATTCTGGGAAGTGGGAAGCAATCCTTTGGGCAGGCATCGTTTAGGTTGGAAAAGTCAATGCAGGTTCGCCACTTCCCATTAGCCTTTTTTACCAGCACCAGGTTGGCGATCCATTCCGGGTAGATAGCTTCTCGTATGAAGTCATTGGCGAGTAGATTCTTTACTTCTTCATCGAGGGCTGCTGATCGCTCTGCCCCATACTTCTCTTTCTTTGTTTTACAGGCGCCTTGGTAGGATCAATGTTTAATACGTGGCATGCTATGTCGGGGGAGATTCCGGTCGTGTCAGCGTGTGACCAAGCGAATACATCCAAGTTGTGGCGGAGAAAATCGATGAGTTGTTCCTTCAATTCGGCTTTTAGTTGGGATCCAATTTTCAATAGTCTACTTGAGTCGTGCTTGTCTACAGATATAAACTCCATAGCCTCTACAGGCTCGGCGGTGGCCTCCTCCTCTTTGTCCCTAGGGTCTAATTCATTGAAAGTGTCGCTGGTATATCGAAGAGGAGGGGCTTTCTTTAGTTGCTATGCTTCTAGACTTTTTGTGTAGAGGGCAATCTCTACACCCTTCTCTTTATCCTTCCTGTGGTTGTTGCGAAGTTCAGTCACATAGCAGTCTCGAGCAACGTCCTGGTCTCCTTCCACTTCCCCTACTCCATTGTCTGTTGGAAATTTCATCTTTAGGCACCATGGGGCTAGGACAATTTGGAAGTCAGACAAGGCTGGTCTTCCTAAGAAGGCGTTGTAGGCCGAATGGTTTTCTATTAGCACGAACGTCTGCTTCCGTACAATGGAGCGGGGATGGCTTCCAATTTCAACAAAGAGGTCCAGTTGCCCGAGGGGCATCTTAGCATCCCCAGTGAAACCGTGTAGCGGTTTATCGCAGGGAGATACATCCTTCATTGATAGCTTCATTTTGTCGAATGCGTGTTTGAACAGGATGTTTAGTGAGCTTCCAGTGTCTACCAGGATTCGGTAAACTTCGGCGGGACCAAGTCGGGCAGAGATGACCATGGGATCCATGTGAGGGTACTGCCTTCCTTCTAGGTCACGCTTACCGAATGTGATGTCATTACTTTCTTTCCGCTTCGGGTGGCACTCTTCTATAACCGAATTGACATAGTCTTTATTGTCTCTAAGCGACTTTCTGTATCTTTCCATCTCTTTCTAGCTTCTGTCTGCGATGTGCGGCCCTCCTGAGATGGTATGGACCACTATCTTCTCTTGACTAGAGCTGCTAGCGTTGCGGTTTCCTCTATCGGCCCCCGGTGAGGGTAGCCTTGGGTTTTCATCGGCAGGAGCTGGGGTCCTATCCTGACCTTTTACATAACGTTCCAGTTTCTTCCTTCTGATATGTTCCTCAATCAGATCTCGGAGATGATGGCATTCGTTGGTATCATGCCCGTGAGATTCGTGGAAGCGGCAGAACTTTCCAGACTTCTGTGCGTTATCTGATTCCTTCTTGTATGGTGGGCGTTTGTATCTAACTTCGCCTTGGGTGGCAAGGAAGATATTTTCGACGGTCTCGTTCAAAGGAGTGTAAGTGTCGAATCTTGGTCCTGGCCGATATAGGCGCTTTTCTCCCTTCTTGCCCCCAACATTGTCTCTGGAATCATTTCTTCGAACGTCCCTTGCCACAACAGGGGCGTTGCCATGGGTTGTCTTATTTTACTGTCCTGACTGCCCCTCAATGGCAGCATCCTCAAGCCTCATGTATTTCCCGGCTTCATGGAAGAAATCGGGTAAAGTAGCTGGTTTTTCTTTTGTTAACCTTCTAGCAAATTTAGTGTCCGGGTGCACACCACTACAGAGGGCCATTAGGATAAGCTTCTCATCGGCATCTTGGACTGCGGCTGCCGCGGCGTTGAATCTGGTTAGGTATTGCTGCAGCTTCTCTCCAGGTTTCTGTTTGATGCTGGATAAGGAATAAGCATCCTTAGGTTGCTCCACATGAATGTGGAACTGACTGATAAATTTTTCCTTCAACATTTCCCACGAGCTGATGGATCCCTGGGGTAGATGACAGAACCAGGAGATAGCAAGATCTGCTAAGAAGAGCGGAAAGCATTTGCACAGTACTCCCTCTGTCACCCCACTCATGAGCATATGTTGTGTGTACCTCTGTAAGTGTACAACGGGGTCAGAGGTCCCTTTGTAGGGTTCCATTGTTGGCATCTTCCATTCTCGGGGGGTGATAGCAATTTCGATATTGCAGGCGAAAGGGCTGGTTACCCTAGCGCCTATCCCTCGATCTCTTTGCTCCCGTTGCACACACTCTCTGAATAAGCGTGCCATCCTTTCATCAGAATTTAGAGCAGATAGAAATGAGTTTGGTTCTGTCCTGTGGGATTGATTCCGTCCAGATGACCTGTAGGGATGGTATCGTCTATCATTCCTCATATTTTCCAGTGGCTGCCTTTGATCTTCTGGGATCATGCTAGGGTCAGCTACAGTTGGCCCTTGCCTTGATCTTCCCCTGCCGGGTTCTGATCTAAGCACTTCCTCGGGTCCAACTTCGGGCTGGACTCTAGCTCGGCCCCGTTCACTGGCGTTTCCGTGGTTAGGTAGTATGACAGGCTCAGCTACAGTTGACCTCCGTCCGGTACCTCCCCCGTTGGGTTCGGTACCAAACGTTTCCTCAGGCCTAACTTCGGGCCGTGCTCGGTCTCTGCTCCTACCATGGCTATTTCTGCCGTTAGCTCCTTCGAAGAAGGAAGATCTTTATTGTCTCTGAGATTCTCCAGACTGGGACTCGCCCCATGATTCAGTGTTGCGGTTGGATTCTTCAGCGTCCCTTAAGCGTGACATGAGATGGTCCACCAAGGCTTCCTGCTGGGACGTGAAGCGATTAGTTACTTCAACCACAACTCTGTCCAAATCTGCCCTAGTAATTGCTGTAGGCTGTTCTGTGGCAGGAGTGGTTGGGTTAGCCTGTCCTTCATTTGTTACTATTGCTGGAGGAGGACGATTTACTTGATTCGTGATGGCTGGATCTGGAAGACTGCTGGATGCGATGTTTTTTCCTTTGTTAACATCTTTTCTCTGTTTGGGAGGCATGTTTTTCAAGTGGCGGACGATGCTGTTAGGAAAACTCGTTAAGTGGATGAAGCTGAAGCTTCGAGCTTCTACCTTCTCAGTGAAAGCACCAAAAATGTTTGCACAAAAAATGGACAAACACCTCAAAGTTGTATGATTTAGTAGATCTTATGTTGTTCTTAGTGATTTGGGTGATTTATGCGAATATATGAAAAACAGGGGCTAAACTGTAAAAAAGACACGCAGATTTATAGTGGTTCAGCCAGAATGTGCCTACGTCCACTTTATATGTTATTTCTCTTCTCTTATTTTGATTACAAGTACAAAGCTTTGATACAAGTAAAAGAAAGTTGTTTGAAAGTTCTCTCCATGCTTGAGCTCTCAAACTTGTCCCCCATTGTTGTACCCCTGCCCCTTTATTTATAGAGTGAGGCTGGAGGTAGGGGTCTTGGAGGTATATAGCAGCTGGCGGGCCTGGGCTGACGCAATCTGGCCTGGTGGAGCTGGTCCGGTTTGCTCTGGTTCGATGGGAGCAGGTTGGTCCGGTGGTCCTTGGTTCGGTGGAAGGAGGTGAGTAGGTTGGTCTGGTGGTTCGGTGGAAGTAGGTTGGTCCGGTGGTACTTGGTTCGGTGGAAGGAGGTGAGTAGGTTGGTCCGGTGGTTCGGTGGAAGTAGGTTGGTCCGATGGTACTTGGTTCGGTGGAAGGAGGTGAGTAGGTTGGTCCGGTGGTTCGGTGGAAGTAGGTTGGTCCGGTGGTTCGGTGAAATTCTGGTTCGGCTATGGGGATGGTTCGTTGATGCTTGAATAGGTATGGTCCAGTAGAGGCTGGTTCGTTCCTTACTTTCTCCCGGTGGCCCCTTCCTCATCTGGACTTGGTAGTGATAGAAACGTACCCAATAGTATGTTCAATAAAATTATCAATATAACAATGTGTATATATATTTTTTTGTAAAAATATAAAGTTGCACTAATAACATATACCCTTTTTTTTAAATGGGGAGTTAAATACAGCCTAAACCTAATGACTTGACAAGCCTGGTCGACTACCACCTCGGAAGGATTGTCTTTGCAACCCCACCTAGGGGGTTTGCCACATCTCCCCTTCTGTTGTGGTGGACATTTTTAATAAAAATGTTATTTTTAAAAATACGATGAATACAATAAAAGGACATTATATCACACCTCTCGGCGTGGTCAATTGCATTTATTATCATACATTGTATGTGACATTCAAAATATAATTTACATTTAATTTAGTACAACAATCACATACATATAATTAATATATATGGTTAGACTTTTGTCGATGTGTGATGGAAATGTCAAAACAAATGAAATGTAATATATAATTCAATATTTATTAAAGTAAAAACTAAGCCAAATTTAAAATTTTAATTTATAATCTGTTAAAATAGTCATTTTTTTCAATAGAACCTAATATTAATACTAATGTATTGGTACGTCCAATAAATTATTAATCTTTACAATGTTTATATATATTTTTATGCAAAAATAAAAAGTTGCACTAACCCCACCCGGGGGATTGCCACTTCACATTCATCGTTGTGCCAGACGTATTTCACAAAAATATTTTTTTTTAAAGTTTGATAAATAGAGTAAAAACACATTATATCACACAGATAACATATATAAAAAAATTATCACTAATATTTAAATAACATTAACTTTTGTGACATCAGTATTATTTAATTAAATTACTAACATTGATTTTTTGGAAACATACAAAAAATTAAATGAGACAGTTTGGCTAAAGTCCCTATTAAGTTTCAAAATACACTAAATATACTTGTTAGAAAAATATATAAATTAGGTCCTTAAAATTAAGTTACTGAATAATTGCATATATTTATGCAATTATTTAGTGAATCATTGTAGACATTTATGCAATTATATCCAAAAATTGCAGAAAATTGCAGACATTTCCGTAATTATTCACCGAATAATTGCAGACATTTATGCAATTTTTGGATATAATTGCATAAATATATGCAATTTATTCACTGAATAATTGCATAAATGTATGCAATTATTCAGTAACTTAGTTCTAGGGACCTAATTTACAATCTTTTTTTAGGAGGAGTTTTCGTGTATTAATTAAGTGTGATTTAAAGGACTTGAGCCTAATGTTCACAAATTTAAAACTATAACAACAATAGTTATGGTAATGGTAAATTTACCATTACCATACCAATACAAGCATAATAGCAACCAATATTGAGTTATATCAGTATACCAGTGCTATCGGTATTGTAACGATAAATTTATTTTTATTAACGGTACATAATGTATGTTTCTTATTGGTGGTTAACTATATCAAACAACTTCATTTCATGCAGATTAATTGTATTTATTGTTATACGTTATATGTGACATTCAAAAATAATTTACATTTAACACTACAACAAAATAACTTTTTACAGCTTTTTTTACAACGTTTTGGGAAATAACGGTGTAAAATACCCTTTTTACTACGTTCTTGAAAAAAGAGTTGCAAAAACATTGTTGTTTGCAACATTTTTTTCATGTAAGTTGTAATAGTACTCTTTAACCGCGTTTTTTTCTTAAAACGTTGTAAATATTGATCTACAACAAATTTTCTAATAAGTTGTCCTACTCTTAAACTTTTAATAATTAACAATTAATAATTACTATTAATAATTTTTAATATATACATAATAATTAACATTTAATAATTAATAATCAATTTTGATTAAGAAGTAATAAGTGGTAATTATTAAATAATAAATAAGATATAATATTTAATAATTATTTTTTACTAATTAATAAATTAATAATTAATATTAATAATTAATAATTAATAAATAAGACTACAATTTAATATATAATAATTAATATTTGTAAGTAATATTTAAATATTAAGAAGTAATAATTGATAATTAATAATTAATAATTAAAAAGTAAAATTTAACATTTAATAATTTATATTTTATACTTAGTAACTAATAATTAAAATAATATTTAATAGTTATCAATTTTCAAATATATTTTATAATTAATCATTGATAATTAGTAATTAATAATTAATATTAAATAACTTCTAGTAATAGTTTCGTTTACGCGGTGTGGAGGGAATGTAACTGCAGAGTTTTTGACGCCTCAAAGGCCAAGAATGCTACCACTTTCATGCTATGGATTATGAATGAAATTGATTGTTCACTAAGGTTTCTTTTCACCTATGATCCAGGAATAGGGTAGAACTTTAATTCGTATATGTCTGTGTTTTATGTTTTTTTTCTTAAGTTGTGTTTTCATCAGTTGTGCTTGTAGCACCATGTTTTTTCCCCGCTTTCAATGAGCTCATGCTCATCTTGTTGTAACTTGTGTCTTGTAATCTTTGGTGCTGCAATAAAATGGTCGGGGACCATCCAACCCCGTCGGCCTTGCCAAAAAAAAAACTTCTAGTAATAGTTAATAATTTATAATTAATATTGATTATTTAATATTTAATGGTTAACATTTACTATTAAATAATAATTAATATTAAATAATTACTTTAATTTATCAACCGTTTATAAATAATAATTTATAATTTATAATAAATATAGATCATTTATTATTTAATAATTAATAATTAACCATTACTATCAATTAATTAATTAAGAAGTAATAATTAATAATTAGTAATTAAGACTAATATTTAATAATTATTAATTAATGATTAATAAGTAACCTTAAACAATTATGAAGTAATATTTAATAATTATAACCGATAATTATGTTATATTTAATATTTCAAAATTTTAAAATTTTATGTATTAAATTTAAAAATTAAATTTTGAAATTTTCAAAAATTAATAATTTAAAGTAATTTAAATTTTATGAAATATGTAAAATCCCAAAAAATTTAAATGTTTGAAAAATTTAAATTTGGAAAAATAAAAATGTTATGCTGTAAATTATTGCTTCCATATGCTTCTAGCTTTTGTAACTACGAGCGTTAGGGCACGCGCTTCGCGCATGATAATGGCATGTACCTCGCGCATTAATTATTTTTCTGCAGATTATATATGATTAACACGTTCAAAAAAATGGTTTGCACAAATTCATAGCCGTTTTTATATTGAAATAATGTGTAGTTAATTTAAACTTTTATTTCTAAGTTGCAACAACTAATTTTTATTGTTAATTTGAATTTTATTTGTATTATTAATTAATAAACAACAAATTTGTAGTTAATTCAAAAAATATTTATTTCTTAGATCCTATTTTTAAGTGTAGATGGACATTTAGAATTTGTAAAAAAATTTAACCGTTAGATCCTATTTTTAGGGGATATTAAGATTTGTTAATATCGTGCAAGTTTAAGATCATATTTTTAAGGACCATAAAGATTTGTTAATACTATAGAGGGACATTTTTGATAGTTCACGCTGATACAAAAAAGTGTGACACCAAAGGTATTACAACTATTATTAAAGATATTATTTGACATAAATTATTTTTTTGGTTAATAATAACCAACATTTTGCTTCAATCCCAAAATTTTCCATCATAAGATTTTGCCTCCAACCCTAGAATTTTTGGCTCTAGTAATTGCACTAACTAATCTTTAATAATAGTTGCAATGTCTTTGGTGTCATAATTTTTTGGTGTTAGCGCGAACTACCAAAAACACCCTCCTAATATCACTTAAAATAGGATCTAACAAATAACTTTTTTTAACAAATCCAGATCTCCCTCTACAAATATTAACAAACCTTAATATTACTTAAAAATAGAATCTGACCGATAAAAATTTACAAATTCATTCTATATTAATTAATAATGCAAATAAAAATTAAAACAAACAAAAAATTAGACATTGCAACTTAGAAATAAATATTAAAACTAACTACACATAATTTCAACATAAAAATATGATTAATATTCGTGTACATCATTTTTTTAATGTGTTAAACATATATAGTTTGTTAAAAAACAATTCACCCGCAAAGTGCGTGCCACGATCACGCGCAAAGTGCGTACCGTAACGCTCGTGTTTAGTAATGCCATGCCTTAAAATTTTGGCTCCAAACACTCGAATTTTGGCTCCAAGTAATATTATTACTTTTCCGTGCCTCTCCCTCTCCCCATTCATTTTTCGATCTTCTCTCGCATCCTCTTCACTAGCCCCATGCCACTGTCACTACCTTTTATCCACGTCCTCCTCCCGAAGTACGGGCTTTCACGCGACCTCAACCCGAACAACGTCGCTTCCTTCTCCATCTCCCAGACAGCCATTTTCAACTCAAGCTCAATTTCATGTATCCATGCTATGTAAATTTTGAAGTACTATCCATTCGGACATTGTTCGGGATGAGGCCATGTGAAAGGCTGTGATAGTGGCAGGGCCGCGTGAACTATTAGTTATTTCGAGACATTTCCCCATATAATTCGATTCTGACAGTTTAGAAGTACTGAAGCATGGTGGAATCAATTAATTGAAAGGATCTCAAGTTAGAAAATTGTTGATTTGGTTTGATTTCATTTCAATCAAAATCGATTTACCACCTAGCGATTTTATTTTCTTCAAGTTTGCATTGATTTGGTTTTACTATGTCTCCTTGTAAGGATAAGATGGATTTGTTGCTGTTGAGTTAGGTATGCACCAAATTAGATTTATCTTCTTTTTATTTTTTAATTAGTTAATGTTGTAAGACTACATTATGTAAATATTCATTATGCAGATCATAAAGCCTTTGGAATATGATGTGTACTGATATATATATACAGCCTAAGTCATGGTGCTTAAAGATTTTGCAGAAAATAAATTATGAATGACCTATTCTGCTACTTGGTGCAGCGATGCATGGTGTTATAAGGGGCATGATGGTACTTGCTTGGAATACAAAGAGCCCCCAAATGCTTAAAAGAGTAGTGCATGGTGTTACAAGGTCCTGGTTACACTACTGTAGGTGTGAATCCTATATACTATGGCACATCAATGAAAATTATGCATGCTACTAAGCACGTGTGATTAGCCGGAAAGCACGATGGATTAGCTGGAGATGGCGTTCACATCATAAGCATAACAGTGGTTTGATTCTGGTGACTGCTGATAGGGAACATTAAAGTGATTTTGTGGGATTCATGCAGTTGTAGGTGGAGTTTTTAATGGTTAGGGCGAACATATTAGGAAATGTAAAGGAAAAGCTAATAAGCCTGCCAATTGCACTGTGGGTGGTTAAGTAAGTGATTGCTGTTTATTGCACTGTAGTGTTGCGTTGTTTTCACAGAACAAAACTGTACATTTGAATAATCCATATTTGTATGTATGATATTGGAAAAATTATGTTTTTACTTTGGATTAAATTTAAATAGATTTTTGTTTATCTGCTTACAGAGAAACAGATGAATGAATATGCTTATAACAAGGGTAGATTAATATGGTCTTTGTTCTATATTTATCAAATGTATATGCTAACAATAAGAATAAATAGCTAAAGTTTAGTATATTACAACTGTCACTAATAGTTGTAATACTCTTTGATAACATAAACTAAGAGTTGTAAGAAGGGTATTTGGTTGTATGCTTACAATAGTTCTAAGAAGTTGTAAAATATTTTACAACAACAACAACAACTTAGTCATTATTCCCAAACAAGTTGGGGTTGGTTAGAGATGGAAGCCAAAACTAAATGACAATGTCAATTTAAAAACCATGATAATAATAATAATATAAAGTAAAACAATTAGACAAATAATAATAAATAAATTAAATAAAAATAAAAATATTTAAAGAAATTAAAAAACCATGATAATAACAATAATAATGGTATTAATAGTAATAGGGACCGAAGACCAAACACTATGTCTTATGCTTCTATTCACTAGCCCTAATCTAAAACTTATAACACTTCCCTTAAACCAACTCTAAACAAAAAAACACTCCTAGTTTATGGTTCTGGTACGTAGATCGCTAACTTCCACGTGCTCATGTCCGACACCAGCTCTTCGGATGTATCTCAATCCCTTAAGTTTCTTTTTATTACTTCCTTCCATGTCAACCTTGATCGACATCTACCTCTCTTTGAGCATTCGATGCAGCTTATTATTCTAACGCGGACAGGTGCCTCGGGAGGCCTCCATTAGATATGTCCAAACCATCTTAAACGGTGTTAGACAAGCTTTCCATGTAAAATATTTTATTACAACTTTTTATCGCAACGTTTTTGAAAAGTTGTAATGATATAGATCCTATTACAACTGTGGCTAAGACGACATTTAGGAAAACGTACCTACTACAACTCTTTTAATAGATGTAAAAGACGTTTTTTTGTTATAGTGTAATTTAGTACAATAATCCACATTTAATTTAGTACGAAAATCACATACGTATAATATATATGGTTAGACTTATGTGGATGTGCGATGGAAATGTCAAAACAAAGAAAATGTAAAATAAAATTCAATATTTATTAAATAAAAACTAAGTCAAATCAAAAAACTAAATCAAATATTTTAGTATATACACACATTAAACAAACTTTTATTAGAAGATCTACTAAGCACAATATTTGAGCTTAAAAGTTTTTTTCCTTCTTTCTTTTTTCCCAATCAAAAAAAGTTTATTACTATATCAGCATGCACAAATTCATTTTTGTTCAATAAACAACATGAAATTCCAAATTTAAGCTCAAAGCATCATATGATCATTGAACCTTGCATGTCTTAGTTAGACATATGATGCCATAGTAGTAAAAAAAATGTCAGACGTGCAAAACGCAGAAACGGATGTTCCCATAGGTCTACACTTTTTGTAGTACATAAAGAATTTGGTTAATTAACATCTATATTGTCTTACGGTCAAATGCATCAAATGTTTGTGGTCAAAATTTATAACTACAATAATTATATTTACAATATAATTAGTATTTTTATACTTATTAAAAATAAGAATGATTATATGTTGAAACTGGATCAGCCCGCAGCGGAAGTTATGGGTGAATTTCAATTTTTTTTTACCCTATTGGATCTTCATTGGGCCTATGAAGTCTAACTGAATTACAACATTTCTAAATTTCATTTAAATAAAATCATTTATTTTATTTAAATTCAAATATATTAAGATATGAAATTAATTTTATTTGATTTAGTTTATACATAAATGTATCATACACATATATGTGTGAGTGCATGTGTAACATAATAATCCGTGAAAGGTATAATATGCCCATATGTAGATGTTGGGATTTACATCGCAACGGACATATTAGCTCATTTTGCATGTCATGTATGTTGTCCAAATATGTGCATGTATATGTGTTACAAATATATATATATATATATATATGTATATATGTATGTATGTATGTATGTATATACATATATATACATATATATTTATATATGTATGTATGTATATATATACATATATATACATATACATACATATACATACATACATATACATACATACACATACACACACACACACACACATATATATAGACACACACACACACATATGTAAGTATAAATATATTATAACTAATATATGAAGATAAAACATTTATATATAGATAAATATATATATACATATATATAGAAAGAGAGAGAGAAATTATTTGTAATTCAAAAGTAACTTAGTTTTACAAACATAATAATTTTAGTATTTTAATTAGTATATATTATGAATAAAATAATGTTTTCATCCATAAATAATTAACATAAAATAATCTATTGATGAAAATTCAAAGTTTACAATTTTCAAAAATCTAAAATCATAAAATAGAGCTTAGAAAAAATATGGAGATTTTTCAAAGTTGAAATATTTTTTTTTAAATAAATATATTGATTTCGGCAATAATTATTTAATATAAAATAATATATTATTAAAAATTCAAATTTACAATTACAGAAATTCAATGATCATGAATGAAAGGTTACGAAAATCTTTTTTTAATTAAATTATTATTTTTAATAAATCATAAACAGTTTTTTTGAAATAATATTAATTATTAAAAATAATAAACTTTATTGAAAAATCCTAAATTTTTTCTATACGTTTCTGGAATGATATAATATTTTTAAAAATTATAAAATTGAAATTTTAATGTAATAATTATTTTATATATAATAAAAAATTCAAAATTCAATAAATGTTAATTTAAAAATATGAATATATGTATGATAATTAATTTTCGAATTTGTAAATTCGTATTTTATATAAATAAGTGTACTAAATTTTTTAAATCATATATATATCTTATATATGCTATTATGAGAGAGAAATATACACTAATATATATATATATATATATGAATTTATTAATAAATATATATAAAACAATTATAAATGACAAAATTTGATTTTGTACAATAAACAACATTTGTCTATACATAAATCAAATAGTATAATAAACAAATTATGCATATAACCAAACTGATTTGTGACAACTACATCTACTTAAAAAATCTCGTTTAACTAAACATATAGCAGCAATATATTTAAACAGATATGAAATTTCTCATTATAGAATCATAGAATATAATTTAATTACTGTAATATGAATTAAAATTACCAATTTAATAATGCTTTTGATTCCACGTTGAAGCAATGACTTCCCTTTCTTTTACTGTTCTTGATTCGTCAGATTGCAAGTCTGAAATCACCGACCTCTAACTATCGAATAATATTATTTTAATTTGAAATATATTTGAGAATTTTGGAGTGGATTGAGAGCTATGTTTTAACCAGCAATGAAGAAGGTAATGGCAAGCAAAAAAAAGGCTAGTCCTTATTTTAGAGATACATACATACATACATACATACATATATATATATATAGTTGTATTAGAGAGAAACGAGGAAAACCATTTTACCCATTCTCACTTGATCTCAACCCATTATCTCCAAGTCAATTCCTTATGTTTTAGCCACCCCTAGACCTTCCCAAAACCAAAATTTTGCAGCCCTAATGATGGACCTTAAACCCATCTAAGTCCAAGCCAAAATACTATGCAATTAAATCTAATTTAATCGCTTGTTGATATTGTATATCGATCGATATATTTATAACTATTATAAATATATATTACATTATTTATTTCTCAAATCGTATTCAAATTTTATAACTAATATTTCATAAATATTAATTAATTAATTAATTTATAACAATTATAAACTAATTAAATCGTTCGGTCTTAAGGGAATTCATCATTTCGGTTGTGTAACCCTTAGGTGTAAATTTGGTTAGCGATTAACATCGAATTATTCTAATGTTAACGTTCGCACATCACTCAGCAGGTGGTGTGACATTATGGCCAAATTTATTGCTTACTCATTTTCGGTAAAATCCAATTTTAGTTTAATATGCGTTACCCGGTTGGACATTTGTTTACACCAATTCTCTTCGTCAAAACTATATCACTTTGGACTTATGGAATTTGGTAATGGCCAAAATTCAAACCTCATCCACATTCAACTTTATAGTCCAAATACAAAGTCCTTAGTTCAATAATAACAATGATTATTAACTGAAATGCTCTGGCCAGAGACTTTGACTTTGAGTTGACTTGAGCTGACTGTGATACTAACCGCATATAACTGAGAAGACGAATCCTCTCTTGAATAGTACTTCACTTCCAATACTTCCACTTGACCCAACTATAGTCACTCGATGGATGTCACGCCATGATTTGGCTACAATGAAAGCAGAGATTTCATATTGAAGATCCACAGTATTCTCAAGTCGAGAGAACTGTGTAAATTAGTCACATCGATATTTTCTGTTTGCCTTAGTTATATTAACCAACAGAAAACTATCGAGTGAGTCGTTCCATAGTTATCCAATAACTATTAGCACGTAACCCCTAGGTGCCCCCTGTAGTCATGAGTAATACACTGCCTAACCTTTGGAGAGCGTTGCGTACTCCAGTCTTAACGGATACATCGATATCCAGTCTCGATGCATCTTGACTAGGAACATTTAAAATGGTATATTTGTTTCGTTGTGGTAAATTAATCACGGTTACAACACTTTGTAACTACTATCACAAAATATACTATTTATTGATTTTTCTATTAAATATACTTTTAATTAAGTTAATTAAATAATATAATCACATTATATCAAGTATATAATATGAAGAAAATACCTTTTATTTCGAACAAGATTGGTCAACGAGTTAGATATATGTAACAAATTACATAATTGCGCTTAGGGCATACCCCTAACTCTATCAATCTCCCACTTGCACTTGGGGTCAATTATGGAATCTAATTCCAACTTCTCCAATCAGTTTTCTCAAAACCAATTAGGTCAATCCCTTAGTGAATGGATATGCTATTATGTTTTAATTATCTACTTTGTCGATTAACTCTCTTTGACACTAATAAACTACCTTTATCATGTGGAACGATTCGAAGTATGTCTTTCGACTTCTAGTGAGCTTTAAGTTCTATCATGACCAATTTCATGACATTGTTATCTTATAACAATATTATGAGAATTTCAACATTTGAATCACCTTTGGCTCAATTATAAATTTGTGCATTTATATCTATATACATTGGTTTATTGTAGCGCTATTCAAGTCAATGTTCTCAACATTTTGTTGAATCGACCACAATCACTTTTATTTTGAAACATTTTCAAATTAAAGATTTTAACTTGAATTTTATCATTGGCATGTTATATTCAATATCACTTATAAAAGTTCATGTCCAAACGTTCCATCATAACGAGTTCGTTGTTTCTACAAACAATTCTTTAGTATTTCATAAATACGCGAGAACACCTTAAACAACCATTTAGTGATATCAATTTGGATTTTATATTTGCTCCATGTATCAAATACATAAACAAAACACAATATCATACACAACATAACCTATATCATAATTCCTATTGCTAATGCATAAGGAATCCAACTTACACGTTCTCTTTTTAATAGGGTGCTCTTGTATATCGTTTTGGGACAATCCCTATATCTTTTATACTCACCATAAAAGACATCATTTACAATCCAAAAATGAGTATTAAAACAACTAAAGTTGATTTTAATACAAGCATATTGTTAAAATCAACAACGTGTTGTTTACTTATAGTTTAGAAATATCAATGTACCTTTTAACGTTCTTTCTTATGAACACACATTTCCTCTGCACTTTGATTGAAAATCAAACTATTTGATATTTCTATCAAAATACTTATTCAATCTTGGTGCTTATAAAATGATACGTTTGTATCATTTATTGGATCATATTCAAAGACTCACAAACCCAAAATCGCTCCCACTGACTTTGAGGCATTTTTGGGTAAGATGTGTAAACGGCTTACTCTAAATCATTATTTAGAATTTTCTGTTTCAATACATAAGTAACAAACACTAAGTTTTATCGAGCGATAATTTTGTGAGTAAATCTAAATTAACTTGAGCATGTTGAATACCGAATCTGTTATGCTAATTTCAATGATTGAAATTTGCGATATTATTCTTATCAACATTGCTCATTTAATTCCAACCACATTAGTCTTTCCAATAAAGACACAATCTCAGCCGATGGATCGCATTTCTTTAGTTACGACCACTAAAATCATATTTTGATAGCGTACTTGGAATTCTTTCAGATTTGCGCATCATACCATATAGAGTCAACAATCTTAATGGTTTAATTGAACAACCGAGGGTAATGTATATTTTCGACATTAATAAGAAATCATGGTTTCTCTTCGATGTACGAGAATACTTATTAGACATTCTAATGCCATGTGTTCATTTAGGTTAGTTAATTTCACTTCATCTCATATAATCAGTTCTATCTATGGATCGGATCCAATTCCATTTAACTATCAAAAATTTCTCAAAGAAATTCCTTCACAATGAAGTTGATATATCTTGAAACAACAATTGTTTCTTAGTGAAAATAGAATAGGGAATCTTAAACGCTTTATGAACTTTTTATTTATAAAACTGATTTTAGTTTACAAAAATTATGTTACAAAACATAAATATGTCATTTAATGACAGACCTTTCCAAAAACTTTTTGGAGATTCTTACAAGATCCTTCATGAACAATTATTACGTACAATCTTTCGACTCGCACAACCTGCCAACTCCTTGGCCTAGGATATGTTGGAATTTCTTACAAATCCTTATCTTGTATGGTTTTGTAAACTGTTGTTAAGATGAAATAATATCAACCTTGTGTACTAATCTTAAGTACATGACATATAGAAAAAAACTAACTAAACTTCACTCACAATTAATCGTAATGTGCCCAACAATGTCTGATTACTCCTTGTCGATGCATCATTATGTATCACATGGAGGAATGACTTTTGAGATTGAATCTATATTTATTTTTAGGTACATTTGGAACTCTTTCCAATTTACTCACTTATTCGACCAAATCAAATCATTTTATTCTATTGCATGTTATTTTATTTACTTTTCTTTTATATTCTATGATTTTATCATAAATTTACTACATGTGTATACACATGTTCATGTTGGTAATTAAATCATCGATGAATAAAACAAAGTATGTGGAACCCTTTTGGTATTAATAGACTTGTGATTGCATACATCAATATGTATTAATTCAAAAAGTTCATCAACTCTTATGATGCTCTCAATGAATGGGTGCATAGTCATTACTTATTTGAAATATAATTAACCTGTGTCATATGATTCATAATCATATAATAAAATTATTTCTCAAAACTACGGCTTAGTCTATAATTCCAAAACAACTGTAAATAATATTAGATACATATGTATTTTTGTTGCATCACTTTTACTATGAAAACAAATTCCATAATATAGTTCTATTTCGTAATGAATATTCATAATACTCATATTGAAATATAGTTATATCTATTTTTCAGTCAATACCAAAAATAAACATTATTTCACAAATAATGTTTGGTACATTTTACGAAAACAATTTTCGTAATTTGATGCAATCATTAGGTGCTATATGACATGCTCCTACTATTTCCGCCATTACTATAATAGCATACTAAATTTAGAGGTCCACAATTCACTTAATATTGTTAATATTGTTTACTTATTTCTTATGCTGCAACTAGTTTATAGTGGAGAGTTCTTTGATCAAATATCTTGAACTCAAAGAAATAAATGTTATAGAAAACAATTTTCAATATGAGAATACATTTCGGAATAAAAATCATATTTCATATTCCAATATCAAGTATCAATTATTATTACAATTCTTGTTTCCAATGTTTCTTTATGAAGCAGAAGTGACTATTCATTCTCTTCATTCCAACTTTACCTTAAATTACATCTATTCTTATACATTCGTTTTTCTTTTAAATGGTCAAACTATTCAAAAGAAAACCTTACTACAATATCATAACAAACTTTTACAAAAGCGCATTCAATTATTCTTAACATTTAAGACATCAAATATGTTGCACTTTATGTAAACCGATCAAGATGGCATTTCAACGATTGAGTTCTTAGATGTATCTCGTAGTTTATGGTCTTATGTTACATTAACACAATATGATCCTTTTGAAATCATTCAAGTTGAATAAATGATCTTAAGATACTGTTTATTGGCTTACTTCGAATCAAATAACTTCATCAAAATATTGTACCCTACAAACTATGACTGTTCACCATATAACATTTATATGTGGAAGTACATGGATCAAATATCCATACCCTTGAATTGCATTTAGAGTTCAAAAACTCATAAAATGCAATACACGGCCTAAACCAAATAAACATATAAGTGACCAACTTACAAATGTATTAAGTAGTTGAAATTAGGCACTTTCATGGGTATAGAAATATTATATAACATGAAATTAGAATTATTAGTAAGTATATATTATATTCTTATTTGTCAACTTACAATTCATTTTGTTTATATATGTTAATTGAAAAACGTTTTATCAAGTATATTAAATGCACAAATTTATCATTGTAGATAATTATAATATTATATAGATATGTTCTTACAATATTAGAAAGGTTAAATGTTACCATTTCATTTTTCTACAAGGCTTCCACTAGTCTTTTATGTTTCTCCAAACCCTAAGATGAAACATAAAAGTCTTACAACTTCACTAGTGGGTGTTAGGACTCGTTTGTTTTGGTATTCTGACCCTTAGTTTGCTTAACAAATCATAGCCCCACAAATGATGGATCACATACAACTCCTTATCGGTTGTATCACATACAACTCCTTACCCATTTTTCCTTGTTCTAATCTCATTTCGACCTTGAGTTTGCTCAGCAAATTGAAAGAGATTATTCACTCGTACCTACCATATTGTGATGGCCTAAGTATAGTATATGTACCTTGAGTTTTCTCAACAAATACATATAGTTATCTTACCTCATCTGTTCAATATATGAATAATACTACGCATAACATCCCTAGCTTGAGTTTGCTCAACAACTAAGAAGTATGTAAGTAATTTATTAATATATATATGGTAGAGGACAACATCATATTGAAGATTCATAATCTTCAATATATATATTGAGTGATATCGACTTATAGAATAATACATTTCTTATGAAATACCCCAGTGATTCAAGTGTCCGACACATCAGAAATCATGGTATATGTACATTTACATATGTATTTATTTCTCAAGTCTATTTGGGTTTCTTTAATGTTCTACATTTAGTTTATACACATATCATATAAGTGTTATTGTTATATAACTTTTATATTTCATATTACTTATATGATAGTCTTACGTATAATATATCATTAATTAAATCTTATCTAATTAATTTTAATCAATTAACTCTTTAATTAATTTTAAATTACTATTCCAATATAACCTTTATATTAGACATATCTACTATAACATTTATAGTGTATACAATGTAATATCCCGGAAATTTTGACAATATCAATTTAATAATCTGTTTAATAATTAAATTGATACGGATAATCTTTGATAATAAGATTTGAATTTAATTTAATAATCTGATTAAATTAGTATTAATTGATGATTTTATCTTTTAAAAGTTAATAAGATATTCTATTTGAATATATATATTTATTTGTATATATTGTAAATAGAAAGCTTTGGTAAATTGGAAATTTAGATTTAATTTAATCTGGACTTTTCAAAGATATTTAAATAAGTAACTTTATAGTTTTAAAATACTTTAAGTAAATATTTAACTGTTTAAGAGATATTTTAACTTAAGTTTAAATAAATAAGATTTACAAAAATAGTTTGTTTTATTTCTTTTTAAATATTTCTTGATAATATAATCTCTTGTTTAAATTATAAAATATGTTATTTTCAAATAATAAGTATAATGTATTATTTTTAATATGTATGAATTTTAATGCTAAAAGGAATTGTTATTTTTAAATTGAATAAATAGTGTATGTAAATATATATATATATAACTTAACTTTTAAATTGAATCTTAGGATTTAATTTGATTTCAATTTGAATTTAAGCTTTGAAATTCAAAAGAATATATATTTAAATTGTTTTGGATTTTAAAATATTTGTATAAACTTTTATTTATAAATATAATTAGTTTTTGGTTTCTCTTTAAAATAGAATTATATATAGATAAGTGTTTAAATAAATAAGAAAAAGGCTTTTTAAATAATTTTAAAATAAATAAATATGAGTAATTACTTAAATGACAAGTGTCATTATCTAAAGCTTTATTTACATTTAAACTAAAAGGATAGTACTTAAATGACATGTGTTAACACATTAAGTAGCCAAATAACATGTGTTAAGTAAATATTAATTCAAGATGACAAATGTTGAGAAATTTTAACAAGTGTCATTAAATTTTCATTTTCTTTTATTTTTATTAAATCATATTTTCAGCCTTTATAAATACATAACATTTCCCCTCTTTATTACTTTTCTATTTTCTCTAATCAAAAACCAAGAAACTCCAGCCTGTAATAAAACTCAAACCATTTCTCTAACTAAATTCGAAATCAACTCCTCACAAACCTGAAATCAAAATTCAAAAGCCTGTAACTTATTTTTTTAAAGAAGACTGCAAATCATTTTTTCAAAAGGAAACAAATCTGCATTTTCTTCATCTGGAAGCCTGCATTTGTTCTTCAAGTCTGTCTGTAACCAAGTTTCAGTAGCATGCAAAGCTTCTGGGGATTTAAAGCATTTCAGTTTCAAGTTTTAAAAGATCAAATCATTTTCCAGTAATTAAAGTTTAAGAGTTCCAAGCTATTTCAAAGCTTAAGTCTGCCTCTGTTTCATCTTTAATCAAGTGAGTAACATTCTTACTTAAATTAACTTAAGTAATTATGATGCATGTTTAATTCTGTGATAAATAGTGTTTGGATGTGAATGTTTGTAGATGATTTTGAATATACATGAATGTATATAGGTGTGCATGTATGATATTGTTCTCTGTTATGTTTGTTGCCCAGACTTAAGAAATTCTTTTAAAAATCTCTTACCTCTGTATTTAGTTTTTGTAAGGACATAATTTACAAACAAAATATGATTAATTTGTAATAAACTAAAGTTTAAAAGTTTTAATTAAGTCAAAACTTTAGCCTGAGTGCCTCTGTAAATTAAAATAACAGTGCATGTTATAAAATGTAAAAATTCGTACTGGGTAATTTATAGATTCGGGATTATATATGGAATAGATAGGCTATAACATGATTTTTAACATTAATATCATAGTTTTTAGTCTAGTATTAAAAGAGCAGTTCTGGTTTAAGTCAGAAATGAAATTTTAGTGATTTTGATTATCTCAATGGAACTGGGATGTTGAATTCTTCAATGATGATAGTGGAATGATCATGGATGATAGGAAAATTTTCAGGAGGATTTTTAAAGTTGTAAGGCAGAAATGATTTAGGTTTTAAATTTTTAAACCTAGTTTTAAGTAAGGCCATGAATTCGATTCGTTTGTTTTCGTTGATGGATCGAGTATTCTAAGATTTTGGGGAATGGAAGTTTAGATATAGACGAAGGCATGGCCAGAGAATTAGCTTCTCTGATGGTCGGAATCGCGAGCAAGAAGGATTGTTGACAGGCTTTGGTGAATTCGAACTGATGGTTCCAGGTTTGGTTTTAGGCTCGATTTCGTTTTCGTTCCAGTTTTGATGATCGAGAGGGTGGATTCTGGTCTAGGAAGGATTGTCGACTTGTGGAGATACTCGAGGTTGGTCGGAGTTGGCGCCGGTGATCGTGCACGTGCACGAGATCGAGGATGTATCTGGGTGAAGTCTGTTTTACTGGAGAAGGCAATGCAAGTTCTCGGGTTTTGTTCGTGGGAATCTCGGGGTTTTTGATGAGCGACTCGAAGTATTTAGAGCTGGAGTGTTGGACTCAAGTGGCAGAGAAGGACTCGAGACTTTTGAGTGTTTTTGCGAGGGAGACTCGGGAAATTTAGGGTTGCGACTCGAAGTGATTTAGTGGAGACTCAAGTACTTTTAGTGTTGCCAGGTTTTATACCTGTCAGTTTGAAATTTAAATCTAATTTAAATTTTGAAGCAATAGTTAATCAGTAAATCAAAGTTTGATATATGAAGACAAGTTTAGTTTTAAACTTTAATATTAGATAAATAGTTTTATGAATTTAAATGTTTAAATAGGTTTAAATGTAGTTATGTTTAAATGTTTTAAATCTAAGAAGAAATTTGATTTAAGTTCTTTTAAAAACTTCTTAGAAAATATAAGATTTTTAATAAGTAAAAGTTTTTAAATTGGTTTTAAAAACTTAGTTAAAAATAAATTGGTATTCATTTTAAATACAGAATTTAAAATGAAATTTAAAAGTAGATTTGAAATGGATGTTTCAAATATGAATGGTAAATAATAACTTGTTTATCAATAAGAATAAAGTTTATCTTAAAATAATTAAAGACTTGTGTTTATTTAATTTATTTGGAGATTTAATAGATAATTAAATTATTTGATTAATAATCATTTGGATTAATTAAATAGGTAATTAAAGGTTTAAACTAATTTATTTATGATTAAGATAAATTAATTAGGGATGATTAATTTGTAGTTAGGGATTATAAATTAGAGTATTATTTAATGGTTAGGAATTAATTAATAAGTAATTAAATATTAATTAAGTTATGGTTAACACTTAATTAATTTAGTAATTAGAGATTAATAAATTGGTTATTAAGATTTATTAATTTAGAATTAATAATATTAATATAAGTTAATTACTTAAGGAAAGTAATTAAATAATAGTTAATGAAGTCATTAACTATGGGTTATTAAATAATTAATTAATAGGATTAATTTTAATAGTTAATTAGATTAATTAATTTGAAGATAATCAATTATAGAATTTGTTTAAATGTAATTACTTATTGGAAGTAATTAAGAATTAATTACTTATAGTAATTAATTTAAGTTAATTTGATTTAGTTAAATTAATTAATTAAGTTTAATTAATTTAGAATAATAAAGAGATGATTTGATAATAATTACTTAATGTAATTATTAAGGTAAGTTTATTTAGGGAAGTAAATAATAAGATTATTACTGGAAGTAATTAGTTGAATAATGATTTTATTAATAGAAGTAATTTGAGTTAATTACTTTGAATAATTAATCAAGAGATTAATTAAGGAATTAATTAAGGAGTAATTAATTTAGTTAATGAAAGTAATTAAGGGTAGTTAATTACTGATTGAAGATTAATCAAGGTGATTAATAAATATTGTTAAATTAAAGGTTAATTACTTAATGTAATTAATTTAATTAAGTAATTAATAATTAAGTTGTAATTAAGGATCATTAATTGATAGTTAATGATGTAATTAAGATTGATTAATTAAGTAATAATTAATAAATGAAGTGATTAATCAATGTAATTAATTAAGGATTAATATAATTAATTATAGTTGATTAAGTTAATTAATTTTAGTAAATTAATTAATGAAGTAATTAAAGGTTAATTACTATAAGTGGTTAAGGATAATTAATTTAAGTAATTAATTGAGAATAAATTACTTGAATGTAATCAAAAGATAATTAATCAAGATGATTAATTGAAATGAATTATTAGAGGATAATTAATTAATTGATTGTAATTAATTAATGGTTAAGTAAGAAGGATTTATAAAATAAAGTAATTAATTTAATTCACTTTAAATTAATTAGAGATGATATAAATCATTACTTATGAATGAGTGATAGTATTGAATACTTGACATTGATTGATATCTCTAATGAGATATATGCTGTGTGATATGGATGTTAGTTGAATTGTATGCATTATCTGATAATGTTGATTATCTGTTGTGAATTATCTTTCTTTGTGTATAAAGATAATGAATTAAATTGTTTTAACCTTTAAAACAACTTGGCCTTAAAAGATACGCTTTGGATTTCGATGAGACCGGGATCGGGTTTCCGTATACCGGATTTCCAGGTCTGGAGACCCGAATACCACATCGATCCAAATTTACGATAGGTCGTGAATCAAGTGAAGATGAAGATTCAGAGTGCAAGGGTTATTGTCGTTAACTCTGAGGGTGATTCCAAAACGAGTGTAATGAGATAATGCCTTCGGTTTCGTTCGAACCCGGAACGAACTTGTATGGACTGAATGCTTTCAGAACATCGTTAGGTGGACGATGAGCATTCTAAGATAGATGTGTTCTATTTAAAGGTAATCGTGACCTCAAGCCTCACAAACCGGGAATGGCTAAAACAGGGGAGGTGCAGCAAGGTTAGTGGGTAGCACCCAAGTAGGACAAGATTACCTCTGTCTAGATGCCCCTTTCTATTTTCGACTTAGTGGTGCGGTTGCTGATCCCAACCGTGAGGTATCTTGTGCGGGAATTATCCAGTAAGGGATATTCCGACCTTGTGTTGCAGGGGATTGGGAGTGATCCTCGGTACGGTGATCTAGGCCACGTACTGTGACGGACGGTACCCCGGTAGCCCTGCCATTGTATGGAATCCAATTTCCAATAAGTGATAACGGACTTGATTGTATAACCCACTTTGTTGGCTAGTATGCTGGAATTTAATAATGTAACAATTTCAGCTATTTCATATTTATTTGAAAACCCTAGACCCTATATAATACAATCGAATTTCCTATCAAATGTTTTGGTTAGCGTAAGGTAAAAACTTACCCATGTTTATTTGTGGGGAGTCTTATGTGATACCTTTTCTTTCAAAAAGGTTTTGAAGTTAAACAAGTTTAACCTGTTACTCACACCAGACCCATGTCTGACCCAAGTTGTTTATTTCTGTTTTATAAACTCTTGGGTACTCAAATTTTTACGAGTAGCCAAGGGAATTCAGGTTAGCCTTGACGAATTGTGGAGGAGCAATGGAGCAGGAGGCTTCAGCGTTGTAGATATAGATAGTAGTTTCCGCTGTGTTGATCTTGTTTAGATCTTTGTTTTGTATTGAGATGTAATAACTAGACAGATGTTTATAACTGTCTAGTATATGATGTGTAATCTGTGTAACTCTGATAAGTGTTGTATATGATACTATGTAATATTTATGTGATATAATATATTTTGTTCGTTTCCGCTGTGAGTATTTGTGTTTGTTTCTTTTCTCTTCTTCTCTTTTCTACTTCTCACCCCTTTCTTTCTTATTGTCGATGCGATTTTCCGGGAGTGGAAAGTCGGGTCGTCACACGTGGTATCGGAGCATAGGTTGAGCGAATGCCTAAGCTTTTGGTTAAGTGAATATCAGAACACTAGGTTGAGTGAATACCTAGGTTCGGAAGGATTGTTCATTAGAGACAGGATCTGTAGCAACCTGTTTGAGTCTGAGTATATATATATACGAGAGCGCGTATTTGTTAGTTATATAAAATGGTTTTATATTGTGTTAATTGATCGGTTGAGTGGTATATGGATTCTGGTCAATACGAGTAGCTAACGTTATTGATAGGGATCTCTAAACACTTGACCAGGCCAACGGACACAATATTGTTTTAAAAAGGTAGATGAAATAATTTTACCCAGATATAATTTCTATATAAAAAGTATCATTTTAAATGTATATGGTATTTGTAATGATTGGTTGAGATGATAACAATTTATCGTCTAGGATTAGGAGTCTGAGTGTTGAGGTTGGAAGTGTATTTGTCGAGACTGTAGACCTAATACCGTCTCGAGTGAACTTTACAGTTGTGTAAGGATTTCACAATCTCTGAAGGAAACCTGTTAAGGTTCGGAGTTTATCTTTGAAGTTGGATGAGTAGAGTTGGATCTGTCGGGTAGGCAAAAGTGTGTGATGGTATCTTGATACCTCAGGTAATAGTAGCTGTATGATGAGATACAGTGACGATGGATGTTCCTGAAGATGTTTTCTTTGGAACAAGATTAAGGAAGTGTGTATGCTTCGGTGTTGTGGCTGAGTTCAGCACGGTGTTTCTGTTTGGTTTGGAGTTCGAGTTTCTCGAAGATCTTTAGAATAGGAATTCCTTGGCATCAGTGTCAGCAGTGCAGCTCGGAGTATTTCGTGATGGCAGGAAGTTTTCTGGATGAGCAGTTTTTCTGGAAGTGAAGTTCAGAAGCAGCAGAGTGGATCCATTTCTTCGATAAATTGGATAAATAAGTGTAAGCTGTTCTGATTGGTAAAGAGAGAACAGTCTGTTTGGAATTAGGATGGGTCGATCGCAAAAGTGACTTGCGATTGCTGAGTGTTCTCTTGGGTTGTCAGAATTTTTCTGGATGTCTTCAGAGAAGTCAGGAGTTTGTCCGCATCTGAAGGTTGAGTTTTCTTATCGACTGGATTCCTTGAGTGATACCGGTGGTTCAGTCTAGTGGAAGGATGTTTCCTAGAGATGGAGTTGGTGATGCAGCTCAAGTTTTGCTGGAGTATCTGAGTTTTCTTTATGGATCAGTGAACCTTATTTCTAGAAGTAAGTTGTCCAGTCTGTGCTTGTGTTCTACCTCAGATCAGAGTTGAGCAACGAAAGCAGTTTGGAGTGTATCTCTGGATGGGAGAAGTAAGTTTGGAATCTACTGATAGTTGTGAAGTAGGGTTGTGTTTTGGATCTCTTCTATGTTCTGATTTGGATAAGTATTTGGTCTTCAGGATGGAATTGCCAGTTTGGATAATTTGAATTCATTGAGTTTTACGTATCTCTGAGGGAGTACGTATTTGATCCATCTTTGGTTTTGGAATCAGCAGTTCAGGAAGTTTGGTAGTTGAGTCAGACTCGTCTGTAGTCTGATATTCTGTTTAGTTCTGTAGATCTAGATGAGTAGGAGATCTATAGCTTAGTAGTTTAGATTGTTTGTAGAGCGAGTATCCCGGTATATATATATATACGTGGGGAAACTCGAGGAATTTTATCTAGAATTTTGTCTAGATAATTAGAATTGTTTGTTTGGATGATTGGTTGCTATGGTTGAAAATATATGATTGTGTTTTTAAAATTTAAATCTTTAATAAGATTATTAAATTACCTTTGTTTAAATTTCGGGGACGAAATTAATTTAAGGGGGGAGGAATGTAATATCCCGGAAATTTTGACAATATCAATTTAATAATCTGTTTAATAATTAAATTGATATGGATAATCTTTGATAATAAGATTTGAATTTAATTTAATAATCTGATTAAATTAGTATTAATTGATGATTTTATCTTTTAAAAGTTAATAAGATATTTTCTATTTGAATATATATATTTATTTGTATATATTGTAAATAGAAAGCTTTGGTAAATTGGAAATTTAGATTTAATTTAATCTGGACTTTTCAAAGATATTTAAATAAGTAACTTTATAGTTTTAAAATACTTTAAGTAAATATTTAATTGTTTAAGAGATATTTTAACTTAAGTTTAAATAAATAAGATTTACAAAAATAGTTTGTTTTATTTCTTTTTAAATATTTCTTGATAATATAATCTCTTGTTTAAATTATAAAATATGTTATTTTCAAATAATAAGTATAATGTATTATTTTTAATATGTATGAATTTTAATGCTAAAAGGAATTGTTATTTTTAAATTGAATAAATAGTGTATGTAAATATATATATATAACTTAACTTTTAAATTGAATCTTAGGATTTAATTTGATTTCAATTTGAATTTAAGCTTTGAAATTCAAAAGAATATATATTTAAATTGTTTTGGATTTTAAAATATTTGTATAAACTTTTATTTATAAATATAATTAGTTTTTGGTTTCTCTTTAAAATAGAATTATATATAGATAAGTGTTTAAATAAATAAGAAAAAGGCTTTTTAAATAATTTTAAAATAAATAAATATGAGTAATTACTTAAATGACAAGTGTCATTATCTAAAGCTTTTATTTACATTTAAACTAAAAGGATAGTACTTAAATGACATGTGTTAACACATTAAGTAGCCAAATAACATGTGTTAAGTAAATATTAATTCAAGATGACAAATGTTGAGAAATTTTAACAAGTGTCATTAAATTTTCATTTTCTTTTATTTTTATTAAATCATATTTTCAGCCTTTATAAATACATAACATTTCCCCTCTTTATTACTTTTCTATTTTCTCTAATCAAAAACCAAGAAACTCCAGCCTGTAACAAAACTCAAACCATTTCTCTAACTAAATTCGAAATCAACTCCTCACAAACCTGAAATCAAAATTCAAAAGCCTGTAACTTATTTTTTTAAAGAAGACTGCAAATCATTTTTTCAAAAGGAAACAAATCTGCATTTTCTTCATCTGGAAGCCTGCATTTGTTCTTCAAGTCTGTCTGTAACCAAGTTTCAGTAGCATGCAAAGCTTCTGGGGATTTAAAGCATTTCAGTTTCAAGTTTTAAAAGATCAAATCATTTTCCAGTAATTAAAGTTTAAGAGTTCCAAGCTATTTCAAAGCTTAAGTCTGCCTCTGTTTCATCTTTAATCAAGTGAGTAACATTCTTACTTAAATTAACTTAAGTAATTATGATGCATGTTTAATTCTGTGATAAATAGTGTTTGGATGTGAATGTTTGTAGATGATTTTGAATATACATGAATGTATATAGGTGTGCATGTATGATATTGTTCTCTGTTCTGTTTGTTGCCCAGACTTAAGAAATTCTTTTAAAAATCTCTTACCTCTGTATTTAGTTTTTGTAAGGACATAATTTACAAACAAAATATGATTGATTTGTAATAAACTAAAGTTTAAAAGTTTTAATTAAGTCAAAACTTTAGCCTGAGTGCCTCTGTAAATTAAAATAACAGTGCATGTTATAAAATGTAAAAATTCGAACTGGGTAATTTATAGATTCAGGATTATATATGGAATAGATAGGCTATAACATGATTTTTAACATTAATATCATAGTTTTTAGTCTAGTATTAAAAGAGCAGTTCTGGTTTAAGTCAGAAATGAAATTTTAGTGATTTTGATTATCTCAATGGAACTGGGATGTTGAATTCTTCAATGATGATAGTGGAATGATCATGGATGATAGGAAAATTTTCAGGAGGATTTTTAAAGTTGTAAGGCAGAAATGATTTAGGTTTTAAATTTTTAAACCTAGTTTTAAGTAAGGCCATGAATTCGATTCGTTTGTTTTCGTTGATGGATCGAGTATTCTAAGATTTTGGGGAATGGAAGTTTAGATATAGACGAAGGCATGGCCAGAGAATTAGCTTCTCTGATGGTCGGAATCGCGAGCAAGAAGGATTGTTGACAGGCTTTGGTGAATTCGAACTGATGGTTCCAGGTTTGGTTTTAGGCTCGATTTCGTTTTCTTTCCAGTTTTGATGATCGAGAGGGTGGATTCTGGTCTAGGAAGGATTGTCGACTTGTGGAGATACTCGAGGGTGGATTCCAATAAGTAAAAGTTTTTAAATTGGTTTTAAAAACTTAGTTAAAAATAAATTGGTATTCATTTTAAATACAGAATTTAAAATGAAATTTAAAAGTAGATTTGAAATAGATGTTTCAAATATGAATGGTAAATGATAACTTGTTTATCAATAAGAATAAAGTTTATCTTAAAATAATTAAAGACTTGTGTTTATTTAATTTATTTGGAGATTTAATAGATAATTAAATTATTTGATTAATTAATCATTTGGATTAATTAAATAGGTAATTAAAGGTTTAAACTAATTTATTTATGATTAAGATAAATTAATTAGGGATGATTAATTTGTAGTTAGGGATTATAAATTAGAGTATTATTTAATGGTTAGGAATTAATTAATAAGTAATTAAATATTAATTAAGTTATGGTTAACACTTAATTAATTTAGTAATTAGAGATTAATAAATTGGTTATTAAGATTTATTAATTTAGAATTAATAATATTAATATAAGTTAATTACTTAAGGAAAGTAATTAAATAATAGTTAATGAAGTCATTAACTATGGGTTATTAAATAATTAATTAATAGGATTAATTTTAATAGTTAATTAGATTAATTAATTTGAAGATAATCAATTATAGAATTTGTTTAAATGTAATTACTTATTGGAAGTAATTAAGAATTAATTACTTATAGTAATTAATTTAAGTTAATTTGATTTAGTTAAATTAATTAATTAAGTTTAATTAATTTAGAATAATAAAGAGATGATTTGATAATAATTACTTAATGTAATTATTAAGGTAAGTTTATTTAGGGAAGTAAATAATAAGATTATTACTGGAAGTAATTAGTTGAATAATGATTTTATTAATAGAAGTAATTTGAGTTAATTACTTTGAATAATTAATCAAGAGATTAATTAAGGAATTAATTAAGGAGTAATTAATTTAGTTAATGAAAGTAATTAAGGGTAGTTAATTACTGATTGAAGATTAATCAAGGTGATTAATAAATATTGTTAAATTAAAGGTTAATTACTTAATGTAATTAATTTAATTAAGTAATTAATAATTAAGTTGTAATTAAGGATCATTAATTGATAGTTAATGATGTAATTAAGATTGATTAATTAAGTAATAATTAATAAATGAAGTGATTAATCAATGTAATTAATTAAGGATTAATATAATTAATTATAGTTGATTAAGTTAATTAATTTTAGTAAATTAATTAATGAAGTAATTAAAGGTTAATTACTATAAGTGGTTAAGGATAATTAATTTAAGTAATTAATTGAGAATAAATTACTTGAATGTAATCAAAAGATAATTAATCAAGATGATTAATTGAAATGAATTATTAGAGGATAATTAATTAATTGATTGTAATTAATTAATGGTTAAGTAAGAAGGATTTATAAAATAAAGTAATTAATTTAATTCACTTTAAATTAATTAGAGATGATATAAATCATTACTTATGAATGAGTGATAGTATTGAATACTTGACATTGATTGATATCTCTGATGAGATATATGCTGTGTGATATGGATGTTAGTTGAATTGTATGCATTATCTGATAATGTTGATTATCTGTTGTGAATTATCTTTCTTTGTGTATAAAGATAATGAATTAAATTGTTTTAACCTTTAAAACAACTTGGCCTTAAAAGATACGCTTTGGATTTCGATGAGACCGGGATCGGGTTTCCGTATACCGGATTTCCAGGTCTGGAGACCCGAATACCACATCGATCCAAATTTACGATAGGTCGTGAATCAAGTGAAGATGAAGATTCAGAGTGCAAGGGTTATTGTCGTTAACTCTGAGGGTGATTCCAAAACGAGTGTAACGAGATAATGCCTTCGGTTTCGTTCGAACCCGGAACGAACTTGTATGGACTGAATGCTTTCAGAACATCGTCAGGTGGACGATGAGCATTCTAAGATAGATGTGTTCTATTTAAAGGTAATCGTGACCTCAAGCCTCACAAACCGGGAATGGCTAAAACAAGGGAGGTGCAGCAAGGTTAGTGGGTAGCACCCAAGTAGGACAAGATTACCTCTGTCTAGATGCCCCTTTCTATTTTCGACTTAGTGGTGCGGTTGCTGATCCCAACCGTGAGGTATCTTATGCGGGAATTATCCAGTAAGGGATGTTCCGACCTTGTGTTGCAGGGGATTGGGAGTGATCCTCGGTACGGTGATCTAGGCCACGTACTGTGACGGGCGGTACCCCGGTAGCCCTGCCATTGTATGGAATCCAATTTCCAATAAGTGATAACGGACTTGATTGTATAACCCACTTTGTTGGCTAGTATGCTGGAATTTAATAATGTAACAATTTCAGCTATTTCATATTTATTTGAAAACCCTAGACCCTATTATAATACAATCGAATTTCCTATCAAATGTTTTGGTTAGCGTAAGGTAAAAACTTACCCATGTTTATTTGTGGGGAGTCTTACGTGATACCTTTTCTTTCAAAAAGGTTTTGAAGTTAAACAAGTTTAACCTGTTACTCACACCAGACCCATGTCTGACCCAAGTTGTTTATTTCTGTTTTATAAACTCTTGGGTACTCAAATTTTTACGAGTAGCCAAGGGAATTCAGGTTCGCCTTGACGAATTGTGGAGGAGCAATGGAGCAGGAGGCTTCAGCGTTGTAGATATAGATAGTAGTTTCCGCTGTGTTGATCTTGTTTAGATCTTTGTTTTGTATTGAGATGTAATAACTAGACAGATGTTTATAACTGTCTAGTATATGATGTGTAATCTGTGTAACTCTGATAAGTGTTGTATATGATACTATGTAATATTTATGTGATATAATATATTTTGTTCGTTTCCGCTGTGAGTATTTGTGTTTGTTTCTTTTCTCTTCTTCTCTTTTCTACTTCTCACCCCTTTCTTTCTTACTGTCGATGCGATTTTCCGGGAGTGGAAAGTCGGGTCGTCACATACAATAACCTTTATAGTGTAACACACATATATCATATATATGTGTGCTTTATTTAATTAATTAACCTTTAATTAATTTATTCAATTAAACAATTTTTATTAAAATTTATTACTTTTAAAATTTATCTTGTATACATACATGTATACTTATGTTATCTTAAACATTTTAAAATAACATAACGTATATCACCATATATAATACATGCATATGCATTAATTAATTAACATATTTAATTAATTTATTTTATTAATCTTATTAATAAATTTAAAATTTGAAATTATTATATAAATATTTTCAAACATTCTGAAAATATCATTATCCTTTCAAACATTTTGAAAACTTATGTAGTATTGTAATTTTTATAATAAACATGTTTTATTTTAAATTTAACTATTAAATTTAAAATCTTTAACATTAATTTTCAAAGCGATTTTGAAAATTAGCCCAAGCCCCAAATTAAGTTGGGTCTTTTCTATTAGGAGCAACCTTTGCGCTCACTTCACCTTTCGGGCCAAGCCGGTAACCAGGTAGCACATGGTACTTGATTACCCAATTCCAATCCTAGCTAGACATTACCTTTTTAGACACTGTACTAAGTGGGCAAGCTTAATTAGTTAACCCTAATATGACTAATTTAGACCGCATAGGCTATTGGGCTCTGATACCATTGTTGGAATTGGACCAGCCCGCAGCGGAAGTTATAAGTGAATTTCAAATTTTTTTACCCTATTGAATCTTTATTGGGCCTATGAAGTCTAACTGAATTAGAACATTTCTAAATTTCATTTAAATAAAATCATTTATTTTATTTAAATTCAAATATATTAATATATAAAATTAATTTTATTTCATTTAGTTTATACATAAATCTATTATATACATATATGTGTGAGTGCATGTGTAACATAATAATTTGTGAAAAGTATAATATGCTCATATGAAGATGTTGGGATTTACATCGCAACGGACATATTAGCTCATTTTGCATGTCATGTATGTTGTCCAAATATGTGCATGTATATGTGTTACAAATACACACACACACAAACATGTAAGTATAAATATATTATATATAATATATGAACATAAAACATTTATATATAGATAAATATATATATATACATATATAGAAAGAGAGAGAGAAATTATTTATAATTCAAAATTAACTTAGTTTTACAAACATAATAATTTTAGTATATATTATGAATAAAATAATGTTTTCATCCATAAATAATTAACTTAAAATAATCTATTGATGAAAATTCAAAATTTACAATTTTCAAAAATCTCGGATCATAAAATAGAGCTTAGAAAAAATCTGGAGATTTTTCAAAGTTGAAATATTTTTTTAAAAACAAATACATTAATTTCGACAATAATTATTTAATATAAAATAATATATTATTAAAAATTCAAATTTTAAAATTTCAGAAATTCAATGATCATGAATGAAAGGTTACAAAAATTTTTAAAGAATGTTCAATCAAAATATTATTTATAATAAATCATAAACATATTTATGAAATAATATTAATTATTAAAAATAATAAACTTTATTGAATAAATCCTAAAAATTTTCTATACGTTTCTGGAATGATATAATATTTTGAAAAAGTATAAAATTGAATTTTTAATGTACTAATTATTTTATATATAGTAAACAATTCAAAATTCAATAAATGTTAATTTAAAAATATGAATATATGTATGATAATTAATTTTCGAATTTGTAAATTCATATTATATATAAATAAGTGTACTAATTTTTTTTAAATCATATACATATCTTATATATGCATATATGCTATTATGAGAGAGAAATATACACTAATATATATATATATATGAATTTATTAATAAATATATATAAAACAATTATTAATGACAAAAATTGATTTTGTATAGTAAACAACATTTGTCTATACATAAATCAAATAGTATAATAAACAAATTATGCACATAAAACTGATTTGTGACAACTACATCTACTTACAAAATCTCACATAACTAAACATATAGTAGCAATATATTTAAAGAGATATGAAATTGCTCACTATAGGATCATAAAATATAATTTAATTACTATAATATGAATTAAAATTACCAATTTAATAATGATTTTGAATCCATGCTGAAGCAATGACTTCCATTCCTTTTACTGTTCTTGATTCGTCAGATTGCAAGTCCGGAATCACCGACCTCTAACTATCGAATAATATTGTTTTTAATTTGAAATATATTTGAGGATTTTGGGGTGGTTTGAGAGCTATGTTTTAACCCGCAATGTAGAAGGTAAGGGCGGCCAAAAAAAAGTTAGTCATTATTTTAGAGATACACACACACACACACATATATATATATATATATATATGTGTGTGTGTGTGTATATATATAGGGTTGTATTAGAGAGAAACGAGGAAAACCTTTTTACTCATTCTCACTTGATCTCAACCCATTATCTCCAAGCCAATTCCCTATGTTTTAGCCACCCCTAGACCATCCCAAAACCAAAATTTTATATTCCTAATGATGGGTTTTAAACCCATCTAATCCCAAGCCAAAATACTATGCAATTAAATCTAATTTAATCGCTTGTGGATATTGTATATCTATCGATATATTTATAACTGTTATAAATATATATAACATTATTTATTTCTCAAATCATATTCAAATTTTATAATTAATATTTCATAAATATTAATTAATTTAATCAATTTATAACAATTATAAACTAATTAAATCGTTCGATCTTAAGGGAATTCATCATTTCGGCTGTGTAACTCTTGGGTGTAAATTTGGTTAGCGATTAACATCGAACAATTCTAATGTTAACGTTCACACGTTACTTAGCAGGTGGTGTGACATTATGGCCAAATTTATCGCTTACTCATTTTCGGTAAACTCCAATTTTAGTTTAATAAGCGTTACCCGGTTGTGACATTTGTTTACACCAATTCTCTTCGTCAAAACTATATCACTTTGGACTTATGGAATTTGGTAATGGCCAAAATTCCAACCTCATCCACATTCAACTTTATAGTCCAAATACAAAGTCCTTGGTTCAATAATAACAATTATTATTAACCGAAATGCTCTGGCCAGAGACTTTGACTTTGAGTTGACTGTGATACTAACCGCATATAACTGAGGAAACGAATCCTCTCTTGAATAGTGCTTCACTTCCAATACTTTCACTCGACTCAACTATAGTCACTCGATGGACACCATGTGTGATGCCCCACCCCGAGACCAACACTAACAAAGAGAATTACTTAGTAATTCTGTCTGCTAATGCGGAGAATAGGGTTGGTTAAGGGCGACCATCATAGTCTTGCATTAGATTAGAACTAAGTATGTCGATATTTGTACTTTTTTTCCATCACAAGTATTCGACATACTTAATTCCTATCCAATACACTACTATGGTGGCTATAGGATCGATTCAGCAACAAAACATAATAACTATATCAATTACAAGTCATAGAACAGCAACACAGAAACGATACATATAAATACATACATCAAATGTAATACAACATACCACTAGTGGTATACAACCACAATATATACATACATTCCCCAAAAACGAATATATACATCTATGTATGCATTTTCTCTTATTTTAACACTATATACATACAATTTTAAAGCCAAATAAAATACATACATCAATTTGTTTTGAAATAAAATAGTTATTGCGACAAAATAAAATTTATTTTAACAATAAAAAGATAATTTTAACAATAAAAAGATAATTTTAACAATAAAACGCCATTTTTAACAATATTTTACAATTTACACAATTTTAGTGTAAAAACACCATTTTTAACATAACAAACTAAATAAAAATTTCTTTCTTGCCAAATGAATTTGCAATAAATCATTCTAACACTTTTTAATCATCAACTATTATTTATAAACCATATTTCATCTTTTATTTAAATAAAATACTTATTTTCTTCATATTTCTTCTTTTAAATTCAGTAAAAGCTTTAATATAAGCAATAACTTACACACTATTGCATAACTCAAATAAAAATCAACAATTGATCATTTTCTTCTCAAACTTAACAAAATAAAGCTGTAAAACTTTATTTTCAACTATAAATATTTATTCCAACCAATAAATGTTGAAATAAACCACTCAATTGATTTATTAACTTAAAGTTAACAAAAACCCAATATTTATTCTCAAGTCACATTATTTATTCCAAATAAACAACTTTAATAAAAATTCTTCTTCCCAAATTTATTTGATTCTCAATATTAAATTATAACCATCGTTATAATTCAATATTATAAGGTAATCACCAATACCAGGGTTGTTACACCATGCCATGATTTGGCTATAATCAAAGCGGAGCTTTCATATTGAAGATCCACAGTATTCCCAAGTCGAGAGAACTGTGTAAATTAGTCACATCGATATTTTCTGTTTGACCTTAGTTATATTAACTAACAGAAAACTATCAAGTGAGTCATTCCATAGTTACCCAATAACTACTAGTACGTAACCCATACGTGCCCCCAGCAGTCATGAGTAATACACTGCCCAACATTTGGAGAGCGTTACGTACTCCAGTCTCAATGGATACATCGATATCCAGTCTCGATGCATCTTGACTAGGAACATTTAAAACAGTATATTTGTTTCATTGTGATAAATTAATCACGGTTACAACACTTTGTAACTACTATCACAAAATATATCATTTATGGATTTTTCTATTAAATATACTTTTAATTAAGTTAATTAATTAATAATCACATTATATCAAATATATCATTTATGGTCAACGAGTTAGATATATGTAACAAATTACATAATGCTCTTAGGGCATACCCCTAACTCTATCATTATAAATGATAGATTTAGGGGTATGCCCTAGGAGAAATTATGTAATTTGTTACATATATCTAATTGTTGAAAAATATTGTTCACAATAAAGGTGTTTCTTTCTATTATATACTTGATATAACGTGGTTATATTAATTAATTAGTTTAATTAAAGTATATTTAATAGAAAATCCATAAATGGTATATTTTGTGATAGTAGTTACAAAGTGTTGCAGCCGTTAGTAATTTATCACAATAAAAACAAATGTACCATTTTAAATGTTCCTAGTCAAGATGCATCGAGACTGGATATCGGTATATCCGATGAGACTAGAGTATGTAACGCTCTCCAAATGTTAGGTAGTGTATTACTCATGACTGCTGGAGGTACCTAGGGGTTACGTACTGATAGTTATTGGATAACCATGGAACGACTCACTCGATAGTTTTCTGTTGGTTAATATAACTAAGGTCAAATAGAAAATATCGATGTGATTGATTTACACAGTTCTCTCGACTTGAGAATACTATAGATCTTCAATATGAAAGCTCCGCTTTGATTATAGTCAAATCATGGCATGGCGTTCCACCGAGTGATTATAGCTAGGTCGAGTGGAAGTATTAGAAGTGAAGTACTATTCAAGAGAGGATTCATCTCCTTAGTTATATGAGGTTAGTATCATGGTCAACTTAAGTCAACTCAAAGTCAAAGTCTTTGGCTAGAGTATTTTGGTTAATAATAATTGTTATTATTGACCCAAGGACTTTGTGTTCGGACTATAAAGTTGAATGTGGATGATATTGGAATTTTGACCATTACCAAATTCCATAAATTCAAAGTAATATAGTTTTGATGAAAATAATTGGTGTAAATAATTATCACTATTAGGTACTGCTTATAATAAGTAAAGTTGGATTTTACCTAAATGATGTGTAAGCGATAAATTCGGCCAAAATGTCACACCACCTGCTAAGTGACGTGTGAATGTTAATATTCGGATAATTCGATATTAATCGCTGACTGAATTTAAACCTTTGAGTCGCACAACCATAACGATGAATTCTTCGAAAACCACATGATTTAATTAATTGGTAACCGTTATAAATTAATTAATATTTATGAAATATTAATTATTAAATTTTTGTTTATTTATTTATTTGATTTGTTTGAACCCATTAGTATTTAATAAAGTACGCACATAAAAGTTATGTCTGTATGTATCGATATATGATATTGATAAAATATTCAAACTGAATTTAAATAGATTAATTACTAAATGGGTTTGGGAATATTTTGAGGCCCATATAACCTTATTCATAGAAGGCATAAGAAAAGGAGGCTTAAAATCCAATGGTTGGATCTAGAAACTGAAGGGAGGAGGTTAAGGAAGGATCCCACTATAAGTATGTTATCTTCCATTCACTAGCCTCTCTTAATCACTCTCCATCTAAACCCTAGCTTCCATCTTCATTTTTCTACCTTTTGGCTGAAATTTCTTGGCTTTTAAGCTGCAAAAATTCCCAAAACAAAAACTCAAAAGTGGTGCTTCATATTGTTGCAATTTTTGGAGGTGATTCAATCGGATCTAGAAGCATTTATCATTCAAGGTACGAATCATAGGAAACATCAAACAAGGTAAATTCTATTAGTTATTTATTTATTTATTCCATGATATTATAGATCTAGTAGTTAATTCATTTTGAAAATGTTATATATGCATTTGTTGTCCCATATAAGCATACAATTATAGATTTTAAAGTAGTATAACTTGATATCATTAGAATTGGTTTTCATTTGAAATCGATAACTTCTATTCATGATTTTCTATGTTAATTTCTATTTATTTTGATCTAAATATAGATTCGGCAATTAACTTGTTATTCTAATTAACTCTTTTTTTATTTAATTGTTAACAATAGTTTACATTGATTCCAATTATGTTTTCTATTTTGAGATTCATCAATATGCATAAATGCATATGCATGTATGTATGTATATATATGTATGTATATGTTTGTTAAAATAATATTGAAATATTTTAGAAGGTTTTAAGAATTTTTTTACTAACATATACATATAAATTATATTTAGATTTGTTGATTAAGATCTGTTATCAGACTGTTTTACTAAATTAGATTACTACATGTTTGGTGATAAATCTTAAATTGATTATAATTGGTTTGGTTGAGTTGATTTATTAATTTTAAAGGATTCATTAACAATACATATATAAATATTTTTAAATATATATATATATTTATGTATACATGCACACACATACACATATGTACACTGTATTTATGTATAAATATAAACATGAATCAACATAATATTATTATACAAAATATACTTTGGATAAAAAAAAATTATAATAAATATCTATATTTGATTCTACATTAAATTATTAACATATACATATTGGTTAAGTTTGGATTTATTTATTAAAATCTATTTTCAAATTGATTTACGTTTAAATTAGATCACTACGTGTTTGGTAATAAATCTTGAATGGATAATAGTTGACTTGGCTATATTAATTTATTATATTTGGAGGATTCATTAAACAATACATATATAAACATATACACACACACTCAATTAGTTAATAATACACACATACTTTTGTTGTTGACTGTTTATATCCTTGTATCATGATGCCAATTGATTATCATTTATATGCTGCATTAATTAAGTTTACCAAATGGGAAATTAAATCAATCATCTTTGTTACTCTTTATCTATTTCCAATATTTCCTTTATTTGTTTAACTATCCTTTATTTCTAGTTATATGTCTAACATTGTCATCAATTAATAGCACCTATCATATGTTGCTCTTACAGAATTTACACTCTAATATATATATATATATATATTTGTTTATACTCACATTCATGCCATATACATATATATATATATATAAATTAATGACATTCATATAATTAATCAATTTAATTAAAGAGAGATAAATGAAATGTTTCTCTCTCCATATAAATAATTTGCCCTTCATTAATAAAATAAGTTAAGAAAAGGAAATGAAAAGTTTTCTTCTCTAAATAAATTTATGCCCCCTCATTAATTCAATAAGTTAAGAGATTGGAAATGAAAAGTTTCATTCTCTAAATAAATTTAATAAGTTACCTTACACACAAATATGTACATAAGAGTATATTTGATATACTATAATTTACATACACATTAAATTAAATTTTAAACTTTATTTCTAAAACTAAATAAAAAGAAAAATTAGAAAATTTCGAAGTATGTTTAAACTTCATAAGCCCATTAATGATCCAAAATGGTAAATTTTTTGAAATTCACCCATTTCTTCCACTGCGGGCTGGCCCACTTTCATCAATGGTATCAAAGTCCAATAGCCTATGCGGTCTAAATTAGTCATGTTATGGTTGACTAATTAAGCTTGCGCACTTAGTAAGGTGTCTAGAAAGGTGATGTCTAGGATTGAAATTGGGTAATCAAGTACCCTGTCCTACCTGGTTACCTACCTGGCCTGAAAGGTAAAGTAAGCCCAAAGGTTGCCCCTGAAAGAAAAGGCCCAAATTTAATTGGGCCTTGGACTAATTTTCAAAATAGCTTTTGAAAATTGAGACAAGATTTTAAATCTAAAAGTTAAATTTAAAATAAAAAAACATATTTATTATAAAAGGTTATAATATAAAATAAATTTTCAAAATGTTTGAAAAGATAATGAAAATTTCAAAATGTTTCAAACTGTTTAAATATTAATTTCAAAATTAAAAATTTATTAATAAGATTAATAAAATAAATTAATCAAATGAGTTAATTAATTAATACTTATATGCATGTATTATATACGTTGATATATGTTATGTTATTTTAAAGTGTTAAGATAACATAAGTATACATGTATGTAAGATAAATTTTGAAATTGATATAATTTAATTAAAATTGTTTAATTAAATAAATTAACTAAAGGTTAATTAATTAAATAAAAAATACGCATATATAAGATATGTGTTATACTATAAAGGTTGTAGTATACACTATAAAGGTTATAATAGATATGTCCAATATAAAAGTTGTATTGAAATACTAATTTAAAATTAATTAAAATGTTAATTAATTAAAATGAATTAAATAAGATTTAATTAATTAAATGTTATACATAAGATTATTGTATAAGTTAATTAAAATATAAAAGTTATATAATAATGAAACTTATATAATATGAGTCTATAAACTATGAGTTATTTATTAATGTCGAAAATATATAATCCTAGATTGTTTAACTAAACCTTTGAGGTGTTGACTCTATATGGTATGATGCGCAAATCCGAAAGAATTCCAAGTACGCTATCAAAATATAGATTTTAGTGGTCGTAACTAAAGGGATATGATCCATCAACCTCGCTGTGTCTTTATGAGTAAGACTAATGTAGTTGGAATTAAATGAGCAATGTTGATAAGAATAATATCGCAAATTTCAATTATTGAAATTAGTGTAATAGATTCGATATTCAACATGTTCAAGTCAATTCGCATTTACTCAGAAAATTATCGTTTGATAAGTCCTAGTGTTTTGGTACATATGTATTGAAATAGAAAATTCTAAATAACGATTTAGAGTAAGTAGTTTACACATATTAACCAAAAATTTCTCAAAGTCAGTGTGAGCGATATTGAGTATGTGAGTCTTTGGACATGATCCAAGAAATGATACGAAAGTATCATTTTATAAACATTATGATTGAATAAGTATTTTGATAGAAATATCAAATAGTTTGATTTTCAATTAAAGTGCAGAGGAAGCGTGTGTTCATAAGAACGAACGTTAAAAGGTACATTGATATTTCTAAACTATAAGTAAACAACACGTTGTTGATTTTAATGATGTACTTGTGTTAAAATCAGCCTTGGTTGTTTTAATACTCAACATTGGATTAATAAATTATATGCAAAGACACCTTATTAAAATTGTTTAATACGGAACATGTGAGGTTAGTTCCTTATGCATTAGCAATAGGAATTATCATACATGTTATGTTGTCTATGATAAAGTGATTTGTTCATGTATTTGGTACATGAAGCAAATATCAAATCCAAATTGATATCACTAAATGATTGTTTGAAATGTTCTCGTGTATTTATGAAATACTAGAGAATTGATTACAGGAGCAAAAACTCCTTATTAGGGAGTGTTCGGACTCAAACTTCATAAGTGATATTGAGTATAGCATGTCAATAATAAATTCAAGTTAAGAATCTTTAAGTTGGAAAAATTCCAAATGAAAGACCATGGCTGATCCAATGAAAAGGCTAAGTACATCGCTTTGAATATTGCCGCAATAAAAATAATGTATATAAAAATATAAGTGCACAAATTTATAACTGAGTTGATTCCAAATGTTGAGAATCTCATAACATTGTTATATGATAACAATGTTGTGATATGGTTCGTAATAGAACTTAAAGTTCACTAGAGGTTGAGAGACATACTCCGAATTGTTCCGCGTGATAAAGCAGTATATCACTGTCGGAGAGAGTTGATTGACAGAGTAGATAATTGAAACATAATAGCATACCCTTTCACAAAGGGACTGACCCGACTAGTTTTGAGATACTGATTGTAGAAGTTGGAATAAGATTCCATAATTGACCCCAAGTGCAAATGGGAGATTGATAGAGTTAGGGGTATGCCCTAGGGGCAATTATGTAATTTGTTACATATATCTAACTCGTTGAACAATCTTGCTCGAAATAAAAGGTATTTTCTTCCTATTATATACTTGATATAATGTGATTATTAATTAATTAACTTAGTTAAAAGTATATTTAATAGAAAAAAATCCATAAATGATATATTTTGTGATAGTAGTTACAAAGTGTTGTAACCGTGGTTAATTTATCACAATAAAACAAATATACCATTTAAATATTCCTAGTCAAGATGCATCGAGACTGGATATCGATGTATCCGTTAAGACTAGAGTATGTAACGCTCTCCTAATATTAGGCAGTGTATTAATCATGACTGCTGGGGGAACCTAGGGGTTACGTACTGATAGTTATTGGATAACTATGGAATGACTCACTCGATAGTTTTTTGTTGGTTAATATAACTAAGGTCAAACAGATAATATCGATGTGATTGATTTACATAGTTCTCTCAACTTGAGAATACTGTGGATCTTCAATATGAAAGCTCCGCTTTGATTATAGTCGAACCATGGCATGGTGTTCCATCGAGTGACTATAGTTGGGTCGAGTCGAAGTGTAACAACCCGCATATTTTACGATTGTATATTTAAATGTTTTATTTAAATATAGCATCGTTAATCGAATTAAAGTTCGAAATGTTACTTTTTGTAAATAGTCGAATTGGGACTCGAGACCACTTCCATTGAGTCCAAAATGGCGTTTACAACTTTTTTGAGTATAAACACCGATATGTTTGGAGTTGAGTAGAATTTCGCTATATTTCTATTTTGGGCTTTGGGTTTCAGCCCACCAACACATCTAATACCCTAACTCCTCCAACTCCTCTTCATTCATTCTATCATATTCCTAACACTCTCAAGCCCTAGAAAGAATGGTGGGAAAAGGAAATTAAAATTCCTAAGCCCTAGTTTCTCCTAGGAATTTAAATTCAAGTTATAAATCAAAGAGAAGCTTAGATAAGCATCCTCTTCCTCTTCTCCATCTCAATCTCTCTCCAATTTTAGAAATTTCCTATAACCTAACTTAGAAAATATTTGCTTATGATCTTAGATTGGAGCTTCTAGAGTTGAAGTTGAAGAGTTGTTGATCTTTCCTTTGTTTTTGAGCTTCTCGTTCATTGTTTTTAGGTTTAAAGGTGAGTTCTTTAACTCACATCTATGTCTATAACTTTCATTGTTGTTAGGTATGAATTCCTAACATTTATTCATGTTCATTTGCTTTTGATTTGAATTGATTTGGTGAATTTTCCAATTTTTGGTTTTTGAAGTCCAATTTTATGAAAATCTTACTATGGAAGTTTGGACATGATATTTGGGGTGTATCGAAGAGCCTATAAGGTTGGGATGCGCTTGGAATAAATCCCTAGTCTCCATTGCTCGTCCGATCGCTCCCGAATCGTTTTGGCCATCATGGCCTAGGCAAATTGTTGCCCAGACCAGGTGACCAGACGTCTGGTTGGTCAAGTCTAGACATCTGGTTATAGACCCTGGAGAAGAGAAAAATTTGACAATTGCAGAAAAAACGTAGAGAATAGAATCAGACGTCTGATACAACCTTTCAGACGTCTGGTACACCCTTTCAAACGTCTGATACAACTTGCCAGACGTCTGATACAACCTTTCAGACGTCTGGAAGGTTTCAGGGAAAATATATATTTCCAGAACCTAAATCCAGACGTCTGGAACTGTTCATTTTGCCGATTTTGGCTGTTTTTTGAGTGGATTTCCAATTTTAATCGATTTTTGTCGATCTGGTTAGTTGTTATCACTTAATATCGACTTTGATGACTTCTTTCTTTGGATTTTTGGGAATATCCATTTGATGGATTTGATATCGATTTTTACGGTTTTGATTCACGTCGTCGAATGTGAATTTTTGGTTGATCGATTGTTTCTACAATCGTTTTCTGTGATTTGTCACTTTTAAAAATACAAAGTTTCTATACTAGTAGTAAATATTCAAACGCTTTCACAAAGATGATTTCAATACCATTTTTAATACAAAACTCGTTTTTAAATCCATTTTCCAATCTATTAGTATATACAAACCTTTACCTCTGTCGTACGAGAAATCCAATTAAACGACTTAGCAAAACAAGTGGTATGAAACGCTTGCGTTTACTTCGTCGGTTAATTCTTGGACTTGTTCGATTGAACTCCCATGACAATTTTTGAGTGGAAATCTACAATCTGTTCGTAAATATTTAAGTTAAGCTAGTGGTTATGGGACATGAAGCCTAATTCATTTATTTATTAGCTTAGTGTAATTTACATTTATTTTCGAGTGGAAGTCTACAATCTGGTCGTAAATATTTAAGTTAAACTAGTGGTTATGGGACATGAAGCCTAACTCATTTATTTACTAGCTTAGTGTAATTTACACTTATTGATCAATGATGATCATTTTATGGTTTAGACTAGCGATATGCGATGTCACTTTGTCCGCGTGGAGGACTGTACCCCGTTCTATTGAGCTTCGTCTCATTTTTATAGGCTAGCGACCTACGGGCTTTATGGAGTTCGGTTCATCAAGCGTACCGTTATTGCACTACGTCATTGTTTCGAATTATTTGAGTTTCAAGTTCATCGGGCGTACCGTTATAGCACTACGTCGTTTTTCCGAATTATTTGAGTTTCAGGTTCATCTGGCGTACCGTTATTGCACTACGTCGTTGTTCCGAAATATTTGAGTTTTAGGTTCATCGGGCGTACCGTTATTGCACTACGTCATTGTTCCAACTCATTTGAGTTTCAGGTTCCTCGGGCGTACCGCTATTGCACTACGCCGTTGCACCGGCTCTATGGTTAGCGACCATGGGATAGCGACCCGTTTGTGACACACGCGTTGGTGAGTTTTCATGCTCCCGTTTGTGATAGGCCTTCCCCTTTTTGTGATTTCTGGATTTCTAGTTGATGATTTCTAGAATTTGTGTTTCACCGATTTTTTTGCGATTGGCATTGATATGTTTTGTCAATATTTGTGTTTTGGTGAATAATTTAAAGAATATGACATTCTTTTTAGTGTATGAGAATATTTGAGATATTGTATGATTTTTGTTGTTATCTAATGTATACTTGTCACAGTATGGCATTATGTTATCATACGTTTTTGTGATATCTCTTATCCTATCTCATTTTATATGATATTTATAGCTAGACTGATCCGTTTATTATTTTCTTCTTAAATAATACTCGGGTCAGACCGAGGTATTTCATGTGCTTCTGCTTGACTTCTTATCAGGGTCCATCATCTGATTTTTGGCTAACTACTTTAGATTAGTAGTTTTTGCTTTTATACATTCGAGATAGAGACTCCTTGATGTATACTTATTCTTTTGTCTCGCACTTGTACCTATTCTTTTGTGATGTAGTGGATCTTGTATGACCACTACTTTGATGTACACTTTTATGTGTTATATTCATATCTGTTTCCGCCTTTGTGATATGAATATCTGTGACTGGTTTGTGTTATGCTTATTTCTATATTTGTTTCCGAAGGCCACATAGCCACTGTGTGGTAGCTTTGAGTTTGTATTTGATAAGTCGTATTTCCTCTTAAAACGAAATGCATGTCATACTATCTGACATATCGGTACTCGCACAAAGCAATTACACAGATGGTCGCTCCTCAACAGCCTTATTCTTTGTGCTAGTTGATGGCATTACCCCGTAGTGTCCTTGGCTAGTGTGAGTATAGAGGTGGGGCGTCACTGCTTGGTATCAGAGCCAGACTTTGGCACAATGTAGAATAATCTAGCAAGGATCATTGTCCTAAGTCTCTCCTAGGAATCGCGCCTTAGGATTTATCCGAGTCTTAGGACTCGTTCTATCCTATTTTCTGTTATGATGCCTTGTTTTATCAATCAAGTTTGTTTGATATTCATTCTGAGCATAACCATTTTTCTCTTCTTTCTTTCTTTCTTTCTTTCTTAAAGAAGAGAAATGGTTAGACCTGGTCGTCCCAGTGCCAGTCAATCCAGTGCTACTCCTCAGGATGGCGTATTCATGTCTGCCCTTGATGCCATTATTTTGTTTCATGATTATCCTATTCGAATTCTTTTGATTCGGGTGCATCTCCTTCTTTTATATCAAAAGAACTTGTTGATACCTTTTTTTTAATATTATTGGCTTGATGACTTCATTGAGAATTGCGAATTTGATTGATGGATCTGCAACACTCAGTTTATTTTGTAAAAATGTCGAGATTATTTTACGTGATTATGCTTTCCGAGCCGATTTGCATATTATGCGCTACTTAGGTTTCGGAAATTATTTTAGCAACGGATTGGCTTAATCGATAATAAGTCCACATCCTATGTCCCAAGAGGACTATCCATCTTTGACATTCTCAATCTGTTAAGCAAATTTCTATTGTTTTTAATGATTTTGATTTTCAAATTCGGTGGCATCATTTTATTCTCTAGACCCACATGATGAGGAAGATGTTATTTCCCTCATTAAAGTAGTTTGTGAATTTCCCGGTATATTTGAGCTTGTCTTAGGATTATCACCTAAGAAATCTATTGAGTGGTGCTAAGGTCTTTTCAGCTCGACCTTGCCACCGGTTTTCATCAGCTACGAGTTGCGGAGGATAGCGTTCCCCTTACCGCATTCCGCACTCGTTATGATTCTTATGAGTGGTTCGTTATGTCATTCAGTTTGACGAACGCTCCAGCTTATTTCATCCATCTTATGAATCGAGTATTCTGCGAATATCTCGATGAGACCATCCTTGTATTCATTGATTATGGATGAAAACAACAATTTAAAATTTGAAAATCTTTTTAATAAGATATTTATAAGTATGATTGGATTTTGTTCTTAAAACGAGCAAAGAATATTCGTAAAATTTTTAAGAGACAAGTTTATCATATAGAAGATGATTTTTTGTTGTTTTTCCCATTGAGTGCTTTAAGAATTCTGGTCGATGCGCTTGATCAACATTATCGATAGGAATCTCCTAAACGCTATGATGAGACAATCGGACATAATAATTTGACTTGTAAAAAAAGTAAATTTTTCTAAAAAGATGATTACATAAAGTTCATTATAATTTCGTATGTCTTAGCTTTTCGGGAAAGAGGATCATTTAAAAGAACTCCTTTCCGATACTCCTATTCTTGTGATTCCCGAAGGGAACCAAGACTTCACTATTTGTACCGATGCTAGACGTATTGGTTTAGGTGCCATTCTCATGCAAAAGGGAACGTGTTATCGCTTATGATTCTAGACAATTAAAGCCTGCCGAGACTAGATATGCCACTCATGATCTAGAGCTCGCGACCATTGTTTTCGCTCTTAGAATTTGGCGTCATTATCTTTTGGGAGAGAAAATTGTTACATAGATCATAAATCTTTGAAGTATTTATTTTCTCAAAAGGAACTCAATTTGCGTCAACAACTTTGGCTCGAATTCCTTGCATCTTATGATCTTGGTATTCTCTATATTCCTGGAAAGGGAGATCGTGTTGCCGATGCCCTTAGTCGTAAGCAACAAGCGGTTGTTTCCATGATGATATCCGAATGGAATGATCTCGAGACTTTGTCCACTTGTGAGATTCGAGATCGTGAATCCTATTCATGTTCATCTCTTGTTTTATGTAGCCTTGCGGCTCATCCATCTCTTTTAGACCGCATCCTTGAAGCTCAAAAGCTAGATTCTGTATTGATTCTTCTTAGCCAAAGTTGTAAGGATAAAAATAAGGTTGATAGTTTGAAAGACTTCGATATTGATGCTCGTGGAGGTATTCGAAAGTTTGGTAGAGTTACTGTGCCAAAAATTTGTGATCTTTGCAAAGACATTTTAGAAGATTCTCATCGTTCTAAATTTACCATTCATCCCGGTAGTAGTAGCGACTTTATTATTGGGATGGGATGAAATCTGATATTTGGTCTATAACTTTCATTGTTGTCAGGTATGAATTCCTAACATTTATTCATGTTAATTTTCTTTTGATTTGAATTGATTTGGTGAATTTTCCAATTTTTGGTTTTTTGAAGTCCAATTTTATGAAAATCATACTATGGATGTTTGGACATGATATTTGGGGTGTATTGAAGAGCCTATAAGGCTGGGTTGTCGCTTGGCATAAATCCCTAGTCTCCGTTGCTCGTCCGATCGCTCCCGAATCGTTTTGGCCATCATGTCCTAGGCAAATTGTTGCCTAGACCAGATGACCAGACGTCTGGTTGGTCAAGTCTAGACGTCTGGTTATAGACCCTGGAGAAGAGAAAAATTTGACAATTGCAGAAAAAAAGCAAAGAACAGAATCAGACGTCTGATACAACCTTTCAAACGTCTGATACAACCTTTCAAACGTCTGGTCCACCCTTTCAGACATCAGATACAACTTGCCAGATGTCTGATACAACTTGCCAAACGTCTGATACAACCTTTCAGACGTCTAGAAGGTTTCAAGGAAAATATATATTTCCAGAACCTAAATCCAGACGTCTAGACGAACCCCTAGACGTTTGGAACTGTTCATTTTTCCTATTTTGGCTGTTTTTTGAGTGGATTTCCCATTTTAATCGATTTTTGTCGATCCGGTTAGTTGTTATCACTTATTATCGACTTTGATGACTTCTTTCTTTGGATATTTGGGAATATCCATTTGATGGATTTGATATCGATTTTTATGGTTTTGATTCCCGTCGTCGAATGTGAATTTTTGGTTGATCGATTGTTTCTAAAATCGTTTTCTTTGATTTGTCACTTTTAAAAATACAGAGTTTTCTATACTTGTAGTAAATATTCAAACGCTTTCACAAAGATGATTTCAATACTATTTTTAATACAAAACTCGATTTTAAATCCGTTTTCCAATCTATTAGTACGAGAAATATACAAATGGTATGAAATGCTTGCGTTTACTTCGTCGGTTAATTCTTGGACTTGTTCGATTGAACTCCCGTGACAATTTTTGAGTGGAAATCTACGATCTGTTCGTAAATATTTAAGTTAAGCTAGTGGTTATGGGACATGAAGCCTAACTCATTTATTTACTAGCTTAGCGTAATTTACACTTATTTTCGAGTGGAAGTCTACAATCTGTTCGTAAATATTTAAGTTAAGCTAGTAGTTATGGAACATGAAGCCTAACTCATTTATTTACTATCTTAGTGTAATTTACACTTATTGATCAATGATGATCATTTTATGGTTTAGAATAGCGATATGCGATGTCTATTTGTCCGTGTGGGGGACTGTACCCCGTTCTATTGAGCTTCGTCTCATTTTTATAGGCTAGCGACCTACGGGCTTTATGGAGTTCGGTTCATCGGGCGTACCGTTATTGCACTACGTCGTTGTTCCGAATTATTTGAAATTCAGGTTCATCGAGTGTACCGTTATTGCACTACGTCGTTGTTCCGAAATATTTGAGTTTTAGGTTCATCGGGGTACCGTTATTGTACTACTTCGTTGTTCCAACTCATTTGAGTTTCAGGTTCCTCGGGCGTACCGTTATTGCACTACTTCGTTGTTCCAACTCATTTGAGTTTCAGGTTCCTTGGGCGTACCGTTATTGCACTACGCCATTGCACCGGCTCTGTGGTTAGCGACCAAGGGATAGCGAACCGTTTGTGACACACGTGTTGGTGAGTTTTCATGCTCCCGTTTGTGATAGGCCTTCCCCTCTTTGTGATTTCTAGATTTCTAGTTGATGATTTCTATAATTTGTGTTTCACCGATTTTTTTGCGATTGACATTGATATGTTTTGTCAATATTTGTGTTTTGGTGAATAATTTAAAGAATATGACATTCTTTTAGTGTATGAGAATATTTGAGATATTGTATGACTTTTGTTGTTATCTGATGTATACTTGTCACAGTATGGCATTATTGTTATCATACGTTTTTGTGATATCTCTTATCCTATCTCATTTTATATGATATTTATAGCTAGACTGATCCGTTTATTATTTTCTTCTTAAATAATACTCGGGTCAGACCGAGGTATTTTAGGTGCTTCTGCTTGACTTCTTATCAGGGTCCATCATCTGATTTTTGGCTAACTACTTTAGATTAGTAGTTTTTGCTTTTATACATTCGAGATAGAGACTCCTTGATGTATACTTATTCTTTTGTCTCACACTTGTACCTAGTCTTTTGTGATGTAGTGGATCTTGTATGACCACTACTTTGATGTGCACTTCTATGTGTTATATTCATATCTGTTTCCGCCTTTGTGATATGAATATCTGTGACTGATTTGTGTTATGCTTATTTCTATATTTCTCTCCGAAGGCCACATAGCCACTGTGTGGTAGCTTTGAGTTTGTATTTGATATATCGGATTTACTCTTGAAACGAAATGCATGTCATACTATCTGACATATCGGTACTCGCACAAAGCAATTGCACAGATGGTCGCTCCTCAACAGCCTTATTCTTCGTGCCAGTCGACGACATTACCCCGTAGTGTCCTTGGCTAGTGTGAGTATAGAGGTGGGGCGTCACAGGAAGTATTGGAAGTGAAGCACTATTCAAGAGAGGATTCGTCTCTTTAGTTATATGGGGTTAGTATCATGTTCAAATTAAGTCAACTCAAAGTTAAAGTCTCTAGCCAGAGCATTTTGGTTAATAATAATTGATAATATTGAACCAAGGACTTTTCGTTTGGACTATAAAGTTGAATGTGGATGATATTGGATTTTTGACCATTACCAAATTCCATAAATCCAAAGTGATGTAGTTTTGACGAAGAGAATTGGTGTAAATAATTGTCACTATTAGGTACCTCTTATAATAAGTAAAATTGGATTTTACCTAAAAGATGTGTAAGCGATAAATTCAACCAAAATGTCACACCACCTACTAAGTGACGTGCGAACGTTAATATTCGAATAGTTCGATAGTAACCGCTGACTGAATTTACACCTTTGAGTCGCACAACCGTAATGATGTGCTTCGAAAACCAAATGATTTAATTAATTGATAACCATTATAAATTAATTAAATTAATTAATATTTATGAAATATTAACTATTAAATTTTATTTATTTATTTATTTGATTTGTTTGAATCCATTAGTATTTAATAAAATACGTATATAAAAGTTATGTATGTACGTACCGATATATAATATTGTTAAAATATTCAAATTGGATTTAAATAGATTAATTACTAAATGAGTTTGGGAATATTTTGAGGCCCATATAACCTTATTCCTAGAAGTCCTAAGAAAAGGAGGCTTAAAATCCAATGGTTGGATCTAGAAAATGAAAGGAGGAGGTTAAGGATGGATCCCTCTATAAATATGTTATCTTCCATTCACTGGCCTCTCTTAATCACTCTCCTTCTAAACCCTAGCCTCCATCTTCATTTTTCTACCTTCTTGGCCGAAATTTCATGGCTTCTAAGCCACAAAAAAATAAAAACAAATCAAATAAAATAAATTCAAAAGTGGTGCTTCAGATTGTTGCAATTTTTGGAGGTGATTCAATCGGATCTAGAAGCATTTATCATTGAAGGTACGAATCATAGGTAACATAAAACAAGGTAAATTCTATTAGTTATCTATTTATTCCATGATATTATAGATCTAATAGTTAATTCATTTTTAAAATTTTATATATGCATTTGTTGTCTCTTATAAGCATATAATTGTAGATCTTAAAGTAGTATAACTTGTTATCATTAGACTTGGTTTTCATTTGAGATTGATAACTTCTATTCATGATTTTCTATGTTAATTTCTATTGATTTTGATCTAAATATAGATTTGGAAATTAACTTGTTATTCTAATTAACTTTATTTTATTTAATTGTTAACAATAGTGTACATTTATTACAATTTTGTTTTCTACTTTAAGATTCATACATATACATAAATGCGTATGTACATATATGCATATATATGTATGTATGTATGTGTGTGTGTGTATGTTAAAATAATTTTGAAATATTTTAAAAGTTTTTAAGAATTTTATTTATTAATATAAATTATATTTAGATTTTTTGATTAAGATCTGTTATCAGATTGTTTTACTAAATTAGATTACTACATGTTTGGTATTAAATCTTAAATTGATTATAATTGATTTGGTTGAGTTGATTTATTAATTTTAAAGGATTCATTAAAAATACATATATAAATATTTTTGAATATATATATATATATATGTATGTATATGTATACATGCATACATATACATATATGTACACTGTATTTATGTATAAATAAACATGAATCAACATAATATTATTATTATACAAAATATAATTTGGATAATTTTTTTTTATAATAAATATCTATGTTTGATTCTACATTAAATTATTAACATATACGTATTGGTTACATTTGGATTTTGATTAAGATCTATTTTCAAATTGATTTACTAAATCAGATCACTACATGTTTGGTAATAGATCTTGAATGGATAATAGTTTACTTGGCTGTATTAATTTATTATATTCGGAGGATTCATTAAACAATAGATATATAAACATATTTAAACATATATACACACACAATTAGTTAATAATACACACATACTTTTGTTGTCGACTGTTTATATCCTTGTATCATGATGCCAATTGATTATCATTTATACGCTGCATTAATTAAGTTTACCAAATGGAAAATTAAATCAATCATCTTTGTTACTCTTTATCTATTTCCCATATTTCCTTTATGTGTTTAACTATCCATTTATTTCTAGTTATATGTCTAACATTGTCATCAATTAATAGCACCTATCATATGTTGCTCTTACAGAATTTACACTATAATATATATATATATATATATATATTGTTTATATCACATTCATACCATATATATATATATATGTTGCTAATAAATGACATTCATACAATTAATCAATTTATTTAAAGAGAGATAAATGAAAGGTTTCTCTCTCCATATAAATAATTTGCCCTTCATTAATTAAATAAGTTAAGAGAAGGAAATGAAAAGTTTCCTTCTCTAAATAAATTTATGCCCCTCATTAATTCAATAACTTAAGAGATAGGAAATGAAAAGTTTCCTTCTCTAAATTAATTTAATAAGTTACCTTACACACAAATATGTACATAAGAGTATATTTGATATACTCTAATTTACACATTAAATTAAATTTTAAACTTTATTTCTAAAACTAAATAAAATAAAAAAACTTATTTAAAAGAAAGCTTAAATTTTTTTTAAGTATGTTTAGACTTCATAGGCCCGTTAATGATCCAATATGGTAAAATTTTTGAAATTCACCAATTTCTTCCGCTGCGGGCTGGCCCAGTACCAATAATAATTATAATTTGCTAAACTAATTATTATTAATAAAGTGAAAAATGATATTAATACTAACGTACGATAGAGTTAGGGGTATGCTTTAGGGGCAATTCTGTAATTGTTACATATATCTAACTTGATAATCAATCTTCTTCGAAATAAAAGGTGTTTTTTCTACTATAAACTTGATATAATGTGTTACATTAGATAATTAATTTAATTAAAAATATATTTAATAGAAAATCCATAAATTGCATGTTTTGTGATAGTAGTTACATTGTGTTGTTTTAATCATGAGTGATTTATCATAATAAAATAAACATATCCTTTTAAATATTCCTAGTCATGATGTATTGAGATTGTATATTAATACATCCATTGTGTCTAGAGTATTTAAAACACTCCAAATGTTGCTCATGGTTGTTGAGAGCACCAAGGGGTTACGTATTCATGGTTATTGGATAACTATGGAATGAATCGCTCGATAGTTTTCTATTGTCTAATATAATTAAGGTCAAACAGAAAATATCAATGTGATAGTATTACATAATTCTCACGACTTTAGAATACTATTGAGCTTCAATGTGGAAACTCCGCTTTGATTATAGTCAAATCATGGCACGACGTCTACAAAATCACTACAGTTGGATCGGGTGGAAGCATTGGAAGTGAGACACTGTTCTAGAGAGAATTTATCTCCTCGATTATATAAGATTAGTATCACGGTCAACTGAAGTTAATTCAATATAAAAGTCCTTGGCCAGAGTAGTTTAGTTAATAATAATTGTTATTATTGAACAAAGGATATTGTTTTTGGACTACAAAGTTGAATATGGACGATATTGGAATTTTGATCGTTACCAAATTCCATAAGTCCTAATGTGATGTAGATTTTACGAAGAGAATTCGTGTAAATAATTGTCACTACCGGGTAACACTTAAGTAATGTAAAATTGGATTTTTACCGAAGTCATGTAAGCATAAATTTCGCCATAATATCACACCACCTGCTAAGTGATGTGTGAATGTTAATATTCTAATTGTTCGTTAATAATCGCTGATCGAATTTACACCTAAGAGTCACACAATCAAAACATTGAATACACATGTTACCACATGATTTAATTAATTATAAATTGTTATAAATTAATTAATATTTGTAAAATATTAATTATAAAAGTTATTTAGTTTGTGTTGATCAATATTAAATAGTGTGTATATCGTAGCTAAAAATACACTTGTCGATGTACGATATCGATACACATTTAAATTGGATTTAAATGTGTTATTTGTTGATTGAGCTTGAAGTGATTTTGAGGCCTATATTAGGACTTATTGAGTGCGACTATGATATCCTAGGGAGGTCAGCCATATGAGGGCTAAGGAGGGATTGAATTTTGAATTCAAAGAGATGAATAGTTAAGGGAGAAAGGTGGATCTAGATCCTCCTTTTACTCAGATCTCCATTATATATTAATCTCTAAACCCTCATTTTATCTTTTACTCTCTTTCTCCATTTGATACAGCCAAGGCCGATCATTAGTCCTCCCTCTTCCTCTAATTTGAAGTCTTTAAAACATAAATTAAAGTAAGGTTTATACACTGGTGGTAGGTGCTTTCAGGACGGTTACACTTTCTGGATTCTGAAATTGTTTCAAGGAGTTATGTTTCTATATATTAAGTATTCTATCGGGGCATTAGGTGAAAGGTATAATTCTTTATTTTGAATAATGTATTAATATATATATATATATATATAATGTCTATGGAATCATGTATGTTATAGATAGCGGTCAAATATATCACGAATTTGTATAACATTGTGTTATTTTATTGCATGGAATATATATGTATATGTATATGTATGTGTGTATTGTATACTGTGCGCTCGGCCAGATTTTTCTTTTGGATTTAATATTATTATTAAATTGTTTTTAATGTAAAGTTTAAATTAATACAATATATAACTATATAAAGCATGCATGTTATTTTATTAAAATTTATGCATATGTAATAAAATTTATATTTAAATTCATATATATATATACACACTACAAGGAACGGAAGCCATAGCAACGGCAAATAGCCGTTGGCGGCCGTTGCTAGCCGTTGCCAACCGTTGCTAAAAGTCGTTGCAATTAAGCTCGTTGCTACTTGTTCCAGCAACGACAATAGCAACGGCTCCATTACCAATTTAGCAACGGCTAGCGACGACAAGTTGTCCACGTGGCAGCAGTTAGTTCCAACCGTTGTCGTCCCGAGACGTCGCGAGCCGTTGCAAGCCTGGAACCAGATAGCCGTTGCTAGCCGTTGCGAGCCGTTGCATGAGTTTTAGCACGAGTTTTAGGTACTAACTGCTCATAGCATGCTTTGGGTTTTTTTGTATCGTCGTACAAATGAAGCTCGGGCCGCTTACAAAAGTGTAATATATCACGTCTCGAATTCACATCGTCCTTAGTTTTCCCCTTTACATTCAAAATTGTATTAAACACGTTATCGAACACGTTTTTTCATTGTGCATAACGTCAATATTATGCCGGAGTAGTAGATCTTTCCAGTAAGGTAACTTCCAAAATATACTTTGTTTGCACCAGTTATGAATGTCTGATTTACCTGGAATTTCAACTTGTACCCCAGTTTCATGTATCTTTGGATAGTCTTTTACGATTTCATATATCTCTTCACCTGACCAAACCTTCGGTGGTAGCATACTCTCTTCTCTGTTTGCTTTAAAGTTCTTTTTATCCGTTCTAAATTTATGATTAACATGTAGAAAACATCGATGACAGTCAAACCAAGAAATTTTCTTTCCATACTTTAATGAAAATGCTCGTGTTTCATCCATGCAATGAGGACAAGCTAGACGTCCAGCTGTGCTCCAACCTGAAAGCATCCCATACGCAGGAAAATCACTAATAGTCCATAATAAAGAAGCGAACATACGAAAATTCTTTTTTCTTGAAATGTCGTATGTTTCAACTCCTTCATGCCACAGTGTTTTCAATTCTTCGATCAATGGTTGTAGATAAACATCAATTCCTTGTGTCGGATCATCGGGACCGGAGACGACGATCGTTAGAAACATATAAGGAGTTTTCATACACATCCATGGAGGTAAATTATAAGGAGTAACAATAATAGGCCATGATGAGTATTTACTACCAAACTGAGAGAATGGTGAAAATCCATCTGTACATAAACCGAGTCTGACATTACGGCTCTCTGCAGCAAACGCAGGATAAGTCTTATCAAAATGTTTCCATGCTTCTCCATCAGATGGATGTATCAAAGTTCCTTCTTCTGGTGTTCTAACACCGTGCCATCGCATATGACATGCCGTAGCAGAAGATGCATATAACCTTTGAAGTCTAGGAGTGATAGGTAAATAATGCATTCTCTTGTATGGAACTTCTTTTCCTTTTTTTTCTCGGTTTGAATCTTTCCTCGTTACATATTCTGCATTTTCTAAGGTCAACGTCATCTTTCCAATACAACATACAACCTTTTATACATGTATCTATCTTTTGGTATGGCAATCCAAAAGCAGACATAAGTTTTTTCACTTTATAATGACTATTGCACATCAAATTATTGGGTGGCATGTGTCGTTTTGCAGCTTGTACAACTGCTGTAAATCCAGCTTCTATAAGGTTGAATTTTGATTTCATAGTGATGTATTTGGCGGTTACGGATAATTCGGTTCCGCTTTTACAACCATCCCACAAGGGCCTCTTAGCAGAATCCAATAAATCATAAAAAAAAATTTAGCTTGCGCGGTCGGTTCTTCTTCAACGTTATCATTGTCATCATCGCCCTGATCAATGGTAGGAAACATCGACCGTGCTGCATCTTGCACCATATTTTCTATTGGATTCTTCATAATATTATCGTCCTCTAACACTACAGGATTAGGTGTACATTCAACAAGTTCTCCACGATGATCCCATAAGTAATAATTCGGCACAAAACCAAATTTATACAGCTGTACTTCTAGTACATCTGATTTCCAATGCTTTAAATGTTTGCACTTACTACACGGACAACGAATTTCATCGTTATTCCGATTATTAGATTTAGCGAATCTAATAAATTCATGTACACCGTTACAGAAATGTTCCTTTATTGATCCTTTCATACCCGTTTGGACTTCATACATCCAACTACGATCAAGAAAATAATCGAACATTTTTCCTGATTTGATAAAATATGTTAGAAGATTCAACTAAACACTTCACTTCATATTACATTATTTTACGATTGATTTATAATTTGTCATTAAATCAACTATTTAACAATTGAAAAACATTTTATAATTCATTGACGGCCGGTCATCCTACTTCCCATTACAAACACAATATCGTAATTACATTTTATAAATCATTTCAGGTTAAACGATTCAACAAAATTTCGGCAGCACTTCCCTTTATTCCCTGTATCGTACACAAAATGCGTGTACACAGGGAACAAAAAGGAAGTGCCACCAAAATTTTGTAAACCGTTTAAACTGAAATGATTTACAAAATATGATTACTTTATTGTGTTTGTAACTTTTCCAAATACTAGGACAAATCCAACAAATATTGTATCAGATGAATATAAATGTCCGTTCTTGGAAAAAACGAACATCCATATAATGATCATATACAACACTTGTCAGACGGGGCCAAAATATCTCTAAGGGATTTACAGAAATAAAACATATTTTCTAATTATTCTTCTAACAACTACAAAATATTTTATAATTAATTAATTCATTATATTTATTAACTAAATTTTAAAACGTGTTTTAACTTTCACGGAATAATTAGCTCATTGTTATTACGCTCATTTCAAAATTTTATAATTCATTCAACGAATTATATTTATTTTAAACTACGATAACAGTTATAATTAGCACTTCTGAATTAAATTATCGTTAACTATACCAATCTATCATGATATGTATTAATTTCTATATAATTAACTTTGGCGTAAACTATACACATTATTTTAAATAAAAACAAATATTGTCATAAACTTAAATATCAACAAGCATGTTCATCAATAATATACACTAATTGTAAAATCAAACCACCAATCAAAATCAACTAATACAAATATTACCATAACTAATACGCATTAATCATCATTTTCAACATAATCATAAACTAATTTAACTTCCACCTAACTTAAAACACTATAATCATCACCCAATATCACTATAATCATCACCCAATATCAATATGATCAACTAATACAATTATTTTTGAAATTAGGGTTTTCCAATTAATCCTAAATTAAACATAAATCAAAGCCAAATCAAGTTTAGAAGAAATACCAGCGAGTTTTGGAGGTGTTTGAGCGACGTGGAGGCAACGAGCAACGGTTGGAGTCGAAGAGGCGGCGGATTGCGATGGGGAGGAGGGTTTGGGGAGGAAATGGTTTTTGGTGGGAAATGAGAATCTGTTCGCGGGTTCCAGATCTGTAATCGCGATATGCAACGGCTAGCAACGACCGCTTTTTTTAGCCGTTGCCAACCGTTGCAACCTTCCGACACAAAATGGGGCCTTTTCTTGTAGTGATATATATATATATATATGTCACTTAATTTAATATTGAATTTAATTATACATATACAAATATATGTAAATATCACAAAATATGCTTGCAACTTTTTTAACATAAAATGTATACATTTAAATTGGTTTCGAAAACAAAATATTTTTAAACGGAAATTTCCGTATGGAAATTAATTAATAAAAAATCGCTTTTTTTAACAATTTAAAACCGAAAAGAAAAAAGACTTTATATGGTCGAAAGCGCACACACATATATAGTTATTATTTAATTAAAATTTTTATAGGTACTTATACATACATACATACATATATACATACATACGTACATACATACATATATGCATACATATACGTACATACATACATATATACATATATATATACATATATATACATATATATACATATATATATATATAATTCAAAATTATTCTATTACATATGCATACATACATACATACATTATGCATGAAAAAAGTTTTTTTTATTTAGAATCACTTAATATACATGAATATATATATATATATAATCAAAAATTAATTTATTAAATTAAATTTAGAATTATATGGATGTAAAGCTAAAATATAAAATTTAAACATTAAGTTTAATTTCGAAATTATAAATCTTTTATACAATAATTATTTTAAATTTTACATTTACAAGTAACGTTTTATAATATGTAATTTTCATTTATATAATACGTATACACATATATTGATAGCACACATGTATATAGAGAGGCTAACATGTTCATTACGGTATGAATCCCAATATCTATACACGGGCAGTCAACCCTCTACACCATTTATGTTATATGTGCACATACACACTTATATGTATATGATAGACATATTATATTATATAATATAAATTTAAAATAAATAAAACATTATTTATAAATAAAATAAAATAATTATTTTATTTAAAATAAATTTGGATAAAATCTAAATAAATTTAGACTTCATAGACCAAAAAGATCCAGATGGAATAATTTTTTCGAAATTTACTCATTTACCTGGCTGCATGTTGGCCTAGTTCCAATAATGGTATTAGATTCCAATATCTTATGCGATCTAAATTAGTCATGTTAGGACTAACTAATTAAGTTTACCCATTTAGTATAGTGTTTAGAAAAATAATGTCTAAGATATGTTTTGGGTAAACAAGTACTCTGCCCTACTTGGCTACTGGTCTGGCCCCAAAAGATGAGGTAAGCCCAAAGATTATCCCCAATATAAGGCCTAGATTGATTTGGACCTTGAGCTAATTTTCAAAATTTATTTTAAAATTAAAATAAAATTTTAACTTTAAAGTTAAAATTTGAAATAAATTAAAATGATATTTTAAATTTAAAAGGTTAAATTTAAAATTAGTAATGATTTTTTTTAGCACGCAAGCCAGTTTTATAGTGGACCGTCCACTATTATATAAATTAAAACAGGTGTAAGGAAAAAAAGAAACCCCAGCAGCTAAAACTCACACGACACCTTTCAACCCATACAGTAGCTCACAATATAGCTTACAAAAGATCATATAACAACTGAAAGAGCAATATGACAAAAGAACTAAGATGGGAAGAGATCAGAGATAGAATAGCCAATCCCATCATCCAAATTTGTAAGGTCAATATCTTTAGGCAATCCTAAGATATCAGGGCACACGGGCAAGTCAACAACAACCGGAACTCCTTTAGCATAATCAACAATCAAATCAGCAGAGGCATTGTTGACATGCATAGTTGTTGAGGCAATGAACGACTGGAGCTTCGAGAGCAAAACAAGATCAGGAGGATCTGTAGGAGGAGGGACTTTAGCAGGGGCTTCCATAGGATCAATCGAAGATAAAGGGATTTTAACTTTCCATTGCCGAGGCTTAGGTTTTTGGATAGGGATTTTGGCTGGAATGGTTGCTACCTCTCCAACAAGAGGGCGGTGACAACAAAGCTCGTCAGTATGACCAAATGAGCAACAAACAGTACATATCGGGGGCGACCATTAATGGCAATACGGCCAACAACGTCCCCAGGAAGGGCAACTGAAAGGTAGGAAGGCAAAGGCTTGATGGGAGCAATCTCAATAAGAGCTCTAGCATATTCCAAACGATTACGACTTTCAGTATTCTCATCAAAAGAAACCAGTTCACCAATGTGACAAGCTAACCAATCAAGACCTTCTAAAGACTGGAGGAAGGAAGGTATGTAAGGGAACTTTGCTGACACGGTATCGAAAAAACATTTTCTCTAACATAAGCAACAGAGGGACTCCATTTGGTGATAATAAAAACTTTTCCATCTATGACACACGGATCGGCCTCCAATACAATTCTCCTCTCATCAGGATTTGAAAATTCAAAAAAGAAAAGATCTTTATCGAATCTAACTGACAATGATCCTTTGATTTTCCATTTTTTCTTTAAATAGTTTTTAATAGTTGTGTAACGATGGCCTTTATCCAAGAAAAAACCTACCAAAGCATCAGACCAAAAGGCTACACTAGCATCTACAACATCTTGCGGGGGAACTAAAATATCATCACAATTAGCAATAATGTCATATCGTTTGGAAACATACCTTCCCCATTGCGGGGTTTCACTGAGAAAAGCGATTAATGCTGCCTAGGAGGAGCAGAATTTTGTTTAGGAAGACACTGATTCACTGTAACTGGAAGAACTTGAACATTAACAGGTTCCTTAGCCATACAGGCATCCGGACCAGGCACTGCAAACTTAGGCGCTGGCATAGGGGCATCGGCTGGCTTGGAGGCCCCGAACATAGCCTTAAACTCATCGGAAAAAGGGAAGCTGTAAGGAGAAGACGAACCCTTTGATTTGCGGCTAGATTGCATCGCAGAACCGAGCGTAGGGAAATCACCCTGACTAGACAACAGCGGAGGTGAAGGCTTGACTCTGATCTTGCCAGATCTGCTAACAGAAGGCGAAACGGGGCCAAAAAACCCAGATTTCATAGCGATAAGACCTAGGGCGCGACGACAAGAAGAGCGGGGGAAAGGCGGCACGTAGAGGAGAAACGCGAAGGAAGGAGGTAAAGGAGGAAGATGGAGGCGGAAGCGAGGAGAATGATGCGTGATGACAAAACGGGAGAAAAAGAAAGGGGAGACATTCGCCTATTTTGGAGGCCATTGAAATTTCATCTTATTATATATAAATGTTTTATTGCTTAGTTAATATTGATAGTCATTATAAAATAATTTTAGATTGTTTTGAAAATAAAATAATTATTTTAAAAAATTATCGATTATTAGAGGGATTAATAAAATTGAATCATTAATTAAAAGTTAATTACTTAAAATAAAATAACATATATGTTGATATATATAACATTATCTTAAGATGTTAAGGCAACACACACACACACACATATAATTTTCAAAATTAATTTTAATTAATTAAAATTGTTTTAATTAAATGAATAGATTAAATGTCAATTAACATACAATATATGAGATATATGTGTATAACAATAAATGTTATGGTGCAAATATTCAATATAAAATGTTCAATTGAATAATACAAAATTAATTAATTATATTAATAAATATGATATAACGTTATAAATAAGATTATTATATATAAGTTAATTAAATTATAAAACTTATATAATAATTAAAACTTATATAATATGAATGTTTATATTAAAGGTGGAAAATTAAGAAATCCAAATAGATTTAAGGGGTAAATACATACGTACAGTACGCATACCTTAATTTCTGATGTGTTCGACACTTCAATCATGAGGGTATTTCATGATAAATACATTATTCTATAAGTTGATATCACTTAATTAAATATATTAAAGGCTATAAATCTTTAACATAAGAGTTAGTTTCTACCATTTATATATTAATAATTTACTTGCATACTCTTTGGTTGTTGAGAAAATTCAAGCAAGGGGTATTATGTGTAGCATTATTAATATATAGAATAGACAAGGTACACCAAATAGAGGATTCCTAATGAGTATAACCGTTGCGATCAATTTCAGTAACACTTATACGTATTACTATTAGGGCTTCGGCATTTATTGTAACTTATATCCATTACTAAATTATAACTGCCAACGGTTATAAACGTTGGAATATACTTTTTTTCAATGGTTATAAGCATTGATAATATGTTATTTGCAACGGATATATATGTTATTGAATTCAATCTTCCAATGGAAATAAGTGTTAGCAATGTGTATTTTGTAACACATATATCAGTTGCAAATTTCATGATAGCAACAAATATAAGTGTGCGCAATAACAAAATAGTAATATAAATAGATGTTGGTAATTTCTATTTCCTAACATTAATAGCCACTGCAAAAATTAATATGGTACATGATTATATCGTAGGCTATATTTAATATGAATTCAAAAATAATATTATGATATTTAGCAAATTATAACCAAATCAATATCATGAAACAACATCCATAATCATGATAACAAAATAGAGTATCAATTAACAAAAGGTAAGTTCAATACATAAGTTATTAAATTAAATACATAGCTTACCAATTTCATATTAATATCAAATTTGAATAACAAAAGACAAGACATTGTTTATAGTTAAAGTCTACAAATACCGAATTCGGAACTCCGACCATAAAACGAAGCCTCCATTGAAAGTCTCGGATGCCTTGCTTATATTCTTTAGTATTTGTAGGTCGACTTTTTTAATCTGTGTAGTTAAGTCCCTACTAAAGCCCTACAAAATCTCCGCTATAGCGCATAGCGCTCTTCGACCGCTTTGTTTTTTCATTATAGCGCTATTAAACAGTAGATCCGCTTTAAACCCCACTATTTTCCGCTACACCCGCTAAAGGCTTTTTAACGCACTCTTTAGCAACATTAATATAAAAATGTTGATTTAACTTGTTCTCTTTTGAATTAAATCAACAAAATTAGAGTAAAAACCTAATCTTAAAGTATAAGTGCTCAACATAAGTTAGAAATATATTGTAGTAATCAAATCTGGACTGCATAAATCATAATGTTCTTAAGTTTTGTTATAGAAGAATAAACAATATTTTTTTCCTAACATAAATGATGTGAAAATGAAAATAAATTAACTTTAAATATTTGATTTTATATCTAATGAAGCTTTGCACTCCTGCTATTTCTCGTAATATTCCCGCTATAACTTTTTAAACCTCCACCGCTATGGAACCGCTTAGTACTTTAACTGCATAGCTTTTAATCCACTCTCTTAAATGTCTAAAGTGAAAGTTTTACCTTTTGACCTGTTAAAGAAAAATACTGGTCATAATTAAAATGATTTAAGCGTAAAAAAATTGCAAATTGACATAAATAGGAAGCTATCATACACGTGTGTTCTATGGTATGTACCTTAAGATGAAAAGAAGGTTTAGAACACATGTGTTAGTGGAATGATCGGTAGACCTTAATAAATTTTTTTACCGTTATTAATAACTAATGCTAAGAAGTTTGATCTCATGGAACATGGAATTGGGACAAAGAACCGTTGTACATCACAGTATTTTAGTTTCAATTCATTTTCGCCGCGAGTACAATACAAATATTTAAAAGTCTTCTCTTCATTTAATTTGTTTATTATGTGTATTTGACTATATACTTTGGAAGAAATTTTAAGACTTCAATTTTAACCTTTTCAATCATGTATGTGAATACTATGTACGAAACAAATCAAATCACAACATTTTCCACTTTTTTTGGTGCTTTGTCCCAAGAGATATCAACTTCAAACTTCCCGTCAGTCAATGCTAACCAATATATGATTGAGTAACAAGGCAGACAGTTAGCAAAATCTGACCAACAAAAGAGAAGTGCACATGAATAATGTGAACATAATTTTGCAATAATCATGCATGGTATAGAGCCAACAAACTAGCCAAAATAATAAAGATCACAGTGCCAGTAAATACGAGATAGCAATGTACAAATTCTAATCTAATAACAACATAATAAGAAGAAAAAAAGGACATGGAAAGCGCATTAGACAGAGGACTTGAGAACCCAAGATTATTATCAACTAAATCTGTTGCATCGAAATAAGAGCGTCCAACTACTAGATGCATTTTTGTGGATGTCCAAAAGTATAATGTTCAACAAGTATTGTCAAATGTCTTAACAAGTATTGTAGAATGTCCAATAATAATATTGAAGACACGCCGTGTTGTTAAATATGAGACATAAAGTTAGATGTTTTCATTATTTTGACAATCGACCAAGTAATGTTATTGATTATGAGACAAAATAAGTCAATGAAGCAAGTGTGCTTAATTAACTTAATTGTTGCCTTTTCAACGAAAATAAATAGTAAACACACAACAAAGTTTTGTCAATTTAAGTATTTTACGTTTTACTGATTGTATCATCATAAATGTGTAATGATTCTTTACAATTGCGTATTGGATAAAATCTTGTTATCAATTTTGATATAATCCCAAGTCAGGGTACTTTTTTCTTAAAATACAGTCACATCAGATTATATTTTAGCACATCAGACAATATTATAGCATAAGTGATATTAAATTTTCCTCAAAAAGTTGTGACTTTCATAATATTGCATGAATTTAGCAGTCAAATTTACATCATAATAATTTACTGTGAAATTCACAACTCTATTTAACTGAAAGATATATCAAATACTTGGAAGTAATGCAAAATGAGAACAATATTAAAAATAAAAACAAGATTGATGTATATAAATGGTGGATGAAAGTTCAATAATTTTACAAAAAAGAAGGCTAGGGTAGTTTTATTATTTGACTGCTTTTATAGAAGTTTTAAACTTCCTGGACCATATGTGCTCCTTGGTACAGATATAACTTCTGAGTAGTAATTCCGAATAGCATTTAAAGAAATGAAATAAACTTATGCGGTTGTGTGAAGCAAATTATCACAAAAAATTAAGAACTAATCACTAACATTTTTAAACCAATAAATGTAAATACAACAACCATCGAACATACTTTATTTTTTAATATCATTTGTACATGTATGTTTTGTTTTCAGCAAAGTCAGAAAATTTGGTAAAAGACCCAAAACAAACAATTGGTATCCTGTGAATGCATATTATTGTATGACCACCACTTTGAAAGTGATACATTTTAATTTAACTCATTTAAATTAATGTTTTTATTTCAAGTAAATTTCGTAAAAAAGCTTAAAAAAAAATCAAATCTAGAACCTTCTACAAATAAATACTCTATTAAAAATAGTCTTAATAGTTTAGGTCAGGCATTGCTATATCATGGCCAGATTCAAGAAAATGTGGCAAACTAGTTTGATTTGTTTGGCAACAAATAAAAAAAAAAATGTTAACCCACTTTTTAGCAAAACAAATTTCAACAAAGCAGATTTCACTTGGATTCAGAAGATTCAAACGAGGATGAAACGATTTGAAAACTAAAAAGCGCACTCTAATGAACTAAGGAAATAACTCAAAAAATTCTAGCCAAAAGTACACTAAGTCCATAACCCGGTACCGAATTATCGCCATAGGTTGGTACCGAGTTATCTCCAAAGCAGCTTCAACTGGACGTAGAAGATTGAAACGGAATTGGAATGACTTGAAACTTGACATGTGCACTAAGAAAAACACAAGGAAGGACCTAGAAAAGGCTTGGAGTGGTTTGGTCCAACCGTTTAAATTCGGCCTGAGTTATCCTATAAGTCAGGTCCGGCCTATATGGGCACTCACCGAATGACCTCTCGGACTTCATGCTCTGATCACTCTGCTCTAGTAGTTCATGCTCAAGTGATGGTTCAAAGAATTAATGAGGCATCCTAAGGATTGGCTAAATACGGAGAGTTAAGAAGATGGATACTTAAGAGATTACAAGGAACAACTCAAAGACAGTGGAGAAGTGGTTCAAACAACTCAATTGAAAGTTAGAAAAGGCATTCAATTGGAGTGGTGCAAGTTGCACCAAGGACGATAACTCGGGTCCGACCTATAGGCTTAGGTCGGCATCGAGTTATGCTTATGACTCAGGTCGGCTTGGCACCCTCGATGTGACTTCGGGCTATCTTTTAGACCTCCTTGCTGACGGGCTTCTAACTCCATACCTCCCTAATTCCTCTATAAATACCAACTTACCTGCTACTAGAAAAGAATCTTCTTTTCTCTGCTGGATACACACTTGGATTTGGGACTTCATCAACACCTCCTTCACCACTATTCTCTTCCTCAAACACTCTAGAAATATCATTGTAAATCTAAGATCCACTAGATCATGGCCAGATCCAAGAAAGCTAGTTGTAATCTAGAAAGAGAACAACTAATAAAATAGATTGAAGTGGACGTATGCCAGAGATTGCGCCGAACCACTATAAAAACATTTATGTGTTCTTATCTACTTCACTACACCAAACAGGCTATTTTGTAACACTTTTTTCGTTTTAGTTTGTAATAGTTATAACCGTTACAAATTACTAATGGATATTTCCTGTGACGACCCAGATTTTTCTGATGTCTATAGTTCGGAAGCTAACTGATTTAAACCGTTGGAATATTAATTTGGATAAGCCGAACAAATGAAATTCTAATAATTAAAATGTCTGAATATATATAAATTGAATTAAAAACTATATTAGAGATTTCTTTTTCTAAATCTCCGGGTATGATAAATCCTATAGAAAAGAAAATAAACTTTTTGTATAGGTAAACTTTACCATTTAAATTCAAGATAAAAATATCCATAAATATGTAAATAGATATATACAAGCTTTATAGTATATATAAGTACATAAATATATATGTATATAACCATACATATAAGTAAAGAAAATATATATATGTATGAATATAAATATAAATGTGCATGATGATAACCAAACATAAATGCATATGGAAATATATATATGAATTCCATAAATTAGATTAAAGGAAAATGTTCATATATATTTATATATATATATATGTAGACAAACATATAGACAAGTCTTATCGAATTAAAATATACATAAGTAAGTATGTATGTATATATGTTAAATGAAGTGGTAAAAGTGATAGAATGGAAATATACATATGGTGTATGTATATACATATGAATGGATATGTATGTAAACATACAAAGTGACAAGCATTTAATCCTAGCCTACAAAACTTAACATCAAAGTTTTTATATAAAATCAAATCAGCCTCCACAAGAGAGAAAAAATCTCTGACCAAAGGATTAGAAAGAAAAATTTTGTACCAGTAAATACCTTCCCCATAAAACACATTTTCTCTCTATATATGTTCATCATTCTTCTTATTCCAGTTCGTTCATCAAAATTTAGCATTTCGGAAACAAATCTTACCACTGAAACTTGAATAAACAACTCAACACAAACCAAGACTAGAGGCAGCTAGCAGCTTTCCAAACAGAAGTGTTCTCTATTCAAATTGTTTTCATGTGAGTAAACATTAAATTTAAAACTTAAGTAGATCTATGGTTGTTGCTTATGAATTTCTGTGATGATGATGCCTGTATGTGTAGATATAAGTATAAAATCTTATATATGAGTGTGTACAGATGTGCATGTCTGATTGTATTTTTGTTCTTCTCTGTTTCATAATACAGAGTCTAAATATAGAGATAATTCATTCTCTTTTCCCCTGATTTCTTTTAAGGCTTGTTTTTCAAACATGAAATGTTTGTTTAGACATAAATTTAATTTTAAAAATGAATTTAAGTTAAAATATTTGAAAGTTTATCTGGTAATTAAGAGTACAGTAGGATTTCTTTGTATATGCTAAAATAAATCATTCTAACCTGCTGTTTCAAGATCATAACTTGAATCCATTTTAAAAGTTATGATTTTTAAAACAAATATCAAAATTTTTAATGTTGAATTGAATGTGTATTTGGGGATGACTGGAATTTGGTTTCTGGACGAAATTTAGGTGGCCGGAGCTACTGGAGTGGTCGGGAACATCACTGGAGATGGAGGGGGTATTGGAGGTTTAGGCAAAAATATCAGGAAGGTGATCAGTGGTCGGTGGCGATGGTGGTTGGTCGATGAAGTCTGTAGCCCTAGTTTTGTTTTGGTTGGGTATTTTGATCGGCATTGCATCTCTGGATGATCGAGTGCAACAAGATCCTGGGAAATGAAAGCTTGGACGTCGGCGAAGTGGAGGGTGGAGCCTTTGACATTCCAGTGGTCGGAGTAACGAACACGAGGTGATTCCAGGTTTATCTTTGGTTCCAGTTTTGGGTTAGTAAGCTCGAATTTGAATTCGAGTTTGTAGTGACGATTTGATGGTCGGAATCGAGTTCGAGGGTGATCGCCGACATGCGTAAGCCATCGCGAGTGATCGGAAGGGTGGCAGTGCATGTGCACGGAGGTGATGGTGTATCTGTAGTTGATTTGGGAGGAAGGGTACTCGAGTACCCATTCGAGTTGTTTCGTGTTTTGATCGAAGTATCGGGGTGATCGACTCGAAGCCTTTTTTATATAGGCTCGGGTCAAATTTTGTTACAGGTTTTGAAGCCTGTCAGTGTTTTAGATTTTGAATTTAAACCGAATTTAAAAATGAAAAGTAAGTTTTAATCAAAATTTTGAAGTAAGTTTTAAAGTATGGATTCAAAATGAATTTGAATCCTAGTTTTTAAATGAATAAGTTTTATAAAAATGAAATGTTTTTAACAACTTAAAATTGTTAAAGTATTTTATAAAATGACTTTAAATCTGAAAATAAAGTTTTAAACAGAGTTTTAAATAAGTTTAAATCTGGATTCAAGTTTAGTTTGAATCCTAGTTTTAAAATAAAATAAAGTTTTTGAATTTAAAATGTTTTAAAACAACTTTGAATGTTAAAGTATATTTTAAATATGGTTTGAATTTAAAAATGAATTTGGTTTAAAATTATTTTAAATTCTTGATAAGACAAATATTTCTTGAACATATAATACAAGAGGTCCTGAATTGTTTTAAAAACTTTGTTAAAGTTAAATTTGTATTCATTTTAAATCTAAAATTTAAAATGGAGTTTGGAAGTAAAATTTAAGTAAATTGTTACTGATAATTTAATCATTAATAAGAATAAAGTTTTATCTTAAAGGTAATTAAAATTTAATGATTTATAATTCATTAAATTATTAAGGTAATTAAAATGGATAATTTATTTATTTAATTAATGATTTGGGTTAATTAATTAAGTAATTAAGAGTTTTAAATTAATTAATTAATGATTGATTAAATTGTAATTAAAAATCATTAGTTAGTTAGATGTAGGGAATATTAATTAAGGATTAAAGATTATTAAGTATATTAAAATCAAGTGTTTTGAATTGAATTGTTTAAAAGGAAATTCATATTTCGAATTGAGTTCTAAATTGGTTTTAATGTGGTAAATGTTTTGAGTAAGTAATTAAAATAAATGCAAGTTTATCCTTAATTAGGTAAGTTGAGATTAATTAAGAGTAATTAATTAATAAAATAAATTAAGCTTATTTACTTTGTAATTAAGTATAATTACCTAATGAAGTAATTAGTGGATGATTAATAAATTAGTTAGAGATCCAAGTGATTAAAGTGGATTTAGGTTGATAATTAATTAGAAATTATATATCTCTAATAAATTTTGATTAAGGATGGCTGAATGATATGGGATGTTTTGGATTGATGATATCTATGATGGACGTTTGAAATGTGCGGTTACCCCTCTGAGTTGAGTTGTAATGTGATATGATAACCTGGATATGAAAGATATTGTTTAAACTTATTAACCTGGATTAGAGATGACATCGAATTCGAAGAGACCGGGGTCGGGTATTAGTAAATACCCGAAACCACTTCGATTTAGAATCTACAATAATTCTATATAGATTAATTTGTGAAATCAATAGGCTGGAATGGAATAATTCAAGTAGGTTGGACCATTTAAATTATGTAGTGGTATTTGGAGGATTGTGTGTGAAATAAGTTTGATTTTGGCAAGTTAAGGACTCGTAATAAGGAACGAGTTACCCGGGTTTTAAATAGTTGTATGCATTGGTATTTCTTGTTAGATAGGTTTACTCACACTGGTTTCCAGCCTGACCCGGGTGTTACTTTGATGTAATGCTCGAGTCAGACCGAGTATTACAGATTTTCAGGTAAGGACGTTCTGGAGCTCAGGAGACGAGCTGGATGGCAGGAACGTATGGAGTGTTTCCGCTGTGATATATTACTGTTTATCTGAGACATGTTGATTTGTATATGTCCAGTGTTTTTGTATGTGTGTAACTCTGATGTATTAAAATGTAATTGACAGATATAATATTCTTTTGTATAACTGTTATTATTTGATATTATATTTCATCCGCTGCGAATGTGAGATTCTGTGACTTGTTTCCTGTTTCTTCTTCTATGTCCTTTCTTCTTTTCCTAACTATCTGGAATTTTCGGGATCGGAAATTCTGGATCGTCTCATTTCCGTTGCAAGCGTTTATAACAGTTATTTCCGTTATAAAAACATGGTAATTTCGTAAATAGTTAAAAGCAATATGGATAGGATTGTCACTTTTTCTATTATTATTTCTCATCTCATTCCTCACGCTTCTTAGTCTGTTTTCTGCATTTACTGTAAAATAAAATTTCATTCTAGGGCTTTCGCCCCCTCCAGTAGAATCGGCCTATGTCGAAGTCAAATCAACAAACAAAAACGGGGTGAATGTAGCAGGAAGCAAAGATTATTGAAGGCTATTTCAGGTTAGGGTTTTAATTTTTAAAATTTGAGAATTTCAATCAGCAGTAATTTTGATTTCAGTTTGGCAGTTTCTCAATTTGGAAGAAGGGAATCTGTAGTAATTCTTAATTAATTTAGTATTATTACCCGACGCAACTCATATTGGGTCACACTATCTTAATGCTAGCGAAATATCCTTCTTCATGCCTAAATGATAAGTCGTTGTTGTAACTTCATCTGAAGGAGCGGTTGTGGGAACTTCATCTGAAGGAGGCTCAAAGAATGTTAACGTTGATGGTTCAAGATGGTTGGCACTGAAGCATATCGAAACTTTTGTGTTCACATTCACAGATCTACAAGATGTTAGTGCTGCTGTGTCTTCTTCAGAACCTGCTTCTTTAACATTAGTGACTAGAGCTGGACGTATACAAGAAGCAGGACAACTCAGATGCAGGTACTTCTTCTTCTCCTCAAATGATTTTTTGCTTGAATTTTGTTGTGATAATTAGTAACTCCATGACAGTCATATTTCTAGAGCCTTTTTATGTAGCCTCTTTCGTGTTCTAATTTAAGAGTCTTTGTAGTTTACATTCTTTTTATGCATACTAGTAAACAAACATGCACGATGTGCTTGAGTTACATTGTTTACGAATGTGATTCCAATTTGCATCACTTACATCATATTAAAAAACAAGCAATAATCAACAGAACAGATTGGGAGGTTGAATTAATAGCAAAATTGGTAGATTATATGTTTCAAAAGAGTAATTTTAGCATTTCAAAAAGGCTGCGATGAAACTTTTATACAACTTTTTGCCTTTATTAATAGTAGAGATATGTTTCCATTTTCAACATGTTATTTGTCTTACCATCGTATGAACTCTGTCATCCATACAATGTTAAATCAAAATAAATTTAAAGATATGACTCGAGATACAAAATTACGGAAAATGAGAATTCACGTAGTCGGCTCCTATCATTTGGGTATAAGGCAAAGATGATGATGGTGGTGATGATACAACATTAACTTTATAATTTTCATAGTAAATTAGTAAATATTGTCCTTGGTACCCTACTTTGTCTTAAATAAGTATTCTTCCATAATAATTTTGGATTATTTTAAATACCCTACTCTGTCTTTTGTTACCAAATTTTCACATGTAAATAAGTATTAAGCCTATTCTACTGTCATATGTATGCATGCAAATGAAGAAAAGAAGCCGCTGGTGCACTGTGGAAGATATCTTTTGATGACAGAAATCGAGAATCCATTGCTGCTTGTGGTGGAGTTGAAACATTGGTAGGCCTTTAGATCATTGTTTTTTTTTTCCATTTCTGATTTAACATTTATTTTTCACATTTTTTTTGATGTTGTTGCTCTTGCCATAGGCTGTTCTTTTTACAACATAATTTATCTTCTAAACTTAGTTAATACTTAATAGTTAATATGATAAAACCATTAAATTTAGGATTTTAAAAAATAAATCATTTTAGCTCAGTTTCTGAAACATATAACAAATGTATATCTAGTTCAAAATATATCAGAGATATAGGTTAGTTTTTGCCATGATGGCACTGATTCAACAATTTGTATTAGCTCATTATGAGATAGTGCCAATATATTTTGTTCAATTTCTTTTACCTTGATGCATTCTTAAAGTGCACCGATACAAATTCTTCAAAGACATGAAAATGCATTGGTGCAATCACAAAGTGAGTCAATACAAAACACTGAAGCAGTGTCAACTGGCAAAAACAGATCTATATCTTTCAAGAGTATGTTTTGAATGAGTCTAAATTAGTTGTATGTTTTGAAAAGTTAGCTAAATCGACGGCAAAATGTTTAGGAGATCCACTGCATGCTAATAATGATTTATTATCCAAAAAAATGAAAATCACTGTGACCAATGAGTAAAGCATAATAGCCCAAATTTTTGTACTCTGTTTACCATTTCCCGTCTTTTCACAGTTCTCAGATTTCTTTATTTTATTCTAGATTTTAGCCGATTGTTCTGCTGTGAATTTTGATCATGAGAGTGTTTTTTCTTCTTCTTTTATTCCAGAAATTTGTCCAGTTTGGTAATCTCATTCTTATGTTACATTCAGATCGCTCTTGCTAGAGTATGTTCAAATGCTTCTGCTGGCCTTCAAGAGAGAGCGGCTGGTGCATTGTGGGGTTTGTCTGTGTCTGAAGCTAATAGGTAATATTATTTTATCCTTACCCTTTGACAGAATTTGTATCATACCACACACACCTCTCTTCTTGGACTGACAAATAATTTGTTGCTAGAAATTTTGTAGCTATAGTTATTGAACTCATCTGAGCTTACAAACTTATGATGACATCCTTAGATTAAAGTGGAGTCCATTAATTATTTCCTAGAGGTTAGGGGATGCAAAGAAACTACTTAGAAGTGTAATTTAGTAGTAAGTTACATCCGTATAGTGTTTATCTTTCTTAAAATGGTGATATTATGTTCCAAAAGGTATATTTAGCTTTTTAAACATAAATAATACATAAAAGTAGCACGGTAGTGGATCCTTAATTACTAAAATGAGTACGGCTAATGAATTTGATACAATAAATTTACAGATCATTGAATGTTAGCAAGAATATGTTATTTTTTTAAAAGTCAACACAGTTGAAGGCCCTCAAAAAATAAGAATTGACTGTTGCTTTTAACACATATGTCATTATGTCAAAACTACATCCCCAGTCATGCTGCCTTACGTAGTATATTTTCCCTAATCTTTACCATTTTATTCACATTTTTAAGGTTCTATTTCTGAATGTTTTTCATTTACTATTTATGGTGGCATATTGGTTTTTAAAGAGAGAAGTTTCGTAATATCTCTTCCTATTTTATTTTCAGAACACCGTAGCTTTGCGTTGCCGTTTCCCCATAGTTATAAAAGTGAAGTGATGTTTTCCATGGTTGACTTGTTGGAGTTTAATTTCCTCTCAGAAACCATTTTGTATACACTTGGTATAAAATAAATTTGCAAGTGCAATCTAGGCAGTAACTATATCTTATCACCTCCATAATTTTCTCTTTCGCTACTAGCTTTTTCATTGCATATATCGGTATATAATGATTCTTTCTCATTCGTGCATTTTTTTTATGTCTTTTTAGCATTGCGATTGGACGAGAAGGTGGGATTGCACCTCTAATTGCACTGGCACATTCCAACACTGTGGTAAGCTCCCTTGCTGTCTTATTCGATATACCATGGCCAATTAATTCACCTCCTTTCTGAAAACTAAAAAAAATATTTTGCCACATAATAAGCTTGTATACTTGTGATTAATACGAATATCAAATAACGTGCCACATAATTTCTATACTTAGGCTCACAATTGAGAGGAATATTTGTTGATATCACTTGACTGTGTCATTTCCTCAAAGGGTAATTGATGTATAGTAGAAGATCTAATCATAAAGGAAACTGAATAATGGAGAGAGTATCACTATATCATTAAGCATATCTTCCGTACACACATATAATGAGAATTTCATCACATCCTGATATATTAGGATGTTCATCAGACTACTGCTGGAGCATTGTGGAATCTGTCGTTCAATTCGGGTAATGCTCTTCGTATAGTAGAAGATGGGGTTGTTCCTGCTCTTGTTCATGTATGTTCATCATCTCGCTCAAAAATGGCTCGGTTCATGGCTGCATTGGCACTTTCTTACATGTTCGATGGAAGGTAATGTATATGTATATTAAAACACAAATTTTCCTGTGGTCAGTAAGTAATATGTGCAACTCTCCATTCACATGATTTGTAAGTGTTAATTGCAGCATGCAAGTGCTGGCAAATGCAACGGAGGTTTGTTTCTTTGGAGTTAAATAGATAAAACATGAAAATACACTCATTATTTAGTATTATTACCCGACACAACTCATATTGGGTCACACTATCTCAATGCTAGCGAAATATCTTTCTTTATGCCTAAATGATAAGTCATCAAGTGGCACTTAAATTTTTGTTTGTTAACCTCTGATCTCAAGTGATCAAATTACTTCATTTTTTTCCCATGCAGAATGGACGAGGTAGCGGTTGTGGGAACTTCATCTGAAGGAGGCTCAAAGAATGTTAACGTTGATGGTTCAAGAAGGTTGGCACTGAAGCATATCGAAACTTTTGTGTTCACATTCACAGATCCACAAGGTGTGAGTGTTGATGCGTCCTCTTCAGCACCTGCTTCTTTAACAGCAGTGACTAAAGCTGCACGTATACAAGAAGCAGGACAACTCAGATGCAGGTACTTCTTCTTCTCCTCAAATGATTTTTTGCTTGAATTTTGTTGTGATAATTTGTAACTCCATGACAGTTATATTTCTAATTTAAGAATCTTTGTAGTTTACATTCTTTTTATGCATACTAGAAAACAGACATGCACGATGTGCTTGAGTTACATTGTTTACAAATGTGATTCCAATTTGCATCACTTACATCATGTTAAAAAGCAAGTAATAATCAGCAAAACACATTGGAAGGTTGAATTAACAGCAAAATTTGTAGAGCATATGTTTCAAAAAGAGTAATTTTAGCATTTCAAAAAGACACCGATGAACCTTTAAAACAACTTGTTGCCTTTATTAATAGTAGGGACATGTTTCCATTTTCAGCACGTTATTTGTCTTACCATCATATGAACTCTGTCATCCAAACAATGTTAAATCAAACTAAATTTAAAGATATGACTCAAGATACAAAATTACGGAAGATGAGAATTCATGCAGTCGACTCCTATCATTTGGGTATAAGGCAAAGATGATGATGGTGGTGATGATTCAATGTTAACTTTATAATTTTCATAGTAAATTAGTAAACATTGTCCTTGGTACAGTAAAAAGGAAAATGAAAATTTGAAAGGCACGATGATTCTTCATCGGAGGAAATTAGTGTGGCCTGCAAATTTTATATAAAAAAGCATGCACTTTCCATTATAATCATTGGTTCAAACTTTCAATTATCTATGCATATTTGTTGATTTTGCTCTTTTCTCTAATTGTAGAAATAATATCCTTAATGTCATGCGGAACTGGTTGCATTACTATGTGATTTTGTTTTATATGCCTGCCTCTTTCATTGATGTTAGAAAAAATAATTGTTCCTGCTTACTTATGTTGCTTTTTATTTATTGCTTATTGGGACATTGAACTGAACAAATGTTATGTAAAAAAACTCTAAATACTAATGTCAATTTACTAATCAATTTATTTTCAAAAGAAAACCCGAATGTAAAAGCCAATTTATTAATTCTTCAGGCAGGATACATAGACATCAGTTTGAACACATGTAATGTTGAAGAAACAAATACAAATTGAAAAGCATAAGTGATTGAAAAATTCAATCATGAAATTGAAAGAAGGGTAAGACATAAAGTCCGGAAAATTTCATCAATGTAAACTTTTCAAAAAGGTCAGAGGTATAGCATTATTTATGAAAATAAACGACAATGATTAAAATAAACAAAGTTAACTTAAATTTGGAATGCAAAATCTAAGCTGTTCAATAGCAGTACAATTCAGTTTCAAAGTGGTGAACAAATGCAGCAACTGGATGAAATAATATCCAAATTAGAAAGCAAGTCAGTCAGTGGAGGGTAAACAGGTGAGAAACCATGCCCGAGCTTGTATATACATGGCGACCTATTCATGTTAGATGGTCCTGTACTATATTTTGTTTTGTTTTGTAGTTTATACTAGTTGTGCATCAAATGTTTATTTTCTTCTAACTTTGCAGATTGTACGAGCTTTCTCAGGAATGTTTGGGAACTTTAGCAGTAAATTTTTTATTCTTCCTTTAACAGTAAAATTTAAACATGGTACCAGGATGTGTTACATGGATACAAAATTTGATCAATTTAATACTTTTGTACATAAAATTTGAAATTGTACGATCTTTGATCAGTTCGTGGTACATTATAAAAGAAAAACGTTTTTATTTAGAAAAATAGAGAATAATATCAAATTTCATCACAATAATAACATATAACATATAATTGTCAGATTCCTAATTTGTTATCTTGCGTCCCCTCTTCCAATGTTTTTTTTGCTCGAGACTTCTGATTAATAAAATTACATGTGCCAATTTGCCTTAATAAGCAAATTGCATCTTCTGATGTGCTTTTTGCTATCTAGCTCCATCGTCGCATGTCACATCGAGAAAATTTCGTTGATGGATATGAGGTTACCGCGACGATATAGGTACCATTTACAAATTTACTTATTTTCTTTCCTCCTTAATTTTTATTAACCTAACATGGTCTTCATTTTGCTACCATCTGGGTCTAATGAATTTCTGTAGATTACATGACCAATTCCCAAGCGCAGACCTAATAGTTATCCAACTATCATTGCAATAGCTGTTTTCTGATGGAGCTTAAGAGTAGACGCCACCATAAACCCCCACTGCAACAATCCATCTGTCCTTTTCAGGTTTGTATCTATTTATTGTTTAGATTTGTAAGTAGAGAACTTAAAGTTTATGCGAAGTAAATACAAACTGTTTTCAATTATATTTGTCATCAAATTTTAGAAACCGATGTAATGAGTTTGAAGTTGAAGTTACAGTGATATTCTAAAACTTTTTTAAGTAAAATTTCTGTTTGCATGATAAAACCGAATCATTATTTAAAACAATGTGTGAAACAATTTTTTTCCATGGAGCCACTACAAAAAATTTAGTTCTCAGTGACAAGTTCAAATAAACGTATTGATTTGGTTAGGTGTTATGCTCACAGAAGCAATACAGACAAATTGAATGACATCTTAGGGGTTGTAATATACTAATATATTACTTTGCTTTTTTGTCAAAGTATTCTTCAAGAAATATGCAAGTCTCCGTACTTTTTGAATATTTTGTATCATATACACATCATAGAAATGGTCTTTTCCCACGTAAATTCCATCCTAAAGGTATCATCAAAGATAAATCTTTTTTGAAAAATGTTCTAAAACCCTTTACCATATCACAAACATAGCTGTGATTCTAATAATGAACCGACATGTATAGACAACATCCAACATGAAATTGTGGAATCTAATGAAGAGATAAAAAATTACGGAGATGCCGGTGGATGTCTTATCAAAATACTATTTTTTATTCCTACAAATACGAGAGATGTATAAAAACTCGTTTGTGCTTCATTTTCCCCGGGTATTGATAATAAAGAGATACTTTATGTGGAAAGGTAGGTTACTGCAAGGCTATTTGCATCGCTGCTGCTCATCTGAAGTCGGACCTTGTGCCTCCAGAAGTCCGAAAAGCATTTTGGGGTTCTTGTAAGGCTACTTCAAAAGGTATTGGTTCATACATATCATTAGGTTTGTAATTTGTGTTATGTAAGCATTAAATATCATCAATTTCTTGAACTTCTTGAAAATTGTGCTACATCAAAGTATTTGTTTGTAACTTTGTGTTAAGTCATTTTTCGATGCGTACATATACATGTCCATATAGTTTGGTAAATTCAGTTATGTCTGTATACTTCAAAGTTCAAAATAGAGACAGATAATTTTTGGTGTTCAATTTATATTCCTTTATTAAACAGTTATCCACCTATGTTTAAGGGCTTTGCATGGAAGGTCTCTATTTTTTATATTGTTACAAGAAAAGTTTCTATAGCAATGAATATATAAATTAGGTCTTTATTTTTTCTAAATAAAAAAACGCAAAGTAACTTGTAGTTTCCTGATAAAAAGCGCAAGTTAAATTGCGCTTTCAAAAAATTTTGAAATTTCAAAATAAAATTCAAAAAATGTTTTGCAACTTCTAAAACTGCTAAAACTGCTGGCGACTCATTTATTATGACAAAAAATCGTTTTGCAACTTCTAAAACTACTAGCGACTCATTTATGGGATATATGCATTCAATAAATGTTAAGTTGATTCTTTAGTTGATCATCATCTGTTTGTTTCTTTATTTTCAAATTAGTTGTCCTTTATCGGTTTCTGTTACGAATATAAGAAATCTTGTTGTGTAGAAAGTTTGCACTTTATTTTAAGAAATCTTAATGGTAATGCATAATTTACAAATGAATTCATATATATGCATATAGGAAGCGGAGAATCCAGAATGCAAGCCTACACGTGAATCCGGACGAGCCACTTTTTGATGCACCTCAAAATGGTCATTATTGTCCGAGTTGGTTGATGGTGGTTTTGTAGCTTGGCCGGAGTGTCGTATTCATTGTTTGTAAGCTTCTAGATATGTTGTAGTAGTGAAATTTGAAGTTGTTACAATAAACTTTGTAGAATTTGATATGTTCTATTTCGTACGTTTGATGATTTTTAATGATTTGATGATATGTTAGTTTTGAAATTTAGTCTTGTGTTTCATATTGTTATAAATTCGTATAGATATAGTTGAATGAAATACTATTAGAAGCTGAATAAGATATGGTTCAGCTATATCAAATTTGTAACACTTATAAGTGTTGGTAATTTTGCTATTTACTTATACAAGGAATTCCCAACGGTTATAACCGTTGGAAATTAAAATATTCCCAACGGTTATAACCATTGGAAACGTGAAGTAATTCCCAATAGTTATAACAGTTGGGAATTACCAAGATTCCCAATGGTTATAACCGTTAGGAATTACGATTTTTTCCAACGGTTATAACCGTTGGGAAGTACCAAAATTACCAACGGTTATAACCGTTGGGAAGTACCAAAATTACCAATGGTTATAACCGTTGGGAATGACCAAAATTCCCAACGGTTATAACCGTTACAAAATATGTAAAAAAATTATAACGTACCTGCTACCACCGGTTATAACCGTTGGGAATTTGATTACCAACGGTTATAATTGTTACAAAATGACAATTCTGGTGTTGTGCTTTCTGCTTTTTCTTGTACGTTTATCCGAACTAGTGCTTTCATCTTGATTCTAGATGTTGATCCATTTTTTGTGTTAACATTTCGGTGCTTTCACTGAGAACAAAGCTAGATAGAAAAACTTAAAGCTTGAATATGAGGTTTAGAGAAGATGAAGAGGCCTAATACTATATCTAAAACCGAAGCAAGTCAACCGAAGCCTGGGGGCAACCAGGTGGTGTCCTCAAATTCTCATCAATCCATCTCGTAATCAAGGAAGAGACAGAGAGAATAATGAAGGAGATGTAGGACGGAGTATTAACTTGGTAAAATGAAATGCTTGAAGGATTCTTCCAAAGGATGGGACAACAAGAAATAGTTAGAGTTGTTGGAATTCAAAACCAAGGATGAAGAGCTAATGTAGGAGCATCTGGAGTTGGAGTAGAACAAATTGAAACGATGCCTCCACAAACTGAACAGCTTGGTACCGACCAAAATTAGCTGGGTACCAACCAAAATTAGCTCGGTACTGAGAGAACTATACTCAGAGGCAACGCTGGTGTGAGCTTCGAACGTGCTGGAATGCCAGGAACAAATGATGCTAGAGTTAGAAACGCAAATCAGAATGCAAATGTACAAAATCGAATGAATATGTGCCAAAGCTACCCTGGAGGAATGAAGGACATAATGAAACTAGAGGAGCAAGACAAAATGCCAATGTGCAGCCAGTAGAATATGTGCCAGAGTATGTGCCAGAATTTCTCTACATGAGCATGGACAGGATTTCGCTTTTGGACGAAGATCTGCATTGGACGATGAAAACCGAATTGCTGAACCGGTAAGAAGAATAGTTAGAGGAGGACCTCCAGATCAGGGTATGGAGGATGTGAATAGAACTCCATTCGCTTCTAATATCTAGAACGCAAGGAACCCTCCGAATTTCAAGCTTTTGACGTTGGAAATGTATGGTGAAAAGTTAGACCTGACAATTCATCTGATGAGATACATCCGACATATGAAGGTGTTGGGTGCTTCTAAGGAGATAATGGGGGCGGTGTTTCCCATTATACTTAACGAACTTAACGCCGATGTGGTTCAGACAGCTGGAGAATATGTTCATAAACACATGGACCCGACCTAGTAAGCAGATTCTTGAGGCAGTTCAGAGTTCATTTCTCACGACCAAAGAATGTATCGACGTTGCTAAGCGTGAAACAAAGGCCCGGAGAGACCTTGAGAATCTATTTAACAAGATTCAGTGCAGCGGCAGCTACAATTGACAAGCCGGATCCATCATTAATCCTAATGGCGGTAGTATCCGGAGTCGCGAGTAACACTGACTTCAAGGGTGCACTGGAAAGGAATTCACCTATGGATCTTGTAGAATTCTACTACGAAGCTAAAAGATATTTGCGTCAGGAAGATGTTGAAGCCGAGGATGCTAAAGTTAATGTTGTGGATGATAAGGGTCTGTCAGGAGCAGGAACTGGAAAATATAAAGGGAAAAGAAGAGTTGATAATGACTTTTGAGAACCAAAACAACAAAGAAGGGAGCCGAAATTCTCTTCCTACACTGATCTGAATAAGACCCCGGAGAGGATATATCTAGACATTAGAGGGAAAATCCCCTATCTAAAGCTTGCAAGAAGAGAACTTACCGATGGGGAGAAAAAATCTAGAAAGTTCTGTATCTTCCATGAGCTGGATGGACATGAAATGAACGAGTGTCGCCACCTTCGTGATATGATAGAGGGACTGGTTCAGAGCAATCAACTACAATAGTAAGTGAGGAATCGAACTGCAATAGCACGATCAAAACAACCACCACCTGCAGCAAATACATCAAGGAACAACCAGAGATCTGGTCCGACACTCGAAATCCCATGACCGGGATGAACGAGAATCGAATCTGATTCCTCTACTCTGCTTTTTCTTTTCTTTTCTTGCATTTTTATTTTCGTATTTAGTAATAAACACAATAATAATCCTAGACCGGTTAGACGTGCACAAAACCTAAATTAGTCCTAGCCACGCTCTAAATCAGACATTTGGGGTGATTACTTAGGATAATAATAACCTCAGACTGCTTACACGTGTACGAAACCTAGATTGGTCTCTAGGCACGCTCTGAGACGGATGTCTGGGATGAACACTTAGGATTTCTGCTTGTTTGCCATGATTTGATTCGAATATTTGAATTTTAAAAAATCCATATTGAATGTGATGACTGATATTGATCGCTTTATACCCCGTCCGGAGAGACGGGACCAGAGGCAAAGTCAAGCTCCCTTGCTGGAGAGTGAGTGGATGAGCTTGTACAAAAAGTAAGTCCCCTCATCGAAAAGTGAGCCGATGGGCTTGCTTGGTCGTTTAGTTCCTTTCCCGAAGAGCAAGCGGACCCTGCAAGGATCTGAAGAGATCGAAACCCTAGATTAAACAATAAACGATCCGGAGAGATCGCATGTTAAATTAAATGAAAAATGATCCGGAGAGATCGAACCTTAGAATGGAAACAGACTTGATAAAAGGATTTGAATGCCTTGTAATTAGAATAAAACTGATAAATCCTAGATAAACACTTGACAGTTTTGGATATGTGATGTAATAATTTCGAATGAAATCAGATATGTAAGATAATAAGAGATATGTGATGTAATAACTCTGAATGAAATCAGAATGATTGTGATGTATAAGCTACATTTAGACAGAGTCTAGAGTCTTAGGCTATAACAGGTTTGGAACGACCCGTGATTGACAAGAGAATCTGAAGAAACTGCACAATTCACCAATATTGAAGCATCTAGAAAGCTCAGCTATGGAAGACTGATGTCTATAACTTGTTCTTGAGCAAAGCACACCTTACATTTGAAAGGCGTACTTTCGGGGGCAAGTGTTAACCCGGTTTTTAGCAAAGAAAATTTTAACAAAGCAGAATTCAATTGGACTTAGAAGATTCAAAAGAGGAAAAAACGACTTGAAATCTGAATGGTGCACTCAAATGAACTAACAAAATAGCTTGAGAAAATTCTAGCCAAAAATACGCTATGTCCATAACTTGGTACCAAGTTATCACCATAGGTTGGTAATGAGTTATCTCCAAAGCAGCTTCAACTAGACGTAGAAGATTGAAATGAAATCGGAATGACTTGAAACTTGACATGTGCACTAAGAAAAACACAAGGAAAGACTAAGAAAAAGTTTGGAGTGGTTTGGCCCAACCATTTAAACTGGACCTCGAGTTATCTTATAGGTCGGGTCCGACCTACGGGCGCTTACCGAATGTCCTCCCGAACTTCATGCTATGATCACTCTACTCTAGTAGTTCATGCTCAAGTGATGGTGCAAGGAATTAGTGACTCGTCCTAAGGATTGGCTAAGTATGGAGAATGAAGAAGATGCATACTTAAGAGATCGCAAGGAACAACTCGAAGACAATGGAGAAGTGGTTTGAATAACTTAATTGGAAGTTAGAAAAGGCATGCAAGTAGAGTGGTGCAAGTCGCACCAAGGACCATAACTTGGGTCCGACATACAGGCTTAGGTTAGCATCGAGTTATGCTTATGACTCAGGTCCGCTTGGCACTCCTGATATGACTTCGGATTATCTCCTAGAACTCCTCGCTGATGAGATTTTGACTCCATACCTCCCCAATTCCTCTATAAGTACCAACCTACCTGCTACCAGAAAAAGATCTTCTTCTTTCTGTTGGATCCACACTTGGATTTGGGACTTCATTAACACCTCCTTCACTACTATTCTCTTCCTCAAACACTCTGGAAACATCATTGTATATCTAAATCCACTAGATCATTGTTAGATCCAATAAAACTAGTTGTAATCAAAATAGAGAACAACTAATAAAATAGATTGAAGCGGACGTAGGCCGGAGATTACGTCAAACCACCATAAAAACTTCTGTGTGTTCTTATCTGCTTTCTGCTTTTTCTTGTACTATTATCCGAACTGGTGCTTTCATCTTGATTTCGGGCGTTGATACATTTTTCGGGTTAACAAAATAAAAATATAAATACCATAAAAGTTGATGGTAATTTTTCTTAGAAAATGAACTATAGATTTTTGTTTGTTGCTAAACCTATCACTGGGGGAAATATAACTAACAAAAAACTGTGAACTTAACAATTGAACATCATAATAAAATAGGTGTTTAAATTTCAGCAGTAATTGACATATTAACTAAATAATATCATTGTTTCTATCTATCTTTCCGTCCATCAGTAAAAAAACATTTATAGTTGATAAACTAACTATAAGAAGAAAAAACAAAATCAAATGTGCAAGGTTTTATGTAAAGGCTGGCTACCATGAAAACTAACTTTACATTAAAAATATAGGGAAAAAGAGAGTCAACCCCAACCTTGAATTGGCCAATGAGTTGAAATTCATATTATTTTACCATGACTCTAAACTCACTCATTTCACTTCAAACCTCAAGAAAAACATAAAACCAAGAAATTTGAAATTCATTAAAATAATATGTCAAACAATGTTACACATTAACATGTTCATTTCACAAAAATGGTCGATACATTATTTTACGAATTCAGTTTTCATACAGAGATAATTTGTTGAAGATAAAATAAGATCGTACAATTAATAAAAATATTTAAGAAAACATTTTAGTTTACGAAAAATAAAACAATCATAGTTTATGTGATTGTACACTCATTGTTATAGACTGATAATAATACTTAGGCTATTGTTAACACTCATTATTATAGACTATACATATTTGTTAACAAATTACATGATCAAGAGATTATTTTTAACAATTGTCATTGTTAAGAAACCTTGCCGTAGAGATTGACATCGCCATTGTTAAAAAACCTTACCATTATTAATAGTTACGTTCATTTGCACCCACTTTAACCATATGTAGATAACCTACCACAAGTAAGCTTCTTTAATATATTAAGTACATATTTGCATCTCATTATAACCATAAAAAAATTGATTACTCATGGAGCAAGCAAAATTTTTGTCAGATTTATTCTAAGATGTAGATGTAATGTGGATCATATGAAACAACTATATTTAGGTGGTGAGTTTTAAAAACTGATATATTATATGGTACTACATGGAGAGTTAAAAGAACAACTTACTTTGTTACAGGAATAAATACTTCAAGTCTTCAAAGATGAACCCAATTTTGTTCAAATTTCATTGACCTGATGTCATTTATAATCCCACCATTCTTAATATATGTTGATTATTTAACAAATTTGTTACCAATTTCGACATTCTTCATCATTTCAATTATCTAACAAGCTTATTGTAACTAAATATATGTTGATTATCTAACAAATTTGTGAACAAATTTCAATTACATGTTGATTATTTACCAATTCTGACATTCTTTATCATTTCAATTATATGTTAATTATTTACCAATTTAGACATTCTTCATCATTTCAATTATCTAACAAGCTTATTGTAACTACGTGAATAAAGCAACTAACAAATGTATGAATTTTATTACAAATGAGACATATATGGATATTGAATAGCTTTTTTTCAATTTCTTTATTTTTCATACTTTACTATACTGTTATTATCGAATAATCCACTATTGACTTACAATTATTGCTTGAATAACAATTTATTAAAATTATTGTTTTGAAAAATAAATATTAGCACAAATGAAATAAATATATAACATGATGCATTAGAAAAATGAAAAATTATGATAATTTCTGCATATTGCTTAAACTTTGTAACACCATCAATTCAAATTATTTTTAAAAACTTGTTCCATAGTAGACTAGGCCACTTCATAAACATACAACAGTTGCAAAACTAATCTTATATCAATTTTTGTTAAATGCTCTTTACTACATTCAGCGTATATCGAACAATACCTACCTACTCTTTCATACGCAATATCATAATAAATGTATCATAGCAAGGCCATGATAGGAAACTAACAAATATCATGCAACGAGATATGATACATGACCATTAACATGTTAGGAACAACCTTCATCGTAGAATTCCAAAATTAAATAACAAGAAAGGACGAATATTGATTAACAACTATGACAATAAGATGTCAACTAGCACCAAACTCTTACCATTCACATTCATATTTATATCCTTACCCATTTCAAATCTAAATTTACAACCTAAATTTTACGTGCATATCAGCAACAAGAACTCACTGCTTAACAACTAGTTTGATAATATATGTTTAAACCTTTATAATTATATTTCTGATGTAAGAATAAGAAGTACATAAATTATGTAGTTGAAAAGATTCAATTTAATTGATTAAATTAAAAGTCTATGAACTTAATCCTAAGTGTAATGTTAAAATTGATAAGGACTAGACATATAATTTATCATATTTTAAAGAAATAATCAATGATATACAAAAAATTGCTACATAATAACATAACCATGGCTTATATGTCTTATAATTTATCAATGCAACAACAAAAAAGCTACACTACTTGATAACCTTAATGGGCCGGTCCCGGATGTTTTGATACCTAACGCCAATGTTAAACTGATGCCCTTGAACAAAAACTAAAGTAATTAACTTAAAATTAATTTTAATTGATTATAAACATTTTTCTAGCCTTTTGACTCGCAAAACTAATAATAAGATTTTCATGTTCGATCGTTAAAATATAATCATCATTTTCATCAATAAGAGTGGTATTGTCTGCATTCAAACTAACTATTATTGATGAAAAAATTATTAAGAGTGTCTTTCTATGAATTACTAAGTTCATATAGCCTTCTTTTTCTAACCATTTTAGCATGTCCAAATTCTTGTTTATGCATTTCTGAACACTACAAAACAACAAAATATTATAAACTAAGTATTTGTTAAAAAATGCAAAATACATAAGGTAAAATCATTTTACATTATATTATATAATTATCTACCCCCAAACTTTAAATATAATTATCTTTTGATAATCGATTCGACTAAAAAACATTAACTATAAACTTTTATGAACACAAACTTAGTTATTTATCAGCAAAATTTTATACTAACTAACTTTAACATTTACTTAAACATTAATGATTATCCGAATCATCCTTTATGCTACAATTATTTCAAATTAACAAACAATTATGAATCATCCTAAATTAGAATCATCCCTTGCTCAATTGTTGTTTTGCATTATCAATTATCCAAATTAACAATTTTCAATTGCATTAGCTCGAAATAATATTTAAGATTATGAATTATCCCAAATTAAATTATCAATGTATCATACCATGCCAAATTAGAATTTAAAGAATACTCAAGGAAGATAATTTTGGACTACAGCTGCTTGCTTGATGCTTCTCTTTGGAGTTTTAACGATTGAGGGTTCACTACGCCATAAATGACCTTCTGCAACATTTTTGCAAGGTGTTGCCAGCTAAAATGTTGCGATAGCTATAGAATTTTGGTCCTACTGTAACGTTGTATTTTTTGTGTTACCTTAGCCATAGAAATGTGTTGCTCTAGCTAAACAAGTGTAACACGATGCAACATTTTTATATAGTGTTGCCATAGATGTTTTCAGATTAAAAAATTAAAAAAAAAATTACACCTCAGCGATCCACACCACCATTTAAAACAAAATCTCAACCGTCGATTCACACCATCGATCCACACCTTACCAATTTCCATTTCCCGCTTTACTTTTCACTCATCCGCTTTCGTTTCTCACCCCCAATTTTCCAATCCCTAATTTTTATTCCGCCGACTTTAAAAAAAATGACGCCGCTCCTCCTTGTTTCTTCGATCTGGAGAATAACTGGCTTTGCTTTTATCCCTTGTCGGCCATATCAATTTCCGTTATTTTCTTTCGCCTCGCGTCAGTTTTCCTCACTACTTCCGGATTTACGATTTTGTTCAGGTTTTTGGCGATTCTGGTGATTCGAGGTAAGGTTGTGGGATTGCGATGGTTCAGGGAGTTGCTGATTTGGTCGCAATTTCGTGGTTGGGGCCTGATGTCAGAGTGGTAGTGGGTAGTCGAATTGGTTTCGGTGAAAACTAGGGCACGCGATTCTAATTGCTTTGATGCTCTGATTGATCGAATCTAGTGTGAGAAATGTTTCTGGTAGCTTGCTCCTTCGTTCTCCTTGATTGATTGCTCGAATTGCTTTGACTTCGTCGTCGGGTGCGATGTGATATTATTTGGTATGTTTTCTGCCTTCTGGTTTACTTGAATATTCTTGATTTTGGTTAGACTCGCACGCTTTTGCCGATGATGAATTGGGATTTATTTATAGGCTTTATTTCCTATAATCTCGTGTTTAATCTTTCTGTTGGACTTTGAGAAATCTGGTATGTTGGATTGCAATGATGAATACAAACATATGTGTGTTGAGCTTTGTTGGTTTTACTTGGTCTGGACTGAACTGGTACCATGCTAACCTTGTTCTTTAACATGAACTGATGCTCCAAGTCCTCTGTATATCATGTTACTGCCTAGGTTTCTCTTGTACATGCCTGATGCACTCACTGTTTTTGCTTGATGGGCTGCCTATGTGTACTGCTGTGTTTCTTGCACTGGCTTGTCTATATTTTGCTGAACCTGGTTCTTGTTTGTTTTGTTGGTTGCTTGGCCCTGAGTTGAATCCAGTCGATGACTCGGGTTTGACCTTGTGCCGTGTCCGTTTTTTTGGCTTGTCTACATATCTGGCTGCACTTGAGTATGAACTTGCACTTGAGTAGTTGCACTTGAGTAGTTTCTTGTACCAAGCCTTATGATGCATGTATGTTCATCCATGTACATGTATTTCTTGGTCATGTTATGTTGCTTGCTGTGTTGAGTACTACTTTGTGCACTTGGCTTCTCCTTTGTGCATTTTTGCCTGAACTGTTGCTTGCTGTCTTCCATACTGCCTTGTATCCATGTGTTGCATTCATGTTTGGCTTATGCACTTATGAAAAGAAACAACCCAAATACCTGAGGCAAATAATATAACAAAAATATTTTCATTTTCTGTTCGAGTTAAATATTATTTTCCAGATTACTGCTTTTGAATTATATGTTACAGGTATTGAAGACTGAACAGCTGGATATAAGCTTGAAGACAGAGTCAAATCAAATGTGCCCCGGACCCCCGCCGGCGCTGCGCCCGGACCCGCTTCTCGGCTCGCCTTCGGCTTGGCACTCGGCTCGCCTTCGGCTCGGCATATATTTGTCAGTGTCGGTGTCTGTATAAATTGAAACTGTATATGTAATGAGTGAACTGAGTGATGTAGTGAGGAATATCTGTATATGTGAATATCAGTATTATATATCATTGAATTGTAAAATAGTGGAGTCAGGAATTTGTACTATTTCAAATGTTGAAATAAAATATTTATTTAAATAAATTACTGTTTAAATATCAAATTCTGTGCAATAGCATTTTATTAAATAAATATTTATTTTTATTAAAAAATCAAATATGTTCTACATTGTGGGCCCCACAAATTCAAAAAGTTCATATCTATAGCAACATTTTGGAATGTTGCTACAGATACCTATGGGTGTTGCCATAGACCCAAATAGGGTTCTATTGCAACAATATTACTTATGTTGTCTTAGATAGTCAAAATGTTGCCTTTGAGGTCTAAGGCAACGGCAAAAATTGCATCACCCTAAAAGTGTTGCCATAGACCTATGGCAACATTTTTCGGGCCTGAGCCAACATTTTTTTTGTGTTGCAGTAGGCCATTTATGGCGTAGTGGTTTGAGCTGTCAATTGGAGGTAATTTTGCATGCTTGCTTAATCAGAATTTGATGGAATCTTTTGGACATATTATGCCAAATTAGAATCCAAGTGCTTGCTTAGGTTGTCAATTGGAGATTCAGATTATGCGAGTCTAGTTTGTCTGGAGTGGCTGCCGTCAGTCGCGTCCTTATACTAGCTCATTGCCGCCTTTAAATCAAGTACTCAAAATAAAAAATTAAAATAAACATTCGAATTTTCGTTTTAACCAAATCAATAAGAAAATTCCTAGATTTTTAAAATTCATAACTTGGTCTCTCTTTTGATAAAAGTAAATTATTTGACATTAATTCAAATTTACACCCTTATTTTATTACCAAAGTTTCATAATCAAACCAAAGAATAAGTGGGTGGAATAGAATTTGAAATTATCAAAAACTGCAAAAACTGTATAATTCAATCAATTCAACATAAAAAGTTGAGAATCTCCATCTAGAATTGACATTTCGAATTAAAGAAGTGTTGGGGGTTTTATATGGTTTTGTTTTCGCAAACCCAAAACCCCTAAGGCATATTCATATCCATAAAAATGCTAATCAATCATTGAAATAAAAATGCTAAGATTTCCACTCATAGTTGGTCCTCAGCTTTGCTACTCTTTAGATTTGAAACGTCCATTATGATCTCCATCAGATCTCTTCTTATTGATATATACAACAATGGATTTGTATATACATTAGATTCAAAAAGGTTTAAGGAGATGAGGTTTAGAAATTAAACAATAAACAATTATAGATATATAGGATTTCTTGCCTAAAACTCTAATGGAGTTTTCTAAATCTAAGAAGAGTTGAACTGATAAAGCTTTGCTAATGTTCCCAAAATATTTGTAAATAAAAGTTTAGGATCTTTGGTCTTATTTATAGAAGTTGAAATGCACCAGAATCGTAGGATGAAAATATGTTAAATACAGATAAATCTAGAATATTTATTTCCTTCAAAAACTATAGCCACCACCAAAAGTAGCGGTCGATTGCCCTATATACACCGGTTGACCGGTTGGATCCATAGGTCGACCGCTCCCCCTTTATTCGAAAATGTTTATTTATTTTCGTTGCTTAACTAATTTTATTCCATAATTATACTTAATGTTAATGTTAACTTTAACGTTTACTTAACCCCATGTCTAATCTCGGTTAATTTTTGAATATCAAATTTCAAATTTATTTGAATTCGAATTAAATTTTTTTAAACCAGAAAACTTCAAACGCTCATAATTTCTTCATTCGAGCTCCGTTTTCAAATATTATATATGGAAATTGATCAGAAATTCACCGTTAACACAACGGTAACACTTTCATGGCCAAATTTCAACTTTTACAAAATTTCCATTTTTACCCCTACCTTGTTTAATCTAATTTATTCACTTTATTTTCTTATTTACTTATGGTAAATTTTATGGGGTGTTATAGCCATCGAGATTAATATTCTTAGATTTGGGGATTTATAGTAATTTATTTGGTTTAACAAAGAATTTTGAAGAGGAAGATTATTGGGGAAGAAGTATAACGATAGAGATGTGATGAGGGAGATGTATGTAAATTATTATCTACTGAACAAAGGGAGAAATCTTGAATTTGAAATGTCCAGAGATTAGAAACATCAGGATATAGGGATGGAAAAGTTTTGGGCTTGAGTTTAGAAAGAATTTTTTTTATTATTTCATTTCTTTTATAAACTATTTTCTATTTAAAACCAATTACAATAAAATTAAAAATAAAATTTACATTTACAACACTTAACCAGTTACCTGACATTACAATATTGTTCTAGAATTTATTTCCGTATTTATTTTTTATTTAAATTCAAATATCCAATATCCACGTTTTAAGCCCATTATTAAATAATTTCCAAATTAATTAATTTTACAACTTTTAAAACAAATAATTATTCTCAAACCATTTAATTTCATCACTAATTACCTTATTATAAAATTTGAATATTCTTTGTTAAATCAAAAACTGTACTTTATTTATATAATCTATTTTAGCCAATTAAATAATTTTATTTATTTTTTATTTATTTGTTAATTACTCATAAAAACCATGTTGTTACAACGTCGTTGCCAAGGAGTTTAACTAATTTTTAGTGTTTATTTAATTTTTAATTAGTGTTAATCAAACCGACAATTAGGGAGATTTGTCTACTATAAGAGAGCCAAAATGAAACTCTCTAACGCCAATTTTTTACGAATACAGAATCTAACAAATTAAAAACTTATGACAAAAACATCGCTTCCTCCGCAATTACTTTTTATCCAACTTTCCATATCTAAATTTTCCTTCCTTATTTCATGTGAAATCATATGACCACCACTCATCCACTCTCTCTTCCTATGAAACCTAATCGCCTCTTTCTCCTAATGATTTTTTCTCCCTCGATCTGCGTCCTTGGACATTCATTTGTATAAAAGCAACAAAGTTCCTTGCAAGTTGCCGCCTTTTTCTCAAAACGATTCAAATAACTCAATTTCGGTTAGGGATGGCAATGGGATGGGTTTAGGGTCCAAACCCGGTTGACCCGGCCCTGTTTTGACCCACCCATACCTACCCCATTGGGTCATCGGGGCGGGTAGACCCGTGACCCGTTCTTGAGAGCTCCGGGTTAAGGGTCGGGTCGGGGCTTGGCTGACCCGCCCCAACCCGACCCGTACTACTGAGATCTCATGAGATCCCTTTAGTATTATAATGATGATTTGTTAATTTTTATATATATAAGTGATTATGATATGGATATTATAATGTTCCAATCAATAAGCTATAAAAAATTTATAGTATTAAGCTGCATCATTGATAATTATACAATAATAGATGCATATTTTTTTGAACTATTTTGTACACCACATTTTTATTATCTTCCCATATCATTGTAAACACATTGTTATTTGTATTTAATGTATCATTTAGTAACAACAAATATAAATAAATATATGTACATTAGCACACAATTTTGAATCAATACAAAGAACCTCACCGGGTCTCGGGGCGGGATGGGTCTACCCTAACCTGTATGGGTTTCGGGTTCGGGGAAAAATTTCGAACCCACACCAGGTCTACGGAGCGGGTCCAGGGCCGGGTCAATAAAACCCGTGGCGGGTCTGGGGCACAAGAAACCCGCCCCAACCAGCCCCACTGCCATTCCTAGTTTCGGTGGGTGTTTCCATTTGTTCTTATTAATTTGAGTTACCTTCCAAATTTTTAATGGTATAATTTTGGAATTGATGGTTTCATTTGAGAAATAATTGGTTTCATTTGTGATTGTTGATTGTTATTGAGTCATATTTAGGTAGCTGTTACATTATAGGGTGATTTTTGTTTGTTTTGTTCATTTTGTTATGATTATTTTATAGTTTTAGTAAATCTATGAAGATTGTAGTTGAAATGTTGAATGCAGTCAATAAGCATTTGTGACGCTATAGTACTATGAAAATTAGTAATATAAGTGTAGGCTTTGGATGTCAACTATAACAAAAAACTTACCATGAATAATTATGCTTATGAGTTTAACTCTTAACTATATATAAACCAAGAAATGATGGAGCATAATTTTGACTTTGAAATTTACAATTCAAAATATATCATATAAAATAACTAACTTAATCAATTGATATCATTAAAACATTAAGAATAAGTAACTTAATAACATTGATCTTTAGAAAATGATAATTAAACTAGGAATTCAAGATATATATTTTACAGTCCCGATCTACATATTATCAATGCCATCTTTGCAAAAAAGATTAGCTTATTTTGATAAATTTAATTTATTGAAATTAAATATGCAATATATTACATATTTAAAAAATAGTATAGTCGTTGTTTTAAAGTGCTAATTTCTGGTAGGACAAAGAAATCGAAATAAGTAGAATTTCAACAAAGGTGATCACAATATGATGATAGTGCGTGTAAAGAATTATTGAATTCCAATATTCATAGATGCTTGAAATTGAGTGGGGCGCAAATTAGATATACAAAAAGGAAAGTGGGTCCTTTATATGTATATAAACAATATTTTCAAAATGAGATTCAAATTGTAAATCGTAGATTCAAAAGATTCATATTGTAAGATTTGAACATACTTTGAAATTGATTTCAAGGTTGAGCTTCTACATATAAACCTAAAACTGGATCTTATCTCTTGTTTCAATTTTACTTTGTTTAAAAATCATTAAATTGGAATTGTAGATTCAAATAAATATATTAAATATATCAATATGGATTGAATAATTTTTCATTATTGGTTTTAGTTGAGCTGGAATTGGAATGTTAATCGAATTGTAAAGAAGAAGATCCGATTTGAAACGAGATTTAAATCGTATGATTTTAAGATCTTTGACAACAGCGTGTGTGTTTATATTTATATGTATGTATATGTATATGCATGTATGTTATGTATATATATATGTGTGAGATACATACATACATAGAGGAGTGTTCAATAGCACCGCAAACAGCGCAACACCTCAGTTGCCCCTTAATTTCCATCATAAATTCTTACTTAAATAACATTTATTTCTCTCTTTTTCCACTAACTCCATTATTTAAATAGAAATTTTGGGGTGGAAATAAGGGGGCAATTGGGGTGCTGCACTATTTGGGGTGCCATTGAACTCTTCTCATACATATATACTATGTATATATAGTTTTGATCTACAACCCACCTTATTTAGCATCATTATCTAGCTCCTAATACCAACCACATGTTTATATTTAAATAATTAGTCTTTCTCTCTCTTGTCACATGGGCCACTTCCTTGAATATGAACATGTGGCTGATAACAGAGGGCTAGATGATGGTGCTAAATAAGGAGGACCGAGGATCCTAACTCATATATATATATATATATATATATATATATATATATATATATATATATATATATATATATATATAATTTTTTGTAATGTGCGACGAACGTGCGTATAAACCCCCTTATAAAGTTATTGAATTTAGAATTTCTATGTATTTCTAATAAAACAAATTGGAAAATATAAATAAAAAAATTGTATTTTTTTGTCGGAATAGGTTTTGAAATTGTAATCTTATTTACTTTCCAATATTTCAATTTGAGAATAAATGTTAGTTTTTGTTCTTTGTGGGATTCGAACTCTTAACCTTTATTTGTATATAAGGGAATTCTTGGAACTTCGCGGTTGGACCAAGAGATTGCATTTATATTCCAACTATTAATAAAGATGCGTGTGTGTGTCCATGCGTGCACTCGTGCATCCTTTTTAACATTTAATTGTTAAATGTTGTTCAGTATACACTTTTTCAAATATTTTAATTTTTTGTTTTTAACGATGCAAATAATTTTTCATTAAACTCATAATTAATGAAAAAACATTTATTTTAAATTATACAATCAAACGGTCATTCATTTTCCCACCGTTATGCGGTTGTACTAGTATTTTTTTTGTTCTTTTGGTAAAAACAAATAATATATTAAACAAAGTTCCATCTTTGAATAATAAATTTAATAGATCCAATATATAATATTAGATTAATAAAAAGATAAAAAAACCCTTAATTTTTTATTTTCTTACAAATAAAAAAAAATCCTTTTCCTTTTCTTCCTATTTGACTTTGTTTTTGTTTTACATTTTTTTTCAAGTACACAAAAAAATCATTTATTTTTTTATTTCTTCTTCTTCGTTAACAGCTCAACCTAGTGCTCCCAACCACCTTCTCCCTTATCCACACAACCTCTGCCATGATAACCAAACTCCTTAAATCAGACCCAGTTCCGCAAATAGCAACTCGAAGCTGCCCATCGCCAGTGCTCACAACTCTAGCCAACAACCTAAATACACACCTAGCCTTCCCCTCTTTGCTGCTCCCTAGAGCCTTCCTTGACAAACTCTATTTTCACCTCAACCTCATTGGCAACACAAGTCATCGCCTACCTCACCAAGATCTGTATTTGACACCTTCTTCTCAGTCAAATCAACATCCATCAGATCCGCAACCCATCAACCAACACCCATCACCAAGATCTGTAAATGACAAAGACCTTGCCATAAGCCCGTCTTCCTCAAAACCATCCAACACCAGTTGTAACCCAATAATTTGCAACACCCACGGCATCCACTGGCCTTCCTCTACGCCTGCTAAACCAACCCCCTACTAAAACATCACACAACCAAAGCGTCAACGTAGTATCACTGCCAATAAGTCGATAACCGATGACTTTCACCAACGCCAGATCCGCAACCTCTCCTGCCTCATTAGTTATCTAGATCCAAACCTTAATCCCTTCCGACAGCACATTGCATCTACCAAACCGCAAGCCCTTAACACCCAAGCAACTAGAGCTGGCAATGAGTACCCAAAAAATATGAAATCCGTCTATATCCGTATTCGAAATATGAAAAATTATCCGATATCCAAAAACAGATACGAATGCAGATATGACCACTCCGTATCCGATAATTATCCATCCAGTTTTTATTAAGTTTATAGTTATTTTTTTGTGTATTTTAGTACATAAAATTGATTTTTTTTACTATTTTATCTAGGTAAAAAAATTAATATGTATATAAAAATCAATATTTGCTGCATAAAATTATTTTTTAGTGTGTTTATTATTTTTAATATTTCTGATACTTAAATGGATTTATAATAAATCAAAACTTTATATTTATTTGTTTAGATTTATTGGTTATGAACTGTTTAAAGAATATCCGATAAATATCTAATATCCATCCATATCCATAGATACAGATATCCGATATTCAAAAATGATTTCGAATATGGATACAGATATGACACTATCTGTTTGCGCCAAAAATGGTCACAAACACCCAATTGCAGATGAAAATACCAAATCACAATCATAGATCACAGATAGATTGTATGTAATAGAATTAAATATGAAGAACACTCAAAAAATTAGAAGGAAAGCAGTAGAAATACAGGATTTATAGTGGATCGGCATTGTAGCCTACATCCACTTTAAAGAGTTGCTATTTTATTGATGATTCTCTACTGATTTACAAGAGTCCAATTGATAGTATTTGAGTTACAATGGGGTTCAGCAGAGTAGCGGCCTAGAAGAGCCAAAAGATCCCTTTTCTAAAGCTCTTGGACTGCTATTTATAGGTTTAGGCTACAAATATCTTGCCCAGATCCCAGAAGACTCCTTCTCTCACGTGGGTGGGCCCACGTAATCGATCTCGTGGCATTTCGACTCGATCCATGATCAATACGAACCAAATTCGTATTGATCCCAAATTTCTCCTTTTGGGTTGGGATCGATCATGGACATTCTTGAGGCTGTACGAAAGTACCTGTGAAAATTTGGTAGCATTTGGACTTGTAGATCTCGAGTTATGATTGATGCAAGTTTGAATTTGTTGAAGGCTGCCGAGTTCGTATCGTTTCTGTTTGCATCGCTTCTGGGCACGTGCTTGCTAGTTGACGTGGAGCTAACTTTTAGGATCGATCCACCTTTCATGCCGAGCGACCAAGTCTTCCACTTAAATATGCTTTGCTCGTATCGACCCAGAATATCCCTTTCGTATCGCTTTACTGTAACTAACTTCGTATCGATCCATCGCACCCTACTTCGTATCGATCCTTTATAATTGCTTCGTATCGATACGAACTTATGTTCTTCATATCGATAACTCAGAGGCCATTCCATATCACTTATTGGTTGTTTGTATCGATGGTAGGTGTTGATTTCGTATCGATTTGTGGCCGATCGATACGAAGCATGTTTGGCAGTGGATCGATACGAACTGAACTCATGTGTCACTACCGATGGATACGAAGAGAGTTAATCTTGATGGACATGAAGCGGGCTTGTCCGGATGGATACGAAGAGAGTTAATCTGGATGGACGAAGCGAGCTTGTCCGAATGGATATGAAGAGAGTTAATCTGAATGGATACGAAGTATGCTCGTCTGGATGGATGCGAAGAGAGTTAACTTGGATGGATACGAACGAAGTCAATTCTCTTAGTCTTGATCAACCCATATCTCGAGCATACGAACTTCGATCGACTTGAAATCAGAAACGTTGACTGTCATAGCTTTGCTTGTCATGTCACATCAATCGTAGCTTGATTCGGACTCGGGAAAAATTTACCGGCATCCATAGTGAACTTTGTAGGTAATCGGTCGTCGGGACTGATTATTTTCCATTTTCAGTCAATTCTTTGGTGTCACGGCCTTGCCAAAAGGCGGGATAACACTATCTGTATCTGAAAGTATCCATTTATAGGCCTACAAAGAACAGAGGAGGAATATGATAAAGGCAAGATTTAAGGATAATTTTTTTCTGAAATGGGCTTGGGCCATTATAAAAGTTCCAAAGGGAAAAAAAGTTGAGGAAAAAAAATCAGAAGTGAAGAGTTGACAATGAAGAAAGCAAAAGGAGAAAGAAGTGGAGAATGGAATGGTAGCAGTTGCACTAAGAATATGATTATTTTCTTTTGTTGACCAAGCTTAAAGGATTAAGGCCCAAGTAAAAAATGAAAAAAGAAGAAGGTGCGGATCATAAAAAATTAATGGCGCATATTTAAATTGATAAAAGGGAAAGACTATTGAAGACTATCAGAGCGTAAAATGGAGTAGTATCAGAATCAAACAGTCGAGACAATTTTGGACAACAATTTAATACTGCAAATGATTGCTTTTATTTCGATTATATTTATATTTTTTGTTCTTTCTAAATTATGCATTCAAAAAAATGTTTAAATATCAGTGTAACAAATTCTCGTCGAATGATTATCCGAAAAAGATAAAAACTTTAAAAGAGCTAATTTATGGAAATAACCAAAACTAAAATTTCTAAAATAATCGAAATTATTGATTTTATTAGAATTTTGTTTACATGCATAGTCTACATTAAAATGATTTTGAACTCGAAATTAATATTCCTCAAATAAATATGAATACAAAAATAATTTTGATAGTAGAAGAGATTTTAGTACAAACAATTTTCAAAGCGAACAAAATTTTTAGAAAAATCAAACTCAAAATTTTAAAACGACCAAAATTATATTTTTTCTTCAAACTAAAATGGAAACAAAAATCAAGTTGGGAATAATTTTCATTGTTGGGATTTGAATATAATTCTGAGAATAATTTTATGATAAAAACGGTCAAAATTCTTTCAACAGGAAGATTGGGAATATGATGAGCTCTTGCTCAAAATGTATCTCGATTTTCATGAGAAAAGAAATAAAATCATCATATCCAACAAATCAGAAAATATTTTTTCTCAAAATCAATACGGGTACTAAAATCATTATGAAAATAATTTCCAACATAAACATATTTTCGAAACAATCCAAGTCAAAATTTCAAAAATGACCAAAATTAGAATTTTTCCTCCGACTTCAACAATTTTGGTTATGAACCAAATTCTCAGTATCAAAATAATTTTCATTAAGAACTAATTTCCATTGTCAATATGATCTGTAGCGACCCTAAAATTTGAACACTTTGTCTACGAATACCGATACATTTTGAAATATGTTAAAGTGTTATAACTATGATGTATAACCTTGTTTAACATCATTTAATTAATAAATAATGATAAGAACTTGTTTTTTGAAAAGTGTTACAAAATGTATTCTTCGAAGAAAAATCGATAATATGATCGGAAATCGGTTTATCGATAAACAGTTTTTCGATCGATATAAGTTGTTCGAACTATCATGCACTTAACTAATGATCAAACGAACACATTAACAACTAATCAACACATTCTCCTCTTCATAAAACATGGAATGATGTAGATGCTTCCTTAAGGATAAGGGATATTATCATGAGAGGGGTAAAATGGTAAAATGAATAAAGGAGAAGTGACATAAAGTTGTCATGATAATAAGCAATTAATGTCATTAGCATTTTGAGGGATTTTTAGTCTTTTTCCATCATCATTCCTAGGCCTATATAAGGAGAGGTACACACTTAGGAAATATATCACAAATATTCCTAAGCTTTGAGAAAAAATTTCAATGTCATTATCTTCTTCTTCATCTTAAATTCCTAAAGCAAATAATTTGCAAACATCTCCAAATCACCTCAAACTATAAGGAAATCCTTGCCACCACATAACAACACCTTCTACCTAGTTAGATTGTGAAAAAGTGAAGCCAAACTCTTACCCTACACATAGGCCGCGAGCATTGTGAGGTAGAGGGAGGCAAAAGAGCAAGTGAAGAAGGAAAGGAAGGAAGGGAAAGGAGGTTGCTAGCTTGGGTTTGAACTTGAGTGTTTAAGCATGGTTTTTTATTGGGTTTAAGTGAGCAAACTTACCACTTGGATTGATAATATAACTCATATATGACTATATTTTGTTGTGTTAAAGTTGTTTGAATTAACTTGGACATATGTTGAAAACATTGATTTTTTATTCTTGTTTTGAAAACAAGTGGCACATAGGATCCATATATGGACTTGAATGGACTTATATTACATATGACTAGGCCTTGAACAAAGCACATAGGTTGTAGTTGAACATGGGTTCGAATATGACTTGGATTTGAAAGTGCACATATAGTGATAGTCGCTATAGATGCAGTTTGGAATTGCCTTGTTTTTGGCAATTTCTATGGAACTTTGTAGAGAGATCCATAATGATTTCTCACCATATTTACATTATTATATATATATGTTTGTTGCTATTAAAGGATTAAATAGCAAAAACTTAAGTAACATCTCGAAATAGGCCAAAACATCACTAGTGCAATACTGCCCCGATTAACCTTGTTTTTTGGACTTCAAATTTTTCAGAAGGACTTTAAGTTTGAGCGATTATTTCATTCTTTTTAAAAGTATTGCCTAACTCTTGTTAGTGTATTTTAAAAGTAGTTTAAGCTTTAAGTTAATTTTTAAGAGTAAGTTATGAATTTATATAAAAAGAGTGTTATGTGAAAAGCACCGTTTTCTATGTTTTCAAGTAAGTTTCAAAATGGTTAACTTTAATTAATATTTTGTATAAATTTCTTAAAACCTATTATAAGTATTTTCAATTGCTTTAAAAGTATAAACAAAAGGTTTCGAAAAAGGATTAGATTTGCTAAATGGACAAATGGAAGATTGTTTAAATTACTTATTAGAAAAGTAATTTACTATGCTTAACACTAATAAGCCGATGAAGTAAGCTTATCTATTTCTGAGAGTTAAGATTAATATTCATGTAGGGGCGGAGCAATAGAGCTCTAAATCTACCAGTTTCCCTCTTAACCGAGGGATAGGTGAGTGGAAAATGTCAAAAACGTGTTAATCATGTTGATTTCTTACTTGTTTATGGAAATCATTACTACTATACTTAACACTAAAGGCCGATGAGGTAGACTTATCTATTTGTGAGATTCAAGAATGAAGTGTCTAGGCAAGGATTGGAGCAACTAGTGCCCAAACTTACCTGGCTTCATACTTCGGCGAGGAGTAGTTAAGTTGGAGTGTCGAAAATGAGTTAAGCGTACAAATATTAATTTGTATAAATAAGTGTTTTGATTGGATAGTCGATTAGTCGACTATCGAAGTAGATCTAATATTAACTTAGGAAGTAATCGAAAGGCTTTACGATTTCATACTAATAAGAACCCTCGAAGAGGAGTATTGGTACAAAACGTCTCTAGATTTCACTTACTTCAAAGAGAACGGAAATTGAGTTAACCAAAAATTCATCGATTAGTTTTGAAGAGTTCAGGATCGGTAAGTGTTTTACTTACCAATACCACTTTAATACTAGTATATGGGTTCTATGTTTTGGAAGCGGTTGAGGAAGGGAATTTATGTGGAGATTAGAGACCTGTTTAAGAAGTTCGAACACATGTAGTTGTTCATGATCTATTCAGTATGTGGGAAACCACGTGTGATTCCAAGATCTGTTGAGATATGGGAATCCATGTGTAGTTTCGAGATCTGTTCGAGATGTGAGGATCCAATTTGGGATGCTTGTTTTGTTCGAGTAAGAAGACTCGTGTGAAAAATGTCGATCGTAACCTTGACATCGGAAATGGCTAAAGACAGAGTAGGGTGCACAATCCGGGATTTGGCTGACCCACGATAGGGTATTATCAACTCCAAATCTACAGTATGCTTATCGATATATTGGTACCGGGAGTTGATGTTATTTAGTTCATATTGTTCATGTTTATGTTCGAGCGTGGGCCTTTGTGTTTACCTTATGGCAATTTTATGTAGAGATATTCGACGCTTGGAAGGTGTTTTCTGATCCTTGTGATTGGAGTTCGGATTCGGCTCTCTCGAAGAGATCACCGTGGGAAATCCATTAAGCGAACGCACCTTAGCAATTTTGAGTGTAACCTAAATATGTTGTGGTTTACCCATGTAAGTATCACAACTATTTCATATGATTTATATTATATACCCTAGACATTATCTATCATATCACTATATTAAACTTAATAAATGGTTGGTTTCTTTTGAGAGGAAAACTGTTACAGTAATCCGTACGGTCTCAATAGTTACTGTTACATATTTCATGTATCTTGAGTTTTCTCATACTAGACTTATGTTAGACGTTCGGTTTTTGTTTCCTTAAAATCCTCGCATACTCTTTCGAGTAGGTTGAGTATCAGGTTTTACCTTGGACGCTTCAGAGTTCAGAAGATGAGCTGGAGACTTCCATTATCTATCTATTTCTATTTCAGTTGTTTTATCTATGTGCATATGTCAACGCTGTAAGGATAGTCAGTTATAAATGTCCAGACTGATGATAGTACTTAGGTTTTGTAACTTTGAAAATCCTTTATTCAGAGTAACCCTTTGTACTGTTCTTTTGATATTATAAATTATCATTCTCGCGTTGTGCTATGTGCCGCGTGATAAAGGGTTCTCATAGTGGTGAACGTGTGGTGAAGCTTTGTATCTTATCCCTATATGTCCCTTTACGGGTTGGTTGTTGAAGTCGAGAGGCTGGTCGTAACATCAATAACGTGGTTACCGTTTGTAGTCACCACCTGAAATAATGTGAGTGTTTCATTTGGTATCAGAGCCCAAGGTTGAGCAAACACCTTGGCTTTGGTTGGGTATGGATCATTAGAGATAGGGTAAGCGACACCCTAGAATGAGTCGAGTGTATACGAGAGTGTATTTGTATTTTCTATAAAACTATACCCCCTTTTCAGCTTTCCTTTGGAATAATATCTTTCTTTAAATAACTCTTGTCTTTCATATCCTAAATATATTCTGCTATGTTCAGGTAGTGCATCAAGATTACTAGAACTGCCAATGCTCGAGGAGGTAGAGGTAAAGGTGGTCAGGGTAGTACTATCACAAATGGTGAAGATCGAGCACTAAGGGATGTTGCTCCAGTTGAGGAACCAAGGGTGGATATTGTAGAGGAGGTCATGCAGCTCAGGCCTCGGGTGAATTTTGCTTCTCTCTGCCGCGATTACAAGAGGTAGGAGGAAAGAGGTTTGGTGGTATGGAGACAATCATAGAATTCCAAACTTGGATTAAGTTATGTGATAGTATATTTGGGAATATGGAGTCGGATGACGCAATGAAGCGTCGGTTGGCATCACGACATCTAATGGATGTGGTCATGGATTAGTGGAGTACTATCACTGTAGATGTCCAAGAGAATGACTTCTCTTGGGCCCTATTTTAGGTGGGTTTTGGGATGAAGTTTGTCCCAGAAGCCGAGAATATTTTTTGTTCATGAGCTTCCTCAACTTGTAGCAGGGGACATGATAGTGGCGGAGTATGATAATGATTGATTACCTTATCTCGGTTCGGGCCTGGTTTGGTAGACATGCAATTGAAGAGGAATGAGATGTTCATCGCATGGATGCATTCGGAGTTCAAGGGTAATATGACTAATCACATCTTGGGGTCTTATGTGAATCTGGTGAACATGGGGTTGAGGTTTGAGAGTTTGTTTCTTAAGCTGTTCATTACTGCACTAGTTGGAAACAACAAGTGGAAGTTTTCTCTACCTAGGGATGTTTTTGGTCTCGCTTGTTATAAATGTGGGAAGAAGGGTCATCTTATGCGGAAATGTACATAGGTTAGAGAGAAACAAGTGGCGAAAGATTTCGTTGATGAAGGCACCTCTTGCTAAGGTAATGAAGTAAGAGCTACAGACAGCCAAGGCGTAGTTTGCACCCAAGAGCTGGCTAACATCCCCTATCTGGAGGTCTGAAACTAAGCGCTACAGATGCTGTAGTCATCCATAGTATTAACTTCCGGTAACCAAATATGATAATGTTAATGGTATGCATAATATCAGCATCACATGAATATGAAACAAAATCACAGATTTTTAAATAAAAAATCTTTTCACATTACATTTTCCAAACATGTTTCATATTCAAATTACATAATCCCATCGCTTTCCCAAGTTCAGATAAAATATAATTATTACATAAATACTCCAAGAGCGACATATGATGATGACCCTTGGTTGACCAGAGTACTAAATAGTCATAACTAACTTATTACAAACATAGCGGAAATACATCAAAATGAAACAAACTGCAACTCCTAAATAACTATTCGTTAACCACATGCTCGTCTCCGTAAGCTTTATTCACAAAACCTACTAAAACCTGTAAATCCTCAACCCTCAGCATACTCAACTCAATTTTGAGCACCGGAGAGTTTAAGGGAAAAAACATAAATTTCAAGTCAGACATAAAGCCTGGTGTGAATAATACTATACATCTCGGATATACGATATTAAGTGAGACCACACCGCTTAGCGGAACGGGTTTCCCCTCACTGATATCCTTTTAAAACATATCTTTTGCAAATCAAAATCCAGCAACAAAAACTGGTTAAATACTATAAAGTATTTTATGTAAACATACATATCAGGTAACAAATGGATTATCTATCCGAATAGTTTTGTTTGGCTTACCACTAACCTTTGGCTGACTCGAGCCTACCAGACAGATACAATAAAAATGGCCTAACATCTGTTAGACAAGTCTTCTGGATGGTCTGTCCCTAACTTACTCTCTCCCAGGGTCCACTGATCCTAATGGTTTTGTGGGCTCACCAATAACCTACACTGCACAAATATATTCCTTTCTATGTGTACCATAATTTTAGTCTTACTTGTGACAAAGCCCTATACACTGAAATTTTGGACTAAATTAGCTAGAGGCTAATAACTAATGTATAGGGCGCTACCCTATACAGTCCCATCTGGTATTCTAATATCAGAGTCATTTTACTTAAATTTTCCTTGAAAACCTTTTCTTCTCAAATTGATTTAAAACCTTTAAATCAAACTTAAACAAGGAAAATATATACTCCATGCTTGACTCAAAATCACCTTGCCATGTTATATATACTTTACCCAAATCTTTGTTGATGAAAACATTTAAACCTTTGAAAGTACCCCTTTTGATCCCATTGAAAGTATCACTTTCATAACCAAATAAAACCTTTCTTTTATCTAGGCCGAAATGCCAAAACCTTCCTTTCAAAACCATTTATATAAACCTTTCAAAACCATTGAAATACCTTTTCCTTCGAAAGCTAAAAACCTTAGACATCCTATCTTTAAAATCTTTAAACATAGCCTTTCGAAACCATTGGTAAAACCTTTCCTTTAAACCTTTCGAAACCATAAGGGAACTACCCCTTAGAAACCTTCCTTAAAAACTGTTTGAAAGCATCAAAACCTTAAACCTTTTGAAAGCATTTTGGTTCAATTTTAAAACATGTGGAAACGCCTTTCGAAACCATTCAAAACCATCTCTTTGGAAACCTTTGGGTTAATCTTAAAAAATCTCTAAGGGTCACAACAACAGGGTCGAAAGCAACTCTTTCGAAAGCCAAAACCTAAGTAAAGGAGTGATGGTGTCAAAACCAACCTTCCGAAAGCATTGGAGAAGCGGCAGGGTTTTTATAAAACAAAATCAACCCTTTCGAAAGCATTGCTTCGAAAGGTAGAAAGCGGAGCTAAGGCTTTGACCTAGTCAAAAGCGGTTATATAAAAACAAAGGAGCAACCTCTTAAACTGTTTCTTTAAACCATTTGACCCAGTCGGAAGCCAACCAAATCAAAAGCAATATAGTCGAAAGCAAAGCAGGCGCATTTTCAATTTAAAGCAAAGTAATGCTTCGACCTCCTTCGAAACTCCTGGTTTCGACCCAGTTCCTTCCATTTTTGTCCATTTCACTATGTACCCGGTTTATGATACTATGTGCATTGGTTTAGATGGCATAGAGGCGGAACTACTAAGTCGAAAGCTACCCAATCGGAAGTAGCGTGCTGAAAGTGGCGAAACATGTGTTTGGCATGAAAAACGGGTTTTTTTAACCTTTTTAAGTAATCTTTTTAACTAACATGCCTTGTTTGTCAAAATCTTATTGGTTGCTAATTTTTCTTTTCTAAAATACCGCCATAATTTTAGAGTTAATTAATTTAAATTATTTACAAAATACCCCTTCTCATTTTATAAATATATATAACATATAAGTTCCATACCTTAAATAATTTTATCTATTCATCAAAACACTTTGGAAAATCCTACAAAAATTCTTGAAAATCCTTTTTAATATGTATTCTAACATATAAAAATTTCAGACCCAAATTATTTATAATTTAACCATAAATTATTTATAACCCAATAAATCATTTTCTTCACTGGAAAATTAATATAAAATCCACATTATTTCAGAAAATTATGAAAATTGAAAAAATATCATTTCTGATCTATATCTAAAATCGCAAGGTATTTGGATGTCATTAAATAGGGTTTTCACATCAAAACATATCATAAAATCTATATGAATAAGCATAAATCATCAACAAGCATATATAAACATTTTGTCCTTCAAAATCATGGATAAACTATGCAAGATAAATTTGGATTTCCTTAAAACCGAAAACGTTTAAGAAATAAGAGATGTATTCATTATTCACCTTAGCTTTGTGATTTAGGATGTGAGATTTGATCTTGATTAAGTGATTTGATTCTTCCTCTTGAATCCTAGCTTTATCTTCTTCCTCTTTGCTATGGTCGGCCTTAGACTTAAAATTTTGCTTGTGAATGTATGAATGAACGTATGAAAGTAAATTCCTAAGCGTTTAGGGTATTAGATTGCTCTATTCCTATTTTACCCCTCCTCTATTTGCCTTAACACTTTATTCTTTAGTTCATTCGTTTATTCATTAACATGACACAGCTACCCCTTAATTAAATCACAAATCTCAATCCATTAATCAACCTACATTATTTAATTCAATTTAGCTTTTTAAATTCCCTAAATAATGTTACTAAAAATAAGGGGTGTTATAGATTCCCCTCCTTAAAGAATTTCGTGCTTGAAATTACGATAAGGTAAACATCAAAACAATCAAAGGTAAAACATACCATCAAACAAATCAGGATAAGCATCTCTAATTCTGCTCTCAGTCTTCCAAGTACAGTCTCTTTCATAGTCACTTCACTGGACCTTCACTAATTTGATTGTGTGACGACCCACCTTTTTGGACCGTTTAAATCGACAATTGTGACGACCCGGATTTTAATTAAATTTAAATTGATAATTAAATGAATTTTTGAATTAAATTTGTGAAATGTATCGATGAAGTGATGCGAGTTTCCCCGAACTCAAATAAATTTTGTATAAATCATTTAAATTTACAAATATTGTATATATATGTATTTGAGCATATATGAGTAAATTTGAAATAATATATATGTATATATTTTTGATTTGAATTTAAATTTGTAAACAAATGGTTTAAAAATGGAAATATATATATATGATATAAAAGTATATATACATTGACATAAGTTTAAAATAAATAAATAAGTAATTTTAAAATTTAAGAGTGATGGTTATGTTAGAAAAAGAAATAAAATATGAAATGAACCATGTTGTGCAAAATAAAATGAAATCAAGTCTATACATAGGATAAAATGAGAAAAAAATGAATACAGGTAGTACATGATAACCTAGAACAAGATAAGGAAAAAGAAATAAAATGAATCAAGTGTACAAGCTTCTACGACAAGCCTAGTCTTTATAGATTAGGATAAGTATGTAGATTTGTACCAAGCCATTAACGCCATATCTTTAGCACACAATATATCAGCCTCCAAAGAAATATCTCTGATCTCTATAGTACAATATATATATATATATAACAATAAAAAAGCTTGCTGTGTACAAAGCTGCAGCCTATACTTCTTTATCTATACCTCCTCACTATTTCAATTTCTGGAATCCGAACCAAGGAAAAAAAAGGGTACTGTAACGACCCGAAATTTTCGACTTCGAAAATCCCGGATAGTTAGGAGAAAAAGAAAAGAGATAGAAGAAAGAAACAGAACAAGACACAGATTCTCACATTCACAGTGGATCAAAATACAATATCAAATAATAATATCAGTTATACAAAGAAAACTGTATTTGTCAAATTACACTTTAATACATCAGAGTTGCAACATATACACAAATCACTGTACAGATACAATTAACATGTCCCAAACAACTATAATATATCATAGCGGAATACACTCCATACGTTCCTACAATCTAGCTCGCCTCCTGAGCTCCAGAACGTCCTTACTTGAAATCTGTAATACTCGGTCTGACCCGAGCATTACATCAAAGTAACACCCGGGTCAGGCTGGAAACCAGCGTGAGTAAACTCATCTAACATGAAATTTCAATTAATAGAATTTATTTAAACCCGGGGTAACTCGTACTTTACTATAAGTAAACAACTTATATAGTCAACACTTATTTTCACAAAACAATATCTAAGTATCCAACTTAGTTTAAATGGTCCATATTATCCCAAACCGGCCTATTTGATTTCACATATCAATCTATAAAGAATTATAGAAGATTTCAAATCGAAGTGGTTTCGGGTATTAACTAATACCCGACTCCTGTCTCTTCGAATCCAATGTCATCTTAACCCAAGTTATTCAAATGAAATACAATTCAAACTTTAAATACAGGGTGTCACCTTTACACAGTAATTCATCATCGATAGATACCCACATTATCACATTTTAAACCAAACATATCATATCACATAGCATCACATATCAGAGATATCATCTATCTAAGGCATACAATATTATTCAATTATTCATAAGCAAGATTTATTTGTCACACCATTTCTAATTAATTTTAATAAATTAAATTAATTACTTAATCACCATTTAAATCATGCTTACTTAATCATTAATTAATTACTTCTTAATTAATTACCTTTAATTATTTATATTAATTAATTAACAATTAATTAAGTAATTAATTTTACTAGGTTAACTAAACCAATTATCTTAAATTAATTACATTTATAAATCAACTCACAATTTCAAGTTAATGATCTTTAAATCACATTCATTAACTACCCATTAATTACGTCACTTAGTAGTTATCCTTTAATTTGCATTAAGTGATTAACCTTAAGTAATCCTACTAATTAATTATACCTAATTAATTACAACCTTACTTAATTTAAGATAAATTCTTTTATCTTAATTAAATACTTCATTAGAAAAACATTTTGAAATCAATTATAAAATTGAAAGTATATAATTTTCTTTAAAACAAAACAATTTAAACATTTAATTTATATCATTAAAATCTTTGAAAACTTGTTCAACTTGTTTAATAAACTAAATAATTAATTATTCTTTGAAAACTTTATTACCATTCCTTTTTAAAACTCATTCCTTTTTAAATATATTTTGAAGACTCGGCTTATCTCTTTTTAAACATTTTAAATCTTAACTTGTTTAAAACATTTACTATTATAAAACTTTATATGTTTTTTAAAACCTGGTTACAAAATCACTGCCTGGGTCAACACACAAAATTCCTGAGCCCAACCATCAAAACCCCGAGGAAACTCACGAGTTCCCCACTTCCACTACTATTTCGAGTCGCACCAGCATCTACGCGAGATCGATCCCGAGCCCGACCCTTATTCCCCAAACCAACCACCCAGATACACGCAACGTGCACGTACACGTGTACATCGGCTCCGATCAACCACGATCAACACCGCGGCTTCCGACAAGTCAACGACGACCTCGACCCTCAACACGATCACCTAGATCGTTGATATCACTCACGAATCCAAATCGAACCCAACGACCCAAACAGGAACCAACCCACTACCAAAAACAACCACCGGCCATCGCCTCTGATCACCAGCCAACTCGCACCCCTGACAGAAGCCTCGCTACACCCCTACGCCGTGTTTCCCCATGGTCCGGTCCACCTCGATGCTTTGACGACGTAGCAGTAACCATCTTTTCGACCTTGACCAAAAACCCACTCGAAACCCTACTTCAATGCCGTGCCACCTCCATGATGACCAGAAAATTTCCCGAGCATTTTTCCTGAGATCCCTGGCCTACAACCTACCTCCAACAACGAGCACGACAACCCACACATCGCCAATCATCAGAGATTGACTAAAACCCAAATCACGTTTAACTCGCGCTATCTCTCGAATTAAAAGCTTAAAAATCAAGATTTTATTTTTAAAAATCATAGATTTCGATAACAAATCATATTATATAAACGAATCAAAATATTAAGACAGTTAAAATTTGGCATGTATTTGAGTTTCACTGTATATCTTCTTCCCCAATACAATTATCTTCAAATTCTTCTTAAAAATATTTTTTTTAAATTACTATCTTGTTATTTCTAACATATCTTGTTTACACACTTAAGTCTAAAAAGAATTAGAAGAAGAGAAATCGATTTTTGAACTTATTTTGTGAAGCCTGTAACCTGGAACAGAGCGATTATTCATGTACCAGACATGCATACATCATTTATATGTATATATATACATGCAGGCATACTTACAACATTTTCATCATACCAAAATCAGGATTAAGGGGTTTACTCACAGGCAACAAAATAGATTAAGGGTAGAAAGTTTGCTCACATTAAATAACATAGAAGCATATATTTATACATACTGATTTTAGTACATGCATTTTATTTATACAAGCATGCATTCACAGATAAAATCATATGCAAACCATATTACTATAAAGATTCATCACCACATTTAAGTTTATTTTCAGATCTAAAAACTGTTTTTAAAAAAATATAAAGGTTTACTCACGGTTTGCAAAAGAATAGAGAAGACTGGGAAGTTTTGAATCTGGAAACTTGATCTGAGAACTTGCACTTGATTTTGAAACTAATACTTTGAATTTGATTGTGATGTTTGCTTTGAATTTCTTTGTTGGGTTGAAGTAGTTTAGATACAATCTTCTCTGGTTTATATTTTCTCAGGTCTTGATTTTATTTTATGGCTTTGTTTTCTTTGTTTGAATTATGAAAAGGAAAATGAGTAAGGGTAGAGATATGTATATATAACTTTATCCTCCATTTTATTCATTAAAAAAAATAAAAAATAAAAGAGCTAATGACACTTGTTTAATAATCCTACATTTGTCACCTACATATATTAATCAACTTACATTTGTTAAATTATATACATTTAACTTACATGTGTAATTTCCTTGAATTTAATAAATTCAGAAATGATTTTTTTTTATAAAGCTTATATATATATTTTCTATTAAGTAAATACATTATCTTAATCTATAAAATCTTTTAAAGAAAATAATATAAAACAAATATTATTCTAAATAAAATCATTTAAAATATATTTTAAATCCAAAATATATTTAAGATATTTATCCTTTGAATTCTAATTCAAATTCAATTTAATTCAAAATCCAATTTAAAATCAACTCATATAAATATATTTACTTAAACAACCACAAATTCACTTTGTTTGAAAATAATAATATTTTTTTTATTTAAAATCTTCTTATATCTATATATATATATAACACAATTACAAATATAAATATTTATTTGATCAGATTCATTTGTTCAATCTATAATTCAGTATTTCTATTAATTTATCCAATTATTATATCAATTACAGATGTCCAGAAATCCGGGTTATCACAGGTACCACCACCATATTCCGCAACTTAAAGAGAACGAAACCACTATACTGAGGAAGACCAAAACAATAAGAGTAATGCAGGCTACCATTAAGGCTTTGTGGGATCAAGTGCTTGTAGATCAAAGCAAAAGCAGTGTCTTCCTTTTCAAAAAGTAAAAATAAACGGTGAGTAAACTCTTTTACTTAAAAACAATTTAAAAACCTATGATGAAACCTTGTTGCATGTGTAGAAATGTAGACTATAAAGCTTGCTTGAATATAAAAGTGTGTATATGAATATAAGATGTCTGCAATGGTCTCTGTGTATTTATATATGTGCTCTGTTATTAATAACAGACTAAACATCACAAAAAAAAATATTTCCTGTCTCGCCGTGTAACCAATATTCGACTTTGATTTCTAAAAAAAAAGTCAAGGGTAGTGTGATCTTGTTTTTAAAACTAGTTTTAAGTAATCACATTTCTAGTTAGTCTGGAAAATATTAGTTTACAGTAAAAATTAAAATTTTGTTGGAAATCAATGTCAATACATTCATGATTGGATTGCATAAATGGATTTAGGGAAGGAAATCATGAATTTAGGTATGAAGATTTTGATTTTTAGTTTGGGTTTCATTGAGATAATCTGAGTTGCTCGTCTTTGGGATTTTGGGCAATTGCCGTTGATCGACGACAAGTGGGAGTGTGGGGTCTGGCCTGAGGGTGGTCGGGGAGTCAGTGAACTCTGGAAAAATGGCGAGAGGTTTATTTGTTGGCCGTGGTGGCCGGAGAAGGGGAAAGTAGGGTTTAGCTGTCGTTTTGGTTGAGGTCGGAGAAGAGGAGTTTCCTTCCCCTCTGGATGATCGAGCTGCGTGGTATTGCAGGGGAGGGTAGCATGGTCGGTCGGCAAGGCGAGGCCGGAGCTGCAGCACCTCCGGTGGTCAAAGCAAGGTGGGGCGAAGCGATTTGTTGGATGGTCGTATGTTTTAGTTTCGAATGGTAGTCCAGTTTTCGTTGAGGGCTTTGGGGTGCTCGTTCGAAGGTTGAGGTGGCACGTGGGGTCGGTCGGCGACTTGTACAAGGTGGCGCAGGAGGTTGCATCGTCGTTGACGATCTGTGCAGGTGTACAGGTATGGGTGTGTGTTAGTGGGTTCTTGGGTTCTGAGTACTCGAGTAGTCACTCGAGTAAGCATAGAGATGGCCTCGAGTTTTGTCTAGACCGTGTAGCTTTCTTTCCAGATTTTAAGTTTTAAACTTAAAACTTAGCTAAATAAATAAAATAAAGAAAAAGAGAAGAAGAGAGTATTGTGTGAAAGAATAGGTGGGTGGCTCGGGAAAATGGAAAAGCAACTTGGAGTGTAACCCGAGTTAGAGCAGGGGAGTCTCGGTTTCTACAGTACTACGGTATTATAGAATTAAGGTTAAGCAAGTTGTGCTTTAACCAGTTTAAGCTCTATGAACATAATAAATGTGGATCAAATTTTAGTTAAGACTTTACACTAGTCTTAATTATTTTAGTGAATACTTAAAAATGTTTTTAACTCTTAATAAATAATTATTTTAATTTAGTAATTAATTTACGTTAAGTATAAAATTATTAACATTTAAGATTTGTAGTTAATAATGATTTAATTTTCAAAGTTAAAGAAGATTTCTTTTAAATGTTAGTTAAGATGATTAATTATTCAATTAATTATTTTTAGGAAGTAATTAAGAATAATTAAAGTATAATTGTAATTAGAGTTTGGATTAATTAATGATTAATTGATAAATAAATTTGTAATTAACCACTTAAGTCAATTAATGAATGATTAATAGTTAAGTAATTAAGTAATTTAATTAACAAATGACTAATTAACTGGTAATTAAGGAATATCTAATTTGTAATTAATTTGTGTTAATCAATAATTAAGATTTATTAATTAATGGTTAAAGAATAATAAATCTAAAATTAAGATTTATTAATTGGGTTTAAGGATAATTACTTATTGTAATTAATGGATAATTAATCAAGGAAGATTAAATAAGATAAATAAATAAGAGATGATTAATTAATTTGTAATTAAATTAATGTTAAGAAAGGTGGATTAAGGTAATCCAAGTGATTAAAGGTTAGTAATTAATTTAAGTAGAGATTAATTAAATTAATTAAGAGTGAATCAACTTGTTATGGATGGTTGAAGGATATTGGATTGATTTTATCTCTGATGGGTGAAATGAGATGTGTTGTGATACGAATGGGTTAAACTGTGATAGTGTAGGTTACCTATCTGAGTTGAATTGTTGTAAGATATCCTGAATATGAATTGTATTGTTTAAACTTAAAATTTTGGTTTAATAAATGACATGGGATTCAAAGAGACCGGAGTTGGGTATTAGTTAATACCCGAAACCACTTCGATTCTTTGTAGATTTATATGTGAAATCAATAGGCTGGTATGGAATGATTTAAGTGAATTGGACCATTTAATCTAAGTTTTGGGTACTTAGAAATTGATATGTGAAATAAGTGATGTCTATAACAAATTGTGAATTTGTAAATTGATACGAGTTACCCCGAGTTTTATGTAGTTTTATGCTGTTGTATTCCATGTTAGATGGGTTTACTCACGCTGGTTTCCAACCTGACCCTGGTGTTACTTTGATGTAATGCTCGGGTCAGACCGAGTATTACAGATTTTCAAGGAAGGACGTTCCGGAGCTCAGGAGACGAGCTGGATGGCAGGAACGTATGGAGTGTATTCCACTATGATATTTTGTAGTTTGTCTGGGACATGTTGATTGTATCTGTCCGGTGTTTGTGTATATGTTGTAACTCTGATGTATTAAAGTGTAATTTGACAAGTACATATTTCATTTATATAACTGTTATTATTTGATATTATATTTTGATCCGCTGCGAATGTGAGATTCTGTGTTTTATTTTCTGTTTCTTCTTCTATCTCTTTCTTCTTTCCCTAACTATCTGGAATTTTCAGGATCGAAAATTTCGGGTCGTTACAACAATAAACCACAGATGTCTAACTCAAACCATTCAAAAGAGAGGATTGTTAATGGGGTTTAATAAGAAAATAAGAGAAAAGAAGGAAAACAAAATACAGAATCTCGTAGTGGAATGAGAAAATATAATAATCTGATAAACAGTTCATGAAGCTGTTTTACAATATACATTTGATTACACAATTTTTACAACATAATCAGAGTACACACAACAACATACCAATAATGATGCAGCGGAATAATACTAATAATATAATATGCCAAACTTCATCTTCGTCCTTCAGAAATAATGTCTTCAAAGACAGAAATGCTCAGGCTGACCCAAGCATAATGAAAAGACCAAACACTCGAGTCAGGACTAAAAGTTCTTATGTAAGTTAAATCAACAACAAGTAAATATGAGTGTAATAGTTTTAGAAATGTTTATGGGATTTTACATCTCCTATGCAGTGTATAACGTGAGTGCAATAACTTAAGAGATGCTACGAGATTTTCTATCTCCTAAGGATCCGTTAAACTATCTATATGTAGTAAGATATGCTATATATGTAGTGTCTACCAATAAAATAAATATTAAAATATGTTAAGGCTTTACATTAATCCCCCTTAACACATTTTTAAGCAGGTAGTCTATGCAGGTCCAGTAACACAACCAGTAACGTCAGTAGCCAGTGATTCCCCTCAATAGGTACCATACTAAAACAAAATCGTAGTGGGCGTGTATAAGAATAAAAGCATGACAAGGCGCGTAAGGCAATGCCTAAGGCAGGATACTACCAATTCAGGTCGCAGGGCTGGTGGTAACGCATCGTGGCCACGACCGCCCACCGCGTCCAACACTCCCAAAATTAAATTAAGGTGCATCGATCAAGTCAAATCAATATAGTAATACGAAGAAGTGTGTCCGCTAGGGTTAGCTAGCCCACTTGGCCCTGACAAGCCATCCTATTTTAGTCATTTCAAATTGGCACAAGCGCTGGGGTCATCCATCATCGTTCTCTTTCTTCAAATCCAGCAATCGTTCGCCAATCCAACTACTTCATTTTGGATCATCCACCACGTACACAGTTGTTAAAGTGGTTCCAGTATTGACAGAGAGTATGCTAATATTCGGTCCCGAACTCTTTAATAACCATACGTCATTTTTCACACCGGTTGGTTCTTTCATATTTCGAAAATGATTCATATTTGATATCGAAATACCATATTTGCTTCAAAAATATCACTTCATTTCAAAATACCATATTTACTCAAAATATGTAATTTTCACTTGAAAATAACATTTCAAATTCCAACTTAGGATATAACCTCATTTAACCACATTCACATTTAAATCAAGAATTAAATATAAACATTCCAACTTTGCACGGTTTGAATTTTCAAAAAACAGTTTGAATAGTTTTAAATAGTTTAAAGATTTAAAACAGTTTGATATAAAATGGTTTGAGTATTGAAAGTGGTTTACATAGTAAAATAGTTTGGAAAATCTAAATAATTTGAATATTAAAAGAATAGATTTTAAATAGTTTATATTAAAATGATTTATTTTTAAAACAATATCAAATCAAACTGTTTCCTTCCCATTTCAACAAATCTGGACCCATGTCCAAATTTCAAATCAACAAAACTCAATTTTCAATCTTTCAATTCAATTGACTCAATTTCGATTTAGTTTCAAATCAACTTGATTTCAATTTCAATTCAATGATTTAAAATTCCAATTTAATTCTTATTTTAAACCATTTCAATTCATATCAATTTCAAGTCCAATTTCAATTAACCGATTCAAACCCCTTAAATCAATTTAAGCTTCATTGTTCAATTCAAGGTTCAAACTTAAAAATAATCAATTTTCAAAATTAAAGTCATATATCGATTATAACTTCACATTTCAATTTTAATTCATTAAAACAATTTCTTTTAGCCAATTTTGATTCTAACATTTCAAAGCTTGAATTAGAAATAATTCAATTCATATAAATCCACAATTTATTTTCTTTAAAGCAAAATCCTTTAACCAAAATCCAAATTCAAGATTTTAAAACCATTTATTTTAACCAATCTGGTGTTTGTATATAATTTTCTATCCTATGGCCAAGTGAATAGTTATTTCAATTTTTAATTTCAAGGATGGACATATATCATTTCAATCCAAATCAAAGTGTCATAGGTATATATCATTTCAACCTATTTCTTAATTTATTAGAAATAATTAAAATAACAGTTTATATGCTGTCACTTAATATACAGAGTGATAACAAGGATATATAAAAATAAATAAACATCCAATCATCCAAAATGTCAACTAGACATCCATCACAATCAACATTCGAACTGACCAATAAATCACAACAATTAACTGGTTATCAATATCAGGTATTTAACTAGCAATTCAATTTCAATATTAATTTAAATGGCAATTTAGTTCAATAAAATTCAATTTCAATTAAAATGTCAACTTAAACTATCAAACAGCAACCAATAACATTCTTATCACTTCATAAATTTAATTCAACTAACATAAGAAAATTTAGTATTGCGTGTGTGAGTTAAATCACTCTCCTTTTATTTTAAAGCCCATTAAAATCCAATAAAAGATCAAAATTTCAACAGTCTTCAAATTCAACTAAACTGATCTCATGTTATTTGAAATTTCGATACGAACCCAACGGAAGAAACTACATGTGAATCCGAATTCGTATGCAAAAGTTATTGAAGTTAGAAGTTTTGAAATTTAAATAAAAATAAAAATAAAAATAAGGGCAAATAAGAAAATACCTATCTCTCCAAACACTCATTCACGTCGATGAACCCCAAGCCACCACCCTTCATCGTCGAACGTGCACTCCTGCGGCCATCTAACCCACGATTTGACACTGCCGCCGCCACCACCAAGCCAAGGTGCACCAGTACGTGGTCGCGCGACCCTCGATGTCGCCTCCTGGAGCTCCATGCCGCCGCGCCTTTATCCTCGATTTCTGGTGAATTCAAGCGTCTAGGCGATGATCGGTCATCATAGATGCATTCGCCTCGCCGCCCTCTACACTCTAGCTCTTCTTGATCGTCGATTGGTCGACAATCCACCGTTGAATCCAAACCCTAAAATGGACAGTCGAGAATAAATCATTGATTTCTCGACAAACGGAACCTCCAATCGAAAAACGAATTGCAGACGCTGATTTCGTTCGTCGAGAGCTTCGCGATGATATATTATATGGTAGGGTTTGAGCAGTTTGGATTTTTCGATTTGATTTGGAACTGTAATTTAGGGTTTGGGTTATTCACCGTTGAGGAGGAGCAGATAAGAACATAAATTGTACCTACAGAAAATAAAATAGAAGCGGCTAGGGTTTATAATAACATATATATATAGGCAGAGATGGATAAGAATGGTTGGAACAGATTGATTGGGTCAAAGCGATAACAAAGACCCGAAAAGCCTGTTTCATCCCCGAAGCGAAAATAGGTCATCCAATATGTCGAAATATAGTTTTTCAATATTTTTAAATTCAATGGAACTAATTTAAAACTCTAATTCTAATGTATATAGAAGTTAGCTTTTAAAATCTAAATATTTTAATCAAATTCTTTTAATTGATTTCTACGCGTTTCGAGCTCGCACGATCAAACGATAAGTCTGATCGTTACGAAACTTGTAATCCTAAAATAATTTACTATTACGGATCCGATGAAACTAGTTTTGTCGAAATCCGAGACAGTGTCCAAAAAGACTAATGTTACACGTTAATTAAAACAATCTATTTTAAAAATCAATTTAATCTCTTTTAAATTCTAAATTAAAAGTTTTCTATCATTATTCTTGATTAAACAGGAATTAATAATCTTTAAAAATACAATTTTCTATATTAAATCCAAGATTTAAATATTAAATAAATTTCAACGTTTAATTACAACTGTAATAAAAACCCTTCATTATATATTTAAATTTCTAACAAATTCTTTTATTTTGATTTATATTCTTATTATTAAATCAACAAATACCTTATGAAATTTATTAACATAAATTTTCATTTTATTACACTCATATTCTACAGTTAATGTCTTTCACCATATTAATTTCAATATTTCAATTACGTTAATTTCACATTGCTTACCAAATTATTTCAAAACGGACGAACCAAATGAATGAGAATAGAATAATTGTTACAGCTTGGTAATTTAACACATTTCAAAATTTATTGTTTACAAACAAAAGTTACTAAATCTACGTACTAACTAATTGATTTCTTATTACATGCCAAAACCAATCGAAAAAAATAACCTATAATTTCTCCTTTTAATACAACATTTAATTTCATTCCTTATTAACTTTTATTATTACCATTAATTGAAATTACATTAATAGTCGTCAATTACATCCAATCGACATTATTAAATTATATCCTAATATATTTTTTCATTAATAAATCATAAATTTTAATTTCTGACAATATTAAATTCCAAAATCTTATTTTATTTAATATTTTTAATTATAAAAAATACGGGTCGTTACAATCTCCCCCACTCAAAACTTTTCGTCCCCAAAGAGGACAAGAAAGAATCAAGAAATTTGGTATACTTTATTCAAAATATTCAATTTATAAACAATTAAACTTTAATAAAATTTTGAAAATAACTCAACTTCTACAAAAAAATTCTAAGTCTTAAATTTTCAAAAATTTCGGCAGATTCTCCTTTGCGCGGTTAGGTCCGGAAAAATAACGATATCAATAATTTTATGTATATATTATATTTCAAAAATAAAGCATCCCAAACAATGGGAAAAATAATAAAATACCGTTACAAAACCGTAATTCGAAAACATACCTATTTGTCAGACAAACAAAACTCTATTTATGAAACCAAAAGCAATAGTTATTGCTTCCATAAACCTGTATTTTACTTACATAATCCAAATGAGTTAAAATTATGTAAAAAAAGTGATATATTAGTTGTTCCAATCAATACAAACAACACAACATATATAATAATCATATGCAAACAAAAGAGTACGACCATTATATGCAACAAAAGAATCCATCACACATTCATAGCAACCAAAACTAATGGTTTGTTCAGGTTCAGAAACTTTTCATCGTACAAGGGTGATAAATAAACCACCAAGTGCACCTTACGCTAAACAGCCTTAGATAATTACTTAATAGATTATTCACACAACCTCAAACAAATTGAAGTATCATTTACCAAACATCTCATAAGCCAAAAAATAAAGAATTTTAAATATTATTTAAGTTTATTCTATTGGTTTCTTTTTACATCGTTTACTTTCCATTTATTTTCATTCATTCATACAAGGTCATCTTTTATTAATTTACATTCATTACTTACATAATTTATTTCCCATTCAATATTTGAACTCATCAATGAATTCATTATTAAAGTATTACATACATTTCATTGCAGTTTAATTTACATTTATTATTTACGTATATACTATATTTCCATTTAATATTAATATTCATTAATGAATCATTTCATACTTAAGTTTTTGTACTTTTTAATTCACATTTATTTTCACCATAGTATCATTTAATATTAAAACTATTTATGAATCATTTCAAAATTTTCTTTAAGTTTTTAATCATTTACTTAAATAATATTCACTTTTAACTATTCAATTTAATTACTAACCATTTCAAAACATTAACTGAAGTTTATACATTCCTTCTACATCTTAATTCTTTATTTATATACATAATTTCATTTTGATACACTTTAATTACTTAAGTTTTACTTGTATAATATTCTATTACATATTCATATTTAGCATTTCAACTTTTTTTAACATTTTTGGTAAGTTTTATATATGTTTTTATAATGTAATTGAGTGTTATACAAATTTATCTTATTCATTTTAGTTAACAAAAATGTTCAATAGTCTACATCTTCTTAATTTTCATTATCTTTTAATTCACAAGTTACAAATCTCAAATTTCTTTACAGTTTTATTAAATACTTAGCTCCTAATTTCTTATTTCTCATTTTAGAAGTTTCCAACTATTAAAATTTCACTTTATTTCTATAACTGGAAATTATTAATTAACAGGAACTTAATAATTCAAATACCGGGTTCATTTCAAATCATTTTGAAATAATATATATACTCATATCTTTTATATATATCAAATCATATTTAGAAATTTTAAATCAAAATCTATTTATCGAACCAAATGCGTAGCAAAGCTACTAAGTGGCCTCCTCCACTTTGAGACCCAAAAATGAATGTCGATAATGCGGCCGTCATTACCAAAATTATTTTCCAGCAACAAAAGGGAGGAGTACAGAACTTACTTCCTTTTTAAAATTCTTTTTAAAACATTTTTTAAAAAATCTTATTGAAAATGTTCCTATCCGAAAATACTTCCAAATAATACTAATATATATTATTTCAAAATCTTTGAAACCCATTTTAAAACATCAGAATTTAAGTTCTTAAATTTTCAATTAAATTCATTTTATATGTGAATCGTAATTTTATACCATATTTATAAATTACATTTTCTTATAACATATAATAGTCAATAGTTTTAAGAACCTTGACGAACCAAACAATAAATGACAATAATTGAATATTATCATTTACTAACATCCAACGCAACCAAAATACACTATCAGTTTATGAAAAATTATTCTTTTAAATACAAATAAAATACTAGGTAAAATTATTTCATTTACCTATTTTTAAAACAATATTGTGTCGGTTTACCATGTTCAAGTGTTTAGAAACCCCTATAGATGCCATAGCGTCTTATGTACCGACCAGTATTCATAAATACTCAACAGAACAAATTAACATAATACAAAAAAAATTTATAGCACAAAAAAATACGCTCTCTCATATATATACACTCAGACTCATTCTAGGGTGTTATTAACCCTATCTCTAATGAGTTAACCCCCAACAAGCTAAGATATCTCTCAACCAAAGCTCTGATACCAACTGTGACGACCCGCCTTTTAGGACTGTTTAAATCGAAAATAAACCACACATGTCTAACTCAAACCATTCAAAATGGAGGATTGTCAATGGGGTTTAATAAGAAAATAAGAGAAAAGAAGGAAAACAAAATACAGAATCTCGCAGCGGAACGAGAATATAATAATCAGATAAACAGTTCTTGAAGCTGTTTTACAATATACATTTGATTACACAATTTTTACAACATAGTCAGAGTACAAACTATAACATACCAATAATAATGCAGAGGAATAATACTAATAATATAATATAACAAACTCCGTCTTTGTCCTCAAGAAATAATGTCTTCAAACACTGAAATGCTCAGACTGACCCAAGCGTAATGAAAAGACAAAATACTCGAGTCGGGACTAAAAGTTCTTATGTAAGTTAAATCAACAACAAGTAAATATGACTGTAATAGCTTCAGAGATGTTTACAGGATTTTACATCTCCTATCCAATGTATAACGTGAGTGCAATAACTTAAGAGATGTTACGGGATTTTCTACCTCCTAAGGATCCGTTAAACTATCTATATGTAGTAAGATACGCTATATATGAGTGTCTATTAGTAAAATAAATATTAAAATAGCGTTAGGGCTTTATATTAATCCTCCTTAACACATTTTTAAGCAGGTAGTCTATGCAGGTCCTGTAACACAACTAGCAACGTCGGTAGCCAGTGAGTCCCCTATAGGTACCATACTAAAACAAAATCGTAGTGGGCGCATATAAGGATAAAAGTATGGCAAGACGCATGAGGCAATGCCCAAGGCAAGATACTACTAGTTTGGGTCGCAGGGCTAGTGGTAACACATCGTGGTCACGACTGCCCACCGCCTCCAACACTCCTAAAATCAAATCAAGGTACACCGATCAAGTCAAAATCAATATAGTAATATGAAGAAGTGTGACTGCTAGGGGTAGCTAGCCCACTTGGTCCTGACAACCCGTCCAGTTTTAGTTATTTCAAATAAGCACGAGTGCTGGGGTCATCCATTATCGTTCTCTTTCTTCAAATCCAGCAATCGTTCGCCAATCCAACCACTTCATTCTTGATCATCCACCACGTACACAATTGTTAAAGTGGGGTTCCGGTATTGACAGATAGTATGCCAATATTCGGCCTCGGTCTCTTAAACAACCAAACATCATTTTTCACACCGGTTGGGTCTTTTACATTTTGAACACGATTCATATTTGATGTCAAAATATCATATTCACTTCAAAAATATCACTTCATTTCAAAATACCATATTTACTCAAAATATGTCATTTCCACTTGAAAATATCATTTCAAATTCCAACTTAGGTTATAACCTCATTTAACCACATTCGCATTTAAATCAACGATTTAAATATAAACATTCCAACTTTGCACAGTTTGAATTTTTAGAAAATAGTTTGAATAGTTTAAAATAGTTTAAATAGTTTAAAGATTTAAAACAGCTTGATAAAAAATGGTTTGAGTATTGAAAGTGGTTTGCATAGTAAAATAGTTTGGAAAATCTAAATAATTTTAGTATTAAAAAGATAGATTTTAAACAGTTTATTTTAAAATGATTTATTTTGAAAATAGTATCAAATCAAACCGTTTACTTCCACTTCAACAAATATGGACCCATGTCCAAATTTCAAATCAACAAAACTCAATTCCAATCTTTCAACTCAATTGACTCAATTTCGATTTAGTTTCAAATCAACTTGATTTCAATTTCAATTCGAATTAACTTCAATTTTTGAAACATTCATTTTTAACTTCAAATTCGATTCAACAATTCAATTCAACGATTTAAAATTCCAATTCAATTCTTGTTTTAAACCATTTCAATTCATATCGATTTCAAGTCCAATTTCAATTTACTGATTCAAACCCCTTAAATCAATTTAAGCATCATTGTTCAATTTAAGGTTCAAACTTAAAAATAATCAATTTTCAAAATAAAAGTCATATATTGATTATAACTTCACATTCAATTTTAAATTCGTTAAATAAATTTCTTTTAGCCAATTTCGATTCCAACATTTCAAAGCTTGAATTAGAAATAATTCAATTCATATAAATCCACTATTTATTTTCTTTAAAACAAAATCCTTTAACCAAAATCCAAATTCAAGATTTTAAAACCATTTAATTTAACAAATCCGGTGTCCATATATAATTTTCTATCCTATGGCCAAGTGAATAGTTATTTCAATTTTTAATTTCAGGAATGGATATATATCATTTCAATCCAAATCAAAGTGTCATAGGTATATATCATTTCACCCTATTTCTTAATTTATTTGAAATAATTCAAATAATAATTTATATACTATCACTTAATATACAGAGTGATAACAGGGATATATAAAAATAAATAAACATCCAATCGTCCAAAATATAAACAAATAGACATCCATCACAATCAACATCCAAACCAGCCAATAAATCAAAAAAATTAACTGGTTATCAATAATAGGTATTTAACTAGCAATTCAATTTCAATATTAATTTAAATGGCAATTTAGTTCAGTAAAATTCCATTTCAATTAAACTGTTAACTTAAACTATCAAACAACAACTAATAACATTCTTATCACTTCATAAATTTAATTCAACTAACATAAGAAAGTTTAGTATTGCGTGAGTGAGTTAAATCACTCACCTTTGATTTTAAAGCCCATTAAAAGTCCAAAATTTCAATAGTCTCCAAATTCAACCAAACCAGTCTCATGTTGTCCGAAATTTTGATACGAACCCAATGGAAGAAATCGTGCATGAATCCGAGTTCGTATACAAAAGTTATTGAAGTTAGAAGTTTTGAAATTTAAATAAAAATAAAAATAAAGGGAAATACGTAAATACCTATCCCTCCAAATCCTCGTTCACGTCGCTGAACCCAAAGCCGCCACCCTTCATTGTCGAATGCACGCACCTACGACCATCTAACCCTCGATTTGACATTGCCACCGCCACCACCAAGCCAAGGCGCACCAGTACGTGGTCGCGCGACCCTCGACTTCGCCTCCTAGAGCTCCGCACCGCCGCACCTTTGACCTCGATTTCTGGCGTATTCAAGCGTCTAGACGATGATCGAGCACCATAGATGCATTCGTCTCGTCGCCTTCTACACTCCAGCGCTTCTGGGTCATCGATTGGTCGATAATCCACCGTTGAATCCGAACCCTAGAATGGACGGTCGAGAATAAATCGTTGATTTATGGATAAACGGAACCTCCAATCGAAAAATGAATTGCAAACACTGTTTCTGTTCGACGGGAGCTTCGCGATGATATATTTTATGATAGGGTTTGAGCAGTTTGGATTTTTCAATTTGATTTGGAATTGTAATTTAGGGTTTGGGTTATTCAGCATTGAGGAGGAGCAGATAAGAACAGAAATTGTACGTACATAAAATAGAATATAAGCAACTAGGGTTTGTAACAACATATATATAGGCAGAGATGGATAAGAATGAATGGAACAGATCGATTGGGTCGAAGCGACAACAAAGACCCGAAAACCCTGTTTCGTTTCCGAAGCGAAAATAGGTCATCCTGTATGTCGAAACTTAGGTTTTCAATATTTTTAAATTCAGTGGAACTAATTTCAAACTCTAATTCTAATGTATAAAGAAGTTAGCTTTTAGAATCAAATTATTTTATTTAAATTCATTTAGTTGATTTCTACATGTTTCGAGCTCGCACGATCAAACGATAAGTGTGATCGCTACGAAACTTGAAATCCTATAATAATTTACTATTATGGATCCGATGAAACTAGTTTTGTCGAAATCCGAGATATTGCCCAAAAAGACTAATTTTACACGTTAATTAAAACAATTTATTTTAAAAATCAATTTAATCACTTTTAAATTCTAAATTAAATTTTTTCTATCATCATTCTTGATTACAAGAATTAATAATCTTTTAAAATACAATTTTCCATGTTAAATCCAAGATTTAAATATTAAATTAATTTCAACGTTTAATTGTGACTCTAATAAAATCCCTCATTATATATTTAAATTTCAAACAAATTCTTTCATTTTGATTTAAATTCTTATTATTAAATCAACAAATACCTTATGAAATTTATTAACATAAGTTTTCATTTTATTACACTCATATTGTACAGTTACCGTCTTTTACCATATTAGTTTCAATATTTCAATTACGTTAATTTCACATTGATTACCAAATTATTTCAAAACGGATGAACCAAATGAATGCGAATAAAAAAATTGTTACAGCTTAACACATTTCAAAATTTATTATTTACAGAAAATTTTCTAAATCTACGTACTAACTAATTGATTTCTTATTACATGCCAAAAACGTTCAAACAAAATAACCTATGATTTCTCTTTTTAAAACAACATTGAATTTCATTCCTTTTTAACTTTTATTATTACCATTAATTGAAATTACATTAATAGTTGTCAGTTACATTCAATCAGCATTATTAAATTATATCCTAATAATTTTTTTCATTAATAAATCATAAATTTTAATTTCTGACAATACTAAATTCCAAAATCTTATTTAATTTAATATTTGTTGTTGTCAAAAATACGGGTCAGACTGTCTTGTTTCTCAACTTCTTCTCATCTCTCACGACTATCCGGACAGGCTTCCTAACTATAGTCAAGTCTGGTTCCACTACTAAATCCTCTAACACAGTCAATGCTATAGTAGTGTTTAGATCCCTAACACACTTCCTCAAATTTGATACATGAAAAACATCGTGGACTCTTGCCAAACTTTTCGGTAACTCTACTCTGTACACGAGTTTCCCGATCCTCTCTAAAATAGGAAACGGTCCTACAAATCTCAATGCTAACTTCCCTGTCTTTCCGAACCTGATAACACCTTTCATCGGCGATACTTTGACGAAAACATGATCTCCAACCGAGAACTCTAAATCTTTCCATCTTCTATCTACATAGTTCTTCTGACTAGACTGAGCTTCCTTCATTCTCGTTCTTATAACCTCAATCTTCTCTGCAGCTTCTCTTACCAAATCGAGACCAAGTACTAATCTATCTCCGGTCTCTAACCAACATGCAGGAGATTTGCATGGTCTTCCATACAAAGCTTCTCCCTATACTAATCTAATAACTATTGTTATACGAAAACTCGACTAGGTGTATATGGTCTTCCCATGATCCCCCGAGTCTAATACACAAGCTCTTAACAAGTCATCCAAGTCCTTTTTAACTCTTTCCATTGGCCCATCTGTCTGCGGATGGTAAGCGGTATTCATCTTGAGCTTGGTTCCTAAACTCTCTTGTAGACTCTTCTAGAACTCGCTAGTGAATAAGGAATCTCTATCACTAACAATGCTACTAGGAATTCCGTGCAGTCTAACCACATTCTTCATAAATAGCTTAGTCAATATAGGTGTCGTCCTATTTGAATTAACGGGAACGAAATGGGCACTCTTGGACAATTTGTCCACTATGGCCCATATACTTTCATTTCCTCTATTAGATCTCGGCAACCCGTCTATGAAATCCATAGAAATAGAATCCCACTTCCATACCGAAATATCCAATGGCTGAAGCAACCCACTTGGTTTCTGATGCTCGGCTTTCACCTGCTGGCGGTTTAAACACTGATTCACCTATAAGCCTACCTCCCTCTTCATTCCTTCCAGAAGAAAATTCTCTTCATATCCTGATACATCTTCGTTCCTCCTGGATGAATAGTAAACTTCGAACGATGGCATTCCTCCAAAAATTCCTTCCTTATGTCAACCACCCACTTTGATCAAGACTGAAATCCTTCAAGTCATCACTCTCCTTTTCATTCCTTAACTTCCTGATCCTTTCAGCAAACATTAGATCCTCTTCCTGTTTAGAAGCAATCTTCTCAACCAATACCGGTTGGACTTCTAAATAAGATAACATAGCAGATTCTCCACTGGCCCCAGCCTCGGATCTCCACTGCACTTTACAAGTCGACAACGCTTCCAAGTCTTTCCATTCTGCTATCATAGCCAACACTGCATTCTGATGCTTCCTACTAAGCGCATCTGCAACCTTGTTGCATTTCCTTGGTGTGTACTCAATTCCAAAATCATAAGAAGCAATAAACTTTAACCATCTCTGTTGTCTCATGTTCAGCTCCCTCTGAGAGAACATGTACGTCAATGACTTATGATCCATAAAAAGCTCAAACCTCTCTCCCAAATGGTAATGTGTCCACACCTTCAAAGCAAAAGTAACTGCAGCTAACTCTAAGTCATGAGTCGGGTATCTAACCTCATGCGATCTAAGCTATCTAGAAGCATAGGCAATCACTTTACCTCTCTGCATTAACATTGCTCCTAACCCAGTTCCACACGCATCTGTATAAACTACCAAATCTTGATTCCCCTCCGGAACAACTACTAAAAGTGCATGGGTCAATAAGTGTTTCAAGCTCTGGAATGCTTCCGCACACTTATCGGTCCAAACAAACTTCACATCTTTTCGCGTTAGCTTGGTCATCTGCGCTGCTATCCACGAAAATTCCTTTATAAACCTCCGATAATATCCAACCAATCCAAGAAAACTTCTTATCTCAGTCTTTGTTTCTGGTCTCTTCCAACTATTAATGCTTCGATCTTAGTTGGATCTACTGCCAATCCTCTTTCTAAAACTACATGACCAAGAAACTTCACCTCCTTCTTCCAGAAATGACACTTCGAAAACTTGGCCTTCAGCTGATGTTCTCTCAAAGTCTCAAGAACCACTCTAAGATGAACTTCATGCTCTTTCTCATCCTTAGAGTATATCAAAATATCATCTATGAACACAAACACGAATCTATCCAAGTGCTCTCTGAAAATTCGGTTCATCAAGTCTATAAAGAATGTCGGTGCATTAGTTAGTCGAACGGGATAACTAACCATTCGTACGATCCATATCTGGTCCTAAACGCCGTCAAAGGTATATTATCTTCTACTACTCTAAGGTGATGGAAACCTGTAGCCAAATCCAACTGAGAAAATATCTTGGCTCCACTCAACTGATCGAACAAATTGTCAATTCTAGGCAATGGATATCGATTCTTTATCGTCTTCTCATTCAGCTTACAATAGTCGATACATAACTTTAACGATCCGTCCACCTTCTTAGCAAACACTGTGGCTGCTCTTCAAGGTGAACTACTAGGCCTGATAAAATTCTTCCCTTCCAAATCCACCAATTGCACCTTCATCTCTCTCATCTCTGTAGGTGTCATCCTACTTAGCAGCCTACTAACTATTTCTGCTCCAAGCACTAAATCTATTCGAAACTCAATGGCACATTTCGATGGCAATCCTGTGAGAAATGCGGATTAAGGATCTTAAGGCTAGAATTAACACTAGAGGGGGGTGAATAGTGTTTTAAGAAATTTGTTAATCTTTTTGAGTTTTATCTTAATTTGTTAACAATTTTTACACTAATCAGACACAGATATGAACACAGAATCAAACACAGATGCAAATATAAAGTAAAAGCAGTAAAGGAAAGAACACACCGGATTTTATACTGGTTCGGAGTTACCCTACATCCAGTCCCGCAAAACAAGTACGGATTTTCTTTCAACAACAATTCAACAATTACAACCCTCGGATTCAAGGCTACGAGGTACACCCTCCAGAATGACAATCCTCTGGGTAGAGATACTTGATTTCCAGGGCAACAAGTTCACCCAATTGATTTCCAAGGCTACAATCACACCTTTTCTCGCTTAATTGATTTTCAAGGCTACAATCACACCTTTTCTCGCTAATATATTACAAAGAAGTCTATAACTCTGAATAGCACTGAGAACCTTATAGAGATAGTGATGTAGAATCAAACTAGAAGTAATCGAGTATGATTCGATGTTGATTTCGGCAGAGTAATGGTTTGATTTTGTATTAAGAAATGTGGAAGAAGAAGAGGAGTGAAAAACAGAAAAAAGTGATTGAAAATTCGTTGAAACTGACCCCTATTTATAGAAAATCAACAGCCATGACCATTCATGAAGAGTTATGGCGAATAGACACTTCTTTTGAAATTTGAATTTGAAATTCAACTGTCACTATGTTGACATAGTACCTAGGGGCATGTCGACATCCCTCAGCCAAAGTTGATATTTTGAATTTCTATAAAAATAATATTTATCTTATATAAAAACTTTATAAATATACTTGAATATAGTTGAAATTCATAAGTAAATATAAAGAACAATATATACATATTTTAACTATAATTTTATATTTAAATCTAAGTATAAATATTAAAAGTTAAATATATTATTTGAAAAGACATTTAAAATCAGAAGTAATTTGACTTTGAAATTAAAGATGTTTTGAGGCTAAAAATTATTTAAAATCAGGATAGAGAGTTTTGAATCTTTTTAAAAGGAAAGTTTTGAAATCATTTTGAAAACAAGATAATTTTGTAAAATCATTTGAATTAAAATTAGTGGATACAAAACAATGTCCCACTAGATTTTCGTAGGTTCCATCCTACTAAGGGTTCCATCCCTTTAACGGGCTCGAAGTGGATTCCATTCCATGAATAAATTAGATATTAAGATGCTAGTGCTTTTCTACGAGTTTTAACAAATATTCCTAATAAAACAAACTTGACCTTGAACTCTTGAACTCTTGATAATCTTGATACTCATGAGTCTTCTACCTCTATATCTTGAATCTCTATACTGTACAGTCTTCATTCTTGATACCTGCATGGTTAGATCCTGCATATATATATATATATCTAAACTTGTAATGTTAATATTTATATTTTATAATCTATTCTAAGGTTGTTGTCATCAAAACCAACTCCTCAGGGACTAACAAATCCTACTATCGGCTCGAAGACATTCGCGAATTCTCTAACCACGAAAACTTGATTCAACTTGTCTTCTAACTCCGTAATACCCAACAAAGCATTCACCTCACAGCTAGGGCTATCTACGGTATATACAACCCGATCACTACAATCAGGATGTCTAAGTGATATTTTCCTATCGTGGCAAAATATCCCAGCATCGTACTTACTTAACCAATCCATGCCTAATATAATTCTGAACCCTACAAAGTCAAATATTTGCAAACTGCAAACGAAGGTGTAACCTAGCAAGTCAAACTCTAAGTAGTCACACTTCAGCCCAAGTGTCGCATACCCTTCTATCGGATTTGCAACTCATAAGGAAGTAACTAAATATGTCGGTTCTATGTTAAGCTTATCTACCAAATATCGAGACATAAAAGAATGCCATGCACCAGTATCAAACAAAATGCTAACAGACATACCATGGATCTGAAGCGTGCCCCCCAATACTGATTTCCCTTTCTCCTGTGTCGTTGGCCTCGAGATAGCTGGTTCCAATGCTAATACTTTTCCTCTCCCTTCCTTTGCTGGTTCCTTGCATTGGTTCTTATAGTGGCCAATCTGATCGTAATTGAAGCACTTGATGTTCTTCTTCCCGATCACTTCCTTCGCCTTTCCTGTGCGGCATTCATTAGCAAAGTGCCCCTTCTTGTCTCACTTATAACAAACCACTTCAGTCTTTCCTTTCTTCATGGCTCCACCTTTCTAAGTGCCCTTCTTATGAAAGAATTTTCTCTTCTGACTCTGCCCCACCTGGACTTCCTTTTCCTTACTATTTTCCAACAAATCAAGCATTTCTTCGTTCCTCAAAGCCATTTCCACTACAACATCACAAGGGTCTCTGATATGAGGTAACATAGCCCTTTTCCAACTCAGGCTTCAACCCCCTAATGAATTTCTCATTTCTTTTTAGCACAGTATCAATAGTGGCATATCCATATCCAGCCAACTCCTCGAATCTTCTAGTGTACTCCAACACAGTCATATCTCCTTGTTCCAGCTCAGCAAACTTTCTAATTAGGGTAGACTTCGCCATAACTGACTTGAATCTCTCTTTGAACCTCCTCCTAAACTCAGCCCATGTCATCGTCTCTTCATTCACTGCCACAGTCACACTATTCCACCAAAATAAAGCTGCTCCCTGAAGCTGTCTTGATGCCAACCTCCTCTTCTGCTCATCATTGAACCCCAAGTCTGCAAATATTCTCTCGCAATGCAGCAACTAGTTCTCCACCTCAATAGCATCTTCGGTTCCAATAAATGGCTTTCCTCCAAGCTTGACATAGTCTCTACTTAGAACCGCATAATTATTGACTACCGGAGCTTCATGGACTCCTCCTCCCATTACTCTGGCAGCAACAACTGCTTGCATCATATTCATGAAAAACCTATACATAGCTTCCATTCCAACCTGCGGGACTCCAGCACCCATACTACCAACTTGTGCCAAACCTTGGTTCCTTCTCGTATTCGGTCTGGCATTACCATTTGTTGTAGTGCTTCCCCCAAGATTTACTCTTCTCGAATCTATATTTGTATTCAAACCTCATGAGATACAGAAGAATAGCCTAATAAGGATAGGAGACTAGAGATATAGCGTATACTTATATACAGCAAATACAAGTACGTTACTATAGCGTTATCCCATACCCCATCTTTTCTCTAATTCCTAAGGATTATGTTTTGTTTCAAAAATCATTTTCAGTTAAAGTATTTCATAAACTGTGCTTTGATACCAAGTTGTAACATCCCTTATCTGGAGGTCCAAAGCTAAGCACTGCAGATGATGCAATCATCCATAGTATTAACTTCCGGTAACTAAATACGGTAATGTTAATGGTATTCATAATATCAGTATCACATGAGTATGAAACAAAAATCATAGATTTCAAAAATAAAACATCTTTTCACATTACAATTTCAAAACATGTTTCATATTCAAATGACATAATCCCAACGCTTTCCCAGGTTCAGATAAAATATAATTATTACACAAATACGCCAAGAGCAACATATGATGATGCCCCTTTGGTTGACCAGAGTACTAAATAGTCATAACCGACTTATTACAAACACAACGGAAATACATCAAAATGAAACAAATAGCAACTCCTAAATAGCTATCTGTCAGCCACCTGCTCGTCTCTGCAAGCTTTAATCGCAAACCTACTAAAACTTGTAAATTCTCAACCCTCGGCCTACTCAAATCAATTTTGAGCACCCGAGAGTTTAAGGGGAAAAACATAAACTTCGAGTAGACATAAAGCCTGGTGTGAATAATACTATAAATCTCGGATACACGACATTAAGTGAGACCACGCTGCTTAGCGGAATGGGTTTCCCCTCACTAATATCCTTTTAAAACATATCCTTTTGCAAATCAAAATCCTGCAACCAAAACTGGTTAAAACTGTAAAGCATTTTATGTAAACTTACATATCAGGTAACAAATGGATTATATATCTGAACACTATAGTTTTATTTGGCTTACTACTAACCTTGGCTGACTCGGGCCTACCAAACAGATACAATAAAAATGGCCTAACATTTGTTAGACAAGTCTTCTGGATGGTCTGTCCCTAAGTTACTCTCTCCTAGGGTCCACTGATCCTAACGGTTTTGCGGGCTCACCAATAACCTACACTGTGCAAATATATTCCTTTCTGTGTGTACCATAATTTTAGTCTTACCTGCGACAAAGCCCTACACACTGGAATTTTGGACTAAATTAGCTAGGGGCTAATAGCTAATGTGTAGGGCACGATCCTATACCAGTCCCATCTAGTATTCTAATATCTGAGTCATTTTACTTAAATTTTCCTTGAAAACCTTTTCTTCTCAAATTGATTTAAAACCTTTAAATCAAAATTAAACAAGGAAAATATATACTCTATGCTTTACTCAAAACCACCTTGCCATGCTGTTTATACTTTACCCAAATCTTTGTTAATGAAAACATTTACACCTTTGAAAGTACCCCTTTCGATCCCATTAAAAATATCCCTTTCATAACCAAATAAACCCTTTCTTATATCTGGGTCGAAAGGCCAAAACCTTCATTTCGAAACCATTTACATAAACCTTTCGAAATCATTGAAATACCTTTTCCTTTGAAAGCTAAAAACCTTAGACATCCTGTCTTAAAACCCTTTAAACGTAGCCTTTCGAACCCATTGGAAAAACCTTTCCTTTGAACCTTTCAAAACCATTGGGGAACCGCACTTTAGAAACCTTCCTTAAAAACCTTTCGAAAGCATCAAAACCTTAAAACTTTCGAAAGCATTTGGGTTCTATTTTAAAATATGTGGAAACACCTTTCGAAACAATTCAAAACCATCTCTTTCGAAACCTTTAGGTTAATCTTTAAAAATCTCAAAGGGTCACAACAACAGGGTCAGAAGCAACTCTTTCGAAAGCCTAAACCTAAGTAAAGGAGTGATTATGTCGAAACCATCCTTCCGAAAGCATTGGAGAAGTGGCAGGGTTTTTATAAAACAAAATCAACCCTTTCGAATGCATTGCTTCGAAAGGTAGAAAGCGACAGCTAAGTCTTCAACCTAGTCGAAAGCGGTTATTTAAAAACAAAGGCGCAACCTCTCAAAACCATTTTTTTAAACCATTTAACCTAGTCGGAAGTCAACCAAGTCGAAAGCAATATAGTCGAAAGCAAAGCAAGCGCATTTTCAATTTAAAGCAAAGTAATGCTTTGACCTCCTTCGGAACCCCTGGTTTCGACCCAATTCCTTCCGTTTTTGTCCAATTCACTATTTACCAGGTTAATGATACTATGTGCATTGGTTTCGATGGTATAGAGGCAAAACTACTAAGTCAAAAGCTAACCAATCGGAAGCAGGGTGTTGAAAGTGGTGAAACATGCATTTGGCATGAAAAACTGGTTTTTTAATCTTTTTAACTAACCTGCCTTGTTTGTCAAAATCTTATTGGTTGCTAAATTTTTTGTTTTAAAAGTACTACCATAATTTCAGAGTTAATTAATTTAAATCATTTACAAAATACCCCTTCTCCTTTTATAAATATATAAAATAGTTAAGTCCCATTCCTTAACTAATTTTATATATTCATCAAAACACTTTGGAAAATGCTACAAAATGTTTTGAAAATCCTTTTTAATATGTTTTCTAACATATAAAAATTCCAGATCGAAATTATTATAATTTAATCGTAAATTATTTATATCTCAATAAATCATTTTCTTCGTTGGAAAATTAATATAAAATCCACATTAATTCATAAAATTATGAATATTAAAAACCATCTCTAAAATATCATTTATGATCTATTTCTAAAATCACAAGGTATTTGGATGTCATTAAATAGGGTTTTCATATCAAAACATATCATAAAATCTATATGAATAAGCATAAATCATCAACAAGCATATATAAACATTTTGTCCTTCAAATTCATGGCTAAACTATGCAAGATAAATTCAGATTTCCTTAAAATCGAAAACATTCAAGAAATAAGAGATGTAGTCATTATTCACCTTAGCTTTGTGATTTAGGATGTGAGATTTGATCTTGATTAAGTGATTTGATTCTTCCTCTTGAATCATTGCTTTATCTTCTTCCTCTTTGCTAATGGTGGCCGGCCTTAGACTTAAAATTTTTGCTTATGAATGTTGGAATGAACGTATGGAAGTAAATTCTTAAGGGTTTAGGGTATTCGAATGCTCTATTTCCTATTTTACCCCTCCTTTATTTGCCTTAACACTTCATTCTTTAGTTCATTTGTTTATTCATTAACATGGCACGACTACCCCTTAATTAAATCACAAATCTCAATCCATTAATCAATCAACATTATTTAATTTAATTTAGCAAATTAAATCCCCTAATAATGTTACTAAAAATATAGGGTGTTACAAGCTGTACAACTGCCATCTGCCGGGCCATTTTGCTGGGGAGTGTTTGATGCTCTAGAATGGAAAGCAGCCTAGAGTCTTTGCTTTAGCTTCAACACCTTCCACTTCCGCTGTAGCAAAGGGGAAGCAATTTTCGAAAGGTATTTTATCTATTTTTGGCATTCATGTTCATGTCTCATTTGATACCGGTGCTACTTTAAATTTCATTTCTCGTACTCTTGTTAACAAACTGAAACTTGAACCAACTACAACTTTGAATTCTACTTGTGTGTCGAACCCAGTTTGGGGCTCGGCCAATCTTAGTGTGGTTTGCTTAGGAGTTCTGATCTCTTGTTTTGACCGACTCATTTCATGCGACATGTATATCCTAGGTTTTATGGGTTTTGATGTTCTACTTGGGATGGATTGGTTATCGTGGAATAACGCAGTCTTGGATTGCGATAAGCGAACTGTGTTATGAAAGAAGAGGATGGAAGTTCATACGTTATCCTATGAAGAGCCTAGCTTGCTTATGACTAGTTATCTTTATTCTCTTGATGTGGTGGAGGAGGAGTTGGATTTGATCCCTATAGTTTAGCTAGTTGTAGATATCTTCGAAGAGGTGTCAGGTTTACCACCTCATCGGAAGATAGAATTTTGCATTAATTTAGTAAAGGATGCAAGGCCTATCGTATTGCCGGTTCGTAGACTTGCACCAAAGGAGAGGATGGAGCTAACAAATTAGGTTAGTGATTTATTGTAAAAGGGCTTGATCTGACCAAGTCATCCGAGTTGGGGAGCGCATGTTGTCTTTGCTACAAAGGCGGACGGTTCCTTAAGATTGTGTGTAGATTATCGCAAGCACAATAAGCGGACTGTTAGAAACAAATATCCTTTGCCTATGATAGATGACTTATTTGATCAGCTCCATGGAGCTTGAGTATTTTCTCAACTTGACCTTGATACAGGGTTTCATCAGTTGAGGGTGGCAGAGGAGAGTGTACCCTTGACCGCTTTTAGATCCGACCAGTTTTATGAGTGGTTAGTTATGCCGTTCGGCTTAACTAATGCTCCAGCATATTTTGTAGACTTAATGAATTGAGTTTTTCAAGATGTGTTGAATAAGTTTTTCCTTGTTTTTATCGATGATATTCTAGTCTATTCCAAGACCAAGGAGGAACATTCACACCATCTAAGGATTGTTGTAGGGACACTAAAAGAGCATGTATTGAAGGCTAAGTTCTCGAAGTGTCCTTTTTGGCATTTAGAAGTTAGTTTCTTAGGTCATGTTGTTTCGACGGAGGGTATTTCTATTGATTCTACTAAGGTTATGGTCATTCAGGACTGGAAGAGGCCAGAAAGCGCAACATATATTAGAAGCTTTTTGGGTCTAGTAGGTTATTATAGGAGATTCATACAGGATTTCTCGAAGATTGCCTCTCGCTTAACGAATTTGACGAAGAAAGATGTCAAATCTGTATGGACAGATAAATGCGAGCAAGCTTTCTTAGAGCTAAAGGAAAAATTAACTAATGCTCCTATTCTTACTATGCCTGATGGAGGTGAGGATTTGACTGTTTACACTGATGCATGTGGAACAGGTATGGGTGCTGTGTTGATGCAGCATGGGAGGATTATCGCTTATGCTAGTCGGCGGCTCAAACTGCATGAAGCAAGGTATGCAACTCATGACTTGGAGTTGTTAGAGATATTATTTGCATTAAAGATGTGGAGACATCATTTGCTAGGTAAGAGGTTCGAGTTATATATGGACCATAAGTTTGCTAGGTAAGAGGTTCGAGTTATATATGGACCATAAGTCTTTGAAGTATCTTTTAATGCAAAAGGACTTGAACATGAGGCAGCAAAGGTGGCCTATGCTCTAGATATTTTGTATATTCCGGGGAAAGCTAATGTCGTTGTATAGGAGGTATGAAGTTACGGTGAATGTTGAGGTTCGTCCGACTCTGGTTAGTCATATCGAGGGGAATCGGCTTAGAGATCTTGATTTTGCTAGGATAGCTAAGAAATTAAGCGAATGAGGCATTAGAGATATTGTTGGGATTCGAGGTGGATAACCGTACCATTTTGAGAATGAACGGTAGGTCGTGTGTCCTGAATGTTGATGGGATTAGATAAGAATTTCTTATAGAGTGTCACCATTCTAGATTGACGATACGTCCTGGGGTCACTAAGATGATCAAGACATGAAGAGGATGATTCTGGTGGGAGGGCATAGAGAGGGATGTTTCTATCTATATGAGCAAGTGTGCTAACTGCCAACAGATAAAAAATAGAGATTAGAATACAGTCAGACTGCTTCAGCCGCTTAAGATTCCGAAGTGGAAGTGGGAGCATATTTCTATGGACTTCATTGATGGATTGCCTAGGTCGAGGAGGGGTTACTAAGGTTTGTTGGTTATTATGGACCGATTCACCAAGAGCGCACACTTATTACCTATTAAGATTACAAGGACAGCTTCTAGTTAGGCTAAGTTGTATGTTAAGGAGATCGTCAGGTTGCACGGTGTTCGATGTGATATCGTGAGTGATAAAGATTCGATATTCACAAGCCAGTTTTGGAAGGGTTTGCATGCAGTATTAGGGATCGAGCTTAGTTTGAGTACGGTTTAACATCCGTAGACAGATGGGCATACAGAAAGAGTGAACCAAAAGTTGAAGGACTTGCCTCGAGCATGTATTTTAGATTTTGAGGGTTCGTGGAAAGAACAATTACCACTTGTTGAGTTTTCATACAATAACATTTTTCAAGCCAGTATCGGAATGGCACCATTTGAAGCGTTGTATGGAAGGCCTTGCAAATCTCCATCGTGTTGGGTAAAACCTAGAGATCGTCTCATGCTTAAAGAGGATATGATTCGAGAGATATCAGATAAGGTTATAGAGATTCGAAAGGGAATCAAGGAAGCATAGAATTGATAGAAGAGCTATGTAGATGAAAGGAGCAGAGACTTAGAGTTCTCGGTTGGAGACTTTGTATTTATAAAGGTTTCTCCGATGTGAAGTGTAGTCTGGTTTGGAAGGGCTAGGAAGTTGACTCCTCGTTATATAGGACTCTAGATTCTTGAAATGATCGGTATACTCGCATATAGAGTCGAGTTACCGATTAAGCTATCAGGTGTGCACAATGTATTTCATGTATCGCATTTGCGTAAGTTTGTGCATGAACCTTCGATGATAGTGGAAGCGTCATAGTAAGAGGACTTGGAGATTGAGCCAAATTTGACTGTATTGAGATAGCCTATTCATATTGTTGATAGAGATATGACGCAATTGAGGACTAAGGTTGTAAAGTTAGTCAAGGTACAATGGAGCATTGATGCTCAGGATTGTACGTGGAAGACTGAGAATAGTTTGAAGGAGTCCTATCCAGTATTGTTCTTAGACTAGAGTTTTCTTATCTTAATTTGCATTCGGGTTGTAGTTTAGTTTATATATAGTTTTGGTAGTGCAATACACACACACACACACACACATATATATATATATATATATACACACACACACACACCTTGTTCTTCTATCTTCTTTGATTATCGTTCTTGTTGAATTTTGAGGGCCAAATGTTCTAAGTGGTGGAGAATGTAGCGACCTTGAAATTCGAACACTTCATCTTCGAATGCCGATGCATTTTGAGATATGTTTAAGTGTTATAAATATGATTTTATAACCTTTTTTATTATCATTTAGTTAATAAATAATGATAAGAAACTTCTTTTGAAAAAATGTTTACAAAAATAAATTCTTCGAAGAAGAATTGATAATGTGGCTGGAAATCGGTTTATCGATAAACAATATTTCGATCGATATAAGTTGTTCGAACTATAATGCACTTAACCAATGATCAAATGAACACAATAGCAACTAAATAACACACTCTCATCTTCAAAAAGCATGGAATGACCTAGAAGCTTCCAAAAGGATAAGGGATATTATCATGAAAGGAGTAAAATGGTAAAATGAATAAAGGAGAAGTGGCATAAAGTTGTCATGATAAGAAGCAATTAATGTCATTAGGTTTTGAGGGGTTTCTGGTCTTTTCCCATCATAATTCCTAAGCCTATATAAGAAGGGGTACAACCTTAGGAAGTATATCATAAATATTTCTAAGCTTTGAGAAAAAATTTCAACGTCATCATCTTCATCTTAAATTCCTAAAGCAAATAATTTGCAAACCATCTCCAAATCAGCTCAAACTTTGAGGAAAGCCTTACCACCACATAAAAACAACTTCTATCTAGTTAGATTGTGAAAAAAAATGAAGCCAAACTCTCACCCTATACATAGGCCGTGAGCATTGTGAGGTAGAGTGGGGCAAAGGAGCAAGTGAAGCAAGGAAAGGAAGGAAGGGAAAGGTGGTTGCTAGCTTGGGTTTGAACTTGAGTGTTTAAGCTTGGTTGTTTGTTGAGTTTAAGGTGAGAAAACTCACTGCTTGGGTTGATAATATAACTCATATACGACTATATTTTGTTGTGTTAAAGTTGTTTGAATTAGCTTGGACATATGTTGATAACATTGATTTTTGATTCTTGTTTTGAAAACAAGTGGCACATAGGATCCATATATGGACTTGAATGGACTTATATGACATATGACTAGGCATTGAACAAAGCACATAGTTTGTAGTTGAACATAGGTTAGAATATGACTTGGATTTGAAAGTGCACTTATAGTGACAGTCGTTATAGATGCTGTTCGGAATTGCCTTGTTTTTGGCAATTGCTATGGAACTTTGTAGAGAGATCCATAGGGATTTCTCTCTATATTACATTGTTATATATGTATGTTTGTTGCTATTAATGGCTTGAATAGTAAAAATTAAGTAACATCTCGAAAAGGGCCAAAACATCACTAGTGCAAAACTGTCCCGTTTAACCTTGATTTTTGGACTTCAAATGTTTCACAAAGGATTTTAAACGATTTGTTTCATTCTTTTTAAAAGTATTTCCTAACTTTTATTAGAGTATTTTAAAAGCAGTTTGTGATTTATGTGAATTTTTAAGAATTATTTATGAATTTATTGTGAAAAACATGATTTTTTATGTTTTCATATAAATTTCAAAATGATTATTTTTAAGTAATATTTTGTATAAAGCCTTAAAACCTATTATAAGTGTTTTCAAGTGTTTTAGAAGTATAAACAAAAGGTTTAGAAAAAGGATTAGAATAAAAATGGCCAAATGGATGATTGTTTAAATTACTTAATAAAAAGTAATTAACTATGCTTAACACTAATAAGACGATGAAGTTAGCTTACCTATTTGTGAGAGTTAAGATTGTTGTTCAAGTAGGAATGGAGCAATAGAGCTCTAACCTACCGGAATCCCTCTTAACTGAGGAATAGGTAAGTGGAAAGTGTCAGAAACGTGTTAATCATGTTGATTTCTTACTTGTTTATGGAAATCATTACTACTATACTTAACACTAAAAGCCGACGAGGTAGATTTATCTTTCTGTGAGATTCAAGAATGAAGTGTCTAGGCAAGGCTTGGAGCAACCAGTGCCCAAACTTACCTGGCTTCACTCTTAGGCGAGGAACAGTCAAGTTGGAAGGTCAGGAACGAGTTAAGTGTACAAATATTGAACGGTATAAACAAGTGTTTTGACTAGATAGTCAATTAATCAACTATTGAATTTGACCTAATATTAACTTAGGAAGTAATCTAAAGGCTTCACGATTTCATACCAATAAGAACCCCCGGGGAGGAGTATTGGTAAGGAACGTCTCTAGCTTTCACTTACTTATGAGAGAACTGAAATTGAGATAACCGAAAATTCATCGATTAGTTTTGAAGAGTCTAGGATTGGTAAGTGTTTTACTTACCGAATACCACTTCAAAACTAGCATATGGGTTCTATGTTTAGAAGCGGTTGAAGAAGGGAATCTATATGGAGATTCAAGATCTATTTAAGTGCTCGAACACATGTAGTTGTTCGTGATCTATTCAGTATGTGGGATTCCATGTGTTGTTTCGAGATCTGTTGAGATATGGGAATCCATGTGTTGTCTTGAGATCTGTTGAGATATGGGAATCCATTTGTGGTTTCGAGATCTATCCGAGATGTGAGGATCTAATTTGGGATTCGTGTTCTGTTCGAGTAATGATGACTCGTGTGAAAGGTGCCGAACGTAACCTCGACATCGAAAATGGTTAAAGACAGAGTAGGATGCACAATCTGGGGTTTGGCTGACCCACGACTGTGTATTATCAACTCCAGATCTACAGTATGCTTATCGATATGTTAGTATCGGAAGTTGACGTTATTTAGTTCATGTTGTTCATGTTTATGATCGGGCGTGGGCCTTTGTGTTTACTTTATGTTATAGTTTATCTAGAGATATTAAACGCTTGGAACGTGTTTTTTTATCCTTGTGCAAGGAGTTCGGATTCATCTCCCCCGAAGTGATCTTTATAGAAAATCCATTATGTGAACGTACCTTAGCTGTTTTGAGTGTAACCTAAATATGTTGTGGTGTGTCCAATGTAAGCACCACAGCTATTTTACATGATTTATAGTCTACACTCTTGACATAATCCATCATATCACTATAATAAACTTAATAAATTGTTGGTTTCTTTTGAGTGAAAAACTGTTACAAGAATCTGTAAAGTCTCAATAGTAACTGTTACATGTTGCATGTATCTCGAGTTTTCTTGTACCAGACTTAATGTCTAACGTTTGGTTTTTGATTCCTTAAAATCCTTGCGTACTCATTCAAGTAGGCTGAGTACCAGGCTTTACCTTGGACACTTCAGAGTTTAGAAGATGAGCTAGAGGCTTCCGTTATCTATCTATTTCTACATCAATTGTTTTGTATTAGTTATGTGCATATGTCAGCATTGTGAGGATAGGCAGTTATCACTATCCAAGCTGATGACGATGCTTAGGTTTTATAACTTTGAAAATCTTGTATTCAGAGTAACCCTTTGTACTATTCTTTTGATATTATAAATTATCGTTTTACTGTGAGATATTGATGTTGTGTTCTTTCTTTCCCGTTCTATTCTATATTTTAAAATTTATCCAAACTTTCTGTCTTTCGGACACTTAGGGCTCGGCACACGAATACCATGGATGTATTTAGTGTCGACATTCGAGGGTTGAAAAGTCGGGTCATTACATGATCCCTTACACTAATATAATTTTCATGAAAATGAAAAACGAAAATCAATTTGGAAATAATTTTGACCATGAAAATGATTTGTTTATAATTTTGAAAATATCTCTTATCAAGTATATTATACACAAGGGAATAAAACGAAAATAAATTTGAAAATATTTTTGATCATGAAAATGACTTGGATTATAGTTTTGAAAGTAGCTCTTATCGGGTAAATTATACAAAAATAATATTGAAATCGAAATCATGAATGTGATTTTTACAAGGAACAAAGAAAATAAAATAAAAAGTACAATGAACGCTTAAATTTTACTTGAAATTCTCTTGAAACAAAATAAGGAAAAAAATGAAATCCAAACATGTAATGAACCAAACGATAATCCAAATTTTACTCACAACGATAATTTTCGAATAATAACTTTCAAAATTGAAAATGACAACCTTGATGGAGTTGTTCAAAATTCACTAAATAATTTGGAGTTAGTTCTTTTAAAGAAAATGATTTAACTTTGAATTTTGATCTTCTTTTCCTTGATGCAGACAAGTAAGAAGGAATAATTTTTTAGGCTGAAAATTACAAAGATAATGAAGTTGTTAATGATTCTGTTAAAAAGACGAATTTAGTGAACACAAAATTTTCAAACTGTTTGAGAATGAGTTGTCACACATTGTGATAGACTTAGGGGTATGCCCTAGGGGTAATTCTGTAATTTTTTATAAATTATTAAATTCTAATAAAATCTCGTTCGAAATAAAAGGTGTTTATCTTTCTATAATACACTTATCATAATGTGTTATGTTAATTATTTATTTAAAAAATTTAAGTATATTTAATAGAAAATCCATAAATTATATGTTTTGTGATAGTAATTACAATGTGTTGTAATCATGAGAAATTTATCACAATGAAAATAATATATTACTTTAAATATTCATAGTCAAGATGTATCGAGACTAGATATTGGTACATTTGTTGAGACTAGAGTACGTAACGCTCTCCAAATGTTGGGCAATGTATTCCTATGGCTGTTGGAGGCACCATGGGGTTACGTACCGATAGTTTTGGATAACTATGGAATGACTCGCTACTTAGTTTTCTATTGGTTATTATAACAAAGGTCAAATAGAAAATATCGAAGTGACGATATTACACAGTTCTCTCGACTTAAGAATACCGCTGAACTTCATTGTGGACACTCCACTTTGATTATAATTAAATCATGGCATGATGTCCATCAAATAACTGTAGTCGGGTCAGAATTGAAGCATTGGAAGTGAAACATTATTTAATAGATAATTTGTCTCCTCGGTTATATGAGTTTAGTATCACGGTCAACGATAGTCAACTCAAAGTCAAAGTCTCTAGCTAGGGCAGTTCGATTAATAATAATTATTATTATTGAACCAAGAACCTTGTGTTTGGATTATACAAGTTTAATGTGGATGATATTGGAATTTTGACCAAAACCAAATTCCATAAGTCCTAATGTGATATAGTTTTGACGAAGAGAATTAGTGTTAATAGTCGTCACTATAGTGGGCTGCTTAAAATAGTAAAATTTGGATTTTTTACCAAAATTTTGTAAGCAATAAATTTGTCCAAACTGTCATTCCACTAGCTAAGATGATGCATTAATGTTAATATTTGAATTGTTCGATATTAATCGCTAACTGAGTTTACACCTATGAGTCGCACAGCCGCAATGTTGAATACTCTGAAATACCACATGATTTAACTGAGTTATAATTGTTATAAATTAATTAATATTTATGAAATATTAATTATAAAATTTTATTTGATTTATTTGAATCATTATTTAATAAAGTGTGTATGTAAAAGTTGTATACACACACACACACGCATCAATATACGATATCGATAAATAATTAAATTATATCTAAATTTTGTAAATATTGATTAGATTTGGAAATGTATATGGACCTATTTACCCGTTGATATGGAGAAGAGATAAAAAGGGAGATCTAGATCCCTTTTTTACTCCATTCTTTTGCCTATTTAAATTCACCGTCTCCTTCATTTGCACTTTACTTTTTCGCCTCCTCCGTTGTTTTAGCCATAGGGATCTAGCCCTCTCTCTTCGTTTCCAAATTAAAAATTCAAATAAAATTAAATCTAGTTAAAAGGTATGGTGATTCCTTTAGTTAGCCGCGTTTCTAGATGAGTAAGGGTTCGATCCCAGGAGTTTTGGATTTAACATTCAAAATGCATATTCACGACCACTCTATTGGTAACATCTAATTTATATATTCTATTACATGCATACTTATTTATGTTAATCTACATGTGTATTATAGAATATTACCTTATCACGAATTTGAATATTTATTTGCTGTAAATTTTATACACATATTCTCGTTAAAACAAATCTTTTTACATATACATAATGTACAAAATTATTTTCCAGAATCTAATATATATATATATATATATATATTAAAAAAAATTATTTTAAATTAAAATTTTGAATCTTATAATTAGTAAAAATATATAAAGATATTATGCATATATTAACTTGTTAATTATACTTAGGTAAATATACATATGTGTTTACAAAAAAATTATATATTAATATACTAAATCCAAAATAAATATAATTATATACAAATATATTTTAAATTTCGTTAAATTAACATGTACTAATATACAAATACATACATACATACATATATATTGTAAATCTAATTCATATAGAAATTATAGTTAAATAAATTTTGTTCAAAATCCGTACGGATTTTTAAATAAAAAAATTTGACTTTTAGTTCCACATAAATTATTAATAAAATTTATTTTGAAAATGGGTTCAACCGAAAAAAATAAGTTTTTAACATATTGCTATTTATATTATTAATCAATATACAAATAAAATTTAACATATATATAAATATATATTTTTGAATGTTGATATAAAATAAAAAATTTTATATATACATACACACACGCATATTTATGTATACACATTTATAATTTATTATATTATCATTTGAAATGGATTTCATTCTAGATCTAGATCTGGTTTTAAATTTTATATATACTGAAGATATTTTAAACACTTATTTGAATTATTTGAAATAGTCAACATATTCAAATTTAAATTTATACTTACATGCCTTATATATACAGTTGTGCGCGCGCGCACGTATGATAAACAAATAAATATATTAATAAATTACTTATAGATAGCAAATACGTATATAAAGATGCTAGTCTGTCTGTTATAGTGCAAATCCCAAGACTTGTATAGAGGCACATTGAACCATGTACACATCTGTATATTGCACGCAACTTACACGTATGTGTATTTGATACCTATATCACTTTATCAATTAAACACACACAAATATATATATATATATATAATCAAATCTTTATATAACTTAATTAAATAAAATAAAGACTTTATTAAAAACTATTTATATTAGATTTAAATTAATTTAGAATTCATAGGTCCGCTAAGATCTAAAATGGAATGTTTTTTGAAATTTATCCATTTAACCTGTTGCATGTTGGCCCAGTTCCAACACAAAGATGAGTTAAATTAAGTCATCAATCTGATTTTGAAATCTTAATTTGAGGAAATCACCGTTGATGGAAACATGAAAATTTTATCGATAAAAATGAATTGTCAATTAACAAAACCGATGAATGTGAACCCAAGCTTGATCTTGAACTTAATGAAAATGTTGAAATATTAACTAACGAGATCATTGATATTGGATATAAGATTGAATTACATCTTGTAAAGGAGGAACCTAAGCCAAATAATTTGTTAGATGAAACCGAAAATATTGATTCTACCATTTCAACTATGCTTGTGCATGATCACCTATTTTTGAAAGATTACACTAATAAATTTGTTGAGTACATGAGTCACATCGTGCACCAAACTTAGATAGAAAAATTTCTACTTACAAGATACTTAGAGATTGACTTAATTGACTATGAATGTAGGTATATAGATGAAATGTCAGTAAAAATATTTTTCTTATTAGAAAACAAACCCAGTCATAGTATTAGTGGGATATATAATTAAAACCAAGCGCGAAAGAAAGAGATGGTGACATTCTCTGCATCGCATTCATTGTGAACGTATATATTATTTCATATATAATCCATTTTAGCACATTATTAAATTGCATTTTATATTACAAATCATTTTGCATTGAATCCATTTGTAGGTACTTTCTTTTACATTTAGGAAACATATGGAATAGAGGGGCACAGTCAAATTTAAGTGTGTGGGAGGGAGATTCATGTTGCATTCATATTTTTTAACTTTTCATTTGTTTCTTAAAATTTCACATTTTTTTAAATTTTTAAAATTTTGCATTTTGTTTCAAAATTTCATTCATTTTTCACATAGATTCACATTTCATCATAGCATATGCATTAGGAACATAACATTTTCTTTTACATATTTTTTTTAAATAAATTATTTAGAATCGGTTTATTTAGAACAAGCATGACAAGTTAGGTGCACTGGGTCAGTCATTCAAAGGAAATTATTTTAAATCCCTAGCTTCAATTGGAAAATAAAATAAGAGGTTTATATTACAAGCCATAATAGTGAAGCTAGCATATAGGTTGACTCATAGATAGCGACTATATAAATGAAATTTGTTGACTCATATAGTCTAAAGTATATGCATTAACATTTTCAAATATTTATAACTAAGAGATGCTAAGATGATTTTGCATTACTCTCTCACTCTCTTAAAAAAAGAAGTAAACAATTTACTAGTGATAATAATAATAAAAACTAAGGGTATCCAAAATTGCTAGTATATTTAACATTGGTGTGCATACACGCTAAGCTCTATCCCACTGTTACATAAGCCCGAAAGGCAATGCATGAGTAGTATACCTTAGTCTCATTTTATGAGTTGGACATCTAAGGATCACTGACCTTTAATGACATAGTTAAAGTCAGTTTGCTAAATACACTAAGCTCTACTCCATTCTCACATAAGCTCGAAAGGCGGTGCATGGCGGAATACCTTGGTCCATGAGTTTGGTGTATGAATGTAATAAAAAAGGAGTAAAAATAATTATAAATAAAAATATATTAAAGAAAGAGTAAGTAATTGAATTCTGGCATTCTTCTTATTTTTATTTATTTGAATTTGTTGCACAAATGGAAATATCACTTTGCAAACTTTGATAATCAAATAAAGAACTAGTTTCATAGTTGCACAATGTTTTATATTGAAACAACTAGCAAGCCAGAGTCCTGAGTGCAGAGAACTTGATTTTTTTAAAAAAAATTGTGACTCGATGATGAACTTAGATTTCTAGATTTCGACTAGAACATGTGTATACTGAAATGTTGTAAATTGTAGTAACTATTTAAAAATAAACCAGTTCATCAATTTTCATAACTTTTCTTTCATTTATATAGTTGCATTAGAATCATGGCATAATACATTTAGATTTTGTGGGTGGTATCCATTGAAAACCCTAACGAGACACAACTCGTCCTACCAGGGACACCTAGGGGTTTAAATGTTTGTTGCATACTCTAAATGTAACCATATTCCCCTAAGAAAGTGTGGCTAATAGATTCAGTTAGATTTTTTTCGAGGACGAATAGAAGTTCTAGTGTTGGGGTATTTGATGAACATCAAATTGTGTGTATTTTAACTGCTTATTTACACATTTTAATATTCATAAAGCAGTACTACTTTGTGTTTTTTGTGTTTGTTGTAGTTTCTTGATTTTTATAAAATGAAGAATCTATTGAAGAATTTGTTCAAAACATAGTTCAACTTTCATGCTTTGTTAATAATAAGTCAATTGCTCATTTATGCACTAAAGTAGTTACAGCTCCACTAGTTTGGTATATGTGCATTTACTAGGAGGTTGCTGGTTCGAATCCCGCTTGACATGTATTTTTAAAAGCCAAGTATGTTTTCAAGAGCAATGTCAATAACCTTTAAGAATATACCAAATCAAGAGTCTTCTTGAAGATCAATAAGCTTCTATAATATATTGGAGAATGACATTCTAAAGCACTATGGAACACAAAATAAAGAAGCTTCTAGGATACACTAAAGAAAGACTTTTGTAGGCCTACTTCTATATTTTATTTTAGGATGTAGCATATGTAGGAAGAGTCCAGAGCAAGACCAAGTCTAATAATTCTAGAAAATTCCCTTTTTTGATCAAGTCTAAATCTAGATTAAAACAAGCTCTATAAATACTTCCATCTAGCAATAATTAAAGACATCTTGACACTAGGAATCTACTTTAGGTTTTCTTTTAGGATGCCATTAGGGCATCACTTTAGGTTTTTCTAATTTTCTTTTTATTCTATGTAATCAAATTCTTATTTCGGTAATGAAATATTCTATTTTATTTTTATTTGGTTCTCATTGATATTTTATTTTGTTTTGTTTTGATTTTATTTTAGGATCAGTTGGTTTGCCAAGAGGCCAATAGATATCCTTCATATTTATTTGCTATTCTATTAATCAACCAGTCAATCATTATTGCTCAAATTTCATTTTTCTTATTTCTTTACATCAAATTGTTCAATCGATTTCTTCAATTATTTCCTTACAATTTCATTTTTCTACAATTTAGAAACTTCATAGTTTAACTTAATCATATCCACTTTTTTAGTTTAGTCTAACTCGCTTAGAATTAATTAGATAAACATTTGTTAATGAACTCCCTATAGGTTCGACCCTTGCTTAAACAAATATTAAAACTGATGTCGTGCGCTTGTCATAAAATAAAATCGTGGTTTTTGTTTACCCCAAGAATCGTCGATCAAAGATATCCAAAAATTCAGTTGAAATCATCTTCTCCTTTAATGCCCTTGTCGTGTCCTAGCCTCCAAACTCTACAATTCCCTCTGATTTTAGTATCTATATTTTGTCTCTTCGTTTTGATCTTTTTAGATTCTAATTTTGTTGAATTTTGTGGTTGTTTGGCTTTAAATTGATAAATCTACATCATTTAGGAAGAAAAAGAAGTAATAACTAATTTTATGTACCTTTTTCTTTCCGAATTGGGAAACTAGGTAGTACCACATTCAGTACTAATGGGTCTTAGGACTCATGTAGCCCAATTCGAACATAAGTTTTCCTTTTGTTATAACTTTGAAATCCTTTATCCATTTAAGACGTTCTTATGGTGAAACATGATTAGAAAACTATATGACCAATTTCACCCTAGAGGGGGGAGGGGTGAATAGGGTGATACTAATAATAACAAAAATTAATGCGGAAATATATAAAATAATTGCAGCACATATAATAGCAGAATAATAAAAGTAGAGAGATAATGCAGAAGAGATCACACACAAATTTACCCAGCTTCGGCAAAAACCTGCCTACGTGCTGCCCCCAAGGTTTCTACTAAAATTAAGTAGTCAGACGCTTACACACGTAAACTTGCGACACCCGCTATCGACTAACCTAACTCTACACTCAAAACTCTGCCACAACTCAGCCACTGAGTTGCGAATTCTCGAACTACACCACCGTAGTTCGTCCCCTAGTCACACGACTAGAATTTTATAAAATTTTAAAAGTAAATTACAAAATAAACACAACTCTAAAAAAAGAAACCCTAATTTTAAAAATAAAAGCCAAATATAATTTATAAAAGCTGGCCCATAAGAAAATAACACACTGATAAAATATGTCCCCTTTTCTTTTTTATATTATCGGCCGCTTTCTTTGCTTTGTGAAAATGGCCGTGTCTTCAAGAACTTCCGTTCCTCTTTCAACAAATTAGGGCTTAAGGAATTGAAATAGCCGCCTTGAAGTTGATTGAATTGAATGCTTCTCGCTTGTAAGAAATGAGGCTCGAATCATATGTTGCTTTTGTTCCTTCGCGGCTGCTTTTTGATCGAGTTCGAATTGAATGATACTGGTATGCGATTTCCTTTATTTACTCTTGTTGATATGCTTGAAATCGATGATTTAATTGCCGATGATGTTGATGGTATTTATAGGGTTTAATTCCCTAAATTATCGTTTGAATATATCTTTTGAATTCGTCTGTTACTTTAGCTCGGCCGTTCGATTTTACTTAAATACATGTGATTAATCCTGACTGGTTCAATTTTGAATATTTTTTTGATGTCCTTTGCTTGATTACCACGGCTTGTTTGATTTTCTGATTTGGTTCCGTTCTTTATGCTCCTTTAATTTTGGCCTTTTGAATTTGTGATGAGAATTTGACTTCGATTAACTGCAAGTTTCATTCTTTTCTGCTTTGACTTGTTCATCGTGTTAGTATACGAATTTTATTTATCTTCATGTATGGTTGACCCCTATTGATTCTTTTTTAAACACTGCTACTACATTCTCTGGTTTGAATTTTCTGACTTGAGATAAAAATCGACTTCGTTCATTTACTCAAGGCTTCATGTGAATTGCTTCTCTTTACTGCTGGCGATTGTTATTCGAACTTGTTCCATGCTTGAAGTCATGTTGTTACCCCTGCCTGTTTCTGTTTCATGTAGCTTGTTTGCATTGTTGTCATATATGTGCGTGCACTTTGTTTCACTGGCTTGCTTGGTTCATTGGAAATTTTGTCTAGTCTCATTCTTGTTTGGTTGCCATTGTTACTTGAAGTGGTCTTGGTTTAGGTTTCACTTGCATGCTCTGACTGGTCTTTGTTGCTTATGTATGCACTGTGTATAGTTATTGTTGAGTTGTATGCATGTGCACCAGTACTATTCCACTGCTTCATTCCTAATAGACTTTCAAGTTGACTTTTTTTATTTGCACCAGACCATATTTGTTTAGCATGTTCATGTTTGGTCTGGACTTCATAAGTCTGTTGTCTTGTGCATGCCTCTAATGTCTGGTGTTGTTTGTCATTTTGGTTTGTGCAGTGGTTGCACTGTCCATTTTGTTGCATTGCATATTCCAGTGTGCCTCTACTGTAGCTTGATTGCTTGCATATTGAACTGGTCTGGTTGTCACATATGCATATGTATATACAGTGTTGCTTCACTGTACATATCTAGATGTCCAAATGGGTTGATTGAAATGTTAAGTTGCTTTGTACTTTGCACTGCCCTGGTATGGTGCACTTGTGTCATCACTGCTTATACCATCCATGCTTATACTTGACCTTGTTTGTTATCTTTGTATTGTTGTTTGCATTATGTTACTTCATTTTGGATTGTATGTTTGAAGTCTAGGCTGCATTGTACTTGGTCTTGCGTTTGTGTTCATCATGTGGTCTGCTTGGAGCTTGTTGACATGTTGGGTTGCTCTGACTAGTCCACTGTTGATTTGGGTCTGGTTCTGGTTCTGGTTAATACTTCATGTATGTTATCATGTGAACCATTGACTGTTAAGACTATTTTGCTTGATTGCTTGCATTTTCACTTGTACTTGACAATTTTGTGATGTTTTTGTATTGCACTTGAGTTGAATCCAGCCTCGGCTCGGGTTTGACCTTGTGCTCACCTGTCCCTGCAATTATATCAAGTGTATATCGGTGTGCACGGCCTTGTGGCATGTACAATGATGCACTGTGCATGTCACAAGTTGTTCGTGTAGATGAATTCAAACGCAAATGATGACGAACAACCCAAAATAACCGAGGCAAATAATATTTTCAAAAACACACATTTTATTTTACACTGCAAAAATATTTCTTTTTCAATTTTACTGCGTTAGTGTTTTATTTTGCAGATAATTCAGATGCTCGATTTAATCTGGAATAAAGTTGAAGATAAAATATGAGTGAATGAGTGATATGTAGTGAGGTGAACATTGTAGAGTGAAATTTGTGATGTAATCAAAATTGTAATGTAATTGAAAAATGTATATATGTAGTGAGAGCTCAAATTTGTACTATTCAAAATTGTAATAAAATATTTGTTGAATAAAATATTCGTTTGAATTTAAATTCCGTGTTATTTATTTTATTTAGCAAATATTTATTTAATTATGTGAAAAATAAAATAGTACAATAACAAATACATTTAAATGAATATATATATATATATGTTTATTATCATCAAACAAAAATCATATACTAGCATATTCTATAAAAACATGATCTTTAAAATGGTGCAAGTTTCGTTGTTTAGTTCAACATCTATAAAAATTCCAGTTTTAACCCCATTTGGTAAAATTACTATAATACCCTTCATTAATATTTAATTTACTATCCAAATTTCCACAAGATGTTACTATTATCCAACATTAAAACCAAGTAGCCTCAAGTGAACATGGACATCAAGATGAAGATGAAGTGGTTTGAGAACTCGGGGCAAGCTCAAGATGGCCTTGGAAGAGAACTTAAGAAGTTTGAAATCCCAAGGTGATAGTGGAAAGCTGTCGATACTGGGTGGTCCATAAAAGGACTCGATACTGAGAGGTCTCCCCCACACTAATTTAAACAACTTTGTTGTCGTCAGGTGATAGAACTATGAAGTGGTCATCTCAAGACCAATATCTGAAGGATTAGGTGAACAACTCCAAAGCTATAGGTGAACAACTCCAAAGCTATCCAGGGTAGGAAAAGTACTAAACAAAGCCAAACCATTCGATACCAAAAGGCTCTCATAGGCCAAAAAGTGCTCAAGCTCGAAGATTTGAAGATGCAAACGGAGTGAAGGAAGAAGTAGTGGTTTCCGCAGGCAAAACCTCTTGGTACCTAGTGGTTTCATGTTGATACCGAGTGGGTTTGTGTTACGGGAAGACTTTACATTACCCCCATTCTCTTGGATCAAGATCATTACCCATCTTCAGCGATCTAGGGACTCTAGTGGGCAACTCCTCTATAAATACCAAGCCTAGAGCAACTATGGGAGGGCTTTTTGGCCATTCTCTTCTTCGTCTTCTATCTCTACCCAGATCTTGTCACCAAGAGGCTTACTTTTTCTATTCTTGACTTGAAAACGAATTGTATAGCCTTTGCTCATGACAAAACAATATATAATAAGATTAAAGTAGAAGTAGGCTATAGAATTCGTTGAACCACTATAAAATTCAAGTGTCATTACTTTTTTTGCTGTTATAACTATATAGATCTATTCTCTTCTATTCGAACGGTGTTGTGCCGCTTTTTGGCCCAACTTTTTTGGTGCATTCACTGAGAAAAGAGCTTCTCAGGAGTAGATTTTTCTTTTATTTTGGATTGGAACATCCAAAAGTTGGACCTAAAGCTTCTTGTTGCCGATTTGGATATTTGATTGCCAAATTAATGGCTCCTAGGAGATCTGGAAAATCTGGAGCTGTTGCTGGTGGAGAAGTTGAAGCTTCTCACTATAATGAAGATACTAACCGACCGGTAGGTGCTTTGCAAGGACCATCAACCCCTCCAGGGATGGTGACAATAGTGAGTTTTACAAGATGATGACTGAGTTAAACCAGAGGATGATGGACAACCAGAAAGCGCTCTTTGACAAGATGGATGTAAGTAATGCCTTGTTGCCCGGCAATCCAAAAGGACTAGGAGAACCAGGAGAGATGCATCAACTTCTGGTTCTAAAGAACATAATTATTCTGCATTTGAACAGAACAGAAGGGATATGAAGAAAAAATGAAGGAGCACACCGTTGGAGCATCAAGGAGAACAACTGGAGAAAGTGGCCAAGTGTTGGCTGGGCATGGACAAATCGGTATCAAGAGGAATGTAGTCGGTACTGAGAGGTTTATTGTTGACCTTAGGTTACAACAACTAGATGCAGTTAATTTGGAAGGTAGTGAGGATGATTTAAAGGACATTGGCAACGACGTTGAACCGAATGTAAGAGTGCATGATGCTGGTGATCAAACAAATGCCATAGATCCAATTAGACATCAAAGAAGACCTAGAGAAGTGGTTCTCCTAGGGATAGGAGAGCCTAGACATCATCAACCGAACCAAGACCATTTGCGGAGTCAAATACTCCATGCTGCTCCTGATAGTCATTCTTTGGATCATTAGGCCAGTGAGGAGCATATCATGGATATGATAAAGCGATTGATGGAGGAAAACCGATGTAGAAATAATAAAGATTGGGGTTCCGCACCTAGCAGAACTTCATGTGAGGAATGCGGATTACGGATCTTAAGGCTAGGAATAACACTAGAGGGGTGGGGGGTGAATAGTGTTTATAAGAAATTACTAAATCTTTTTAAGTTTATATTAATTTGTACACAGATGTATGTAAAATTCAGACACAGATATAATCACAGAATCAAACACAGATGTAGAAATAAAGTAAATGCAGTAAAGGAAAGAACACACCGGATTTTATACTGGTTCGGGGTTACCCTACATCCAGTCCTGCACAACTAAGTACAGATTTCTTTTCAAAAGCAATTCAACAATTACAACCCTCGGTTTCAAGGCTACGAGGTACACCCTCCAGAATCACAATCCTCTGGGTAGAGATACTTGATTTTCGGGGACACAAGTTCACCCAATTGATTTCCAAGGCTAAAATCACACCTTTTCTCGTTTGATTGATTTCCAAGGCTACAGTCACACCTTTTCTTGCTAGATAGATTACAAAGAAGCCTATAACTCTGAATAGCATTGGATCTTGTTGTGATAGTGATAGAGAATCAAACTAGAGATAATCTAGTCAGATTCAATATTGATTTCGGCAGAGTGATGATAGAATTTTGAATAAGAAAATGTGGAAGAAGAAGAGAAGTGAAAAACCAGAAAATCTGATATGAAATTCGTTGAAACTAACCCCTATTTATAGAAGAACAACAATCATGTCCATTCGTGAAAGGTTATGACGAATAGACACTTCTTTTGAAATTTAAATTTTGAACTCAACTATCACCATGTCGACATGGTCACCATGGGCATGTCGACATCCCAAAGCATTTTTTGATAGTTTGATTTTGTTTGAAAATAACCTTTATCTTATATTAAAACTATTTTAAACTTTATAAATATACTTGACTATAGATAAAATACATAGATAAATATAGAGAACACTATATATATAATTTTACTATAATTTTATATTTAAATCTAAGTATAAATATATTATATTTAAAAGATAGTTTAAAACAAACGAAGTTTAAAAACAAGAATATTTAAGGCTAAAACATCTGTTTGAAAATCATTTGAAAAGATAATTTTTAAGGCTAAATCATTTTGAAAAACATTCCGAAGTTGTTTTGAAAAACATTTTGAAGTAATTTTGCAAGCTTCTTCCTGTAGAGTATCTCATCATGTCAGGACTCGAGAACTTGTACAAAACCAGGATGTTCGTGGGTTTGTAAGCCATTTGTCGTAGGTTTGTAAGCTACTTGTCGTGGGTTTGTAAGCCACTAAAAAGGTAGAAATGGGTTCCATCCCAAAAGAAAAATGGAGTGAAGATTTTAGTGCTATTATGAAGTTTTAACATAATTCTAGACTCAATACTTATCTTGAAATCTTGAACTCTTGATAATCTTGATACTCATGAGTCTTCAATCTTAATATCTTGAATCTCTATACTGTACAGTCTTCATTCTAGGTACCTGCATGGTTAAATCCTGCATATACATATATATCTAAACTATAATGTTAATATTTATATTTCATAATCTTATTCTAAGGTTGTTGTCATCAAAACCATCAACTCATGGACTAACAATCTCCCCCTTTTTGATGATGACAACCTTTGTATATAAAATATTACTTCTATCCTATTGACTCCCCCTAAATCTAATAACTCCCCCTTAATCTATGCCTAACTACCCTATTTTATATTTCTCCCCCTTTGTCATCAACAAAAACAAACTAACTCCAAACTATATAACTCCCAGTCTAATATCCTATATGATGATAGTGTTATCATCATTACTTACTTGTAATCCTAAAACTTAGTCCTAAATTACAAACTCTCCTAACTAAGAATCTATATAATAATACTTTTAATAAAGCATATATAAGAACATACATTATTTATTAATTATATATTTGTTTATATTTACATTTTCGTAGAGATTGTAAAAAAAACAATTAGAAAAGAAAGAGAAGAAACTAATGTGTGTTTTTGAACATAGGAGATCTATGAATTGAACAATTTGGATAGTGGAAACAGAAATTTCCACGTTGTTCGACAAGACTTCCATCTTTATCAAAGCAACTTCGCCAACGCAAACGACTTTGTCATCGTCTTCTGCATGCTCTTCTTCCATTGGTTCTTCTTCTTCTTCGCTTTCCTCGTGTTCATGATCTCCTGAAGAGTACTCGTCAATCAGGATTGGGTTGACATAATTATCCATAAGAAATTTTTGCAAATTCCTAAGGATTTTGCCTTGCCTCTCTTGTTCTTTGGCCATTCGAAGTTGCACCACTTGAATTTCAGTCATTAACTGAATGGTATCCTTCAGAGACTTCTCCATTTTCGTTACACGAGCGAGTGTTGATTGTTGAAACGGACCAGAAGTAGGCGATGGAAACGAAAAAGTTGATTTTATGTTTGATTTGGAAGAGGAGGCCATTGATAGAATGATTTCAGAAGATAGAACAGAAAGAAAACAGAGAGAATGAAGAAAATTTCTAAATAGGAGAAATTTATAACCACTTATTTGAATTTTGGTGGGAAAAAATTTTAAAAATTAAAAAACGTTATATGTCGACATGGGTCTAGGGGGGATGTCGACATGGGTCTTGAATTTTTGCCTATTTAATTTATTTTGAATTAATTTTTAATTATACTTATTATTTATATTTTATATTTCAGTTAATGAACAAATACCTAATTCTCTTCTTAATTTAGTAAATGTAGATTCATTTAAGGGTTTTGTTAAGATATCAGCAATTTGATTTTCAGAATTGATATAGTCGAGAGTAATTACTTCTCTACTTATATTATCTCTGAGAAAATGGTGTCTGATATCAATATGTTTAGTTCGAGCATGTTGAGTAGTATTTTTGGATAAATTTATTGCACTAGTATTATCACAATAGATTGGTGATTTTGAAATATTTAAACCGAAATCTTTTAAATTTTGTTGCATATATATTACTTGAGAACAAGCTAAAGCAGCAGAATTATACTCTGCTTCAGTTGTTGATAGAGAAACTGTGTTTTGCTTTTTACTAAACCAGGAAATCAGAGAATGCCCTAAAAAGTGACAAGTTCCACTTGTACTTTTTCGGTCTGATTTACAACCAGCATAATCAGCATCACAGTAAGATATTAAATCAAACGAATCATTTTTAGGATAAAATAAGCCATAATCAAAGGTGTGTTTAACATATCTTATAATACGTTTTACAGCTTTTAAGTGAGTTTCTTTAGGTTGGGATTGATACCTTGCACAGAGATAGACACTATGCATGATATCAGGTCTACTCGTAGTGAAATAGAGTAGTGATCCAATCATTCCTCTATATAATTTTTGATCTACATCTTTCGAGAGATCTTCTTTACTAAGGTACTCATTGGTTGCCATGGGAGTGGGTTTTCCACTTGCAGTAGTCAAACCAAATTTATTAACTAGGTCTTTAGCATATTTTTCTTGACTAATAAAGACACCATTATCTAATTGTTTTATTTGTAATCCTAAAAAGAAGTTTAATTCACCCATATGACTCATCTCAAACTCTTTTGTCATTATTTCAGAAAATTCTTTATTCATTTCAAAATTAGTTGATCCAAAAATGATATCATCTACGTAGACTTGTACTAGTTGAATATCATTTTTATTTCTTTTAATAAAAAGAGTATTATCTACTTTACCTATTTCAAAATTTGATTGTAACAAGTAAGATCTTAGTCTATCATACCAGGCTCTAGGAGCTTGCTTTAGACCATATAAAGCTTTCTTAAGTTTGTAAACATGATTTGGAAATTTATCATTTTCAAAATGTGGTGGTTGTTTAACAAATACTTCTTCTTTTACAAAACCATTTAAAAATGCACTTTTAACATCCATTTGAAATAATTTGAAATTATTATGATTTGCGAAAGCAAGTAGAATCCTAATGGCTTCTAATCTTGCTACGGGGGCAAAGGTTTCATCAAAATCTATTCCTTCTTCTTGACAATAACCTTGAGCGACTAACCGGGCTTTATTTCTAACAACCTCTCCTTGTTCATTCATTTAATTTTTATAAACTCATTTTGTTCCAATTATTGTTTTATTTTCAGGTCTAGGAATAAGTTCCAAAACATCATTTCTAGTGAATTGATTTAATTCTTCTTGCATAGCCAAAATCCATGAATCATCAGTTGATGCTTCTTCTGGATTTTTTGGTTCAATAGTTGATATAAAAGCTACATTACTCATTTGACTTAGTTGGTTTCTAGTTTTAACAACAGATTGCATATCTCCAAGTATATTTTCTATAGGGTGATCTTTTAAAAGTTTAATCCTTTTATTAGGATGATTTAATTCATTATTAGTTTCAGTTGACTCTTGGTTTTGAGTGATTAAATCCTCTTCATCATTTATTTCTTCAAAAATTTTGAAATTTTCATTAAATGAAACATGCATTGTTTCTTCGATGGTATTAGTTCTTAAATTAAATACTCTGTATGCTTTACTTCTATTAGAATATCCGATAAAGATACCTTTGTCGGATTTAGGATCAAATTTATCTAAATTATCTTTTGTATTTAAAATAAAACATTTACTTCCAAAAATTCTAAAATAAGATACCTTAGGTTTCTTTGAGTAAATAAGTTCATAAGATGTCTTATCAGTTAAAGGTCTAATTAAAATTCTATTTAAAATATAACAGGCGGTAGCAACTGCTTCTGCCCAAAAATACTTTGGTAAATTACTAGCAGAAAGCATAGTTCTCGCACACTCTTGAATCGTCCTATTTTTACGTTCTACTACTCCGTTTTGTTGTGGAGTTCTTGGAAATGAAAAATTGTGAATTATTCCCTTTTTATTGCAGAATTCTTCAAAATTTTCATTTTCAAATTCACCACCGTGATCACTACGAATGGTTATATTTTTTGAGAAAATTGATTTTGAACCCTTTTTGAAAAATTCTTAAAACATTCAAAAGTATCACTTTTATGTTTCAAAAATATTGTCCATGTAAATCTAGAATAATCATCTATAATTACAAAAACATATTTGCTGTGATTTAATGACTGAATTTGAGATGGACCAAATAAATCAAGATGAAGTAATTCAAGAGGTTTTGAAGTTGAAATCAAATCTTTAATTTAAAGGAACTTTTTCTAAGTTTTCCTAGTTAACACGCATCACATAGACTATCTACTATAAAATTCATTTTAGGGGGCTTCTTACTAGATCATGTTTTGACAGTCTAGATAAGAGTTTGAAATTCAAATGCCCAAATCTCTTATGCCAAATCCAAGGGTCACTTGTATTTTCCAAAAGACACAAGTTATCATTTGAAATTTTCATACTAAGAATATAAATATTCTTTTTCCTAATTCCCTCAAATATTATGGTTGAATTATTATCTTCAATGTGACACTTATCTTTTTCAAATTTAATTTTATATCCTTTATCGCATAGTTGACTTATACTTAGCAGATTGTGTTTCAGATTCTTAACTAGCAAAACATTAGTAATAATAGGAGTTTCAGAGTTACCGACTTTGCCGATGCCAATCACATAACCTTTTGAATTGTCTCCAAAGTTAACCGGTCCTCCGCCTTTGTATATTATATCAATTAGCATATCTGGATTCCCAGTCATGTGTCTAAAACATCCACTATCGAGTATCCATTTGTCCTTTTTGATCTCCACAGTTTGTTTGTTCTGGATTGATTCCTCAACTCCCATAAAACATAATTCCTGTACATCAAACAATCTTAGTAGACAACTTGTATTTGAATATTGATTATGTGCAGACTCAAGAAACAATGATGATCTAAATATTTCTAAACATGCATTAACAAATTTCTTAAACATAGCCATTTAAAAAAAACTTTTTCAAAAATCAGATTATGAAACTTTTGAAAACCTGGCTCTGATACCAAATGTGAGGAATGCGGATTACGGATCTTAAGGCTAGGAATAACACTAGAGGGGGGGTGAATAGTGTTTATAAGAAATTACTAAATCTTTTTAAGTTTATATTAATTTGTACACAGATGTATGTAAAATTCAAACACAGATATAATCACAGAATCAAACACAGATGCAGAAATAAAGTAAATGTAGTAAAGGAAAGAACACACCGGATTTTATACTGGTTCGGGGTTACCCTACATCCAGTTTCGCACAACTAAGTACGGATTTCCTTTCAAAATCAATTCAACAATTACAACCCTCGGTTTCAAGGCTACGAGGTACACCCTCCAGAATCACAATCCTCTGGGTAGAGATACTTGATTTCCGGGGAAACAAGTTCACCCAATTGATTTCCAAGGCTACAATCACACCTTTTCTTGCTTGATTGATTTCCAAGGCTACAATCACACCTTTTCTCGCTAGATGAGATTACAAAGAAGCCTATAACTCTGAATAGCACTTGGATCTTGTTGAGATAGTGATAGAGAATCAAACCAGAGATAATCTAGTCAGATTCAATATTGATTTCGGTAGAGTGATGATAGAATTTTGAATAAGAAAATGTGGAAGAAGAAGAGAAGTGGAAAACAAGAAAATCTGATATGAAATTCGTTGAAACTAACCCCTATTTATAGAAGAAAAACAGCCATGTCCATTCGTGAAAGGTTATGACGAATAGACACTTCTTTTGAAATTTAAATTTTGAACTCAACTGTCACCATTTCGACATGGTCACCATAGGCATGTCGACATCCCAAAGCATTTTTTGATAGTTTGATTTTCTTTGAAAATAACCTTTATCTTATATTAAAACTATTTTAAACTTTATAAATATACTTGACTATAGATAAAATACATAGATAAATATAGAGAACACTATATATATAATTTTACTATAATTTTATATTTAAATCTAAGTATAAATATATTATATTTAAAAGATAGTTTAAAACAAACGAAGTTTAAAAACAAGAATATTTAAGGATAAAACATCCTTTTGAAAATCATTTGAAAAGATAATTTTTAAGGCTAAAACATTTTGAAAAACAATTTTGAAAAACATTCCGAAGTTGTTTTGAAAAACATTTTGAAGTAGTTTTGCAAGCTTCTTCCTGCAGAGTATCTCATCATGTCATGACTCGAGAACTTGTACAAAACCAGGATGTTCATGGGTTTGTAAGCTACTTGTCGTAGGTTTGTAAGCTACTTGTCGTGGGTTTGTAAGCCACTAAAAAGATAGAAATGGGTTCCATCCCAAAAGAAAAATGGAGTGAAGATTTCAGTGCTATTATGAAGTTTTAACATAATTCTAGACTCAATACTTATCTTGAAATCTTGAACTCTTGATAATCTTGATACTCATGAGTCTTCAATCTTGATATCTTGAATCTCTATACTGTACAGTCTTCATTCTTGGTACCTGCATGGTTAAATCCTGCATATACATATATATCTAAACTATAATGTTACTATTTATATTTCATAATCTTATTCTAAGGTTGTTGTCATCAAAACCATCAACTCATGGACTAACACTTCATTCATAGAGAATATCTTGTGGGAGGAATATCTCAGGAAGTTTATAGTGCCCTCGATGCCATCATACAATGGGATGACTGATCATAAACAACATTTATTCAAGTATTATTGGTACATGGATGGTACCGGGGCTAAGGATATAGTTCGGTATAGGTCTTTCCCCATCTTTTTGGATGGAGTTGCATCGATGTGGTTCATTTGGCTTCTGCCGAAATCCATTTTGACTTTTGATGAATTGGCCAAGAAGTTTTTAGAGCAGTTCAAGCGTCGATATGTGTCCTTGTCGGGCATTTCTCAAGGACCTAAAGAATCACTAAAAGGTTTTTTGAACAAGTTCAATACCATATTAACTAAGGTGAATAATCAAAAGGAGGATTTGGTGCTGATGGCTTTGATTCAAAGGATACACCAGAAAATGAATTTCGTAAAATAGCTGGGGATGATGTAGCCGACTACCATAGAGGAGCCCCACCAAAAGGCTAATCAATTCTTGCACTTGGAAGAGGCAAACCTGGTTTCCAGGAAGGTTGGTTGTGACAACCCGCAAATCTGTACCCTTTGAATTGACAATAAACCACACATGTCCAACCCAAAAAACACAGACTGATGGAAAGTCATGAGAAAGAAAAGAAGAGATAAGAAGAGAAGAGAAGAAAGAGAGAAGAACCACACAGAACAATATAGAATCTCACATTGCAGCGGAAAACAGATAATATCTTATTAATGATCTTTACAAAGCAGAAACTATATATACCATACACATCAATTAGAGTACACGAATACATAATTATCAACTTGGACAGTTATAACAACTTGTCCTCACAAATGCTGATAATATAAACAACAAAGCAGCGGAAAATAACAGATACGTGTATACGAAAATGAAGATCTCCAGCTCGCCTACCGAAGCTCCAAAAGCACCAAATCTGAACCTGTAAAATACTCGGTCTGATCCAAGCATTGAAAGGGAAGAACGCTCGGATCAGTTTGGTAAACCAGCGTGAGAAACACACTCAACTGAATTTATTATATTACCAAAACTTTTCCTTTTCAAAACAAAAGTATCTCGTAAGACACGCCCACACATAAATAAGGACATGTTTTCACCTTACGATAACCAAAACCTTTCATATCAAATCATCTTATATTATAATAGTGTCTATTGCACAAATAATATTAATCATAGCCGAAATTTTTACATTTATTAAATTCCAGCATATAGCCCAAAGTGGGTAATACAATCAAAATGGCAGGCACGTAGCAGAGTTTGTGTTAGCACCAAAATTGGTCACTAACCTCGATGAGAAAGATTATGTAGAGAGATAAATGATGAAAGTAAATTTAAACAAAGAACAATATGCTAAATTGAACGCAAAGACGAGAACACCAGATTTATAGTGGTTCGGCGTAACTGCCTACATCCACTTTGAGGTTAATCTTTATTGCCTTACTTGATAATTGATTACAGATACAATCTGTATACCAACTACTTGAATACAATTTCTAAGTAAAGAGAATGAGTCTTGAAAGCGGTAGAGTATCCCTAGTGTTCTCGAAAAAAGGTCCTCTTCACTGTGCCCCTGCCTCTCTGTTTATAGACAAAGTTGGGTTGGACTTCCATGGTGGGCCTGATAGCTGAATACCTCGGCCCAGAAAGAGTGAGTTCTGTGTGCCGAACCATAAATGCCGAACAGAATGATGCCGAACAGAATGATGCCGAACAGACTGATGTGCTGAGTGGACTGACACCGAACAGACTGACGACGAACAGACTGATGCCGAACAGACTGATGCCGAACAAACTGACGCCGAACAGACTGATGTGCTAAGTGGACAGTGTAGGCCGAGCAATAGTTGAAGCCGGTCAAGATTGGACGACTGCCGAACACCTTTGGATGTCAGACATCCGTAGATGCCGAACAACGCTGAATACCGAACGAAGTGTGGATGCCGAGCAGTATGGAGTGCCGAACGATCCAGGTATGCCGATCATTCTAGAATGCCGATCCATGCAATACCGAACGACTCTCCATGCTAAACGGTATGCAAGTGCCGAGTGCCTAGTTGCCTGGTCAAGCCTTCAGGTAACACTTGCCCCCCAAAGTACATCACGTGGTTAAACGTGGTGTGCTTTGAATTACCCTGGATGCCGAATGGTATGCAAATACCGAACGACACAGCCGAAGCCGAGCACCCGGGATGCCGAACAACATAGCCGATGCCGAGCACCCTGGATGCCAAAAAATGTCGATTTGATCGGTTCAACCAGTTATAGTCTCTTCGCCTTCCCTTCTCTCTATATAAGCCGATGCTCCTTCTTCTTCTCCCTTTTACTTCTACCTCTGCTTTTCAGTATTTATGACCTTTGCCTCTCAACAGTCTTCAGAGAATTATCTACTTTTCCCTTCCCTTCTCAAACATCATTCGTTGCCTCACTTCCCTCCCCATCCAACTGAATCCAATTAGAACCACGTTCCCTACTCCAGAATCTCCCCGAGCTTCGACTCATTTCTTAGGTAAAAAACTTTTCCTTAAATACTTCACTCCGATTAGAAAACCTAGCATGAGATTCGAACTCGCGAATCTCTGCAAAATCAAAGTCAGAAATAATTGCGTGGAGCAGGAGGAGTCATGGGTGAAGTGTGGGTGTTTTAAAGGAGTTTAAGGTTAGACGAACGGTAGAAGAGAAGAGGATGGCAGAGGTGTTTGAAGGAGGGAGTTGGTGGAAGACGTATTGATGTGGCTCGGCATGACTTCCCTATCTCGAGCGATGGAAGGAAAGAAGAGAAATGATGTTAAGGGCAAAAGACCGAGTGAATCAGCTCGGCACGACCTGCTACGTGCACTTGTCTCAGGCCGAACAGAAGAGAGGTCGAACAGAATTCTGGTCAGATAGAATCTTTGGCCAAGCAGAATTTTTGGCCGAACAGAACGAAGGCCGAATGAAAGTCAAGCCGAACAAAACCTAAACCGAACAGAACTTAAGCCGAACAGAACTTAAACCGAACACAATCTAAGCCGAACAGAACTTAGGCCGACCAGAACTTAAGATGACCAGAACTTAAGCCGAATGGAATCTAAGCCGAACAAAACTTAAGCCGAACAGAATTTTGGACGAACAAAACTTAAGCCGAACAGAATTTTGGCCGAACTAAACATAAGCCGAACAGAATTTAATCCGAACAGAACTTAAACCGAACACAATCTAAGCCGAATAGAACTAAGGCCGACCAGAACTTAAGCCGAACGGAATTTAAGCCGAACAAAACTTAAGCCGAACAGAATTTTAGCCGAACTCCCAACCTCCTTGGCTAATCATATAACCAACACAAGGACAAGGACCTAAGCATGCTAGCATATCGAACTAAGCCGAACTAATGACTTCCTAGTTTCAATAATCAAAATCTTGAACCTAAATCAATAAAAAACAGACTAAAGCTTTTAATACGCAGCGCCAATGTCCGAGTTCAAGATTGAAAAATATTGCAATGCTGACTTTCGAAGACGGTCAGCGATGACGGTCTTCGAAGACGACAGTTTAAAGCTCAACTTCATACCATCGATTCTGCGACTTATAGTTTCTCAGTGTTTACACCTGAATGATCGCACTAGTTCACACACTGCACGGGGGGAATATTCGTATTGTTAAGTCTAACATCGATTATTTTTTAAGTATAGTTCGAACAGGTACTTCGCTAGATTCAATCTTTATCAGCGATGTCTCGGAAATCTAGCTCCGCCACGATTTCGGACAGGCCTGGGCCGTCCTCCCGACGAGAAGTCGCAGATACTTCAAACCCATCAACTTCTCCTGCACATGACTTAGCTCCCGATGCTCTTGAGACAGCAATTCTCTTGGACAACCCTGTCGATTCACAAGCTTCAAAGATCACTGAAAGTACACTCCGTTGGATTTGCTCTGTCCATGGAATCCCCTTTGATGACGTACTCGTTCCAACGGGGCATGATCGTCCACACTTGCCCCCAGCCGGATACACAGCTTGTAATAAATTCATGTGCTGGGTTGGCAGTGTGCCACCGTTAAACTTGTTTCTTGGGGATGTACTGCAATATATTGACATTGCCCCGTCGCAATTGCACCCGAATGGCCATGCATTCCTCTACGGTACTTGCATCCTCTTCATGAATGTCTTCTCTAGGCTCCCAACTATGGGCGATATCCGATACATATATTGCATCAAGAAGCGGAAGGATAGCCCATCATTCATGTTTCTCGAGCCGCATAACAAATGTCAAATCTTAACCGGGGCGTGGACCAAATTTGCCTTGTATAAACAGGAATGGTTTTATGTGCGTTGTCATCCCGGCTTTGCGAGGAGGTGGGTTGAAGGAAGTAAGCCTTTTCCTTGGTCTGTTACTCATGTTTAGTCGAAGCCGTACCTTTTCTAAACTTTATTCACCTTTTCAGGTATTAGCCCCCGTCCTGACGGCCGCGGATATTCTGATGCCGTCGAAGCCATTCGAGCCCTCCCCCAGAAGAACGGGACATTAGAAATCTCATTTCGAATGAGTCACTTACAAGGCTCGGACTGTTGGCAGAAGGCCGTCGGATAAGCCTTCCTCAGGGCGTCACCATTCCCAGGCCTGGCTCTGGTAAAGGGAAAAAACAAGCTGAGTCTTCAGCACGCAGCGCTCCTGATGCACTAGAAGAGGGAGAAATTAAGGAGACTGAGATGTCTGGAGTACAGGGCGAGAACATTAGTCCGTCTCGGGGACCGGCGGTTGAAGTTCATGATATAGAAACGTCTTCTTCCCCTTCGAAGGGAGAGAAGAAACTGACGCTCAAGCTGTGGAAGAAAACTGTAGGCGGAACTTCTAAAGTTTCCCATATGTCAACGGAAAAAGAAACTTCCTCGGAGCATTTAGAAAGTTCTCTGAAGGGCCTATCGAACCTTACCATTCCCGACGACTTACTTAACTACGGTTTCGACGATTCAGAGGCTCTCAAGCTTCATTCGCCCGCTAGAGGCAGTACGGGAGTTCAAGCCCACGTCCAGGGAGATAAAACTCCAATTAGTAAAGAAACTGGTCCGTCAGGGGGAAACACTAGGACACACACGGACATGCGCACTTCACTTCGCACTTCAATCTTAACCGTCGCCCTGATTTTTTCTAACTTATCCTTATTCTCATTCTATGCAGGTGATATGGGACGCTCCCACGGAATTGATCGTCTCCACGGCTCTTCCATCTTTCACCATTCTGGCCGGGATTTAGGCTTCGGTAAATGCAGGGAAAGGGACGATTATGGAGATCGAGACAACCATCCCCGTGAGTCGTCTTATCGAAAGAAATCATATCCCCAGTTTTCATACTCTCGCGATCTTCCTCCTCAAACTGAGCCAGACAGAGAAAAACTTTCGTAGAAGGGGTCTCAACCCGATGTTTCTCGAGATCAACATTCCGGTTCATCAAGCACACGGCAATCTCGTGAACATCGGAAGAGAACAGAACTTTCAAAGCCTCCTCCCCCTGTTCCTGCGGCCGACCCAACGATAGCAGAGAAGATGGTCGATCTTAAACCTAAATTTCCCAAAATCTGCTTTGACGGTATGAAGTTCCTCCCAGCTATTCATCACATTCCAGGGCATGTCAAGCAGAGTGCCATCGCTTGCAACAACGACGTCCATGTTCAACATGACGCGTTTGTTCATTTGGTCGAAAAAGTCTCGGAAGTATCCGTTGAGCGTCAACAAGAAATCGACCGCTTGAAGCTCGAAGCTATCTTTGATAAAGACATCATCAAGAACCAGGACAAAGAGCTTGCTTCGTACAAGTCCAAACTTGAAGCCGCATAACAGAGTGCTAAGGAGACTGCGGAGGCCGTCGCTCGTCTAGAGACGACCCATAAGAAAGAACTTGACGTCGCAGTCCAACGCAGTGGGGCCCTAGCTCTAGAAAAAGATTCTATTCAAAAAGAAAGGGATACACTCGCCCTGCATGTTAAGGAGTTGAAGGAGCTACTCTCTAAGGAGAGGGAAGAGAAGATAGCGGCTCAAGAAGAGTCTCAACGGTACTGTAACAAGATCGTCGATACACGTCTCTTAAAAGCAAAGCTCGATGATGAGCTTTCTAAGGTTGAGACGATGAAGGACGAAGCCCGTGAGGAGGGCAAGAGACTAACTTCCGAGGAGATCGACTCCTGTCTTGAAGCAGCTGCAGAGGCCGGCAGAGAAGAGGTCAAGTGTATGTTTGACCCGATGATTGCCGAATACAGCACCCGCGTCCTCATGCACTGGGACTTGACTTTCTTAGGCGAGGGCTATCTTGAATCTCTAGCTGAGGTCTGGGAGACTTTAATAAAGATCAGGAAGGTTGAGTCGGGCACTGAGGAGGTCGATGAGGAGGCTTTAGTGAAAGAGTTTCTCAGGGGAACGAGCCATCAGACTTGTCTGCAGCTATGGCTCTCTTTGGTAAAGGCTCTCCCCCATCAAAAGGGAAAGATGACAAAGCTGGTCCATCTGGAGCTGAGGCTGCAGCTCCTCCTTCTACTCAATCGGCCAGTCGTCCAGCACTTGACCCATTCGAGCAGCATGTCGGCTATGATCCGGAAGATCCCGGTCTCGGCATTCACGTGCTATCCCCCATTCTAGAGGGTGAAACTCCGCGCATAGCTGAAAGCCAGCAAGAAACCGGTATAAAACTCTTCTTCTAGAATTTCAAAGATCTGTCGCTTTCTGCGAGCGGTTATTGGTCCTAACGTTCGTTCTTTATGTTTTTATGCAGGCCGCTCTGATCCTGAACCGACTCCGAGGAGCGATGAGGCTAAGGAGGAGCTGGGGAAAACAAGCGATGCTGCTCATGCGGGAGTAACTCCCGGTCCTGACGCTCAAGTGATCGGGGCGCTAGATGATGATAAGTCTGACACTTCATCTCCCGTTGAAGGGAGTTATGAAATCAAAATCACGGGCGCCTCAGAACACACTTCGAAGGTGAGTATGAAGGAGCGACTCGCGGAAGAGAAGAAAAAGAAGGTCAAGATCAAGGTCGAGCCTCAAATACTAGAACTTACCGACCCGCTGAATAGGCCTCTGAAAGTCATTCTTCCGGGCAAATCCAAACCACTGGATGTTCCTCCCCCCACTCCTAACTCCGCTTCCTTGGCGAGCAAGAAGTCCAAGAGGAAACGTGAAGGAGAGGAGTCATCCGAGAAAGCGAAGGAGGACAAGAAAAAGAAGCCGAAGAAGTAGCCACTATACTTGTTCAACGAGGTTTTGCTTAGGTCATGTAACTACTTCTCCTTTTTTGTTTTCGTAGTTTATGCAGATAGATTTTTGACTCCAAGTTTTGGAGGAGTGGTTGTGTAATCCCCATTTTGGATAATTGAATAAAGTTTAGTTTCTTTGTCATTTGAACGATTTCTTGCTTTTTAACTTTCTGTATAACTGTGGTCGAAACTCAAGTTCTTATGAGTTGCATAAATTCCCAATCCATTCTTACATTGTTCGGACATTCTTTGGAATGGTACATTTCTCGTTTCACATTTTTGGGTACTTAGAATATTTTCTAATCCGCGCTCGGGGATTTAGAGTAATTCGGTCCGCATTCAGGGTACTCGGAGATTCGAATCGTCTATACTCTAGTCTGCACTCCGGGGACTTAGAGTACTCCCGTCCGCACTCAGGGGACTCGGAGATTTAATTCGTTTATACTCTAGTCCGCACTCAGGGGACTTAGAGTATTCCGGTCCGCACTCAGGGGACTTAGAGTATTCAATTCGTTTATACTCTAGTCCGCGCTCAGGGGACTTAGAGTACTCCAGTCCACACTCAGGGGACTCGGAGATTGAAGTCGTTTATACTCTAGTCCGCGCTCTGGGGACTTAGAGTACCTCGGTCCGCACTCAGGGGACTCGGAGATTCAAGTCGTTTATACTCTAGTCCGCGCTCCGGGGGCTTAGAGTACTCCGGTCCGCACTCAGGGGACTTGGAGATTGAGGTCGTTTATACCCTAGTCCGCGCTCCGGGGACTTAGAGTACCCCGGTCCACACTCGGGGGACTCGGAGATTCAAGTCGTTTATACTCTAGTCCGCGCTCCGGGGACTTAGAGTACTCCGGTCCGCACTCAGGGGACTCGGAGATTGAGGCCGTTTATGCAAGTTCGTACATCATATGGAATGATGTAACTCCAGTAGTTCATCACCAGATTATAAGGTACAGAAACATCAATAATTCATGGAAAAGGCAGCTTCAAGCCTTTATTAATGAAACAAACTAAATTGTCCGATTACACGCTAAAAAGGAAACTAAGAATCAATGGAATAAAAAAAATACAGCAAACAAATGTACCTAAAACAGAAAAGAAACATGTTAAACATAATAACGTCGTAAATGTTCACTATTCCATGCTCATGGGAGTGTCACGCCATCAACGATTACTAGCTTGAAAGTTCCCTCTCCTAGCTTCCGTTCAATGACATAAGGACCTTCCCAGTTGGGATTCATACGTGATGGTACCGGGAAAACCCGTTTCAAAACGAGATCACCCACATCAAAGATTCTTGGGCGGACTTTGTCGTCGTAATATCGCTTGACTCGGTGCCTATATGCTGCCGCCCTTAATTCAGCCTCTTCACGTTTTTCATCGATGCAGTCCAGTGATTCCAACAAGAGATCCTGATTTGTCTTAGGATCATAATACATCACACGATGCGATGGAACTTCAAGCTCCACGGGTATAACAGCTTCCGAGCCGTATGCCAATGCGAATGGAGTGTGGCCAGTCGCGGACTTGTGGGTAGTTCTATAAGCCCATAGCGCTGTTGGGAGTTCATCTACCCACTTGCCTTCGGCTTTTTCCAAACGCTTCTTCAATATGGACTTGATTATTTTGTTCATGGCCTCGACTTGTCCGTTAGCTTTCGGATGTGCAACGGCAGCGAACTTTTTCTCAACGCCATACTTTAAACAGAAATCATTGAATTCCTTGCTTTCAAACTGCGTTCCGTTGTCCGTAATGATGGTTCGCAGGAGGCCAAAGTGGCATATAATGTTCCATACAACGAAATTAATGACCTTCTTGGAGGTGATCGTGGCTAAAGGCTCTGCCTCGGCCCATTTTGTGAAGTAGTCAACCACAACTATCGCGTATTTTGCACCACCCTTGGATATAGGAAAAGAACCGATTATGTCGATTCCCCAGATTGCAAACGGCCAGGGACTAACCATTTGTGTGAGTTCTGTTGGTGGAGCTCTCGGGATTTTCGCATATCTTTGACACTTGTCACATTTTCTTGCGTAGTCTGCAGCATCCCAATTCACGGTAGGCCAATAGTATCCGTAGCGGAGGATCTTTTTTGCTAGTGTTTGTCCCCTAGTATAATCGCCACATTCTCCTTCATAAACCTCCTCCAAGACCCGCTTTGCCTCATCACGGGCAATGCACCGTACTAAGGGGACCGAGAACCCTCTCTGATACATTACTCCTCCCTGCATCACATATCGCGCGGCTTTGCGAATGACCTGCCGTCTTTCGCTTCTTCTTTCAGGCAAAGTCCCGTTTAGCAGGTATTGTTTGAATGGGGTCATCCACGACTCCTCCTCGATTTCTGTTTCCAACGCAAAATCGACTTCCATCACATCTATGCTTGGAGTGTGTAAGGTTTCGACGGGAACCAATCCCATTTGCTGCACATCGCCAGTGCTTGCGAATTTGGCCAACGAGTCGGCTTCCTTGTTCTGTTCACGCGGGACATGCGAAATGTCATAATGTTCGAAGTTCACCAATAGTTCCTAAACCAGAGTAAGGTATGGAGCAAGCTTTTGTCCCCTTGCTTGGTAGTCTCCTCGCACTTGGTACACTACCAGCTGCGAGTCACAAAAGATTTCAACTGATTTAACCCCGAGTTCTCCAACGAGCTTCAAGCCAGCAATCAGTGCTTTATATTCTGCTTCATTATTCGTAGACGGGAAATTGAGCTTCAAAGCGTAACAAATCGATCGATTTTCTAGAGTCACGAGAACTACACCAGCTCCGGAGCAACGATCGTTTGATGCTCAATCGGTGTACAATTTCCATCGAATGAGGGGAATGACACTGTGACTATCTGGTTCGTCAGATACAGTAAACTCAGCGATGAAATCTGCTAATGCTTGCCCTTGTATGGCTCTTCGTGGCAGGTAGGTAATATCGAATTCACTTAACTCGATATTCCATTTTAACATCCTTTCAGAGGTTTCTGGTCGTTGGAGTACCTGTTGTAAGGGCTGATCGGTATAGACACTGACTGAGTGTGCTTGAAAGTATGGACGCAGCTTACGTGATGCAATCACCAAGCAATAGGCCAATTTCTCAATTTTAGGGTAATTTCTTTCTGCCCCCGTTAAACGTTTGCTAACATAATACACCGGCTTTGGACTCGGTCCTCCTCGCGGACCAAAGCCGCGCTTATAGCATGCAGGGATATGGCCAAGTATACGTACAACATGTCGTGGTATACTGGTTTCGACAGTACTGGAGGACTCTCCAAATGCCTCACCAGATCTTGGAATGCTTCCTCACAGTTGGATGTCCATTCGAAATTCCTCTTCCCTTTCTTTATTATATCGAAGAAAGGAATGCACTTATCCGTGGCTCTGGATATAAATCGACTCAGCGCAGCCACCTTTCCATTCAAGCTTTGCACCTGTTTTATAGTTCTGGGCACTTGCACATCTCGAATAGCTTGAATCTTTTCCGGGTTAGCTTCAATTCCTCTATCATTAACAATGAACCCCAGAAACTTCCCCGACGCAACGCCGAAGGAACACTTCAGAGGGTTGATCTTCATCCCATAATATCTGAGTATATCGAACATCTCTGCTAAGTCTCGAATGTGGTCGTTTGACCGTCGTGACTTCATGAGCATGTCATCCACATAAACTTCCATCGTTCTACCAATCTGGTCTTTGAACATTCGATTCACCAAACGCTGATAGGTCGCTCCCGCGTTTTTCAATCCGAAAGGCATTACTACATAGCAATATAGCCCAACGTCTGTGACGAAACTGGTGTGTTCCTGCTCCGGAATATGCATCGGGATCTGATTGTATCCCGAGTACGCATCCATGAATGAAAACAACTCGTGTCCTGTAGTGGAGTCGACCAACTGATCAATCCTAGGCAATGAGAAACTGTCCTTGGGGCATGCCTTGTTCAAATCGGAATAATCTATGCAAGTCCTCCATTTCCCGTTCGCCTTTTTCACCAGCACGGGGTTCGATACCCATTCATGGTAGAGGGCGTCGTGGACGAACCAATTGGCTTTGAGTTTGACAGCTTCCTCTCTAAGAGCAGCGGACCCCTCCGGGTCCATCCCTCTCCTCTTTTGTTTAACTGGGACGTACTTCGGGTCTATGCTCAACACATGACTCGTAATAGCTGGAGAAATCCCACACATGTCAGAATGTGTCCAAGCGAAAACATCGAGATTCGCTCGGAGGAAATCACTAAGGTCTTTAGTCATTGCGGGGCCGAGTTGTGATCCAATCTTCAGTACTCGCGATGGATCGTCTCGACTGACTGAAATGTCAGTCGTCAGTTCAGCCGGGGCTGCTTTTTCTTCCCTGGGTTCCTCATCGTCATCTCTCAGATCTATGTCTCTGTAGATCCGAGAATTTTTCCCGAGCCAGGGCTCGGGCATTATTTGTCAATTGTCGGTATCCTGGATGCGGACAGAATTGTCCGCAACCTTTCCTTTCTCTCTCCGCTGAGCCTCTCGGAGCTCAGCCACATAACATGCATGACCGGTCGCCTGGTCGCCATGAACAATACCTACTCCTTTGTCAGTTGGAAACTTCAAAGTCAAACACCACGGGGCTAATGCTGCCCTAAACTCAGCTAGGGCCAGTCAGCCTAGAAACACATTGTACGGAGAATCCACGTCCAGAACTACGAAAGGTAGGATCCGCACCCTCCTACGCTCACCCTATCCCAGTTAAACTGGCAACTCAACATATCCCACTACATCGGTCGCTGCACCATTAAAGCCATGTATACGAGCTTTAGATTGCTTCAAATCCTTCGTCTCCATCTTCATCTGATCATAAGCCTTCTTGAAGATGATATTGACAGAACTTCCACAATCAATCAAAATCCTTTTCACAAAATCTGGTCCAATTGTCGCAGATATGACCATTGGGTCAATGGTAGGAGCCTCCACCTGGTCAGCATCTCTGCTCCTGAATACTATATCGTCTATCATCATGCGTAGCTGTTTGGCGGGGGTCCCATCCTCCACGTTGGAACAACACTCGAAGTCCGCGTGCCTCAGGGAATTAGCATACCGTTCCATCTCTTGCCAGTTCTTATCCGCAGGGTGAGGTCCACCGATGATCGTGTTGATAACTAGTCTTCCCATGGTACGAGCAGGCTCCTCGGGATGACGTGGAGCTGGTGCACGACCGGGATTGGACGTTCCCTGTCCACCTTCTTGCGGATTCGTCACAAACTCCTGTAACTTTTTCTGTCTTATCAACTTTTCTATAGCATCATGAAGGTGTCTGCACTCTTCAGTATTGTGCCCATAAGTTTCATGGAAGTGGCAATATTTCCCAGTCCGCTTTTGTTCCTCGGTTGACTCCTTCGGGCGTGGCTTTCTGTACTGAAAGGTATTGCAAGTTGATAGGTAAATGTTTTCAAGAGACGCATTCAGTGGGGTGTACTTGTTGTAGGTTGGAATTCTCGGCTTCCATTTCCCCGCTTCTCTCTTCTTCCCTTGGTTTCTTCCTCCGGATTCCTTAGATTGCCCGGGCTTGTTTTGAACATTGACTTGAACTTTCCCCGAGTTATCTCCGGACTGCTTCACAACAATGTTGCTTTTTACGAACTCCTAAGCAGGCCCCGGTGCTTTATCTCGCCTTATCCACCTGGCTTACTCTCTTCATATGAACTGATGTGCCTTTGAGTAAAAACGCTCTAGCGTAGTTGGAGGTTTTCCTGCCAACCAATCTCCAAACTCTGAATCCGGATCCACACCTTGCATCATAGCCATAAGAATTGCATGATCATTGGGATTACTGACTTCTTTAGCCGCAACATGGATTCTCTGTAAATACTCCTTCAACGACTCCCCAGGAGCTTGGATTACACTTGATAGAGACATCACGTCCTTTGGACGAGTAGTATGTATCCTGAACTGTTCTATAAATTTCTTCGCCAACTCCTCGAAACTGGATACGGACCGCGGAGGAAGTCGGGTGAACCACATGGTAGCGATCCCAGATAGAATTATTGGAAAGCACCTGCACTGGGTTGCATCATTCGCTCTAGCTGAATCCATCATCCATTCGTACCTCATCACATGCTGCCTGGGATCAAACTTTCCTTCATAAGCCGGGATAGGTTGCATGCTGAACTTCCTAGGGTACTCCGCCTGTAGAACAATATCTGTGAACGGAGTATGACTTTTGGACACTCCCCAATCGTCGTTTGACAAGCCTTGATTCTCTTTCATCAACTGTCTGATCATAGCTGTCAGGTTTGGGGTCTGTATGGAAGATGGAAGGTTGGAATCTGTCCGACGGGACTGATTAGGCTGATGTCTCCTCTGTTGGCGATCTTCCAAACGTGCATCTTGAGGTTCGATATCATTAGCATCTTGGTGAGCCGGGCGTCCAGCCTCTACCTACGCTCCAGCTCCTAAGTTTCCAGTTCCGGCTTGGTCACGGTCTCCGAGGTGTAAATGGTCCCCGGCTGTTCGGACAGCAGCACCTACCTGCGTAGTTTCAGTCTTGCAGCGTCTATGCCTGGGAGGTTCATCGGACGAAGTCGAGCTTTCGGATGAAGAATAAGGAGCTGGATTGCCCCCAGCATTCTGATGTTGTTGTTGAGTGAGTTGTGCCATGAGGTTGGCGTTAACTTGCATCTGCTCTCCGAGTTGTCTCCTGCTTTCCCTGAGTTCTCTCATCAAGTCATTGAACTCTATTCTGGTGACAACTGGCATCTGGTCCTGGGCGATAGTCCCTACACCTAGATTTGCTTGTTGATTGCTAGGCCCTGCTTGTTGTACGCTAGCAGTCTCATGGGCGTCCGCATTATGTGAGCCTGATCTGGTACGTGGTCTTGCCATTGTAGAGTTATTGGTATGAACTCTGAGTAGAATCAACGGACGTCCTACGAATGAATTAGATCTTCTTTGGGGTATTTATTCAATCCAATAGTTTCAAAGCAGATCCTTGAGGTTTGAGAATTCGATTCTCAGTGAAAGCACCAAAGTGTTAGCACCAAAATTGGTCACTAACCTCGTTGAGAAATATTATGTAGAGAGATAAACGATGAAAGTAAATTTAAACAAAGAACAATATGCTAAATTGAACGCAAAGACGAGAACACCAGATTTATAGTGGTTCGGCGTAACTGCCTACGTCCACTTTGAGGTTAATCTTTATTGCTTTACTTGATAATTGATTACAGATACAATCCGTATACCAACTACTTGAATACAATTGCTAAGTAAAGAGAATGAGTCTTGAAAGCGGCAGAGTATCCCCAGTGTTCTCGAAAAAAGGTCATCTTCACTGTGCCCCTGCCTCTCTATTTATAGACAAAGTTGGGTCGGACTTCCCTGGTGGGCCTGGTAGCTGAATACCTCGGCCCAGAAAGAGTGAGTTCTGTGTGCCGAACCATAAATGCCGAACAAACTGATGCCGAACAGACTGATGTGCTGAGTGGACCGACTCCGAACAGACTGACGTCGAACAGGCTGACGCCGAACAGACTGACGCCGAACAGACTGATGCCGAACAGACTGCTGCCGAACAGACTGATGTGCTGAGTGGAGAGTGTAGGCCGAGCAATAGTTGAAGCCGGTCAAGATTGGACGACTGCCGAACACCTCTAGATGTCAGACATCCCTAGATGCCGAACAACGCTGAAAACCGAACGCAGTGTGGATGCCGAGCAGTATGGAGTGCCGAACGATCCATGTATGTCAATCATTCTAGAATGCCGATCCATGTACAATACCGAACGACTCACCATGCCGAACGGTATGCAAGTGCCGAGTGCCTAGTTGTCTGGTCAAGCCTTCAGGTAACAGTTTGGATTTCCATACAAATGACCAGGCGAAGGGACTACCTTCCGACAGTACATCTCTAGAGGAATGTACCGAGGAAAATCACAAAGGAACCTCTACCAACACAAGACCGGCCTACCTCTATAACTAGGTAGTACCGAATATATCTTCCCCCGGTCGTTACTGACCTTTTTGAGGGCCTCATAGCATACAAACCACATTAATTTACATCCCGAAAGGTCATAGAAGTAACAAATATATCTAGAAGAGGATGATCATATCCTACTTGGGAATGACCCACTTAGCCTTATCGCATCTAACCATGTTTCGTTCATTTTCGGTTGATGAGGCCTGAGGTAACGATTACCCATCACATATCACAAATCACATCACTTTGAATGCCACATTGCCATTTCCGTTGACTACTAATTGCCTTTCACAAAAATACAACCCTTGAGCTTGTACGTCTCAAGGAAGGTGTTAAGCTAAGAGAGGTTGCCTTCTCCGCCACCACTGATGTACGTTTGTAAAAACCAATGTACATAATCTTAGAAATGCGATGTCAGCCACTCGTCCATACAAGCAGTCCAGGAACAAGACAAACCGAAGGTACTTTCCTACCACATCCTGTCAAGAAATCCCTAGGATTAGTAGCGAATAGTCCTTGCATTGGATATTTCATAACGAAGAGACTACTGCTACTATATGCATATTGGGATTTTAACCTTAAATGATCAACAAGCAATCCTTCACTATGAAAATCCTAAATATCAATATCATCGATAACCCGAACAATCGAACGCATATATGTTGGTCCGAAGTGGTTTCCGGATAAACAGTTCCCGGTCTCTTCGCACCAACAACGCAAAAGCGTTACTCAACCTCACACAGAAACTAATTCATATAGACTTACCACGTCTCCAACTTTCAACTTGCTATCCTTCGACCAAGAAGGAAGCTCGATAGATTGGAGTAATACTCCGCAATACACGAATCTACATCCTCAACACAAACGATAATCAAGCTTACACATATGGCTACGTACTAAGTGTACGACTAAATAGTTCGCACATCAAGTCGAGGAACTAAAAATGGCCAAATTTGATTGTCGGTTATTTAACTATCAAAGCAACAAACAAATATTTAGCACCATAAGCAATCACTAGGCCCTTTTAATTATCAATTATTAATTAAATCACTTTCCCAAATATTCACTTCAAATTATCTTTAGAAAGATATGATCTCAATTTTTTTTTAATATTTCACTATTTGGAAAACACTTCCATATTCTTATTTTAATAATAAGTAAATTCACAATTTAATTTATTTTCAATCCATTCAAACTTCATTTTAAAATATCACTTCTAAAAATTATCTATTTTATTTAAAGGATTATTCACTGTCCAAAATCATTAATAAAATTCTTTAACCAATTTATTATTTCTACACATTTATTAAAGGATAGTTCACTGTCCAAAATCGTGAATAAAATCCCTTTTATAAAAATCCATATCTAGCTTATCAAATTAAATTGATTTCACATTTATAAAACAGTCTTTATAATTCACATTTCTATTTTATAAAAACTTCCATATACAAAATTCCTTTATTAATCAATCTCATTTATATCTTATTTACATGCCAAAATCCAATTATAAGTTTATTTACTTATAATTCTTCTTATTACAAATTCATTCCTTTTATAACTTTATAAATTAATAAATCTTATTTACTTGTAAGATTCATTTATACCTCATTTTAACATTTACAAAACTCATTTATAATTCCCTTACTTTTATTTATAAAATATCAATTTTATAAATCTTATATATATATAAACCATTTACAATAAATCCAAAATTCTCAATTTAACTTATTTTACAAAATAGTTAACTCCATATTTCAAAAATCACATTTTGATTCCATTTAAATAAACTTCTTCTTTTAACAATTTACAACACATTATTAAAACTTATATAACCTCAAAAATCACTTAAACAGCCTTTTTAAATTGAAATCATCATTTTAATATTTTTAAAATTCCAAAATATGGCCCAATGCTGCAAAAATGCTAAATAAAGGGATTCAAATCAATTTATCCATCATGTAACGACCCGATATTTTCAACTATTCGCATCCGCACATATCGGACTTGAATTGCTCAAAATACCGAACTGTACATATAAATTTGGAAAAACTCAGAATATACAGTAAATAAATCACAGATCATAGACACAGAGTAATATAATAATGCAGCGGAAGCAAAGAAATAGTAGTTCATGAAGCTACTATATATATACATCAAAGTTAAACAAGATACAACATAAGTCTCAATACAATAACCAAGTACAAAGCTGAATACATCACTGGAATCAACTAGATAACTGAAAGCGAAATAGATAGCTGGTTCTCCAAGGAAAGCTCCAACTCCAAAGGTGAGTCTCGAATGCTGTATCACTCAGTCTGACCCGAGCGTAAAGCAAAACACAAAACACTCGAGTCAGGACATACATACTTATACAATGTAAACCAACTCAAGTGAACTGTAATAAATGCACAAGTAACTTAAAGGATGGTTGGGACCGACCATTCTCTAAGGATCCGTTAAACTATTTACTATGTAGTAATATTCGCTATTATCATAATGTCTAATAGTAAAATAAACATACTTTTAAATAGCATTAAGGGGTTACCCATATAGCCCTTAACACGTAATAGTCCCAGTAGTCCATCCAATATCCGCATACCTCCAGATCGGGAGGCTACCCTAAATACTCTATGGGCTACTGGAGAAAACCAAACTCGTAGTACAGCTCGCTATGGTAGGTGACACGGCACACAAGGCAATGCCAGGGTAGATATACCAATTACGCACACGGGCTGGTGGAAATGCGTAGCAACCACTACCGCCCACCTCGGACACACTCCCAAATCAAAAATCGAAGATGGCCATCAAATCAATCACAAGGTAAGAGTATAATATCGAAGGAAGGTGCCCGATCGGAGGAATGACCTTACTTGGCCCGAGATCGCTCCTGTTTTAGCCACCTTAAGCCAACTCACGGGAGTCGGGTCCACGTTCATACCTCAATAGGATCGTAGCCACCATCCTACTTCATTCTGGAATCACCACCGCGTACACAGTTGTTAAAGTGGTTTTCAGTATCGACAGTGAGTATGTCCATATCTGATCCGGTCTCTTTAACAACCAATCGTTATTATAACCCGTGGTTATTTATTTCAAAAGCATTTATACTTTCAAAACCAAAATAGCATATCCATTACAAAATCATATCATTTATTTAAAAATAGGATATACTTTCAAACCCAAAATATCATACCCATTTCAAAGCCATATCACAATATTATTATTTCCATTTCAAAGCCAATTCAATAATATATCATTTCCATTTCAAAACAAATTCAATAATATATCATTTCCATTTCAAAACAAATTCAATAATATATTATTTCCATTTCAAATCAGGTAAAATTTTATCATTTAAATTATAACCAAATTTCAAATCACTAAATATTTCTTTCAATTTATTAAACTTGAAATATTCCTTTAAATCATCTTAAACCAAACCACTTTATAAAGTCATATTCTTAAATCTTCAATTTTAATAAGTTTCAAATTAATATATTTAAAGACAATTCTTAATTAAATACAATTTCATTTAATTCCATTTCCAAACCATAGTACTTTCAAAGTCATAACAACCCTGAAACCAAATCCTTTGAAACCAAAATACGTGGAAGTCATAACACTTGAAATATTGTCATTTGGACCTCATAATACTTAGAAAAATCATAACACCTATAAATTAATATTCATTACCAAAGTTATAGCATTTTAAGTTCATTCATTCAATTATACCAATTTCAAAACATTGTATTAACTTTTAAATTTCAAAGTGGTTTATATTCCAAATCAAAATAATTCATTTAAACCATTTAAACATGAAGTAGTTATCCTTCCAAATCAAATATTAAATTACCAGGATTTCAGCAATTTCTAAGTTCATTCGTTCAATTTCAACATTTCAAACATTGTAAATTTCAAAACAGCAGCATTTATAAAGTGTTGCGGTAGGTATATTTAGTATATATCAAAACATAGTTTAAATTCAGAAATTACAGCATTTCAAAAATGCTGTTATAGGTTTATTAAGTAAATTCAGCACATATTTCAAATTTTAAGAAACTGCAGCACTTCAGAAATGCTGTTATAGGTTTATTAAGTAAATTCAACACATATTTCAAATTTTCAGAAACTGCAGCACTTCTGAAATGCTGTTATAGGTTTATTAAGTAAATTCAACACATATTTCAAATTTTCAAAAAATGTAGCACTTCAGAAAAATCATAACACCTTTAAATTAATATTCATTACCAAAGTTATAGCATTTTAAGTTTATTCATTCAATTATACCAATTTCAAAACATTGTATTAACTTATAAATTTCGAAGTGGTTTATATTCCAAATCAAAATAATTCATTTAAACAATTTAAACAAGAAGTAGTTATCCTTCCAAATCAAATATTAAATTACCAGGATTTCAGCAATTTCTAAGTTCATTCGTTCAATTTCAACATTTCAAACATTATAAATTTCAAAACAGCAGCATTTATAAAGTGCTGCGGTAGGTATATTTAGTATATATCAAAACATAGTTTAAATTCAGAAAATACAGCATTTCAGAAATGCTGTTATAGGTTTATTAAGTAAATTCAACACATATTTCAAATTTTCAAAAAATGCAGCACTTCAGAAATGCTGTTATAGGTTTATTAAGTAAATTCAACACATATTTCAAATTTTCAGAAACTGCATCACTTCAGAAATGCTGTTATAGATTTATTAAGTAAAGTCAACACATAGTTCATTAAACTACAGCATTTCTGAACCGCTATAATTTCTATTATACACTTTAAACAATATACCTTCAATTTTCTCATTTTAACTTAACAACTTATTCCACTTTTCAAAAAAATTAATTTGGATATTACTAAACTTATAAATTTTAATAAAATAACATTTATTAACAAATATCCAATTTAAATTAAAATTCATTTGTTCAGTCAATACTTTGTAAATTGCTTAACCTTTATTTCAACCAATAACATAATATTTTATTTAACAATTAACTTTACACTTTATTAAACACCATTTCATAAGTAAAACTAAATTTCCATTCATTTACTTAACTTAAAATTTCCATTCAAAACCCAATTTCAATTTCCAAGTTAAGTCATAATTCAAACACTTTTTCCCTTTATTTATTTAAACATTTAACTTATATCATTTAAATCCAATTTAAACTAAAATTTCATATTTTAATATTTCTATAATACTTAATTCCTCAAATTAGTACTTTAAAAATAACCACGAGTCTGTATAATATTTTCTAACCTAGGTCAAGCGATATGGATAATATATCATTTCAATCCGTAATTAAAAAAAAGAAAAAAAATCCGGGTTCTATCATTTCAAACCCGCAATCCCAAGTTAATAAAATAAATAAAAATCGCTCAGGCCGATCATTTCGGCCCATAACGATTTTTCCTATTATAAAGTCCGTTCGGGTATGTATCATTTCAACCCATAGTGATTCTATTCTACAGAGAACTTGCAGTGTGAGAAACGGAATAAAATAAACAATATAACAGAATATAACAATATCAGATGATGTGACAGGTTTATAACAGGGTTTAACATTATATAATACATATCACAGGCAGGTATAACATGATATAACAGTTCTACACATTCACTTGTTATCGTTTCACAATTCTATAAGTATGAATGTCAAGCGTGAATAACTCACCTTTTAAAAGCTAGAGATTAAATTCAAACAAAATTCTAAACTCTACAAAGCATGAAGAGGCATGACAAAGCACGATGCAAACTTGAGTGATAGGGGAGCCAAGATTCAACTCTTGTACATAACAAAATAAAGCAAACAATTTTCACTAACATAAGTATGTGATTCAATACAAAAGAATAGAAAAAAAATGAAAAAGATGATGAGTTTACATGACATAACTTTGATAAATCAAAGCAAGGTGATCAAACAACAAGCAAGTGGGCTCGGCCACATTATCATTTGACTCAACCATCACCAAAATAATTCGGCCCTGATCAGATCTGGAGCAACTAGGCTCGGCCTTGGGCAGATAAGCATGGCTATGGTCATGGTAGGTGAAGAGGTAGGGTTTACAAAGCATAGGAAGGCAAAGGGTCAAGGGTTTTGGGTCCTATTGGTTCGGCCTATGGCCAAGCATGGCTCGGCCATGTGTTCAGATCTGGTTAAGGCTTCATAAAGGTACGGCAAGGAGTAGTTTTGGTCACGGCATGTCTTGGTGGGTGGGGTTTTGTTTATGGCCGAGGCTAATAGAAGAGGTGGTGGTGTAAAATGGTGATCTAGGCTAGGTTTCAATCAAGTTTGGTGATGTTCTTTGCATCAATGGTCACGGCATGGGGCTAGGTGGTGATGGAGAGGTGATGTGGTCAGCATGGTGGTGGTGGAGTGGTGATGAGGTCGGCTAGGAGAAGATGGAGGCCGAGCATAGTTTGAGAAAAGCAAAAGAAAAGGATAAAAGAAGAAAAGAGGAGCCATGAATTTGAACTTGTATATTTTTTTCTGGACTGCAATTGAAAATGAGAGGGTGAGTAACTTTTCACGTGAATAAGAAAAAGAGGAGGCGGCTAGGGTTTCCAAGGGTTTGAATGGCTAAGAAGTGTGGTGAATGGTTAGAAAAATAAAAAGGCTATGGCAAATGAAAAGGCCTAACTTGATTTCCAAACAAACAACCCGAAGACTTTTGAAATTTCCAAAGCTATTATTGAAAATAAAACCAATCAAAAATCTATTAAATATGATCAAAATTTATACAAATAAAAATAGAAAATAAAGATTAGAGAATAACCATAGGAAAAATAGAAAATAAAATATAGAAATCATTACGTGTAAAACACTGTATTTTACCTAATTTAAAAAGTATAAAACGGAATTTCACGAAACGAAAAGTAGAATAAATATTAAAATAAAATACAGTTTCAAAGAAAAAGATTAGAATTTTAAAATTTAAAATTTAAAATTTTCCACTGTGGCCAAACCTTGACTTTTAGTTGACCAAACTATAGAATTTTCAAAAATTGTTTATTTTATTGAATTTGGAAAATAAATTACAAACAAATTCCAAACTTACATTGGAAAATTCCAGAAATTCAATTTTAAATAATTTAAAGTTTAAAGTTTCCAAATAAAATTTAATTAAAAATATTTACAAAATTATGGGTTGTTACACTCTCCCCCACTCAAAACTTTTCGTCCCCGAAAAGGAATGAGACAGGGAGAACAAGGAAAACAAGATAGAATATAAGATAGAAAGTAAAGGATTAACCAAGATGAAGAGAAGATTGAAATTATACTTGATAACTATTGTTATAGATAAATTCAACAAGATAGAGATTAGTGCCCAAGGATTCTTGGAAAGTTTCCAAAACTGACAGTTAAAGATATGTTCTTCTGGGAGGAAGAACTACAAGTTGAATTTCAGGGATAAGATCAATTCGGAAGTCAATTTCCCGCTTAGGATGCAGGAGAATAGGAACAATCCGAAAGAAAGATAGATTGGAAAACAAGATGAAATAGCAAATTAAAAACTATGAAAGTTTCAACTTAATTTAGTGATTAATTCCATCTAGGTTAAATAAATCCTATCCATTTTCTAATTTCATTATTATCATCCAATTATCTTAAATTAACCATTTATAAAGTCAATGAATTTGAAAATCAGTTATTATGCTCATACTTTATTCAATAAATTTAATTCTTCTTTATTCCAAATTATTATTAAATTTATTCCACTTAATATATTTAATCATATATATTAAGTATATTTACACTTATTATAACTACTCAATTTTGTTTATAATTCCTTTAACACCATTTTATATTGTAAATTATTCAATTAACTTTTTATTCTGCTTACCTCTATAAATCTCTTTATAACTAAAATTTAAGCGTATAATATTTATTATAACCACTCAAATTTTATTTATAAAATTCCTTTTATATTGTACATTATCCAATTACATTGTTAACTTCTAAATAATTAAGGTAAGTTATATTGGAATGCAATAGAATATTATACAAATAAAAATTTCTAATTCAATTATTCAGCTTAAATATTTATTCAAAATTTTGGCTTCATTTTATAATTGAAATCATCTTTTAAGATAAAATTTAAGAATTAAATTTCCGGTTAACTTCGAACAAAACTTTTTTTTATAGAGATAACTAAATATATATACAATATATGTATCAAATCAAATTTGAAATCATATACCAATATATATATTATAAATCAAGTCATATTTTAGAATTTAAATCAATTAAATTTTCCAAAATAAAACTGTAGCAAAGCTACATAATGATATCTTCACTTCGAAACTCGAAAATGAATGTCGATGATGCTGCAATCATCACCAAAATTATTTTTCAGCGACAAAGAGAGGAGCACTGATTTAAACATTTAAAATTCTTTGGAAACAATTTCTATTCGAAAATACTTTAATAATATATCCTTTTAAAACTTTAAAACAAAGTTCGAAATCATCGGAAATTAAATTCTCAAATTCTTGATTTTAAATTCATTTAAATTTCCAAATTAATTTATAACCATATTTATAGTTCAATTATTTTATATATGAACAAAGTCAATGATTTACAAAACAATAAATGATAAACAAATATTATTTCTTAACAACCAATTCAATTAACTATAAAAATTTAGAAAATTATACATATATATAATATGATTATACAAAATTTCTCATTTACAAGTTTGAAAACAATATGGTGTTAGTTTGCTCTGTTCAAGGGTTTTGGAGATCCTATCGATAACGTTGATCAGACGAATCGATCGGAAACCCAAATCAACATCAACAACTCAAACAACACAATATATATTAAAATATTAGTTTACAAAATACACTGCAAGAATGATTTGAAGTTAAGTTGGAAACAAAAGACAAGATGATTAAACAACAGAATAAAGGAATGAATAAGCTTATATAAATCGCGGACAACCTTAACCGGGTCAACCGTGACTTAAGGAATTTGATTGATGCAGTATTCTGAGGCAAATCTACATTCGATCTCAAAAGATAGAATTCGAAATAACAAGAGACATTAGCATCTAAACCGAGGATTTATAAATCTCCGGTGAATCGATGCTATCTGTAAAGGAGTTTCACCCTTTTACAAATCATTAGAATACTAGCGGGACCGCCAATTCATTAGAAAGATTATTCGAAGTGTAGTTATGGGACACTCCAGAATCAAAAGAAGATGAATAGTGAGGGACAAGAATGGATTTCGGAACCGAGGGAATGTTCCAAAATTCAAAGGAAACCGAGTCAAAAGGAAGAGATTCAAGCTCGAACGAAAGTGATTCTGTAAATAAATTTACCATATATGCTAATTTTTTCCTAGAGCCAAAGCTCTGATACCAACTATAACGACCCAATATTTTCAACTATTCGCATCTGCATATGTCGGACTTGAATTGCTCAAAATACCGAATTGTAAATATAAATTTGGCAAAACTCAGAATATACAGTAAATAAATCACAGATCACAGACATAGAGTAATATAATAATGAAGCGGAAGCAAAGAAATAGTAGTTCATGAAGCAACTATATATATATACATTAGAGTTAAACAAGATACAACAGAAGTCTCAATACAATAACCAAGTACAAAGCTGAATACATCACTGGAATCAACTAGATAACTAAAAGAGAAATAGATAGCTGGATCTCCAAGGAAAGTTCCAACTCCAAAGGTGAATCTCGAATGCTGTATCACTCAGTCTGACCCAAGCATAAAGAAAAACAAAAAACACTCGAGTCAGGACATATATACATATACAATGTAAACCAATTCAAGTGAACAATAATAAATGCACAAGTAACTTAAAGGATGCTTGGGAACGCCCATCCACTAAGGATTCGTTAAACTATTTACTATGTAGTAATATTCACTATTATCATAATGTCTAATAGTAAAATAAACATACATTTAAATAGCATTAAGGGGTTACCCATATAGCCCTTAACACGTAATAGTCCAAGTAGTCCATCCACTATCCGCATACCTCTAGATCGGGAGGCTACCCTAAATACTTCAAGGGCTATGGGAGAAAATCAAACTCGTAGTACAGCTCGCTATGGTAGGTGACACGGCACACAAGGCAATGCCAGGGTAGATATACCAATTACGCACACGGGCTGGTGGAAACGCGTAGCAGCCACTACCGCCCACCTCGGACACACTCCCAAATCAAAAATCGAAGATGGCCATCAAATCAATCACAAGGTAAGAGTATAATATCGAAGGAAGGTGCCCGATCAGAGGAATGACCTCACTTGGCCCAAGATCACTCCTATTTTAGCCACCTTAAGCCAACTCACGGGAGTCGGGTCCACGTTCATACCTCAATAGGATCGTCGCCACCATCCTACTTCATTCTGGAATCTCCACCGCGTACACAGTTGTTAAAGTGGTTTTCGGTATCGACGGAGAGTATGTCCATATCCGGTCCCGGTCTCTGTAACAACCAATCGTTATAACCCGTGGTTATTTATTTCAAAAGCAGTTATACTTTCAAAACCAAAATAACATATCCATTACAAAATCATATCATTTATTTAAAAATAGGATATACTTTCAAACCCAAAATATCATACCCATTTCAAAGCCATATCACAATATTATCATTTCCATTTCAAAACCAATAATATATCATTTCCATTTCAAAACCAATTCAATAATATATCATTTCCATTTCAAAACAAATTCAATAATATATCATTTCCATTTCAAAACAAATTCAATAATATATCATTTCTATTTCAAAACAAATTCAATAATATATTATTTCCATTTCAAATCAGGTCAAATGTTATCATTTAAATTATAACCAAATTTCAAATCACTAAATATTTCTTTTAATTTATTAAACTTGAAATATTCCTTTAAATCATCTTAAACCAAACCACTTTATACAGTCATATTCTTAAATCTTCAATTTCAATAAGTTTCAAATTAATATATTTAAAGACAATTCTTAATTAAATACAATTTCAATTAATTCCATTTCCAAACCATAGTACTTTCAAAGTCATAACAACCCTAAAACCAAATCCTTTGAAACCAAAATACTTGGAAGTCACAACACTTGAAATATTGTCATTTGGACCTCATAATACTTAGAAAAATCATAACACCTATAAATTAATATTCATTACCAAAGTTATAGCATTTTAAGTTCATTCATTCAATTATACCAATTTCAAAACATTGTATTAACTTATAAATTTCAAAGTGGTTTATATTCCAAATCAAAATAATTCATTTAAACCATTTAAACATGAAGTAGTTATCCTTCCAAATCAAATATTAAATTACCAGGATTTCAGCAATTTCTAAGTTCATTCGTTCAATTTCAACATTTCAAACATTGTAAATTTCAAAACAACAGCATTTATAAAGTGTTGTGGTAGGTATATTTAGTATATATCAAAACATAGTTTAAATTCAGAAATTACAGCATTTCAAAAATGCTGTTATAGGTTTATTAAGTAAATTCAGCACATATTTCAAATTTTAAGAAACTGCAGCACTTCAGAAATGCTGTTATAGGTTTATTAAGTAAATTCAACACATATTTCAAATTTTCAGAAACTGCAGCACTTCTGAAATGCTGTTATAGGTTTATTAAGTAAATTCAACACATATTTCAAATTTTCAAAAAATGTAGCACTTCAAAAATGCTGTTATAGGTTTATTAAATTCAACACATAGTTCATTAAACTACAGCATTTCTGAACCGCTATAATTTCTGTTATACACTTTAAACAATATACCTTCAATTTTCTCATTTTAACTTAACAACTTATTCCACTTTTCAAAAAAAATTATTTGGATATTACTAAACTTATAAATTTTAATAAAATAACATTTATTAATAAATATCCAATTTAAATTAAAATTCATTTGTTTAGTCAATACTTTGTAAATTGCATAACCTTTATTTCAACTAATAACTTAATATTTTATTTAACAATTAACTTTACACTTTATTAAACACCATTTCATAAGTAAAACTAAATTTCCATTGATTTACTTAACTTAAAATTTCCATTCAAAACCCAATTTCAATTTCCAAGTTAAGTCATAATTCATACAGTTTTTCCCTAAACATTTAACTTATAGAAACTAACTATACAATTTATTTATATCATTTAAATCCAATTTAAACTAAAATTTCATATTTTAATATTTCTAAAATACTTAATTCCTCAAATTAGTACTTTAAAAATAACCACGGGTCTGTATAATATTTTCTAACCTAGGTCAAGTGATACAGATAATATATTATTTCAATCCGTAATTAAAAAAAAAGAAAAAAATCCGGGTTCTATCATTTCAAACCCGCAATCCCAAGTTAATAAAATAAATAAAAATCGCTCAGGCCTATCATTTCGGCCCATAACGATTTTTCCTATTCTAAAGTCCGTTCGGATATGTATCATTTCAACCCATAGTGATTCTATTCTATAGGGAACTTGCAGTGTGAGAAACAGAATAAAATAAACAATATAACAGAATATAACAATATCAAATGATGTGATAGGTTTATAACAGGGTTTAACATCATGTAATACATATCACATGCAGGTATAACACGATATAACAGTTCTACACATTCACCTGTTATCGTTTCACAATTCTATAAGTATGAATGTCAAGGGTGAATAACTCACCTTTTAAAAGCTAGAGATGAAATTCAAACACAATTCTAAACTTCGCAAAGCACGAAGAGGCACGACAAAGCACGATGCAAACTTGAGTGATAAGAGAGCCAAGATTCGACTCTTGTACATAACAAAATAAAGCAAACAATTTTCACTAACATAAGTATGTGTTTCAATACAAAAGAATAGAAATAAAAAAATGAAAAAGATGATGAGTTTACATGACATAACTTTGATAAATCAAAGCATGGTGATCAAACAACAAGCAAGTGGGCCCGGCCACATTATCATTTGACTCAACCATCACCAAAATAGTTCGGCCCTGATCAGATCTGGAGCAACTAGGCTCGGCCTTGGGCAGATAAGCATGGCTATGGTCATGGTAGGTGAAGAGGTAGGGTTTACAAAGCATAGGAAGGCAAAGGGTCAAGGATTTTGGGTCCTATTGGTTTGGCCTATGGCAAAGCATGGCTCGGCTATGTGTTCAGATCTGGTCAAGGCTTCATAAAGGTATGATAAGGAGTAGTTTTGGTCACGACATGTCTTGGTGGGTGGGGTTTTGTTTGTGGCCGAGGCTAATAGGAGAGGTGGTGGTGAAAAATGGTGATCTAGGCTAGGTTTCAATTAAGTTTGGTGATGTTCTTTGCATCAATGGTCACGGCATGGGGCTAGGTGGTGATAGAGAGGTGATGTGGTCGGCATGGTGGTGGTGGAGTGGTGATGAGATCGGCTAGGAGAAGATGGAGGCCGAGCATAGTTTGAGAAAAGCAAAAGAAAAGGATAAAAGAAGAAAAGAGGAGCCATGAATTTGAACTTGTATTTTTTTTCTGGACGCAATTGAAAATGAGAGGGTAAGAAACTTTTCACGTGAATAAGAAAAAGAGGAGGCGGCTAGGGTTTCCAAGGGTTTGAAAAGCTAAGAAGTGTGCTGAAAGGTTAGAAAAATAAAAAGGCTAAGGCAAATGAAAAGGCCTAACTTGATTTCCAAACAAACAACCCGAAGACTTTTGAAATTTCCAAAGCTATTATTGAAAATAAAACCAATCAAAAATCAATTAAATATTATCAACGTTTATACAAATAAAAATAGAAAATAAAGGTTAGAGAATAACCATAGGAAAAATAGAAAATAAAATATAGAAATCATTACGTGTAAAATACTGTATTTTACCTAATTTAAAAAGTATAAAACAGAATTTCACGAAACGAAAAGTAGAATAAATGTTAAAATAAAATACAGTTTCAAAGAAAAAGATTAGAATTTTAAAATTTTAAATTAAAAATTTTCCACTGTGGCCAAACCTTGACTTTCAGTTGACCAAACTATAGAATTTTCAGAAATTGTTTATTTTATTGAATTTGGAAAATAAATTACAAACAAATTCCAAACTTACATTGGAAAATTCCAGAAATTCAATTTTAAATAATTTAAAGTTTAAAGTTTCCAAATAAAATTTAATTAAAAATATTTACAAAATTATGGGTTGTTACACATTATGGCATCCAAATCATCATATATCATATGATAACATCATATATAACAATATCTGTAAATAAAAATCAACATTGGTGAGGAATCCAGTTGGATCCCTCCAACTTGTCACCTCCAATAAATATACATTTGAAAAAATATGTACAATGTCCGCCTCGAGGCAGACGCGCGCACAAAAGGTCTTCCGCTCATACACGGGAACATATAGGGTCTCATCTGCCACAATAGGCAGGAATATATCCAAACCAATCAATATATATATATATATAATATCATATATCATCCAAACAATCATCAATCAGCGTAAATAAATTTATTCTCACTTATAAAAATATAAGCGAGACAGAAAGAGTGAGTTGTACTCACTTTGATTCCTATATTCGTTGTAGTGTTTTATTCCGAATAAAATTAAACTGACGTTTAATTTTACCTAAAATTTTCACTAGCTCCAATCAACTGCAAACTAGCTCCATCGCATAGTGTTCGCGAATACGAACCCAATGCAACTTGTTTCTAAGGATTTCGACCTCGTATGAAGAAGATATGAATTTTTAAACATTCACGATTAAAAATATAACATAATTTACAATTTGGTTTTTATAAACCTTTTAATCTGGACCGTTCATCCTTAAGTCCAGAACTAGGCCGCACTTTCTTTTTCTTCTTCATTCTAGCTTCAACCCGTTCAAAAAAAACCCATCGGTCGCCAATTTGCCTTTGATTTTCGCGCCCACCACATGACGCTTGAAGATGATCGGAGACCACCGTGTCGTAGCCCTAGCCGAGCTCTACCTTCACCACTAATATGGTCGAACTCGGTCGCCCCATTACCATGCAAAACACGTTTGAATGACGCGCGTTTGAACAAAAATTGCCGCTAATCTACTGCCGTGATTTCGATCATCACCGTTGAGATTATAGCTCTCGTCGAGCTCTACGATATTGTAGTTGGTGGCGAGACGTGAAAGTTGATGAATCAAGAGATATCAAGGGAAGAAATTGACAAGTTTCTGGCCATTTGTTCAAAGCGGCGGCTTGCCTTCGGGGGATTAGGGTTTTGGCAAAAGTGAAGAGAGTGTGGCGTTTTATAGAAAATATCCAAACACTATTCACTCAAAAATTTTCCGAACTCCAATCGAAGCATGCCGCCAGGCATTTATAATGTTTACCTCTATTCCGAACGCAATGAAATACATATCGAGAGCCAGTTCCATTGTATTTTGAAGATAGGTTTTCGAAACGACTTATTTTAATTAAAATATACTTAAATAAATTTCTACGCGTTTCAGCTTCGCACGACCAAACCGTAAGTCCGAATGACACAAAATTTGAAATCCTATAATAATATAACATTACGGATCCAATGAAACTGGTTTCGTCAAAATCCAAGACGTGTCAAAAATGACTATTTTTATACGTTAATTAAATATTAAAATATCCAATTTCAATAAATTTACTTTTAATTTGATTTCAAAAGTTTACCAACATCATTCTAATCCAAATAGAATTTAATACAACTTTATGAAACATTTTCATTCGCATTAAATTCAAATTCCAATTATTTACACAATTTGAAATATTTAATCAACAATTTAATTATCCAATTAAATCAAGATATTCGAAATATAAGTTATTCGACTTATAAAATTAACTTTTGAATATTTAAAATCAATTAAATATCCCAATTCCGAATGATTGAAATTCTGGGTCCTTACATTCTCCCCTACTTAGAAGAATTTCGTCCCCGAAATTACCAAGTAAGAAAAAGTCACAAAATCCATTAACTTTTCAAAACAATTTGTTCGAACTAGATTACCAAATCTCTTAAGTGTTTAACTTCCCTAAATCATTTAGTTAAACTTCTTATAAAAAATTTTCTAAGTTTTAAATTTCATTCATAGTTATCTTCTCAAAACCAACTAATATCGTTTAACTTTTAACTCAATATCAAAATTTCAGTTATCAAAAATTTTCCAAAATCTCAAAATTTTCTAACGCCTTAAATCTTCAAATTTTTTTTGCCATAGCCTCCTTTGCGCGGTTCAATCCGAAAAAAAATAACAATATATATCACAAATATGCATCTCATCTTCGAGGATGAAGCATCCCGTAGGGAAAAAATATAAAAGTACGATATGTAATCCGAGATATGTACCTTATATATTATTAGCGAGCATATATGGCTAATGTAGCGCGAAAGCGAACTCCAAATGAGAAGCATATGCCATCCACACCTACTATACACTCAACAACAAATGAGAACACATATATGGAAAGTAATATCAATATACATCATATACCAATACAACAACTATATATGCCAATATAGCAAATGCAATCAGTAAACAACAATTTTAACCATCAAACAACTATCATCCAACCAACATCCAACAAACCAATATCTATCCAATCAATCCATAATCCAAATCAATATTCATTCATTTCTCATCAATATTCATTGAATTAGTTTTCAATTTAATCACATTTGATTCATTAACATTGGATTTTACTAACATTCATTTATTCATATCCAATTAGTTTACATTCTCTAATTTACATTCAGCTAGTTCACTTCCAAATTAAATCAAATTCAATTCTATTTAGATTCACTTACTACCAATTTGAATTCAATTATTTAGCTTCCAATTTCATTAATTCAATTTCATTAACACTTAATGAATTTCTATACAATCAACTAACATCCATCTAACAACCAATGCATATCCAACATAACCAAATTTATTTAGTTTATACTCGAACATTCATATTTACTTCATTTACCTTCAATTTGGTTTAACACTTTTAATTTCAATTGGTTTAATATTCAATTGACTTTCATTCAATTATTCAATTCCCAATTTCATTAGCTTTTAATGAATTAACACTTACATTCATTATTCCATATCAATTCATTTACATTCGATTGATTAACATTCAATCGATATTTTATTTACTAATTTATTTCATTAGTTCAATTCAATTCATTCATTAATTCAATTGCTAATTCATTTAACAACTAAAGTTGAATTTCATTATATAACTCAAGTTCATATTCATATTCTTCACTTCACTTTATTAATTCATTTTGATATCAAAATCAACTTCATTCAACATCACTTAATTTATGTTTTATTTCATTCTCACTTACATTTACTTTCACTATACAACTTAAGTTCACTACTGATTTGATTCGACTTCTATTTTATTTAACTCATTTCATTATCTCATTTCCTTTTCTTTTACTTGAGTTAAATTTCATTTTCAAAGATCATTTCCTTTTAACTTAACATAGATTTCATTTCTAAAGTCATTTTATTTAACTTTTACTTAAGTCAAATTTCATATCACTATTCAAATTCAGATTTTGTTTTGCTTAACAAAATTGTTTAACCATTTTAACTATTCGTTTTACTTACATTTACCCATTCTATAAGTCATACAACTTATTATTATAATTCCATGAACATTTACCTATGTTTACTTCCATTTACATTTTATATAATCACGTACCACTTAAGTTTTAATTTCCATTTCAATAACTTATCTAATCCAGTTTAGATCCAATTCAATTCATTTAAGTATCCTTAAGTTAAATTTCAAATCATATATTCTATTATACTAACTCAAATTTATTTAACTTTACTAAGTTACATTTTTATTTCATATTATAAGTCCAAATTCATTTTACTTATATTTATCAATTTCAGCTTGGATTTTAAATTCAAATTTGTCCATCACAACAAAACTTTAATTTTTCAATTTACTATTGGTAGCAAATCCATCGCACAGAAACTCGAAAATGATATTGATGATGCTGCTGTCATTAGCCTTATTATTTCCCAGCAATGGTAGTGAATTCAGTGCTTTATATTCTTTTAAAAATCCTTTTCATATTTATAAATCACATTTATAAATTCTTTTATATAATTCCACTATTTCACTTTACTTATATAAGATTCATCCCAAATTTATTTATCTTATTTAGATTTATAATAGTATAACATCTTTAACTTTGAAAAACAACTGTCAAAATCAACTGGATTCAAATTTCAAATTAAATCAAATTCATAGTTTAAATCCATTTTATTTACAACTCATATTTGTAAATATACTCCTGTTGTTTCATTTCTTCCATATAAGATTATTTCACAATTGTAAATCATATTAATTATAATTCCATTCTATATAATTCATTTACTAATACAATTTATTCATTTACAATTATTGCTTTTATTTAGATTATTCAAATAGTTTTTATTAACTTATATATACTTACATTTTCAAACAATCGATTTATATACACTATAAAAATTTCTGCAAAATGGTTCCTTTATATATATAAAATATAATCAAGGTAAAATTATTTCATTTACCCAATTTAAAAATAATACTATGTCGACTTGCCTCGTTTAAGTGTTTAGAAACCCCTATCGATAACGTGGCGTCCCACGCACTGACCAAAATCCATAAACAACTCAACGGATAAGTAAACACAATATAAAACATTTTTATATCACTAACAAATATGCGCTCATATCTATAATACACTCAACTCAATCTAGGGTGCAACTGACCCTATCTATACTGAGTACACATCAAAGCCTAGGAATATGCTAAATCTAAGCTCCGATACCACGCGTGACGACCCATAAATCCGTACCCTTTGAATCGACAATAAACCACACATGTCCAACCCAAAAAGCACAGACTGACGGAAAGTAATGAGAAAGAAAAGAAGAGATAAGAAGAGAAGAGAAGAAACAGAGAAGAAACAGAGAAGAGAAGAACCACACAGAACAATACAGAATCTCACATCACAGCGGAAAACATATAATATCATATCAATGATCTTTACAAAACAGAAACTGTATATACCATACACATCAATTAGAGTACATGAATACATAATTATCAACTTGGACAGTTATAACAACTTGTCCTCACAAATGCTGATAATATAAACAATAGAGCGGCGGAAAATAACAGATACGTGTGTACGAAAATGAAGATCTCCAGCTCGCCTGCTGAAGCTCCAAAAGCACCAAATCTGAACCTGTAAAATACTCAGTCTGACCCGAGCATTGAAAGAGAAGAACGCTCGGATAAGTCTGGTAAACCAGCATGAGAAACACACTCAACCGAATTTATTAGATTACCAAAACTTTTCCTTTTCAAAACAAAAGTATATCGTAAAACACGCCCACACAAAAACACAGACATGTTTTTACCTTACGATAACCAAAACCATTCATATCAAATCATCTTATATTATAATAGTGTTTAATGCACAAATAAAATTAATCATAGCCAAAACTGTTACATTGATTAAATTCCAGCATATAGCCCAAAGTGGGTAATACAATCAAAATGGCGGGCACGTAGCGGAGTTTGGATTTCCATACAAATGACCAGGTGAAGGGACTACCTTCCAGCAGTACATCTCTAGAGGAATGTACTAAGGAACATCACAAAGGAACCTCTACCAACACAAGACCAGCCTACCTCTATAACTAGGTAGTACCGAATATATCTTCCCCCGGTCATTACCGACCTTTCCGAGGGCCCTCATAGCTTACAAACCACATTAATTTACATCCCGAACGTCATAGCGGGAAGAAATATATCTTGAAGAGGATGATCATATCCTACTTGGTAATGACCTACTTAGCCTTGCTGCATCTAACCCTGTTTTGGCCATTTCCGGTTGATGAGGCCTGAGGTAACGATTACCTTTCACATATCACAAATCACATCACTTTGAATGCCACATTGCCATTTCTGTTGACTACTAATTTCCTTTCACAAAAATACAACCTTTGAGCTCGTACGTCTCAAGGAGGGTGTTAAGCTAAGAGAAGTTGCCTTCTCCGCCACCACTGATGTACGTTTGTAAAAACTAATGTACGTAATCTAAGAAATGCGATGTCAGGCACTCATCCATACAAGTTGTCTAGGAACATGACAAACCGAAGGTACTTTCCTACCACATCCCGTCGGGAAATCCCTTGGATTAATAGCGAATAGTCCTTGCATTGGATATTTCATAACGAAGAGACTACTGCTACTATATGCATATTGGGATTTTAACGCTAAACGAGCAGCCCTTCACTATGAAAATCCTAAATATCAATATCATCGATAACCCGCACAATCGAACGCATATACGTTGGTCCGTAGTAGTTTTCGGATAAACCAATCCCGGTCTCTTCGCACAAACAACGAAAAGCGTTTCTCAACCTCACACGGAAACTAAGTCTCATAGACTTATCACGTCTCCAACTTTCATATTGCTATCCTTCGGCCAAGAAGGAAGCTCGATAGATTGGAGTAATACTCCGCACTACACGAATCAACATCCTCAACACAAACAATAATCAAGCATACACAGATGGCTACGTACTAAGTGTACGACTAAATAGTTCCCACATCAAGTTGAGGAACTAAAAATGGCCAAATTTTATAGTCGATTATTTAACTATCAAAGCAACAAACAAATATTTAGCACCATAAGCAATCACTAGGCCCTTTTTATTAATCATTTATTAATTAAATCACTTTCCCAAATATTCACTTCAAATTATCTTTAAAAAGATATATTCTCAAAACCATTTCAATATTTCACTATTTGGAAAACATTTCCATATACTTATTTTAATAATAAGTAAATTCACAATTTACTTTATTTTCAATCCATTCAAACTTCATTTTAAAATATCACTTCTAAAAAAATATCCATTTTTTTAAAGGATTACACTATCCAAAATCATGAATAAAATTCTTTAACCAAATTCATTACTTCTACACATTTATTAAAGGCTAATTCACTATCTAAAATAGTAAATAAAATCCCTTTTATAAAAATCCATATCTAGCTCATAAAATTAAATTGATTTTACATTTATAAAACAATCTTTATAATTCACATTTCTATTTTATACAAACTTCCATATATAAAATTCCTTTATTAACTAATCTTATTTATATCTTATTTACATGCCAAAATCCAATTATAAGTTTATTTACTTATAATTCTTCTTATTACAAATTCAGTCCTTTTATAACTTCATAAATTAATAAATCGTATTTAGTTATAAGATTCATTTATACCTTATTTTAACATTTACAAAACTCATTTATAGTTCCCTTACTTTTATTTATAAAATATAAATATTATAAATATTATACATATATAAACCATTTAAAATAAATCCAAAATTCGCAATTTAACTTATTTTACAAAATAGTTAACTCCATATTTCAAAAATCACATTTTGATTCCATTTAAATAAACTTCTTCTTTTAATAATTTACAACACATTATTAAAACTTATATAACTTCAAAAATCACTTAAACAGCCTTTTTAATTTGAAATCATCATTTTAATATTTTTAAAATTCCAAAATATGGCCCAATGCTGCAAAAATGCTAAATAAAGGGATTCACATCAATCATATCCATCATGGCATCCAAATCATCATATATCTTATAATAATAGCATATATAACAATATCTATAAATAAAAATCAACACTGGTGAGGAATCCAGTTGGATCCCTCCAACCTGTCACCTACAACAAATATACATATGAGAAAATATGTACAATGTCCGCCTCGAGGCAGACGCGCATACAAAAGGTCATCCGCTCATACACGGGAACTTATAGGGTCTCATTTGCTCCAATAGGCAGGAATATATCCAAACCAATCAATATATAATATATATAATATATCATCCAAAAAATCATTAATCAACATAAATAAATTTATTCTCACTTATAAAAATATAAGCGAGACAGAAAGAGTGAGTTGTACTCACTTTGATTCCAATAGCCATTGCAGTGTTTTATTCCGAATAAAATTAAACTGACATTTAATTTTACCCAAAATTTTCACTAGCTCCAATCAACTCCAAACCAGCTCCATCGCGTAGTGTTCGCAAATACGAACCCAATGCAACTTGTTTCTTCCGATTTCGACCTCGTATGAAGAAGATATGAATTTTTAAACATTCACGGTTTAAAATATAACATAATTTACAATTTCTTTTTTAAACCTTTTAATTTGGACCGTTCATCCTTAAGCCCAGAACTAGGCCGCACTTTCTTTTTCTTCTTCGTTCCAGCTTCAACCCGTTCGAAAAAAAACCCATCGGCCGCCAATTTGCCTTTGATTTTCGCGCCCGCCACACGACGCTTGAAGATGATCGGAGACCACCGTGTCGTAGCCCTAGCCGAGCTCTACCTTCACCGTGAATATGGTAGAACTCGGTTGCTCCATTTCCATTCAAAACACCTTCGAACGACGCGTGTTTGAACAAAAATTGCCGCTAATCTACCACCGTGATTTCGATCATCACCGTTGAGATTATAGCACTCCTCAAGCTCTACGATATTGTAGTTGGAGGCGAGACGTGAAAGTTGATGGATCGAGAGAGATCAAGGGAAGAAATTGACAAGTTTCTGGCTATTCGTTTCATAGTAGTGGCTAGCCCTAAGGGAATTAGGGTTTTGACAAAAGTGAAGAGAGTGTGGCCTTTTACAGAAAATATCCAAACACTATTCACTCGGAAATTTTCCGAACTCCAATCGAAGCATGCCGCCAGGCGTTTATAATGTTTTACCCCTATTTCGAACGCAATGGAATATATATCAAGAGCCAATTCCATCGTATTTGAAAGAAAGGTTTTCGAATCGACTTATTTTAATAAAATTTACTTAAATAAATTTCTACGCGTTTCAGCTTCGCACGACCAAACCGTAAGTCCGATTGACACAAAATTTGATATCCTATAATAATATAACATTACGGATCCAATGAAATTAGTTTCGTCGAAATCTGAGACCATGTTAAAAATGACTATTTTTATACGTTAATTAAATATTAAAATATCCAATTTCAATAAATTTACTTTTAATTTGATTTCAAAAGTTTACCAACATCATTTTAATCCAAATAGAATTTAATACAACTTTATAAAAAAATTTCATTCACATTAAATTCAAATTCCAATTATTTACACAATTTCAAATATTAAATCAATAATTTAATTATCCAATTAAATCAAGATATTCGAAATATAAGTTATTCAACTTATAAAATTAACTTTTGAATATTTAAAATCAATTAAATATCCCAATTCCAAATTACTGAAATTCTGGGTCATTACACTAGTGGTGGATAGCCGAAATAAGTTGTGACGCCCCACCTCTATACCCACGCTAGCCAAGGACACTACGGTGTAATGTCGTCGACTAGCACGGAGAATAAGGCTGTTGAGGAGCGACCATCTGTGTAATTGCTTTGTGCGAGTACCGATATGCCAGATAAAAATATAACTTTTCATCTCAAGAGGAAATCCGACATACCGATACAAACTCAAAGCTACTACACAGTGGCTATATGGACCTCGGAAACAAATATAGAAATAAACATAACACAAATCAGTCACAGGCAATTCATATCACAAAGGCGGAAATAGATATGAATATAACACATGAAAGTGTACATCAGAGTAGTGGTCAAATAAGATCCACAATAACACAAAAGAATAGATACAAGTGCAAGACAATAGAATATGTATACATCAAGGAGTCTAATCTCAAATGTATACAATAAAAACTACTAAACTAGAGTAGTTAGCCAAAAGCAGAAGATGGCTCCAGATAGGAAGTCAAGCAGAAGCACCTGTAAAATCTTAGTCTGACCCGAGTATTATTTAAGAAGAAAATAATAAACGGATCAGTCTAGCTATAATTATCAAATAAAATGAGATAGAATATGAGATATGATAATAAAACATGTGATAACAAAAAGATGTCATACTATGATAAGTATACATTAGAAAATCACGAAAGTCATACAAAATCTCAAGAATCTCATAGCATCAAAAAGAATATCATATCCTTTATTTAATTCACCAAGCCACAATAAATGACATACATATCAATGCCAATTGAAAAAGGTGGTGAAACATAAATTCCAGAAATCACAACGAGAAATCCAGAAATCACAAGAAAAGAGGATGGCCAATCCTATAAAAATGAGCCGGAGCTCCTCCTGACAGGGTATAGTCCCCCATTTCGGACTTTGAGCCGAAGCTCCTCCTGGTGAGCCGAAGCTCCTCCTGACAGGGTATAGTCCCCCATTGCGGACTTTGAGCCGAAGCTCCTCCTGGTGAGCCGAAGCTCCTCCTGGTGAGCCAAAGCTCCTCCTGGTGAGCCGAAGCTCCTGCTGACAGGGTATAGTCCCCCATTGCGGACTTTGAGCCGAAGCTCCTCTTGGTGAGCCGAAGCTCCTCCTGACAGGGTATAGTCCCCCATTGCGGACTTTGAGCCGAAGCTCCTCTTGGTGAGCCGAAGCTCCACGAAGTAAACAAGCATCGATGCACCTAGAAAGATACGCCACATGCATAAATTGAGACGAAGCTCAATAAAAAGAAATACAGTCCTTCACATGGACAAAGAGACATCGCACATTGCTAGTCTAAACCATAAAATGATCATCATCGATCATAAAGAAGTGTCGATTACACTAAGCTAGTAAATATAAGAGTTTAGCTTCATGTCCCATAACCACTTGCTTAACTCAAATATTTACAAACAGATTGTAGATCTCCACTAGAAAATTGTCACAAGAGTTTCAATCGAACAAGTCCATCAATTAACCGACGAAGTAAACGCAAGCGTTTCATACCACTTGTTTTGCTAAGCCGTTTAATTATATTTTCTCATACGAATGAGGTAAAGGTTTGTATATACTAATAGATTATAAAACAGTTTTATAAACGAGTTTGATATTGAAAATAGAGTTGAAATCGTTTTGATGAAGGAGTTTTGATATTTAATACTAGTATAGAAAACCTTTATATTTTGAAGTGACAAATCATAGAAGTGATTGTAGAAACAATCAATCATAAAAATTCACATTCGAAGACGTGAATAAAATCCAAAGAAATCGATATCAAATTCATCAAAATGGATATTTCCAATAATTCCCAAAGAAAATGTCATTAAAGTCGATAATAAATGATAACAACAAAAGGGAGACAACACGAATCGATTAAAGTTGGAAATTCAAACAAAGTAGGCAATATAGGCATAATTGGCAAATAGGAGCAGGTCGGTCAACCGGACCCTGAGGTCGGTTGACCGGACCAGAGACAGAAATTCTCGGGTAGCAGGTCGGTCGACCGGACTTCCTGGTCGGTCAGCCGGAGCCAAAATTCCTGCACTCCCAAAACAGAGGCAGGGAAGTGCTCAAGTAGCAGGTCGGTCGACCGGGCACTGCATTGGTCGGCCGGAGCCTGATTTCCAGCACTTCTTGCCCTATCAATGAATACTAATTCTTTCCAAACCAAAAGCAATAGCACATGAATAAGTGTTAGGAATTCATACCTAACAATCAAAGATAAAAATAGTTTAAGATGTGAGATAAAAATCTCACCTTTTCACAAAAACAATGAAGAGGGAGCTATAGAGCAAGACAAGGACAATTACTCTTCAATTCCAACTCAACAAGCTTGAATCCAAGCTTAAAAGAGAAACATTTCCAAAATTAGGTTTAGGAAATTTCTGAAATTGAATGGAGAAGGAGTTGGAGAAGATGAAGGGAAGGCTTACCAAAGCTTCTTCTTGAATTTGGAAGTAGGAGCTTGAATTTGCAATGGAACTAGGGCTTAGGAATTTCGATTTCCAATCTTTTCCCCCATTATTCTCTTGAGCTTGAGAGAGTTAGGAAATGAGGAATGAATGAAGAGAAGTGGAGAGGGGCTGGGTTGATATAACCAGAATTGGGTAAATGGGCTGAACCCAAAGCCTTATGTGAAAAAGTAGCAAAATTCTACTAACTCCAAACATATCGAAGCTTATACTCAAAAAGGTCGCAAACGACATTTTGAACTCAATGGAAGTGGTCTCGAGTCCTAATTCGACTGTTTGCAAAAAGTAGCTTTTCAGACTTTAATCCGATTAACGATTCTATATTTAAATAAAATATTTAAATATTCAATCGTAGAATATGCGGGTTGTTACAGAAGTAGTTCAAAGTAATGTTGCTATAAAACAAACCAGTGGGCATCGATAATGTTGCCATGAATGTGGGTAATACCAATAACCAGAAGAAAAGATGCCAAAAAGCATCCAAGAAATAAGAGACCATAGGAATACACTCTTCTAAATGATACAATCGAGAATATATACTTTGCCACACAAGGGATGGAGAAGTATAAGAGGCTTCCCCGAAGGGAGGCCATGGAGGCACCGAGAGGCGCTCGGGGAAGTATTGCTGATTCCATAAGGCACATAAGCACAATAATAACAAGTATCGTCATTTAAGGGATATAATTGAAAGGCTGATCCATAAGAAAAGGCTGCAGTAATATGTCAAAGATCTATAGGATGGCGGATAGAATGTTAGAGCCCAAAGGCCAAATGCTCAAGGGAAACGGCCTAGACTCGGTGGAGAGGGGCTCAGGCCACCTAATTGAAGGACCATGTAACAACCCTCTCCGAACCAGGCCTAATTTTTGATCCAATAAAGCCCATCGAATCTTAGGTCCATTTCGAAACTAGCTATTGATTAGTATAAATTGACAAAACAATATGCAGAGCTATCTATTTATGCTTTCAGAGTCTCATAGTGGAAGGAATAAAATACAATAATAAAACAAAATATGTGTCTCATAAAACCAAATCACAGAAGTACATTGTCTTAATAGTACATAAACATGTCTGATACATAGTCTGGATACATCATAACAACATAAATAAATAACTGCCCGCTAAGTCTCCACTATTCAGACTCATCGTTGTACCTAATCTATAGGTTGTAATGAGGAGAGAGCCTGAACAACAATGTCCGGTGAATGAAAATATCAAGTTTTACAATAATAGTATATGGGCAGTAAGCATTCAGATAAGTATTATGTCTTATATATTTATTATGTTTCTCTAAGTATGTCTCAAACTATAGGTTAATGGCCCTATAAGCCTAACTCCATTACTATAAAAGCAGGTGCAATGTAACTATGGAGTATATCGGGTTCAACAACCCACCTCCCGTTCAGTCATATCCTAGCAATGCAACAGAAAGTACCTAGGCCACTTAAGACCTCATAAACATGGAATATGTAGACTCTCTAGTCATTTAATACCTAGACCCTAGGCAGACTCTCCAGCCATTTAATACCTAAACCCAAGGCAAACCCCTCCTAGAACTCCTTAGCTGACATCGTAGAAAATCTCTTATGGGCCACTTAACACTTCTAAGATAGGGAAGAGGCAGACACACCTGCCATTTAATATCTGAACTCCGAACTGGACCCCCTAAGAGATTTTCACTAACGCACCTAAAAGATAATACCCACCATTTAGTACTTCACAAATAGGAAAGAGGTAGACCCCAATAGCCATTTAATACCTCAACCCCTAAGCAGGCCCATACTGGAATTACCCCATGCCAAAAAGGATATCCCGACCATTTAATACTTCATAAATAGGGAAGAGATAGACCCCAAGAACAATTTAATACCTCAACCCCAAAGCATGCCCTCCTAGGATTACCCAGTGTTATTTATGAAAAGTTCCCTAAGTCATTTAATACTTCTTAATAGGGAGGAGGCAGACTCTAAACTAGCCATTTAAAACCTTAACCCCAAAGCAGCCTCCTACTGGAATTTTACCGTCCTTATAGCACATAACCCAACTATGACGTCCCATATTAGTCTGACTACTTGTAGATGCTGGTAGCCAGATCAGCTGGGTAGACTTACCCCATAAAATTGGGACTAACCTTGCATCCACTGTGGATACTTATTATAGGTGACGTTCCGCATTAGTTGCAAAAGTCACACTCATGGTAGCAAGATTAACTTGGCAGACTTTTGTGTGCTTTCAAATGACATATTCCCATTCCTTAAAATTAAAAGTTAAACTATGCCAACACACGCAAATATATATATATATATATATATATATATTATACCTCACCCATGGTTATGCATTTAAAGGCTTTATAAGGGAAACTCCTTATTTCGCCTTTTGTATATGGATTAAATTCTATAATTGTCCTTAACTCATTTTATTAGTTTAATTGTTGATTGTTAACTGTTATTATTTTTTGGTTTCTTTATTAAACGCCTTATTTATTATATATGCTACAAGTTTGTAATTTTAATTGGTCAATTTCAAAATTTATAAGAATACGTTATTATTACATCTATAGCTAACATTAAATTATGGCTAATTTGTTTTTATATTTATCTAGCTAACTTGTCCATTTCCTATTCATGGTGGAATGTTATTTTAATGTTTTAACATCTACAAATTTCTATGCATGTCCCAATCCAACATAACATATCACATAATAGCTAACTTCATCAACAAATTAGCTACATTAAATAGGCCTGTATATTTTCATGGAATCAAAATATGCAATTCATTTTATTTTAATATAATAGAACAACGACCTCTTTTCCCAAAGAAGCAAATTAACAATCACAATCTTTTATATTCCATTCAACTTTTTAATTGTATATCGCTGAAATGACAAAGAAAGCATATTTCTTTTAATTATTGAAATAGGCTGTGTGTAAACTATGGATAAGAGAAAAAAAATCTTCTTTTTCCTTACTTTGCACACCCACTTCTATTTTCCATGTAGAATTTGTTGTCATTACAATTAATGTTTGAGAGGTAGAATTAAATGGAACACAAATTATTCATATTGTAAGAATAACAAATTTAATTCCATTAAATTAAAATAAAACAATTAAAATTCCAACAAATTTCACAACTTACATTTTATGGGGAAATTCTTGGGTTTTGAATTGATAAGTTTTGTATTCAAAATTTCCCAAGGCGAGGTACAAATCCAAAAAGAAATTACACAAGATACTATTAAGGAAAAATTAATATTTCCACTCACAGATAATCCTAACTGCAATCTCTTTGGATTTGCCTTCCGTTCTATTAACTATCTCTTTCTCCGATTTATCTCCTTTTTTATTTTATATTGAATAACAATTAGATTTAGAGATTAGGGATTATGGGGTTTTAGATTATAAATTTATACATATAAGATTTATTTCCTATTTCCTTAGCTTGCTTTCTTCTCTTCCCCAAATCTCTTATTTTTATTTTTTTATTTTTAGAAATTTTTGTGAAGGAAGAGAATTGGGTAGAATCATGTTACCAGGTTTAGATTTACATAAAGAAAAATAAAGGGGCTATTCTCTTATTTATAGTTGCTAGGATGCGCCAGGACTGCTGGATTAAAAGTACCAAATACGGGCTATTCAGGCCAGGGTAAAACTTAGCCGTCACCATAGAATCGATCGACCGGTCTTTATTCGCGGTCAACCGACCAATAGAGGCTATCGATTGGTGGGTTCCAGCCACAATAATTTTGAATGTTAATGTTATTTAATCATATTTACTTAATTCATTTGAATTATTTTTGATTCAAAATCTTAAAACGTCGATAACATCTTCGTTTGAACTCAAATCGCAAAGCTTTATATATAGAAGTTGCTCAGAAGATTGCCTTAAATGCAATGGGTCATAGCCAAATTCCGAAGTTTTCTAAATTCCCAATTTTAGCTTTATTATTAATTAATTAATTTTATTAATTAGTTTCTTGTTAATTTATGGGTATTACATTCTTGCCTCTTGTAAAGAATTTCATTCTCAAAATTTCTAAGGGACAGGTAGTGTAACACGCACTCTAAAACCATGTTGTACGACCAAGTTATCTATATAACCATCTACTTAACAAAAAGTGTAATGTTATTATGCATGCAACTTATCTATAGGTGAGCTTAACCCTAGCGTGAATGCAAGATCGTGACATATAGCATGTATGCAAACATCCTAAATATGCATAAAGTTCCATATGAGTGAAAAAACAACATGAAAAAGTGTGGCAACCATCCATTACCATCCAATCTAGCAACCACAATGCAACTAAAACCTACATAATCCTAAATCTAGATGGAAATTTTTTTGGGAGAAGAGATGGATGAGGAGCCCTTATCTTTTTCTTCCATTTCCTAGGTGTTCTCAACAGGATCGTCTCTGCTTGTATATCCCTAACTGATCAGGATTTATCTTAACGGCTATATCATTTATGTGCTTTTTTAAGCATGACACATTGAAAGCATTGTGAACTCTCGGTTTGTCTATCTCCCAATGGTGCACGATCTTTCATTTCAAATTTTTGGTTCTAATTAAGTGGTATCATTTCATTCCACGCCATTTCTTTCTCAACTTCAACCAATCATAACTCGAAAGTATTGTTCTCCCAAACCTATGAGAAGTTATTAATTCCCTATCCTAAAGTGAACAAGCATTGCTTGTAATTCAAAAAATTTATACCGCCTAATCCTAAAATTTTTGGGGTTGCCTAGATGCTTAAAGGAATATTTTCTAAGTAAGTTTCATTGAACGTTTTGTCTCCTTTAGTCCAAGGGTTGAATGAAAGGACACTTCTAGTCTTTTTATTAATATACTTTCGAGTTCTAAAAATTGATTTCGATAGGAATCGACTTAACATCTAATCATCGTCCATGCTTGTCCATACAGCACATAATATCTCGTAATCAATACTGGTGACTAGAAAGTGACATATGGTTTCCTCATCTTTTACCAATCATCTCTGTTTAAAGTTATCCTAAATGGATAAGGTCTAACGTCCATCTAATCAGTTTTGGTGACCCTTGGATCATCCTGCTATTGTATTGCCTAAGATGATAGCCTTCAAAATCCAAGTGTTATGCTATCCTATGTTTGGGTAAACTCTACGGCAATCCAAACGCAATCATAAATAACATTCTTGAGGTTGCGGTGACAACCCAAGTACTACCATCTATATGGCCATAATCCAAAAATACATATTGGGAAATGACATTCTACTAGCGTGGTGAACAACAAATCCATAACCGAATAAATACATGTGGCCCCATAATGACCAAATTGCTTGAATGACAACATACATGCCCAAAACATCATGATCGTCCACCTTCATTGCATAAATATCATAAGAACTTCCTTTAGTATAATATATCCATGTTTTGCCAACGGTGTCATCATTTCTTTAGTTACTTTAACTTATCTGAGTGGTGTCCTTGCACATCATGTTATTGCTTTAAGACAATTATCCATTATATTCTTGAAATGTTTACTAGCTTCTCTTCTTCATATTACCTTTCTAGAATCCTCAAACTATGAGCATTATGTTTAGAAACACTTCTAAACTATCTATACGGTAATTGATTATCTCTTTCCAAAAAATAAAAAAATTCCCCAAAAGTAAAACCAATTGTGCTTCTTTTATTACATAAGTTTCTTTTCAAAACAAGATGGTAAGTATTTATGTGAAGGGTTTTACGTTTCTAAATCAAATATTTTCCCCAGTCAATGGGGTAACCAAATGGACTCCAAACAAAAGGTCCAACCCACTTTATTTATTATAAACTTATCTGATAAAGAAAAATAGAGAGTTTTAAAATTGGTCATTTAATTAAACCTTCTTGAGAAGAACTATTCAAAAGTTGAAAAGATGCTTTAATTAGGCTTAATTTATGAAAGTCAAAGGTCATGCCTTAATTATCTATTTATTTACACTTTTTACCTTGCTCTGTTTTACTTAGAAAGCTCAAAGGGTTCCACTTACCCATAATTATTAGAACTTTTACAAGAGTTATTTTACTCTTCTTTTTAAACAAATATTTCTAATTTCACCAACCGTTAGTTATTAAAAACGTCTTTTAGCCTCAAAAGTACAATTTCAAAACTTATGTCATGTAGTAGACCCTCTTTTCTTTTAATATGTGTATAGAAATTTCTAAATTCCACTTTTTAATGGTGGAAAGAGATATTCATGTGGTTTAGACCTAATGTGGTGCCTACATATAGAACTTTACTAATAATGGCTCATTTCTTTTAGCATGGACTTGCTTCATAAAGTGAGGTCAATATCTCTTAACTTTCCCTTTTTAGATCACTTTCCTTTGGTATTAACCTCCTCAAAAAAAATGTGCTATTTCAAAACCTTTATAAGGTTTCCACTTTCAATCACTTTAACATTTTTAGCTGTCGCTTATAGCATTTAGCCTTTCTCTATTTTCCCTAACTAATTGTCCCTATCTACTCTATATCATGGTTGGTTTGACCTTCACTTCTTTTTATAAAATCATTAAATTTCAAATTCATGAGATGCTTATCCCAAATTTTATTTATAAACTTAGAAACTTTTTATTAAATTCAACAATTGCTTGGTCTCCAAAAGGACTTTTGAATAACTCCTCATTTTAACTAACTTTAACTATAGGTGCCATAACTTTTAAAACTATAATTTAGTATTTATTAAGTTCAAAAGTCAATGTTAGAAATTTAATTTAAAAAGATCCTTTCCTTTAAACAACACATTATTTACTTTTTTTTATATACAGTAAGAGTCGAGTTTTTATTGCATGAACAGTCATTAAATCAATTTTCCCTTTAATTCCTTTTACAACAGAGATTTACTTGTTATAAGGTTTGATTTTTAACTCAAACCATTTATTAATTTTTTCATTCAAAAACCATTTTTCAAAAGTGCACTGTTAAAGTGTTACCGCAACATCTTTTATAACTTTAAACAATAAAAACTAGAGTAGAAAAGAACAAATTTCATTTTAATATTTTCAAACTACTCATGTTATTTCCACTTTCAATCTTAATGGTAATAGCAGATGTATGGGACTTTTAAAAGATATGTAAAATTACTGCACATATTTATGGAAACTATCCTTTTTTTTTAATGTTGTTACTATTTAAATTCCTTCTACCTAAATTAGTTTTATTTAAATTTCACCTCCTTATTTAGCTCCTTTTCTCTTTTATTTGATGATTTTCATCATTAGATTATTGCAGTGCGTTCGCCTACTACTTTAGCCGTTGGGCTTTTCACATGAAACTGTTTACTTTTTGTTATAAATCTATTTTGGTTATTTTTCTTGGTATTTTCCTTATATGAGAATATTCTTTCTATTTTCACTATCAGGTGTTCTTACCCTTCCATTCTCTTTACCTCATTTAAATCGAGTACCATTTCTATTTATCCAACCCTTAAAAAATACTTTGAAATATTAAATTTATAGAAATAGAAAAATCATCAAGCCAAACATACATCTTATTTTCTATCTGTTTTAAGATGATAAAGATTATTAGTTTCTCATTATTCTTTACCAAAAACCCTTTAATTAGAATTTTAGTCTAGTCAGTTTTAGCTCCCTCTAGAAATTTTCTAACTAGCTCATTTAAGTAAAATTTCTTAAATTTTCTAGTTTTTGAAGTATCTATTTTTAAAGAATATTTTATATGGTGAAAATTTTAGTGCTTACTATTTTTCAAGAATGACAACTATTTAGTGATAAGATTCTTTTATTTTTAAATAAATTCTTTGAAATCCATTCCAAATAATTTAAGAAATAGTAAAATCTTTTATTAAATTCTTTCACATGGGATCCCACTTAGAAATAGGTTTTTGTTAATCTTTCTTTTGGACTTTTCTTCTTTAATTATTCTTCACTTATCTTTAATAAGAACATATTAAATGCGGATATCATCTTATTGTGGTTAATGCACCCTTCTAGCAATAACTTGTTCATTCCTATTTATAACTTACCTTCAGATATTTGTAAAATATAGGTTTTTACTTCCCAACTATCTAGATAAAGTACACGTCATCAGTCGGCAATCTAGCAAAATCCACAATCATAGGGCAGTCTAGGCCCAACAAAGGAGTCGGGTACCATCTAACTTCTGGGACCCTTTAATTTGTCGTGCTCATTCTCTTTTTAAGTCAACATCTTATGGTACGGCCGACATCCCATAGGCATTCGGGGTAAGTGTATAAATTTAAATCAATTTATTCCAACTCATAGTTGCCTTATCCATCTTTTCAGAATATGGTCGCAACTACTATAGTTGGATTCGTAGAGTTTGGCATGTAATAGAAACACACACACACACACACTCACTTCTAGGTAAAAGTACAAATACATTCAATCAATGTATCCTAATTCTTAGGAGACTAACCTAAGCACTGATACCAAATGTGACAACCGTCTTCGAAACGGGCCTAATTTTCAATCCAATAAAAGCCCATCGAACCATAAATCCATTCCAAGCTGGCTGTTGGTTGGTATAAATTGACAATGCAATATGCAGAGCTATCTATGTATGTGTCCAGAGCCTCACAATGGAAGGAATAAAATATAATAATAAAATAAAGTACCCGTCTTATAAAACCAAATCACTAAAGTATATTGTCTCAATAGTACATAAAACATATCTGATACATAGTTTGGGTACATCATAACAACATAAATAGATAACCATAATAGATAACTGCACGCCAAGGCTCCACCATTTTTTCCATACTTATTGTAGTACCTAACCAGTAGGTTGTATGGAGGAAGGAGCCAGAATAACAATGTCCATTGAATGAAAACATCAAGTTTTACAATAATTGTTATGTGTAGTAAGTATTCAAATAAGTATTATGCCTTACGTATTTATTATACTTCTCTAAGTATATCTCTAGTAGTTGGTTTATGGCCATACAAACCTAATTCCATGACTATAAAAGCAGGTGCAATGCAACTATGGAGTATGTCGGGTTCAACAACCCACCTCCCATCCGATCATATTCTAACGATGCAAGAGAAAGTACCCGGGCCACTTAAGACCTTTTAAATAGGGAATAGGAAGACTCTCAAGTCTTTTAATACCTAAAACCTAGGCGAACTCTCCAACCATTTAATACCTAAATCCAAGGTGAACCCCTCCTGGTACTCCCTAGTTGACATCTTAGAAAATCTTTTATAAGCCACTTAATACATCTTAGATAGGGAAAAGGCAAACCCTCCCGCCATTTAATACCTCAACCCAAAAGCGATCCCCTAAGAAATTTTCACTAATGCGCCTAAAAGATCATTCCAAGTATTTAATACTTCTTAAATAGGGAAGAGGTAGACACCACCGGCCATTTAATTCCTCAATCCTAAATCAGGCCCATCTTAGAATTTCTCCATGCCAAAAAAGAAATTCCGACCATTTAATACTTCTTAAATAAGGAAGAGGCAGACTCCAACAACCATTTAATACCTTAACCCTAAAGCAGGCCCATTTAGGATTACCCAACATTATTTATAAGAAATTCCCTAAGTCCTTTAATACTTCTTAATAGTGAGGAGGCAGACCCTAAACCAGCCATTTAATATCTTAACCCCAAAGCAGACTCCTCTTGGAGTTTCCTCGTACATATGGCATGTAACGCAACTGTGACGTCCCATATTAGTCCGACTATTCATATGTGTCGGTAGCCAGATCAGCTGGGTTGACTTACCCTATAAAATTGGGACTAACCTCACATCCACCATGGATACTCGTTAGATGCGATACCTTATATCAGTAGCGAAAATCACATTATTGGTAGCCAGATTAGCCGAGCAGACTTTTGTGTGCTTTCAACTGACCTTACATCCATATGACTTAGCCATATTCTCATTCCCTATAATTAAATGTTGAACTATGCCAACACACACACACACATACTTTCCCCATAATTACGCATAGAAAGGCCTTATAAGGGAAACTCCTTATTTCATATTTTGTTTATGGATTAAACTCCATAATTGTCCATAACTCATTTTATTAGATTTATTGTCGATTGTTAATTATCATTTATTTGTCGGCTTCTTTATTAAATGCATCATTTATTATATGTGTTACAAGTTTGTAATTTTAATTGATCAATTTTGAAATTAAAAAGAATACGTTATTATTACAACTATGGCTAAAATTAAATTATGGTTAATTTTTTCTATATTTATCCAACTAATTTGTCTATTTCTTATTCAAGGTGATAAGTTATCGTAATGTGTTCACATCTGAAAATTTCTATACAACTCCCAATTTGACATAGCAAATTACATAATAGCTAACATCATCAATAAATTAGCTACACTAAATAGGCTTGTATATTTTCAAATTGGGAACCAAAACTTGCAATTCATTTTATAGTAATATAATAGTACCATGACCTCTTTTTCCAAAGAAGCAAATTTACAATCCCAGTCTTCTATATTCCATTCAACTTTTCAATTGTATAGCGCTGAAATGACAAAGAAAACATATTTATTTTAACTTTTGAAATAGACGGTGTAAACTACGGATAAGAGGAAAAATCCCTATTTTTCCTACTTTGAACACCCATTTCTATTTTCCATGTAGAATTATTTGTCATTACAATCAAAGTTTGAGCGGTAGAATTAATTAGAATATAAAATATTCATATATTGTAATAATAATAATTCCAATTCCACTATATTAAAATAAGATAATTAGAATTCCAACAAATTTCACAACTTGCATTTTATAGGGAAATTTTGGGGTTTTAAATTGATAAGTTTTTGTATTCGAAATTTCTTAAGACACAATACAAATCCAAAAACAAACTACACAAGATACTATAAAGGAAAAATTAAGATACCACTCACAAATAATCCCAACTGCATCTCCTTGGATTTTCCTTCTGTATTATTGCCTATATCTTCCTCCGGTTATCTTATTTTTTATTTTACTTTATATAACAATAGGAATTATACAATTGGGGATTAGGGAGTTTTAAAATATATATATATATATATATAAGATTTATTACCTTTTCCTTTAGCTTACTTTCCTCAATTCTTCCTAAAATCTCTAAATGTATATATTTTATTTTTAATTTTGAGTTTTAGAAGTTTTTGTGGAGAAAATAATTGGGCAGAATCCAACCCCTAGGTTTAGATATGGGTAAATAAAAATGAGGGGCTAGCCTCTTATTTAATGTTGTTAAGATGCGCCAGGACCATCGAATTTAAAATATCAAATCTGGGCCATTTAGGCTAGGGTAAACCCTAACCGTCACCCTAGAACTAGTCGACGGGTCTTTTAGTCCCATCTATATTAATTTTTAATGTTAACATTACTTAATTATATCTATTTAAGTCGTTTCAACTACTTTCGATCTGAAATCTTAAAATGTTGATAACTTCTTAGTTTGAACTCCAATCGCGAAGCTTATATATGAAAGTTAATCAGAAGATAGGCATAAATGCAATGGTGCATATTTTATAGCTAAATTCTAATGTTTGCTCAATTTCCATTTTTAGCTTTATTATAAATTAATTTTCTTAATTAATTTTCTAGTTAGTTTTATGGGGTGTTACAGATCGTGATAAATACAATAACTAGAGGACCTCATCCAATGAAGAAAAGCTAGAATGAAATGGAGCAATATGCGAATTCTTTGAAGCATGCACCGTAGGAGAGCTTCTTTGTCCTTGAAGATTGAGCTCCAACTAAGCACTGGAGATTGATGACCAATGATATAATTTTCCAAAACAGGGATTCGGTCGGGATTAAAGTGCGCTAACCATTGATCCCATGGTGATAACGGTCGTTGTGGGAACTACTGTGCAAATAGTCTTAGTGGATTGTGGAAGATCGGTAAATACTCTATTCAAAAGGAATTTTGAACAGATGAAAATCAGTCTGAAGTAATAAAGGCTTGTAAATCTCGGATTCAAGGATCTACCGGTGAGGCGAAAAAGCCTATTAGGACTATTAATTTGTCCATAGAATTGGGAGAAGAGGACTGCAAGATCGTGTGGGATTAGAAGTTTGTAATTATCAATGAATTCTTGACAAATAACGCCTTTTTAGGCCGATCGGCCTTAGCATGTTTCAGAATAGCACTGGCTCTTTGGTGCTTGATGATGAAGTTCCTCACGGAGAATGGGGTTGGATCTATTCGAGACGACTAGAGTGCTAGTCGAGAATGTTACGTTGCTAAGCTCAGAGAGGCCAAGCGATAGGAGAAAGGAAAGGGTCTACATCAAGGATGTAGACACATAGCAACCAATAATCAAGCCTTGACTCGAGAACCATAGCAGGTTCTTTAAGCATATGGATCCCATAAAGTAATCAAAGGAAGTGCAGGCAGCGCTACCTGAGCTGATGATCAATGTCCCGATCAATATGCATGATCCAAGTCTGGTCCTTAAGAACGAATCTTAGCTTAGCGCCAAATTAAGGAAGGAGCTGGTTGGATTTTTATAAGCAAACCTATATGTGTTTTATTGGACGCATTCGGATATGTATGGGATATCGTCGGAGATAGAATGTCACGCATTGAATGTGAACCCAAAATATCTTCTTATAAAACAGAACAGATGAAGACTGGGTCCAAAGCGATCTACTGCGTTGAAGAATGAAGTGAATAAGTTGAAGGAAAATAGCTTTATCTACAACACCTTATACCCTGAATGGGTATTGAATCCCATGTTGGTTAAGAAGGAAAATTGAAAGTGGTGGACATATATTGATTACTCGGACTTGAATAAAGCATGCTCAAAGGACAGCTTCCTGCTACCCAAAATAGTCCAGTTGGTAGACGGAGCCAGTGGACATGAGTTGATTTCTTTTATGGATGCTTACTTCGACTATAACCAGATAGCGATGCATGCTTCAGATCAAGAACACACGAGTTTTATAACTGAGTTGGGACAATTCTGCTATCAAGTAATCCCATTCGGTTTGAAGAACGTTGGAGCTACCCATCAAAGATTTGTGAATTCCATGTTCAAGGGCCAAATTAGGTGGATAATGGAAGTTTATGTAGACGATATGCTTGTGAAGTTGCAGTTATCAACGAACTAGATGGAAGATATTTTGGAGATGTTCGATCTACTGTGAAGGTACAGGATGAAATTAAACTTATTGAAGTGTTTCTTTGGAGTAGCATTGGGCAAAGTCTTGGGATTTATGGTGAATTAGAGGGACATTGAGGTTAATCTGAGTCAAATTAACTCCTTGAGAGATGTAGCTGCCCTAAAGACAAGGAGGGAGGTTCAAAGCTTGAACGGGAAGGTTGTTATGCTAAGTCGGCTCATCTCAAAGGCAAATGTTAAATGCATACCATTCTTCGATGCCCTCTAAAAAGAGGAAGGAAATTTTGTATGGACGAAGAATGCCAAGATGCATTCTAGGAATTATCGAAGCGTATAGAAAGACCACCAGCCTATCTAAGCCTTTGGATGAAGAAGATTTGTTCATATATTTAGCAGTGCCTGCTCACACACTAAGTGCAGCATTGATACATGAGGAGGCAAGGATCCAAATGCCAGTATACTACATCAACAAGCGGTTTATCGAAGCAGAAAGGAACTATCCAAAGTTGGAAAAGGTTGCTTATTGCTTGTTGATTGTTTTGAGGAAGTTACGACCATACTTCCAAGTTAACCCAGAAAAGGTACCGATAGATCAGCCTTTAAGACAGGTATTGCACCTACTTGAGACTTTGGAAGAGTTATTGAAATGGGACATCGAAATGAGCCAGTATGATATCACTTATCATCCAAGAATGGTGATAAGAGGACAAGCATTATATGAGCTATTTGCTGAATTTACCATCCGAGATGGAGAATAGAAGATGAAATGGCCTCACTTTCAGAATGGAAATTATCTTAGATGGAGCTTCTAATGAACATAACTCTGCGACAAGAGTGGTACTCATAACCTCTAAAGGACGGACAGTTTTCTATGCATTTAAGGTAGAATTCTCCATGATGAACAACGAGGCCGAGTATGAAGTGTTAATAGTGGAGCTAAAGATAGCGAACGAACATGGGCAGAGGACGCTGCATGTATTCAGTGACTCCTAGTTTGTGGTCTGCTAGGTAAAAAAGGAATTCCAAGCATAGGGTGCGAGACTCACTTACCTGACAAGGATGCTAGAACTATTGAACAATATAGAGCATTGCACAATTACACACATTCCTAAAGAGGAGAATATAAAAGCCGATTCACTGGCTAAATTGGTCAGCTCTAGGGATGCGCGGTTGATGGGATTGGTTCCAATGGATGTTGACTAGATCTTGGAGGACAAAGAGCAAAATGAGTCATGGACGACTCCGATCAAGGACTATTTGCTAAAGTGAACTCTCTAGAAAGGATAAAACAAACAGTGGAAACATCTTCATAAAGTCCCATGATACATAATGTAAGAAGATGTGCTGTACCGAAGAGGTTTCTCAACTTCCGGCTTTGATGTGTAACCAAGAATGAGGTTAGAAAAATCCTCTTGGAAATTCATGAGGGTAGATGTGGTGATCACACCAGGGGGCAAACCTTAGCAAAAAAGATCATTTGCTACGAATACTTAAGGCTAACGGTAAACCCTGATGTTGTACACTAGAATGTATGATAGGTGTTATAGGTATGCAAAAATTCTGAAAGCCCCATCCACAGAGCTTACGCAAATGGTAGTCCATAGCCTTTTGTGGATTGGGGAATTGATTTAATCGACCTGATGTCGGTGTTGAAAGGAGGAGCTAAGTACGTTATCATTGCGGTGGATTACTTCACAAAGTGGGCTGAAGCGATATCGCTTGCCACAATCACAATGAGAAAAGTGATCAAATTTGCGATGAAGAATATTTTATGCAAAGTTGGAGTTCTCTAGAAAATTAGAACTGACAATGGATCTCAATTCGAGAGTATCGAGTTCAAAGATTTCTGCAACCGATAAAAAATTGAGAAAATCTTTTCGTAGTAGCACACCCACAGTGAATGAATTGGTGGAGGTAGTGAATAAAATCATTAAGTCCATCTTGAAGAAAAGTTTAACTAAAGCCAAAGGGAAATTGGGTCGATGAGCTTCCACTTGCACAGTAAGATTATAGGTCGACCCACATGTATACGACAAGGCATACTCCATTCACTCTTGCCTTTTGAGCTAAGGCTATGATTTGATAGAACTTGAAGTCCCTTCTCACTAAATAAAGCACCATAACCCAAGGTGAACGAGGAACTCTTTCTTGAGTTCCTCGACTTGGTTAATGAAAACGAGAAGAGGCTGAATTATGGGTAGCTGCTCCCCAGAAATGAGTAGCACGACATTTCAACAACAAGGTTTAGAGTCGTACCTTCAAAGTGAGGGACCTCATTCTAAAATAGGCCATTCCTAGTATGAGGGCACTTGGTCCGAATTGGGAAGGTCCCTATGCGATTGAACAAAAGCTTGGAGTTGGAACTTTCAAGCTAGCCACTATTGATGGGATCACGATCCCGTGGGCTTGAAATAGCAACCTCTTGCAATGTTATTTCACTTAGATTTATTTAATTTATTTTCTATAAATAAGCCACCTTAGTGAACTACGGATAGTGTAATAAAGTAGGACTTGCCATTTCTTTTGTGCATAAATAAAGCTAGCTTCTAGAACCGATGTTACTATGCTCTTGTAAGATAAACCTTATGTTGCATGATTAGCAGCGCAATCAGGTACCCTAAGATAGGTATTGAACAACTCCTTTGATCCATGATGGGATCAAAGGATTATAATTACAAGGATCGATTAGATGATTTGCCCATATCCCTCAATCTTGATTCTTGACAAATGCCCAAAAATAGGGAACGTCAATGAGGGATGCCCAGAGTTAGGCAACTGAAGCACACTTCCCTAAGATTGGAACTTTATACAACCGGGGCTTTCACAACCACGCTTGTGGCCTAACGAACATGCTCGATTGAGGATAAAAGAGGACAGTCGATGAATGTTCTTGATCAACACCTAGAGACAGGTGGGATCGAGAGCGGGAGCCCACAGATAGGCGCCCAAAAACACTGATTCTCAAAGATGGTCAGTGTATAATAGAATCTTCCATGACTACGTCTGCAACTCGGTTGTATATGCCCAACTAAGGGTAAAACGATAATGGTCAAGGAGCTATTTTGATCAATGCCCGGAGATTGAACTATTAACTAATACCAGAGACATGCAAGGTCAAGGACTAATGCCGAGAGATAAGCATCCAAGACACCGGATCCTAGATATAGGAATCAATGTATAACAAAATCTTTTGCAAGTTTGACCACACTTACGACTTGGCGGGACGCACCTAGTTGAGGATAAGTGAGTACGGTCGATGACTACACCGATAAAAGCCCAGAGACAGGCATGATCGATAATAGACATCCAGAGATTAATGTCAAAGTTATTATTTTCCGAAGATAGGAAATGGTGCAGGGTTAAATGCTTCTCCACACATAACCTAGTTTACGATCAAATGGAACTTGGCCGAGATTAAACAAGGTCGGTCATGGAGTTGACTATATAAGCAACAAGTTTTGTTTAGCCAAAAGAGGAATACTTTAGCAGCAGCAAACATAACTAAGTAATGAAATATAATTAAAGCAATCATAGGAATTTACTTAAATATGTAGAGTTGTAGTAAATAATAACATTGTATAGACACAAGCATGTATAATATAAGTAAATCAAATTACATGCAGCTATATTATATATAAAAGCAGTTGAATATAGGCAAGTAAAATAAAAGTGTAGGAATGTAATACGAACAAAGGTTGTACATATAAGACAATCTTTATTTACAGTCATTTTTTATATAAACCTATGTAGTTAAAGCCCTGCTAAAGCCCTATAAAATCCCCACTATTGCCCACAGCGCTCTTCAACCGCTATGTCTTTTCAATATAGCGCTACTAAACAGTAGATCCGCTTTAAGCCCTGCTATTTTCCGCTATACCCACTAAAGTATGGCTTTTTAGCACCTACTTTAGCAACAAGATTTTAAAAGGTTTGATTTGACTAACTTTCTTGTTAACCAAATCAATAAAGTTAGGGTAAAGATCTAATTTTAAGGCATGAGTGCACAATATAAGTTAGAAATCTATTGTCGTCACCAAATGTTGACTACTTAAATCATGATATTTTTCGGTTTTATTACATAAAATTAAACCATATTTCTTTTTCCTACACAATGATGTGAGAATGAAAATAAATTAATTTTAAATATTTGGTTTTATATATATGAAACTTTTTGCACCTCTCCTATTTTCTGCTACATCCTCGCTTTATTCCTGCTATAACCTTTTGCACCTCCAATGCTATGGAACCACTAAGCGCTTTAACTATATAGATACAAATGTAGCGAGGGTCGGTTCCACACAAACTCGACCTATGTGCAGAAAGGAACAAAATATATCAAAAGAAGTACAAAAGAAACTGCCTTCAAAACACGTCAAAACAAGCCAGATGTCTACTTTGCTTTCTTGAGTGCTTCCCAGCTTTCGAACCAGATCCATCGTGCTGCCTCTCTGAGCCTTCTTGCCTTTGGCCTTCCCCATCTCAAGAGTGCCACCTTCTGAATAAGCAGTTTCTCCCTCAGTTGTAATGGTGATGGGATCTTCGGGTTTGTCAACGAGAACATCGGAAGACTTGGAGGATCCGCTAACGTCGCTACCTTTTGGAGGTTTGATTTTGATTAGTGGAATTTTTGAAGTTGGGCTTGTTTTCTCTGAGCTAGCTAGTATTTCAGTTCTTGGCTCCTTTTTATCTTAATCATGCTAAGGTCGATCTTCAGTCTCGCCGCTATGGAAATCAAATTGGTTGGGCATGTAGCACTGATAATTGTGATGTCTTACTCTAGGGACTATGAGGCATCTTCCAATTCTTCCAGAGCCCCTATCTTTAGTGAATCAGGACCGAGGCCAGAACCGGAGGGAGGAATCAGAGCGATAAGTTCCATGGTGACAGTGGTTGACTCAATGAATTGGTCCCAAACCCTAAGTGATTGATGGCGGAGGAGGAGGAAGCAACAAATGCCCCGTGAGTTCACAAACAGTAAAGCAAAGGTTGGTGATGACCTTAGGCGAGAGCTGAAGCTTCTTGAATGCGGGAGAGATGAGAGAAATACATTTGCTGGTAAAAGCTCCTTGGATGAGAGACTTGGCAATCTCACTTTCTTCGATGGATGATTGAATGAGCTAAGAAATAGGAAGAGAAATGTAGGGCTCTTCAGTAGTCATGGCAGTAGTAGTAGGAGTCACAGTATGGGTGGCCATAGGACCGGTCCCCGTAGAAATTGGAGTCTCCATTGTAGGCTCTTTAGAATAAGGAATTGATGGTTCGGCTTGATCCAATGTAGTAGGCCGGTAGGAACCTCATCGAATGCTTTTCCTATAGCCGTGTCCTATTTAGTCAAGATCGCTTTGCCTTTCTCTAAGGCTATGATGTCATCTACATTTGAAAACTTGGCTTTAAGTTGATCTTCTGTTAAGCCTACACTAGATGTAGCTACATGGTGAACAATTTCTTCCTAAGCATCTACAAGAGTAATAGGATAACTATTTTCCAACCACTTTAGGTACTTATCTTCGAAAAGGTTTGCAAATAATTGCGGAAGGGTGGAGTTCATTTCTTCATTCTCCTTAGCCGCTTGGTCATTAAGTTCGTTTATTTCAACTATAGGCCCACCAAAATCGACCTGAAATTCTATCTTTGCCCCTGTTTTGGCCTTTAAGCTGGCCCTAAATTTCTCAACTTCCGCCTGAAGTGTTTGAAGTTCTGTATGTTTAGCTTCCAATGTTGAGTCCTAGGTCTAAAGCGCCTGTTCTTTCTCTTTAATTGCCTTTTTATTGGTCTTAATTTGAGTTGTATGCTCATCACTCTCTAGATGGGTCTTCTTAAATTGGTCATTTATTAGATTGAGGGCTTAAGTGTGTGCATGGGACATATCCTAGTTCAATGCTATAGAATCTTCTATCCAAATCTGAGACTCATCTCCTTGCTTCTTGAGTTTGGCTAACTCAGTTTTGCAGCCAGCTATTGTTTTTTCATGGGCCTTCCTCTCTGATTCGAAGGATTGAATGTCTATCTGGTTTATTCTCATCGAAGAGGGCAAAAGCTAGTTTCCTTCACTCGTAAAGTTGGTCTACAAGCTTGGTAACCCTCCATCTCTGCGGTTGGCCTCCTTACGAGGGATATCTTTGCTATTATGATTAAACTTCACCTTTGTTGGGAAAATTTTAGGGAAGGCGGCCTATATTTTGGTTGTCATGGCTGTGGATAGGCCTGAAAGAGGTGGTGGTGGAGCATGATGAGTAGAAACCTCCTGGATTTTTGAGAGGTTGATATAGTGGTGATTAGAGGTCGTGTCACCCAAAGTTGTTGAGGATGAGGCAAAGAGCGTGGTTGGGAAGAACCAATAGTAGGATCTTTATGGTCGTGTTAGTCATAATGTCTCTTCCCTTGATCGTGATGTTCCCTCTCCTTAGCTTGATGATTCTTATTGTCTTTATCCTCAAGGTATACCCTCTCCTTCCTCTTCAACCTTTCTTCCTCGGTTTCTCGATGAGTAGTGGAGTGGTGAGGATAAGGTTTTTAGGGTGGTTCCTCAGCTCACCGACACCAGAGTGTAGATAGTGAAAGCGGTCTCTTCCCATTGTATCCAAAATGAAAGAAAAAGGGTTGCAATAGTATCAAAACATCAAGGTAAATGTGAATGCAGGATATGGGAGCTTGTGATCTTAGTAGTGCGTGGTGTGGTGATATTTTCCTAAGTGTTCTACGGACCATGTTTGGAGGGTAGCAAACACAGAGTTTCATCTCCCTCTGCTAGGAGGTCCTCAGATGGAAAACTGAAACTCGAAGGATATTCTTTGAGGAGGTTGTCAATTAGGATGTCCAAATCCCTAAGTGAGCAGATGATGTTTTCTTAAGATCCTATATGAGCAATCGCCTTAGTAGCTGGTGTTGAACTCGGACCAGAAGATAACTGAGAGGAATTAATAATTAATCTCTTATGCCCGACAAAGTATGAACTTCAGTTCCTTAAGGGGTGGTTTCCCCATATAACTCATTTACATCAAAAGCTTCGTCGTTGTCGTCGTTTTCATTTCCCTCCCCGCCTTCATCTTCTCCTTCCTCTTTGTCCCCTTCTTTCGCTCTGTCCAGTCCTCTTATCCCTTCCCCTCTCTCCTTGTGCTCTTCCTCAATAATATTCTCTTGCATCATTCTACCTTGGCCTTCGTTGATGTTTTCTTTGCCCATGGGACTTTTATTACCTCCTTAATTGACATTGCCAGAGTAACGAGTGTGGGCAGAGGATGAAGCGAAAGCCCTAGTCTATTTTGGTGGAAGATTGAGAGGAACGATGAAGCTTTAGGATGCAGAATTCCTATTAAAAAAGTCTCTTGTTTGTAAGGAGATAGGTAGTAGTACGATGTCGAACATCGACTCTTTTCAGGGTCTCCAAGGTTCGGAAATGAATGTCGCTGCTATCTCGACTAGGAAGATCTATGGAGAGAATGGAGAAATTTTTAAATAATTGGATTGAGAGAATCAAAATGTGGAAAATAGTATTAGGGAAGAAGCCTTACATCCAAACAACCAGAATCAGTTGAAGCCGAAGGGACAACAGATAAAGAAGTACTCACGCTTGAAATATGAATGCTTGTTGTGGAGTGCCTCGATAACCTTGCATCAGCACTAAGCTTCGATGATCAATAAGGAAGGTGAGTTGACTCTCTTCCTGAAGTTTAGAAGTTGCATCGTTAAAGCTGCATCATAAATAGGATGTACATAGAATTGAGGAGGGCATATCCATTGGGGTGCACATGAGTTGGAGCCAAGCCGAGCCGAGCTAATTTCTTATAAAATGAATCGAATAAATTCATTAAAAGGAGGAATGGCTCCACCCAGCATATGTACTTATCACAAGCAGTTTACCCTTGAGGCGGATTGCGAGCCCGTTGATTGATCGTTTGAAGAATTACAATCACTTTTCAGAATTCCATGATGGTAGTAGATCATTCGGAGTTGCTCTGCAATTAATAAGGATAGTATTTGATTTGGAGGGTCATCCAGTACTCTTAGCCCAGCTTGTTCACTTAGGGGAGGAGACTGGTTTTGGAGAGGTACCACAGAACTATTTTCCCTTGAAGTTCAGCCATTACTGAATGTCTAGCTCCAGAAGTAGTAGATGTAGAAGCTTGAGTAGTAAAATAGCTAGCTTTGGGAAGAGTCGGAGGTTCAAAAACAAACTTGAAATGAGGCAATTGATGAGTCATTCTGGAATGGAAAGCTTAACAGTGAATAAGGTTAAGTATGTCTTATTTTGAATTCCTACTTTAATAAATGCCTATATGGCCGACATGTGGAATCCAATAGATGTCGACGTTTTTTGACCAATCAAATCCTAAACGTCGACCGGTGCAATTTGAAGTGTCAATCTATGCAATATACATCCTATGTACAAAGCACGGTGTACATAATACTCTATGTAGATAGCCCGCTTGAGTTGGCAAATGAACTCCATTCCACGATGGAACCATGTGTCGGATCTTAACAGTTATCGCGGAGTGAAATATAAGAGAACAACTATCTGGATTAACGTAGAGCCTTCTTTGAAAGAACATAGGATTATGTAGTAACTTGGAATATTGTACAGTATGGCTACTTGAGTCCCAAAGTGCATTCGATGAGACCATACGTCAAATTTTTCTCATCGAGATTCGAATGACAACTTATAATCGACAAGGCCATAATAAGGCATGCCCCTGCATCTTAAGCATGTAAAGATTCGGGACCATCATAAAAACGAAGGGTATCATGGAAATACTCAAAGCAGGAGCGATGGAAACCCAAAGCAAACACCGAGTTGGGGTGGAACGGTTAGAACTTGAATGTTTTTTGGTGCTAGCTCCGAGTCAAGCTTGGGTTTCTCCATAGGAAGACTTTGGTCTTGCAATCGCCAAGATCTCTAATGCAAATCGACAACAAATCAAAGCCCCATCCACTCTCCAACGATAGTTGAACCCCGACCATGATCAATGGGGATCACAACTACGGCCATGATGATGCCATGCCTCAACGACCTACCTCTATGCTTCAGATCTAGATTTGGATTTGAGAGAGAGAAAAGTTAGGGCCGAATTCTTTAGGAATGACAATGGTCATCGAGGTAGAGTGTAGCAATGGTGGTCTGGTGCTAAAGGAAAATTGTCAACGGTAGCCTAACGTGGTTGGGGTTGAAGGTGGTGGTTGTGATGCTTAGAATCGCAGTAGCAAGGAAGTATTTGGTGCCGAGTACAAGTGCTTAGTAAAAAAAGTGAGGTGAAAATCTCTAAGTCCCACCACTTATAGTGCTGAAATGGGGTGGCAACTCATTTTGGTATCAAAAGATTAAAAATAATAATAAAATAAATAAATTATTATAATAATAAGGAGAGAAGGAAGTCTCACATGGCCAAGGCGTGGAGCGATCTTTAGAGCTATGAAAATTTAGACCTTGGTGCGGAAAGAGGTTCACCAACTATATAAAGGGATTGAATGGATTCACTTGGAACAGAGATAACTCTTCAAAGTGATCCATGAATTGCAAATGGACTCATGCAAAGGACCATGTACTACTTTTTTTAATCCAAAGAATGCTTCGTTTTTAACAGAAGCATACTTTAGAGGGCAAGTGTTACCCATCATTTATAACAAGCGGCCTTCAAGTGAATCTGGACGTCAAGATGAAGACGAAGTTGTTCAAGAACTCGGAGGCAAGCTCAAGATGGTCTTCGAAGAAAACTTATGAAGTATAAAGTCCTAAGGTGGTAATGGAAAGTTGTCAGTATCGAGAGGTCCGCAAAAGGACTCGGTACTATAACTGGTGGACCTCATCCAGCTGAGAAGAGTTGGAATGAGATGGAAAGATACGAGATTCCTCTAAAGCATTAGTACAAGAGAGTTTCTCTTCTATCGAAGACAAAGCTCCAGTGAAGCAGCTGAGGACTTTGAAGGATGACATTGTATTCAGAAGTCATGATGCGGATGGGATTAAACCACCTACGCTCAATCCCTTAGTGATAACGGCTGTGAAGCAAAGCGACGTATGGAAGTAAAGGACTTAGAGAAGACTCTCTACATCAAGTCAATGGACACATAGCAACAACTGACTAAGACCTGTCTCGGTCGGCATAATAGGTTCCGTAAAGTTATAGATTCGAGGAAAGAGCCAGAGGATGTGAGGGCGGCCCCGGCTGAGTTAATCTACATCTCGGTCAGTCAGGACGATCCCACCCAGGTCTTGAAAATAGGGCCTCAACTCAACAAGAAGATAAAGAAGGAATTGACATGTTTTCTCCGAGCAAACCTGGATGTGTTTGCTTGGACACATTCTGACATGTATGGAGTATCACCGAAGATACCATGCCATGCATTGAATGTGAACCCCAAGTGTCTCCCTATGAAACAGAAGCAGTGCAGTCTGGGAAAGAGCGATTCACTGTTTTGAAAGAAGAGGTAGACATGATAAAAGCCAATGGCTTCATCTGTGATGCTGTATACCTGAAATGGGTATCCAACACCATCCTAGTCAAGAAGTCCAACGGAAAATGGAGGAAGTGCATCGACTATTTAGACCTGAAGAAAGCATGCCCGAAGGATAACTTCCTACTATCAAAGAACGACCAATTAGTAGATTCGACTGCTAACCATGAACTATTATCATTCATGGACACTTACTCTAACTATAATTAGTTTCTAATGCACACCCGGGACAAGGAACATACCAGTTTCATAATCGACCCAGGATTGCAATACTACGTCATTATACCATTTGGTCTGAAAAACGCTAGAGCCACCTACTAGAGACTAGTGAATTCGATGTTCAGAGATCAGATTGGACATTCGACGGAAGTCTATGTAGACGATATGTTGGTAAAGTCATAGCAATCGATGAACCATTTGGAGGACTTTTCAGAAATTTTTAGCATGCTCTTGAGAAACGGGATAAAGCTCAGCCCACTAAATGCTCATTTGAAATTGCATCCGGGAAGTTATTGGGTTTTATTGTGAATTCAAGAGGATTGAGGCAAATCTAGAGAAGACTGAAGCCTTGAGAAATATTAAAACCCCAAAGACGATAAAGGAGGGACAGAGTCTGAATAGGAATGTAGCTGCGCTAAGCCGATTCATCTCGAAGGCTACAGACAAATGCATACCGTTCTACAATGTCCTCAAAGTTAGAAAAATAAATTTTGCCTAGATGCAAGAATGCAAGGATGCATTCCAAGCCATGGTTGATCATCTGGAAAGGTCATCTGTCTTATATCAAAGATTTTGGAAGAAGAAGATTTATTTGTTTATATGCTAATATCTGTTCATGCTTTGAGTGATGCCCTAATACACAAAGAAACCAGAATCCATGGGCCGGTATACTATATCAGTAAGTAATTGACAGGGGCAGAAAGAAATTACCCAAAGTTGGAAAAGTTGGCCTACTGCTTGTTAGTAGCATCATCGAGACTCCACCACTACTTTCAAGCTCCTCCAGTTAAGGTACTGACTAATCAGCCCTTAACACAGGTCTTGCAGTAACCTGAGACTTCTGGGAGATTGCTAAAATAGAACATCGAACTGAATCAGTACGACATATCATATCATTCTAGGAGAGCCATCAAAGGCCAAGCATTGGCTGATTTTATTACCGAGTTCACCAATCGGGATGACGTGAGAGAAGAGGTTGTAGAGCGGAGTGCTAATGGAAGTTGTACATGGACGGAGCATCCAACAAAAGTTGCCCAGAGTTAAGAGTGGTTTTGATAACCCCTGAAGAATGATCGGTTTTCCATGCCCTAAATCTTGAGTTCCCCACAATGAATAATAAAGCCGAATATGAAGCGCTGATCATGAGACCCAAGATAGCGAAGGAATTGGGAGCTAAAGCTTTGCATATATATAGTGAATCTCAATTTGTCGTTTGCCAAGTGAGGAAGGAATTTCGGGCTACAGGAGCGGGACTAGCCCCTTATCTAACAAGGATTCTAGAACTGCTCAATGATTTTGAGTATTACATGATAACGCATATCTCCAGTAAGGAAAACACAAAAGTTGATTCTCTAGCCAAGCTGGCTAGCTCCTGGGATGCTCAACTCATGAGTTTAGTTCCAATGGAGGTATTATCAACTCTGAGCATCGACCAAATGGATGTCAGTTGGATATTAAAGGTTGAATAGGAGAGAGAATCGTGGATGACTCCGATTAAGGAGTATCTACTGAAGAGGGTCCTTCTAGATGGAAGAAGCGAACCAAGAAAAATCCTATGCCAGGCTCCATGATTTACTGTTCAAGATGGGGTATTATATATATATAAGAGGGTTCTATGTTCCCCTACTACGGTGTGTCACCAACTAAGAAGCCAAGAAGATCCTTGTGAATATACACGAAGGAGCTTGTGGAGATCACTCTAGAGGGAAAACATTGGCAAAGAAGATTCTCCACTATGGATATTTTTGGCCAATTGTTAATAGAAATGTAGCCAATTACACTAGGAGGTGTGATCGATGCCAAAGATTCACAAAATATCCTAGAGCCCCCTTATGAAGATTACACACAACCAATGGCCATTTGCAGTATGGGAATCGACATTATTGGTGTGACACTGATGTCAAAGATCGGAGCCAAGTACGCCATTATTGTGGTTGATTATTTCATGAAATGGGTTGAGGCAGAACCACTCACCACGATCACTGGATGATCTACTCTCACAATATGAGTAGAAATGTGGAAAGGAAGCAAGAATAAAATCCAGATAAGTGCTATGCCAAATTGTAACAACCCGTATATTTGGATCATTTAGATTGACGATAATCCACACATGTCAACTTAAATAGTACAAAACATGAATCATTAATGGAGTATATGTATATAAATGAGAATCATCACAGAATCACAGAAAATACATCATAACAGAATAGTGCAGCGGAATTACAACATAGTCATAAGAGTAGTTCATGAAGCTACCCATAAATACAACAATGTCTCAAAATAAAATGAAATAGAACAACATAGATGTCCAATAGTGTCCAAATAGAAAGAGTAATACAGATAAAGTGGAGATAATGATAGTCTTTGGTCTTCAGCTCCAAGTAGAACAACAACAGAAATCTTCAGTCTGATCCGAGCATAAGCACAAACAAACACTCGAATCAGGACATATATTCTTATACAGATAATATAATTCGAAATTGGAAATAACAATAACTCAAAGATGAATGGAATAAACATCTTGCAGGATCCGTTAAACTATTTATACATAGTAGTGTACGATAAGTAGATAATGTATAACAGTAAAGTAAAATATCAAGATAGTGTTAAGGCGTCACCATTATTCCCCTTTACACATTTTATATAAGCATCATAGTCTATACAGCACTGTAAACTCCACCGTAAACTAGTGGGCTATCAGGGAGTACTCCATAGGTATAATACAAACAAATTCGTAGTGGTCGCGTATAGGGATACAAGTATGACAAGGCACATGAGGCAATACCCAAGGTAGTGAAACTACCGTTTGCCTGATCCGGACTGGTGAGAACGCATCGCTGCAACGACCGCAACACCGCAAAACAACACTCCCAATTCAAGGGTGCGCACCAATCAATAACCAGTAATGAGTAGTTTACGAAGAAGTGTGTTCGCTCGAGGTAGCTAACCTCATTTGGCCCGGCACGACTCCTGTTTTTGTCATTTCCAATTTGACACAAGTGTCAAGGCTATCCATTATCGTTCACTTTCTTCAATCATCTATGTACGTCATTCCAACCACTTCATTCTGGATAACACTCCACGCATAGTTATTAAAGTGGTTTTCGGTTTAGACAGTGAGTATGTCCCTAACCGATTCCGGTCTCTTTAATAACTTTCGTAATTATAACACCGATTGGTCGTTTAATATATTTCAAAACCAAATCAATTTCAATTTAAATTAGAATTTGTAAACCAACATTTCATTTGTCTTCCTAAATCAATTTCCATAATTTACGTTCAAACTTCCAAATTCATAATTTCAAAACGCTATGATTCAACTTAAATTTCATTTAAAACGATTTAAATATTGATTTAAATTCGTATATAAGTTTCATTCAGAAATCATTTAAATTAATCTAATTTAATACTCAAATCAATTTAAATTCATTGATCGACTTTATTCAATGTTCATTAAGTAAATTTATCATTTAAACAATTTCTATTTAACTTCCAATTCATTAAATCAATTACTTAAGTTCAACTTCATTTTATCAAAACTTCAAATTGAATTAAATTAGATTCGTCAAATCAAATTCTTTAAATTACAAGTCTCGTATTAATTTCCATCAATCACATTTTATTTCTATTAAATAAATTCAATTTCACTTATTTACTTATTTGATTTAAACAATTTTCAAAACTTAATTATTAAGAAACTCAATTTCACTTATTAAAGAAATTCAATTTCACTTATTACGAAGTTCAATTTCATTTATTAAGAATTCCATTTCACTTAATTATTAAATAATTCAATCTTATTTAATTATCAAATAATTTCAAAAACTTAAATTTTTAAATAATTCCAAAACTCAATTATGTATTAAATTCAAAACAACGTTCTTTCATCAACTATTATGTTAGTATTTCGTTTCAGCTTATTAAATATTAACATTTCCTTCTTAAAATTTCAAATTCCAACTTCATTTTAGAAACTTATCGTTTATTCAAATAAAGTCTTTATTTTATTTTTAAATCAAACTATTGACCAATCGGGTTTTATTTTAATTATCTATCCTAAGTCAAGGTTTATTTGGGTATTTATCATTTCAACCCGATTGCATTTCAATAAAAAAAACTTAGCAAAGGGAACTTGTAGTGTGATAACTGGGATGTTGTCAAAATAAATAAAGAAGTAATAGCAACCATCAATAACAATCCAATAATTTATTTAAATAATTTTGAAATAATCGTATTAATTTACATTTGTTGTTTATGCAAATTAATATAATTATTTCTAGAATCTACACTATCATTTCATGTAGACTAAAGATTTTTACATTACGGTTTTCACTTGATGTCTATTATTCAATTTTATACTACATAAATTTATACAACATACATTCAATGGTTCAAGGTGTAATTTACACTATTTCTACGTGTCGGTTTATTTAACATTTAAAGGGGTCAAATTTAACTAATCAATATTCAGCGTATAAATCCATTTTAAATTTTTTAACTATCCTATATCAAATTCAGCTTGCATATTATTTATCAATTTAACAATAACAATTAAAATCCAACATAAAAATCAGTTATAAACCAAACTTGTATAAGAATATAAGTCGTGAAAATTTATTTCACCTTTCGTGGTTAAAGGAATTGACACGAGGCACGGAGAAGTACGAATGTAGTCGGTACAACACGAACAAACGGACACTGAAATTATCGACAAAAGAAAGCCGATATTAATTCAATGAACGTTCATATATAATTTATAAAATTATATAGATGCGCTTACCGATGACGGAGAAAAGAACGAAAGCTGAGAAAACGATGCTGCTGCAAAAAGGAACTCAATCGGTTGCTGCAACAACAGAGAAAAGAAAGGTGGTTACTATTTATTCAGTAACAACATATACACACTGCGTATATTCTCTTCTGCAAATTAACACAGTACACTTCCTTTATTATAAAGCAAACTGTTCACTTTCAAATTGAAAGCAACACTATACACTCTTTTTTTTAAAGAACCGAGACCTTTTCTTCTTGTAACACAGAACCCAACTTCTTCACAATGGACTCAAACACACCCTTGCGCCCATATACACACGCACATGACAGGCACACAACATACACAGCTCCAAACATATGCATGCACACGGCGAGGTCAGGGATTGGGGTAGTGATGTGCTGCGAGGCAAGGAACGGCTGGAGTGCGGCGGCGCATCGGGTCTGGGAAGGGAAGGTTGCGCGCGTCTGGTCGAAGTGGGTGGAAGTGACGCGCAGGTGGCTGAGGAGGGCGACGGAGTGAGGTGGTGCGCGCTGGGGTCGGGGAGGTGGTGCGGGTCCAGGTCAAGGAGTGGTGGAGCTGGGTTCGGCGTGGGCTTCGAGGAGGCTGGGAGGGTGGTGGGTTCCGAGTGCGAATGGGCTGGGGAAGTGGCGAACGGCGCTGGAGTGTGTGTCTGGGCGAGGTGGGGATGTGTGTTGGTGGAGTGGAGTGACGTGCAGCTGAGGTGGCGGCCGCAAGGGAGGGGTGAATCTGGAGGATTTGCAGTTAATTAGGTGGAGGTGACGCGGTGTGCTTGCGATGGCCGGAGGGTGGACTTTCGGCTGGAGGTGATGGGTCGGACGGTGGGGCAAAATGAAGGGGAAGGTGGACGTTGGGCGTGGGGCTGAGGTGAAGGAGGAGTTTACATTTTCTTTTGCAAATTTTAAATGGTGAAGGAAATAAAATAAAAGAGAGAAGAGGATCTGAGATGAAGAGAAGAGAAGAGTGTACCTGTAGACGTTTAGGAGAGAATGAAATGAATTGAACAGTGAAGATAATGAAATGATATGTTTGTTTATTTTAATTTTATAAATTTACAGCAATAAATTTCAGCTTAGAACTACGAAAAGCCACACACATTTCCAAGTTAAACCCATCTTCCAACTACCGCATTTATTTCTACCAGCTGTGATTTTTATTTTCAATTTTTTTTTGAATGTATACGGCTGAATATTTCTGTGCTGAAAATGATTTAACTGGTCCACCCGGAATGGTTAAACCAACGTGACGCTATACGTCGGACTCCGATTCGCACGAATAAATATAACGTTTTGACCAGCGCGACGAGGCGCTTCCAACGGTACACAGATAATTGTGGTACGATTGAATTATAAAAATTCAGATTTTATGCTAGCGAGAAAATGCAAGAAAAACACAGAAAAATAAGATCGGCAGAGCTAAAGAAGTCCGAATTTGGAAAACGAAAAATGGCGTCTTGCTCAGAAGATGATTTACAATTTTTCTATGTAAAAATATTTAAGTTCGGAAGATATAATTTACACACTTTAAAATGAACTGATATACAATAAAACACGAACGAAATTTACTGCGATATTTTACGACGAAACTTTACCCATATCCAGAACTTACTGGACGCATCTTATAAACGAAGTTTGGATATTAATTGAGATCGTATATAAATTTCAAATTTTATATTAAATAATGGATTTAAAATCTTAAATCGGGTCGGAAATTCAGGGTTGTTACAATCTCATCCACACAAAACTTTTCGTCCTCGAAAAGGAACGAGACGAGAGAAGTAGGAATGAAGTAAGCAGAAAAGTTAAGATAGATTTAAGAAAATTGAATTATACCTGAAATTAGTAGTTCGGGGTTTGAATCCCGAATACTATCCTCAGTTTCCCATGTGCAATCTCGCTCATCTGTACTCCACTGTACTTTGACAAGATTTATCGACTTCCTTCTAAGTTGTTTTGTCTCACGATCGACTATCCGATGTGGCTTTCGCTCAATAGTCAAGTCAGACTCAATAACTAACTCTTCCAACTGAGCAGTAGGAATGGTCATAGATGGATCGTGTGCAACTTTGCGAAGATGTGAGACACAACACCAGAACTTTCATTTTGTAACGGTTATAACCGTTGGTAATCTAATTCCCAACGGTTATAACCGTTGGTAGCAGGTATGTTACAATTTTTTTTTTACATATTTTGTGACGGTTATAACCGTTGGGAATTTTGGTCATTCCCAACGGTTATAACCATTGGGAATTTTGGAACTTTCCAACGGTTATAACCGTTGGTAATTTTGGTCATTCCTAACGGTTATAACCGTTGGAAATGACCAAAATTCCCAACCGTTATAACCGTTAATAATTACTTCACATTCCCAACGGTTATAACCGTTGGGAATATTTTAGTTTCCAACGGTTATAAGCGTTAGGAATTCCTTGTATAAGTAAATAGCAAAATTACCAACACTTATAAGTGTTACAAATTTGGTATAGCAGAACCATATCTTATTCAGCATCTAATAGTATTTCATTCAGCTATATCCTTACGAATATATAACAATAGAAAACACAAAACTAAAATTCAAAACTAACATATCATCGAATTGTTAAAAAGCATCAACCGTACAAAATAGTACATACCAAATTCTACAAAGTTCATGGTGACAACTTCAAATTTCACTACTACAACATATCTAGAAGCTTACAAACAACGAATACGACACTCCGGCCAAACTACAAAACCACCATTAACACTAGCTTCTGATTTTTGCCTCTCTTCTGCTGCTTCTATTAAAGCCTGAATATTAAAAACGAATTGAAATAAAAATTCATGAGTATGTTATAATGTCAACTCTACGAAAGGTTCGGTTTTAATAACTTGTACATATTAAAGACAAGGTTTGCATATAGAGACCGCTTAACTGAAACGAACAACTCCTATTTGGATCCACATCTTCATCTACTATTCAGTGGATGGTCCTATGTACTGTTCAACTAAAACCCTCAGTAAGATCAAAATCTCATTGACATCATTAACCATTACAACAATAAATTAATATAAAAACCATCTTCAACAGTTGATTTCAAACTCACAAAAATTTGAGATTATAACTCTTGATCAAGCAATTTCCATGGTTTGTTTTGGAAACCTTTTAAACATCCCATGCTTAGGCCATTTTTAAACAAATGCTAAAGTGTGTTAAACATGCAGCATATAGGTGCATGTTTGACAAACATGTGTGTTATGAACGTTTATGAAATCACCATTGTTGGATGTTTGTTAAACATGGGCGCAACTTTTTTAAGAAACATCCTATTGTGAGTGCCTGTACACTTACAGATTTGTAGTTATTCAGCTGAATTTTTGTATGGATTACCTTCTGAAATCATGTGTTTGGAATGGGGTTTGAGGGTGTAAAATTCAAAATTTCTGGCTTCTAACCTACCTCGTTTGTTGGAGATGCTGCAGAAATTCGTAAACTGACCACAAATATCATTGTACAAACTTAACACATGCAAAGGCATAACTACAAGTGTAGAAAGTGTGATGCACGACATAAACTAAACTACTCAGCAATTTATTGTTTTGTTCTCTTGAGAATATGTGTAACGAACCACTATTTTGGACCATTCAAATCGACAATAATCCACACATGTCAGACTTGAATAATTCAAAATAATAGATTGTTAATTTAAATTTTGCAAAACTTAGCATATAAAGTAAATAAAATAATCACAGATCACAGACACAGAGTAATATAACAATAATGCAGCGGAAACAAAAGAATAGTAGTTCATGAAGCTACTATATATATATATATAAACCAGAGTTATACAGGATACAACAGAAGTCTCGAATACAATAGTCGAATACAATATCAGAATACATCACTAGAATAAACGGAATATCTGAAAGCTGGATAGATAGCTGGATCTCCAAGTGAAGCTCCAACTCCAAAGGTGAGTCTCAAATACTGGTACACTCAGTCTGACCCGAGCGTAAAGAAAACACAAGACACTCGAGTCAGGATTAACATTCTTATATCAATAAATCCAACTCAAGTGAAATAACGACTGAAATACAAGTGACTCAAAGGATGTTTGGGATAACCATCCTCTAAGGATCCATTAAACTATATATATACAGTAGAATACGCTAAGTAGATAATGTCTAATCAGTAAAGTACGATATCAAAATAGCGTTAAGTCATGGCCCATTCCACCCTTAACACATTTTTATTCCCAAGAGCATATACAAGACCGTAGTTTCCCCAAAACCAGAAGTCACCAGAGGGCAATCCATATACTAAAGGTACAAACCAAAATCGTAGTGGTCGCGAATAGGATAATCAGTATGACAAGGTACATGAGACAATACCAACTAGGATACTAGTAGTTGCGTGATCCGGACTGACGTTGGGCATAGCAGCTACTACCCCAACACCGCGAAACAACACTCCCATAATCAAGGGGTGCACCCAAATCGAATCACATAAGTAATAGATAAGGTATCGAAGAAGTGTGTCCGCTAGAGATGGCGATCCTCAATGGCATGGCGCGGCTCCTGTTTTAGTCATGTCAGGGGTCATCCAAAATTGTTCTCTTTCTTCAGTCAACGCGTTCATCAAAACCATCCACTTCGTTCTGGATCAACACTCCGCGTATATTAGTTATTAAAGTTGTTTCGGTATCGACAGAGAGTATGTCCATATCCAATCCCGGTCTCTTTAATAACTACGTATTATTACACCGATGGTCATTTAATAAAATTTCAAAATAGTTATATTTCAAAACCGACATATCATGCCATTTCAAAACCATATCAATACTATATCACTTTCACTTCAAATAAATCCATTTCCAAAATCATCACTTTCCAAAGTTATATCGCTTTCGAAATCATAAGTCTTTTAAAATCATAACACTTTGGAAATCAAAACTTGAAATTCATAACACTTTGAAATCCTAACACTTTCCTTTTAAACAGTTTAGATATTAAAATTTGTATATATAGAAAAATAGTTTATTAAATAAAATAGTTTATATAAAATAGTTATAAGTTAAAATAAAATAATTTATATTGAAAAGGATTTATATTAAAATAATTTATATTAAAATTTATAAAGTAAAATATAAATAGTTTTAGATATAGGTTAAATACTTTATATAAAAATAGCTTCCTTAAATTTCACAAATCAATTCACATAAACTTGAATTCCAAAAATAAAATTTAATTAAATCTCAAATCATCAATTTCAATTCAATTTAGTTTCTCAATAAACCATTTTAAATTATCGATTTCAAATGCCTATTTGAACCATAAAAAAACCATTTCAATTTCAATATATTTCAAAGTTTAAATATTCGACATTTCTAAACTAAATTCGATAATTCAATTTATGTCCCAATTTAATTTCATTACATTTAGTTTCAGAAATATTTCTTTAATCATTTCAAAACATCAAAATACAACTTCAATTTACAAATTTATATAGACAAAATATCCCATTTAAATTTATATAAGTTTGAAATATTCATTTGAGCCACTTCTTAATTAATTCAAGTTATAAAACATATCTTAAAATTTCAAATTTAATAGGTTTCAAATCAACTTATTTAAGTATAATTCTTAAATAATTAAGAATTCCAAATCAATTCAAATTTATCTTTCAACCTGAAACATTATAAATTCTATATTTAAAAATATAAATTTTACATAAATACATAAACATATTTCATATTGATTCAAATCAACTTTATTAAATCAACTTTAATAAATCTTTAAAATCATTATTTATTAAAACCATATATTTCTTTCAAAACCGTAGAAATGTTTTTCAAAGCATTTATATATAGACCAACGGTGTCTGTATATAATTTTTTATCCTATGGTCAAGTGATACGGATATTTATCATTTCAATCCGCAATTTAAAATATATTCGGGTATATATCTTTTCAACCCGAAATCCCAAATTCAATTTAATTTGAAAATCGCCTGGGTTTATCATTTCAACCCATAGCGATTTTCTCCTATTCTAAAGTCCGTTCGGGTATGTATCATTTCAACCCATAGTGATTCTATACTAACAGGGAACTTGCAGAGTGATAACAGATATGATAATAATATAACAACGGTAACAGGCATATATCATCAGTATAAATAACAGATAAGGGTGTCATATGTCATAGGTGAACAGATACAGATGATGGCATATATATTTCAATATAAATAACAGATAATGATGTCAGGTGTCACAGGTGAACAGATACAGATGATGGCATAGATATAGCAATATAAATAACAGATAATGATGCCAGGTGTCACAGGTGAACAGATACAGACGATGGCATAGATATAGCAATATAAATAACTAACAGCAGCATATTTCAATTGTCGTTTCAATTGAAATCAAATTTAATAAATATAAGAACCTAAATCGTGAGTGATTGCTCACCTTTCGAGGCTAGAGATATGAACGGAATGGAAGCGAATTGTGGATCCAAACACGAATTCCAAAACAATGTTAGGCGGACACGATTCAGTGAAGCAAACCGGCACGACGGACAAAGCTGATAAATAAGAATCGATGAGGAACGAATTAGAATCAATTAGCTTGATATAATTTTTAAACAAGATGATATTATATTATTATTTTTCTTAAACCCAATATTCAATTTTTATAATACAAATACACCTTTAAATCAATCTTAATTTTAAACATATATATATTGAAATCAAAATCTATATATAAATAAATTTCAAAATCATTATTTCAAAAATACAAACACTTACAAATCAAAGGTGTATATATTATAATAAAAATCAATACTTTATACATACAATATATGACCCCTATATTATCAAACCTGATACACTTTTACACATATATATACATATTTATATTTAAAAACAACCCTTACGCTATTATACACATTCATACACCTTTAACAATACTTATAAATAAAGTAGAACAGAGCCTATACAACCTAAGTGTACACAACTGGGTACACTTACCCATATATAAAGCAAAACAGAGCATAGCATGTCCTAACTTAGTAAACAATGTATAAGCAGCTTTTATAAACTATATACAATTGTATAATTAACATGGTATAAAATTATCAAAACAAAAATCTATGAAACCAAGACTTAAGTAGGTTCACATCGTATAAGAATTCAACTAGCCAACTACACTACACATCCAACTAAAATTTCTATGCATAATTTACACAATATATGTTGAAATAATTACAGATATATACATACTCAGCCGTATCCTTATATATATAAGACTAATATACATAAAAATATATATATATATATATATAAATATATATAACAACACACACAATACTCCATTTCAATCTAGTATACTGTAATATATATAGAAGTACATACGAACAAGACAACTAGACTTACATATATGATGAAAACACTTTACATAAAAGAAGTCTGCAGCATAAGTTATAAAGTGAACTAATATTCAAAATGGACTTACAGAGAATATAACATATACACTCTTAGATCAAATATATATACTAATTGTAATATATAAACAGAGCACTGTAAGCAAATATATATAAAACCAATCTCATCATACTACTTTAAACAACAAATAAAACATATACACTCATATAAATGGTTTGACAGCATAGACCTATATATATACACCATACTAATAATATATATAACATATAATTTTTATAATAAAATTTTATATGTACTTACAAAATAAAGAGGAGAGGGAGAGATATGCAGGCGAGTAAAGAGGAAGGGAAGGCGAAGAAGTAGGCATCTCTGTAGAGAGGAAGGCAGACGCGGGTGCTTGGGCTGAGCAGTAGCCAAGAAGGCCGGAGGCGCTGGGTTCTGGCGACTGAGGCTGTCGAGGGAGAGGGTGGTCGAACTGGGAAGGTGGGCTATGGCCGATGCTTGCGGTGTGGAGGGCTCGCAGCATGGTGGAGGATGCCGTGAGTGTAAGAGTTTGGTTGATGCGGGAGAGGATGTGTTAGGCAGATGCTCGACTTAAGCTGGTGGGGAACAGAGGAAGGCGGTCACGCATGCCATTGAAGAGGTAGAACAACTGGATCTTCAAACAAAAGGAAATGAACAGGTTCTAAAGCAAGAAAATATATGTAGGCTTGGTATAAAAAAAATAACAATTCTTTTGAAGAAAACAGTGAACCAAAAGGAATTGAAAGGACAGAAGAGAATATAAGTTATCAATGGGAAAGGAAAGGTCAGGCATGAATTTAGGTAAAATAATTCGAAGCAATTAATTGTTACTTCGGTGACACGGCTGAGATTTGAAAGGCAATAGAAAACAAAAGGTCATGAATCTGGTACCGATACGGTTACCGGTTTCGCGGATTCCGCTGTGTAGCGGACTTCAAAATACAGAATTGAATGTACCACAGAGATCAGCATGACGAGACGGTCAAAACGGCATACAGATATCAGTGGTATGATTGAATTATAAAAATTCGAATTTTCTAATAGCGGAAAATGCAAGAAAAACGCTGAAAAATAAGATCGACGGAGCCAAAGATGTCCGAATTTGGAAAAAGTAAAAACTGACATCTTGCTCAGAAGATGGTTTAGAATTTTTCTATGTAAAAATATTTTGGTTACGGAAACATTTTATTTTCATTGCTTTTTAACTGATTAAATTGAAGTAAATTTACGCGCGAAATAAATTTTCATATTTTCGGACGAAAATTTACCAGTTGCTATGTTTAATTAGACGCATTCCAAATATCAAATTTATATTTCAAAATTTTATCGTTTAAAATTTCCTAAAATTTCAATTAATAACGTTATTAAAACCGGTTAAGTTTTACGGGTCGTTACATTCTCCCCCACTCAAAACTTTTCGTTCCCGAAAAGGAAGGAGGTAGGAGAATAGAAACAACCAAAAAGAAAATAGATTGGAATACAAGTAAAACAATCAATTCAAACCATATAAATTTCAATTTAAATTAATTAATATTTAACAATTTGGTTAAATCCTTTTAGTTCACTTAAGTTAAATTAATCTATCTATTTCTAAATTCATTATCTTATTATCTAGTCATCTTCAATTAACAATTTCTAAATCATCAATTTGTATAATCATTTATTATACTCATATTTTATTCAACAAATTTAATTCTTTTATTCCAAATTATTATTAAATTTGTTCCACGTAATATATTTTATCACATATATTTAAATCATATAAATTAATTTAAACCATATAAATTTCAATTTAAATTAATTTATATTCATTAATTGATTTTAAATTCAAGGTATTTCCATAAGTTGATCTAATTTCAATTTATTAATTCCTTCAAAACAAATTTATTTTTCAATTATCTTATTATTCTATTTATCTCTATTAACATTTTATAATTAAAATTTAAGTGTATAACATTTATTATAACCACTCAAATTTTATTTATGAAATCATTTTATATTGTATATTATCCAATTACATTTTAACTTCTGAATAATTTAGGTAAGTTATATTGAAATGCAATTTAGTACTATATAAATAAAATCTTTAAATTCAATTATCTCAAGTTTAAATATTTATCCAAAAATTTTGACTTCAGTTTATAATTGAAATCATCTTTAAATCATAAACTTAAGAATTTAAATCTCCGATTTACTTCAACAATTTTGAGATAAATATATATAGTATATATCAGATCAAAATTTTATCTGTATATATATAATAAATCAAGCCATACCACAGAAATTCAAATCAAATTAAATTTCCAAACCTTTTAGAGATAATTATGTGTATACTATATATATTAATCCAAATTAAATTTAAAATAATATACCCATATATATAATTCGAATCAAAATATTTTTCCAAAACAAAACCGTAGCAAAGCTACAGAATGGTCTCTCCACTTCGAAACTCGAAAATGAATGTCGATGACGCTGCAGTCATTATCGAAATTATTTTCCAGCGACAAAAGAGAAGAGTACTGATTTCAACATTTTAAAATCTTTGAAAACGGTTTCTATTCGAAAATACCTTTAATAATATACACTTTAAAACCAAAGTTGAAATCACCGGAAATCAAATTCTCAAATTCCTGATTTTTAAAATTTATTTCGATTCCAAATCAATTTATAAACCATGTTTATAAATTCATTTAAAACAATAAATGATAATCAAATATTATCATTCAACAACCAATTTAATTAACTATTTAATTCCAGAAATTCCTATACTTATATATATATAATATAATCATACGAATCTATTCAATTTACCAAATTTGAAATAATATTGTGTCAGTTTGCTCTATTCAAGTGTTTTGGAAATCCTATCGATAGCGTTGATCAGACGAATCGATCGAAAACCCAAATCAACATCAACAACTCAAACAACACAATATATAAAACATTTTAATATTAATTACAAATACACTCCCTCACTCGGATATCCTCGAATGGATTTTAAAACAAAGATAGAGATTCGGATTAGAGAAACCCTAACTAAAAGAATTCAACTAAAAGGTACACCCGATAGGGAGATAAGATAATTGAGGTTTCAAACAGAAGATGGACAAACTTATACTTTTTAATCTCTTTTATTTGCTAATCTTATTGGAAATCATGTAAAGACAATTCTTACTATCTTTGTAGCTCCAGAATGTTTCAGTTTATGTTCCTACCTATTATCTGGATATACCAAGAGAGATGTACGGTCTAATGAGGCTACTACGAAATAAATCGCGGGTAACCTTAACCGGGTCAACCGTGATTCCAAGAATAAATTCGATGTAGAATTTTACGACAAATCGACATTCGATCGCCAAAGATAGAATTCGGGTATAACAAAAGATAACAGCATCGTAAACCGAGGATATAGAAATCTTCGGTGAATCAATCCTGGTTGTACAGATATTGGCGAGGCCTCCGATTTATTATAGAGATCATTTGAAGTGGAGTTATGGGATACTCCAGAATTAAAAAGACACGAATAGGGGAGACACGAATGGACTTTGGAACCGAAGGGAACGTTCCAAAATTCAAAGAAACCGAGTCAAAGAAGAAGGAATTCAAGCTCGAACGAACGTGATTCTGTAATTGAATTCACTACATATGCTGAGTTTTGCCTAAAACCAAAGCTCTGATACCACTTGTAACGACCCACTATTTTGGACCATTCAAATCGACAATAATCCACACATGTCAGACTTGAATAATTCAAAATAATAGATTGTTAATTTAAATTTTGCAAAACTTAGCATATACAGTAAATAAAATAATCACAGACACAGAGTAATATAACAATAATGCAGCGGAAACAAAAGAATAGTAGTTCATGAAGCTACTATATATATATAAACCAGAGTTATACAGGATACAACAGAAGTCTCGAATACAATAGTCAAATACAATATCATAATACATCACTAGAATAAACGGAATATCTGAAAGCTGGATAGATAGCTGGATCTCCAAGTGAAGCTCCAACTCCAAAGGTGAGTCTCAAATACTGGTACACTCAGTCTGACCCGAGCGTAAAGAAAACACAAGACACTCGAGTCAGGATTAACATTCTTATATCAATAAATCCAACTCAAGTGAAATAACGACTGAAATACAAGTGACTCAAAGGATGTTTGGGATTACCATCCTCTAAGGATCCATTAAACTATCTATATATACAGTAGAATACGCTAAGTAGATAATGTCTAATCAGTAAAGTACGATATCAAAATAGCGTTAAGTCATGGCCCATTCCACCCTTAACACATTTTTATTCCCAAGAGCATATACAAGACCGTAGTTTCCCCAAAACCGGAAGTCACCAGAGGGAAATCCATATACTAAAGGTACAAACCAAAATCGTAGTGGTCGCGAATAGGATAATCAGTATGACAAGGTACATGAGGCAATACCAACTAGGATACTAGTAGTTGCGTGATCCGGACTGATGTTGGGCATAGCAGCTACTACCCCAACACCGCGAAACAACACTCCCATAATCGAGGGGTGCACCCAAATCGAATCACATAAGTAATAGATAAGGTATCGAAGAACTGTGTCCGCTAGAGATGGCGATCCTCAATGGCCCGGCGCGGCTCCTGTTTTAGTCATATCAAGGGTCATCCAAAATCGTTCTCTTTCTTCAGTCAACACGTTCATCAAAACCATCCACTTTGTTCTGGATCAACACTCCGCGTATATTAGTTATTAAAGTGGTTTCGGTATCGATAGAGAGTATGTCCATATCCGATCCCGGTCTCTTTAATAACTACGTATTATTACACCGATGGTCATTTAATAAAATTTCAAAATAGTTATATTTCAAAACCGACATATCATGCAATTTCAAAACCATATCAATACTATATCACTTTCACTTCAAATAAATCCATTTCCAAAATCATCACTTTCCAAAGTTATATCGCTTTCGAAATCATAAGTCTTTTAAAATCATAACACTTTGGAAATCAAAACTTGAAATTCATAACACTTTGAAATCCTAACACTTTCCTTTTAAACAGTTTAGATATTAAAATTTGTATATATAGAAAAATAGTTTATTAAATAAAATAGTTTATATAAAATAGTTATAAGTTAAAATAAAATAATTTATATTGAAAAGGATTTATATTAAAATAATTTATATTAAAATTTATAAAGTAAAATATAAATAGTTTTAGATATAGGTTAAATACTTTATATAAAAATAGCTTCCTTAAATTTCACAAATCAATTCACATAAACTCGAATTCCAAAATTAAAATTTAATTAAATCTCAAATCATCAATTTCAATTCAATTTAGTTTCTCAATAAACCATTTTAAATTATCGATTTCAAATGCCTATTTGAACCATAAATAAACCATTTCAATTTCAATATATTTCAAAGTTTAAATATTCGACATTTCTAAACTAAATTCGATAATTCAATTTATGTCCCAATTTAATTTCATTACATTTAGTTTCGGAAATATTTCTTTAATCATTTCAATACATCAAAATACAACTTCAATTTACAAATTTATATAGACAAAATATCCCATTTAAATTTATATAAGTTTGAAATATTCATTTAAGCCACTTCTTAATTAATTCAAGTTATAAAACATATCTTAAAATTTCAAATTTAATAGGTTTCAAATCAACTTATTTAAGTATAATTCTTAAATAATTAAGAATTCCAAATCAATTCAAATTTATCTTTCAACCTGAAACATTATAAATTCTATATTTAAAAATATAAATTTTACATAAATACATAAACATATTTCATATTGATTCAAATCAACTTTATTAAATCAACTTTAATAAATCTTTAAAATCATTATTTATTAAAACCATATATTTCTTTCAAAACCGTAGAAATGTTTTTCAAAGCATTTATATATAGACCAACGGTGTCTGTATATAATTTTTTATCCTATGGTCAAGTGATACGGATATTTATCATTTCAATCCGCAATTTAAAATATATTCGGGTATATATCTTTTCAACCCGAAATCCCAAATTCAATTTAATTTGAAAATCGCCTGGGTTTATCATTTCAACCCATAGCAATTTTCTCCTATTCTAAAGTCAGTTCGGGTATGTATCATTTCAACCCATAGTGATTCTATACTAACAGGGAACTTGTAGAGTGATAACAGATATGATAATAATATAACAACAGTAACAGGCATATATCATCAGTATAAATAACAGATAAGGGTGTCATATGTCATAGGTGAACAGATACAGATGATGGCATATATATATATCAATATAAATAACAGATAATGATGTCAGGTGTCACAGGTGAACAGATACAGATGATGGCATAGATATAGCAATATAAATAACAGATAATGATGCCAGGTGTCACAGGTGAACAGATACAGACGATGGCATAGATATAGCAATATAAATAACTAACAGCAGCATATTTCAATTGTCGTTTCAATTGAAATCAAATTTAATAAATATAAGAACATAAATCGTGAGTGATTGCTCACCTTTCGAGGCTAGAGATATGAACGGAATGGAAGCGAATTGTGGATCCAAACACGAATTCCAAAACAATGTTAGGCGGACACGATTCAGTGAAGCAAACCGGCACGACGGACAAAGCTGATAAATAAGAATCGATGATGAACGAATCAGAATCAATTAGCTTGATATAATTTTTAAACAAGATGATATTATATTATTATTTTTCTTAAACCCAATATTCAATTTTTATAATACAAATACACCTTTATATCAATCTTAAATTTAAACATATATATATTGAAATCAAAATCTTTATATAAATAAATTTCAAAATCATTATTTCAAAAATACAAACACTTACAAATCAAAGGTGTATATATTATATTAAAAATCAATACTTTATACATACAACATATGACCCCTATATTATCAAACCTGATACACTTTTACACATATATATACATATTTATATTTAAAAACAACCCTTACGCTATTATACACATTCATACACCTTTAACAATACTTATAAATAAAGTAGAACAGAGCCTATACAACCTATGTGTACACAACTGGGTACACTTACGCATATATAAAGCAAAACAGAGCATAGCATGTCCTAACTTAGTAAACAATGTATAAGCAGCTTTTATAAACTATATACAATTGTATAATTAACATGGTATAAAATTATCAAAACAAAAATATATGAAACCAAGACTTAAGTAGGTTCACATCGTATAAGAATTCAACTAACCGACTACACTACACATCCAACTAAAATTTCTATGTATAATTTACACAATATATGTTGAAATAATTACAGATATATATATACTCAGCCGTATCCTTATATATATAAGACTAATATACATAAATATATATATATATATATATAACAACACACACAATACTCCATTTCAATCTAGTATACTGTAATATATATAGAAGTACATACGAACAAGACAGCTAGACTTACATATATGATGAAAACACTTTACATAAAAGAAGTCTGCAGCATAAGTTATAAAGTGAACTAATATTCAAAATGGACTTACAGAGAATATAACATATACACTCTTAGATCAAAATATATATACTAATTGTAATATATAAACAGAGCACTGTAAGCAAATATATATAAAACCAATCTCATCATACTAATTTAAACAACAAATAAAACATATACACTCATATAAATGGTTTGACAGCATAGACATATATATATACACCATACTAATAATATATATAACATATAATTTTTATAATAAAATTTTATATGTACTTACAAAATAAAGAGGAGAGGGAGAGATATGTAGGCGAGTAAAGAGGAAGGGAAGGCGAAGAAGTAGGCATCTCTGTAGAGGGGAAGGCAGACGCAGGTGCTTGGGCTGAGCAGTAGCCGAGAAGGCCGGAGGTGCTGGGTTCTGGCGACTGAGGCTGTCGAGGGAGAGGGTGGTCGAACTGGGAAGGTGGGCTATGGCCGATGCTTGCGGTGTGGAGGGCTCGCAGCATGGTGGAGGAGGCCATGAGTGTAAGAGTTTGGTTGATGCGGGAGAGGATGTGTTAGGCAGATGCTCAACTTGAGCTGGTGGGGAACAGAGGAAGGTGGTCACGCATGCCATTGAAGAGGTAGAACAACTGGATCTTCAAAAGAAAGGAAATGAACAGGTTCTAAAGCAAGAAAATATATGTAGGCTTGGTATAAAAAAAATAACAATTCTTTTGAAGAAACAGTGAACCGAAAGGAATTGAAAGGACAGAAGAGAATATAAGTTATCAATGGGAAAGGAAAGGTCAGGCGTGAATTCAAGTAATAATTCAAAGCAATTAATTGTTACTTGGGTGACATGGCTAAGATTTGAAAGGCAATAGAAAACAAAAGGTCATGAATCTGGTACCGATATGGTTACCGGTTTCGCGGATTCTGCTGTGTAGCGGACTTCAAAATACAGAATTGAATGTACCGCAGAGATCAGCATGACGAGACGGTCAAAACGGCATACAGATATCAGTGGTATGATTGAATTATAAAAATTTGAATTTTCTAATAGCGGAAAATGCAAGAAAAACGCTGAAAAATAAGATCGACGGAGCCAAAGATGTCCGAATTTGGAAAAAGTACAAACTGACATCTTGCTCAGAAGATGGTTTAGAATTTTTCTATGTAAAAATATTTAGGTTACGGAAACATTTTATTTTCATTGCTTTTTAACTGATTAAATTGAAGTAAATTTACGCGCGAAATAATTTTTCATATTTTCGGATGAAAATTTACCAGTTGCTATGTTTAATTAGACGCATTCCAAATATCAAATTTATATTTCAAAATTTTATCGTTTAAAATTTCCTAAAATTTCAATTAATAACGTTATTAAAACCAGTTAAATTTTACGGGTCATTACATTCTCCCCCACTCAAAACTTTTCGTCCCCGAAAAGAAAGGAGGTAGGAGAATAGAAACAACCAGAAAGAAAATAGATTGGAATACAAGTAAAACAATCAATTCAAACCATATAAATTTCAATTTAAATTAATTAATATTTAACAATTTGGTTAAATCCTTTTAGTTCACTTAAGTTAAATTAATCTATCTATTTCTAAATTCATTATCTTATTATCTAGTCATCTTTAATTAACAATTTCTAAATCATCAATTTGTATAATCATTTATTATACTCATATTTTATTCAACAAATTTAATTCTTTTATTCCAAATTATTATTAAATTTGTTCCACGTAATATATTTTATCACATATATTTAAATCATATAAATTAATTTAAACCATATAAATTTCAATCCGCAGTATAAAAAATTTAAACCATATGTATAATCATTTTATTTTATCACAGGTGAACAGATAATTTATTGTTTTGTTCTCTTGAGAATATGGGTCTGGTTTTCAGCAATTTATTGTTTATTTTCAAGAATATATGGATTTGATATAATTTAAACTACTCACAGTTCATTGGGCTCTGTCTCTACGTACTTCTGTAGTTTGGTTGGCACTGTCTGAAGTTGAGCTAAAACCTGAAAATAAAATATTTAGTATTGATAATGAAATAGGCATACATTTACAACTATATGCAAGATTCGATTAGTAGCAAAAATGTCAGTACATTGAACAAACAAATCAGTGGTAGCTCTGAATTTTGCTTACATTTTTGCCTCTTCCCATACAGCTTCTTGGATAGGGCAGCGATTATAGATAGCCACCAGAGCAGAAAACAAAATGGGAACTATCTACGCTAACAGATGTAGAAGAGGTAAAGATGGTAATTTGCATGCTTCCTATCTGGGCAACAACTATACTATTTTGGACCGTATATGCTCAAATAACAACATTTTCCGTATCACAAGCAACGAAAATGAACCGAAACATGGGATCATTTCAAATACCTTCAGGTTCACTAACAGTCTTTTTTGTTGGTTCTATCCTTGCAACGGTTCCATTTTATGATTGTATTGTGGCCCCAATATGCCGTCGCCTTACAAGACATCCTCAAGGACTTAGTCCTCTTCAACGAATTGCAGTTGGCCTTGTGCTTTCATGTTTAATAAAAGTGAGAAATAAAAAGAATGGTAATGGAAAAAATATATTGTGCGTAAATCGCAGACAACTTTTGTGATATCCCGGGTTTTTGGGCAATTTAAATTTAATAATCTGTGTTAATAATTAAATTGATTTGATAATTTTCTTTATAATTTTAATTTAATTTGGTAATTTAATCTTTTAAAGGTTAATAAATATATAATCTGGCAATATTGATAAGATTTGTTTGTTAAAGCTAATAAAGTTTCAATCTATTTATAATATATATTTGATATATATTGTGAATGGAAATATCTTTTGTTTTAAATAAAGATGAATTTTCAAATTGTAATATATATGTATATATATGTTATAATTTGGATTGTTTTGAATTTAATTTAAATTATTGATAATTTATATATGTATGAATTGTGATTTAAAAGCTTTGTTTTAAATTTAATATTTTCAAAAGCTAATTTAAGGTTAATTCAATTGTTTTCAAAATATAAGATAATTGTTTATTTTAAAATATGATAGTTTAAATAAGATTTAATAAAAAGATTTATTTTATCTTGTTTCCTTTTAATAAGTACTTAATCTAAAATGATTAAATATATATATATAGTTTTACATAAACTCTCTTTTTAGAATATCTCTTAAACTAAATAGTTTGTAAATAAATTTATAAAACATGAATTTATATAAATCCATATCTACATAATTAATATAATATAAATATTTTTAAGACAAGGATTTAAACATAATTTTTGCTTGTTTTTAACACTTGTAAAACATATAAAACAAGTTGGACATTTGTCTAATTAGTAATATAACAAGTGGCAATTCTTTTTCTTTATTTAAAATTTTATTTTATAAAAAAATGTAGTTGTTAGAGAAACCTGTTCATTTTCTTTCCCGTTCAAAATTTCTTTCAGTTCAAAACATTTTTACTGTCTCTATTCTTTTCTTCTTCCTAAACTAAAAACTGAAACAAAGAAAATCCTGAAAAGAAAATCTATCAACCTGAGATCAAACTAGCAAATTAACCTACTACAAATCAACCTGCAACAATTCAACAGCAAGTTCAACTTTAAACAACATCAAATTGAAGGCATGCAAAGGAGAATCAAAAGCTTTTCACAAATCAAATGCAAAAGCCTGGAAGTGATAAACTACTCTGTTTGTTCTCTGCTTCTTTAAAATATTGGTGAGTAAATTATTTTAAAAACAGTTTGATTCTAGATTTCTTCTAGATTTTGTGATGTTATAACAATGTTATATGAAATATCTGTTTAAATTGAATGCATGTTGAATTGAATACATTGAATTGCCTGTAGAGTAAGGATTGTTACTGTGTTTATAAAAACAGTTTTCAAATCCTATAACAATTTCAATATCTTGATTTTAAATACGAACTGGACCTTGATTTGTAAATGGAAGTTGGTTGTAGTCATGTAATTTATCATCTAAAAATAGTTATGGAATTTTAAAATAAAAGATTAACTCATATTTTACGAATTACAGTAAAAATACAGTTTTACATGAAAAATCAAAAATCTTAATTTTTGATTTGTATTACATGGATGAATTTATGAGTAAAAATCATGATTTTTAATACATGTTTCATGATTTTAAGTTGGATGGATCATGAGAATTTGGGGTTTGTTCGAATTTGGGGTTTTTATGGATTGCCGTTGATTGGCATGTTGATTGTAGCCAGATTTTTGATTGAAGCTTGCTTGTATGTTATGGATTAGGGGAAAAATATAATTGGAATTTTCAAATGTGTGAATTGTTTGAATTCGATCGAACTAGGGTTTTAGGTTGTTCTCGGCTGTATTGAATGGCGTGACATTCGCGACGTAGAAGATGGACCGGAGGCGTTAGCTTTTGGGGAGAAGGTAGCTCGTGGTCGTGGTGATTCGATGGTGGGGACGGCGAGTTCAACGGCGTCGAGGTGTATGGCCGTGGTGACGTTTTTGTGGTCGAGTGTGGGTTCAGTTTTCGATCAGTGATCGAAATTTTGACTCGCGAGTTTATTGTTCGATCTGGGGACGTTTTCGAGTTCGCGTGAGATCGTATGGTTGTAGGCGATGGTCGCGACGAACGTTGGTGGTCGGCGGCGATGGTGCAAGTGCACCACGTGCACGTGTGCACGTTGGGTGTCTGGTCGTTTTCGTTGGGGAAGACGAAGGGGAAACTCGGGGAAAGTCTCGTGAAGATGGCGTGGTCGACTCGAAGCAGGTTGGTAAGCGAGTGAACTCGGGGAAAGACTCGGGAAGAACGCGTGTATTTGGGAAGTTTTACTCGGGTTGTTTTGATTCCAGTACCTGGTTTTGAAATCTTAAAGGAAATCATATTTGGGTTTTAAAATTTAAAGCATAAACAAATTTTTAAGTATTAAAACAAGTTTTAAAATAAATAATGGTTTGATTTGATTAAACATGTTTGAAGATGGTTTCCAAAATTTAAGTATATCAAAATTAAAAAGTTAGAATTGTTTTGTTTAAAGTAAATTATATTTCAAAATTAATTTCTAAATTTGGTTTTAATAAAGTAAATGTTTTGAGTAAGTATTTAATACAAATACAAGTTTATTCTTAATTGGTTATGTTAAGATTAATTAAGAATTAAAGGTTAATTATTATTGTAATTAAGGATAATTACTAAATGAAGCAATTTGTGGAAATAAATAAGGTTAATTAATTATTGTTAATTAATGAGAATGATTTGTTAATAAGTAAAAGTAATTAATTAATAAAGTAACTAATTAAGGATTATTTGTTAATGAAATTGATTAATAATTACTTAATGAAGTAATTAAAGATTAATTAATTAGATTAATTAATCAAGGTTAATATAATTAATTAAGAAGTAATTAATTAAGATAAGTAATTACAGGATCGTTAATTACTGTTTAAGATTAATTAAGGTTAATTTATGATTGTAGTTAATTAAAGATTAATTATTTAATTAACTAAAAGGTAATTAATTAATAAAGTAATTAGAGGATTATTAATAAAATTTATTAAGGTTGATTAATAAAAGTAATTAATATAAGTATGATTAATTAATTGTAATTAATTGAGGATTAATATAATTAATTATAGTTAATTGATTAATGAAGGTTCATTAATTATTGTAATTAATGATAGTAATTAAAGGTTAATTACTGAATATGGTTAAGGATAATTACTTGAATGTAATTAAAGTATAATTAATCAAGGAGGATTAATTAGGGAAGATCATTAAGAAATGATTTATTAATTTATAATTAATTAATGATAGTGAGCAGGATTAAGATAATCCAAGTAATTAAAGGATAGTAATTAATTTAATTAAAGGTTAATTAAATTGATATGGAGTTAATCAATTCTGTTTAGATAATTGATTAATACTGGATGTTTGATATTGGGTGATTGGTTGATATTGGATGATTTGTATGTCTCTGATATATATATGATATATGCTGCTTTGTGAGATGAATGTTGATATGAATTATCTATTGTGATAATGTTATTTATCTATCTATCTGTTTATATCATTCAGAATATAAGTTTAAATGTTTAAACCTTTAAACAACTTGGCCTTAAAAGATACGTTTTGGATTTCGATGAGACCGGGATCGGGTTTCCGTATACCGGTATTCCAGGTCTGGAGACCCGAATACCACATCGATCCAAATTTACGATAGGTCGTGAATCTCAAGTGAAGATGAAGATTTAGAGTGCAAGGGTTATTGTCGTTAACTCTGAGGGTGATTCCAAAACGAGTGTAACGAGATAATGCCTTCGGTTTCGTTCGAACCCGGAACGAACTTGTATGGATTGAATGCTTTCAGCACATCGTCAGGCGGACGATGAGCATTCTAAGTGATATGTTCTGATTAAAGGTAATCGTAACCTCAAGCCTCATCAACCGGGAATGGCTAAAACAGGGGAGGTGCAGCAAGGTTTCGTGGGTAGCACCCACTGAGAGCAAGATAGATCCCTGTCTAGAGGTCCCTTTTCTTTTATTCGGCTTAGTGTGTGGTTGGTCGCGCCAACTACGGGGTTATCTTGTTCGGAATTATCCAGTAAGGGATGGTTCCGGCTTTGTGTTGCAGGGGAGCGGGCGTACTCCTCGGTACGGTGATCTAGGCCACATACTGTGACGGGCGGTACCCCAGTAGCCCTGCCATTGTATGGAATCCAAACTCCAATAAGTGCCGTACGTATTAGTTGTGCCCAACTATGTTGGAATGTGAGATGTAAGCATTTCAGCTATTTCTGTATTTTACTTGAAAACCCTAGACCCTATTATAATATAACTGGATTTCCTATCAAATGTTTTGGTTAGCGTAAGGTAAAAACTTTTCCATGTTTATGTGTGGGAAGTCTTACGTGATACCTTTGTTTTCAAAAGGTTTTGAAGTTAAACAATTTTAACCCGTTTACTCACACCAGACCCATGTCTGACCCAAGTGTTTATTTTCTGTTTTATTAAACTCTTGGGTACTCAATATTGTATTGAGTAGTCGAGGGATTCAGGTTAGCTTTGACGAATCTATGGAGGAGATATGGAGCAGGAGGCTTCAGCATTCGTAGATAGATAGTATTCCGCTGTGTTGGTTGATCTGAGTCTTTTGTTTGAATTGTATTGAGTTGTATAATAGACAGAAATTATAACTGTCTATTTTGTTGTATAAGTTGTGTAACTCTGATTATGTAAAGACTATGTAATAGTTATGTGATATATTATATTTTGTTTCGTTCCGCTGTGAGTTTCTGATGTTGTTGTTCTTTCTTCTTTTCTTTCTTTTCTTCTTCTATCCCTTTCTTTCTTCATAATGATCCGACTTTCTGTGGAGAAAAAGTCGGGTTGTTACAGTTGGTATCAGAGCAGTAGGTTGAGTGAATACCTAGGCTCTGAAGTGGTGTCTATCTTGAGAGCGCGTAATTGTTAGTTATATAAAAATGGTTTTATATTGTGTTAATTGATCGGTTGAGTGGTATATGGATTCTGGTCAATACGAGTAGCTAACGCTATTGATAGGGATCTCTAAACACTTGAACCAGGCCAACAGACACAATATTGTTTTAAAGAGGTAGATGAAATAATTTTACCCAGAAATAATTTCTATATAAAAAAAAATATCATTTTAAATATATATATTTATGTATTTCTACCTATTTATTGGGTTACCTGTTCGGGTTTTCCAATATAAGCTATAAAGGTAGATAAGGTGGTAGTGTGTGTAACACAATTACCAATAGTTGGAGTTTGAATGTTTGAGGTTGGAAGTATATATCGAGACTGTAAACCCAATATCGTCTCGAGTAAGCTGGCAGTATGGAGTAAGGATGTCTCGGATCTCTGAAGAAAATCCTTTTCAAGATTCGGAGTCCATTATTGGAATGTAAGATTGGTTGAGCTCGGGTGAGCAGATTTTCTAGAGTTGAATCTATCAGTTGTGCAGAAGTAAGTGATGGTAGCTTGGCGACTTCAGGAAGGAGCAGTTGTGTGATAAGACGCAGTATCTATGGATGTTCCCGAAGGAGATTTTCTTTTTGGAACAAGATTAAGAAGGTATTGGAGGAACAGTTGATGTCTACCGCAGGAAAGACTCGACTGTATAGGAATTCTCTGATATCAAGTAAGAGAGTTTTGTCTATTTTGAAGTATGGGACTAAGGTTAATTAGTTGTTTTTCGGACATGGTCTCATTGTTCCCTTAAAAAGAGTAAGTTATTGGCGATTGGTTTGGAGCCCGAGTTTCTTTTGGATGTCTGCCATCTCGGAGATTCGTTGAGAGGTTTGTTGATGGTTTTAGTTTTGAGAAGCCTTTGGATTAGAAGTTCTTGGTTAGCTGTGATAGTAGTACAGCTCGGAGTGTTCGGTGTGCTGTCGAGATATAGTTTGGAAGCAGCAGTGTGGTTCGTTTCTTCGATGGTTCCGGAATCTTTGTGGTTCTTCTATCAGCAGTCCGGGAAGATGGTGAATGTTGTCTTGAAGGGTTAACCTTGTTTGGAAAAGCTTAAGGCTGTTTTAATTGGTAAAGAGAGAACAGTATCTTTGGAATCCGAACTAGGTAGGATCGCAAAAGTGACTTGCGATTAGTTTGAGAGTTCATCTTGAGTAATCTTTTGTATGGAGTTGAGGCATCTCAAGAGAAAGTAAAAGTTATCGAAGAGGTCAAAGGTTGCCCGTAAGTAAAGATTTAGTTTATATCGATTTGTTCCTAGAGAAGGATTGGTGAAGCATCTTAGAATTTTATGGAGTATCTGTGTTTTCTCTTCTGTTTCTAGTTTCGAGTTTCCTCTAGCCAAGGATAGCTGAAGACAGTACCCTTGACCGAGGACTCGTCTATCCTTTGAGTAGTTGGTTATGTTTTTAAGATAACCAATGTTTCCGCTTGTTTGTGGATCTAGTTTGTGCTCGAGTTCATCGACATTCTCATCTATTTCAAAATCAGAGTTGTGCAGCGGAAGCAAAGGTAGTAGCTGTGCAAGAAAGGAAGTAACCTCAGATTTCTACAAGAAGTTTATGTGAATTTCTAAGTGTGTATAGAATTTTCTGGAATCTGGGAAAAGGAAGTTCAGTCTTCTATTTCTTGTGGAGTAGAGTTTGTGGATTTCAGCAGATTTGAAGGTCATTTTGTGCTTGGTTCATATTTGTTTCAAGAAGCATCAGCGAAGGTTGAGCTGATCGGGAAGAGATGAGGTAGCTCAGGATCGTCTGATGAGTTAGGCAGATATGAGACGGAGTTTGGAATTCGGAGTTGGAAATTGGAAACTGTTTAAAATTTTCCTCGATTATAAGAACTATAAGATTTGGTAAGTCTGGAAGCTAGCTCCAAAATATTTTGGAATTTTCTTGTGTTCTCGAGAGGAGTAGTTCTTTGATCTACAGGGTTGAATGGCCAGTTTGGATATCTGGAATCCATTCTATTTCACGTATCTCTGAGGGAGTACGTATATGATCCATCATTAGTTGTTGAAACTGCAGTTCAGATGGATTTAGAAGTTGAGCTGGACTTGAGAGTAGTCTGATATTTTGTTCAGATTAGTGAATCTAAAGAAGAGAGGAGCTCTGGATTATGGTGTGTAGTTTATTTAGCTTCTGTAGAGCGAGTCTCCCGGTGATTTATACTCGGGAAAACTCGAGATAGTGTTAGTAGATCTATCCTGATTTGTATCAGAATAGTTAGTTAGGTTTGATTGTTTCATTGGTTGCTTTGGTTGTTAGAAATTAGATGATAGGTATGCTTTGCTGTTTAAAATTAGATCTTGGTTGGATTATTAAATTAACTTTGTTTTAATTTCGGGGACGAAATTATTTTAAGGGGGGAGGAATGTGATATCCCGGGTTTTTGGGCAATTTAAATTTAATAATCTGTGTTAATAATTAAATTGATTTGATAATTTTCTTTATAATTTTAATTTAATTTGGTAATTTAATCTTTTAAAGGTTAATAAATATATAATCTGGCAATATTGATAAGATTTGTTTGTTAAAGCTAATAAAGTTTCAATCTATTTATAATATATATTTGATATATATTGTGAATGTAAATATCTTTTGTTTTAAATAAAGATGAATTTTCAAATTGTAATATATATGTATATATATGTTATAATTTGGATTGTTTTGAATCTAATTTAAATTATTGATAATTTATATATGTATGAATTGTGATTTAAAAGCTTTGTTTTAAATTTAATATTTTCAAAAGCTAATTTAAGGTTAATTCAATTATTTTCAAAATATAAGATAATTGTTTATTTTAAAATATGATAGTTTAAATAAGATTTAATAAAAAGATTTATTTTATCTTGTTTCCTTTTAATAAGTACTTAATCTAAAATGATTAAATATATATATATAGTTTTACATAAACTCTCTTTTTAGAATATCTCTTAAACTAAATAGTTTGTAAATAAATTTATAAAACATGAATTTATATAAATCCATATCTACATAATTAATATAATATAAATATTTTTAAGACAAGGATTTAAACATAATTTTTGCTTGTTTTTAACACTTGTAAAACATATAAAACAAGTTGGACATTTGTCTAATTAGTAATATAACAAGTGGCAATTCTTTTTCTTTATTTAAAATTTTATTTTATAAAAAAATGTAGTTGTTAGAGAAACCTGTTCATTTTCTTTCCCGTTCAAAATTTCTTTCAGTTCAAAACATTTTTACTGTCTCTATTCTTTTCTTCTTCCTAAACTAAAAACTGAAACAAAGAAAATCCTGAAAAGAAAATCTATCAACCTGAGATCAAACTAGCAAATTAACCTACTACAAATCAACCTGCAACAATTCAACAGCAAGTTCAACTTTAAACAACATCAAATTGAAGGCATGCAAAGGAGAATCAAAAGCTTTTCACAAATCAAATGCAAAAGCCTGGAAGTGATAAACTACTCTGTTTGTTCTCTGCTTCTTTAAAATATTGGTGAGTAAATTATTTTAAAAACAGTTTGATTCTAGATTTCTTCTAGATTTTGTGATGTTATAACAATGTTATATGAAATATCTGTTTAAATTGAATGCATGTTGAATTGAATACATTGAATTGCCTGTAGAGTAAGGATTGTTACTGTGTTTATAAAAACAGTTTTCAAATCCTATAACAATTTCAATATCTTGATTTTAAATACGAACTGGACCTTGATTTGTAAATGGAAGTTGGTTGTAGTCATGTAATTTATCATCTAAAAATAGTTATGGAATTTTAAAATAAAAGATTAACTCATATTTTACGAATTACAGTAAAAATACAGTTATACATGAAAAATCAAAAATCTTAATTTTTGATTTGTATTACATGGATGAATTTATGAGTAAAAATCATGATTTTTAATACATGTTTCATGATTTTAAGTTGGATGGATCATGAGAATTTGGGGTTTGTTCGAATTTGGGGTTTTTATGGATTGCCGTTGATTGGCATGTTGATTGTAGCCAGATTTTTGATTGAAGCTTGCTTGTATGTTATGGATTAGGGGAAAAATATAATTGGAATTTTCAAATGTGTGAATTGTTTGAATTCGATCGAACTAGGGTTTTAGGTTGTTCTCGGCAGTATTGAATGGCGTGACATTCGCGACGTAGAAGATGGACCGGAGGTGTTCGCTTTTGGGGAGAAGGTAGCTCGTGGTCGTGGTGATTCGATGGTGGGGACGGCGAGTTCAACGGCGTCGAGGTGTATGGCCGTGGTGATGTTTTTGTGGTCGAGTGTGGGTTCAGTTTTCGATCAGTGATCGAAATTTTGACTCGCGAGTTTATTGTTCGATCTGGGGACGTTTTCGAGTTCGCGTGAGATCGTATGGTTGTAGGCGATGGTCGCGACGAACGTTGGTGGTCGGCGGCGATGGTGCAAGTGCACCACGTGCACGTGTGCACGTTGGGTGTCTGGTCGTTTTCGTTGGGGAAGACGAAGGGGAAACTCGGGGAAAGTCTCGTGAAGATGGCGTGGTCGACTCGAAGCAGGTTGGTAAGCGAGTGAACTCGGGGAAAGACTCGGGAAGAACGCGTGTATTTGGGAAGTTTTACTCGGGTTGTTTTGATTCCAGTACCTGGTTTTGAAATCTTAAAGGAAATCATATTTGGGTTTTAAAATTTAAAGCATAAACAAAATTTTAAGTATTAAAACAAGTTTTAAAATAAATAATGGTTTGATTTGATTAAACATGTTTGAAGATGGTTTCCAAAATTTAAGTATATCAAAATTAAAATGTTAGAATTGTTTTGTTTAAAGTAAATTATATTTCAAAATTAATTTCTAAATTTGGTTTTAATAAAGTAAATGTTTTGAGTAAGTATTTAATACAAATACAAGTTTATTCTTAATTGGTTATGTTAAGATTAATTAAGAATTAAAGGTTAATTATTATTGTAATTAAGGATAATTACTAAATGAAGCAATTTGTGGAAATAAATAAGGTTAATTAATTATTGTTAATTAATGAGAATGATTTGTTAATAAGTAAAAGTAATTAATTAATAAAGTAACTAATTAAGGATTATTTGTTAATGAAATTGATTAATAATTACTTAATGAAGTAATTAAAGATTAATTAATTAGATTAATTAATCAAGGTTAATATAATTAATTAAGAAGTAATTAATTAAGATAAGTAATTACAGGATCGTTAATTACTGTTTAAGATTAATTAAGGTTAATTTATGATTGTAGTTAATTAAAGATTAATTATTTAATTAACTAAAAGGTAATTAATTAATAAAGTAATTAGAGGATTATTAATAAAATTTATTAAGGTTGATTAATAAAAGTAATTAATATAAGTATGATTAATTAATTGTAATTAATTGAGGATTAATATAATTAATTATAGTTAATTGATTAATGAAGGTTCATTAATTATTGTAATTAATGATAGTAATTAAAGGTTAATTACTGAATATGGTTAAGGATAATTACTTGAATGTAATTAAAGTATAATTAATCAAGGAGGATTAATTAGGGAAGATCATTAAGAAATGATTTATTAATTTATAATTAATTAATGATAGTGAGCAGGATTAAGATAATCCAAGTAATTAAAGGATAGTAATTAATTTAATTAAAGGTTAATTAAATTGATATGGAGTTAATCAATTCTGTTTAGATAATTGATTAATACTGGATGTTTGATATTGGGTGATTGGTTGATATTGGATGATTTGTATGTCTCTGATATATATATGATATATGCTGCTTTGTGAGATGAATGTTGATATGAATTATCTATTGTGATAATGTTATTTATCTATCTATCTGTTTATATCATTCAGAATATAAGTTTAAATGTTTAAACCTTTAAACAACTTGGCCTTAAAAGATACGTTTTGGATTTCGATGAGACCGGGATCGGGTTTCCGTATACCGGTATTCCAGGTCTGGAGACCCGAATACCACATCGATCCAAATTTACGATAGGTCGTGAATCTCAAGTGAAGATGAAGATTTAGAGTGCAAGGGTTATTGTCGTTAACTCTGAGGGTGATTCCAAAACGAGTGTAACGAGATAATGCCTTCGGTTTCGTTCGAACCCGGAACGAACTTGTATGGATTGAATGCTTTCAGCACATCGTCAGGCGGACGATGAGCATTCTAAGTGATATGTTCTGATTAAAGGTAATCGTAACCTCAAGCCTCATCAACCGGGAATGGCTAAAACAGGGGAGGTGCAGCAAGGTTTCGTGGGTAGCACCCACTGAGAGCAAGATAGATCCCTGTCTAGAGGTCCCTTTTCTTTTATTCGGCTTAGTGTGTGGTTGGTCGCGCCAACTACGGGGTTATCTTGTTCGGAATTATCCAGTAAGGGATGGTTCCGGCTTTGTGTTGCAGGGGAGCGGGCGTACTCCTCGGTACGGTGATCTAGGCCACGTACTGTGACGGGCGGTACCCCAGTAGCCCTGCCATTGTATGGAATCCAAACTCCAATAAGTGCCGTACGTATTAGTTGTGCCCAACTATGTTGGAATGTGAGATGTAAGCATTTCAGCTATTTCTGTATTTTACTTGAAAACCCTAGACCCTATTATAATATAACTGGATTTCCTATCAAATGTTTTGGTTAGCGTAAGGTAAAAACTTTTCCATGTTTATGTGTGGGAAGTCTTACGTGATACCTTTGTTTTCAAAAGGTTTTGAAGTTAAACAATTTTAACCCGTTTACTCACACCAGACCCATGTCTGACCCAAGTGTTTATTTTCTGTTTTATTAAACTCTTGGGTACTCAATATTGTATTGAGTAGTCGAGGGATTCAGGTTAGCTTTGACGAATCTATGGAGGAGATATGGAGCAGGAGGCTTCAGCATTCGTAGATAGATAGTATTCCGCTGTGTTGGTTGATCTGAGTCTTTTGTTTGAATTGTATCTTGAGTTGTATAATAGACAGAAATTATAACTGTCTATTTTGTTGTATAAGTTGTGTAACTCTGATTATGTAAAGACTATGTAATAGTTATGTGATATATTATATTTTGTTTCGTTCCGCTGTGAGTTTCTGATGTTGTTGTTCTTTCTTCTTTTCTTTCTTTTCTTCTTCTATCCCTTTCTTTCTTCATAATGATCCGACTTTCTGTGGAGAAAAAGTCGGGTTGTTACAACTTTAATACATACATACTTCGAATTTTTGATAAGTACAAGTGTATTTTAAGATCTTTTGATGATATGAATTTTCAAGAATTGAATCTTCCTTATTTCAATTTCTTTAAGTTTATAATTTTCCAAATTATGCATTTTACATTCTGATTGTTATAAACTTCAAATATTATTTGTTTTCTAAAACCCTCAAGAAGAAAAAGAAAGAAAGAAAGAAAAAGAAAAAAGAAAAAAGAAAAAAGAAGAAGGTGATCTTGATGTTTAAACCGTTGATCAAAATCTAACCTGTAATGATATGTTCCAGAACCAGTTGCATGATCTAAATCAACACCTTTTCCATATCCATCTCCAGGATTGTATAAAATTGTAGTCTTCATATAGATTAAAAGACTTATTAGACCCATTATTCTGGTAACGAAATTATTTCAAATAAAATGAACTCTATTTCTATGTGCGAAATAGTAACATACTACCTTGCTGCTCTTCTAGATGAAGTAAAGACAATAATAACAGAAGCTTTAACTTTAGGTGCAGCACGCACCTACAGATAATTATAAGCATAATACTGAAATTAAGTCAAAAGAAACATCAGATGTCAAACTTTCTAAAATGACAGTACAACATGAAAGCTTAAAACAAGATTAAACAAGGAAAAGCTCATACATCCGATGAAGCAATTGACTCCAAGTGGTATGGGTCTGCGTAAGTTTGATGATATAAACAATTCTATGGACATTAAATTAATATGGAAAGTGGTCAATTTTGAAGGTATTTGGGCTAGATGGATGCAGAGAAAATATATTAAGGAGAAATCTTTATGGGAATTAGAAGAGAGAAGTGATCAATCTGGTATCTGGAGATCTGTTTTAAGCCTTCGACAACTTGTTGAGAAATGTTTGAAAGTAAGGATTGTGAATGGGAAAACTACTTCCCTATGGTATAAACCATGGAATCAAGGTGGTCGTCTTATTAATAGACTGGGTAGAAATTTAATTTATATAACGATGAGTCAATATTTATTAGTCGGCGATATTATTGACAACTTGAATTGGAATCCAAATAAAGTCACTTTTCTGGGAACTGTGGCCTTAGAAATTGCAAATGAAAACATTTACAATAATCGCAGCTAAGACTATACTTGGTCTTGTTCTCCTAATGGCAAACACATTTTTGAGACCATATGGAATTCTATTCGGGAGAATTATGACAGTAAAAGTTGGGCTAAACTACTTTGGCATAAGATACACATTCCTAAGATGGCTATTTGTTTGTTTCGTGTCCTAAATGACTTCATTCCCACCAAATAAAAACTCATACAACATCACTTTAATATAGACCATGACTGTGTTCTATGTAAGGAGGATTTGGAAAATACAGACCACTTATTCTTTAAATGCAAATACTCAGCTAAGGTTTGGAAATTATGTCGAATTAACTTAAAGTGGCCGGCTAGGCAGTTGGATAATTTATCCATTTACTATGAAATAGAGCAATTGCAAAATAGATTCAGTCAAAATTGCAAAAGTTCAGATATAGCTAAACTTTTCATTTCTACTACTGTGTGGTGCTTGTGGAGAGAAAGGAAAATTTGTGTGTTTAAAAATGATTACAAGCCAGAGTATAATGTGTTCAAACAACTAAAAAATCGTCAACATTAGATCCATTAAATCTAAGTATATACAAGAAGTTCTAATGTCAGATACTTGCAGAGAATGGGTTAATTGAACAATACCCAATTTGTGCATGAACTATTTCTCCTCCGGATCTGGCTGGAATAATTATTTGAGGTTAGACCTTTTCTGTTTAATTACATCATTTTTACACAATAATAACTTGCAGGATCATTCTTCTTTTTCAAGCAACTGCGAATCATAGCTTCAGATTTTGAGGAGGATCGAAGAGCTCTAATGCTTTGACGTGCTTTCATTTGTTATTCGATTGTCATTATTGTAGCCACGATGGTTTGAATTAAGTCACGTCGTTTGTTGGTATCAATATTCCAGTTTAAGATATATGAAGATTAAAATTGAAGTGATTACCAGATTTCAAAAAATAAATTAAAATTAAAGTGATTACCTGATTTGAATTTGAAAATCTGTTTTCAGTCGATTGCCGAAATGGAATGCAACCCTAATCCTACTTCGTCTTCATCAAATTGGTAGAACAAAGGGCAAAGGCGGTGGTAGAAAGCGGTGGAAGTGGAAGACGGGGCAGAAGGTGGAAGACGGCGGAGGAGGTGGTAGACGGCGGAAGAGGTGGCAGAACAAATTTGCGGTAACCATTAAATGAACGAAAGAGGGAAAACGTTGAAAGAATGAAATGGTATTCGTTAGAAATAGGTTAAGTAGTAATAGAAGATAAAATTACAATTCCATCCATATTGCATTTAATTATTTATGAAATTACCAAATTTGGTAACGGTAATAACCGTGATAAATGTTACTAACGGAAATAACTGTTAGAAATTGTTAACGGTTAAAACCGTTACAAATTGAAAGCGGAAAAGTGTTACAAAATGGACTGTTTGGTGTAGTGAGACGTGGAACACATTGTGCACACCGGTGAACTTTTCTGGTAATGCAATTCTATAGGCCAAGGTTCCAACTCTTTCCGTAATCTCAAACGGATCAACAAATCTGGAAGCAAGCTTCCCCCTTCTTCCAAATCGGATAACATTCTTCAAAGGCGACACTTTTAGAAATACTTCGTCTCCTACACTGAATTTGAGATCTCTTCTTCTTCTGACAGCGTAGCTCTTCTGTCTGTCCTATTTCGTCTTTATCTTCTTCCTGATTTCTTCAACTTTCTCGGAAGCTTCCATAATTATTTCTGGACCAAGCACTAATCGGTCTCCAGATTCAATCCAACAAGCTGGCGATTTGCACGGCCGTCTATATAAGGCTTCGAACGATGCCATACCAATGCTTGCCTGATTTATTAAAGATGATTAATTCAAATTCAAATATACTTATTCAAATTTGAAATTTCAATTTCCTTACCTGGTAACTATTATTATCCGTGAATTCAACCAAATGGAGATGGTCTTCCCAGGATCCACCAAAGTCTATAATACAAGCCCGGAGAAGGTCTTCCAAAATCTGATTAACCCTCTCCATTTGGCCATCTGTCCGAGGATGATGCTGTGCTCAGATTCGGTTTGGTGCCCAAGGTATCCTGAAATGCTTTCCAGAATTTACTAGTGAAAATTGGATCTCTATCACATACGATACTAGATGGTACACCATGAAGTTTAACCACTTCTCTCATGTATATCTCGACCAAACTCGAAGCAGTACGAGTTGTCTTGACTGGAATAAAATGAGCGGATTTCGTCAGTCTATCGAAAATCACCCAAATGCTTTCGTTACCCTTTCTAGTCCTTGGTAGCCCATCAATAAAGTCCATAGAAATATGCTCCCACTTCCAACCTGGAATCTCTAGTGGTTAAAGCAAACCTGCTGTCTTTCTGTGGTCAGCTTTAACTTGTTGGCAAGTTGCGCATCTGCTAACGTAGGTAGAAATATCGCGCTTCATCCCACTCCACCAATAGAGCTTCTTCATATTTTGATACATCTTGGTGACTCCTAGATGAAATGAAAGCGAGGATTGATGGTTTTCTCTCATCACTTCCTGTCTTAGACCATCAACATTAGGAACACAAATACGATTGTTAACTCTCAAGACTCCATTACTATCAACTCGTGCACCCAATTTATTATCAGCATTTCCAACTCTTCCAAGAACTATTTCTTTAATGCGGTAGAGCAACGTGTCCTCATATTGCTTGGCGGTAATGCGATCCATAAGAACTGGGGAGACGACAAGCTAGAATAACATTCCCTCGACAAGATTACAACACACCATAGCTTGGTTTCTGCTCAAAGCATCGGCTATGGCGTTGGCTTTCCTCGGGGTGTAGTTAATATCAAGATCATATGCAGCTAAGAATTCGAGCCATCGGACTTGTCTCTGATTCAAATCCTTTTGTGAGAAAATATATCTCAATGACTTTTGGTCAGTGAATAACTCGAATTTTGTTCCCAATAGATAGTGCCTCCATAGCTTAAGAGCAAATACAACCGCAAGAAGCTCTAAATCGTGTGTTGCGTAATTTTCTTTATGGGTCTTTAACTGACGACTAGCATAGGCAATAACCTTTCCTTTCTGCATTAAAACTGCTCCTAATCCATCACGACATGCATCAGTATAGACGGTCAATCCTTCGCTATCGTCAATAACCGTGAGAACTGGGGCAGAGGTCAACTTTCGCTTCATCTCATTGAAAGCTGCTTCGCACTTTTCACTCCAAATAAATTTTACATTCATTCTGGTCAGTGTGGTAAGTGGTGCGGTAATACGAGCAAAGTTTTCTATAAATCTGCGATGATAGCCGGCCAAACCCAAGAAACTGCGGATATCCGTAGGAGTTTTGGGAGTCCCCTAATCCTGCAAATTCAAAGGATTCGAATCTATATAGAGATAAGATGTTTGGATAGAAATGACAAGTAAGGATAGAACTTACATTGATTACGGCGATCTTAGCTGGATCGACCGAAATCCTATTCTTCGAGACAATATGGCCAAGAAACCGAACTTCATCTTTCCAAAAGTGGCATTTCAAAAACTTGGCTTTAAGCTGATGACTGCGAAGAGTTTCAAGAAAAAAAGCCAAATGCGACCTATGATCTTTCTCATCCTTAGAGAAAACGAGAATATCATCGATGAAAACAAGAACGAACTTGTTAAGAACATCCCGAAAAACTCTATTCATCAAGTCGACGAAATAAGCTGGAGCATTAGTAAGACCGAACGGCATAACCAGCCATTCAAAGAAACCATTTTCAGTGCGGAAAGCTGTTTTAGGAATACTCTCCTCGGCAATCCTGAGTTGGTGAAAGCCGGTAGCCAAATCAAGTTGGGAGAAAACTTTAGCTCCATGGAGCTGGTCGAATAGATCGTTGATGCGGGGCATCGGGTATCTGTTCTTGTGTGTGAGCTTGTTTAGCTCTCTATAGTCCATACACATTCTGAGAGAACCATCAGATTTTGTGACGAATACAACTACAGCACCCCATTCTGAATGACTTCGCCGAATCAAGCCTTTGACAAATAAATCTTCAATTTGAGCATTCAGTTCAGCCTTCTCTCTAGGAGCCGTTCTCCTGGGAGGGAGAACTACTGGTCGAGCACCTGGGATAAGATCAATGCGGAATTCGATTTCCCGCGGAGGTGGTAAAGAATTGACTTCTCCAAACACATCAGAAAAGAATTGAACAACTGGAGTAGAGCTTAGATCATTCGGATGAGAGTCAAGAGAGAATATAAAACTCCCAGCACATTCTTGAGGTGATTTACCTTTAATAACTAAAGGTATACACTTGTCGTCTATAAGAGAGACGGTTCGAGCTTTGCAAGAGATAATGGCTTCAAACTTTCGTAGCCAATCAACACCTAATAAAATATCAAATGCCTCGAATCCAAGGACATAGAAATCCCAAGTGAAACGGTGCATGCCATACATAAGCGTGACATATTTGCATACCCTTTTGAGGTTAGCGGGTCCTCCAATCGGGTTTGATACACATACGAAATTCGATGCAAGAATGGGTTCCAATCCAAGTTTATTACATAAATCAATAGATATGAAACTATGTGTTGCTCCGGTGTCAAATAGAACTCTAACAGGTAAAGTATGCAACATAAAAGTACTCTGTAATGTACCTTGGGTATCACTAGGAGCAGGTGGGGTAGGTGGATCACGGGTGGAAGAAGTCATAGCAAATACTCCAGATGTCTTTCCCTTTTGATACATGGGACAATCCTTCTTGAAATGTCCAGGCTGCAAACAGGCATGACAGAGGTTGTTCCTGGTATCTTGAGGTGGAGGAATGGTAGCATTGATAGATGTTGGACAACTGTTGGCATAGTGACCGTTCTGGTCGCACTTGAAACAGGTGATGGAGGATAAGTCAATGGGCTTCTTCTAAGAATAGCCAAGCCCGGTTGTCTTCTGCCAGTTCTTCTTCTGTTGCTCAAAGTTTGGCTTCCTCTTCCCAGCCTGACTAGAATATGGCTGAGTCACTGGAGCCTTGGTGGCTGATGTTCCCTTCGGCTTTCCCTCATACCTAAGAGCAAAATCCATCAACTCGGTGAAAGTTCCATGGACATGAGCTGTGAGGAGATCGTAATACTCTGGACGTGCTCCATGGATGAACTTTTCATTTTTCAGCAGTGGTGTATCAATCAAGCCTGGTCCGAACTTAGAGAGTTTGTTAAACATTCTTTCATACTCGGAGAAAGTCAAGTTACCTGCTTGAGGTCCATAAATGATCAATAGAGCTGAGCCTTTCCGACAGCTGGCATCCACTGAGCCATAAAGGAATCCCTATTTACAAGCGATATAAGATGGGTCAAAATTTGACGAGATAGAAGGAATTAATTTGGATGTAATTCAGATAGATTTCTACCTAAACTGAGCCCAGGTGATAGTTTCCTCATCAGTACGGGAGGTGACTAACTCCCACCAATCTTGTGCCGCATCCTGAAGCTGCCAAGCGGCCAATTAACGCTTCTGTGCGTCAGTGATCTCAAGACCAGTGAAGATCCTTTCCTGGCTCTTCAGCCACTATTTGCGCTCCAATGATGCTCTCGAAACCAGAGAATTTGATGTCGCCAAGATGGGTGTATTCCTTGCTAAGAGTAGAGAACTTGACTGCATGAGCTGGGGCACGTAGTGCGGGAGCATATCCTCTACCCCCACCTCTAGCGTTCCTTCTGGCACTCATCCCGAATACCAAAAGCGATTTAGAATCAAGGATAGAAATTTATAAACTTAAGGAAATTCTAATCAAACGAATTCAATGAGAAGGATGGAATCAAAAAGGATATTGATTCCGAAATGATTCTCCTCATTCTAGGGTATGGTTACCCTATCTCTAATGAGCCTTACAACTCCATAGGCTAAGGTTTTCGGGAACCAAAGCTTTGATACCAAGTGTAACAACCCGTATATTTGGACCATTTAGATTGACAATAATCCACACATGTCAACTTAAATAGTACAAAACATGAATCATTAATGGAGTATATGTATATAAATGAGAATCATCACAAAATCACAGAAAATACATCATAACAGAATAGTGCAGCGGAATTACAACATAGTCATAAGAGTAGTTCATGAAGCTACGCATAAATACAACAATGTCTCAAAATAAAATGAAATAGAACAACATAGATGTCCAATAGTGTCCAAATAGAAAGAGTAATACAGATAAAGTGAAGATAATGATAGTCTTCGGTCTTCGGCTCCAAGTAGAACAACAACAGAAATCTTCGGTCTGATCCGAGCATAAGCATAAACAAACACTCGAATTAGGACATATATTCTTATACAGATAATATAATTCGGAATTGGAAATAACAATAACTCAAAGATGAATGGAATAAACATCTTTCAGGATCCGTTAAACAATTTATACATAGTAGTGTACGATAAGTAGATAATGTCTAACAGTAAAGTAAAATATCAAGATAGTGTTAAGGCGTCACCATTATTCCCCTTTACACATTTTATATAAGCATCATAGTCTATACAGCACTATAAACTCCACCGTAAACTAGTGGGCTATCAGGGAGTACTCCATAGGTATAATACAAACAAATTCGTAGTGGTCGCGTATAGGGATACAAGTATGACAAGGCACATGAGGCAATACCCAAGGTAGTGAAACTACCGTTTGCCTGATCCGGACTGGTGAGAACGCATCGCCGCAACGATCGCAACACCGCGAAACAACACTCCCAATTCAAGGGTGCGCACCAATCAATAACCAGTAATGAGTAGTTTACGAAGAAGTGTGTTCGCTCGAGGTAGCTAACCCCATTTGGCCCGGCACGGCTCCTGTTTTAGTCATTTCCAATTTGACACAAGTGTCAAGGCTATCCATTATCGTTCACTTTCTTCAATCATCAACGTACGTCATTCCAACCATCATTCTGGAACACACTCCGCGCATAGTTATTAAAGTGGTTTTCGGTTTAGACAGTGAGTATGTCCCTAACCGATTCCGGTCTCTGTTTCCTGGAGATTTGACCAGGCAACTGAGCACTCGGCATTGGCAGGTACTCGGCATCTATAGTACTCGGCATCTGGACTAATCGGCGTCAACTAGTGCTCGGCATCTCATAGTACTCGGCGAAGTACTCAGCATCTCATAGTACTCGGCGTAGTACTCAGCGTCTCATAGTACTCGGCGTAGTACTCAGCATCCATAGTACTCGGCATCAGGTAATACTCAGCCTCAGATCGTACTCGGCAACAAGAGCTCTCGGTACTCAAAGGAACTCGGCAACAGAGGAACTCGGCGTAGTGCTCGACATCCAGTAGAACTCAGCGGTAGGAGTACTCGGCATCCAGAAGACGTTCGGCGCACACGACTACTCAACATGACTGTATCGTTCGGACAGAATGCTTCGTTCGGCCAGAATGCGTCGTCCGGCCAGAGAGCACTATTCGGTTTAGAGCTTCGGATGGAGGCACGTTCGGCTTCAACAGACAACCATTTTGCACTTCCCACACATCAAACACACCGTTCGGCATAGAAGGGATGGTTCGGCATAACGGCGTTCGGCATACCATGCTTAGCATACAGCAACCACTGTACTTGGGCTAGAGTGTTCGGCCATCAGCCCACTTGGGAAGTCCAGCCCATATTTGTCTATAAATAGAGGGGCAGGGTCACAGTGAAAAGGGATCCTTTTTTGGAGAGAACACTGGGGAGACTCTGCCATTTTTGAGACTCATCTTCTCTACTTAACAACTTCATTCAAGCATTTGATTCACGAATTGTATTTGTAATCATCTATTAAGAAGATCAATAAAGTTTAACCTCAAAGTGGACGTAGGCAATTACGCTGAACCACTATAAATTTGGTGTTCTTACTTTCTGCATTTAAATTAGCATTCTCTCCTCTGTTTAATTTGTTTTCATCACTTATATCTCTACACAATCTTTCTCTAAGAGGTTAGTGACCAATTTTGGTGCTTTCACTGAGAATTGAATTCCCATACCTCAAGGATCTGCTTTGAAGCTACTGGATTGAACAAATCCCCCAAAGAAGATCCGACTCACTGATAGGACATCCGTTGATTCTACTCAGAGTTCATACCAATAACTCTACAATGGCAGGACCATGTACCAGGTCAGCTTCTCATAATGCGGATGACCGTGAGACTGCTAGCGTGCAACAAGCAGGACCTAGCAACCAACCAGCAATTCCGGGTGAAGGAATTGCCGCCCAGGGCCAAACTCCAGTTGTCACCAGAATAGTGTTCAACGACTTGATGAGAGAGCTCAGGGAAAGCAGGAGACAACTAGGAGAGCAAATGCAAGCTCAACCTGATGGCATAGCTCACTCAACAGCAGCAACAAAATGTTGGGGGCAATCCCGCTCCTTATTCCTCATTTGACAGCTCTACTTCCTCTGATGAACCTCCCAGGCGTAGACGCCGCAAGACTGAAGCTGCACGAGCAGAAGCTGCTGTTCAAACAGTTGGAGACCGTGACCAAGCAAGAGCTGGAAACTTCAGGACCGGAGTGCAAATGGAGGATGGAGACCCAGACCATCAAAACGCTAACGGTGTCGAACCTCAAGACGCACGATTGGCAGATCGCCAGGAGAGGAGGCATCAACATGGACAGGCGCGTAGAACAGACTCTAACCTTCCGCCTTCCATACAGACACCAGATCTGACAGCCATGATCAGGCAATTGATGAAAGAAAATCAGGGCTTATCGAACGATGATTGGGGAGTGTCAAGAAGTCACACTCCGTTCACGGATGTTGTGTTACAGGCGGCGTACCCTAGAAAGTTTAGTATGCCAACTATCCCTGCGTACGAGGGAAAGACTGACCCCAGACAGCATGTCATGAGGTACGAATGGATGATGGATTCAGCTAGAGCAAATGATGCCACCAAGTGTAGATGCTTTCCAATTACTCTATCTGGGATCGCTACTATGTGGTTTACCCGACTTCCTCCATGGTCTGTATCCAATTTCGAGGAGTTGGCAAAGAAGTTTATTGAGCAGTTCAGGATACACACTACTCGTCCGAAGGACGTAATGTCTCTGTCAAGTGTAATCCAAAGTCACGGGGAGTCATTGAAGGAATATTTACAAAGGTTCCATGTCGCGGCAACTGAAGTCAGTAATCCCAATGATCATGCAATTCTAATGGCTGTGATGAGAGGTGTGGATCCGGAGTCTGAATTTGGAGACTGGTTGGCAGGAAAACCTCTGACCACACTAGAGCGTTTCTAATCAAAGGCACACCAATTCATAAGGAGAGAGGAAGCCAGGTGGGTAAGACGAGATAAGGCACCAGGACCTGTCCAAGAGTCTATGAAAAGCAACGTTGCTGTGAAGCAGTCCGGAGACAGCTCGGGAAAGGTCCAAGTCAATGTCCAGAATAAGCCTGGGCAGCCTAAGGAGTCCGGAGGAAGAAATCAAGGGAAGAAGAGAGAAGCGGGGAAGTGGAAGTCGAGAATTCCAAGCTACAGCGAGTATACTCCGCTGAACGCGCCACTTGAGAACATTTACCTATCCACCTGCAATACTTTTCAATACAGGAAGCCACGTCCAAAAGAATCAACCGAGGAACAGAAGCGGACCGGGAAATATTGTCGCTTCCATGAGACTTATAGGCACAATACGGAAGAGTGCAGACACCTGCACGACGCTATCGAGAAGTTGATCAGGCAAAAGAAGTTGCAAGAATTTGTAAAGGATCCACAGGAAGGAGGACAGGGAACGTCCAACCCAGGTCGCGCACCAGCCCCGCGTCATCCCGAGGAGCCTGCCCGACCCGTAGGTAGACTAGTCATAAATACAATTATCGGCGGACCTCACCCCGCAGATAAGAATTGGCAAGAGATGAAGCGATATGCAAGTTCCCTGAAGCATGCAGATTTTGAGTGCTGTTCGAACGCGGAGGATGGGACCCCCGCTAAACAGCAGCGCGTAATGACAGACGATATAGTGTTCAGAAACAGAGACGCTGATCAGGTAGAGGCTCCGACCATCGACCCGATGGTCATATCTGCGACGATCGGACCAGCATATGTGAAAAGAATTTTGATTGATTGCGGAAGTTCTGTCAACATAATCTTCAAGAAGGCTTACGACCAAATGAAAATGGAAACAAAAGACTTGAAACCATCCAAAGCTCGTATTCACGGCTTTAACGGCGCTGCGACCGATGCAGTGGGGTATGTCGAGTTACCAGTTGAACTGGGACAAGGCGAGCGTCGGAGAGTGCGAATTCTACCCTTTGTAGTTTTGGATGTGGATTCTCCATATAATGTTTTCTTGGGCCGGTCGGCCCTGGCTGAGTTTAGGGCAGCGTTAGCCCCGTGGTGTTTAACTTTGAAGTTCCCAACTGACAAAGGAGTAGGTATTGTTCTTGGCGACCAAGCAGCTGGTCGTTCCTGTTATGTGGCTGAGCTCCGAGAGGCCCATCGGAGGGAGAAGGGAAAAGTCTTTATTTTATTTTTAAATCAAACTATTGACCAATCGGGTTTTATTTTAATTCTCTATCCTAAGTCAAGGTTTATTTAGGTATTTATCATTTCAACCCGATTCCATTTCAATAAAAAAAACATAGCAAAGGGAACTTGCAATGTGATAACTGGGATGTTGTCAAAATAAATAAACAAGCAATAGCAACCATCAATAACAATCCAATAATTTATTTAAATAATCCTGAAATAATCATATTAATTTACATTTGTTGTTTATGCAAATTAATATAATTATTTCTAGAATCTACACTATCATTTCATGTAGACTAAAGATTTTTACATTACGGTTTTCACTTGATGTCTATTATTCAATTTTATACTACATAAATTTATACAACATTCATTCAATGGTTCAAGGTGTAATTTACACTATTTCTACGTGTCGATTTATTTAACATTTAAAGGGGTTAAATTTAACTAATCAATATTCAACGTATAAATCCATTTTAAATTTGTTAACTATCCTATATCAAATTCAGCTTGCATATTATTTATCACTTTAACAATAACAATTAACATCCAACATAACAATCAGTTATAAACCAAACTTGTATAAGAATATAAGTCGTGAAAATTTATTTCACCTTTCGTTGTTAAAGGAATTGACACGAGGCACGGAGAAGTACGAATGGAGTCGGTACAACACGAACAAACGGACACTGAAATTATCGACAAAAGAAAGACGATATTAATCCAATGAACGATCATATATAATTTATAAAGTTATATAGATGCGCTTACCGATGACGGAGAAAAGAACGAAAGCTGAGAAAACAATGCTACTGCAAAAAGGAACTCAATCGGTTGCTACAACAAGAGAGAAAAGAAAGGTGGTTACTATTTATTCAGTAACAACATATACACACTGCGTATATTCTCTTCTGCAAATTAACACAGTACACTTCCTTTATTATAAAGCAAACTGTTCACTTTCAAATTGAAAGCAACACTGTACACTCTTTTTTTTATAGAACCGAGACCTTTTCTTCTTATAACACAGAACCCAACTTCTTCACAATGGGCTCAAACACACCCTTGCGCCCATATACACACGCACATGACATGCACACAACATACACAGCTTCAAACATATGCATGCACACGGCGAGGTCAGGGACTGGGGTAGTGAGGTGTTGCGAGGCAAGGAACGGCTGGAGTGCAGCGGCGCATCGGGTCTGGGAAGGGAAGGTTGCGTGCGTCTGGTCGAAGTGGGTGGAAGTGACGCGCAGGTGGCTGAAGAGGGCGACGGAGTGAGGTGGTGCGCGCTGGGGTCAGGGAGGTGGTGCGGGTCCAGGTCAGGGAGCGGCGGAGTTGGGTTCGGCGTGGGCTTCGACGGAGGCTGGGAGGGTGGTGGGTTCCGAGTGCGAATGGGCTGGGGAAGTGGTGAACGACGCTGGAGTGTGCGTTTAGGCAAGGTGGGGATGTGTGTTGGTGGAGTGGAGTGACGCGCGGCTGAGGTGGCAGCCGCAAGGGAGGGGCGAATGTGGAGGATTTGCATTTAATTAGGTGGAGGTGACGCGGTGTGCTTGCGATGGCCGGAGGGTGGACTTACGGCTGGAGGTGATGGGTCGGACGGTGGGGCAAAATGAAGGGGAAGGCGGACGTTGGGCGTGGGGCTGAGGTGAAGGAGGAGTTTACATTTTCTTTTGCAAATTTTAAATGGTGAAGGAAATAAAATAAAAGAGAGAAGAGGATCTGTGATGAAGAGAAGAGAAGAGTGTACCTGTAGACGTTTAGGAGAGAATGAAATGAATTGAACAGTGAAGATAATGAAATGATATGTTTGTTTATTTTAATTTTATAAATTTACAGCAATAAATTTCAGCTTAGAACTACGAAAAGCCACACACATTTCCAAGTTAAACCCATCTTCCAACTACCGCATTTATTTCTACCAGCTGTGATTTTTATTTTCAAATTTTTTTTTGAATGTATACGGCTGAATATTTCTGGGCTGAAAATGGTTTAACTGGTCCACTCGGAACGGTTAAACCAACGCGACGCTATACGTCGGACTCCGATTCGCACGAATAAATATAATGTTTTGATCAGCGCGACGAGGCGCTTCCAACGGTACATAGATAATTATGGTACAACTGAATTATAAAAATTCGAATTTTATGCTAGGGAGAAAATGCAGGAAAAACGCAGAAAAATAAGATCGACGGAGCTAAAGAAGTCCGAATTTGGAAAATGAAAAATGACGTCTTGCTTAGAAGATGATTTACAATTTTTCTATGTAAAAATATTTAGGTTCGGAAGATAAAATTTACACACTTTAAAATGAACTGATATACAATAAAACGCGAACGAAATTTACTGTGATATTTTACGACGAAACTTTACCCATATCCATAACTTACTGGACGCATCTTATAAACGAAGTTTGGATATTAATTGAGATCGTATATAAATTTCAAATTTTATATTAAATAATGGATTTAAAATCTTAAATCGGGTCGGAAATTCAGGCAGAACCACTCACCACGATCATTGGAAGATCTACTCTAACAATATGAGTAGAAATGTGGAAAGGAAGCAAGAATAAAATCTAGATAAGTGCTATGCCAAAATCCAGAGTCGATGACAGAACATAAATGTTGTACCTTCCCATTTAACATAGCTTCGACACTATAACACTAAGCCGAAAACCTGAGATGGCTATAAAGTTTAGGAACCAATCTGTAACCTTAATACTCACTTGAATAGGCAGAGCTGTGCCATAGCTTCTAGGTTTGTACCACAATCTTGCATCAACATAAAAGGCTATAAGGATGTGCCGCCATCTTGATTTAACGTTGAAGTGACAGAACTACGCCACAATTTTAAAGGAGTATTACCCAACATTAAAGAACTATATAGTTATAAGTACTCCGGAACTACACTATCATAAAGGGACCATTGAGAACTGCGCCTCCATGTTATACAGGATGGCAATATAACACTACATCAGAATTGCATTAACACTCCAGATACCATATTGCAACGTTTTACCCAAAACAACAACGAAGAACAATGTTAGGAGTAATCAAAGCAAACTACACAATTCAGCAAATAAGAATGTGCCGCCATTATGAAGACTTGTCACCCTAACCGATGAACTGCATCAGACATACCTCATCCTTCACCAACTCTAAACCCAAACAAAGGCAAACTATGCTGAATATTCATCAACGCTTGGCCAAGCCAGGATCACAACGGACTATACCCGATCTGCACACCTGCCCATCAGCTAAATCCCACATAAATTAAAACCATCCGGAACCTTAGCAAAATATTCTCCACTCAAGACCGTGATATGTCTACAATCCTCAAACATAGGCTAACCAGGTACATGACCTGCATAAGTACTACGCACAACTCTTCACCAAAATCTAATATGGATCCATTTTGAGCAAGCCATAAGTAAACACTATGCATACAAAAAGGCTAAATAAACCTAACACTATTCCTAATGCTTATGCATTACAAACATCTTCAGGTGGAGACTATGTTCCGCTTACTGGTAAGTGGTACTTCCACGTAGTTCAACACTTACCGGTAAACATCTTAAGGTACCATGAGGAATCAAAAGCATTCCAGGAGCTGCATACAAGGTCACTCAAACAGTACTTCCACATAGTTCTACATTTACTGGTAAACAGTGAAGGCTTAAGCCATCACCTTATTAGTAGCTTGCGCATGCCCAATGCTTTAATCTATGTATCTCTTGTCAATATCTTGCGCATGCCCAATGCTTTAATCTAAGCATCCCTTATAAGTAGCTTCCACATCCCAATGCTTTCTCTAAGTAGCCCGTTAGGAACCCCTGCATCAGTGCAACCCTATAAAAGAACCCACGGACCAGCGCATCCGCGTAACCCTTTAGGAACCCATGCATCAGCGCAACCCTATGAAGGAACCCGCACACCTGCTCAACCTTATACATGTACCTTTTCATCTGTGCAATCCAAGGTCAACCATAACCCAAAGCAGAAGACTAAAACCTATATTATCCCAACTAAACCTATATTATCCCACCTAAATCAACATTAATCTTGTTTAGATAAAAGGAGAAAGATGACAACGCAATGACTCATAGCCTACAAAACACACTTCAAAAACCAATAAATGTCAGCCATATCACTACCTTAAATATCCATTCATTACTCATTAAATAAGGATTCAATACCTAATGAATGTCATTATAACTTGCTCATTGTTTCCAATCAATAATAGTCATTCTATATCAAATCTATTTATCCTTGCCTTAAACCAAATAAGAAGATTATGATACAATTAATGCCAACCTCGTCAGCGCCACTAGAACCCTCAAATTCCAAATTCAAATAATCCCTCCTTCAGCCAAATTTTCCCACTTAATAAATAGCAATTCCTTCATCCATGTCATTGATCTAGACACAAATCAGTAAGCAAAGGGATGGATGACACGTGGAAGGATCAAACGGTGGAAGAGAGATGATGGATGAAAAGAACTAGCTACCCATGTAACTTCATAACACTATTAAAAAAAGGATACTATAGTAGAGAAGTGGACTATTGGATATTTTTTAAATTCTATACTGATATACTTGTACACTCTCTATCATTGAAAAAGTTTACCAGAAAGAAATATATAAGCAATGATTTGACATTTGGATGTGGATTCTTCGAAATCCAAACCATGTAAATTTTTATGTCTTTTACTTTCCCTACACGTGACTTGATCTTCTTATATAGGATTTTTTTTCTTTTCGATTTTTAACTTAATTGAATATAAATTGGGCTTGACATTTTAACAAATAGTTAGAATGCAACTTCTTAATTCTGTAAACACATAGTAGCATAATTACTACCTTAAGGAAAATTTAATATTACTTAAATTTATTGATTCATAATTACGGAAGTAATTAGCACTATAATTACTCTATGATCACTTTGGTGTTGTGAGATGAAAAATCTCATTAACATTTTGGCGCTTGAAGGAGGGCGAATATTTTCACCGTCACACAACTTCTTAATTGACAATTACATCCACGCTTGCAACTATTGCAGATATGGATGAAGTTTTCATCTGCATTCAACTCAACAAATGGTGCTTATGGTCCAACAATCAATTTTTTATATGCAAACTTATCTTAAAATTTTAAGATAAGGCACAATTTCCTAAATTTTTACTCGTATGTTAATTTTTCACACATTTGGTATCAATACACAATATTTATGGATGTTGAGCATGATCATAAAGTGTCTACCAATTGATTTTGAATAGTCTTAATTTGTTTAAACATCAATTCATTTACTCATCAGTTTTCTAAAGCTAAAATGGTTGTGCATCATTGATCTCTCTATACCCAATCCACCTTTTTTGAATAAAAGGTCCAAAATTCAGTATCTTAGTGGTTGAACTATAATTTAATAACTTGCTTAAAATAATTTTTAAAAATCAAAGATATAATTTCATTAGTAAATTACCTTTTATTTTATTGGTAAAATGAGATTGTAAAGCCTAAAAATGTTAGGTTAGTCTTGTAATATCTAGCAATAATTATGGAATGTTTTAATCTATATCTATAATTGAAAGTGTTATATGTATTTAATACACATACAGGGATAATTAATTTGTCTTAAAAAGTTTTGAAACAAAACTAGACAAAACATGATGTTTTCAATGCATGTTATATGCATGTCATCATATGGTATTAATTACCATAAATTACTTATGGTATAAATGATTGAAATGTCATTATGAAGATCCAATATTTAAAATATCTCATTTCATTAAATATTTTTGGTTTATCGTCTTTCATAATTTAAGTAATATTTCATAAAAGCATTGTAGTTTCAAAATATAACAAAGGTTAATACTTCAAATGAGATTGATTTTATCCAGTGAGAATTTTTTTAATAAATACATGCTATATAAAAGCATTAAATTCATAAATCATTATCAGAAATGAATTTTGAGATTTCAATTATGAGAAATTAATGAATATTATAGTTAAGAATTCATAAAACATTTAACATTACCATTTCAACTACTTTTCATTCTGACATTTTAAAAAATATGTTAGTAGAAACTTATTATCTCAATCATTACAAAATATTTATCATTATAACTCTAATAACATGGAAATTAATGAATAAATATGTATTTGCATTTATACACACACACACACGATATAAATGACATTAAATAGCACCTTGAAATAGTGAAACTTTTCATAACATGTCATTTATACATTATTAATAATGTACTCATCCATTGTGTTAAATGCACGCATTTATTATCATTAATCAATATGCATGATGGCCCTCGTATTCCTAAATTACCCATATTAATAATTGTTAGAATCAAATATATGGTTATTATGCTCATGAAATGAGAAAATTTTATTTATATTGTATTTAGGCCTGTTAATGGATACACGAAAAATCTAAAAACCATCTGGATCCGTATCCGAAAAAACGGATATTATCCGATATCCAAAAAGCGGATGCAGATATCCGATATCCGAAAAGAAAATCAGATGCGGATATGGGCATATCCGTATCCCAAAAACATCCGTCCGATCCGAAATTAAATATAATAAAAATTGTTATTATTATTGATTTATTATTTAAAGATGACCCTAAGTTATAGTTAAAATATATTTAGAAATGAATTGGCCCAAGCCCAAATTGCTCAAGAAAGAAAGTAAAACCCTAACTAAGCAAGCAACAATAAGTCACGTAACTCACGTTTTCACTTTCCTATTTCAATTTTCAAACCCTTATATCTATTTCCTCAGCCGTTTCCAATTTCAAACCCTGAATTGCTCTCATGCTCTGCCTCTTGTCGTTGCTCCGCCTCGTTCAGCTCACCACTTCGTCGTCGCGCTCACCTCGTTCAGCTCCGATCCAAGTGTCACAGTGTAACGACCCGTAAATTTTAACTGTTTTAATAACGTAATTAGTTGAAATTTTGTGAAATTTTAAACGATAAAATTATGAAATAAAAATTTAATATTTGGAATACATCTAGTTAAACATAGCGACTGGTAAATTTTCGTCCGAAAATACGAAAGTTTATTTCGTGCGTAAATTTACTTCAATTTAATCAGTTAAAAAGCGATGAAAATAAAATGTTTCTAAAACCTAAATATTTTTACATAGGAAAATTCTAAAACATCTTCTGAGCAAGATGTCGGTTTGTCATTTTTCCAAATTCGGACATCTTTGGCTCCGTCGATCTTATTTTTCAGTGTTTTTCTTGCATTTTCCGTAGTAGAAAAATTCGAATTTTTATAATTCAATCGTACCACTGATTTCTATATACCGTTTTGATCGTCTCATCGTGCTGATCTTTGCGGTATATTTATTTCTGTATTTTGAGGTCCGGTACACGACGGAAACAATAAACGGTCCGTTGTAACGGTACCACTTTTTTAACTTTTCTCTTTTCACTAGTTTCAAAGTTTGAAACGTATTGTCCAAACCATATTAAATTGCTTTTATGTGTTAGCTGAATCAAAGCAATGTGACCATTACCATCCCTTTTATATATATTTATAATTTGGTTCGTTTCCTCTTCTTTCCTAGTTCCAATGTTATGATATGATTCCATCACTTCAATTCTCTTCTTTATGTTCTTTGTCAAAATGAAATTTTATTTATTTTCAAACAACTCCTCCCCTCTTTCCATCAGACTCGAACCGACTTCAATAATTAATATTTGAAGTTTGACCTTCACCATTCTACCCTTCTAAATTAAAGGTACTATGTTCATTTATATTTCGGTTCTGATTTCATTTTTCTCTTGTTGTTCTTCAACTTCTCTCTCTGGTAAAACGTTCAAAATTTATAAGGGAGAGATATATAAGTTGCTTTAGAAGTTGAGCAGCTGTTCGTTCTTTCGAAAAAAAGCATATATATGTTTGCGTTGGATCTGAGAAGCCTCTGTCAACTCCTTCACATCACTTACCGAGATTCACGTGACCCTGCCTCTTTTCCCTTCTGGCTTCCGCCCTCCATGTCGTTCCCCTTCTTTTCCACGTCCCTCACCGCCCATTCCCATCGCATGGTAGCCATCCCCTCCCTTGACCCCAACACCACGCCCACCACATCAACCGCCCTCATTCCTCAAATCTCGGTCGAGCCTTCATCCGCCTTCCCTGCGCCACGCTCCGCCATAGCCGACCCACCACCTGAAGCTTGCCTCATCCCCAAACCTCCACCGTTGCCACACCCTTCATAGCCGAGCCCTTCGAGATCCAAACCTCCGGTCGAGGCTACTTTGAGAGTGGTAAATATTGTAGTTTCTGTATATATATATGAGTCAGTAATTTAGATTAGAAGTATAAATTTTAAGTTTAATAATATATATGTAAGTCTGGGTAATTAGATTTAAAGTGTGTATACATATAAAAAAACAAAACAAAAACAAAAGTATACTCGAATTTCAACTGTTGAAGTATATATATTAGTTTTGATATGATGTTGCATGGAATGGCCAATGTGAAACAGTATGTAAATAGTACGTATGTATATATTTGCACTATTACTTCATTATGTGTCAGTTTAAATAGTGTACAGTATTTACATCCTAGGTCTTTGTATGTTATATACTATATAAAAGAAGAAAAAGAAGAAAAAAAAGCTTTATTTTATTAAGTATACAATACGTTGAAACAGTTTGCATAATAGATTGGTACAAGAGATTATGCGCCAGTTTATGTAGGCTAGTTCATATGTATGGGAACTTGATATTGTTTATAATATGTAAAATTTTATATAAAGCTTATGTATAAATGTTTTGTCTAATATTGTTTGAAAACATTTTGTAAACCATGGACTCTATTGCATATCTATTTTAAATGGATACAATATGGAAATTTATTTCTAATACGGTTTTAATGTAAACAATGACTTTTGAGAAAAAAAAAATATTTTTAATAGTGTTGAATGTAGGATATGATATATATAAATAAGTTCGCTTACATCATTTATCTTCATCGATCCAATTTTGATTTGATTTCGTCTATTTCTTATTATCAGCTTGTCCGTCGTGTCTATTTCCTCCACCGAATCGCGTCCATCTAGCTTTGTTTTAGAATTCATAGCTTGTTCTGTGTCAAACTTCTCCAGCCTTGAAAGGTGAGCACTCACTCACGATTAACGTTCTTTTATTTATTAAATTTGATTTCAATTGAAACGACAATTGAAATATGCTGCTGTTAGTTAATTACACTGTTATATATGCTATTGCCTGTATCAGTTCACCTGTGACATCTGACACCATTATCTGTTAATTATTTATGCGATGATAATACAGTTTGGCTGATAATTGATTGATTGTTGATGTTTATATTGGACGTTAAATTGTTAATGTTAAAATGATAAACAGTATGAAATTGAACTTGATATAGGATAATTAAATGTTAAATTTGATTAACTGACATTTGTATAATATGACCCCTTTAACTGTTGAATTTATTGACACGTAGGATTTGTTTAATTACATTTTGAACCACTGAATGTATGTTGTTAAATTGATGATGTATGAAGTTGTAAATGGATAACAAGTGAAACCGTAATGTAATAATCTTTAATCTACATGAAATGATAGTGTAGATTCTAGAAATAATTATATTAATTCGCACAAACAACAATGCGAATTAATACGATTATTTCGGGATTATTTGAATTGATTATTGGATTGTTATTGATTGTTGTTATTGCTTGTTTATTTACTTTGACACCATCCCAGTTATCACACTGCAAGTTCCCTTTGTTATGTTTTGATTTTGAATTAAATTGGAATCGGGTTGAAATGATAAATACCCAAATTAAACTTTGACCTAGGATAGAGAATTAAATAAAACCCAATTGGTCAATAATTTGATTTAAAAATAAAATGAAGATTTTATTTGAATAAATAATATGGTTTTGAAATGAAGTTGAAATTTGAATTTTTTTAATGAAAGGAAAATGTTAATATTTAATAATATGAAACAAAATATTAACAATGTAATTGATGAAAGAATGTTGTTTAATTTGAGAAATGATTGAATTAAGTTTGAAATTATAATTAAGTTTGAAATTATTAAATTTTGGAATGATTTGATAATTAAGTTTGAAATTATAATTAAGTTGAAATTATTAAACTTTGAAATTATTTAATAATTAAGTTTTGAATTATTTAATACTTAAATAAGATTAAATTATTTAATGATTAAATTGAATTGAAACTCTTTAATAAGAATTTTTTTTGAACTTTTGAATAAGTGAATTTACTTCGTAAATAATTGAAATTGAGTTTTCTTTATAAAGTAAGTTTTTGGAAAATTATTTAAGAAAGTAAATAAGTGAAATTGAATTTCTTTAACAAGAAATGAAAATGTGATATTTTTGGAATTAATGTAAGACTTGTAATTGAAAGAATTGATTTGACGAATTTAATTTAATTCAAAATTGTAAGTTTTGATTAAATGAAGTTGAACTTAAGAAATTGATTTAATGAATTGGAAATTTAATAGAAATTGTTTTGAATGACAAATTTACTTAACGAATATTAAAGGAAATCGATAAATGAATTCAAATTGATTTGAATGTTAAAATTAAGTTAATTTAAATGATTTCGAATTGAAATTTATATACGAACTTGGATCAATATTTGAATTGTTTTAAATAGAAATTGAAATCGAATTATAAGATTTTGAAACTATGATTTGGAAGTTTTGAAACGTAAAGTATGGAAATTGGTTTTTGAAAGACAAGTGAAATGTTGATTTACGAACTGAAATTGAAATTGAAATTGATTTGGTTTTTGAAATATATAAACGACCAATCGGTGAAATAATTTCGAAGGTTATTAAAGAGACCGGAGTCGGTTATGGATATACTCTCTATCTAAACCGAAAACCACTTTAATAACTATACGCGGAGTGATGATCCAGAATGAAGTGGTTGGAATGATGTACGTGATGACTGAAGAAAGAGAACGATAATGGATAGCCTTGACACTTGTGTCAAATTGGAAATGACTAAAACAGGAGTTGTGCCGGGCCAATGGAGGATTAGCTACCTCAAGTGGACACACTTCTTCGAACTACTTATACTTGTTGTCGATTGGTGCACCCTTGATTTTGGGAGTGTTGTTTCACGGTTTTGCGGGCGCTGCGGCGTTGCGTTCTCACCAGTCCGGATCAGGCGAACGGTAGTATCACTACCTTGGGTATTGCCTCATGTGCCTTGTCATACTTGTATTCCATTTATACGCGACCACTACGATTTTGATTTGTACCTTTAGTATATGGATTGCCCTCTGGTGACTTCCGGTTTTGGGGAAACTACGGTCTTGTATATGCTTTTGGGAATAAAAATGTGTTAAGGGTGGAATGGGCCATGACTTAACACTATTTTGATATCTTATTATTACTGATAGACATTATCTACTTATCGTACACTACTACATAGTAGATAGTTTAACGGATTCTTAAAGGATGGTTATTCCAAACATCCTTTGAGTTACTTGTATTTCAATTGCTATTTCACTTGAGTTGGATTTATTAATATAAGAATGTTAATCCTTACTCGAGTGTTTTGTATTTTGCTTTACGCTCGGGTCAGACTGAGTGTACCAGTATTCGAGACTCACCTTTGGAGTTGGAGCTTTGCTTGAAGATCCAACCATCTATTCTGCTTTCAGTATTCGATGATTCCAGTGATGTATTCTGATTTGTATCTGATGTATCGTATTACTCTTCTGTTGTAAACTCTGATGTAACTTATACATTTATATAGTAGCTTCATGAACTACTATCTCTTTTACTTCCGCTGCATTTATTACTCTGTGTCTGTGATCTCTGATTATTTATTTACTGTATATGTTCAGTTTTGCCAAATTTAAATTAACAACGCGGTATTTTGAGCAATTCAACTCCGGCATGAGTGTCTACCTATACACTTATAATGGATGCGAATGGTCCAAAATGGCGGGTCGTTACACACAGCCCTGCTATGCTCTGATCCAAGTGTCAGAGATCCACCTCGTTTATCATAGGTCCGCCTCGCATAGCACTGCTCTCTGCTCACGCTCGGCTCTGCTCACGCTCGGCTTTGCTCACGCTTGACTGTTGTTGCTCTTCACTTTGGTATACAGTTTGAAACTTAATTTTTTTTGCTCTTATTTCATATTGTTTTAATACCAAAATGAATGGATCAGTATCCTGCATAATATACAAATATTCTACAGATAATTAAGTTATCTCAAAATTTTAATAAGCATTAATATATTGGTAAATATAATTTGGAAGATGATATGAGATGTTGAGATATAGCAAATGACATCTGTTAGGATTTGCAGCAGCCTATGGCAATAATTTTTTCCCCCTCAATTGAAAATTTTGGCAACTTTACCAAATTGTAGACCAACCTTGAATCATCATTCATGTGAAATAGATTCTTGATGACAATATCAATCTAAATATATGTTAGAGGAAAATGTATGTTATTTGGTTTATTAACTAATATTTGATTTTCTAATGTGTTATACTTTGTATTTTGTTTAGATTATTAGTTACTTTATATGAGATGGCTAAGATGAAAACATATGAGAACTGAAAACAAATATTATATATTGTTTTAGTTTGTTTTTGTTTATTTGAATTGTTGTAATATCGTACGAACTTGTTTGACATTATGTATGTTGCTATTTTGTCATTTGAATTGTTGTAATATCGTATGAACTTGTTTGACATTATGTGTGTTGCTATTTTGTCATTAAAACTGATTAGTATTGTAGTTTGTGTGTATTGTCATTTAAGAAAGTGATGAGAAAGTGATTGTTTTAGCTGTGATGTTTTAGTTCAAAAATATTAGCATAATAAAAATCTTATTCAATTTCGGATGCAGATATTTCGGATATTTCGAATATCCAAAAATATCCGCTTTTTATTTTCGGATGCGGATATTTTCGGATATCCAAAAAATATCCGCGGATGTGGATACAGATGTTAATTCTTCGATATTCGTGGATATCAGATGCAGATTTGGATGCAGATTTAAATTTTCGGATGAGGATATAGCCATATCCCCATCCATTTGCATCTGTTGACAGTCCTAATTATACTTTCCTACATAATATACCACAAAAATAACTTCTCCCATTTATGAATTGAGTTTTGTCATTTAAATAATTTGCAATTCGAAAATTCAATGGATGCAACTCTTTACAATTGGCATTTATTAAACGATTAGAGAAAGCTTCTCCTACACTTTCTCCATTTATTTCCATGCTACGCCACCTTTCCTTGATCTGTGGTTACTTTTCATATTTTCATGTCTTAATTTAAAATATGGTTCTAATCATGATCAAGATTAATTTAATGATATGGTAAGCACGATCATTGGATGAATTTGTTTATAATCTTACTATTTCGAGAATTATATCATTCCCTTTCTTTCAAAAAGACATTTTGAGCATGTAATATTTCGTATCTTTAAGGTTTATTTCTTTATATATGTATATATATATATGACTATTTTAATTAGCATTAATTACAATGCACTACCAAAATTATGAAAAAAAATTAATGACATATGTTATAAAAAATTGGATAATCATGTGTAATCTTAGAAGGTGTTCATTACAAACAATGTGGTATAAATCGCTATTCTAAAATAGTATTCCCTTGAGCATTTAAAATTTGTTTCACATGCAACATATAATTCTAATGCCTACACTGCTTAATGAGAACAGTCTTTTTATTAATTGACAATTATTAAAGACCATATATAGTTCCACAACTATGTAATGTGCACTTATTAGCACAAGACAACCTAGAACCTTCAACGATGCCAAACCTATGTAAAGAAAACAGTAGCTAGGCTTGAAGAGGAGTGAACTCAACATTCATTAAAGAAAACCTGCACTCATACCTTCGTAGTTCACCACCAATGTTTACTAGCTAAGAAAGTTGCACAACAGACAAACAAATACGGCAATCTCAACATTGAGAATGATTATACTGAACTTAAATACGTGGGGGCAAATATTCAAAAGCAAAACCCAAGATAATACCTATAACAAATCAAAAGATTACAATCCCAACCATGATCTAAGAATGCAACAAAATGAACTACATAAAAGAGGGACATGTATGCCAAAGAAAAGCCTTGCGTATCTTGAAACTTCTTTGAACCCACCCCCTAATTTAATAACTATCACCTCATTAGGGAATTGCAAAAGCACAGTCTGGCTGCTCAGCTAAATTATTGCACTAGACGCAAGGATATTAAACGGTCAAAACTAGTAGAAATAATATATATAAACCATAGAGTTATAAATACATAACTCGGTTTTTAGCCAAAAATACTGCGTTGGACATAGGGATAATAGACGGTCCGAACCAACTATCAAAAACATGTACATGTATTAAAAAGATTGTAAATACACGACTTGACTTGTCAGTCAAAACACAATTAATCTGCACCACAAATGGAGTGGTTCATTCAAAATGCATGAACCAAAAAAGTTGTAAATACATGACATAACTTCATTGTCAAAAACTAGTCTGCCCCCAAATAACGGTGCCGACTGTGCCAAGCGCACGAACAAAAGATGAATGCAAAATTAAAAATCAAGCAAATCCAAATGAATAAAATAAAATAAATTGAAAATAAGCTAGATCTCACAAGGTCATGTCAAACTTATGAAGAAGTATAGCGCTAAAGACAAAATTTGAGAATCATGGACATGAAACGGTAGTTATCACATTCAAGATCAAAAGTGCGAAAAAGAACAATGAAGACAATACACATGGTACAAAACACGAATAAAGATGCAAAATTGAAAGTAGAAGCGCTTAGAAATGGACCCACAAATCAAATCAACTGAAATGTGCAAAACAACGCTGACATCAAATCAAGAGCACTAGAGCACCCAATTCTAAGCAAGATAAATTTTTTGTATCTGAAATTTATTATTTACTACGTGCTTCTAAATACCCTTAATATATTGCTTGTAAACTCATGCGCTAAACCTAAGTTTACCAACTCATGTACCGAAACTCTTTTGCCACCTAACTATGGCTCGGTTAATATTAACTAAGTTAGAAGCATAAGCACACATAACTATGCAACCCCTCTGCTAAGTATCTCAAAAAAATACAATATAAACTTATCAACATTGTGTAAATATTAAAACAAAGTGTGGGCATGAGTCAGTTTGAAGCTCAAACGGTTTTCGCACTGCATCAAATGATTAATCATAAATACAAACCATTATACTAATCTTTTAAACGTTTCAGTTTCGGTTTCATTTTGGTTTAATGTAATATGGTCCAGATCCTATCTCGCTCAGTTTGACCCATATTAAATATGAAATAAAAGAATTACTTCCATCAATGATCAATTTATGAGGGCAACTGTGTGAAGCTTTTACACTTAGAGATTAAAACACATAATATTATGCTGAAATGGAAGATTAGTTCTTAATTGTATGAATGCTTCAATTTGACATTTATGTACAAGTGATTTATAGTAGATGAACTAATCATCAATGTTAATTAATGCATACCATTAAATAAAATGACTAAAATAAGAATATAATTAGCATTTATCCAAAAATGAGATGAATAATATTATAGTAAAACTATAACTTCTTCCTTTATGACAACAATATAAGCTGAAAATAGAATATACATCGTTAAAATATAAAATGAGATAGGAGTTGCTTATATTTCTATCATAAGTCTACTAGTGTAAATATTTGATTCTGTCCGGTTTAATATGCTTGGTTCAATCGTCTTAAATGCAACCAAATCACGTCGATGCGGGTTGGTCCGGTTTGGGTTATTTACTTTGGTTAGAAGATTCGATGCGGGTTTCTGCAACATTTTTGTGATCCGGTGCAGGTGGTTTCCGTATAGCGGTGCAGTTTATGCCTACCCCTAATTAAAACTTTGAAAATTCTAATATATACAACATTTGCAGAAAATCAACGCAAACTAATGGCTAGGGAGCAAGATCACAACAAGTAAAATGACGTGCAACCAACAGACAAATATCAAAGAATGTTGATAAAAATAAAAGGAAAAGAGCAATTAAAAAAGGCCATATGGTAGTGGCGTTTAACAAAGAAAGAGAGGCGATATAGGAAAATATTGAAGTAGAGACAAGTCCATACCAATCTTCAATCACTACAGACTTGGGGGGTAAATGTTACACCCATATTATTCAAATATTGTCAAAATGAAATTAATACAAGCACCAAACCTGGAAGAACTACTCTCACAATAGGAGTCGAAATATGGAAAGGAAGAAAGAACAAAATCAAGATAAGTGCTACGATAAAATCTAGAGTCGATGAGAAAACATAAAGACCGCACCTTCCCATTGAACATAGTTTGACACTATAACACTGAGCTGAAACTTGAGATGGGTACAAAGTTTAGGAACCAATCTGCAACCCTAATATCGAATTCAATAGGTAGAACCACGACATAGCTTCTAGGTCTATGCTGCAATCTTGCATCAACATAAAAGCTACAAGGGTGGGCCGCCATCTTGATTTGACGTTGAAGTGACAGAACTGCGCTGTACTTTTAAATCAGTACTACCCAATATTGATAAACTGCATAGTTGTAAGTACTTCGGAATTTCACTATCATAAAGGAATCATTGAGAATTACATCCCCATAGTTATACTGTACGACAATATAACACAACACCTAAACTGTATTAACACTCCAGAAGCCGTATGCACTGTTCCACCAAAAAAAACAACGAAATACAATGTTAAGAGTAATCATAGCCAAACCGTCAACTCAACAAATAAGATTGCACCGCCATTATGAAGCCTAGTCACACCAACCGATGAACTACACTGGACATACCTCATCCTTCCAACAACTCTTATCCTGGCCAAGGTAAACTATGCTGAATAGTCATCAACGTTTGGCCATGCCAGGATCACAGCAGACTATGCCCAATCTACACAGCTGCCTATCAGCTAAATCCCACACAAAGTAAAACCACCCGGAACCCTTAGCAAAATATCATCCACTCAAGGCCATGATAAATCTGCACTCCTTAAACCATTGGCTAATTAGGACATGACCTTGGCAAGTACTGGGCACAACCCTTCACCATAATCTACTTCGGATCCATCCCAATCAATCCATTGGTAAACACTGCTGGTACCAAAAGGCCCAATAAATCCAAAAACTGTTCCTAATGCATATGCATTACAAACACTTTCAGGTGCGGACCTACATTGCGGTTACTGAGGACTCCTTAAGCAGTGCCATGCAGAATAAAAATCATTCAAAGGGTTGCATATATGGTCAATCAAACAGTACTCTCGCATAGTTCCACACTTACTGGTAAACGGAGAAGGCTTAAGTCATCACCTTATCAATAGCATGTGCACCCCAATGCTTTAATCTAAGCATCCTTTATCAGTAGCCTGTGCATCCTCAATGCTTTAATCTAAGCATTCCATATTAGTAGCTAGTGCATCCCCAATACTTTAGTCTAAGCATCCCTTGAGGAATCCGTGCATCAGCGCAACCTTATGAAAGAACCCATGGACCAGCGAAATCCTTTAGGAACATGCGCATTAGTGCAACCCTTTAGGAACCCGCGCATCAACAAAACCCTATGAAGGAACGCATGCACTTATGCAACCCTATATAGGAACCTGTGCATCCATGCAATCCTACGTTAACCACGGCCCTAAGTAGAAGAATCAAACCTATTATCCCACCTAAAACCTATATTATTTCACTAAATCAAGTTTAATCTTGTTTAACTAAATGGAGAAAGATGACAAGGCAATTACTCATAGACTACTAACCACACTTCCAATAACCAATAAAAGGCAGCTATATCACTACTTTAAATATCAATTCATTACTCATTAAATGCGACCTCAATACCCAATAAATGCCATCACGACCTGCTCATAATTTCCAACCATTACTAACCATTTCTATATGGAATCTGTTTATCCTTGCCTTGAACCAAATAAGAAGACTATGGTACAATTAATGCCAGCCTCATCAGTGCCACCACATCCCATAAATTCCAAATTCAAATAATCTTGCCTTCAACCAAATTTTCCTTCCTAATAGAATGGGCAATTCCTTCAGCCATGTCAGTGATCTGGGAAAAAATCAGTGAGCAAAGGGATGGATGACATGTGGAGGGATCAAATGGTGGAAGAGAGATGCTGGATGAAAATAACTAGCTATACATATAAATTCATAACACTATAAAAAGAAGGATATTGTAGCAGAGAACAAGACTCTTAAATATTCTCTATATCCTATACTGATATATTTGCACACTCTTTGCTATTGAAAAAGTTTCTACTAGAAAGAAATATATAAATAAAGATTTGATCCGCGGACATGAGATTCTTCAAAATCCGAACCACGTAAATTTCTGTGTCTTTTACTTTCCCTTCACTTTACTTGCTCTTTTTTATATTATTTTTTTTTCTTTTATATTTTTACCTTAATTGAATATAAATTGGGCTTGACATTTTAACAAATAGTTAGAATGCTACTTCTTAATTGTGTAAGCACACAACTGCATAATTACTACCTTAAAGAAAATTTAATATTCTTAAATTTGTTGGTTAATAACCGTGGAAGTAATTGGCACTATAATTGCTCTATGATCACTTTGGTGTTGTGAGACGAAAAATCTCACTAACAACTGCGATCAACGCCCACAGTTAGGTGAGATCTTACACAAACGTCTGGAGATAGACATTGTGATGCCCAGAGGTAGCTGTCACGCTAACTTAGCCCCACGAATAGGGCATAAGTGATCAATGCCTAGTGTTAGGAGAGATCGGACAAAAAACATCTAAAAATAGATGCCGGAAATACCGCTCAAGATAATCAATCTCGATCGATGCCCGGAGATTGGCGAGACCAAACACCGATGCATAGAGTTAGGCACCCAAGTTGTAGCTCTATTGGCGTGCAGAGTAATATAAACTCTATAGCTTTCATTAGTCAAATGAAGCTCAGCTAAAAATAGGCAAAAAGCTACTAAGTTAGACGAATAAACACATCTCTCGATGATTAAACAGATTGGCACGAAAGAAATCAAGTCTACTTTTTATTAACATACTGCTTGGATAAAATGTTAGGGCTGCACCCGCACAAGTTCAGCATATTTACACAAGTTTTGAACAAAACTAAAGATGATAAAAACAAGGAAAATGCAAAAAATTCTTCTTTCTCTTCTTCATCTTCTTCTTCCTTTCCCTAGAAGAATGCACACCAGGCTCACCAGGCTTATTTCTGCTTTTTCCTTGCATTTATTACCCTTTGAAAGATCGCTCCTTAAGAATTCATGAGACACATTTTGAACACCTTCAGAGGTAGGAGTGGTGACTGGGGCAATGATAAACTGGCTGAGCATTGAGATAGACAAAGGGGGAGGAATATCAACATCTATTTCTTTCTTAATTTCCTTGGCCAACTTGACTTAGGATTGAAGCATCTCTTGCATGGTAGGCCCTAAGGAAGTCTCAGAATCCCGAATTATATCAATGTCTTCCCCCTCCAGATCCCCATGAAGATCACCTATGGCTTCCTTACCCAAAGCATGGATCATTTCATCGTCAGGACCAGGAATGATACCTGCTAGAGAGGCCGAGGTCGGTATAGCGGCAGACATAATGATTGATTCAATCATCGAAGCTTGTATGCCTAGTGGTAAGCTTCCATTGGCAAAAGAAACGATGTGAGGTTGACCTAAATCTTGCAAAATATAAAATGATGTTGACTGATGGTATATGAGCCATCTCAAATACGGGTGAGGTTAATAATATACCTCCATGAGATATGGACCCGACATGAACTGGAGTGCCAACAGATCCTCCCTTCAAAATTTGAGATAATATGGGCAGCTTCGTAAGCTGAAGGTCATCGGGATTGTACTGAGCATCCAAAAAAGGTGCCAAATCTGTTGAAACCCTAGGAGTGATGTTCACTATCGAGTCACGAGGAGTGGACCCAGAACTCTCACCTTGATCCATTTAACCCCGGTATCTAATTTAGGGTGCAAGATAAGCTCACCAATCCTAAGTGCTTCCAGGTCCTCTTTGCCCCCAAAAGGCCGTACTTTAACTTTCCTTCATCAACCTTGGTTCCATCAGAATGCTCCTGCTTCTACCTCATGATCTCTTCTCATGCTATGACTAGAGCACGAGGATATCCTTCATCTAACCATTTCAAATAGCTAAACTTGATAACATTGGGATTATACCATACGAGAATGAGCTCAAGCACAGATTCTACTCTGTTCTCTGAAGCCTCAGCCTACTCCTTAACACCCTTCATCTAGGCTTCTTTATTGTCTTTTGCTTGACAAGCATGTAGCAACTCCTTATAATAACTCCGATTCAAGTTGCCTCTGTTGGTTCTGACACTCCTCCTCAGCTGACTTAGTTAGATCCTCCACCTACTTCATGGCATCAGCCAACGATGCATTTAGCTTTTCAACCTCCCTATCGTGAGTAGAGATGATGCGCTTGTCTTGTTCTTACAACTATTTCACACCATCAAGCTCCGATATTTTCTTATAAGAGCTTATAGAAATATCCTCAACTAATCTTTTCCATTTAAAGTAATGATCGTATACATCGTCCATGTAAGCCATGACATCGGACCTAACCTTTGGAGGGACATCCTTTAGCTGGGGAACAAAAAGGATGCCATCAAAGAATTTTTTTAGAAACCCACATTTAATAGCATCCATTTGAGGATTGGAAATAATTTCTGTTTCTGTAGTAGTGACAGGAGGAAGAGTTGGCCTCTTGTCAACTCTTCAACAAGAAGCATTAAAAGCAACCATCCCAAACGACTGATTGAAGCATCGTAGCACACAAGAAGATATCGCTGGTTGTGTCGATGGAGGAGCTAAAATAGGGCGATCGGTATATCTATGGATGGGACATGATTGGGCCTCATCAAATACAAATCCATATGATGCGGGAGGGGTGAATGAAACCTACATCGAGGAGATGACTCACGAAACCTATAACCACTTTCTCAACTCCCATAATCTTGGCCCGAGTGCCTTCTCAAATCAGAATTATGAGATGAACCATGAGAATGGCTAGTCGATCTAGGCTTTTTGTATCTGTACCCTTGTCTCTTGACGATGTCATATAAATTTCTGCACTCCATCAAGTCTATAAATGAAATACGAACAAATTAGCACCAATGAAATAGAAACATGGTACAAAAAGAGCAAAAATACATTGTTGTGTAAGTGTGAATGTGTCTTAGTGTCCTCCCCATAGACTGTGGACTTCGAGCTTGCTAATAGGGGTTATTTCTCCCGTATAAATAACAGACGCTTCACTAGGAAGATAGATGGGAGATCCAATATCCCCTATATTGATATTGCCAAGGCAGACAAAAGATCCGAACTCATTTGGAATACTTCCTAAGGACCCAAAATTACCTCTAGGAGGTAGGATAGGAGTCTCCTCTACCATGGTAGCTGGCGAAGGTTGTACGGACGTCCAAGATGAAACAACCTTTATTTTTGGTAGCCAAGCTATAAGAAGTGCAAGATCATCGCCACCTCCATCACTAGAATACTCCTAGCCAATATCGCCATCATCATTGTCCCCACCATCACTCCCTCCTTCCTTAGCATGTTCACTCCTCTATCTCCGGCCCTAAGACTTGCTTCATGATCAACAAAAGGGCTTGGAACTAGGATACCTTCATGACCTTCATCAGCAACTTTGGAGGCATTGTTTCTTATGAAGAATCATTGCCATCATCATCATCCACCTCTATAACTTCCAAGACGTGGCCGACGCTACGACCTTATTCTAACAATTTATAAGCATGCGTATTCTCATTTTTGAGAAGCATTCTCATTTCCCTTTCTTCGATCGGGACTTAATGGATCTCCACAAGGGTACTTGTTATTGCCGTGCCACTAGGCCTTCTTGAATTATCTGCAATTATAAGGAATGAAGATGTGAATAGCTTAGGTTACGATATCCGTAATAAAAAGGGAGAAAAGGTGAAAACGAGCCTTACGTCCAGACAACCACCTTTGTGCAACATCGACGGACAACATACAAAAAATAATTCATCTTTAAAGTAATTTAACTTATTCTAAAGGCCCAGTACTATTTAGCAGCCCCTAGAATGTTCCAAGAAGATATGTGAGGGAAATCCTTTTTTGATGCTTGAAGCTGTATAGATAACGGATCTCCTGGGCATTGGGATTACAGTTCAAATGTCGAATGAAGATTATATGCATGTTATTCAGAAAATCATAGTTGTTTGGATGTAGTTAGGATGGAGCTAGCTTCATAAACTGCAGAACCTTGCAAATGAAGTGGTCAAACGATGGAACATAACCAGCCATGCACATGTATTGGTTGTAGGTTGTATACCCTAGAGGTGGAAGATGCGCTCGTTGATGGTGTGTTGAAGCTAGTACATCTTCAAACAGAATACCATGCCTTCCATATATCCTCCTTAGGACGATTCGTTAACCTGCAAAGCCGGAGAATCCTATGGATCATCCAAAATAATGGCATCACCCATATCAATATCAGGGACATACCCAACTACAGGCCCTTTTCGACCAGCCCAAAGGGATTATTTCTAGGCGCTATACTGCTTGGTAACTAGTTGACTGAGAACTCGAAGGTGTGGTAGTAGGTCCCACTTTAGGTAATGTAGTAGAACTGGATTTTGTATTAGATTGAACATACACTGATGTTGAAGGACTTGCACACAATGCAAGAAGTGTTTGTGATCCATAACTGTCAAAGCTTCACGGAAGAAATGTCAGGCGTATTAAATGTTGTAATCTTTATGCTTGAAAAAGAATATTATATAGTCAATGTACTAAAGCTGATAGATACAAATGTGTATCGATTGATCGGATCTCGTACATCAATGGGAGGCAATAGTATGGCAATTGTACAGTTAAAATCGTGCAGTGTGCATATAGAATTGTGCAGTGCATGCATCTAACATTGTGCAATTCAGATTTATCATTCGATAAAGATATTGGTATATAGTTTGCTCAATTGTTGATTACCATTTAGAGTGATCGTCATCGTAAACCGTCCCAACAGATCATGCATCGTCAACTATGACTCGACCAAATTCAATTATAGAATTCCATTTACAATTTTTTAAGAATACTTGCGAATTTTCCACCAAAATTTAAGTTATTATGGAAAACTTAAGCCCATCTTGAATTAATCTCGAAGCCAACACGAGTCAAAGCCCCAAGGACTCAAACTCGAGTCAATCTTTAAGAAAATAAGGCTAAGACTTGAGTAAATCCATGTTTTGTGCAAAATGCTTTCTTGCACTCAAATTTTCAATGGAAAACTCCCAAGTCTAGGATCGATGTCGATCCATAAAAGAAAGAGAGTAGTTCTTCTTCGTGAGTCGTGTGTGGTCGAGGAGCTAATCGGCATTAAACCTTACCAACTGAAACCGCCATCACCTACCTATAGTGAAAATGATTAATGGGTTCAAAGGAATTCGAGTTAAAGGGAAAAATCATTCAAGATGGTTTGACATTCGTGAATCAAAGCCACAAATTGATGACTTGAACGGTGTTACCAATAAGGAAAAGGAGATGGTACGAAGTCAGAGGCCGGTATAGTGTTGCAAGGATGGAAGTCGAATTGGCGATTTTAAGGTTCGGTAATGGTGATACTAGCAACAGAAATCTCAAGACAAGGAAATGACGAATGTGAATAGAGAAGTGTGGGTTTGATGTATAAATAATAGCCGACCCCTAAAACTTGGGTATATGAAGTGCCTAATTTTGGGCAACATGGATCGATATCGATCCCTGGCACATGGGTCAGTGCTAAACCAAATATTTTATGAATATATATATGTATGTATGTAGTATGTATGTATGTACGAATATGTGTGTGTGTGTATGAATGTTTATATGTGTGCGTACTTGTATACACTTGCATGACTATATACAACTGAAGTTCCAAGAGAACAAAGTCCAACATATAGAATTTAAAGTAGGAGATCACCAAAAACTTTCTGAAGCAAGAATGGCGAACTTGAAGAAAATGCTCTAGTTCTTATACACCTCAAGAGTTGCACGTCCAAAACCATTCAAGGCAACAAAGCGACTGATGAAGAACACAATGCTTCGTGAAAACGGTTTACATAAAAACCAACACCTACTTGAAGTAGAACTTGAAACCTACAGTATGGAATCTACAGCTTGTTTCGATCTAAAGCATATATTTTTAACACAGAATATATTTTGGAGGGCAAATGTTATCCAATCTTGTGACCAAGTGTAACGACCCGGGGTTTTGGACCATTCAAATCGACAATAAATCCACACATGTCGGACTTGAATAATTCAAAATATCAGATTGTTAATTTAAATTTGGCAAAACTCATCATATACAGTAAATATATCAATCACAGAATCACAGACACAGAGTAATACAATAATACGCAGCGGAATAGATAAAATAGTAGTTCATGAAGCTACTATATAAACATCAGAGTTAGAAATAAAATACAACAGAATATCTCAAATGCAGTGAAGTCTCCAGTACAACAGATGACTTCTCTGAACAAATCAACTAGAAGAGCAGAAAGATGAGGCGATAGTTGGATCTCCAAAGGAAGCTCCAAACTCCAAGGGTGAGTCTCAAATGCTGTATCACTCGGTCTGACCCGAGCGTAAAGCAAAACACAAAACACTCGAGTCAGGATTAACATTCTTATATAAATAAATCCAACTCAAGTGAAATATCAATTGAAATACGAGTAACTTAAAGGATGTTGGAATAACCATCCTCTAAGGATCTTCAGAACTATCTACAAGGTGGAAATATACATTTTTACACCGTGGTCATTTCAATTAAATTTATACTTCAAAACCCAAATATCATTTCATTTCAAATATATCTATTTTTCAAAATAGTATATATATATTAAATGATTTGAAAAGTAAAGTATTTAATTTCCTCAAGTCTAGCAAATCGATTCAAGTCAACTTCAAATTCCAAATTCAAATTTATTCAAAGCTCAATTCATCAATTTAATTCATTTCTAAACAGATCATTTAAATTTTCAATATATTTCAAAGCTTTAATATTCAACATTTTCAAAGTTAAATTTAACAGTTTCATATAGCTCTTGATTTAACTTCATTATTATTTAATCAGGGAATATTCACTTAATAAATTCAATATCATTTAACTAGCCTTACATTTCATTTTTTTTTTAATATTTTCTTAAATTTATTTAAGCAAGAATTATTCATTAAATTATTTAAATAAAACCCAAGTTATAAATCATATCTTAAATCTCAATTTCAATAAGTTTCAAATTGGTTTAGTTAAATAAATTATCTTTCCAACCTTAACTTATTCAAATTATTACCAAAATCTATTTTGAAATAAAAATTTTATACTTAAACATCTCATATGCATTAAGTCCATCCTAATTTAAATTAAATGATTTAAGGCTCAACATTTATTAAAACCATATATTTCTTTCCAAAACCATAAAATTCATTTTTAAAATATTTATATATATGGACCAACGGTGTCTGTATATATACATCATATGGTTAAGTGATACGGATATTTATCATTTCAATCCGAAATTTAAATATATACGGGTAGATATCATTTCGACCCGTAATCCCAATTATAATTCAAATGAAAATCGCTTGGGTTTATCATTTCAACCCATAACGATTCTCTCCTATTCTAAAGTCCGTTCGGGTATGTATCATTTCAACCCATAGTGAATTCTATATTAACAGGGAACTTGCAGAGTGATAACAGATAATATAAAATATAACAACAGGCATATATCATCAATATAAATAACCGATACTGGTGTTAGATGTCATAGGTGAACATATACAGATAATAGTAATAACAGGCATATCAATACTAGATACTGGTGTCAGATGTCACAGGTGAACATATACAAATAATAGCATATATAACAATTTAAATAACTACAGCATCATATTTCAATTGTCGTTTCAATTGAAATCAAATTTAATAAATACAAGAACGTTAATCGTGAGTGATTGCTCACCTTTCGAGGCTAGAGATATTTGACAACGAAATGAGCTACGAATCCCAAGCAACGCTAGATGGATACGATTCGATGAAGAAACAAGCACGACGGGCAAAGCTGAAAGATAAGGGATTGGCGAAATCAAATTAGAACTGATCGATGATGACAAGTGGTATAAGTGAACTTATATATATAGATAGAAATCATTTTCTAAATTAAAATACATTTCGAATTTAATATATATATATAATATTTAAAAAAAATCAATACTTATATATTATAAAGTAGCAGGTTATAAACTTGAATGTACTAACATTATATACTATACATATAATGTACATTAGCTGAAATATAACATTACTTTTAAACCGTTTAGATGTTAATCATAACATATATTTAATGATAAAATAGTTAGACTAATATATATAATGCAGACACTTTACATATAACAACTGTCGTATATATATAAGATCATATATACAAATAAAAGTTGCAAACATAAAATATAGAAAATATATCCTGACTATATAAATAATTCAAATCCACTCATATTTTCACGATTTATAACATATTTATTTAACATAGCATATATACTAATAGTTACAAAATCTACTTAAAGATATTGAAAAATCTAAACAAAATCTGTAATATATAATATACGTATAATATAAACTCTTATACTACCTAAAATATATAAACTGACCTGTTAACTAATAAACTATACAGACTACATATGATCCCCAGCCTATGCAAACCAACACTGTATATTTTATAAAAATCTAACATATCATAGCATAAATCACCTTTCGTGCATATACATATATTTTCAAGATCAACTGTAGACTAACATATTCATACAATTATATAAAATTTACTATACTAAACTTCTTTACCCAACACTATATGCAGACCAAAACAGATATAACATATATACGAAATCTCAAATCAAAAACTGTAAGCAATTCAAACCAAAATATATATATATATAGCTCACTAGACTCAAAACATCAACAGGTAAAAAAGCTTCACAAATTTACATATTCAAAATCCAATAGGTCATATAAACTTACTGTACTTATATATAATTTGACAGAATGTTCTACAGCACCTATAAATACTTACACGTCCAACTAGATAAATTATATATACATAAACCAAAATATATATTCTTCTATATATATACGTACAAGATGGAGACGAGTAGCCGGAAGCTTCGATTGGTTTGCGGAGGAGCACATGCCTGGGTTGCCACCGCGAAGGCGGGCTGATGGGTAAAGATGGCGATGGGTGATGACCGGAAAGGGTCTCGGGTTGGGTGACGAAGAGAACTAGATCTGACGTGAAGTTAAAGGTGGCGGTGAGATGAGGTGTAGAGGCCGTAGTGGTGGAGCCTTGGTGGCCGGTGATGGGAGAGGAGCTGAGGAAGAGGGTTGAGGTGAACGTGGGCGGTTATGAGGTTCTGTTGGTGGAGGGATGCCGTGGGTCGCTCGGCTGCATGTGGCGAAGTGGCTGACCTGGAGCAAGGCAATGGAGTTCAGGTAGCATGTTGTTTTGAAGGCGAGAGGTGCAGTATGCTTCGGTCAGGGGAACGTTCGTGAGCTACATAGGTGGATCTGGAGGGTTGTTGCTATCGGAAGGGAGAGGGGATAGGTGGGAGTATTGGCTGGTCGCTAGGCACTGGCACGGTGAAGATGACGACGTGGGAAGCTGTTCGAAGGCAAAAATAAAAAGAGAAAAAGAAAGGAGGAAGGCTGGGTAATTGAATGTGAATGGCTTCAGTAAAAGGAGGAAGGTGTGGAGAGAATGAGATCCAGAAGAAGGAGAAATAGTAGGCAAAATGAATGGAAGAAGAATTCAAAGCAACGACCAAACGTTTTGATTTGGTGAACAATTAAAACAAATTATTAATGTGGTCCAGGCTGTACGTTTTAAATTTTTGAAACCGAAGGAAGAAATAAAGTCACAATTTACGGTACAGTTACAACGAATAGTTTATTCTTTTTGGCGTGTACCGGATCTCAAAATGCAGAGCTGAATATACCGTGGAGATCAGTACGACGAGACGATCAAAACGGTACACAGATATTAGTGGCACGATCATCCGATCAAAAGTCGATGATCGGTACCGAAAATGCTGCTATTTTACCAGAATTAAGATAAACGGAGCAGTAGAAGTCCAAATTTGGAAAAACGAATTTCGCAGTCTGATTCAGAATGATCTGAATAAATTTTCTCCTGTTGACATATTTTGGTTTCGAAAAACTTTTAAATTCACTGTTATTAACCGGTTTGATTTGAAATGAAATTTCACAGGAAAATAAACTTCAATATTATCAGATGAAAATTTACCTGTTGCTATATTAAAATAGACGTATTCCAAATAGTAAATTTTTATTTTCAAATTTTATTGTTTAAAATTTCACACAATTTCAATTAATTAGGTATATAACACCGTTAAAAATTATTAAAGATTTACGGGTCGTTACACTCTCCCCCACTCAAAACTTTTCGTCCCCGAAAAGGAACGAGGTAGGAGAATAGAAACAACCAGGAAGGAAAAAGATTGATAGTCAAGATTAAACAATTAATTTGAAACTTTATAAAACTTTACTTGAAATATTCATTTGAAGACTTCATTTACAATTCAATTATTTTTAATACCTTAATATTTTTTTTTTCAAACTCATTTGTAAAATTTCTTGTTTCCTTTGTAAGTATCATTTATAGGTTTAAGTAACACCTTTATAAATATATGAAAACCATTTGAAAACAATTATTTACATTATTACTTATATTTACAAAGAAGCTATTAAATCCATGATCATAAATTTATTAATTCTATCTAAAATACTTTTCAAATATTATTAATAAATCAATAATCATTAACTTTAAATATGTTATAGTCAACAAGGAAAAGAAGGAGGACTTGGAAACAGAATATAGGTAAATAAATAAGGCTGAGCAGATAAGGTAGATTCAAATGAATAGAATCGGGCGTGAATAATTAATTCAAACCATTAGAATTTCAATTTCGAATGTCAATACAAAATTTCTTTGTTAGAAATACTTTTATAATAAAATATTTTTTTATAACGGAACAAATCTCATTTCGAAAATACTTTTATAACTCGATGTTTCAACAAGTTTATCCTTGTTCCTGTAGACTCTGGTAGTGCGTTGATCAGGCGCAAAACTAGAATTCTCCAGGTACTTAGTAGACCTGTTTCAACACCCAGTGAAAATACTGGAAAACCTTTAAAAACAGATATGGAAAGTACAATCCAATCAAAACACAAACAAAACCTTTGTCTAACCATGGTTCGCAGATACACAATGGTTACGCCTGGATCCCCCAGGAAACAATCCATATCCGTAAGCTTTCTCAGCCCTGCGAGTTACGCCATGATGACTAGTAGAATGCAGGATACACAATGGTTACGCCTGGATCCCCCAGGAAACAATCCGTACCCCCAGGCAAGACTCAGCCAAGCATTTGCGCTACTATTCGCGACCTACACAGATTGCAGGATACACAATGGTTACGCCTGGATCCCCCAGGAAACAATCCGTACCCCTAGGCAAGACTCAGCCAGGCAGTTGCGCTATGCAGTCACGAGAGAACGATAAGACCATGGGTAACGCCATGGAATTCGAAGGACACTCGAGTATCATATCCGGAAAACCAAAAATCAGAGAGAATAATATCGATAGAATGAATCCAAGATGTGGCCACAAATCGGATATCAAGCAGAAGGCACTTTCCATATCTTTACTTCGAAAATATGTATCATATAGTACCTTTTCAAATCACTTTCAAATATCGTACTTATATAAAATCCATTATATATAAGATTTAATTTTCAAATCAATTACTTTCCAAAATCAATAGTATATCAAATCATACTTATATAGACTTCAATTATATAAGATTTCACTTTCAAATTGAGTACCTTTTCAAATCTATAATTTTTGAATCAATTTCATACTCATACAAATCAATTTTATATGAGTTCGACAACTCCCAAATCAAGTTTTTTAGTAACATAAGGTTCTCAAATTTCAATTTGTTTCAATATCAGTTCAATTTCAAAATCATATACAATTTCACCAAATTATTTCTTCACAATTTAAATATCTTTAGTTCCAAAGTTTCCAAAATAATAGATTTAGAAAATAAATCCAAATTTCCAAATCAATAAATTTAAGTCAACCAATTCATTTTCAAAATCAAATGATTTTCAAAATCATCTTATACTTACGTAAGGTCTATCTTATATAAGGATCAAATTTTCAAAATAAATTTCGCTGTATGAAGAGCCATATGGGATTGACTATCTTTGCTTTTATGGGTTATATCTCTTTGTAATTTAAATTGGAAATTTTCTTTTAGTAAGCAAAGATATTCTAACCCGACAGCTTTCAATTTCAGCGTCAAAATATATCAATGATAATAGAATATAAGGTGTACATACGCCATCATTTCGCAAAAATCACATTTTGATCGCTCGTTCGATCACACAAGTTCGCTTTCGAACTAGTATTGTCCATTCGACTTCCCTAATGCGGACTTCGATATGGTTTCTCGACTAGAAGCCATCAGTCTCCTTGCATAGCCATATACTATGATAGAGAATTCTAGAATTTAGCCCAAAAATCCATATCAAATATTCGCCCTTAAGAATCAAATGAAAAATCCTAACACGAAATGGTGTAATCCACCTCGAACTTGTGTACTCAAACCTGGATCAAATTAATTATGCGAATAAAACAGCATACGCACAAATTATATATTTATTCCAACTTGTTAAATATATAGTTTCATAAAGATGTTACCCAGTTAAAACATTTAACTAAATTTTATTCAAAATATATTGAAGACCAAATTCTTTTCAAAACATTTCAAATCTAAATTTCAAAATAGCCTTATTCATTTACTTAACAAAGTAGTTTCAACTTCTTTTTTTTTTTTTAATTATATTACTACATACTTTAACATACATACCAAACTTATATACTTTATTTTTTTCGAAATTTCTTAGCTTTGAAAAAGTTAACCTTGATTTGGAAGTGCTCGAACTTTCAAAATAGTTGAAGAAATCATTTTCAAATTCCAGAGTTGGAAATCAGCAACAAATCAGTAAATCAATTTTAATAGATAGGGTTATATTAAATCCAAAACTCGAGGACTGAACACCGATTCACTCCAAATCGTTCAAATACATATACATATATCTTTCGAATATCGAATCATACTTTGGAATTTGAAATCAAAATTGGTTTCATAAAATCACTCGCATAGCAAAGCTATTAAAGTGGCCTATCCCTTACTCTGAAACTCGAAAATCAATGTCGATGATGCGTGCACTCATCACCGAAATTATTTTCCAGCGACATAAGTGAGTTCTGGACTTCTATTTTCTCAAACTTTTTTTTTTTTTTGAAATTTCTTCGAAATCATTCGAAACTCATTAAAATCATTGGGACATTTCTTATTCGGAAAATACTTTTAAATCATACTATTATTATATATTTCAAAAATCTTAAAACCAATTTCAAAATACCGGAGTTCAATTCTCGAATTTCAAATCCTTTGTTATAAATCATTTTTTTCCATATAAATCAATTTCTTATATAACTTCAAAATTCAAATCCTTTCAAAAATTCAAATTCTTATCTTTTTAAAAGGTATATATAATCCTTATCGAAAACATTTTCACTTTTATATATAGAATATAATCATACTTATAAAATTTCGATATATAAAACAATTTCCAAAATACGAATAAACCCGATTTTTCAAAAGGATGATTCAAGAATGGATTTCAAAACAAAGATAAACATTCAAATTATTGGGACTCTAATCAATTAGGATTCTGATTCGAAGATAAGTTCGAACGAAAATGAGATAATTAAATTTCAAAATAGAAGATGAATATACTTATATAAATCGCGGGCGACCATAACCGGATCAACCGTGACTCCAGGAACAAGATCGATGCGGAATTCCAAGAAAACCAACATTCGATTGCAAGAGATAGCGGCATCTAAACCAAAGATATAGAAATCTCCGGTGAATCAATGCCAATTGTGAAGGAGTTTCACCCCTTCACAAATCATTCAAAGATTGGTGGGATCCTATTCTTATAGAGGTCATTCGAAGTGGAGTTATGGGATACTCCAGAATCAAAAGAATACAAATAGGGAGAGACAAAAATGAAATTTGGAACCGCAAGGAACGTTCCAAAGTTCAAAGGAAATCGAGTCAAAAGGAAGAGATTCAAATTCGAACGAAAGTGATTCTGTAAATAAATTTACTATATATGCTAAGTTTGCCTAGAACCTGGCTCTGATACCAACTGTAACGACCCGGGGTTTTGGACCATTCAAATCGACAATAAATCCACACATGTCGGACTTGAATAATTCAAAATATCAGATTGTTAATTTAAATTTGGCAAAACTCATCATATACAGTAAATATATCAATCACAGAATCACAGACACAGAGTAATACAATAATACGCAGCGGAATAGATAAAATAGTAGTTCATGAAGCTACTATATAAACATCAGAGTTAGAAATAAAATACAACAGAATATCTCAAATGCAGTGAAGTCTCCAGTACAACAGATGACTTCTCTGAACAAATCAACTAGAAGAGCAGAAAGATGAGGCGATAGTTGGATCTCCAAAGGAAGCTCCAAACTCCAAGGGTGAGTCTCAAATGATGTATCACTCGGTCTGACCCGAGCGTAAAGCAAAACACTAAACACTCGAGTCAGGATTAACATTCTTATATAAATAAATCCAACTCAAGTGAAATATCAATTGAAATACGAGTAACTTAAAGGATGTTGGAATAACCATCCTCTAAGGATCTTCAGAACTATCTACAAGGTGGAAATATACATTTTTACACCGTGGTCATTTCAATTAAATTTATACTTCAAAACCCAAATATCATTTCATTTCAAATATATCTATTTTTCAAAATAGTATATATATATTAAATGATTTGAAAAGTAAAGTATTTAATTTCCTCAAGTCTAGCAAATCGATTCAAGTCAACTTCAAATTCCAAATTCAAATTTATTCAAAGCTCAATTCATCAATTTAATTCATTTCTAAACAGATCATTTAAATTTTCAATATATTTCAAAGCTTTAATATTCAACATTTTCAAAGTTAAATTTAACAGTTTCATATAGCTCTTGATTTAACTTCATTATTATTTAATCAGGGAATATTCACTTAATAAATTCAATATCATTTAACTAGCCTTACATTTCATTTTTTTTTTAATATTTTCTTAAATTTATTTAAGCAAGAATTATTCATTAAATTATTTAAATAAAACCCAAGTTATAAATCATATCTTAAATCTCAATTTCAATAAGTTTCAAATTGGTTTAGTTAAATAAATTATCTTTCCAACCTTAACTTATTCAAATTATTACCAAAATCTATTTTGAAATAAAAATTTTATACTTAAACATCTCATATGCATTAAGTCCATCCTAATTTAAATTAAATGATTTAAGGCTCAACATTTATTAAAACCATATATTTCTTTCCAAAACCATAAAATTCATTTTTAAAATATTTATATATATGGACCAACGGTGTCTGTATATATACATCATATGGTTAAGTGATACGGATATTTATCATTTCAATCCGAAATTTAAATATATACGGGTAGATATCATTTCGACCCGTAATCCCAATTATAATTCAAATGAAAATCGCTTGGGTTTATCATTTCAACCCATAACGATTCTCTCCTATTCTAAAGTCCGTTCGGGTATGTATCATTTCAACCCATAGTGAATTCTATATTAACAGGGAACTTGCAGAGTGATAACAGATAATATAAAATATAACAACAGGCATATATCATCAATATAAATAACCGATACTGGTGTTAGATGTCATAGGTGAACATATACAGATAATAGTAATAACAGGCATATCAATACTAGATACTGGTGTCAGATGTCACAGGTGAACATATACAAATAATAGCATATATAACAATTTAAATAACTACAGCATCATATTTCAATTGTCGTTTCAATTGAAATCAAATTTAATAAATACAAGAACGTTAATCGTGAGTGATTGCTCACCTTTCGAGGCTAGAGATATTTGACAACGAAATGAGCTACGAATCCCAAGCAACGCTAGATGGATACGATTCGATGAAGAAACAAGCACGACGGGCAAAGCTGAAAGATAAGGGATTGGCGAAATCAAATTAGAACTGATCGATGATGACAAGTGGTATAAGTGAACTTATATATATAGATAGAAATCATTTTCTAAATTAAAATACATTTCGAATTTAATATATATATATAATATTTAAAAAAAATCAATACTTATATATTATAAAGTAGCAGGTTATAAACTTGAATGTACTAACATTATATACTATACATATAATGTACATTAGCTGAAATATAACATTACTTTTAAACCGTTTAGATGTTAATCATAACATATATTTAATGATAAAATAGTTAGACTAATATATATAATGCAGACACTTTACATATAACAACTGTCGTATATATATAAGATCATATATACAAATAAAAGTTGCAAACATAAAATATAGAAAATATATCCTGACTATATAAATAATTCAAATCCACTCATATTTTCACGATTTATAACATATTTATTTAACATAGCATATATACTAATAGTTACAAAATCTACTTAAAGATATTGAAAAATCTAAACAAAATCTGTAATATATAATATACGTATAATATAAACTCTTATACTACCTAAAATATATAAACTGACCTGTTAACTAATAAACTATACAGACTACATATGATCCCCAGCCTATGCAAACCAACACTGTATATTTTATAAAAATCTAACATATCATAGCATAAATCACCTTTCGTGCATATACATATATTTTCAAGATCAACTGTAGACTAACATATTCATACAATTATATAAAATTTACTATACTAAACTTCTTTACCCAACACTATATGCAGACCAAAACAGATATAACATATATACGAAATCTCAAATCAAAAACTGTAAGCAATTCAAACCAAAATATATATATATATAGCTCACTAGACTCAAAACATCAACAGGTAAAAAAGCTTCACAAATTTACATATTCAAAATCCAATAGGTCATATAAACTTACTGTACTTATATATAATTTGACAGAATGTTCTACAGCACCTATAAATACTTACACGTCCAACTAGATAAATTATATATACATAAACCAAAATATATATTCTTCTATATATATACGTACAAGATGGAGACGAGTAGCCGGAAGCTTCGATTGGTTTGCGGAGGAGCACATGCCTGGGTTGCCACCGCGAAGGCGGGCTGATGGGTAAAGATGGCGATGGGTGATGACCGGAAAGGGTCTCGGGTTGGGTGACGAAGAGAACTAGATCTGACGTGAAGTTAAAGGTGGCGGTGAGATGAGGTGTAGAGGCCGTAGTGGTGGAGCCTTGGTGGCCGGTGATGGGAGAGGAGCTGAGGAAGAGGGTTGAGGTGAACGTGGGCGGTTATGAGGTTCTGTTGGTGGAGGGATGCCGTGGGTCGCTCGGCTGCATGTGGCGAAGTGGCTGACCTGGAGCAAGGCAATGGAGTTCAGGTAGCATGTTGTTTTGAAGGCGAGAGGTGCAGTATGCTTCGGTCAGGGGAACGTTCGTGAGCTACATAGGTGGATCTGGAGGGTTGTTGCTATCGGAAGGGAGAGGGGATAGGTGGGAGTATTGGCTGGTCGCTAGGCACTGGCACGGTGAAGATGACGACGTGGGAAGCTGTTCGAAGGCAAAAATAAAAAGAGAAAAAGAAAGGAGGAAGGCTGGGTAATTGAATGTGAATGGCTTCAGTAAAAGGAGGAAGGTGTGGAGAGAATGAGATCCAGAAGAAGGAGAAATAGTAGGCAAAATGAATGGAAGAAGAATTCAAAGCAACGACCAAACGTTTTGATTTGGTGAACAATTAAAACAAATTATTAATGTGGTCCAGGCTGTACGTTTTAAATTTTTGAAACCGAAGGAAGAAATAAAGTCACAATTTACGGTACAGTTACAACGAATAGTTTATTCTTTTTGGCGTGTACCGGATCTCAAAATGCAGAGCTGAATATACCGTGGAGATCAGTACGACGAGACGATCAAAACGGTACACAGATATTAGTGGCACGATCATCCGATCAAAAGTCGATGATCGGTACCGAAAATGCTGCTATTTTACCAGAATTAAGATAAACGGAGCAGTAGAAGTCCAAATTTGGAAAAACGAATTTCGCAGTCTGATTCAGAATGATCTGAATAAATTTTCTCCTGTTGACATATTTTGGTTTCGAAAAACTTTTAAATTCACTGTTATTAACCGGTTTGATTTGAAATGAAATTTCACAGGAAAATAAACTTCAATATTATCAGATGAAAATTTACCTGTTGCTATATTAAAATAGACGTATTCCAAATAGTAAATTTTTATTTTCAAATTTTATTGTTTAAAATTTCACACAATTTCAATTAATTAGGTATATAACACCGTTAAAAATTATTAAAGATTTACGGGTCGTTACACTAAGTCATATTTGGACGGATCAGATCGGTCAAACAGAAAAATTACCAAGCACGAATTCAGAACAATAACTACCAAGCTCAGATGTCAAGCAAAACTAGGAAGTGAAGCCATAAATTTCCCAAGAACCTTCAAATATAGCCCACACAACATCCCATTCTAAGTGCAAAATCTAAAGCCTAAGAAACAAGTGAAGTTATGGATCTGTACCGACCCATGACCATGGATCGGTACCGATCCCTAGAACTTCCTCAAAATTTTCATTTACCTTATGCCACATCAAGTTGGAGTTGTTACTAGTTAATTCATGCCATGTGGGATAGGTTCGTCCACTATTCTAGACCCGAATGATAGATGGATAAGTCAAGTGCTATTGCCTAACCTCTGAATTAAGGAACTCGCTCAAGTTTACGCCCATAACAATGAGATCGAATGTCGAAGGAAAAGATACAAGTCAACTAAACGACCATGAGAGAGCAAGGAAGATCAAAGAACAATCTCATGGATCTATACCGATGCATAGAGCATGGTTCACTATCGATCTTTGAATATTAATGAGTTGGCCATGATCTATTGAGAATGGTTCCTTCAGGATGTGGTGAACATGGTTCACTAAATAGAGGAGGAGGAGCATTGTTTAAAGGATTTTTGGCTTGTTTAACAAATTTATATGCTTTCTTTCTAATCTCACCGATCATCACCGTTCCATAGCTACCGATCCATAAGAACGGCTTTGTAAACTTAGCAAAAACATAAACAAAGTTCAAGTGGACGTAGGCCTTTGATTAGCCAAGCCATGATATCTATTGTGTGTTCTCTTTTTCCGTATTTTCAATTTATTTTCTTCATTTTATTTTCCACTATTAATCTTTGGGTATTTTTGCCAACTTCTGGCATAAATAGTAATAAATATAAGAGTTAATTTGTGATGAACTCTCAGCAAATTTTTATCTTTGTGATGTTACTTCTCTGTGTGTATTTGAATTTTATCGGTATGATTGCGACATATTCTCGGATTTGCTTACATACGAATTGTTTTGTGTTGTGAACATCATTAAAAATTATGGAATTCCTTTTATGCCATTTGCACCACATAGAGGTCGATAATATGATTCTTGCAATGTCATTGCTTTTGTATTTTGTTGTAAATTTTCTCCCAAGGAAATCGATCTATATGTGCAACAAAAGTTGATCGACATATGTAGCAGGCCATCTTAACTTTACACGGCACCATTTCTAAATGAGTGTCGTGTACTTACACTTGAAAAACCAAATGGGCAATATTTTCATTATGCTCACAACATAGAACACATGTTGGGTTTACATTGATATTTTGTTGCATTAAATTCTTTTGGGTTGGCAATAAAATGTTCAATGCTCTAAATAGATAGATTGCCATTTTAGGTACATGTATTTTATGCCATACGAGTTTTGCCCATGGTTTGTTTTCAGATAACTCTTGGATTGTTTCAAACAATTCCGAGGGTATACTTACCATTTTTTGAATATGTACACACTCAGTAGTCTTTTCATTATCATTGAATATTTGTTTGTATCGATTTCCTATCTGATTTGTCCCAAGAAACTGAAAGTACTACTTCTCCATTGATTATTTTCTATGATTACCCCACTAACAGCTTTTCACTGCTAGTACTATAGACCATGTTAATGCCTAGTCTATTTACCAATCTCCCTCCTTGCAACCATGGCACAAAACACAAGGAAGTAATCATTCCATCCATATCCTCTTTTTCATGCATAACAAAGCTAATGGCCGCAATTTCAAGGTAAATTTCCAAGTTTTAGAACAATCACTTTTACTCTCTATTTCCCAGAATGATTTATTCTTCATATATTTTTCTTACATCTAGTTTGCTCATATCAGTGTTTTGAAAACCCGACCCAGCCTCGGTTCGACCTCGAATAACCCTGAACCTTGGATCATCACGGTTCGAAACTCAATCAGACCTTAGTCATGCGTGAACCCCGGTCGAACCTTCAAACCGGCGGTCCAACCATTAATTTTATCCGGTTGAACCGCGGTTCTTTTAATTTTTCTTATTTTCTCATCCTATAATTCTCTCTCATTTTCATCTTTTGTATTGCTTTGAAAAAAACAAGTAAATCTATATTTCAAAAATCATAATGGTACTAAAATCTAAACTACAAATTCCATCATTTGGCTCTTTGCTGCTGCAAACTCCTCTAATAACACTATGCATAAAACCATGTTGCAGGTTCATGTTATTTTATTATTAATATGTAGGTATCAACTATTATATACATGTTAACTTTAATGTGTGATTGAGGTTAAAACCATGATGAAATGTTCAAGTTTATGTTATTGTGGTATTTATACGATGTTTTCAACTATTATATGTGAATTATTATCGGTCTGTATGTTTAAGATCATGTTATATGAGATATGTTGTGCTTGTGTTTGAGTAATAATATGTGTTTGGTATTTTTTATGACATGAGTCAATATCATGTATTAAACAACATGAGTTTATATTTTTCAATTTGGAATGTACAAATCGTTAAAAAAATAAAAATGCAAGGTTTCAGCGGTTCGACCGGTCCGACCATCAAAACCTTGAACCTTGAGATACAACGGTCCGACTTACGGTTCGGTTTTCAAAACATTGGCTCATATACATTCCATGTTGATAACTTTCCATACAAGTTTAAAGCATTGTTCAGGTCCTCAAATCTTCTTAACTTCAATCCAACTTCTACCTTTTGTTTACACATGACATCCCAAGGCACCTTACTAGTCTTCCCTTTCCATATAAAATTAAGATTGATATGCTTTATTTTGTTTATTGTTCTAGTGGGAATCTTGAAACACTACATCTAATAATTGATGATAGGGTAAGTCATTGATTCAAGTAGTTCAAGTATTCTTGCTATACTTAACAATTTTGTTTTCCATCTCTCAATTCTTTGTTTTATTTTGTCAATAAGTCCAATGCAATCTTTATCTTTCAAATTAACACTAGTTATGGGAATTCCCAAATACTTGACTATAAGGTATCTTGTTTGATGTTTAAGGTTACAACTATTTCAGACGCCTCCCTTAAAAAATATGCTTGATTTCTCACAATTGAGTTGTAGTCCCGTACAGTCGAAAATACTTTTAAATACGTCCTTGATTGCTTCAGCACCACTTTATTTGCCCATGCAAACATGAAGATATCATTTGCAAAGGTTATATGGTCAACTTATTATTTCCAGCCTACATTAATCTCACCTGACCATTTCTAACTTTCTGCTCCATTAGTTACATGAAGAATTCCCTGAAAAAGGTGAAAAGGAGGGAGGATAAATGGACCCTTTGTCGTAACCCATTCAAACTTTCAAAGAATCCAAATGGACTGCCTTGTCTAATAACAGAAACACTTAGTGTGTCCATGAATTTAGCAATAACTTTGATTCATTTGTAAGGAAACTTCATACTTTATAACATATGCAACCGAAATTGCATGTCTACCGAATCATATGCTTTACGAAGGTCAACTTTGATGCACGTATTATTATCATCTCTTCTACTAAGTCCTCTAACCACTTCATGTGCGTATAAGATTACATCTTTAATACTTTTGTTGTGGATAAGAGAACATTGATTTTTCAATATCAGTGAATCCATAAACAGTTTTAGTCTGTTGTATAAAACCTTCCCCGTAACCTTATATATCATATTACAGTAGGCAATAGATGGAAGTGTTTCATTGAGGCCTTGTTAATTTTTGGGATTAAGTGAACAAAAGTATGATTAATTTCTTTCAAAATCTTTACTTGGTTGAACATTTCATTGATTAGCTAATGTAGTAAATCTTTAATGTTGTCCCAGTGAACCTTGTAAAATTTAGAATTAGACCTGTCAAGGCCTGGAGCTGCAACATCTTTAACACTGAAAATTGCATCCTTAATTTCATATACCTCAATGTGATCATTTAGAAAGTATTGTTCGTAATCCGTTGTTTTACAAACCACTCTTAGTATTGATGTATGCCTATTTTTGTTAAATAGCTCAACACAAAGGTTCACAGCTCTTTTTGCAAAGTTAATTTGATCAGTACATAGCTCACCACATTAATCGATATTTCATTTCCTCGATCCCTAACACATCTATAGTTTGACATTTTTGGATAGACAAAAGCAGTTGCTTCATCTCCTAAGAGTAGCCAGTCACATTTGGTGTTTTGTTTTGTATTTATCAATTCTTGTTGTATAGCTCTTTCTAGTAACACATTTACTTGATGCAGTTCATTCTTGACAATTTTGCCACCATTTATTTCCAGATTTCTTTGAAGCCTAGCACGTTCCTTATGATAATATTCTACTTCTTTTCTAGTGTTATTTTTTTCTTTTGGCCATTGTAGTAGGGTTACTTTTATTGCCTTCAACTTTTGGCTGAACTAATAAAAGGGCCAACCTTTCACTATCCCATGATCCCTGATTGAATATCTCGACAAAAATTTAAAATAATGGTTAATGGTTCATATGTCAGAAATTCTTTACTGTTCGATCTTTCATGATTAATGATGAACAATTCAAGTAATAGCCCAAGGATCACCAATACCGAATATTTCACAAACAAAACTTAATATGATTATTCTGATTAAGATGACGTAAGATGTAATGGCTATCATCTTCTTCTTCTGACTTCTAATAATTACTCTTCTTTTCAGAATTCGGTTTCTCTCTCTTGATTAACAACGTAAGATGTAATGGCTGTCATCTTCTTCTTCTGACTTCTAGTAATTACTCTTCTTCTCAAAATTCGGTTTCTCTCTCTAACCCTATTTCTTTATGTGTTTCTTGATGGAGAAGAATACATCTGTTGGCTAAGAGAGAGAGGACCCAATCCTTTATATAACATTTAACTCTAAATCTGTTACGTTAATCATATACCAATTCAACGCTTAAAATTAATCACAGACCTAATGTTCTAATTATAGAACGGTCTATTTATGACTTAATTAATCGGGTCACATTAAAATTAGAAACGGCATAACGTTAAAGGTAAATGAAACGTTCTATTTATGACCTAATTAATAGGGTCACATTAAGATTAGAAACTGCATAACGTTAAAAGTAAATGAAACGATTGCAGTTTCTAATAGCAGATTTCTAACATTCTCCCACTTGACCCGATTATTCATAATATCAAGTGTTGAACATCATACTATGATAAATTGCTGAGAGTTATGGCGGTTGTGCATTATTAATTCAATGCATTCCCTTCCATATACTACAATACCAGCAATCCATCATTTTATACTCATAATTTATATAAAACAGCATAATGGTCCACATAATGTCTTATATCATAATGATTAAACATAATATCTTTATAAGACTCTTTCTTGTTTAAAATTACATAAAGTACGTACTACCACATTAAAACAAGAGACACATAATTGTATATCATAAACACACAAAGGAGCTCAGAATGTCACACATCAATTATTATTAATACAACCAAGACCCATTCTTTGAACATGTTCCTTAAATTGTCTTGGTTGTAACCCTTTCGTCAAAGGGTCTGCAATCATAAGTTCTGTCCTAATGTGCATGATTGACACTCTTTGTTTCTGAACCTCATCTTTCACAACCAGATACTTCAGTTACATATTTTTGGCACCTTTAGAGTACTTGTCGTTTTTTGAGAAATACACTACTGCAGAGTTATCACAATAAATTTTCAGCGGCTTGCTAATGGTGTCGACAACCACAAGTCCTAAAATAAAGTTCCGCAACCATAATGCATGAATTGTGGCTTCATAACATGCAACAAATTCTGCCTCCATAGTAGATGAAGCAACGATAGTTTGTTTCGCACTTTTCCATGATATGGCTCCTTGAGAAAACATAAACAGGTAACCAAAAGTCGATTTTCTAGTATCGATGCATCCAGCAAAATCTGAATCACTATATCCAATCACCTTCAATTCATTGGATCTACTATACATGAGCATGTAATCTTTTGTGCCTTGTAAGTACCTTAACACTTTCTTTGCAGCTTGTCAATGTTCCCTTCCTGGATTACTTTGATACCTCCCTAACATACCGACTGCAAAACTGATATCCGGTCTAGTACAGGTTTGAGCATACATTAGGCTACCAACTACAGATGCATATGGAATTGATTCCATTTCCTTTCGTTCAACATCATTCTTAGGACATTGCATGAGATTGAATTAATCACCTTTCTATACAGGAACTTTCCTAGGTGAACACTTACTCATTCCAAATCTCTCTAGAATCCTTTCGATATATCCTTTCTGAGACAATCCCAATATTCCTTGTGATCGATCACGAAATATTTCTATTCCAATCACATAAAATGCCTTTCCCATATCTTTCATTTCAAAGTTCGTTGAGAGAAATTCCTTAGTCTCATGCAATATGCTTAAATTATTTGCAGCAAGCAAGATGTCATCAACATAAAGGACTAGATAAATAAACTTGCTCCCACTGATCTTTTGGTATAAACAGTGATCAACCGTATTTTCCTTAAAACCAAAAGATGTAATAATGGTATTAAACTTAATATACCATTGCCGGGATGCTTGTTTAATCCCATATATTGACTTCTTAAGTTTACACACCAATTGTTCTTTACCTTTTACAGAAAAACCCTCAGGTTTATCCATATAAACATCCTCATCAAGATCTCCATTCAAAAAGGCTGTTTTCACATCCATTTGATGCAATTCCAAATCATAATGTGCTACTAATGCCATTATTATTCTTAGTGAGTCCTCTTTCGAAACAGGAGAAAATGTCTCCTTGTAATCAACACCATCTTTCTAAGTGTAACCCTTAGCAACAAGTCTAGCTTTATACCGTTCAATATTACCACTAGAGTCGTGTTTGGTTTTAAAAACCCATTTGCATCCGACTCTTTTACAGCCATGTGGTAACTCAACGAGATCCCAAACTTCATTCTGTTGCATGGATTTTAGTTCTTCTTTCATGGCATTAATCCATTCCTTTGACTCTTTACTTTCTACAGCATGTGAAAACGAAACTGGATCCTTATTGATTCCTATATCATAATCTGATTCTTGCATATAAACCATATAATCATTAGAAATAGCCGACCTACGATCTCTTTGAGACCTTCTTAATGCTACTTGTTGTGGTTCATGCATATCAGCATTATGTAAGTCATTTCCTTCAGGAAGTACTTCTTCATTTATATGTTGTTCATCATCATGCTGTTCTCCAACAGCTGGAACAACATTTGGAGTAATAGTAGATGGAGGAACTATTCTAGGCAATGTAACATTTATCCTTGTTTCCATTATTTTCACTATTTCTCTTCTAGTACTCCCACTGACTTCACCAATCTCAATGAACCTTGCATTACCAGTTTCTACAATTCTTGGACTATGATTAGGACAGTAAAACACGTATCCTTTAGATTTTTCAGGGTAACCTAAAAAATACCCACTAATCGTTCGAGAATCTAATTTATTTTCATGTGGATTATAAATTCTCGCTTCCGCTGGATAACCCCAAACATGCAGGTGTCTTAAGCTAGGTTTCCTGTTAGTCCATAATTCAAAAGGAGTCTTTTGAACAGCTTTACTAGGAACCCTATTCAACAAATAATTAGCGGTTTTGAGAGCATACGACCACAAATTCTTAGGTAGTGTAGAATCTAACATCATACTCCTAATCATATCTATTAACGTCCTATTGCGCCTTTCTACTACACCATTTTGCTGTGGTGTACCTGGCATTGTGTATTGCGCATATATGCCATGACTTTCGAGGAATTTTGCAAATGGACCTGGACACTGGCTTGACTCATTATATTTGCCATAATATTCACCACCTCTACCAGACCTTATGATTTTCACCTTTTTATCTAATTGCCTCTCAACTTCCTTTATAAACATCTCAAGGACATTCACAGATTGAGTTTTTTCATGAAGTAAATAGACATAACCATAGCGGGAAAAATCGTCAATAAAAGTGATGAAATACTTTTCTCCATTAAAGGTTAGAGTGTCCATAGGTCCGCAAATATCAGCGTGTATTATTTCAAGAAGCTGGCTGCTTCTAGTGGCTCCTTTCTTATTATGTTTGGTTTGTTTACCTTTAATACAATCCACACATAATTCTAGATCATTAAAGTTCAAATTTGACAAAATTTCATTACTTACTAATCTCATCATTCTTTCTTTGGATATGTGACCTAGTCTTTTATGCCATAAGAAAGTAGAATTTTCATTCAACATGGTACGTTTGCATCCAACATTATTTATTACATTCAGCAAGGAATTCACATAAGTGTCATTCAGTTTCAATTTATATAAACCATCAATTAGAATACCATAACCAACATTATCAGTATTCTTATATAAATCAACACAACCAGATCCAAACGTACATCTAAAACTAGAAATATCCAACTTACTTACGAAAATAAGGTTTTTAGATAATGAAGGTACATAAAGGGGACTATATAAGTCTAATACATATCCACTTTCTAGAATTAGACGATAAGTCCCAATGCCTTCTATTGTGGATTTCATTCCGTTTACCATAAAGAGAAAACGATCTTCATTTGGATTTATGGTTCGGATCATAAGAAATCCCTGCATATTATTGGATACATGAGTTGTAGCACCAGTATCAAGCCACCATGTATTAATAGGAACTTCAACTAAATTTGATTCAAAACATACGAAAGATAGATGATTACCTTTCTTTTCGAACTAGGCTATCCTTTTCGGATAGTCATTTTGATAATGTCCTTTCCTTTTACAGAAATGACATCGAACATCCTTTAGTTCCTTCTTTTCCTTATCCTGCCCATTCTTAGCAGGTGCCTTTTTCTTTTTGAAATGACTTGATTTTCCATTCTTTTCTTTACCAGCTTTATTACTAACAAAACTTACTAAGTGATTCACTTGATTTTTCAAATGTCCTTCTTCCTGAACAAGTCTACTGGCCAATTCATTAACTTTCAACTTATCCTTTATAGTGTTATAGTTAATTTGAAAAGGTCCATATTTAGAAGGTAGCGAGTTCAGGATAAACTGGACAAGAGAAGAATCCTCTACCGTAAGTCCAAGGGAGTTTAACCTTGCAGCAAGATTAGTCAACTCTATAATGTGCTCTTGCATAGTTCGCGACCCATCAAACTTCATGGTCGTGAGTTCTGCCATAAGAGTATCGGCGAGTGACTTATCAGTTGAACGAAAACGCTCTTCCACAAACTGCATATATTCCTTAGCACTTTCTGTTTGCGGAATTGTTGACTTGATGTTGTTAGCAACAGTCATCTTAATAAACATAAGGCTCAATCTGTTACTGCGTTCCCATGCTTTATGGTGTGATTTTTCTGTCTCAGTACTAGCTGTTGTAAGAGCAACAAGTTTATCCTCAAGAGTGCCAAGTCAAGATCCTGAACACCTAAATGGAAATTGACTTGTTCTCTCCATTCAGAAAAATTAACACCAGTAAACAATGTAGTAGATGAAGCATGTGTATTCATGGGAACTACTGCAAATTAAATAAAAAAAATTGAAATAACTATAAGCTCATAGCTAACACGATTCAGATATGTACATAATAGTGTAATATAGCACTCCTTTGGGTAGATACTATCTTATACTTAACATAATTAAATACCAAAACATAAGTAAGTAATAAATATATTCAATTAAATAGAACTGACATCTTTGGATAATCAATATTTATTTAATCAAGATATCTATTAAACCTCATCATGTCAACTAGTTATAGAACAAGACTTTCCTTTGGGTAAGTTCTCAGGTTCTATCATTAGTGACGCCAGTTTTTAATTGGTATTATTATAATTGGCATTTTCTATCATTAATCATTATGTCACTTATGCACTAAATGATTATTCTGATTTTGATCATTTTGGTGATTAACAAAATCATAAATCTCATGTGCATAATTGACATATAACACATACTTGATTAAACATCATGAGTAAAGCATAGAACAGATCAATTGCAATCATAGGAAATATTCAGTTATTGATTGGTGGCTCTGATACCAAATGTCAGAAATTCTTTACTGTTCGATCTTTCATGATTAATGATGAACAATTCAAGTAATAGCCCAAGGATCACCAATACCGAATATTTCACAAACAAAACTTAATATGATTATTCTGATTAAGATGACGTACCTTGATTAACAGCGGAAGATGTAATGGCTGTCATCTTCTTCTTCTGACTTCTAATAATTACTCTTCTTCTCAGAATTCGGTTTCTCTCTCTAACCCTATTTCTTTTTGTGTTTCTTGATGGAGAAGAATACATCTGCTGGCTAGGAGAGAGAGGACCCAATCCTTTATATAACATTTAACTCTAAATCTGGTACGTCCATCATATACCAATTCAACGCTTAAGATTAATCACAGACCTAATGTTCTAATTATAGAACGGTCTATTTATGACTTAATTAATTGGGTCACATTAAGATTAGAAACTGCATAACGTTAAAGGTAAATGAAACGTTCTATTTATGACCTAATTAATAGGGTCACATTAAGATTAGAAACTGCATAACGTTAAAAGTAAATGAAACGATTGCAGTTTCTAATAGCAGATTTCTAACATCATATAGGTAAAAGGTTTCAACGTGTTTATTCTTTATTCCACCAGTGAAACAATTATCAGAGAATGATCGCGTATATCATACAAAGGATATTTTGGTAGACATTTTATTAAATGATTGCATCCATTGAATATTCATAAAGCCCCTATCAATCTTAGTTAAAATATTTATTTCTGGTCCTGACCACCATGAAAATTCAAAGCATCGAATTTGTAATTCTGTAATCCTAACCCTCAGCATCCACAAATCCAATTTTTTTAAGTTTGTCGAATAGTACTAGGTTCCCACCTTTTTTCTCTCTAGATAGCTTAATGTAGTTAAAATCCCTATGAATTATCCATGTTTTATATATACTGAACGCATTGCCTTCTAAATTCTTCCATAATTCTCCTCTCAAAATTTCAAAATTCCAACCATACTCAAAAGTGTAAGTGTATTTAGCGACACCAACATTTAGCATTTCCAAAGTGATGTGTTGATCACATGCTAATTAAATTATAGTTCCATATTCCCAAATTTAATAGAATAAAAATTCTATAATTAAAATAGCAAGAAGTATTGTTGATCACTTACGAATTATTACCAAATCTACTCTTTAACTCCTTCAACTCATTTATACACGGTTTATTCTCTAAAATACCAAAACAACCAACCTTATGCTTATTAATAATTCTACATACCTCAGTCATTCTGTTAGGCTTATGAAAGCCCCTTACATTCCAACATGCTATACACGTTATTTGTTTTTGGTCGAGCTGCGCAACACCCTACATTGTGTGGCACCTTGGTTCTCCATAGTTTTCCCTTTCTCGTTCTCCTCCCATTCTGGGCCCATCGCCACCGACTAATATTTATCTAATAGTATCATGTTTTTCTAACTGACTAGTGAGGCTTTTAGGGTAAACTGAAAGTTTCTCATTTTCATCAGCTATGTTATACTCATACAAAGCATTATCTTTCACCTGACTTACAGCTTTTAAATCTAAAGCTTGCAAGATTGATTCAACAATATTTCCATGATCATATGAACTGTCTTTCCTTATAAGTATCGCCTCCTATGTATATCAAAAATATTATAATCATCAATTTTTTTAGGAATTTCCCTATGAATAAAAAATTAGTTATGGATAATCAAAGGAGCAATTCATGATAGAAATGGCTAGAAATATGGAGTTTGAGAAATTTTATGGAAAGAAAATTGATACACTAACTTTCTAAGGTTTTTTGGAATTAGTAGAGGAGATTTTCGAATTGTACACTTAGTTGTGTGGGGAATTATGAGTAACGAAAGTTAAATATAGTGGGCCAAAAGGTGATTTATATAAATAAAGTATTTAATAAATGGTCAAGAAAGCAGATCCACAATATGTGTTGAATATGTCAGATAAGTATTATGCTAACTGAACCAGAACAAATGAGGGGTTGAAATAAGTAAAAGTGACATCAGATTAGCGAATGATGGGCTTTTGATGCATACCGAAAGGGCGCCCTGAAGGTAAAGCACCTGAATTAGAAAGAAAATGAACTAGGGAAAATTAATAATAAGGCTTAACTAAAGAAACTTAGAAATGCTAAGTATGAATCTAGATATGATATACCAAAGGTAATAGCCAAATGTCGATGGCAAAGAAATATAAGATGACGGTAGATGAATTATTGGTAGGGGAGTTCATTTCTAAGCCCTAATAGTAAAATTCTATCAGAAGACAAAAAAACTAAAATATAAGTTAGGCTTCGCTAGACGAGACCATGGGCAGCAATTGCAGAGACTTATTAACTTTCGGTGGAAAGTTAATATAAAAATATATTTACTTTCGGTGGGCAATGATTAATACCAAGGCTTAAGATGACCCAAACAAGTACTTAAAACTTTATGGAATGTAATGTGTAACAAAGATGGTTCTAGGGTGTCGAAGGCCAAAGATAGTTTCAAAACAGCTTAATTAATAGTTAGAGATAAAACTTAATAAATAAATAGTTAGGTAGAGAATTCGGTAGATGCTATAAGGCCTATAGTGGCAGTCAAGAACCAAAATGTAGGTGTAAGACCTGAATGGCAACCAAAAGCGTAGGTGTATGGCCTAAGTGCAACTGAAATACGAAAGTGTTGGTGTAAGCACTAGAGTAGCAACCGCAACCAAAAGTGTTGGATTAGGGCTTAGAGTGGCATCCAAAATATGAAAGCAATTGGTGTAAGGTATGGAGTGGCAACTTAAACAATATTTGATAGATGTTGTAAGGCCTGATGTGGCAACCAAGAGCTGAAAGCATAGGTATAAGGCCCGAGTGGCAAATGAAACCAAAAGCATAGGTGTAAGGCTTGAGTTGTAACCAAAATCGAAAGTATAAATAGTAGTTAGTAAGGAATTAGTGAAGGCATAAGGCCTTAGTGGCGGCCGAAGGCTTTGTAGATTAGATTTTGAACAGAAAAGAAAATACAGAGTAAATGGCATACCGAGTGAAATGGCTATATATTCTCATTATGATATCATAGCATGTATGAGACCATTAGGAATGAAATAATTTATGTTTATGATTCAAGTTGTAGATTGAATGTTATTAAATAGCATGGGGAGAACTCATTTCGTGCATTAGAGGCATGGTTTAACAATATGGCTATGTATGCTTATACCAGACTTTATGTCCAGCCCTTACTTTTGTTATTCTTTTCCCTATAAACTCATTAGTACTATGTAGAGTAGGCTGAGTTTACGAATTTAGGCAGGTTTCATTGGAAATACGAATGAAGAGTTCTAATGACGAAGCTGGAGGCTTAGATGATAAAAATGCTGTGTTTGTTCTGATGTATGAAGTGTTCATATCGGCATCTTCATATGTTGGGCATGATACTATTATCTAAATTATATTATATTTTAACCTCTGCATGGCTCGTTTATTGGAACCAAAATTTAAAATGTATGAATGATTATATATGACATTTATTAGCTGCTATGTTTACTTAAACTTTTGATGTGTGTGTGTGTATAAATCTATGTGTGTCTGTCTATAACTAATCTCATCTCATAGCTAAAGATAATTCCAAGGTGACTACATCACATTAAAGTTCTATCTTTGGGTTTCAAAATGGGGGATGTAATAATTGGTAGCAAAGATTTGGTTGGGGGACACTTAAGTAACGCAAAGCTAAGTAAAGGTCTAGGTAGAATTAGATATTAGAAAACAGAGACCTTGGGGAGGGTATATGTGACATACTTGTATTTTTCTCTATAGATATATAGGTAGACATATCTATCGCTTCCTATTGTTTTACTCTCTTTCATTCCAATTCAAATGAATACTTCCTTAACAAAAAAGCAACAATGGAAATGAGAACTAGAAGGATTACTATAGGGGGAGCCAATGCTAGAAGTGAGACTGAAAGTAATCGAATGGATGGAGGAAACATAAGGGAAGTTCCATCGACAGATGAGAATTAAGCTTCCTGCTTTCTAATGCCCAAAGAACGGTTGTAAATGGTGGTTTCAACAATTCATGGTACATATAAGGAGGGATAACATGCTGAAATTATAGAACCAAGTCCGGTGGCAACGGAAGATTTTTCGAAGTTGAACCAAGACTATCTAAACTCAAGAGGCAAGACATTTACCAAAAAGGAGCTGACAGTTGAAGTGTTAAATTGGCTAAAGGTGTGTTAGCACATCTTTAGAGATCTAAGGCTGTATGATGTGCAAAATTGAAGATTGGCTTCGAGGTAATTGCTCGAATATGCTAGGGAATTGTAGGAGATAGTAACTTTTATGACTCCTGAAAAAGAGATCACTTAGGTACAGTTTAAGGAAAGATTCAAGATTCAATTGATTTCCAAATCTTAAAGAAGTGTGTTGCTATGGGAGTTCGTTGATCTCAAGCTAGGAGCTCATTCGGTGGAGGTGTATATTAAGAAGTTCAATGCTTTGGTGAAGTATGGCTAGGAGATGATTAACACCCCACTGAAGAAGAATGAGACGTTTATACGAGGTTTGAAGCAAGGCCTAGATAATAAGGTGCAACACTTAGAATCTCCTTTTAAGATTGTGGTGGATATGACACGAAGATACGATAGTTTGTATCAAGAACAGAGGAGAGTGGACATGAAATTGAAAGTGGAGCAGAAGAAGAGGTTTACCCTATAGAAGAAGTGAAATAATGGACAACAAAGAAAGGAAAAGCTCAGGAGAGAGGCTAAATGGATGTTTTAGATGTTGTTTGTTAAAATTATGGTCAGAAGGGGTACTATGCATCGAAATGCTTCATAAGCAGTTGGATTGGTCAAGTTTAAATGCTTTAATTGCGATAAGGTGGGCCATAAGAAGAAGGATTGTCCAAAGCTAAAGTAAACAAGCATGTTTGCTTTATTAGGGTCAAAAGGAGGACTGTTGGCATGGGAGAAAGGAAAGAGTGTTGTTTTTGAAGGTATAGTTTCAATTCATGTTTTTTCTTTAGAGTTTATTTTGACACAAGGGCTACACACTCATTCATTTCGAAAGATTTGGTTGATGGATCGAGTTAGATTTCACCTATCTAATTACCTCTTTGTTTATTGTTAATTTGATTGGTAGGTATGCCACTCTCAGGTTAAAATGCACTAGTTTAGAATTTGTTCAATGTGAACATTTGGTTACTTGTAACCCATATGTAATAGACTTCATAGGGTACGAGTTAATTTTGGAAATGGATTGGGTAGTGCAGAACGATGCTAATTTTTTTGTTTCAAGTTGGTTGTTGCTTTACAAAACCTAAAGTAGGGAAAAGGATCTTTGCAACTTTGGATATCATGAAGGGGGTTCTGGAGTTTCATGTGTGCTATGAAGAACTAGCAAAAGGAGATTGGCAAATTCTTAGTAGTTAGTGAGTTTGCAAATGTCTTTGATCCAATGACGAGGTCACCATCGCGAAGAAGGATTGAGTTCTATATAGATTAGGTACCATAAGAACAACCTGTTAGTAGATACCTTAGAAGAATGTCACCTAAGCAAATGGAAGAGTTAAAGAAGCAGCCGGTGCAATTTAAGAATAAGAGTTTCATTAGACTAAGTAGTTCACCGTGGGGAGCTTCCGTGGTATTTGTAAAGAAGATGGATCGCTTCAAATGTGCATTGACCATAGGAAATTGAATGAGTTAACGGTAAAGAATCATTATCAATCACAAGGATAGACGATTTATTTGATCAGGTGAGGGGATTTAGTGTATGCTCGTAGCTAAATTTGGCAATAGGATTCCATACTATAAGCTATTGAAGAAAGTATTCCTTTGACCATGTTTTGAATGAGATATGGTTCATATGGCTGGTTAATAATGCCCTTTGGACTAACCAATGATCCAACATTCTTTGTGGATCTTTTGAACCGGTTCTTTCATGATCGGTTGGACAGGTTTGTTTCTGTCTTTATAGATGATAGTTTGGTATATTCTAAAGATCAGCGAGATTACAAAGTTCATCAAAGATTGGTGTTAGAGACCTTGTGGCAGCACAAGTTAAAGGCAAAGGTTATCTAAGTGTCACCTTTGAAAATGGAAGGTTAAGTTTCTAGGCTACAAAGCTTCGAAGGAGGGAGTGGTTGAAGATTCTTCGAAATTAGAGGATGTAAATTAATGGAAGTGATCCAAGGTTGTTACCAAGATTTAGAGTTTCTCAGGATTAGTAGGGTACTATCAGAGATTCATTAGGGATTTCTCCTATGTAGCAGCGCCATCGACGAGACTAACTCGAAGTAGAGATATATTTATTCAAGGAGTGCATGATGGAGTTCCAAGAATTGAATCTTTGGCTAACGAAAGCTCCAATTTTGATGATGCTAGAGGGGAATAGAGATATGGTAGATGCTTTAGGTATAGGGTTAGGGGCATTTTAATGCAAAGAGAAAAAGTGATAGCTTATGCATCTAGATAGTTGCAACCCTACGATGTTGGGTACCCAACACATGACTTGGAGCTAGCGGTAGTTGCCTTTGCACTAAATACTTGGAGGCCTAACCTTCTCAGTGATAGGTTTGAATTTTTTACTAACCATAAGTTTTTGATATACTTGTTCTCCTAGAAGGAGTTGAACATGAGATAGCATAGGTGGTTGGAATTTTTGACATTGAGTACACATCGGGGAAAGGAAATAAGATTATTAGCACTTTGGGATGAATATAGCAGAGTTGTGTTCTAGCTATGATAAGAGGTGGAGTGTATTAGAGCTTCTTATAAAGTTCATTTTCGATCGAGTGCTAGTCCAAGTAAAACTTTGGGACGTTGTCATGGTTAGAAGTTCATGCAGCACACGTAGAAAATACTACCAAGAAATAGAAAGAAGGTCAACTATGTGTTAAAAGGATCGGTAACCTAATGAGTGGTGCCAGGACCAAGGAGCTGAAAGGCTTTGGTATTGATGAGAAAGGTTGGCTCTAAAAAAATGGAAGGTTATATGTTTCATATTGTGGAGACCATCATAGAGTGATCTTAGATGAATGTCGTCGTTCGAGGGTTTCCATCCATCGGGAGGGGGCTAAGATGTACCGAGGTATAAAATAGAGCTTATAATGGGATGGGATGAAGAGAAATGTTGGAGAATGTGTGAGGAGATACTATATATGCCAAAAAGTTAAAGCCGAACACCAAAATCCAAGTGGACTATTATAGCAATTAGATATTCTTATATGGAAGTGGAACTTAGTTTCCATGGACTTTGTAGATGGTTTACCAAGGTCAAGTGCCGGGAAGAAGAGTATATAGGTCATAGTAGATAGCTTGGCTATGAGTGCAGATTTCATTCTGGTGAAATCCATAAGAAAGGTAGCATGGCTAGCTAAGATGAATGTGAATACCAAAGTAAACTACATGAAGTTTTAAATACTATAGTAAGTGATTGAGACACATCGTTTACTAGTGAATTTTGGCAAAGCCTACAGAATGCTTTAGGATCGGTGTTATGCATGAGCAGGGCTTACCATCCACAGATAGATGGACGGACCGAGAGAGTCGATAGTGTACTTGATAACTTGTTATGAGCATGTGTGTTAGACTTCGGTAGATCTTGGGAAGATTACTTACACTTAATATAATTTTCATAAAACTATAGTTATCAGTATAGTATTGGGATTGCATCTTTTGAGATATTGTATGGAAGACCTTATAAGTCGCTTATATGTTGCACGAGATGGGAGACCGGCTTGTATTAGGACTGGATCTCATAAGGGAAGCTTTAGAAATGTTTGATTGATTTGGCAAAGGATGAAGGAATCTCAATCAAGGAAGAAGAGCTATGTCGATAGTAGATGGAAGACTTTAAGTTTGATTTTCGAGATCATGTGTTTGTTGAGGTTTCACCAATGAGCGGTACTATAAGATTCGAAAATGCCAGAAAGTTATCAACTAGTCTATTGGCCCATATCTCATACTTGAAAGAATCAAGAACTTAACTTATAAGGTTGAGTTACCGAGTGGTCATGTGTGCCATTTAAGGAAGTGTATCCGAGACCCTAAGGGTGTTTTAAGACCGAGAGCTATAGAATATTCATTGTTGAACCAAACTTGACTTTTGTAAGGAAGCCCATTCAAATAGTAGACCGATATGCGAAGGAGCTTTGGAATAAAGTGCTCAAGCTTATGCGAGTCCAGTGGAGTGAGGATCGAGATGATTGTACTTGGGAAATAGAATATAAAGTCAAGAAGACTTATCCAAAGTTTTTTTTAGATTTAACATGTACCTTTGCTATGTTTTATAATAAACCATGTATATATGTGATATTATGGTTGGTTTGGTATTAGTAGATACACTAGTACATTTTTTGTTGCACATTTTTAGGAAACTTATGTGGTTATGTTAACAGTGAGAAGGGAAAGACCAAAATAACTACCATGTGATATATGACTTTTAAGGACTAAAGACCTATAGGGGAAAGCTTGTAACACCCCGTACTATATCAAAAATAATTTTATGGAATTGTTTCACCTAATAAGACACATATTTCACATAGAAAAATAATCATGACTATCACAATCTAATGGTTAATAATAATGGTAGAATATTACTTGGAAAACCAAATAAAATTTACTAAGAAGAATAAAATGGGAAAGATAGGTTAAAGGGGAGTGGCCCAACTTAACATGAGTAGTAAACTTAAGAACACTCTCTCAAAATATTTGATTCTATCCTCATAAAATAAAAATATAAGCTTAGGGAATTTTAATGGTGGTAGCCTAAGAAGAGAAAGAGGAAAAGAATAAGATCAAAGCTAAGGGAATTAAAAAAGATCTATGAATAAGCCAATTAAGAGATTTAGATAGGTAATATGTTCCTAAATTCTTGTTTCTCTTATAATTGGGCACAATCATGGATAGAAGGATGTGTTCATATGCTTTTAGAGATTAAAATTATCTAGAAATTTAATATGATGCTATAAACATATTTTTATCGATGGGTTTTGATTTTTGGAATTTTCCTACGAATAAATAATTAGATATGAATTATCAAAGGAGCCGTTCATGATAGAAATAGCGAGAAATATGGAGTTTGACAATTTTTATAGAAATATAATTGATATGCTAGTTTTCTAAAGTTTCTAGAATTATTGTAAGTGATTTTTGAATTGAAATACACATAGCCGAGAGCAGAATTGTGAGTGCCGAAAGGTAAATATAGAGGTTGGATGCTGATTTATATAATGAAGTATTTAATAAATGGTCATGTGACCAGATCAACAATATGTGCTAAATAAGTTATGTAAATACTATACTAAATGAAAAAGACAATACCAGAACAAATGAGTGGTTAAAACATGTAAAAGTAGCATTAGATGCGCACAAAGCAGGATTTTTACGTGTACCGAAAGAGTGTGCCAAAGGTAGAGCAACTTAACCGAAAAGAAAATGAACTAGGAATGTTAAGAATACAAATTAAAGAAAACTTAGGAATGATAAGATTGAGTCTAGGTATGATATATCGAAGGTAATAGCCGAATGCTGAAAGCGAAGGAAGATACAATGACATTAGAGGAATTATAGGTAGAGGAGGTGATTTAGAGACCTGATATATATATTCTACCTGACGACGAAATGAAGCTAAGTACAACTTCCCTAAACGAGACCTTTTGCAGTGATTGGTAAGACCTATTAACTTTAAGTGGAAAGTTAATACCGGAATCCATTGACTTTCGATGTAGGAGGGTTAATACCAAGGCTTCAAATGGTCAAATCTAGTACTTAGAACATTATGAAACGCAATGCGTAGCAGAAATGGTCTCGGTTTTAGAAGGCCAAAGATTGTTTCAAAACTTTAAGTAGTTTAATGAATAACTAGGGGTTAATACCTAATAAATGACTATTTAGATAGAGAATTCAATAAATCCTATAAGGCTTGATGTGACATCTAAGAACCGAAAGCATATTGTAAGGCCTGAGTGGAAACTAAAAGCATACATGTAAGGCCTAAGTGGCAACCGAAATACAAAAGCATTGGTGCAAGGCCTAGAGTGGCAACCGCAACTGAAAGTGTTGGAATAAGGCCTAGGTTGGCATCTAAAACATGAAAGCCATTAGTGTAAGGCCTGAAGTGGCAACCAAAGCAGAATTTAGTATATGGCCTAAGGCCTAATGCGGTAGACAAAAGTTGAAAGCATTGGTGTAAGGTCTAAGTGGCAACTAAAATCTGGAAGCATAGGTGTATGGGCTAAGTAGAACAAAAACTTAAAGCCTATGTGTAACAACCAAGTGGCAACTGAAACCGAAAGTATAAATAGCTAGCAGTAACTAAGGAAGAAGTGAAGGCATAAGGCATAAGGCCTTAGTGGCAGCCGAATGCTTTGTAGCTTAGATTTTGAAAGGAAAAGCGAATGAGGACTAAATAACATACCGAGTGAAATGGCAATAGATTCCTATCATCGTATCATAGCATGTATGGGACCTTTAGGAGAAATAATTTGTGACGACCCTGAATTTTTAGACATTTGAAATGAGAATATTTAATTAATTTTAAATATTCAAAGGTTAATTATTAACTTTAATTTCAAATATAATTATTTATTGTATAATTAATTGTTAAATTTAATTATCGGAATTGGGTGAATTTATTGGATCTGGAATTTTAAGCCGGTTAAAAATAATTTGAAGGTTTGTAAATTTATATTGATAATACCGAAGATAATAAAAGTGATAGAATCAAATTTAACTGTGTTTTGTTCAGTTTTAAAATATATCGTTTAAATTGAATTTAAAAATAGCCTTCCGAGGAACAGTCTCAGAATTCGACGAAACCAGTTCCATTGGATCCGTAATAGTGTTTTATTACCGGATTTCAAGTTTCGTAGCATTCGGAGTTGTCGTATGGTCGTACAACGGATAAACGCGTTGGAAAGTTGGAAATTTATATCGAATTCAAATTTAAAATTTATAATTGTATTAGTCTGGTTAAATTTTAATACAGCGGCCTTCCTTTTCCATCACAACTTTTTGTCGCTGTAGCTTGCTTTTCCTAGCACGCAAACATCAATTCTTGTTCCCTTCGTTTGTTTTTCATCATGCGAGTGTCCTTATATCGTACCACTATCGTGTCTTCCTTTGAAAGCAATCGATCTTTATAAAATATATGTATATCCATCAAACTAATCAGTTCAAAATCCAATAGCCGAAAGAAAAAAATGTTCGAACACGAAAATCAAATAGATAAAAAAAAGGGCAGAGGAGGCATCTTCTCGTTCCTTCAATTTAATTCGCGAACCCATCTTTCCTCCATTTCCAGTTCAAAATCACTTGAGTCGATCCTCCTTTCAAAACGAAAGCTGTTCTTCGTTCTAGATTCGAAAAAGAAAGGGGCGAGCTATCTTCGTCTGTCAATAGAAGGTAAAAGGGAAGTCGTCTCATCCACTTTTAATCGCGATAGGCGAGGATCGCGAGCGACGCTAGGCTAGGGTTTGGTCTGCTGGAGTTTGGGCATAGCATAGTGGCGGCGGCGTCGCGTTTGGAGTCGCGAGCACGGGGTAGGATCGTTCATTTTTGCGAAGTCTGGGGCGCGATCAAATTCGTGGCTACGAGTGGGGAAACTCGCATATCGGTCAGAGGATTTGGAAGGGTACTCGATTGTGGTGCTGCTGCGACGACGAGAAGGACTTAGATGTTGATGGAGGATAGGATCGTCGAGGGGAGGGAGTAAAGCAGGCATTTAGGAATTGTAAGGTATTAAAGTTTTATCTCTAATTTAATTTTATACCTATGCTTGGATTGAGAAAAAAAAAGAGAAAAGCAGACAGACGAAAATTTTATAAGCAGAATTTGTTTGGAAGAAAAAAAATGTGTATTATAGTAATATATACTCATTTAATTAACTGATTAAATTATTTTAGTTACTAATAATAAATAATCTAGAAAAAAAATAGTTAAATTAAATTTATTAGTTCGAAACCAAATTATTGGTTTAAATTAAATTAATTAAACGATAATTTAATAGTTCGATTTATTCGAATATTAACAAAATTAATCTAATATTTATTCAAGGTTAAAAATCAAGAAACCAAGGCAATATTGGAATGGAACGCAAATAAAAGCAAAGGTGAGTTAATCTCACTCAGTTGAATTTAAATTTAAATGGTTAAATTTAAATCATTGATTGGATGATTGCATTGATTGATGTGCTATATATATATATAGTAGTATATAGCAATATATACATATTGGCATATGTATATATTGGAATTGTTGATATTCCCGCATTATATAGTGGATGAGACCCTATGCGCCGCATAATAGCGAATGATATTTTATAAAACCCATATACCGCGATATTCCACTTTGAAGTGGAATTGGTATTGTGCTAACATCTGTGGATGCAGGGAAACAGGTTGGAGGGATCCAACTGGATTCCTCAAAATATTTAATTTTGTTTAAATATTATGTGATATGATTGTTGATATCCTGTGATGAATTATATGGATAATTGGATGTTATGGTTTGGTTGGATCGATTTGGATGTGCTGAATTATCAAAATCTCTAGAATGGAATTTTTGAAAAGAAATAAAAGAGTAAATTTTAAAGTAAAATAATTATAAAGAGTTTGGAATAAATTTGGGAATAAATCTGATTAAGAATAAAAGTGATTTCCAAAATTCTAATAAATATGGGAAAGAGGAATTTTGAATAAACAGAGAAATATTGAATTTAATGAAAACTTATGTGATATTATTTAAAAGAATAAATAATTTATTTTAATTCAATGTTTAAATGTAATTAAAAAGAAAGAAGGAATTTGGGAAATCTGAAAATTGTGTTTCAGTTTAAAGATTTTAAATCATAATGAGAAATAAAATCTGGAAGTTAATGAATTTGGAAATAAATGGATTAAGGAAATTTATTTCAAAGTAAATTGGAAAATCAATTGTAAATTGATTTAAATATTTTGGGATTTGAAATTTAAAAGAAATGAGATTTTGGAGATATAAACTGGGTTTATAAAGTGAAATGGAATATCAGAGGATATTTGAAATATAAATTCAAGGTGGGAATTTATAAAGGGATATGAATTGGTTTAAAAATAAATGTTGATTTATTTTTAAAGGATGGAAATGAGAAGTGTATTTCTCTGGATAGCCAAGTACGTTTTCAAAGAAATTTTTAATATAAGTTAAAAGTTCTAATTGTGTTTTTAAAAGCATGTTTTAGAAAATTGATTATTTCTAAATGTTAATTTCCTAAGTAAGTATGTTTGGGAAAAATCTATTCTTTTTAAATGTTTAAACTTTAAAGTAAGATTTTCAAAATCTATTATTGTAGTAATTATATAAAAGTGATTTGCTATTATGTTTCAAAAAGGAGAAATTTAGTTTATATTTATAAAGTGGTTTTATTTTAAAGTATATATTTTTAATAAAGTATTAAAGTAGTTTGATTTCAATGTTATAAAATATATTTATGATAAAGTGCTTTTAAATTATTTTTAAATCTAAAGTATTTTGTACTTGGCGATTCAGTGGAAATAATTATTTGGGAAATGTATTCCGTAAGCGGAAACTGTTTTGAAATTGTTTTCAAATGAGCTTTGAAAATTTGGAAATATATCTTGGAAAGATATTTGGGTAAATAAATAATGTGGGAAATTATTTATTGTGTGATGGTTGCTTGTGGATGTTAATTGATAGTTAAATAACCGACTATCAATATTGGCCAAATGCGCTGATCGTTTCGAAGAGACCGGGATCGAGTTTCCGTATACCGGGATTCTAGGTCTGGAGACTCGAATACCACTTCGATCCGGTTTGTACGTTTCGTGTAACGTGTTCGGAGTCGAAGATGGAGCAGTGAAGTGCAAGGGCTAGTCGCTACTAATCCTGAGGATATTTCCAAAATGGATGTAGTAGGAATAGTGCCTTCGGTTCCATTCGGACCCGGGACGGACTTGTATGGACGAATGCTTTCGTGACATCGTGAGGTGGACGATGGGCATTCTAAGGGATATGTGCTATAAAGGTATCGTTTAGCCTCGAACCTCATCAACCGGGAATGACTGAAAATCAGGGGTTATGAAGCAAGGCTTCGTGGGTAGCCCCCACTTGAGAGTAAAGTCATCTCTGTCTAGATGTCCCTTTTATTTCGGCTTAGTGTTGCGGTTGCTGATCCCAACCGTGGGGTGATTTTATTTGGAATTATCCAGTAAGGGATGATTCCGGCCTTGTGTTGCAGGGGAGCGGGTGTACTCCTCGGTACTGTGATCTAGGCCACGTACTGTGACAGGTGGTACCCCAGTGCCTAGTCATTCGTTGGAAATCCATTCTCCCTACGTGCCTTGTACGGTATTTGTTTGTATACCTAGTATGCTGGAATTTAATCATGTAACAATTTCAGCTATTTTAATAAGTATTTGTGAATAGACACTATTATAATATCAGAGGATTTTTATAAAAAGTGTTTTAGCTATCGTAAGGTAAAAACTCGACATGTTTATTTGTGGCGTGGTCTTACGAGATGCTTTTATTTTCAAAAGGATTTTTGAAACTTTAATAATCAAATTGAGTGTGATTTTCTCACGCTGGTATTCCAGACTGACTCGGGTATTGCTTTATATGACGCTCGGGTCAGACCGAGATAAACAGGTTCAGGATATGATGCTGTGGAGCTCAGGTGAGGAGCTGGATGATGATACGTACTCCCGTACTTGCTATTATTTTTCCGCTGTGTATTCAGTTGTATGTTATGGATGTTGATGTACTCTGATGATGTACTCTGATGATGTATTGTATAAACAGATATAGTTTTTGATTTGTGTAAAGATCTGTTGATATATATTATATTTTATTCCGCTGCGATGGTTAGATTCTGATGTTGTTTTCTATTTTTCTTCTTCTACCTCTTCTTCTTAACTAAAATGGTTCGATTTTCCGGGTCTGGAAAGTCGGGTCGTTACAGGTGGTATCAGAGCTTAGGCTGGCGATAACTTTGGCTCTGGTGGGAATTTTGAGAGTATTAATAGATATGAGCGCGTATTTGTTAGTGAATATAAAATGGTTTTATATTGTGTTGGTTGGTTTATTGAGTGGCATATGAACCTTCGTCGGCACAGTCTGGACAACTGTATCGAAGGGGTTTCTAAACACTTGAATTGAACAGTTCGACACAATATTGTTTTAAATAGGGTGAATGAAATAATTTCGCTCAAATTATTTTGTATATAAAAGAAAAATTATTCGAAAATTATTATAGTTATATATTTGGATGCTTGGTTGTTAGAAAATGACAATAATGAGTTAGTCTCATTATTGAGTAGAAATTGAAAACTTATAACCTAAGTTGAAGAATAAATTTATATAACAAAATGGAATTTGAAATATAGACTATAAATGAAATTTATAAATTGAGATAAACTTTATATACAAATGTGAATTACAAATGTGATTTATAATCAAATGAGATAAATTCATAAACAAAGGAAATTTGTAAATGTAAATTGTAAATGCGACTTATGTCTGGATATAAAATTGAATGGATTTTGAATTTGAAGTTTTGGGAAAGGTTTAAATTCCTTTGAATTTAAAAATAGTTTTTAAAAGTTTTGGGGAAATAATGGTGATATTATTTCATGGATATTTTTGAAATTGAATTGAAATCTGGTGGGATTTGGGATTTAAAAATGTTTGAAATGTTTTAAAGTGATAAAAGCATTAAATTCTCTTTCGGTCGCTGAAAAATAATTTCGGTGATGACTGCAGCATCATCGATGTCTATTTTCGAGTTTCCAAAGAGAAATTGCTACCAAACTGTTTTAAATTGAAAGTGATTGTGAACTGGGTTGGTTTTGAAATTCAAAGGGAAAATTGTTTGGTAAAAGCAGATTATTTTGGAAATTGGGATTTGATGTGATATACCATATGTGTGTGAGTTATTTATGGATTCAAAATGGTTTTTGTAATAAAACCGGGCAATTGGATTCTGGGAATTCTATTTAAAATATAAATGTGGAAATTTAAATGAATCAACAACATAGAGTATAGAATGAAGTTGATTGAAATAAGAAGGAAATGAAAGTTTAACTCTGGGATTATAATTATGAGATGAAAATAACTCAATGAGTAATATAAGCTGGTAGATAAAAGAGTTAGAGAACTTGAAGGTGAATAAAATATATTTGAATTTAACTTAAGATAAGTTAAATAAGAATTGAGAATTGGAATTGAATTAAATGTAAATAAGTTGAAGTTGAATTGAATTGGATATAAAGGTAATGTAAAATGCTTATAATTGTGTAAAGAAATTCATATTCTTAAGTTCTTAAGTGTAATAATTTGAGATTTGATTGTAAAGATGAAAATGGACTTAAATGAATAGTCCTAGGTCTTCAGCAAGTAAGTTAAAACTTATGAATAGAAATGAAATTGTAAGTCATAAAAGGGGAATTCATTTCTTTGAACCCTTAAGAGTTATAATTTGAAATTTGTAATTATTAAATGGAAACGACTAAGATGAGTAATCTTAATTTTTAAATAAATCCAAACTTGAATTATAGAATAAATTGAACTTAAGATAATTAAGTGAAGTGATATTTGGAATTAAAAAGCAAGTATTTAATTTTAACCAGCGGAGGAACTAATTAGATAATAAATTAGTTAATGAAATTGAATTGTGAGTTAATGGAATTGGATTAACATAGTGATGGTTTGGATTGCGAATGAAATCCAAATAAGTGAAAATAAATTGGAAATGGCCTGGTTATTAATAAAATAATTCCAGATGAATTGAGTATGGAAAATAAAATTCATAATGATTGAGTGAATGGACCACTTATATTAAATAAATAAATGGATGGAATTTGTTTAAATAAGAATCAAATGAAAGATGGAAATAAAACTTTAAAGGGTTGGTTAAATGGAAAATAAACTTAAGTTATTGACTTAAGTAAATGTTGAATGGAAACTGAACTCAACAGAGGAGTGGTTTAAATAAGTTGAGAAATAGTTATTGAATGAATTAACTTGGATTGTTTTCGAGCTAAATAAAATTCAATATTCAGAAGTTGGAGATGAATTGAATTTAAGAAAATTATTAGAAATGAAATGTGGAATAAGTATTTATATTTGAAATGAAGTAGTAAATTGAAGTAAGTTGAAATTCATATGAAATGGGAGTTCAATTTGAATATATACACTTCAGTGGTGAAGTAGTAAATAAATATAAGAAAAATTTATATTGGACTTAAGAATTGAAGAATGAAATTTCTTTAGAAAATTGGTATTGGAAATATACTTAATAATTTTGGAATGGAAAAATATATACTAAGTGAATAATCGAATGAAGACTAAAACTGAAGTTGTGAAATGGGATAGATGTGAATAAGTGGATAACAATCAAAAGGAATGCGAAATAAAGGAGAATTGATGTAATTGGTAATCAATTGGAATTTATACGTAAGATGTACGTATATTGTTTTATTCGCATAGCTATTTGATCCAGATGTCGAACACAGAATTTCGAGATAGTTTTATCGATCCGAATCAGGATTTTTCACTCGATTTTCAACGGCGAGCCTGGATATGGATTGTTGATTGATTCTGGAAATTCTCTATCATAGTTGGTGGCTATGCAAGGAGAATGACGGTTTCTGATCAAGAAACCAGATCTGAGTCCGCACTAGGAAGTCGGGTGGACGATACTAGTTCGGAAGTGAAATTGTGTGATCGATTGAGCGATCGAATGTGATATTGCGTATGGATGATATATGTGCATCGTACAGGCATAAGTAAAACAAATATTGTAAATTTGTAAAGGAAAGTATAAAATGACTTTGGAATTGTGATTGAATATTATTGCTTAGTAGGATATACAGGTGTATGAAAGCAATGGATAAATTGGGATTTTTGATTTTAGAAGATAAAATTTAATGGCCGGAAAAAGGTATGTATTTGAATTTCTATATGAAATTTGATTGGGTTTTGGATCTAGCCACTTGGCTTTTTGTTTTCTTTTTGAGATTGGGAGGCCGTAGAGCCATTTTGTAGTAGTACCGAGCTAGCCGCGCAAAGGAGACGCTGGCGAAATTTTTCGAAAATTTAGAGAGTTAGAAAAATTTTGAGAAAATTTTGATAATTCAAAATTTGAATGGATAAGTAAGTGGTATGGGTTGAACTTATGAATAAGTTTGGGAAGTTAAAGGATGATTAGTGTATCATTAATAAAAGATTGTTGGGTATTGTTAAAACTGTTTGAATTTGGGAAATAGTTAACGGGGATTGAATCATTCTTCCTAACTAGTAATTTCGGGGACGAAATTCTTTTAAGGGGGGAGGAATGTGACGACCCTGAATTTTTAGACATTTGAAATGAGAATATTTAATTAATTTTAAATATTCAAAGGTTAATTATTAACTTTAATTTCAAATATAATTATTTATTGTATAATTAATTGTTAAATTTAATTATCGGAATTGGGTGAATTTATTGGATCTGGAATTTTAAGCCGGTTAAAAATAATTTGAAGGTTTGTAAATTTATATTGATAATACCGAAGATAATAAAAGTGATAGAATCAAATTTAACTGTGTTTTGTTCAGTTTTAAAATATATCGTTTAAATTGAATTTAAAAATAGCCTTCCGAGGCACAGTCTCGGAATTCGACGAAACCAGTTCCATTGGATCCATAATAGTGTTTTATTACCGGATTTCAAGTTTCGTAGCATTCGGAGTTGTCGTATGGTCGTACAACGGATAAACGCGTTGGAAAGTTGGAAATTTATATCGAATTCAAATTTAAAATTTATAATTGTATTAGTCTGGTTAAATTTTAATACAGCGGCCTTCCTTTTCCATCACAACTTTTTGTCGCTGTAGCTTGCTTTTCCTAGCACGCAAACATCAATTCTTGTTCCCTTCGTTTGTTTTTCATCATTCGAGTGTCCTTATATCGTACCACTATCGTGTCTTCCTTTGAAAGCAATCGATCTTTATAAAATATATGTATATCCATCAAACTAATCAGTTCAAAATCCAATAGCCGAAAGAAAAAAATGTTCGAACACGAAAATCAAATAGATAAAAAAAGGCAGAGGAGGCATCTTCTCGTTCCTTCAATTTAATTCGCGAACCCATCTTTCCTCCATTTCCAGTTCAAAATCACTTGAGTCGATCCTCCTTTCAAAACGAAAGCTGTTCTTCGTTCTAGATTCGAAAAAGAAAGGGGCGAGCTATCTTCGTCTGTCAATAGAAGGTAAAAGGGAAGTCGTCTCATCCACTTTTAATCGCGATAGGCGAGGATCGCGAGCGACGCTAGGCTAGGGTTTGCTCTGCCGGAGTTTGGGCATAACATAGTGGCGGCGGCGTCGCGTTTGGAGTCGCGAGCACGGGGTAGGATCGTTCATTTTTGCGAAGTCTGGGGTGCGATCAAATTCGTGGCTACGAGTGGGGAAACTCGCATATCGGTCAGAGGATTTGGAAGGGTACTCGATTGTGGTGCTGCTGCGACGACGAGAAGGACTTAGATGTTGATGGAGGATAGGATCGTCGAGGGGAGGGAGTAAAGCAGGCATTTAGGAATTGTAAGGTATTAAAGTTTTATCTCTAATTTAATTTTATACCTATGCTTGGATTGAGAAAAAAAAAGAGAAAAGCAGACAAACGAAAATTTTATAAGCAGAATTTGTTTGGAAGAAAAAAAATGTGTATTATAGTAATATATACTCATTTAATTAACTGATTAAATTATTTTAGTTACTAATAATAAATAATCTAGAAAAAAATTAGTTAAATTAAATTTATTAGTTCGAAACCAAATTATTGGTTTAAATTAAATTAATTAAACGATAATTTAATAGTTCGATTTATTCGAATATTAACAAAATTAATCTAATATTTATTCAAGGTTAAAAATCAAGAAACCAAGGCAATATTAGAATGGACCGCAAATAAAAGCAAAGGTGAGTTAATCTCACTCAGTTGAATTTAAATTTAAATGGTTAAATTTAAATCATTGATTGGATGATTGCATTGATTGATGTGCTATATATATAGTAGTATATAGCAATATATACATATTGGCATATGTATATATTGGAATTGTTGATATTCCCGCATTATATAGTGGATGAGACCCTATGCGCCGCATAATAGCGAATGATATTTTATAAAACCCATATACCGCGATATTCCACTTTGAAGTGGAATTGGTATTGTGCTAACATCTATGGATGCAGGGAAACAGGTTGGAGGGATCCAACTGGATTCCTCAAAATATTTAATTTTGTTTAAATATTATGTGATATGATTGTTGATATCCTGTGATGAATTATATGGATAATTGGATGTTATGGTTTGGTTGGATCGATTTGGATGTGTTGAATTATCAAAATCTCTAGAATGGAATTTTTGAAAAGAAATAAAAGAGTAAATTTTAAAGTAAAATAATTATAAAGAGTTTGGAATAAATTTGGGAATAAATCTGATTAAGAATAAAAGTGATTTCCAAAATTCTAATAAATATGGGAAAGAGGAATTTTGAATAAACAGAGAAATATTGAATTTAATGAAAACTTATGTGATATTATTTAAAAGAATAAATAATTTATTTTAATTCAATGTTTAAATGTAATTAAAAAGAAAGAAGGAATTTGGGAAATCTGAAAATTGTGTTTCAGTTTAAAGATTTTAAATCATAATGAGAAATAAAATCTGGAAGTTAATGAATTTGGAAATAAATGGATTAAGGAAATTTATTTCAAAGTAAATTGGAAAATCAATTGTAAATTGATTTAAATATTTTGGGATTTGAAATTTAAAAGAAATGAGATTTTGGAGATATAAACTGGGTTTATAAAGTGAAATGGAATATCAGAGGATATTTGAAATATAAATTCAAGGTGGGAATTTATAAAGGGATATGAATTGGTTTAAAAATAAATGTTGATTTATTTTTAAAGGATGGAAATGAGAAGTGTATTTCTCTGGATAGCCAAGTACGTTTTCAAAGAAATTTTTAATATAAGTTAAAAGTTCTAATTGTGTTTTTAAAAGCATGTTTTAGAAAATTGATTATTTCTAAATGTTAATTTCCTAAGTAAGTATGTTTGGGAAAAATCTATTCTTTTTAAATGTTTAAACTTTAAAGTAAGATTTTCAAAATCTATTATTGTAGTAATTATATAAAAGTGATTTGCTATTATGTTTCAAAAAGGAGAAATTTAGTTTATATTTATAAAGTGGTTTTATTTTAAAGTATATATTTTTAATAAAGTATTAAAGTAGTTTGATTTCAATGTTATAAAATATATTTATGATAAAGTTCTTTTAAATTATTTTTAAATCTAAAGTATTTTGTACTTGGCGATTCAGTGGAAATAATTATTTGGGAAATGTATTCCGTAAGCGGAAACTGTTTTGAAATTGTTTTCAAATGAGCTTTGAAAATTTGGAAATATATCTTGGAAAGATATTTGGGTAAATAAATAATGTGGGAAATTATTTATTGTGTGATGGTTGCTTGTGGATGTTAATTGATAGTTAAATAACCGACTATCAATATTGGCCAAATGCGCTGATCGTTTCGAAGAGACCGGGATCGAGTTTCCGTATACAGGGATTCTAGGTCTGGAGACTCGAATACCACTTCGATCCGGTTTGTACGTTTCGTGTAACGTGTTCGGAGTCGAAGATGGAGCAGTGAAGTGCAAGGGCTAGTCGCTACTAATCCTGAGGATATTTCCAAAATGGATGTAGTAGGAATAGTGCCTTCGGTTCCGTTCGGACCCGGGACGGACTTGTATGGACGAATGCTTTCGTGACATCGTGAGGTGGACGATGGGCATTCTAAGGGATATGTGCTATAAAGGTATCGTTTAGCCTCGAACCTCATCAACCGGGAATGACTGAAAATCAGGGGTTATGAAGCAAGGCTTCGTGGGTAGCCCCCACTTGAGAGTAAAGTCATCTCTGTCTAGATGTCCCTTTTATTTCGGCTTAGTGTTGCGGTTGCTGATCCCAACCGTGGGGTGATTTTATTTGGAATTATCCAGTAAGGGATGATTCCGGCCTTGTGTTGCAGGGGAGCGGGCGTACTCCTCGGTACTGTGATCTAGGCCACGTACTGTGACAGGTGGTACCCCAGTGCCTAGTCATTCGTTGGAAATCCATTCTCCCTACGTGCCTTGTACGGTATTTGTTTGTATACCTAGTATGCTGGAATTTAATCATGTAACAATTTCAGCTATTTTAATAAGTATTTGTGAATAGACACTATTATAATATCAGAGGATTTTTATAAAAAGTGTTTTAGCTATCGTAAGGTAAAAACCCGACATGTTTATTTGTGGCGTGGTCTTACGAGATGCTTTTATTTTCAAAAGGATTTTTGAAACTTTAATAATCAAATTGAGTGTGATTTTCTCACGCTGGTATTCCAGACTGACTCGGGTATTGTTTTATATGATGCTCGGGTCAGACCGAGATAAACATGTTCAGGATATGATGCTGTGGAGCTCAGGTGAGGAGCTGGATGATGATACGTACTCCCGTACTTGCTATTATTTTTCCGCTGTGTATTCAGTTGTATGTTATGGATGTTGATGTACTCTGATGATGTACTCTGATGATGTATTGTATAAACAGATATAGTTTTTGATTTGTGTAAAGATCTGTTGATATATATTATATTTTATTCCGCTGCGATGGTTAGATTCTGATGTTGTTTTCTATTTTTCTTCTTCTACCTCTTCTTCTTAACTAAAATGGTTCGATTTTCCGGGTCTGGAAAGTCGGGTCGTTACATAATTATTTATGTTTACGACTGAATTTTTTGAATGAATGTTATGAAATAATGAGGGGAAAACCTGATTTGTGCTTTAGCGGGGTGATTTGACTATTTTTTATACTTAGAGTAATGTATTGCTTATAGTAAAATTTATGTTCGACCCCTATTTTGTTATTGGTTCCCCTAAATGTACAGATACTTGTTCGAGTAGGATGAGTTTATGGATTTTAGCAAGTTGCTTTTGAAAGACAAATGAAGAGTTCTAAAGATGATGTAGGGGCTTAGATGAGATAAATGTTGTATTTATTCCTTTGATGATGTGTTCATATCGACATCTGGGAATTACACTATTATCTAATTTGTATTATATTTTGACCCCTACGTAATCGTTTATGGGTATAAATTTGAAAATATAAGAATGTATATGTATGATATTTATTAGCTTCTCTATTCACTTAAACTATATATATGTATGTATGTATGAATGTATGTATGTGAAATGACCCTCACATTTTTACCTTAATTTCATAAGGAATTATTTTTTACTTGCTCAATTGAACTTAGTTTGAATTTCTCAGGGTCATTTTTCTTTTTAAACAATGTGCTCTGAATTTAAATTTTCTACCAATATAAACATATCAGTTCAGTCATAGAAATATACACATACATATGATGATATATGTGTTCCTCTTGTTTAAGATCAGAGTTAATTTTTTTTTTGACAAGAGATAGTCTGTCTGATTTGAATTTGAAATGGATCTACTCATAATCTGAATTCCCATGTTCTTGGATATTTACATTACATAAGTGGATCTTATTCATATTTATTCATACTTGGATTTGATTATGTTAACCATGTTTCAGATAATCTTAGAACACAAGAGTTCATTTATTTATTTTTCTTTTGCATAGTTCAAATGTTTGATATTTGCCAAAGTACCAGAAAATGATATCTACATTTATCATTTTCAATGTATTTCTTTGAAGCCTCTCTTATTCTTTACTTGTACAGTTTGACATAACATAAGTAGTTCTCTTATGTTACTGATATCTAAGTTTTCTATAATAAAGGTTCTGGACTTTGAAAAATGTTAATTTTTTTAGAACAACCATTTTGTTTCAAGTGAACCAGATTTTGGATTCAAAATTCTTTCTGAAATAATAATACCAATCTGTTTTAAAATACATGTTTACCATTTAACATTTGAAGGAGGTATTTAACATATCACTTAACAAAAGGATGTGAAATACGTTTTGTTCTCAAATTGCAGACCAACATGCTCAACCAAGACCCCATTCTTTTGAAGCTGGTTGAACCATATGGCTGTGCTAACCAAACACTTGGTTAAGGTAATTGAAATGTTATTCAGTTTCCAAGTGCTAAAAGCTTCCATCAGAAAAATTCATTTCTTAAAGCAAACACACAAAAATTAGCTTGAGTTCTTTTGCAAAATACTTTAATAAAGCAACTAATTGTCTGAAATATACTTATAATTTAAAGTCAGTTTTTCACTTCATAGCTCGGTGATTTTAAATGATTCAAACCTGGCTACATCCAGGTTATAAATTTTGTATAAAGTTTACTCAAATGTAAATACACTTCTTCTTCAGACTTTCAAATTCTTCCACATAACAAAATCAACTACTAACAACTGATTTAATCAAACAAGGAAGTTCATTACATATTCAAACATAATTCTCTCATGAATACATGCAAATAAAATCATCATAGGCTCTTATTAAAACTAGCTAGCATGTTCATTCACTCCTCCTTAGCCATAACTTCATTTTCTACTTAGTTCCAGCATTACCTGAAAGAGCATTAGTGACCGCCTCAATTTTAAAATGAGGCACCCCCATATGCCATGAGCAAACAAGGGTCAGATCTATGATCCGGTATGAATAACATCATTAAATTCATGATATTAAGCAATTGAATGGTGCATAAGTTATAGCCAGTTACTTGAGTGATTTATCAAAGCAGTTATATTCTTTGCTTCAGGTTAGACTGTCATGCAAGTGTAATAACTTCACAAGTCAAATAATTGCACAATCATAATCACACATTCATTCACATCAATCTACAATACTTAGATGCTCAGGAGTAACCATGTTTCCATTTCAACAAATCTAAGTAACACTCATACCTTTTGCCTCCTGGTTTAGGAGTTACCTATAAGTGTATACATGTCAATTTATATTTCAGCCTCATCTGCTATTAAGGAATCACTGGGACACATTGCAATAAATTAATTCACATTATTGCACAAAGATCTCAGGGCTTAAACAAACCATGTGCCAACTTGCATACTTCAAATATAACAAGCATTCCAGCAGCCTTCTTGGCTCATTATCCCTAGTTTGTTTACTAGAAGCATTTGTTTGATTTTATCATCTGATACTTAAATGAAAAATGCTATTGCATACATGAAAGCATCCCATACACCTTGTAAGCATAATTTCCAGAAACAAATAAATAATTATTTTTAATGATGTTGCCAAGAGATATCTGGGTCTTAGATCCATACAAGAATCCTTACAACTATAAATAAAGATATGGCATGTTGGGTTTTATTTTGATCTGCAAGTAACTATGATTGAACCAGATTCACAATCTAGCATAACCATAATTTTAACTTGTGAGTTTTATCATCTTTTTTTTATCAGGGGTTCAGCACTCAAGTACACCCCTAATACACTGTTCTAAGCCTCGACACTTATACATAGTATAATGCAGCTCATAATGTTTTCTCCTATTAAAATGTCTCATGCCATAGATCCAGATTAGTTATGAGTATTCCTGCCTTGATCCTAAGGTTTTATGCTTTAACTTTTCTGGGTGTAATGAAACAGTAAGTTGCACATCCAAAGACAAACATCACAATAGATCAAGGATCATCCAAACATCCATAATAAAGTCATGACAGATCCAAAAAATATCCAAAGAACATTGATAAAACCATATTCAACAAAACTAAAAATAACAACATTAAAATGGGCTGCCTCATCTCAGGTCTTAATGCCATGAATTTGGTGAGGTTACTCACCTAAGTATCTCCTTCTAGTTAATCCAGAAAAATCCCTGAGTATTATCTTCTCCTCCTCCTCTAAATGTTTTCTTTCTTATTTTAAGTGTCTCGGGTAAACTAATTCCCCTGGCTACAACTACTCATTTATAAGCATTTTACTAGGGTTTTATCAAACAAAATTCAATTTTTTTCCTATCCAATATCATGCATTTTGCATTTATATTTTAACATTCCCATTTTCAGTTACCCCGGCCATATTTCTTTTATTAAAGGCAACATTTTCTTTTTTCCTACTTTTTCAGAAAATGTCCAGTCTACCTAAATCATGTTAAAGGTGTGACCAAGTATATTTGTTTATTTATGGGAATCCCCATTTTCCTATTTTTGCCTATACATAATGTACTTACTTATTTTATTTTTCATGCTATTTTAATGTTATCATTATTTTCTTGCTCAGTTTCAATATATTTCTTCTCACAGAAAATATACATGTGTATATATAAATATTTATTTTTATTTAATTTCCCCCCTCTGTTTCACAGAAAATATGTTTAAGCACATATTTCATTTTTAACTTGGGTTATGCTTTATTTACATTTCAGTACCTTAAATAAAGAATTTACCCCTTTATTTTAAATATTTAATTTGATCAATGATTCACATTTCAAGATTATATCTGAAATGCTTCCCTCCTTTGTTTATTTATTTTATTATCATCATCATTATTATTATTTTCTTAAAAAAAATTCTAAATCTCCTCGTTGTGCCATTTCCAGTGTGCACGTGCACACATATCCCTGCACATCATTCTGTTCAGAAACTCCTTCAACATTTGATCCAATATATATATATATATATATATATATATATATATATATATATATATATATATATTTAAACTGAATTGTTTTAATTAATTTTTTTTCCTCAAAATTATTGGGGCATTTCATTCACCCCTCCTTTTAGGAATTGTGTCGTCACAATTTTTTTGTACTTGTAACAAGCATCATCTTATTTTCTGAAAATCCATCAAACATATGCATAAGCAAGAAAATTCAATCATATCAACCATGCATATTAAATTTTCTAGAAATTAAAAATTACCTTTAATTTGCAAAAAGCTTAGGGTAATCCATCCTAATCTTATCTTCTAGCTCCCATGTACAATCATTAGGATCAACACTCCATTGGACCTTCACTAGTTTCAAAGCTTTGCTTCTCAATTTCTTTTCTTCTTTAGCTAAAATCCCCACTGGTTCCTTTTCATAAACCATATTAGGATTTATTTGAATTTGGGTAGGCTTTTCCAGAATTTCTTCTTTATCATGTACCCACCTTCTAAGTTGTGACACATGAAAAACATTACGCATTGCCTTCATTTCCTCTGGTAATTCCAATTTGTATGCTAAAGAACCTATTCTTTCCAGAATTTTATAGGGTCCAACATACCTTGGTGTGAGTTTACCTTGTTTACCAAATCTCAAGACTTTCTTCATAGGTGAAATCTTGATGAAAACAAAGTCTCCCACTTCATATTCCACTTGCTTTCTCTTCCTATCTGCAAATTTCTTTTGTCTATCTTGAGCTGCTGCTATTCTTCTTCTTATTAACCCAATTTTCTCTGTAATTTCTTTTACATAATCAGGTCCTAGAACAGCTCTTTCTCCCGTCTCTACCCAGCATATAGGTGATAAACATGGCTTGCCATATAAGGCTTCAAATGGTGCCATCCCTATGGTGCTTTGATAACTGTTATTGTATGTGAATTCAGCTAAATGGAGGTGATCTTCCCAGTTGCCTTCAAAGTCCAGTGCACATGCTCTCAACAAGTCCTCTAAGACTTTGTTCACCACCTCAGTTTGTCCATCTGATTGTGGATGGTAGGCAGTGCTTAAGCACAATTCACTCCCCATGGCCTCTTGAAAACTCTTCCAAAACCTTGAGGTGAAGATGGTATCCCTATCACTCACAATGGTTTTAGGAATGCCATGCAACCTTACCACCTCTTTCATGAATATTTGAGCCAATTTTGGAGCATTTCTTTCTGATTTAACTGGGATAAAATGTGCTACTTTAGTTAGCCTATCCACTATTACCCATATACTTGTGTTTCCTCTCTTAGATCTAGGCAGACCATCTATGAAATCCATAGATATATCCTCCCACTTCCACTGTGGTATACTAAGGGGTTGCAACAGTCCTGATGGCCTTTGTGTCTCTGCCTTGACTTGTTGGCAAGTCATACACTTTGCAACATGTCTGGCCACATCTGACTTCATTCCCTTCCACCAAAGATTTCTTTTCAAATTTTGATACATCTTGGTGCTGCTTGGGTGTATGGAGTACTTACTCCTATGGTATTCATTTAATATTTCCTCCTTCAATTCTATGTTTTCTGGAACACATATCCTATTTTTGTTCCTTAGATAACCATCTTTATCAACTTGATAATTTATTACTTCATCCCCTTTTAATAAGAGCATTTTCTTCTCCAATAGGTTTAAGTCTTATTCCTACATTTTCCCAACCTTTAGAAGTAAATTTGATTGCAGAGATATCATACTCAATTTCCCTTTAATTTCATCTTCTTCAATTGGTACTATCTGTACCTCACTGTTTCCCTCAATTTCCAAATCAGTAAGTATAGACAGCTCCTTAAACTCTTCCATCATCAACATGGCTACTTTAGCATGTTGTCTACTCAAGGCATCTGCAACTTTATTTCCCTTACCTGGTGTATAAAGTATATCTAAATCATAGGCAGCTAGGAACTCCACCCATCTATGTTGCCTCCTGTTCAAATCTTTTTGTGAGAATAAATATTTCAGTGCCTTATGATCAGTGTACAAAATAAATTTGGCACCTAACAAATAATGTCTCCAAAGTTTCAAGGCATACACAACTGCTGCTAGTTCAAGATCATGGGTTGCATATCTTGTTTCATGTGGCTTTAATTGCCTAGATGCATAGGCTACCACCTGGTCTTGCTGCATCAACACAGCCCCTAGCCTAGAGCCACTTGCATCAGTGTACACAATTAAGTTTTCATTTCCCTCCGGCACCCTCAATACTGGTGCATTAATCAGAACTTCTTTTATTTTGGTAAAAGCTTGCTCACATTTTTCTGTCCACACAAAGGCTTGGTTCTTTCTAGTTAAATTGGTAAGTGGTGATGATATTTTTGAAAAATCTTTTATAAATCTTCTATAATATTCTGCCATCCCCATAAATGATCTAATCTCACTGATTGTGCTAGGCCTTTTCCATGCTTGGATAGCTACTACCTTATTGGGGTTTACTGATATTCCTTTGGCAGAGATAACATGCCCAAGAAAATGTACTTTTTCTTTCCAAAATGCACATTTTAAAAAATTTTCCTTTAAATCATTCTCCCTTAATCTTGACAAAACTAAATGCAAATGATTTTTATGCTCTTCCACTGTTTTGGAATAAATCAAAATGTCATCAATAAAAATCAGTACAAACTTGTCTAAATAATCTCTGAATATTCTATTCATTAAATCAACAAAATATGAATTAGCATTTGTCAAGCCAAATGGCATAACCATAAATTCATATAAGCCATATCTAGTGTTAAATGCAGTGTACTTAACACTTGAGTCTTCAACCTTCATTTGATGAAATCCTGATGCTAAGTCTAGTCTAGAAAATATTTTAGCTTCACTGAGTTGGTCAAAGAGATCATCTATTCTAGGCAATGGGTATTTTTTTTGATGGTTACCTTATTTAGTTCTCTGTAATCTATGCACATTCTCAAAGTACCATCATATTTTCTTACAAACACTACTGGAGCACCCCAACATGAATTACTTGGCCTTATAAATCCTTTGCTCTCTAATTCTTCCAACTGATTCTTCAATTCTTTCAGTTCACTTGGCCCCATTCTATAAGGTTGCTTGATTATTGGACTTGCTCCTGGAATGAGATTAATTTGAAATTCAACTGGTCTGTGGTGTGGAACACCCTTAACTTCCCCAAACACTTCCAAGTATTCATTGACTATGGAAATTTCTTCAATGGTTAGTTCACTGAGATCTTTTTCTGAGTTAACTAAATGATATAATTTTCCTTCCTTAGCTACTTCACATAAAACTGTGATCCTCTGGCCTCTAGAATTTTGCAATGATATGGTGGATGAGTCTAAATTAATTATGGCTTTAAATTGCCTTAACCAGTCTACCCCCAATATAACTCCTATATTTGGGTAATTTAAAACATATAAATTGGAAATAAAAATATTTCCTCCTATGTTTAACTCCACATCCACACAAATCATGTTTAAAAGACTAGAACTCCCTAGGGGACTTTGTACAAGCAATGGGGTTTCAACTAGTATGCAGTTTAATTTTAACATTTTAACTATTTCATAAGAAATTAAAGATTGAGTTGCTCTAGTATCATATACTACTGCTATGGGTATGGCACAAATGAGTAGTGTACCTTCCACTTGGCCATGATTTTCAGCATCAATTTTCACTGCAGATTTGCCTTTGCCTTCCAAAGTTGCAAATTTCCCTTGCTGTTTATACTCAGGACGGTTCCTCTTCATATGCCCCTCTTTCCCACATAAGTAGCATTTGAAGGCTCCTTCTTTTAACTCTGGGCACCTTGGTTTAATGTGCCCTTCTTTACCACAATGATGGCAAACCAATTTCTTCTTAGCATCATTGTCTTTAGTGTCTTTGTCCTTCTTGTTGTCTGCCTCCTCCTTCTTTTTATCATAAGGGTGATATCTTCCCTTATTCTTCTTGTTGTTGTTGCTCTTAAAATTCCTATACTTCTCTCTTTCCTTGTCATGCTGTTCCAATTTCAATGCCATATCTATTACTTGATCAAAAGTCCTATCTGCATATGGTAGCATGGCTCTGCTAAGTCCTGGGTTCAGACCCTTTATATACCTATCATTTTTGGATGCTTCATCTGCCACTAGCATTGTTCCATAATTAGATAGCCCCTCAAACTTTTGAGTGTACTCAGTGACATTCAAAGTTCCCTGCCTAAGTCTGATAAATTCTTCAAGCAAAGTGGTCTTGGCTGATGCTGGTACAAATCTTGCCTCCAACATCTCCTTGAACTGATTCCAAGTAATTTCATTTTCATTTCTTCCAGCTATGATCACCTCCCACCAGATTAAAGCTACTCCTTTCAGTTGTCTTGAAGCTACTTGCCTCTTCCTCTGATCATCTAGCTGCATGTCATTGAAAATTCTATCCAGTGTTCTCAACCATGCTTGAATTTCCATCACATTCTCGGTTCCTTCAAAACTTCTGCCTCCTAAATTGGTGTAAGTCTTCAGTAGTTTTGAAAGCTCCTCATGTGGGTTCTCAGGCCTATGCCCAATTCCATCTCTTAAAACCCTTACAAATTCTTGCATATCAAGCATTTGTGGTGCACTGGGTCCTGCATTGTGATGAGATCCTCTTCCTACCATGGTCTGGTCACTATGTATTGGGCAGAGGGTATTAGTTCTCTCTGAATATTTTCTATAGCTAATATCTTCCTATCTAAATTATTTCATCCAAAACAAACAGACATAATACATTTCTATGATACTTAGTAATTAATACATACATTAGCTCTGATACCAAATGAAATGACCCTCACATTTTTACCTTAATTTCAAAAGGAATTTTTTTTTACTTGCTCAATTGAACTTAGTTTGAATTTCTCAGGATCATTTTTCTTTTCAAACAATGTGCTCTGAATTTAAATTTTCTACCAATATAAACATATCAGTTCAGTCATAGAAATATACACATACATATGATGATATATGTGTTCCTCTTGTTTAAGATAAGAGTTAATTTTTTTTTTGACAAGAGATAGTCTGTCTGATTTGAATTTGAAATGGATCTACTCATAATTTGAATTCCCATGTACTAACACATAATCCATCTCAAATCGGTCCAATAATCTAATATAGGATATAAACAATAAAATACAAACATATATGGAATAATATATTGTAGTTGTAGCGACCTTGAAATTCGAACACTTTGTCTTCGAATATTGAAACATTTTGAGATATGTTTAATTGCTATAAATAAGATTTTATAACTTTTTAACATCATTTAATCAATAAATAATGATAAGAAACTTGTTTTTGAATAGTATTTATAAAAATATATTCTTTGAAGAAAAAACGATAATGTAACCGACAATTGGTTTATCGATAAACAGTTTTTTGATCGATATAAGTTGTTCAAACTATCATGCACTTAACTAATGATTAAATGAAAAAGTTAACAACTAATTAACATGCTCTCCACGTCATAAAGTATGGAATGATCTAGAAGCTTCCTTAAGGATAAGGGATATTATTATGAGAGGGGTAAAATGGTAGAAAATAAAGGAGAAGTGACATAAAGCTATCATAATAAAAATCAATTAATATCATTAGGGTTTTGAGGGGTTTTTTTGTCTTTTCCCATCATCATTCCTAAGCCTTTATAAGGAGGGGTGCACCCTTACGAAATAAATCACAAATATTCCTAAGCTTTGAGCTAAAATTTCAATGTCAACATCTTCTTCTTCATCTTGAATTTCTAAAGCAAATAACTTGCAAACCATCTAAAAATCACCTCAAACTTGGAGTGAGCCTTTCAAAAACATTACAAAACTTTCCACCTAGTTATTTTGTGAAAAAGTGAAGCTATACTCACCCTAGGAGGGAAGGCCGTGAGCTAATTGACGAATGGGGGGGCTTGGAGAAAGTGGAAGCAAGAAAGGAAGGAAGAGAAGGTGGTTGCTAGGTTGGGTTAGACTTTGGTTAGCTTGTATCTTAGTTATTGTTGGGTTAAACGTGAGTTAACACCTCACTTTGAATGGATAGTATCATATATATTAATGTTTGGTTATATTAAATGTCGTTTGAATTGTTAAGTGACATATGTTAAAACATTGATTTGGATTCTTGTTTTGAAACAAGTGACACATAAGATCCATATACATGGACTTGAAAAAACTTGGAATGGACTTGAATGGACTTATATGACTTATGACTAGGCCTTGAACAAAGCACATAGGTTTTAATTGAACATAGGTTGGAATGTGACTTGGATTTTGAAGTGCACTTATAGCAAGAGTCACTATAGAAGTAGTTTGGAATTGCCTTGTTTTTTACAATTGTTATGAAACTTTGTAGAGAGATCGTTAAGGGTTCCTCGCCATATTTGCATTGTTTTATATGTATGTTTGTTGCTATTAAAAGCTTGAATAGTAAAAAGTTAAGCAACACGTCAAAAACGGCCAAAACATCACTAGTGGAAAACTGCCATATTTAACCTTGATTTTTGGACTTCAAATATTTCCAAAAGGACTTTAAGTTTGAGCGATTTGATTCATTCTTTTTAACATTGTTTCCTAACTCATATTAGAGTGATCTGTTTCATTCTTTTTAACAGTATTTCTTAACTCATATTAGAGTATTTTAAAAGTAGTTTGAGATTTATATGAATTTTAAGAAGCAGTTATGAATTTATATAAAAAGTGTGTTTTGTGAAATACATGGTTTTTTATGTTTTCAGGTAAATTACAAAACAATTATTTTTAAATAATATTTTGTATGAATGTTTTAAAACCAATTATATGTATTTTGAGTAGAAAATATCTTGAAAAATATGTTATATAAATATCTTATCTTGGAAAATATCTTATATAAATATCTTGAAAATTATCTTATCTTTTTAAAGGATTTTAGAAGTACAAACAAAAGGTTTAGAAAGGGGTGCTTAATGGCGAAATGGTTAAAAATTTTAATTACTTATTTGAAAAGTAATTGACTATGCTTAACACTAATAAGCCGACAAATCAACCTTATCTATTTGCGAGAGTTAAGATTGATGTCCAGTAGGGATGGAGAAATAGAGCTCTAACCTAAGAATAGGTAAGTGGAACATGTCGACAACGTGTTAATAGTGTTGATTTCTTATTGTTTATGGAAATCATTAATACTATACTTAACACTAAAAGCTAACAAGGTAGACATATCTATTTATGAGATTCAAGAATGAAGTGTTTAGGCAAGGCTTGGAGCAAATAGTGCCCAAACTTGTCTCGCTTAACTCTTAGGCGAGGAATAGTTGAGTTGGAATGTCGAAAACGAGTTAAGCGTATGAATCGTGATTTGTATAAACAGTTGTTTTGACTAGATAATCAATTAGTCGGTTATCAAACTTGGCCAAATATTGACTTAGGAGGTTATCGAAAGGCTTCATAATTTTATACTAATAAGAACCCTCGGGGAGGAGTATTGGTACAAAATGTCTTTAGCTTTCGCTTACTCTAAGAGAACCGGAATTGAGTTAACCGGAAATTCATCGATTGGTTTTGGAGAATCCGGTAAGTGGAAAGAGTGTACTTATATGAGATGACTCGAACCCTAAACCACTTCAAAACCATATATGCGATTTATGTTCTGGAAGTAGCCGTGAAGTGGAATGTTATAGAGTTGAACTATCTATCCTAAAGTTAAGTCTAAGGGAAAGGTCAGCGTTAACATTTCGAACGATGCTATCGTGAGGGACTGTCTATCTCGAGGAGTATTCCAAGATAGAGGAAAACATTTGTCATTCGTCGAAGGACTTATATAGGGAACCTATATGGAGGTTCGAGATCTATTGAAGATGCTTGAATCCATGTAGTGATTCCTGATCTATTCGGGGTAAAGGAATCCAGTTGGGGATTCATATGTTGATTGAGTGATAAAAACTCGCGTGAAAGATGTCGAATGTAGCCTTGACATCGAAAATGACTAAAAGAAGAGTAGGGTGCATAATCGTGGGTTTAGCTTACCCATGAGGGTATACCAATTCTACATCTAGAGTATGCTTATTGATATGTTGCATGCGGGAGTTGTTGATACTTGGTGCCATGCAGTTCATCGTTAGGTCAATTATGTTTACCTTATATTATATCCTATCTAGAGATGTACAGTCATCCGAAAGAAGTTTTCGATCCTAGTCATGGAGTTCGGATTCAGCTAAATACGAGGAGAACTCTATGAAATCCTTACACATATTCGAACTTGCCTTAACAATATTGATTGTATACCTATTATTGTTGTGGCATTCACACATTAGTTATTTGATATGATTTATGTGCTACACTCTAGACATTATCTATCATATCAATATATATTAAACCTAATGAATGGTTGGTTTCTTTGAGGGATAAACCCTTATGGGAATCTGTATGGTCTCGATGGTTTCTGTTACTTGTCACTCATATTTCTTGTGTTTCTCATGCTAGTTTGGCAAACCGATCTAGATGTTATTTTCTTAATGCTCAGGTCAGCCCCATGTATATTTTCAGATTTAGCTACGGACACTTTAGAGCTTATGGAGAAGAGCTGGATGACATCTTCCATAGTATTCTTATTTCCGCTGCATTTATGTACTGAATATATCAACATTATGAGGATAGATAGTTATAACTGTCCAGGCTGATGATAGTACTTAGGTTTTAATAACTTTAATATTTCTATATTCAGAGTAACCCTTTATATTGTTCCCTTGATATTATATATTATTGTTTCATTGTGAGATTATGACATTGTGTTCTCTCTTTCCTTCTCTATTCTTCTTTTCTTTTTATTTTACCCTAACTTTCTATCTTTCCAACACTTGGGTGCTCGGCACACGAATACCGTGGATGTATTAGTGTCGCATTCGAGAATCGAAAAGTCATTCCCTAAACTCTTCATAAGTTAATATAACATATAATACAAATGTACTAAAGCTCGTAAGATGTACATATATCATTCGTACGCGATATCTGATCTGATCACTTACTTGATCACGTAGATTTCACTTTCCAACTAGTAAAGATCACTTAACCTCTCTAGTGTAGACTCCAATTTGGTTCCTTTATTAGAAACCTCTGCTCTCCTTGGATAGCCATATACTATGATAGAAAATATTAGGATCGTATCACAAATCCCTACCAAGTGTTCAACATCGAGAATCAAGTGAAATATCCTTGTTCGGATCGGTATAAACCACCTAGATGTTGGAACTAGGCCAGCCCGCAGCGGAAGAAATGGGTGAATTTCAAAAATTTTACCATTTTGGATCTTTAATGAGCCTATGAAGTCTAAATGAATATTAGATCCAATCTAATAAAACATTAAATAAAGTGTTATTTTATTTAAAGTTGGTTAAAAGGAAGTTTAAAATTAATTTAGTTTAAATGTATAGTGCATCAAATACACTCAACAATTGTTTATAAGAGTTGATTTAGGGAAGGAAACCATTCATTTCTTTCCCTAAAAATAGGTAACTAATTGAGAGTATAATGAAAATTATATGAAGAGAGAAACCTTCCATTTTCTCTTTCTCTAATTAAATTGATTGGGTCATTAAATGATATTAATTGGCAATTTATTCATGGCATAAAATGTAACTATTGTCTAAATGTACTTTACTGTAAATTATGTAAGTGCAACAAATCTGATAATGTATAGAGATGATATTTCTCACATATGTATCTTTATTGTTCATAGTATTATTTAAAATACATATGCATACATATATTTACATTTATATATAATATACATATACATATAAATGAAATAAAATTAAGTGTCACTTTTATAACTCCATAAGGTCATCAATTTTGAACCTAGTTTCAAAACTGAAAGTTTTTAAGATTAAAAATTATGGTTTTACATAAAAGTCCATCATATAAATTCAATTCAAATTATATATATATGTGTGTGTATGTATGTATATATACACACGCACATAAATTTGTGTGTGTATATACACACATACAAAAATCATTATAAATAATGTTTTAAACTTAATACATCTTTATGTTAAAATTTATAATTTAGTATATGTTCCAATATAAAGTAACAACTAAAGCCTAACTTTAATTTTAAAAGGGAATCCAAGGGTTTATGATATTTTGCAATATAGTCCTATTATGTTTATAAAGAAAACTTTCTTTTTTGTTACTTTAAACAGAAGTATGCAAAAATCAAAAGATTGAATTTGAAATATTGAACACAAAACATACATGCAAACATAAATAAATTACATATGTTTTCTATTTGAATCAATAACAGAAATATTTCATTAATTAAGACTTAGATTTTAATCAAAAGTGTTCTTTAAATAACAAACTTGAAACAACAACGAAATAGATAGGACAAATCAGACACATATGTATATGTTGCAAAGGTTTCAGATCTAAATAATTAAGCAATATGATCATATAATGTAGATCTAATAATGACAACAAGAATTGGCAAATAATCAAAATATATCTTAAAACAGTTTCAAATTAAAATAACATAGTGAACATATGTAATTAATTAAGATAGAACAAAAGGGATCTAATCTATTTGACCAAATAAACAAATACACAGATGAGATGAAATAGGAGATGGATCTAAATTACATAAACAAGTTGAATGATGAATATATAAAATTAGAATTATCACCTTGAGATGTTGCCAAGAGAATGCACCTTGAATGATGAATCAAAGTCTTTTTGATTTCATGAATCAATCTCCGAATTTTGCAAGAATTGAGAGATTAGAACCACCTTTTGTTATTAATTTTGTATAATATTTTATTTTGGAAATTTAGAGGTTAGGAAGACATAAAAATTCAAAATTCTCTGATAGGAGAGCAAGAAGGATGATTATGACAGGAAATAAATCAATCGTATAAGAAAATAAAGGGAGATATGTTTTAAAGGAATGATAGAAATCTTTCATATTCCTTCCTTAAAACTTTCCCATATTAATTCCTTTTTAAATGTTAATCAGATCCTCTCTCTCTTCTACATGCATGGCTAGCCATAGATGGTGCCACATGGAACCTCAAAAATTTCCAAAATCTCATTAGCATCAATCCCATTTAAATCCAATTCAAATGTGCGCGCGTTTATAACTTTTATATATGCACACCATTAAATGCTAATGTTATTCAAATAAATTAAAATAAAATTTTAATAATTAATATTTCACAAATACTAATTAATTTAATTTATTTAAAGCCCTTTTAGTATTTATCATATTTAAATCAAATTTAAACACTGTAATTATATATATATATATATATCAATATGCGCGTTTATAATTCATATATATACGCACTTACTAAATGCTAAGGGCATTCAAACAAATTAAATAAAAATTTAGTAATTAATATTTCATAAATATTAATTAATTTAATTAATTTACAACAATTATAAATTAATTAAATCATGTGGTTCATTTAGAGCATTCATCATTTCAGTTGTGCGACTCAAAGGTGTAAATTCAGTCAGCGATTAATATCGAACTATTCGAATATTAACGTTCACACGTCACTTAGCAGGTGGTGTGACATTTTGGCTGAATTTATCGCTTACACATCTTCTAGTAAAATCTAATTTTACTTGTTATAAGCAGTACCTGATAGTGACAATTATTTACACCAATTCTCTTCGTCAAAACTATATCACTTTGGATTTATGGAATTTGGTAATGGTCAAAATTTCAATATCATCCACATTCAACTTTATAGTCCAAACACAAAGTCCTTGGTTCAATAATAACAATTATTATTAACTGAAATGCTCTGGTCAGAGACTTTGACTTTGAGTTGACTTTAATTTACCGTGATATTAACCTCATATAACTGAGGAGATGAATCCTCTCTTGAATAGTGTTTCACTTCCGATGCTTCCACTCGACCCAACTATAGTCATTTGATGGACACCGTGCCACGATTTAACTATAAACAAAGCGGAGCTACCACATTGAAGATCAATAGTATTTTCAAGTCGAGAGAACCATGTAAATTGGTCATATCGATATTCTCTACTTGACTTTAGTTATAATAACCAACAGCAAACTATCGAGTGAGTCATTCCATAGTTATCCAATAACTATTAGTACGTAACCCCTTGGTGCCCCCCAATAGTCATGAGTAATACACCGCCCAACATTTGGAGAGCATTACGTACTCTAATCTCAATGGATACATCGATATTCAGTCTCGATGCGTCTTGACTAGGAACATTTAAAATGGTATATTTGTTTCACTGTGATAAATTACTCACGGTTACAACATTTTGTAACTACTATCACAAAGCATACCATTTATGGATTTTCTATTAAATATACTTTTAATTAAATTGATTAATTAATATAACCACATTATATCAAGTATATAATACAAAGAAAATACCTTTATTTCGAAAAAGATTGGTCAACGAGTTAGATATATGTAACAAATTACATAATTGCCATTAGGGCATACCCCTAACTCTATCACTTGAAAACATGTACTTGAATACTGGATCAAGAATAGTTATGCAAATAAAATGATCTAGTAGAACTTACGTATTTATCCTATTGGTTTCTTAACTACACTAATTCCATTTTAATCACATTCATTTATACGAATAGTATGTCATTCAGTACTAAAATCATTTATGAATTATTTCATAAAACATAACTTCAAGTTTATCCACATTTTATAACTTAAGTTCATACTCATATAATACTCCATTACATCTAAAGAGCATATACTAACATCAAATTTGTTTTACTTAACAAGTAAGTTTAAACTTGTTTTAACATTCCATCTTCTGAATTCAAGTGTTATATAAACTCAATTTTATATCTTCAAAAACACTTAACTACAAGTTTTCTAACAATTCAAAAGTTCGCGGCTATCCAAAATCGTCGAAAATTCTATTTCATTTTTGACAAATGAAAACTACCAAACAACATATCATATCATGATGCACATACCATACTTTCCTAATGCATAGGCTATATGTGTGCATGAAATAACTTAATAAGAGAACTCCAAAACTAAATACTAGTTTTCATTTCAAATCATTTTGAAATAGTATATGCATATAACCTTTGTAAACCAATTCATATTTTGGGATTAAATCAAAATCTGTCGTACCTAGACAACTTTGTAGCATCCCACACTTAGAGACCTGAAAATGAACACCGACGATGCTGCATCTATCATTGAAATTATTTTCAAGCGACTGAGTGAGTTTAGTACATCCGAACCATACTTTTGGTACTTAACCAAATTCATTTTAAAGAGGTATCAAGTACTTCGTATATGTTACTAAGTGAGATGATCTCAATCAACCTCCTAATTATTTACTTTCAAATAATACAATTATTATTTTCTCCAAAATCTTGAAAAACATTTTCAAAGACACCGGGATTTAAGTTCTCAAATTCTCTATTTAAATCCTTTTTGCTTATAAACCATACTTATATAGAATTAATTTCTTATATAAATCTTTTAACAAATATTTATTTCCAAAATATTCTATCTTTCTTTTTGGTTATAGTAAACATATTTTACTAAATTATTAACTTCTAACCCATATTATCACCGAATGCCTTATACTCAAAGCGTGAAACTTAATTCACAAGGTCTTCATTTTACTGTACCCACAATTACTATCTACCCAACCCGTGATGTAGAAAGGTAAAACTGCTTATAAACTGGTCGAGCATAAATCAATAATCAATGTTCCTAACATGCTGAGCATGACTAAACAATCAAGGTTATCAGATACTAAACTAAGAGATGTACTAATATCAAACCAAACACAAATAGGTAAACTATAAGTAGATAGTATACCCTCAAGAATCCATTTTCCCTTCTCAGCTGTAGAAAGAGAAAAAACCTTAGACTGTTCCTCTTTCCCGAACGTAGGTCTCTAACAAAATGGCCAGGCTGATGGCAACTGTAACAACCTTTCGATGCAAACTGGCCTTTGTGCAAGTGATAGGGGTTTCTCACACCAATGAACATATGATGAAGCTTTGTCTCTTACCCCCACACATCCCTTTACGGGTTGGTTGTGGAAGTCGAGAGGCTGGCCGTAAAATTAGGAATGGCGTTACCATTTGTAATCATGCCCTAGAAAAGGGGTATTTGTTACACTTGGTATCAGAGCAGAAGATTAAGCGAGAACCTTGGTTTTGGTTGGATATGACTCGTTAAGGGATAGGGTAATGGAACGCCTTAGCATGAATTGAGTGTATTATACATATAAGAGCATATTTGTTGGTATTACAAAAATGTTTTATATTATGTTTATTAGTCTGATGAGTGGTTTATGAGTTCTGATTGGTACATGGTACACCATGGTATCGATATGGATTTCTAAACACTTGAACAGAGTAAACAAACATTGTATTATTTTCTAAATTGGTAAATGAGATAATTTTACCTAGGACTATATTTTAGATATAGAAGGAAAAAATTTCAGAGGAAAACTGATATAGTTATTTATAGTATGTTTGTTTGTTGGGAAATGATAATATTTAATTATTATCATTTATTGTTTGAGTAGTTCTACTCAGCCAGTTTATGAGCATTGATTATAGTTTATTTATAGGTAATTTACCTCCTTACAACAAGGGTTAGGTAGATAGTAAAATTTATGGGAACATTAAATACGAACACCTTGTGAATTGTTTCATGGTTTGATTATAAGGTGTTCAAAGATAATGTTGGATTAAAATTGAATTTTAACAAGAGTTATTTATTATAATCTAAATAAAGATATACATTTGTGAAATGATTTAGATAAAGAAGCAACTTTATATAAGAAAGTGATATACATAAGTTGGGTTTATAAAACATAATCTATAAATAAGAGGATTTAAATAAAGAGTTTGAGGACTTAAATCCCGGTAATCTTTGAAAATGTTTTTCAAGATTTTAAAGAAAACAATAGTAATTATATTTGAAAGTAAGTATTTAGGAAATTTGTTCATGAAATTGAGTTCATGGTTAGTAACATTTACGAAGTATTTGATACCATTTTAGAATGATTTTGGTTAAGTCTAAAAGGCATAAGTTGATGTACTGAACTCAATCCTGTTGCTTGAAAATAATTCTAGTGATGACTTCAACATCATCGGCATTCATTTTTGGGTTTCTAAGTGTGGGATGCTACAAAGTTGTTTTGGTAAAATAGATTTTTGATTTAATCCCAAAGTAAGATTTGAAATACAAAAGTTATATGTATATATTATTTCAAAATGATTTGAAATGAAAACCGGTGTTTAGTTCTAAAGTTTTCTTATTAAGATATTTCTTGGGTACATGTAGTTTATGCATTAGGAAAGTAGGGATGTGCATCATGATAGTAAGTTGTTTGGTAGTTTTCATTTTTTTAAAATGAAATGGAATTTTTCGACGGCTTTGGATAGTCGGGAACTTCCGGATTGTTATAAAACTTGACACTAAGTGTTTTGAAAATATAAAAAGTTGAGTTCATATAACACTTGGATTGAGAAGATAACAAGTTAAAGCAAGTGTTAAATGGTTAAACATACTTGTTAGATAAAAAAGTGATGTTTTGTATATACTATTAGGATGTAACGGAGTACTATAAGAGTATGAACTTAAGTTGTAAAATGTTTATAAACTTAAAGTTACGATTTATAAAATGGTTCATAACTGATCTTAGTATTAACGACAAATTATTTTGATAAACGAATGTGATTAAAAAGATATTGGTGTAGTTAAGAAGCTAATAGGATAAATATGTAAGTTGTACATAGATTGCTTTATTCGCATGACTATTCTTGATCCAACATTCTAGTACATGTTTTTGAGGTGGTTTACACTAGTCCGAACAAGGATTTTTCACTCGATTCTTAACGGCGAACACTTGATACAGATTCTTCATAAGATTCGAAATTTTCTATCATGGTGTATGGTTATGTAAGAAGAAAGAAGATTTATAATCAAGGAACCTGATCGGAGTCTGCACTAGAGAGGTCAGGTGATCAATACTAGTTTGGAAGTGAAATCTATATGATCGAGCAAGTGATCAGATCAGATAATGTGTATGGGTGATATGTGTACATCATAGTGCTAAGTTTACTTATGAAGAGTTTGGGGAAAGACTCTTTGATTCGTTATGAGGCATTGTGAATTGTCGATTAAGTAATAACCTAAGGCTGTTAAACATAAGGTACACTTAGTAGACTATTTATCATCCTTGTGCGATGAGAAGGTTTTGAACTTGAGCAAACCATGAGTTTTGTTTGTTAGTGATTGAATACTATTAAGTATTGCTTTGTGACTGTTTCTTTGGTTGCCCGTGTTGGAATTTTGAGGACAAAATATTCTAAGTAGGGGAGAATGTGGCGACTCGAAATTTCGGATACTTCGTATTTAAATATTTGAATCTTTCATTAAGTGTTATTAAAATGATTTAATAAGCATTTTAACTCCCTTTTAAATCATAACCGATGATGGAAAACTAATTTTGGGAAAATATTTACAAAAATATTTTCTTTGGAAAAATATCTATAATGTGATTGAAAATCATTTTATCGATAAATAGCTTTTTAACCATCAGAGTTGTTCATTTTTTTTTCATACACTTATTTTCTTAAAAATCAATTTAATGAAATAAAAATATTTTTTCCATTTATGGAAATAAACTTTATGGAGTATGTCATGGGTGACATCATCTTAGATATTTAGGAAATGAGCAAATATGGAAATGCTTAAGTGTTAAGCATATGATAAAGAAGAAGTGTCAAAAGTTGTATTGATAAGAAGTAATTAATGTCATTACGGTTTTGAGGGGTTTTTGGTCTTTTCTCATTCACATTCCTAAGCCTATATAAGGAGGGGTACACCCTTAGATAATAATCACAAAAATTACAAAGCTTGAGTTGTAAAAATCAATGGCTTATCTTCTTCTTCCTCTCTTATGTTATAAAAATAAATAGTTTAAATCAACTCCAAATCACTTCAAACTTTTCCACAAGGCTTAGTATAATATTAGAAACCCTTCCACCATGCCAAAACTTGAATAAGTTAAGCCATGCTCATCCCACATGGTTAGGCCATGAGCTATAAACAGGGTCTGGAGGCAAAGGAGCAAGGTGAAATCAAGGAGAGGAGGAAGGAAGTTGTTGTAAGTGGGGTTAGGCTTTGTTTCTTGGATCTTGGTTTTGGTTGGATTAAAGGTGGGTTAATACCTCACTTTGAATGAAAAATATAACATGTGACAACCCGCCTTTTCGACCCTTAAAGATTGACACTAATACATCCTCGAGGGTGAAAAAGGCGGGTCGTCACAGTTGGTATCAGAGCTTAGGTTGAGCGAACACCTTAGCCTTGATGGAGTCAACTCATTAGAGATAGGGTTAGTAATGCCTTAGAATGAGTTTCGTTAGTAAGAAATGAGTAAACGAAGAGGATGTAGAAGGGTTGGTAGCAGCACAAAGGCCACCAATGGTCGAACTCCAAATGCTGCAGTAATTGAAGAAGTAATGGTTACTGTGTAACCTCAAGTTAACTTTGCCACTCTTTGCAAAGATTATACCAGCTTAGGAGGAAAGACATTCAAAGGCACATAATCTATTATTGAAGTTCAAGCTTGGCTCCGATCCTATGATAAAATCATTAAAGGATTAGACTTCGATGATAATCGAAAGTGGTTTTTAGCCTCCTGGCAATTGAAGATGGGGGCTCTAACTTGGTGGGAGTCCATTACTCTTAATGAATCTGAATATAATTTCTCTTGGAAAAGGTTTAAAGAAATCTTTGAAGAACAATACATTCCCTCTACTGGAAAGTCCCGCCTCATAGAAGTTTTATGGATTTGAAGCAAGGAGAAATATCTACGGAAGAGTATTTGTGAAAGTTTAATGAATTATCTCGCTTTGGGCCTGGACTGATAGACACGGCTCTGAAGAATACAAGATATTCATTTCTGGGATGAAGATTAGTATGAGGAAGGGATGACCGCTCATATAAAAGGAACCTTTGTGGATTTAATTGGTATGGGTTTCCGTTATGAAGCTTGGGATAAGAAGAATCCAGTCATAACCCAAAACAACAACAAGAGGAAGTTTAATAACGATGGAAAGAAGCCATGGCAAAGCAAGCCCGAAGGAGGATCACAGAATACCGTTTTAAAGAGGTTAAATGATCTAATTGTGGAAAGAAGGGCCATCTTTCAAGGTTCTGTAGGAGTCCCAAGGTTCAAAGGCAGCAGCAAGGAACCGTCTCTCCTATGGTTCAGAATAGTCTCTACCACAACTGCCATCAACCCGGACAGTGGAAAAACAAATGTCTATTAATGAAGAAATGAGAGCAGGTTAAGATTTATGCTATTGAGGACGAGCCTTCAACCTCTATTGATGTAAGGGGCAAGGGAGTTCTGGAAGGTAACATCTATGTTAATGAGAATTTAGTTAAAGTATTATTTGATACTGGGACTTCCTATAGTTTTATTGCTAAATGATTAGTTGATAGATTAAAACTATTCACAAAAATAGTTGATACCCCTATTTGTGTGTCTAATCCCATAGGCGATACAACTAATCATTGCATGATTTGTAAAAACGTCCGAGTTACTTGCCTTTCCCATAATTTTTCATGCGACCTCTTTATCTTTGACTTTATTGGTACCAAAGTTTTACTTGGTATGGATTGGTTATCTAAGAATAAAGCTGTTCTTGATTGTGTTAAGAGGATAGTGCGGATGAAAACAAAGTTAGGGAAGATTATTGAAATATTGTGCAAAGAACCTAGTCCGGTAAGGGATAGTTTCATGTATGTGCTAAATGCATCCCAAAAAGGTTTAGGACAAAACCGATTGTTAAGGATTTTCAGGATGTTTTTGAAGAGGTAAAAAGTTTGCCCTTACATCTGGAAATTGAGTTTCATATTGACTTGATTCTTAGTGCAAGACCTGTTATTCACTCTATTCGAAGGATGGCTCCAAAAGAGAAGGATGAGTTGAGGAATCAAACTGATGAGTTATTAATAAAAGGGTTGATTAGACCTAGTCGCTTAAGTTAGGGCTCAATGGTAGTTTTCGTTGCAAAATCTGATGGCTCCCTAAGACTTTGTATGGATTATCGAGACCTAAACAAGCAAACGATTAAAAACAAGTATCCTTTACTCCGTATAAATGACCTGTTTGATCAACTTCACGGTGTTCGATTATTCTCGTAAATGGATCTAGCCACAAGATTCCATCAGCTAAGGATAGCTGAAAATTGCATTCCATTAACTGCATTCGAAGGTCCGGATTGTTTTTATGAGTGGTTGGTTATGCCTTTTGGGCTGACCAATGCGCCCGCTAATTTTGTGGATCTCATTAATAGATTATTCAGAGATGTGCTCAACAAATTCGTATTTGTTTTTATTGATGATATTCTTATCCATTCAATGCCCGAGGGGGAGTATGAAAGACATCTGGATATTGTATTGAGGATATTAAGGAGACATATGCTTAAAGCCAAATTAGCGTAATGTCACTTCTGGTAGAAAGAAGTAAGGTTCCTTGGACATGTAGTGTTAGGGGATAAAGTTTCAGTAGATCCAAGAAAGATTTCAGCTATACAAGATTGGAAGCAATCACAAACTCCAACGGATGTCCGTAGCTTCTTAGGATTGGCAGGATATTACAGGAGGTTTATTCAACACTTCTCAAAGATTTCCTCCCATCTAACAAAGTTGACTATGAAGAATGTTAAGTTTAATTGGATCCCAAAATGCGAGGAAGCATTTAATGAGTTGATGAAAAGGTTAACCAGTGCTCCAGTCCTAACTATTGCTAATGAAAGCGGTAGTTTAACTGTATACCGATGCCTGTGGAGAAAGAGTAGGTGCAGTTCTGATGCAAAATGGAAAAGTTATCGCTTATGCGAGTAGACAACTAGAGACTCATGAAAGGAATTATGCAACACACGGCTGAGAATTATTAGCCGTTGTGTTCGCAATAAAAATGTGGAGGCATTATTTACTCGGTGAGAATTCCTTATGGTTTATTTTAGTAAACTTTAATTGACCTTAGTGAATAATATTCCTTCTTTAAATAGGTGAAAAGTTCGATCTCTTTACAGATCACAAATCTTTGAAGTATCTTTTCACTCAACGGGACTTAAATATGAGACAACAACGTTGGTTAGAATTTCTCGCGTCATATGATTTTGACATTTTATATACTTCTAGGAAAGCCAATGTAGTAGGGATGCGCTAGGAAGAAGGCATGCAGTTATAGCTTATTTAGTGGTACGTAAAACATTGATTGATCGGATAAAGGAGACCCTGCTCAGGGATTAGTTGATTGCAAGGGTAGCCAAGGAAGTTGAGAAACACGATGCCGGGAAGATCGACGAGATTCAATGTGGATGAGCAAGGAATTTTAAGAATGCATGACAGAATTTGTAACAACTCGCATATTTTACGATTATATATTTAAATGTTTTATTTAAATATAGCATCGTTAGTTGAATTTAAGGTCCAAAATGTGACTTTTTGCAAACAGTCGAATTCGGACTCGAGACCACTTCCATTGAGTTCAAAACGACGTTTACAACCTTTTTGAGTATAAACATTGATATGTTTGGAGTTGATTAGGATTTTGGTATTTTGTTGGGCTTTGGTTTGTGTTCTAGCCCACTAACCCAATAAGAGAACCCAAACCTTCTACCTAATAACTCCCACTTCACTCCTCTTCATTCATTCATTCTGTTTTCTAAATTCCTAACACTCAAGCCCTAAGGGAAAAATGGGGGAAAAGAGGGGAAATCAAAATTCCTAAGCCCTAGATTAGGAAATTTAAATTCTAGTTCCAAAATCAAGGAGAAGCTTAGTTTAGCATGCTCTTCATCTTCTCCATCTCAATTCCTCTTCAATTATTGATTTTTCCTATAACCTAACTTAGGAAAAACTTTGCATTTGATCATAGATTGAAGGTTCTTGAAGTGAAGTTGAAGAGTGATTGATCTTGCTTTGTTTTAGAGCTTCTCATTGCTTGTTTTTGAGTTTAAAGGTGAGTTCTTGAACTCACATATATGTCTATAGCTTTCATTGTTGTTAGGTATGAATTCCTAACATCTATTTCATGTCCAATTGCTTTTGAATTGAATTGGTTTGGTGAATTTTCCAATCTTGGTATTTTGAAGTCAAATCTATGAAGACCCTACTATGGATGTTTGGACATGTTGTTTGGAGTGTATTGAAGAGCCTATAGGGATGGGTTATCGTTTGGCATAAATCCCTAGCCACCATCGCTCATTCGATCGCATCCGAGTTGAATTGGCCATCAATGGCCTAGGCAAATTTTGCCCCGAGCTTCAGCTCAGACGTTTGGTAAAACACTCAGACGTCTGAGGCAAAGGAATAAACATTCCAGACCTATGGCTCAAACATATGAGTGATCTGGAAAAATTCCAGACCTTCAGCTCAGACATCTGGGAGAACCACCAGACGTCTGGCGCTGTTAAAATCAGCCAATTTGCATGTTTTTATGCAAATTACCATTTTAATCAATTTTTGTTGATCCGGTTGGTTGTTGTCATTTATTATCGACTTTGATGACTTCTTTTTTGGATTTTTGGGAATATCCATTTAATGGATTTGATATCGATTTTTGTGGTTTTATTTCACATCGTAGAATGTGAATTTTTGGTGATAGATTGTTTTTACAATCGTTTCTATGATTTGTCACTCTAAAATACAAAGGTTTCTATACTAGTAGTAAATCATCAAACTCTTTCACAAAAATGATTTCAACATTTCTTTTAATACAAAGCTCATTTTTAAAACCGTTTTCCAATCTATTAGTATATACAAACCTTTACCTCATTCGTACGAGAAATCCAATTAAACGACTTAGCAAAACAAGTGGTATGAAACGCTTGCGTTTCCTTCGTCGGTTAATTTTTAGACTTGTTCGATTGAAATCTTATGACAATTTTCGAGTGGAAATCTACAATTTGTTTGTAAATATTTGAGTTAAGTCAGTGGTTATGGGACATGAAGCTAAACTCATTTGTTTACTAACTTGGTGTAATTTACACTTTTTATTGATCAATGACGATCATTTTCTGATTTAGACTTGCAATGTGCAATGTCTCTTAGTCCTCGTGGGGGACTGTACCTCGTTCTGTCGAGTTTCATCTCAATTTTTATGGGCTAGCGACCCATGGTCTTTTTATGGAGTTCGGTTCATCGGGTGTACCGTTGTACTACGTCGTTGTTCCAGCTTATTTGAGTTTTAGGTTCCTCGGGCATACCGTTGTACTACGTCGTTGCACCGGCTCTATGGGTCAGCGACCCATGGGATAGCGTCCAGTTTGTGATACACGTGTTGGTGAGTTTTCATGCTCCTGCTTATGATAGGCCTCAGCTTTTGTGTTTTCTGGATTCTAAATTGATGATTTTTGGAATTTGTGTTTCACCAATATTTGTGATTTGCATTGATAAGCTTTATCAATATTTGTGACTTGGTGAATAAAATAAAGAATATGACATTCTTTTTGGTGTTTGAGAAAACTTGGGATATTATATGATTTTTACTGTTATCATATATATTTGTTATATCTCTTATTCTATCTCATCTTACATGATAATTATAGCTAGACTGATCTGTTTATTATTTTTCTTCTTAAATAATACTCGGGTCAGACCAGGGTGTTTCAGGTGCTTCCACTTGATTTCTTAGAAGGGACTATCTTCTGACTTTTGGCTACCTACTTTAGCTTAGTAGTTTTTGGTTTTTATACATTCAAGATAGAGACTCCTTGATGTATACATATTCTTTTGTCTAGCACTTGTACCTATTCTTTTGTGATATAGTGGATCTTTTATGACCACTACTTTAATGTACACTTCTATGTGTTATATTCATCTCTGTTTTCGCCTTAGTGATATGAATATCTGTGACTAATTTGTGTTATGCTTATTTTATATTTGTTTCTGAAGGCCTCATAGCCACTGTGTAGTAGCTTTGAGTTTGTATTGGATATGTCAGAATTCCTCTTGAAATGAAATGCATGTCATACTATCTGACATATCGGTACTCGCACAAAGAAATTACACAGATGGTCGCTCCTCAACAACCTTATTCTTCGTGCTAGTCGACGGCATTACCCCATCCTTAGCTAATATGAGTATAGAGGTGGGGCGTCACATAATTTGTGTTTCAAATATTGATGGGATTAGATAGGAAGTTCTAGCAGAATGTCATAATTCACAACTTACAATACATCTAAGAGTTACCAAGATGTACCGAGACATGAAGAGGACTTTCTAGTGGGAAGGTAAAAAGAGGGACATTTCCATCCATGTTAGTAGATGTGCAAATTGTCAGCAAATCAAAAGCGATCAGCAAAAATTTGCTGGACTACTTAAACATCTTGAGATTCCAACTTGGAAGTGGGACCAGATACAATGGATTTCATCGATGGCTTACCTCGAACGAGGAAGGGAAATGAAGGCGTTTGGGTTATCATGGATCGATTAACCAAAAGTGCACACTTTATTTCAGTAAAGCCAACAAAGACAACCTCAAGCTTAGCTGAAATATACATGAGAGAGATTGTTTGTCAACATGGAGATCCGAGCAGCATAATGAGTGATCGGGATCAAATTTTTCCAGTCAGTTCTAGGAGGCATTACAGACAGCTTTGGGACAAAGCTGGATTTAAGCACCGCATACCATCCCCAAACCGATGGGAAAACTAAAAAGGTAAATAGACTATTAGAAGATCTTCTGAGAGCTTGTACCTTAAATTTTGGAGGTTCATGGGAAAATCATATTCATCTTGTGGAAATCTCTTACAACAACAGCTGCTAGGTAAGTATTAATATGGCACCTTATGAAGCTTTATATGGACATCCATGTTGATCCCCACAATGTTGGATCGAAACTGGAGATCGATTAGTACTTGGTCCTGATATGATTCAAGAAGCCTCAAAGAAGGTAAATATGATCAGGAAGAAGCTCAAAGTAGGCAGAAGAGTTATGCCAATCAAAGGCATAGGAATATAGAATTCTTAGTTGGAGATTTTATATTTTTGAAAATCTCTCCGATGAGGGAGTAGTGAGATTTGGAAGGACTGGGAAGTTATCACCATAATATAGTGGACCTTTTCCCATTCTCGAGCGGATTGGCCCACTAACCTATTGAGTGGAATTACCAAAAGCGTTGTCAGGTGTGTACAATGTCTTTCATGTGTCCCATTTATGAAAATATGTGCATGACCTACAACAAATCATAGAGACAGCTGCCCAAGGAGATTTGGAAGTAGAGCCGAACTTGGCAGTTATCAAACGACCAATTTGAATCATTGATCGTGATGAGAAGAGATTGTAGTGAAAGGTTGTGAAATTAGTTAAAGTCCAGTGGAGTGGTGATGCTAAAGACTGCACTTGGGAAACTAAGGATAGAATGAGAAAGGCTTATCCTGATTTTAGAATTGATGCTTAGTTTGCATATTGTATCGATGTAGTGTACTCACCGCCTATGGTCTAGTCACTTATCATATCTTTGTATTCCATCGTGTCTAATATATTCCCTTTTGAGTTATCTTCTACTTGTCGTAAATTTCGAGGATGAAATTCTTTTACGGGGAAAGTCTATAACGACCCGTTAATTTACCACTTTTGAAAAATAATATTTAATTTAAAAAGAGTCAAATATAAGGTTTTATAACACAAATTATATTGTTTTGAACAATATCATAATCTTATTCTTAATAAGTAATTACAAAAATATACTCTTTAGAAAACTATCGATAAAGTGACCGAAAATTGTTTTATCGATAAAATGCTTTTTTGCCATCAGAAATCACACACGAGTCTAGATATATACACTTATTTATCCATATAAGTAAGAATATGAAGTAAAATTATTTATTTTATTTTTGAAAATAAAATGTCTTTATGACATCATCAATGATATCATTAGTTTCAAATAATCGATTTTTGAATTTAAATTGAGTTTAAATGATTTAATAATTGTTTTTAAATCGAATGAGGCTCTTTGAATCTTTAATTAATAATAGAAGTCATTTTTAATATATATATATATATATATATATATATATTAGCCAAGAAGTAAAAATATAACCGGAAATCGGATTACGTATTCATAACGGTTTAACCCAAGAAAGTTGTTCAACGTTATATGTTATATGTGACATACATGCACACACATACACATATATACATCCATGTACACATATATATGCCTTAAAATTAACGTTTAAATTTACCAATTACTAATGATAAATAAAATAAATATCATGATATTTATAAAGGAGGAATGATGACATATCTCCACCTTATTTCATATTCTTATCCAAGTGCATGCCTTAAGATTTAAGGAAAGAGGCATGAAGTAATAGAGGTGATGGCATGGGGATGGGCCGTGCACATTGAGGTGGGGAATGGTGGTGGTTAGGTGGAAAGATGACGTGATGTTTGGTGAAAATATCATGATATTTTGATTCAAACTTTTGCCTATAAATACAAGGCATACCTCTTCACTTTCATTCACACTTCCTTCTCTAATTTCTTAAGCTTCTTCATCTTCTTCCTCGTCTACATTAATGGATTCCATGGCCTCTTAGGAAAATTCAAAAATAGTGTTGAAGTTCTATCAAACTAAGAGAGATATACCGCTTCGAGTTCGAGATCGAGTTAGTGACCTTTTCCTTCTTTTCCCTACCTAGACCATGCCTATCCAAGCATTCCACCACCCTTCAAAGCCCAAGGTCGAACCCCTAGGAATCTTAGTGCAAGATTCCTAAGCTTCGGTTCCTGAATAGTGGAGCTATAGTCGATTGAAAGTTAGATCAAACAGAAATCTGTGAGAAATGCGGATTATGGATCTTAAGGCTAGAATTAACACTAGAGGGGGGGTGAATAGTGTTTTAAGAAATTACCAATTCTTTTTGAGTTTATATTAATTTGAACACAAATGTATGCAATATTCAAACACAGATATGATCACAGAATCAAACACAGATGCAGATAATGCAGATATAAAGTAAAATCAATAAAGGAAAGAACACACTGGATTTTATACTGGTTCGGAGTTACCCTACATCCAGTCCCGCAACACAAGTACGGATTTCCTTTCAAAATCAATTCTTACAATTACACCCTCGATTTGAAGGCCACGAGGTACACCGCTCCAGATTCACAATCCTCTGGGTAGAGATACTTGATTTTACGGGCAACAAGTTCACCCGATTGATTTTCCAGGCTACAATCACACCTTTTCTCGCTCGATTGAATAAAAAGAAGTCTATAACTCTGAATAGCACTGGGATCTTGTTGAGATAGTGATAGAGAATCAAACCAGAGATGATCTAGTTAGATTCAATGGTGATTTCAGCAGAGTAATGGTAAAAATGTATATAAAGAAATGTGGAAGAAGAAGAGGAGTGAAATCAGAGAAAATATGAATATAAATTCATTTAAAACAGCCCCTATTTATAGTAGAACAACAGCCATGTCCATTCGTGAAAGGATATGACGAATAGACACTTCCTTTGAAATTCAAACTTTTGAAATAAACTGTCATCTTGTCGACAAGGGGTCCTTGGGTTGTCGACAAGGGGTCCTTGGGTTGTCGACAAGCCTAAGTTATTTTTGGTAATTTGTTTTTCTTTGAAAATAACTTTTATCTTGTATTAAAACTATTTTAAACTTTATAAATATACTTAACTATAGTTAAAATACATAAATAAGTATAGAGAATAATATTTTGGTATATATAAAATTTTACTATAATATTATATTTAAATCTAAGTATAAATATTAAAAGTTAAATATATTATAATTAAAAGATAGTTTAAAACCAAGGATAATTTGGTATTGAAAATAAAGATTATTTTGAGGCTAAAAGTATTTTAAAACCAGGATAGATGTTTTTGATTTAAAAAGGAAGATTTTGAAACCATTTTGAAAACAAGATATAATTTTGTAAAACATTTAGATAAAAGTTAGTGGATACAAAATAATGTTCCACTAGATTTTTCGTAGGTTCTGTCCTACGTAGGGTTCCATCCCTTTAACGGGCTCGAAGTGGATTCCATTCCACGAATAAAATGGATTTTAAGATGTCAGTGCTTTTCTAGGAGTTTTAACAAAATTCCTAACTAAATTACTTATCTTGAAATCTTGAACTCTTGATAACCTTGATACTCATGAGTCTTGAATCTTGATATCTTCGATCTTGAGTTCATCAGTTCTTGAATCTCTATACTGTACAGTCTTCATTCTTTGGTACTTGTATATATATCCTGCATATACATATATATCTAAACAATAATGTTAGTATTTATATTTTATAATCTTATTCTAAGGTTGTTGTCATCAAAACCAACTTCTCAGGGACTAACAATCTCCCCCTTTTTGATGATGACAACCTTTGTTTGTAAAATATTACTTCTATCCTAATAACTCCCCCTAAAACTAATAACTCCCCCTTTATCTATGCTTAACTATCCTATTTTATACCTCCCCATTTGTCATCAACAAAAAAAAATTTAAATCTATACAACTCCCCCTTAATCTAATACTATATTACATGTGATTATAATGATAGTGTTACCATAAATAATCAACACTTAATTCTGAAACTAAAACTTAGCCCTTAATAACTAACTCTCCTAACTAAGAATCCATATATGATAATATTTATAATAATGATAATGTGAGAATTCAAATATGAGAACATAAATCGTTTATTAATTATCTAATGTTATATTTACATTTGTGTAGAAAACGTAAGTAAGATCATATACAAATAACGATAAGAAAGAGAGAAAAGAAACTAATGTGTATCCTTGACAACGGGAGATCTATGAACCAAGCAATTTGGGTAGTGGAACAGAAATTTCCACGTTGTTCGACTAGATTTCCATCCTTGTCAAAGCACACTTCGCCAATGCAAAGAACTTTGTCGTCATCTTCAGTGTGCTCTTCTTCCATGGGGGCTTCTTCTTCTTCTTCCTCGCTGTCCTCTTGCACTTGAATACTTGAGGATTCTTCATCGATCAAGATGGGATTGGCGTGATTGTCCATTAGAAACTTTTGCAAGTTTCTAAGGATTTTGCCTTGCCGTTCTTGTTCTTTGGCCATTCTGATTTGCACCACTTGAATTTCAGTCATAAGTTGCAGTGCATCCTTCAAGGAAACCTCCATTTTCATCACTCGTGCAAGCGTAGTTCGTTGAAATGGTCCGGTAGAAGGAGAAGGGAACGAAAAGGTTGAATTTTTGTTTGATTTGGAGGAGGAGGCCATTGTTTTATTGTTTTCAGAAGTTAGAACAGAGAAAGAACAGAAAGAATGAACAAAATTTTGAAATAAGAAGAATATATAACCACCCATTTGAATTTTGGTGGGAAAATTTCAAAAGAAAAAATTCGTTATATGTCGACAGGGGTAAAGGAGGGTTGTCTACAAGGTACTTATATTTTTTCTATTTGATTTATTTTAATTTTATTTTAATTATACTTGTTATATATTTATATTCTATATTTCAGTTATTGAACAAATACCTAATTCTCTTCTTAAATTAGTAAATATAGATTCATTTAAGGGTTTTGTTAAGATATCAGCAATTTGATTCTCAGAATTGATATAATCGAGAGTAATTACTTCTTTACTTATATTATCTCCGAGAAAATGATGTCTGATATCAATATGTTTAGTTCGAGCATGATGAGTAGGGGTTTTGGATAAATTTATTGCACTAGTATTATCACTATAAATTGGTGATTTTGAGATATTTAAACCAAAATCTTTTAAAGTTTGTTGCATATATATTACTTGAGAACAAGCCAAAGCAGTAGAAATATACTCTGCTTCGGTTGTTGATAAAGAAACTGTGTTTTGCTTTTTACTAAACCAGGAAACCAGAGAATGCCCCAAAAAGTGACAAGTTCCACTTGTACTTTTTCGGTCTGATTTACAACCAACATAGTCAGCATCACAGTAAGATATTAATTCAAAAGAAACATTTTTAGGATAAAATAAGCCTTAATCAAAGGTGTGTTTAACATATCTTATGATACGTTTTATAGCTTTTAAGTGGGTCTCTTTAGGTTGGGATTGATATCTTGCACAGAGACAAACACTATGCATGATATCAGGTCTACTAGCAGTGATATAGAGTAGTGATCCAATCATTCCTCTATATAATTTTTTATCTACATCTTTCGAGAGATCTTCTTTACTTAGGTACTCATTGGTTGCCATGGGAGTGGGTTTTCCACTTGCAGTAGTCAAACCAAATTTACTAACTAGGTCTTTAGCATATTTTTCTTGATTGATAAATATACCATTATCTAATTGTTTTATTTGCAATCCTAGAAAGAAGTTTAATTCACCCATATGACTCATCTCAAACTCTTTTGTCATTATTTCAGAAAATTCTTTATTCATTTCAAAATTAGTTGATCTGAAAATGATATCATCTACGTAAACTTGTACTAGTTGAATATCATTTTTATTTCTCTTAGTAAAAAGAGTATTATCTACTTTACCAATTTCAAAGTTTGATTGTAATAAGTAAGATCTTAGTTTATCATACCAGGCTCTAGGAGCTTGTTTTAGACCATATAGAGCTTTCTTAAGTTTGTAAACATGATTTGGTAATTTTTCATCTTCAAAAAGTGGTGGTTGTTCAACATATACTTCCTCTTTTACAAATCCATTTAAAAAGGTACTTTTAACATCCATTTGAAATAATTTGAAATTATTATGATTTGCGAAAGCAAGTAGAATCCTAATGGCTTCTAATCTTGCTACGGGAGCAAAGGTTTCATCACAATCTATTCCTTCTTCTTGACAATAACCTTGAGCGACTAACCGGGCTTTATTTCTAACGACCTCACCTTGTTCATTCATTTTATTTTTATAAACCCATTTAGTTCCAATTATAGTTTTATTTTCAGGTCTAGGAACAAGTTCCCAAACATCATTTCTAATGAATTGATTTAGTTCTTCTTGCATAGCCAAAATCCATGAATCATCAGTTGATGCTTCTTTTGGATTTTTGGGTTCAATAGTTGATATAAAGGCTACATTGCTCATTTTACTTAGTTGGTTTCTAGTTGTAACAACAGATTGCATATCTCCTAGTATATTTTCTATAGGATGATCTTTTAAAAGTTTAATCTTTTTATTAGGATGATCAATTTCATTATTAGTTTCAGTTGACTCCTGATTTTGAGTAATTAAATCCTCTTCATCATTTGTGTAACGATACGGGTTTTTCGCGCTCGAAAATCGACATCCATACTTTACATCGTACTCGAATGCCATAGATTCGACCATTCAAATCCGAGTCGCCGGAGCTTATAACACAGTTAAGTAAATAACACAACGGAAGAAAAAGAATAATACATTGATATACAATATATGATACAATATCTGATACAATAGAGTGATACAATGAATATCAATATACATCAGAGGTATGATACAAGAAATAGCAGCGGAAAGAAAATAGATAACACCAGCAGCGGATAATCTCCATCTTCAAAACACCAATCCAAAAATAGTTTGAACTCCCAATAACGATGCACCAAGATAAGCAAGTGCAGTCCATATCCAAAGAATGAACTAGCTCCAGAAAATCTACTAACCTTGACTATTTGAAAAACCCAACTCTAGACTGCCCGTGTATAAATTTTTGAGCACCCAGAGTTTAGGAAAGAAACAATAAACTCCGGATCAGTCATGGGACTGGTGTGAGCAACAAAAACAGTTTATCTTTAAAAACGAACAACAAAAGAATTTAAAGTCAATTCACAATGCTTTTGGAAAATGAAACTACCATAAAGCCTCCCGCTACACACACAATGCAAACGCAGAATTGGAGGAGATTTCTCCTTATGATAGTTAAACATGCTTGATACGCAGATTCTTTTTATTATTACTATAAGTGCAAAGTGTGGAAAATATTTCGAAAGTAGAATATAAATCTTAGCCAGCATAGGTACCATTATATTATGCCTACTATAGCTGTCATGTTAAATGACAGGTCCTACAACTAAAACTGTACAAGGCTCGTATTGTTTCTTTGGATTTCCAACAAATGGTCAGGCCAAGGAACTTTCGATTGCCACATGGAAACGCCTCTGGAAGGACGTCCCGAGAACCTAACCGGATCTCTGCCAACACAAGGCCGGGTTACCCCTAACTGGGTAACTACTGACACGAGTATGCCATCCCCCGGTTGTAACAACCTTTATACGAGGATCCTCGATTCCAACAACCACAAAGAAATAAATTTGCAGCAACAACATAGGTTAAATATCTGGGCTCCATACCATGATACAACCTCTATCCAGAAGGAAATGACATACCCTCAAGGGGGCGCGATCCCCAAAATAACCTTGCTGCATCCTTCCTGTTTTGACCATTTTCGGGGTGTGAGGTCCGACGAAGTCTCGTCCACAAAGCTACGCTTTGGTACAAAGCCATGCTTTGGGTCAACAAATGATCAAAGTAATGATCACAAAGATAAATGATCAAACAAACGATCATATCACAAATGATCAAACAATGATCATAACACATCAACACTCAGCATGTCACATTACCAAATTGGGAGTATATTGCTGATAACCTTCAACTACATAACCTCTGAGCTCGTACGTCTCGGAGAAGGGTGTTAAGCTAAGAGAATAAATTCTCCGCCACCAAACAGAAATGTATTTGAAAGAAATCTGCTTTATATCTCAAAGGGTAGTGTCACACATGTAACCATACAAGTCTGTTCCGGGTTCGAATAGAACCGAAGGCACTTCTTACGAAGCCCTTGCAATCCGGGTATCCACAATCCCGATTGGACTTCCCATCACTTAGGAAATCTCTATACCGGCGCGACTCAGTGCAGAAACAATCGACGAGTTATCCTTTCGTTCTCGTGAATATCCGGTCTTCACCACCGGTCTTCAAATGCTATCCATATACGACGTATCACTTATTCGGAATGGGTTATGTGACACAAAGGTCCTCTCCCGGCTAATCCAAATAGTGAGCGCAATATTAGAAACATAGGGATAATGGGATTTCAATTAAGTCACAATTTATTATCCAAAACTTTCTTTTCACATGGTTTAAACAAATTACCATTTCAAATCTTTAAACAAAAAGATTCATTTCACAGATTTCACCCAATTTCACAAAAATTCATTCATAGATTTCAAAACAATTTCCATTTCGAATGGTTTAAACAAAACATCATTTTAAATCTGTTAAAAATAAACAGATTTAATTCATAGCTTTCAAAAAGAATTCATTCATAACTTGGAAAACCATTTTTCAATTCAATCTTGAAATTCCTTTAATTAAACTGGAATTTTATTTCTTATATGAAAGCTTTTATCATTTGAAAACAAATAGTTTTCATTTCGGAAAATCTGATTCATTTAGACGAATTAAAATCCTTGGGTTAAATTTAAATTCTCAAAACCATGCTTTTAAAATGGTTTAACTTCATATAAACACATTTATAACATTTTTAACCGTAATTTCCAAATAGGGAATTCAATTCCTTATTTTGAATTCAAATTCAAATTAAATTATTTAAATTGGAAATTTTACCAAGTTATTCAAAATAGTTTTTATCTCAAAAACTCCTTTCCAAAAGCTTTAACATTTAACCTAACTCCATTTCTAAAATCAATTGAAATTTAAAATTTTAATTTCAAAAACATTAAATTTAAATTATCTATGACTTAACCGATTTCCTCGTGAAATCCATATTTGTGTGTGTAAAGGTGTAGTCTAGGGGTTTTACACAGTAGTGCAACATCATTCAATCATCACAGATAAGAACACAGAACTGTAGTTGATAAGCGGTATAAACTATAAAGCTTATCTTTTGTACACAGATCACAGATATATAAATTACAGATGATAAATTACATCACAGGGAATTAATTACATTCATCCCAGAGAAACAGGTCACAACATAAATCAGGATATATCACAAAGCATCATATATCAGGGATACCAAACAATTCAAATCGTCCAATAGAATCCAAATATCCATAGATAAGGTCAATTTATTTATCTGATTTAATTAAATCAGATTAATCACTAATCTTGGTTAATTAATATTAATAATTAATTAACCTTTAATAACAAATTAATTATCCTCAATTAATAAATTAATTAATTACCATTTAATTAATTATTCTTAATTAATAATCATCCCTTAGTCACTTTCATTTATAAATTAACCTTTAAATTAATTAATTATTCTCAAATTAATTACCTTAAATAATTAACCTCATTAACTAATTATTCTTTAAATACTTGATTAAATAAATCTTAAATCGAAAAAAATTTAATTACTTCTAATCAATAAATTATCTTTAAGTAATTGATTTCCTTTAATTACTTATCATTAATAAATCTTAATTAATTATTCCATAACTTTGAAAATAGATTATCATCATTTTATCAACTTAAACCTTTAAGTAAATTAATCTCTTTAAAACTTGTAAAAAATATACGCCTCAGACAACTCGAGTGAAACCCGAGCTAAATGCAGTTGTACCCGAGTTTTCCCCTCCATCTTCCCGAGTGGATTCTCCTTCTCCCGTGTTTAAAGTTTTTAAAATTGAAAACTGTTGTTTGAAAACCCCACTGGAACTACTCGATACAAGGCTCGAGTCTGTATGCGAACTCCCCGAGATCGACTCCGAGTCGCGCCTTCTTCTTCCCCAAACTCCATGATTTCCAAACATGACGTGCACGTGCACCGACACGCCACCATCCTCCAGCCATCCTCCTGATCTCCGACAAGTTGAAAATGACCTCGACATCAACCACGACAATCCAGATATCGTGATTCCATCGCAATTCATAAATTTGTCTTCAGATTGAAAATTGAAATCAACTTCACCAGCTAAAACCATTCACCGGCGACAACCTCGTCCAGCGGATTTCACACCCCTCCGATCCTAGCATCATCACAGGACTACACATCTGTCCTACCACTCGCGAACGCCTCCCGTACCTCCTAGACAAACCCCGACATCGCGAAACGAAGTCGTCCAAAATTGAAAATCGAACCCTAGTCTAGCTTCGCCAAGCCACAACGATCACCAGAAAAATCTCGAACTATTTTTCCTGAGTCCCCCATGCCACCCACTTCCTCCAGACCAAGACCCATCTTCCAAAGCTTTTCTGATCGTCAGATATCGGTGATAAACCAAAATTTATTCAACTTTGATTTCCGCAGAGGATACTAAACTAAAAATTATGATTCTGGTCCCTAAATTCATCTTATGCTATTACAAATCTGGTTGTGGAATCGAATCGTAAAATTAAAATGATTGATTTTAAACTATATTCAGATCATCATTGTATTCTTTTTGTTTTTTTGAAATAATTCCTAAACATAAAACCTTGAAACTATTTTTAAAACTGGTATAACACTGTTATAATCATATCTCTTTTATAATTCATAACCAAATTCTGAAAGTTTGAGAAAATATAAATTTTATAAGGAAATTCAATCCTGGATTTAACAGAGCAGATATGCATTTATTTACTCAAACACAGGCATATACAGATTATATGTATATTAATACATTCATGTTAAATGCTACTACAAATCATACTGCTCTAGTCATTCATCACATGCAAGCCAAGCTTTAAATAGATTTGAGGTTTTAGAAGTTAGTTTACTCACAGGAAAAAGAAACAAAGAAATCTGGTTTAAAAAGAAGGTTTACTCACATGATTCCCAAGAAAGAACAGAGCCTTCCTATTTTGAAACCGACTTGTATTTGCTAGCTGAAGCTCTGGCTTGACTGGATTTAGTTGTTGTTTTAAATTGAAGCTTTTTTTTGTTTAAGTTTGAAAATGGTTTTCATTTTAGAGGTTGCTCAGATTTATAAAATGATCGAACTGATGATAAGAGTGTTATATAAAAAAGAATGTACAGGGATTATAACTTGGTACAGGGTGATTGTTTGTACAACAGTGTGAACCGACTTTAGTTATGCTAGAGATGTATTAGAGGTATGGCTGCAGTGATATCTTCTTTGTGCTGAAGTGATGCTGCATCTATAAATGTTTTGATGGCTGATGAGATAAAAATGTTGTGTACTAGAGATATTGTCGTTGATTACTAAGTACCCTATGTCTCCATACTTTCCTTAGTCTAGATATTTCACTTTTTTTATTTTACTATGGAGATTCATTTCTTTTGATTTCTTTTGTATGCTTAGGTTTCCATTTTTATGAACATGAATCATTTCATTTGATTTATTTATTTGGGTGCAGGTTTCTACTGCTTATGCCAGCTTATGCCTATGTTCATTTACTTATTTGTATATACATGAGTGTATTGAGCTGAGTGGTTGTTTTTAGCATTTTGTTTACATACTTTGCTATATATACTTGTTATTAGTTTTACTTTACACAATTCATCTTATTTTATTTTTAAAACTTAAATTGACATCAATTCTAAATTTTAAATCTTTTATTTATCTGGTATCCAAAGTATATATATATATATATCTCTATATTTTTTTTTAAAACCATTTATTTAAGAATTTATTTCAAATCCAATATATACATATATATATTCACATATATACAAATTTTCAAATCCATATGACTTAATATATTTTCGATTTGAATCGGGGAAAGTCGCTTCCATTTATAATTAATTTTACAATTTTTATTCAAAAATTCATTTAATTATCAATTTAAATTTAATTATAATATAGGGTCGTTACAGACTTTCCCCCTTAAAAGAATTTCGTCCTCGAAATTGCCAGGAGACACAAAGATAGATGATGAATATTTCATCAAATCAAACTGAATATCTATTCTGCATTTGGCTTACCAAATCAGAATATCAATAATAGATATAAAACCGAATCTATTTGACACTTCACAAGGTACTTGGGTTATCCAGATCTACAAGATATGTAGTGGCATGGGTTAGTTCGAAGGGATAACTAACCTTTCGTAGAATATATCGAGACCCAAACAATAAATAAATGGATTAAATCTTCCAAAATTTCCAAACATCAGATATGGATTCCAAACTTGTCCCTCTTCGGACTTTAATATACCCAAGAAATTACAATAAAATTTCAAATTTGGTTTTAAACGAAATCATTTTATCGATTCAATTCAAATTTAGCTTCATATTCTATTAATCAATTTAACTCAATTTAAAATTTCCAATTCATTTAAAATTTCCAACTTCAAATTTCAAATTCATTAAAGTTTAAATCAAAAATCAGATGAGAAACCGATGAAGATACAAAGTAAGGATTTTCTACAACGATTCATAGAACCATCATCACACTGAAACTTCTTCTTGTAGCTAGTACGAAGCAATCAAAAGAATTGAAATCGAATCAAAGAAAATTGATAGAGAAAATTATTTCCACTATTGCAGGGTATGGTGTGAGCAACAAAAACAGTTTATCTTTAAAAACGAACAACAAAAGAATTTAAAGTCAATTCGCAATAATTTTGGAAAATGAAACTACCATAAGGCCTCCCGCCACACACACAATGCAAATGCAGAATTGGAGGAGATTTCTCCTTATGATAGTTAAACATGCTTGATACGCAGATTCTTTTTATTATTACTATAAGTGCAAAGTGTGGAAAATATTTCGAATGTAGAATATAAATCTTAGCCACCATAGGTACCATTATATTATGCCTACTATAGCTGTCATGTTAAATGACAGGTCCTACAACTAAAACTGTACAAGGCTTGTATTGTTTCTTTGGATTTCCAACAAATGGTCAGGCCAAGGAACTTCCCATTGCCACATGGAAATGCCTCTGGAAGGACGTCCCGAGAACCTAACCGGATCTCTGCCAACACAAGGCCGGGTTACCCCTAACTGGGTAACTACTGACACGAGTATGCCATCCCCCGGTTGTAACAACCTTTATACGAGGATCCTCGATTCCAACAACCACAAAGAAATAAATTTGCAGCAACAACCTAGGTTAAATATCTGGGCTCCATACCATGATACAACCTCTATCCAGAAGGAAATGACATACCCTCAAGGGGGCGCGATCCCCAAAATAACCTTGTTGCATCCTTCCTGTTTTGACCATTTTTGGGGTGTGAGGTCCGACGAAGTCTCGTCAACAAAGCTACGCTTTGGTACAAAGCCATGCTTTGGGTCAACAAATGATCAAAGTAATGATCACAAAGATAAATGATCAAACAAATGATCATATCACAAATGATCAAACAATGATCATCACACAGCAACACTCAGCATGTCACATTACCAAATTGGGAGTATATTGCTGATAACCTTCAACTACATAACCTCTGAGCTCGTACGTCTCAGAGAAGAGTGTTAAGCTAAGAGAATAAATCCTCCGCCACCAAACAGAAATGTATTTGAAAGAAATCTGCTTTATATCTCAAAGTGTAGTGTCAGACATGTAACCATACAAGTCTGTTCCGGGTTCGAACAGAACCGAAGGCACTTCTTACGAAGCCCTTGCAATCCGGGTATCCACAATCCCGATTGGACTTCCCATCACTTAGGAAATCTCTATACCGACGCGACTCAGTGCAGAGACAATCGACGAGTTATCCTTTCGTTCTCATGAATATCCGGTCTTCACCACCGGTCTTCAAATGCTATCCATATACGACGTATCACTTATTCGGAATGGGTTATGTGACACAAAGGTCCTCTCCCGGCTAATCCGAATAGTGAGCGCAATATTAAAAACATAGGGATAATGGGATTTCAATTAAGTCACAATTTATTATCCAAAACTTTCTTTTCACATGGTTTAAACAAATTACCATTTCAAATCTTTAAACAAAAAGATTCATTTCACAGATTTCACCCAATTTCACAAAAATTCATTCATAGATTTCAAAACAATTTCCATTTCGAATGGTTTAAACAAAACATCATTTTAAATCTGTTAAAAATAAACAGATTTAATTCATAGCTTTCAAAAAGAATTCATTCATAACTTGGAAAACCATTTTTCAATTCAATCTTGAAATTCCTTTAATTAAACTAGAATTTTATTTCTTATATGAAAGCTTTTATCATTTGAAAACAAATAGTTTTCATTTCGGAAAATCTGATTCATTTAGACGAATTAAAATCCTTGGGTTAAATTTAAATTCTCGAAACCATGCTTTTAAAATGGTTTAACTTCATATAAACAGATTTATAACATTTTTAACCGTAATTTCCAAACAGGGAATTCAATTCCTTATTTTGAATTCAAATTCAAATTAAATTATTTAAATTGGAAATTTTACTAAGTTATTCAAAATAGTTTTTATCTCAAAAACTCCTTTCCAAAAGCTTTAACATTTAACCTAAATCCATTTCTAAAATCAATTGAAATTTAAAATTTTAATTTCAAAAACGTTAAATTTAAATTATCTGTGACTTAACCGATTTCCTCGTGAAATCCATATTTGTGTGTGTAAAGGTGTAGTCCAGGGGTTTTACACAGTAGTGCAACATCATTCAATCATCACAGATCAGAACACAGAAATGTAGTTGATAAGAGGTATAAACTATAACGTTTATCTTTTGTACACAGATCACAGATATATAAATTATAGATGATAAATTACATCACAGGGAATTAATTACATTCATCCTAGAGAAACAGATCACAACATAAATCAGGATATATCACAAAGCATCATATATCAAGGATACCAAACAATTCAAATCGTCCAATAGAATCCAAATATCCATAGATAAGGTCAATTTATTTATCTGATTTAATTAAATCAGATTAATCACTAATCCTGGTTAATTAACATTAACAAATTACAAATTATTTTAATTAATTAAGCTTTAATAACAAATTAATTAGCCTCAATTGATAAATTAATTAATTACCATTTAATTAATTATTCTTAATTAATAATCATCCCTTAATCACTTTCATTTATAAATTAACCTTTAAATTAATTAATTATTCTCAAATTAATTACCTTAAATAATTAACCTCATTAACTAATTATTCTTTAAATACTTGATTAAATAAATCTTAAACCGAAAAAAAAATTAATTACTTCTAATCAATAAATTATCTTTAAGTAATTGATTTCCTTTAATTACTTATCATTAATAAATATAAATTAATTATTCCATAACTTTGAAAATAGATTATCATCATTTTATCAACTTAAACCTTTAAGTAAATTAATCTCTTTAAAACTTGTAAAAATTATACGCCTCAGACAACTCGAGTGAAACCCGAGCTAAATGCAGTTGTACCCGAGTTTTCCCCTCCATCTTCCCGAGTGGATTCTCCTTCTCCCGTGTTTAAAGTTTTTAAAATTGAAAACTGTTGTTTGAAAACCCCACTGGAACTACTCGATACAAGACTCGAGCCAGTATGCGATCTCCCCGAGATCGATTCCGAGTCACGCCTTCTTCTTCCCTAAACTCCATGATTTCCAGACATGACGTGCACGTGCACCGACACGCCACCATCCTCCAGCCATCCTCCTGATCTCCGACAAGTTGAAAATGACCTCAACATCAACCCCGACAATCCAGATATCGTGATTCCATTGCAATTCGAAAATTTGTCTTCAGATTGAAAACTGAAATCAACTTCACCAGCTAAAACCATTCACCGGCGACAACCTCGTCCACCGGATTTCACACCCCTCCGATCCTAGCATCTTCACAGGACTACACATCTGTCCTACCACTCGCGAACGCCTCCCGTACCTCCCAGACAAACCCCGACATCGCGAAACAAAGTCGTCCAAAATTGAAAATCGAACCCTAGTCTAGCTTCGCCAAGCCACAACGATCACCAGAAAAATCTCGAACTATTTTTCCTGAGTCCCCCATGCCACCCACTTCCTCCAGACCAAGACCCATCTTCCAAAGCTTTTCCGATCATCAGATATCGGTGATAAACCAAAATTTATTCAACTTTGATTTCCTCAGAGGATACTAAACTAAAAATTATGATTATGGTCCCTAAATTCATCTTATGCTATTACAAATCTGGTTGTGGAATCATCATAAAATTAAAATGATTGATTTTAAACTATATTCAGAATTCAGATCATCACTGTATTCTTTTTGTTTTTTTGAAATAATTCCTAAACATAAAACCTTGAAACTATTTTTAAAACTGGTATAGCACTGTTATAATCATATCTCTTTTATAAATCATAACCAAATTCTGAAAGTTTGAGAAAATATAAATTTTATAAGGAAATTCAATCCTGGATTTAACAGAGCAGATATGCATTTATTTACTCAAACACAGGCATATACAGATCATATGTATATTAATACATTCATATTAAATGCTACTACAAATCATACTTCTCTAGTCATTCATCACATGCAAGCCAAGCTTTAAATAGATTTGAGGTTTTAGAAGTTAGTTTACTCACAGGAAAAAGAAACAAAGAAATCTGGTTTAAAAAGAAGGTTTACTCACATGATTCCCAAGAAACAGAGCCTTCCTATTTTGAAACCGACTTGTATTTGCTAGCTGAAGCTCTGGCTTGACTGGATTTAGTTGTTGTTTTAAATTGAAGCTTTTTTTTGTTTAAGTTTGAAAATGGTTTTCATTTTAGAGGTTGCTCAGATTTATAAAATGATCGAACAGATGATAAGAGTGTTATATAAAAAAGAATGTACAGGGATTATAACTTGGTATAGGGTGATTGTTTGTACAACAGTGTGAACTGACTTTACTTATGCTAGAGATGTATTAGAGGTATGGCTGCAGTGATATCTTCTTTGTGCTGAAGTGATGCAGCATCTATAAATGTTTTGATGGCTGATAAGATAAAAATGTTGTGTACTAGATATTTTGTCATTGATTACTAAGTACCCTATGTCTCCATACTTTCCTTAGTCTAGATATTTCACTTTTTTTATTTCACAATGCAGATTCATTTCTTTTGATTTCTTTTGTATGCTTAGGTTTCCATTTTTATGAACATGAATCATTTCATTTGATTTATTTATTTGGGTGCAGATTTCTACTACTTATGCTAGCTTATGCCTATGTTCATTTACTTATTTGTATATACATGAGTGTATTGAGCTGAGTGGTTGTTTTTAGCATTTTGTTTACATACTTTGCTATATATACTTGTTATTAGTTTTACTTTACACAATTCATCTTATTTTATTTTTAAAACTTAAATTGACATCAATTCTAAATTTTAAATCTTTTATTTATCTGGTATCCAAAGTATATATATATATATCTCTATATTTATTTATTTTTTAAAACCATTTATTTAAGAATTTATTTCAAATCCAATATATACATGTATATATTCACATATATACAAATTTTCAAATCCATATGACTTAATATATTTTCGATTTGAATCGGGGAAAGTCGCTTCCATTTATAATTAATTTTACAATTTTTATTCAAATATTCATTTAATTATCAATTTAAATTTAATTAAAATCTAGGGTCGTTACAATTTGTATCTTCAAAATTTTTGAGATTTTCATCGAATGAAACATGCATTGTTTCTTCGATGGTGTTAGTTCTTAAATTAAACACTCTGTTTGCTTTACTTCTATTAGGATATCCAATAAAGATACCTTTGTCGGATTTAGGATCAAATTTATCTAAGTTATCTTTTGTATTTAAAATAAAACATTTACTTCCAAAAATTCTAAAATAAGATACCTTTGGTTTCTTTCCGTGAAGAAGTTCATAAGATGTCTTATCAGTTAAAGGTCTAATTAAAATTCTATTTAAAATATAACAGGCGGTAGCAACTGCTTCTGCCCAAAAATGATTTTGTAATTTACTATCTAAAAGCATAGTTCTCGCACACTCTTGAATCGTCCTATTTTTACGTTCTACTACTCCGTTTTGTTGTGGAGTTCTTGGAAATGAAAAATTGTGAGTTATTCCCTTTTTATTGCATAATTCCTCAAACTTTTCATTTTCAAATTCACCACCGTGATCACTACGGATGGTTATAATTTTTACAGAAAGTTGATTTTGAATCTTTTTTGTAAAATTCTTAAAACTTTCAAAAGTATCACTTTTATGTTTCAAAAATAATGTCCATGTAAATCTAGAATAATCATTTACAATTACAAAAACATATTTACTGTGATTTATTGACTGAATTTGAGATGGACCAAATAAATCAAGATGAAGTAATTCAAGAGGTTTTGAAGTTGAAATCATAACTTTTAATTTAAAGTAACTTTTTCTAATTTTTCCTAATTGACATGCATCACATAAACTATCTACTTTAAAATTCATTTTAGGGAGACCTCTTACTAGATCATGTTTTGACAGTCTAGATAAGAGTTTGAATTTCAAATGCCTAAATTTCTTATGCCAAATCCAAGGGTCACTTGTATTTTCCAAAAGACACAGGTTATCATTTGAAACTTTCATACTAAGAATATAAATATTCTTTTTCCTAATTCCCTCAAATATTATGGTTGAATTATTATCTTCAATGTGACACTTATCTTTTTCAGATTTAATTTTATATCCTTTATCGCAAAGTTGACTAATACTTAACAGATTATGTTTCAGATTCTTAACTAGCAAAACATTAGTAATAATAAGAGTTCAGAGTTACCGACATTGCCGATGCCAATCACATATCCTTTTGGTTTGTCTCCAAAGTTAACCAGTCCTCCGTCTTCGTATATTATATCATTCAGCATATCCGGATTACCAGTCATGTGTCTAGAGCATCCACTATCAAGTATCCATTTATTCTTTTTGATCTGCACAATTTGTCCATTGTGGATTGATTCCTCAACACCCATAAAACATGTTTCCTGCACATCATACAAATTTTGGTAGACAACTTGAATTTGAATATCGATTATATGCAGACTCATGAGACAGTGATGATCTGAATATTTCTAAACCAGTATTAACAAGTTTTTCAAATGTAGCCATTTTAAAGCTTTTTCAAACTTCATATTATGAAACTTTGAAAACCTTGCTCTGATACCAAATGTGAGAAATGCGGATTACGGATCTTAAGGCTAGAATTAACACTAGAGAGGGGGTGAATAGTGTTTTAAGGAATTACTAATTCTTTTTTAGTTTATATTAATTTGAACGCAAATGTATGCAATATTCAGACACAGATATGATCACAGAATCAAACACAAATGCAGATATAAAGTAAAAGCAATAAAGGAAAGAACACACCGGATTTTATACTGATTCGGAGTTACCCTACATCCAGTCCCGCAACACAAGTACGGATTTCCTTTCAAAATCAATTCTTACAATTACACCCTCGATTCAAGGCCACGAGGTACACCGCTCCAGATTCAAAATCCATTGGGTAGAGATACTTGATTTTACGGGCAACAAGTTCACCCGATTGATTTTCCAGGCTACAATCACACCTTCTCTCCTCGATTGAATACAAAGAAGTCTATAACTCTGAATAGCACTGGGATCTTGTTGAGATAGTGATAGAGAATCAAACCAGAGATGATCTAGTTAGATTCAATGGTGATTTCAGCAGAATAATGGTAAAAATGTATATAAAGAAATGTAGAAGAAGAAGAGGAGTGAAATCAGAGAAAATATGAATATAAATTCGTTTAAAACAGCCCATATTTATAGTAGAACAACAACCATGTCCATTCATGAAAGGATATGATGAATAGACACTTCCTTTGAAATTCAAACTTTTGAAATAAACTGTCACCTAGTCGACAAGGGGTCCTTGGGTTTGTCGACAAGCCTAAGTTATTTTTGGTAATTTGTTTTTCTTTGAAAATAACTTTTATCTTGTATTAAAACTATTTTAAACTTTATAAATATACTTAACTATAGTTAAAATACATAAATAAGTATAGAGAATAATATTTTGGTATATATAAAATTTTACTATAATTTTATATTTAAATCTAAGTATAAATATTAAAAGTTAAATATATTATAATTAAAAGATAGTTTAAAACCAAGGATAATTTGATATTGAAAATAAAGATTATTTTGAGGCTAAAAGTATTTTAAAACCAGGATAGATGTTTTTGATTTAAAAAGGAAAATTTTGAAATCATTTTGAAAACAAGATATAATTTTGTAAAACATTTGGATAAAAGTTAGTGGATACAAAATAACGTTCCACTAGATTTTTCGTAGGTTCTATCCTACTTAGGGTTGCATCCCTTTAACGGGCTCGAAGTGGATTCCATTCTACAAATAAAATGGATTTTAAGATGTCAGTGCTTTTCTAGGAGTTTTAACAAAATTCCTAACTGAATTACTTATCTTGAAATCTTGAACTCTTGATAATCTTGATACTCATGAGTCTTGAATCTTGATATCTTCGATCTTGAGTTCATCAGTTCTTGAATCTCTATACTGTACAGTCTTCATTCTTTGGTACCTGTATATATATCCTGCATATACATATATATCTAAACAATAATGTTAGTATTTATATTTTATAATCTTATTCTAAGGTTGTTGTCATCAAAACAACCTTCTCAGGGACTAACAATATTGAGTGAGGAACTCCAATTATTTTTATCGTAAATTATACGATGATATGATATGTTTGATATGATTTTTTTTCTATGGTTGATCATCATGTTTGGATGTGATGTTTGGTTGTGGAAATAATTCACTTTAAATACACGTCGAATTTACACAATGGAAATCACTTTGCTGTATGAATTATAAAAGTGTTACTGGATAGTTAAACTTCTTTAATGTGATTTAAAATGGTTTATAAATGTTGTATAAGCATTAAAATTCAATTTGGAGAAGTTTTGACAAGATATGAAATTGGAGTCAAAAATAGGCACGTCGCGTAACGGCAGTTCGCGATTTCGTGCCGTAAAAGTTAAATCAATGTGTAGAGTGGAATATAGCTCGAAATGATTCGAGATAAGAATTTTCAAAACTCTTATAACTATGGTTTTCAAATAAATAAGAAAAATCAAGATTTCATTAAGTAAAATTTTATATTTGTCCAAACCAAATTTTCAAAAACATCGCGCTTTGGAAGTTTGGAAACCAAAATGGAAGTATATTTAAAATGGATAAATTCAAATCTTTAAAAATATGAAATAAATTTCATAAATATATTAAAATGTTTTAAAAGGGATTTGAGTTATAAAAATGGAAATATGTATAATGAAGTAAATGTTTTGATCAAAGAAGCTTTTAAAAGCACTATTCGCAGCACTTTTTGCAGCACTTTTGATAACTTTTAAAATTAAGATTTAAACTTTGGATTTTTTTCCAAAATATTTTGCAATTGTTTTTCAAATAATAAATCAAGAATTTTAAAGAGTTTGGAGTTGATATAATATCTTGTCCGCCTTATGGGTGATAGAGAGATAGTTTCTAGACTCGAGCTTGGACAAGCAGTGTCTAGGTTCCGATCTAGCTATCCAGACTGGCCTGACGGAGGGGATAGTAATTTGATTTACTTGGACCACATTTTCAAAAGATAAAATAAAAATAGATTTCTAGTTTTCCTGAAAGATAAACCCTATACTAAAATCCGAGGAGGGAACTTGTACTATCCGTGTGAATTTAGAAGGTGATTTCACCATTATTCGACGAATAGTACGGACTGAATAGGGAAATTGTATTGGGTATAATTAACATAAATCTTTTAAAAGAATGGAAATAGTTTATAAGTAATTTAAAAGAGATAATATGATATTTCCAAAGCTAAAGAGAGGTTTAACAATCCCGTTTACACTAAAAAGATATATATCTTAAGAAGAAATTTTACTTGGATGAAAAAGATATTGATTAATGGAATAATAATCACCTACAATTTTTAACCTCTTTTTATCGATAAATTGCTTTAGAGAGACCGGAATTGGATTTGGTTGATTCTTATCTGTAAACCACTTCGAACCAATATACATTCGAAAGTGAAAATATGTTGAAGACAATGATTTTAAAGAAGGAGATCTTCATAATGTAGGGCTGCTTATCACGAACCTCTGGAGTAACACTATGCCATAGATGGCCTTCTGCAACAGATTTGCAAGGTGTTGCCAGTTAAAATGTTGCGATAGGTATGCTGATTTTTGTCTATTGCAACACACGCTTTAAGGTGTTAGCATAGATATCAGCAAAATGTTGTAGTAGCTATAGCTGCATTCAAATTAAAAAATTAATAAAATTAGCAATCCGCGTGAATACGATCCAACGATCTATATTTAATCCGACTGTTAAAATGGATCACCGCTGCACTTTTTACCAAATTTTCGTTTTCCCCCGTATGTTGGTGTAGATCCCCTTTCAGTTTTCAATTCATAATTCTCAAATCAAAAAGCAAATTCATGAAATCCAGCAAATTCATACTTCTAATTCGCGATTAGAATCAATTCATAATTCTCAAATCAATTCGCGTGTAGATGGAAGATGATTTCAGGCAATTAGAATAAATCAAGTATCAAGTTCCAATTCGCGATTCATCTTCTTTGGGGATCCGCAAGTCTGATTGATAAAGTCGCTTGCTGCTTCATGTTGTGTTCAGTGCTTGAAAAGTTTGCTGAAGATTGCCGAGATAGAGGCTTGGATACTACTGAGATTACGATGCCACTGACCGGTGATGCTGTGTTTCAGATCTAGAGTGGCTCGCAGTGCCATCATTCGGTCTAGAAGCGAAATTAACAACAAACAACGAATGTTGTGTTTCAGATCTAGAAGCAAAATCAAGGGCGTCATCTTCAAATTCAGTATCTCAGACTCAAGCATCTTCTAAGCAGCAATCTGTTTTGCATATGTAGGCTTCTGGTTTGTTTTTTTTTAATATTATTTGTGCTTTTTGATGATTTCTTCTTCAGTTTTTGAAGCTTGGGAATATGTTAGCTTATTAACTTTGGATGTTTTGCACCTCCTAAGAGAAAAATTCATTTTATAAAATATGTATCCAAATGAGTTCAGATTCTTGATGGATACTAGTTTTGTTGTACAGTCAAATTTGGTATTCACGCTCAACTTATATATTTAGTTTGTTAGATATATATCTAACCTTAAGTTTGTTAACATGAACTGATGCTCCAAGTCATGCTAACCTTATATATTTGGTCTGGACTGAACTGGTACCATGCTAACCTTGTTCTTTAACATGAACTGATGCTCCAAGTCCTCTGTATATCATATTACTGCCTATGTTTCTCTTGTACATGCCTGATGCATTCACTGTTTTTGCTTGATGGGCTGCCTATGTGTTGATGATGTAATTTGATGAGGCAGTGAGTGGGTGTTTTGTGAAAGAGGTTGGGAGTGTGGTCAGTGTTTGGTAGATGGTCATTGTTTCAAGCAATTGTGTTTCAGGTAAGTGGTAGATAGGCAGTAGTTCCGATGGGTGATGAAATTGCTGAGGATGGGGTTTGCGGGTTTGCTAAGTTCAGTCTTCGTTTGTGCATCATTTTATGTCGTTTCAAAGAAGGCTCGATCTTCATTTGTCTATTACAACACTCGCTTCAAGGTGTTAGCATAGGTATCAACAAGATGTTGCGGTAGCTACAGATGTATTCAAATTAAAAAATTAATAAAATTAGCAATCCGCGTGAATACGATCCAATTGTCTACATTTAATCTGATTGTTAAAATGGATCACCACTACAATTTGTCCCAAATTTTCGTTTTCCCGCTTTACTTTTCATATCATTTCGTTCTCAACCCCAATTTCCAAATCCCTAATTTCCAAATCATATTTTCGTTCCCTTTTTTTTTCTTCTAAAAACAAAATCTCATCCTTTTTTCAAAGTTTGGTAGTGATCTCAAACAAGCTTCGTTCCCATTTCGTTCTCACCCCCAATTTCGCTGCTGTTTGCCTACATGTCGAGCGCTGTTTGCTTTGTTGCCGAGATCTAGAAATGTCTGTCGTCTACTGAGGTGAGCGAGACTACTGTTGCCAGAGGTTGCGTTTGTATATAGAGGAGATTCGGGTTTGCTGAGATAGGAATTTGAGTGAGGATTTGTCGATTTGTGTATAGAGGAGATACGGCAGTTTGCAGGCGATTTTAGTTGTGCTTTGGAGGTGGTTCGGGGTTCGGATTTGGGTTTGTTGATTTTGTTGCGAATTTGTAGTGTGAAAGTTTGGGTTGTCGGAATGGGTAACCAGCGATTGTGATTAGGTGATTAGGCAATTAGGCGATTTGGCAACCTGAAGTCGAATTTGGCAACTGAAATAGTTTGTTGGTGAGGCAATTAGAGGATGGAGGCTGGTGGTTTAGAAGTATGTGTGGGTTTGGGTGAAGATTTGGAACTGTAAGATTTCAGTTGGCAGTGGCAGCGGATTGGTAATGAGGTTTGGTGAGTGTTTTGGCATAGGTTAAGGGCTGTAGGGGATGTAAGTTGCAGCAGTTTGGGGAGTGGATGGTGGCATTATAGAGGTTGAAGTTTGGTAGTGTTCAAGTAGAAGGAGTTGCTGTCTAGTAGGAAGTTTGGATGAGTGAATTGTGGTTTGGATGAGGCGGTGATTGTCGGTGATGGAGGATGGTATGCTGATGCTGCTTCCAGGCGGTGTTGTTGATGATGTAATTTGATGAGGCAGTGAGTGGATGTTTTGTGAAAGAGGTTGGGAGTGTGGTTAGTGTTTGGTAGATGGTCAGTGTTTCAGGCAATCGTGTTTCAGGTAAGTGGTAGATGGGCAGTAGTTCCGATGGGTGATGAAGTTGCTGAGGATGGGGTTTACTAAGGTCGATCCCCGCCGGGACTGCGGGGCCCCGGACCCCCGTCGGCGCTGCGCCCGGACCCGCTACTTGGCTCGCCTTCAACTCGGCACTCGGCTCATCATATATTTGTCAGTGTCGGTGTCTGTATAAATTGAAACTGCATATGTAATGAGTGAACTGGGTGATGTAGTGAGGAATATCTGTATATGTGAATATCAGTGTTATATATATTGAATTGTAAAATAGTGGAGTCAGGAATTTGTACTATTTCAAATGTTGAAATAAAATATTTATTTAAATAAACTACTGTTTGAATATCAAATTATGTGCAATAGAATTTTATTAAATAAATATTTATTTCTATTAAAAAATCAAATATGCTCTACATTGTGGGCCCCACAAATTCAGAAAGTTAATATCTATAGCAACATTTTGGAATGTTGCTACAGACACCTATGGATGTTGCTATAGACCCAAATAGGGTTCTATTGCAACAATATTACTTATGTTGCCTTAAATAGTCAAAATGTTGCCTTTGAGGTCTAAGGCAACGGCAAAAATTACATCATTCGAAAAGTGTTGCCATAGACCTATAGCAACATTTTTTGGGCCTGACCCAACATTTTTTCTGTGTTGCAGAAGGCCATTTATGGCGTAGTGTAATTTCCTTATCGTATATATGGTGGCAGTGGTTCCTTCAATTTGAAATCTTCAATGTAAGGACTACTCGCCACTAATCCTATGGTTATTCCCAACCAGGATGTAGTAGGAGAAGTGCGTTCGATTTATCCTATCCCTAGACAACTTATATGGACGAGTGTTTGAATTTGCACTTCTAAGACCACGTACATTGATTTTTACAAACGTACATCTGTTTAGTGGTGTATGAGGTAACCCCTCTTATAGTTAACACCATTCTCTGAGATGTATGAGCTTAGAGGTTGTACTTTTATGGAAATCAATAGTGTGTTGTTGGAAATGGTAATGTGGCATTTAAAGTAGGATTTATTCTGTGAAAGGTAAAATGTTAACTTAAGCCTCGCACATCGGTAATGACAAAAATAAGGTAGATGCAGTAGAGCTAAGTGGGTCGCACCCATTATGATATGATCATCACCTTTCTAGATCACCCTCTATATTTCAGGTTTATTGTGTATGCTTTGGGATCCCACGGACAGGTTGGAACGACTGGGGTAATGAGATATTCGGTACTATCTATGGTAGAGATATGCTGGTTCTGTGTTGGTAGGGGGCAACGGAGCTGCGCCTTCGTACATTCCTCTAGAGAAGTACTACTGGAAGGTGGTCCCTTACCTTATCATTGTTGGAAATACATTCTCCAATACGTACCTTTATGGTTTTAGTTGTAAACCTATTATGCTGGAGTTTAATAAATGTAACAATTTCTGCTAAGGTTATATATGTTTATTTGAAAGAGTTTTCAAAGAATGTCATTAAAATAATATACCTGATTTGACGTAGCAAATGTTTTGGTTATCATAAGGTAAAACTCATATGTGTTTATATGCAACGTGGTCTTATAAGATACCCTTTGATTTCAAAAGTATTCGTTCTTTTGAGTTTTCTCGCACTTGTTCCATGACTGACCCGAAGTTTATTTTCTTTTCCCTTTAAACTAGGTGCCCTATGTAACGACCCAGAATTTTATTTATTTGAATTTGGAATATTTAATTGATTTTAAATATTGAAAAGTTAATTTTATAAGTTAAATAACTTGAATTTCAAATATAGTGATTTATTGGATAATTTAATTGTTGAATTTAATAATTGAAAATTGTTTAAATAATTGAATCTTAGGTTTTAAGTTGGATAAAATTGATTTCAAATTTGATTTAAATTCCATTTAAATAAGAATGAAGATAGTAAATTTTTAATGTGGATTTAAAAGTGACTTATTTAGTTTTATAATAATTCGTTTTAATTAATGTATAAAAATAGCCCTTCGGGGAACTGTCTTGGATTTCAACTAAACCAGTTTCGTTGGGTCCATAAAAGTGTATTATTGTATGCCATCGAAATGCATGACGATCGGACGTATCGTTTGGAAGTGTGAGATCGAAATGCGTATAAATTAATTTCAGAAATTAATATAATAGCTGGGTTTGAAAAGCTATCTTCTGCATGCGATCGAATTTGACCTCGAGACTAGTTCCGTTCCGTTCGGAACAAGGGTATAACATATAAAATGCCTGACGGCACGTCTCGATAGCAGTTTGATATTTTCAGACGTTTTGTGACTTGATATTTCAAATGAATATATATATATATATATATATATATATTATAGGCCATAACCCTATCCTATCTTGGCCATGCTCTTCACTGTACATGCCATAATCCCCCACGTCTTTCAGCACGTACCCCTCTCACTATATTTTGCGTTTATCAGAGAGCTTAGTTTAAAGTTTTTGAATTATAAACGTAGCCTCATCCGACGGCTCTTATCGATTTGAAATGTTGCAAGCATTTTCAGGTGAAGCCATCAATTAGGGAAGTGTTCATGGCATCAAGATGAGGAAGTTCAATGGTTGGATCGAGTCAGATAGCGACGAGGCAGCGGTGCAACTTTGATGAACTACGAGTGGGTTTCGAGATTTTATGGCATCATGGAGGGCTTTTAACCGATGGTCTCTAAAGGGAAAGTGTGGAGGGGGATGTGGGCAAGATTCAGGCGAAGTGCGGTGGGCATTGGTGATCGGAGGCGGCCAAAATTTGCTATGGATGGCATGCGTTCTCGGTCGAAATTCTTGTCAACGGCGATGAGATGGGGGTTCTGTCCAGTGGCATTGAGTGTGGTAGGTTGAGGGCTTCCTTTTGGGGGCTCGTGGTGGTCGGAGACGAGGTGTGGCGGTGGCGGTGGACGTGAGAGGGGGGGGGAGAAGTTGTAGCATGCTTAAGCGGGGAATAATTGAAGAAGAGGGAATAGTTATAAATGGGGGTAATTAATTGTTAATGACATGTATTAATAAAATAACCATATTATTTAAAATTGTAAAAATCATTAATGTTATAATTTTTTCATACGAGGTCGGAATTGAATGCAACGAGTTGCGTTGCGCTCGCAACGACGAAAGCTTCGTGATGCAACTAGTTTGGTCAAATTTGGAGACTACTGAAATTTGGGCTAAAATCGGATTCTGTTCGATTTTGGTTCCAAACCGAAACGCCTCAGCGACAACATAAAATTTCGGTGAGTTAAACTCACCTTTTTGGTTAACTCGTATGGTATATAATTGATGAAAATTGTTGGATGATTGTTTGAATGAATTACTATATTTATATTAGTTGGATTGAGTATTCCTGCCTATTAGAGCGAATGAGACCTTATTACGTTCCTGTGTAAGAGCGGATGACCCTTTGTATACGAATTCCGCCTCAAAGCGGTTGATTTATATTCTATGATTATATAACGTTTGTGATGCAGGAAAAGCAGGTCGGAGGGATCCAACAGGATTCCTCACCACTATTGATTTTAATTATATATATATATATGTGTGTGTGTGTGTGTGTATGTATATATATGCTGATATATATGAGCTGTGATGTAGAGGAAAACGGGATGGAGGGATCCAACGGGATTCCTCGTTATTGTTGAATTGATTTCAATAATATTTCTAGTCATATGAATTATTGGATAATAAACTTGTTTTTTTGGAATGTGGTTTATGACATTGTTATATGTAGAAAATTAAACCCAGTAGTGATAGAAAATCAAAATCGATATTGGTTAAGTGTTGGGTGGCTATTAGCCTCAAATTTATATTTTAAAAATACTATAAATTGCCTTTTGAGTTGGAATTGGTTTTTGAGATAGGAAACGATTTTTAAATTCGAAATTGGGTTTCGAAAATATTTTGTTTTTTATAGTATTTATCAAAATGCTAATATTTTGAAATGTTAATTATTTTAAGACTAATTATGGTTTGAAATTTATAATAAGGATTATTAATAAAGTTTTGAAAATAAATTATTATTATAATTTAATAAAAATGGTAAAGATTAATTATTATTGTTTATTTAACAATATTTTGAAATTATTAATTATTATTTTTAAGATGTTTTAAAGTTAATAATTTTCATTTATTTATAATGGTTCTTGCTAATAATTATTATTATATAATGGTGTTTCAAAGTAAAAGATTTTTAGTTATTTATAAATGTTCCTGAGACTCATGAATAGAGTTGAAAGACTTGGATTTTATAAATGAGTTTAAGAAATGGTTTGAAGACTTAAGGGAATGTATTTACAAGGTGAAGAGTTTATAAATTGTTAGATATTTATAAACGAATTTTAGAAACAGGATTATAGATTTATAAAAGGAGTTTTATAAATGGTTTTATGGATGTATAAAGGCTTTATAAATGATTTTAGAAATGTACAAAAAGAATTTATGAGCGATTGAAATGTATAAAAGAATTTTATAAATAGGCTAGGAGATTTATAAAATGGATTATAAATGTTTTTAGAGAATTATAAGGAGTTTTATAAATGGTTTTTGAATCAAATAAAAAGAAAATCTTTCTCAATTTTGTGGATATACTTATACCGTTGAGATAAGTATACGGATATTTTCTAAGTAGTGAAAATATAGGGATTTGTAGATATACCTTTGTAAAAGTATTTTTATACAAGTAATTTACAAAGTGATTTTTATGAATGAAAGATTTATTAAAAGAGGTTAGTGGTTGCTTATATGTTTAACCAATGTTGGCTTTTCCTGTGGAATTAAATTCTTGATTAAATGATTGTTATTCGATAGTTAAATAACGGACTATCGAATTTGGACCCAAACATAATTTTGGAAATATCTACGAGAAACATGTGAGTTATATCGCATAGTCATCTCCGATGATGTTGTACTATGTGTATAAGTCTCGTTTTGTTCTTCTAGGACAATGATAAGGAAATCCGTCCACTAACGGTTAGGAGGTGATCTCCAATCTTATCTTTGACTGTTTCTTTTCTAAAGAACCGTGGTTGAGTTTACCGGGAATTATCGAATTCGAAGAAACCATGATCAGATATGTTATCCGAAAACCACTTCGATGCAACTTAAGCGTTTCAAAGTAAAGACACCTTAAAGATGATGGAATTTGGAAACGGATCTCTCAAGTGTTTCGTTCAATCCCAGAAAAAAGTTATATGGATGAATGCTGATATTGCATTGTTGCTTGGAGGGCGGTATTAGCATTCCAAGTGGAAAGTGCTATATAAAAGTAAAACATAGCCTCAAGCCTCATCAACTGGGAATGACTAAAACAAGGGAGATGCAACAGGGCTAAGTGGGTCGTTCCCAAGTAGGGTATGATCATCCCTATCTAGAGTCACTATTATCTCTCATCTGTATGCTTCGGGGACCATTAATGGAGGGGTGATTATATTCGGTAATATCCAGTAAGGGGTAGGCTTGTTCTGTGTTGAGATGGGATCCCGACGAGGTTCTCGGTGTTATTTTATCTAGAGATGCACAGTGACGGGCGATACCCTAATAGCCCAGTCATTGTATGGAATCCATTTTTTAATAAACGCCGTACGGACTTAGTTGTGCCCAACTATGCTGAAACGTGAGATGCAAGCATTTCAGCTATATTCATATTTTACTTTGACCCTAGACATTATCATAATATAAATGGATTTCTATAGAAAATGTTTTGGTTATCGTAAGGTAAAAACCTCGTCCGTGTTTATGTGCAGCGTCGACTTATGAGATACGTTTGATTTCAAAGGATTTTATAACTTAAAAATCTAGTTGGGTGTGTTTTCTCATGTTGGTTTTCCAGACTGACTTGGGTTTTATTTTATTATAATGCTCGAGTCAGACCAAGCATATTACAGATTAGTTTGGATGCTTTGGAGCTTTAGGAAACGAGTTGGAGGCCAGAGACGTATTTACATAAATGGTTATTTTTCTGCTGTATCCATTGTTGTATCTATCAGCAGTTGTAAGGACAGGCTGTTATAACTACCTGGGCTGAAATAGGTTAGTATACTCTGATTGATTTTTGTATATATATACATATTGAAGTTTTGCTTTTGTGTAAAGATTTGTTGTATATTATAGATTATTCGTTCTGTTGTGAGATTCTGTAATGTTTAGTTTTCTTCTTATCTTCTTCCTTCTTTCTTTTTCCTTAACAATCAGGTTTTCCAGCATTCGATTGCTTCACGCAATACAGTGAACGTATTAATGTCGGTTTTCGAGGGTCGAAAATCCCGGTCATTTCACTATTTTTCCAAGCAGCCAAGTAGTTAGGCTGCTTGGAGCATTTTGGAAGGAGCATGAAGCTGGGGGGTCCTATGTAGATAATCATCTATTTCTATTTTCCGTTGTGTAATGTATAAGTATCTACCAGCACCTGCAGTAGACAGTTATAACTGTCCCTGGCTGGGTTAGTACTTGTTGTGACCCTGATATCACATTTTGAGATAGATTGTATGTACTATCTATATGTATAATTATAAGTTGTTAAATGCAATGTGAAAATCTATTTTGTTCTTTCTTCTATCTTTATTTTCTTTTACTCGTGATTATCTACCTCTCCGGCACTTGAATTTGCGACATGTAAATATCGAGGATGTATTAGTGTCGATCTTCGAGGGTCAAAAAGGCGGGTCATCACATAACACATATATATTATGTTTGATTGAGGTTAGGTTGTTTAATTTGTTAATAACTTACGTTAAAAACAACGGTTGTAACTTCTTTCTTTAAAAGTAAGTGACATATATGATCCATGTGCATGGACTTTAACAAACTTGGAATGGACTTGAATGGTCTTATATGACATATGACAGGACCTTGAACAAAGCATATTGGTTATAGATGGACTTAGTTTAGTTTTGACTCGGATTTATAAGTGCACTTATAGTGATAGTCGCTATAGAAGTAGTCTGGAATTTCCTTATTTTTGGCAATTGTTATGGAACATTGTAGAGAGATCCTTAGGGGTTTCTTGCCATATTTTCATTATTTTATATGTATGTTTGTTTCTATTAAAAGCTTGAATAGTAAAAGGTCAAGTAACATCTCGAAAATGGCCAAAACATCACTAGTGCAAAACTGCCCTATTTAACCATGATTTTTGAAGTTCAAATGTTTCAAAAAAGACTTTAAGTTTGAGCGATTTGTTTCATTCTTTCTCAAAGTGTTGCCTAACTCATATTAGAGTATTTTAAAAGCATTTTTGGATTTATATGAATTTTAAGAATTAGTTATGAATTTATATAAAAAGAGTGTCCTGTATAAAATACCATTTTCTATGTTTTCAAGTAAATTTCAAAATGATTAATTTTAAGTAATATTTTGTATTAATGTTTTAAAGCTTATTATAAGCATTTTCAAGTATTTTAAAATTATAGGTTTAGAAAATGGATTAGAATTGCCAAATGGCCAAATGGTTGATTGTTTAAATTACTTACCATGAATGTAATTAATTATGCTTAACACTAGTCGATGAAGTAATCCTATCTTTTTGTAAACGATAAGATTGATATCGAGTAGGAATGGAACAATATAACTCTAACCTATCGGCTTCCCTCTTAACCGAGGAATAGATAAGTGGAAAATGTCAAAAATGTGTTAATCGAGTTGATTTGTGATTTTTTGGGGAAATCATTAATACTATAATTAACACTAAAAGCCGACGAGCTAGACTTATCCATGCTTCCAACTCTAACCAAAACATTATCAAAACCACCCTCCCTCTTCCTATAGCACATGTCCATGACCATCTCCCTCCTCTATGATCACGGCCATCATCACCACCCATTTTAGCTCATGGCCTAGTCTCCTTCACTCATCATATTCACGGCCCAAAGCTCTCCTCCTCCTCCTTGGTGCTCATGGCCTACGGGATATTCTCTCCATAATGCACATGGCCATAGAAGAGTGGAAAAAGGAGAAAGAAGACATGAAGAAGAAGAAGTGAAGACATGGTTCAGAAGTGAATTGTGTAGAAAATGAAGAGGCCTTGCCCTCTTATTTATAGCCATAGGAATTTAGTGGAAAAGTTTGCAAAACACCTCTTCTTCCATGCTTGAGAACATGCACACCATACCCTTACCCACACCTTAATTCCCTTAAATCACTCCTTGATTTAAGGAAACTTTAGTCCCCTCTCTTTAATTAATTTAAAAAATCATTTTAGTGAATCTTTTGTTAATATAAGAGAGATGTTAAATTCTTGTTAATGTGTGCATATGTTACTATACAAGTTGAAAAATATTTATACAACCTGTATTGAATAAAAAGTTGGTTTTTAACAAAATGTTTTTCATTTACATTTTCGGTATTTATCCAAAGTGTATATTTTTATAAACAAAATCAAAAATAAGTTTTTTCTCATTAGTTATTATTTAAAAAGTGTTTAACAAGGTTATAGAAGGCATGCTATGTTATTATTTAAAAAGTGTTTAACAAAATAAAAAATCACAGTTAATCACATTAAACCTTAGATAATAATATTTAAATAATTTTGATATTTAAGTACGAAGTGTTCGAAATTCTGGGTCGTTACACAGTAGCACTAATATAGAAGGCATGTTATGATGGCGATCGATAGTAGTTCAATACAGTTGAATATATTTAAATGTACTAAAATAATCAAATGGAAACATCTACAATAGAGAACAATCATTTAAAGACATTTAATGGATTTAACAAATCTACTGCAATACAACGACGTTGATGAAATACTCAAACACAGACAAATGGTCTCAAATTCAAGTATGTTGTTTTAATGAAAGAGTTGTCCCCAATAAGAGAAGAGCACTCACTATTTAATTATAAACATAATAAACATAAACTATCAACACGTTTGATGGGAAATGATACAAAATATTTGCAAGAGTGAGATAATAATGTAGCCCTATTGCACTATGGGCTCATAACATAGATGATCGATAGGAGTGATAAAGTGCACAAATCAAACATAGGAAAATAGCTATACATTAAATAAATAAATTAAGGCATGTTATTAATAAACATGCTCCATGGAGTAGCAACTGGGTATAAGTGCAGTAGAGCAAGACACTGCTAATGCATGTTGCTACGAGGAAGGCCAAATTAACATGCACAATGTTTAGCAATAAACAAGGGCATGACACGCAAGAGAGCAAGCCCGAAGACATTCGGGGGAGCGATAAAATTGAAAATGTAGCTCATAGCTTGTGGACTTTGGTGAGAGAAGAAGTGGGTTGAAGACATCAAGGGGAGCTACATGGAACACGTATTGTTACATAATTGTTAATAAGAGAAGCACAAGAGGGAATGTTCTCACACATATAGCTGTATGCGAAACATTTGATCCTTCTATAAGGAGACTGCACAAGACTGGAAAGAAGTGAAATGAAGGAATGATGCGCACTTCAGCTAGAGTACGTGCATGGAATGATACATTGTTGGGTTGGAAAGAGTAACCAAAAAGAAGAGAAACTGAGAAGGAATGCAAGAAAAAAAGCTAGATGTGCAGCATGAATAACAATAATGGTTGGTACTCTAAAAGAAGAAAGGGGGCTATCATATGGTGGATAATTGCATATGATTCGGTCGAGATGATATCTCCAGTCCGGATGTCTTTCACTTGCACCTATCCAAGGTGTAATGTGCAAGACAATAGAATAAATAATAGATGATGAATTCCTATATGTATTATTAAACATGTGTTGATTTTTTTCAACCCACAGACTGAAATACGTAATAGAATAAATTGATCTGTTATTCATGTGGCGAAGAAATAATTATGCTTATCTCAAGGTTTAAAAATATCAAGTAGATTACTAATTATATATTGAGGAAAGTGACATTCGTAGAAGAACTAGTTTGTGGTTTTAGGAGCTGTGTTGCAAACATAACATAGGTTGTGGTTGTACATATCTTTTAGTTTATGGTTTGTCGTAGTGATGGCATTAAGTTTAGGAGCTGCTTCCACTTTCTGAATGGGTTTAAAGTAAAAGAGGGAAGAAGTTACCGGAATAGATCAAAAGCTTATACATGGTCTAAAAGTGTATCTTTCCTTTTTTTTCCAATACTAAACCAGGTGATTATGTTGTCCTCCCATATTAATGTATTCAACAATATTAATAAATCTTTGAAATTGATTAAACACATTTCCTACAAGATTTTGATTAATTGAGATATTTAATTAAAAGGCTTCGTGAGGTTTAAAACCATCCACTACAAGGTCACACTTGTTGTTAGAAGCTAGAAAAAGTTCTGGAATTTATGTTTTAAGGCAAAGGAGGATGCCCAAGGGTCATTCCCAAAGGAAGTTATATCTCCTGATTGTGTGTTAAATTTGAGACCTAATTTAAATATGTGAAATAATGAGAGATATTTTTCGAAAAGAAATATAATTTTTGGTTATTGGGTTTATAAATTTTCATGAGACATTATATTAAAAGTTGTAGATTATATCTTTCCACGTTCTTTTGCAGTTCTCTAGGAATTTCCAAATTTATTTAAATAATAGGGTGGTGTTAAGGGCTTTTTGATTTGTTTTAGGTTTACACACTAGTTCCCAGCTAATGAGACAGTTTAAATTAGAGCACTCGGGTACCCTGGCCCTTTCCATAAAGTTTCTTTTGATGTTTTCAATTTTGGTAATTACCCAGTCAGTAGGCGGTAATAGGACAGCCAATAAATCAGTATTGTAGAAAGGACCGAGTTAATGAAATCGCGATGGCTTCCTAGAAAGACAACATGCTTTCCAAGAAGGCAACCTTTTGCTTAATTTATCAATGATAGTATTCTAGTCTTCGCTTTTAATTTTAGCATGTCTAATGGGCATACCTAATTAATTAATACCGTAGTTCATAGTTTTACAATTTATTGGTTATTGGTTATTAAAACCAAGCTTTTTTGTCTAACATCACCGTCCTAATGGTTAGGCGCTCTAGCCTTGGTCGGTCATAGGTTTGAATCCTATATAGTGCATGATTTGAACTACGGAACATATGTTGACTTATAGTATATTATATAATACATATGACTTGTAGTACAACTATGTGCTACCACCTAAGTATGCAATTTCGAAAAAACCGAGCTTTTTAAGACCCTATAGCAACTCAAAGTTATATATAACTAGTTTAAGGAACACAATGTAATAAGGTAGGTGGGAGCAGAATAACTGGGTGTCATCTGCGTATTGTACTATAGAAACTCCATTGGGAGTAATATCTCCCCCAATTCTAGGTAAGATGTTATTATTTAGTGCAATATTAATTGTTTTATTGAAGACATCCATGACTAAATTAAGTAGAAGGGTGAGCGGGGATATCCTTGCCGAAGGTCCCTTTTGGATTAGATTCCGTTACCCTTAATCTCATTCACTAAAATGGATCACATACTAGACTTTAAGATAAGAACGGTCTAGGAGATCCACTTTTCAATGGATCCCCTAGATCATAAAGTGTTTAACAAAAAGCCCAGTCTATCGAATCGAAAGCCTTGGCGAATTCCAATTTTAGTAGAGCACACATAATATATTTCTTACGATAATAATTAATAAGCTCATAAGTTGTAGCTACACCATCCATAATACACCTTCCTTCAATATGTTGTTTAGGATTTATTAATTTAATTTATCAATAAAAGTATGTTGTTTATTGAGTCCTTTTAGTATAGGTTTTTTAAAACTCCATAAACGATTTCTAAATCACTCCAAATTTTTTTACGCATAACTCCATACATTATTAAAAAAATCATATTTTTTGGGATTTTTCTAGTTGTCAAAAAACAAGCTAAATAAAATTACACAAGAAATTATAATAAAATAAATAAAACATATTTATATGCCACACTTGTCAACCTATATGAATTACACAAGTTGACCTATGCAGATAAAAAGATAATATTTTTATAAAATATGGCTTTCCGTTATAAAAGGGTTGATGTGGAAAATCCCATGGTTGTAGTTGACCTGATAAGTTAGTTACAAGGTTTAGGATGCATATACCTTCCTATTTAAAAAAATTATATCTTATTAGTGTATTATTTTATTTTTGCAAAAAAAATATTACACATTGTAAATATTAATAAAAATTTTAAACATGCAAATACATTAGTATTAATATTATTTTCCGCCGTTCAATTTTTTTTAACAAATTATAAATATTCATAATAATTTTTATATTAAATAAGTATAACAATACTAATTATATTATAAGTATAATAATATTATCTAGAAATTTTGATCATAAATGTTTGATGTTCCAATGTGTAAGACAAGTCAAATGATAATGAACCGAATTCTTCACGCACTACGAAAGTGGTAAACCGGTGGGAACATCCCTTGCTGTGTTTTACACGTTTGACAAGTCAAATGCAAAAGCAAAAACATTTTACTACCAAAGAACCACATGTCCAACTAAGACGTGCAAGGTTTAATGCTCTCATCATCTTAGTGCTTAATATAGGAATTTCTTATTCCTTATTGATCAAAAAATGAATTTATGTATGCTTATGTGAAGTGTTAAACTTTTATTCCTTTAGGGAAAAACCCTTTTAAGCTCCAACATCATATTTAGTAGGCTGTCTCATAAATATTAATTTGATGTGTGTCTGCAGTAAAATATTTGATCTAGTTTCTAGATTTCACTTTGTTTTTATTTTAATAAATAACAAATTTTATTTTATTTATTTGTTGAGAATATATTTATTTGCCCATTATTTTCAAGTTTGATACGCAAAAAAACGTCATCAAAAACATGTTTATATTATACCCCTATTTTTATTTCTGATAAATCTTTTTTCGTTTTTTTTTTCAAAAATTAAATTTGAACTTAATCCCATATTTCTATGACCAAAACCATTATTTTTATATTTCTAAAAAAGCGCAAATAATTGCAGTTTACACTATAAATATTTTCGAATTTTTGCAGTTCAAGTGTAACATCCTCTATTTTGAAACCCGAATATGGAACCCAAATGTCCTACAGTCGCCTTGAATTACCTTTTAAAGACAGAATGAGATCGGTATTTTTTCCAATGGTTTAAGTAAATAGGGTAACACATAATTGTCGTTACATTTTCAAACTTCCAAATCGTGCCCAAATATGGGTAAAATATAACAAATCTTTGATAGTAGTGTCATGCCTAACATATGAAGATGTCAACATGAACACTTATACAGCGGAATTTAAAAAAACATTTATTATCAGCTAAGCCTCGTGCTTTATCTTTGAGACTCTTTATTCATCTTCCAAAACCAACATAGCTATTCCCATAGACTCAGCTTATTCGATCAAGTAATTGTGAGTTTATGGAGAAAACAATAATAAAAACATAGACCATGCTATAAAGCCTAGTATGAGTAATATGTTTCCATAGACATAACATATAGTGAGACCACGTCGCATAGTGGAACGAGTTTTCTTTTCACTAGTTAACAACATCTGATTCATCATAACAAACAAAATGATCACCACACATGAAACATAATTACATGTCATTATTTCATACTGAGTGTGATACAGCTCAGGCTAGAGTCGAAGTAGTGCAAGCTACGAATTCACAAGGCTTAGGTCGTTCACGACCTAGTGAAGAAGCCTTAGGTCGCTCACGACCTAACGAGGGGGAGTCTAAAGCATCCAAACGACCTAGCGAGCTTCATCTGGGAAATAGGTCGCTGGAACGACCTACCGAGTTAACTCGTGTACGACCTAACGAATTAAGGGATAGGTCGCTGAAACGACCTAAAAGGTTGCTACGACCTAACGAGTTGAAGAATAAGGTGCTACGACCTAACGAGTTACGATCTATGTTAGGTCGCAGAGAAAAGGAACGACCTAAGTTAGGTCGCAGGAAGATTTGGGGAGATAAGCCGTTCATTATAAGTCGCGAGATTTTAGGTCGTGAAGCCTTAGGTCGTGAAGACTTAGGTCGCGAAGTTTTTCTGAAGCCACTTCTTTTAGATCGCTGATGGGGATGCCATTCATTTTTAGGTCGCTCGCTCCAGATGCCGTTCATTTTTAGGTCGTGTGAGTTGTATAAGTCGTATGTCGTGATATATGTTGTAATATGTTATATTGTTTTCGTTGTACTGTTGTTAAGTCGCTGCCGACCTTAGCTAAGTCGTAACTCGTATGTTTTAGGTCGCGTGGAGGTGTTGTAATGAATACTGGGTTATGGCTTGTATGTACAAGTGTTAAGTCGTTAATGATCTTGTTTAGGTCGTAAGTCGCCTGGTTCTTTTAAGTCGTCTACTTTTAGGTCGTGGTGTCTTAAGTCGTGGACGACTTATGAGTTGTACATTTTTCTGTGGCGTGTGTTGTAACTTCTATAAATAGGCCCGTGGTGCCATTTGTAATTTTTTAGTTGATTTGAATAAAATTTCGTTTTGTTAGCTTTGTGCTTTCATCCAAATTGGTAGTCGAGTGTAATCTCCTATCTCCACCTTCGACATTCGAGTGCGCTCGAATCTTCGATCGTTGAAGCCAATTCGTGGAATCAAGTGCGCTTGATCAACGCTCGAAGAATTGTAGATCTCTCCTTACGATATCGTGCACGATCAACGTGTCAGAGATAGCTAAAATTCGGTATCTTCGGATCAACGAATTTGGGCATTTCAGCATTCATCAATCCATCCAGTGTTACTTTCATCGTATCATCAATTTTTGTATAATCCGCTGCACCAGTTTGGTATCAGAGCTTGTTTTAGCCAATCATAGCTAAATCGAGCCTTGGAGCCGAGAATTTCGAAGTTGAAGTGTTAGCCGAGCTTGAAGTGTTGAGCCGTGCAATTTTGTTTGAAGTGTTGAAGTTGTGTTCATCGTGTTCATCATATTTTTGCAACAAAGTGGGAGTTTTCGATCCATTTCATTTTAGATCTAAGTTCGAAAGGTGTTTGAAATTCGGAGTGGAGCCGAAAGTCAAAGTTTTGAAGAATCAACCATGCCGCCGAGATGAGCTAATCATCACCAAAACGTAGAAGCTTTGTATAGAAGAGAAGAAGCTGATGAGATGGAGCAAAGAATTAATGAGAACTTTAGTGAGAAACTTAATGAAGGGATTGGACGATTAGAGAAGATAATGTTGGAGATGAATCAGAATCGGAGAAGGGTTTCGCCTGAATCTAACCATGGAGGAAGTAGAGTCTCACCACATTCCAATCGAGAGAGAAGTGCTGATAATGATCATAGAAGTGTGAGTCGAGATCGCTATAGAGATAATGAAGATCGAAGGCGTGATAGGAATATGAATGATTGAGAACGGAGGAATGTAGATAGAAGGGATGTTGGCGGAAGACAGGATGGTAGTAGAGATGTTGGTGGTCAGGATCGACATCGATATACATCTGATTTTGAAGAGGAGTTTGATGGAGGTAGTGTTCATGGACGAGGCTAAGGCAGAAATCAATCGGAGTATGATCATAAGTGGGAGTCTGGGATGAAGACTGAAATACCGGAATTCAAAGGTGGTATGCAAGCTGAAGAATTTTTGGATTGGTTGTCTAATGTGGAGGAGATTTTTGACTTCAAAGAAGTTCCAGAACATCGTAGAGTGAAGTTGGTTGCTACAAGGCTGAGGGGTAGAGCTTTGGCATGGTGGCAGCAAACCAAACTTACACGTGAACGGATGGGGAAGTCAAAGGTTGAATCATGGGAAAAGATGAGGAAAATGATGAAAGCCACATTCTTACCTTATAACTATCAGTCGCTTATGTATCAGAGGTTGCAAAACTTGAGACAAGGGACGAAATCTGTGAATGACTATGCTGACGAATTTTATTAACTGATTGCAAGGAATGATATTATGGAGACAGAGGAACAATTGACAGCTAGATTTGTTGGGGGGTTGCGAATGCAGATTCAGGATATGGTTAACATGTTTGATCCCAGATCTGTAGCGGAAGCACACCAGAAGGCGTTGGCTTGGGAGAAACAGGGAAGACGAGGAGGTGGTGTGTTTACAAATTCCAACAATCCAATGAAGGGTGTTAGTGGAAGTTCTAATGTTTCAAAAGCTGTTGCAAAACCAGTTGTAAATGAGGTCGGGAAGATGAAAGTCAATAATGGTTTCAAGTGTTATAATTGCCAAGAAATAGGCCACAAAAGTAATGAATGTCTAAAGCTGAAGAAGAGAGCTATGATAGCGGAGGTTGAGGATGAGGACGAGGAAGCCAAATGTTCCAATTCACCACCTGATGAGGTGGAAGAAGAAGTGTCGGGAGAAGAAGGTTGTAATCTGATGAGGAGGAGGTCTTGTTTGACACCAAAGCAAGAGGAGGATTGTAGTTGGTTGAGGAGCAATATTTTTCAGTCAACATGTACTATTCTGGGGAAAGTTTGCAAATTTGTTATTGATGCTGGGAGCTGTGATAATATAATTTCTTCAGAAGCTGTAAGGAAGTTGGCATTAAAGACTGAGAAACATCCGAAACCGTACAAGTTGGCTTGGTTGAGAAAAGGCGGGGAGGTGAAGGTTGGACGAAGGGCTTGTATGAATTTTTCAATTGGAAAGAAATACAAGGATGAAATCTGGTGCGATGTGGTAGATATGGATGTCTGTCATTTGTTGCTGGGGAGACCGTGGCAGTATGATAGGGCGGTGCAACATGATGGGCATACCAACAGTTACAGTTTCATGTTTGAAGGCACGAAGATTACTCTAGTTCCATAGAAGCGACAGCAGAATGAGAACAAGCTGGAGGAGATTGAGGAATTGAAAACCTTGTTGTCATTGAAGGAGTTCGTGGAAGAGATAGAAGAGAGTCCTGAAGTTTTTATGTTGATTGGGCATGAAAGCAATGAAGTTGCTGAAGTTCCAGAGGAAGTGAAACCAGTTTTGGAGGAATTCAACGATGTGTTTCCAGAGGAGTTACCGAAGGAGTTACCGCCGCTTAGAGACATACAACATCAGATTGACTTGGTGCCAGGTGTTACATTGCCTCATAGACCACACTATCGGATGAGTCCAAGGGAACACGAAGAGTTAAGGAGACAGGTGGAGGAATTACTGGAACATGGGCGAGTTCAAGAGAGTTTGAGTCCTTGTGCAGTGCCAGCTTTGTTGGTACCCAAGAAGGATGGAACGTGGAGGATGTGCACAGATAGTAGAGCATTGAACAAGATAACAGTCAGATACAGATTTCTGATGCCGAGACTTGATGATCTGTTAGATCAAATCAGTGGGTCTGTGATCTTTTCAAAGATTGATCTTAAAAGTGGTTATCATCAGATTCGCATTAGACCAGGGGACGAATGGAAGACATCATTCAAGACGAGGGAAGGATTGTATGAATGGCTGGTGATGCCGTTTGGTCTATCGAATGCACCGAGTACATTCATGAGGGTGATGAACCAAATTTTCAGGCCGTACATTGGGAAATTTGTGGTGGTTTACTTTGATGATATTCTGATCTACAGTGCTAGTAAAGAAGAGCATGTTCAGCATTTGAGGAAAGTGTTAATTATCCTTCGTGAAGAACAATTCTACGCTTCTACGAAGAAGTGTGTTTTTATGGCGAGGAGTGTTTTATTTCTGGGGTATGTTGTATCGAAAGAAGGAATACAGGTGGACCAAAGTAAAGTTGAAGCTATCAGAGATTGGTCGCAACCCAAGACGATAACGGAAGTTCGTAGTTTTCACGGGTTGGCATCATTCTATCGAAGGTTCATTCCACACTTTAGTAGTGTGATGGCGCCGGTTACAGATTGTATGAAGGGCAAACAGTTTGCATGGTCGGAGGAAGCAGGGGTTGCTTTTGAGCGAATCAAAGAACTCTTGACGTCAGCACCAATTCTAGTGCTACCAGATTTTCAGCTAGTGTTTGAACTACATACTGATGCATCCAAGGTTGGGATTGGAGGAGTGTTGAGTCAGATGGGACGTCCGATTGCATATTTCAGTGAGAAGTTATCAGGAGCGAAGATGAGATATAGTACGTATGATGTGGCATTTTATGCTGTTGTACAAGCCATTAAACATTGGAGACATTATCTATTTCAAAAAGAGTTTGTTCTTTACACTGATCATGAGGCGTTGAAGCATTTACAAGGGCAGGACAAGATTTCAGCGAGACATGCATCATGGATTGCATATCTGCAACAGTTTACTTTTGTTGTCAAACACAAGTCAGGAGTGACGAATCGTGTGGCTGATGCGTTGAGCCGAAGGAATCATTTGTTAACAACAATGAAGGTTGAAGTGATGGGGTTTGATGTGTTGCCAGAAATATTTGTCGAAGATCCTTACTTTGCGAAGTTTGTTGATGAAGTCAAGGAGGGAAAGACGGATGAGTTTGTAATGGTGGATGGTTTTCTTTTTAAAGGAAATCGATTATGTATACCGAAGTGCAGCTTACATATGAAGATTGTAAAGGAGTTGCATGAGGAAGGACATGTGGGCAGAGATCGTACTTTACAATTGATTTCTCAATCTTATTATTGGCCGTCGATGAAGCGGGAAGTTGGGAAGTTTGTGGAGAGATGTCATATTTGCCAAGTATCCAAGGGGACAGCGACGAATGCGGGATTATATATGCCGTTACCCGTGCTTGTTAAACCATGGGTTGATATCAGTATGGATTTTGTTTTGGGATTACCGAGAACTCAAAGGGGGAATGATTCGATATATGTTGTAGTGGACAGGTTTTCAAAGATGGCACATTTCATCACTTGTAAGAAGACAGCTGATGCCGTCCGTGTTGCTGAATTATTCTTTAAAGAATTGTATCGTTTACATGGTTTGCCAGAATCCATTGTTTCTGATCGGGATACTAGATTTCTAAGTCATTTTTGGCTAAGCTTGTGGAAGATGGTGGGAACGAAATTGAAATTTAGTAGCGCTTATCATCCGCAGACAGATGGACAGACCGAGGTTGTGAACATATCATTGGGGAATTTGTTGAGATGTCTTGTGCAAGATAATCTGAAGAGTTGGGATATGAAACTATGTCAAGCAGAATTTTCTCATAATCATGCAGTGAATCGTAGTACGGGATTCAGTCCATTTCAGATTGTATATTCTAGTATGCCAAAGGGACCGTTGGACTTAACGGTAGTACCACAACCGAAGGGGGCAGTTAAACGAGCTGTTGATTTTGTTGAAGGGTTGACTGAATGTCATAAAATCGTTCAGGAGCGATTAGAGAAGGCGAATGAGAAGTATAAAAGGTCCGCAGACCTGAAGCGAAGAAATGTTGAGTTTAATGAAGGAGATATGGTATATGCTGTGTTAACAAAGGATCGTTTTCCAGTGGGTGCTTATAACAAGTTGAAAGCCAGAAAAATTGGTCCTGTAAAAGTAGTGAAACGGATTAATGAAAATGCTTATAAGTTGAAGCTGCCGGAGGATGTGTACACGTCTAACGTATTCAATGTTAAGCATCTCCTACCTTATCATGGGGATAATCAATCTGATAGGGAAGAGCTTACAAATTCGAGGACGAATTTTTCTCAACCTGGGGAGGATGATGCAGCTCAGGCTAGAGTCGAAGCAGTGCAAGCTACGAATTCACAAGGCTTAGGTCGTTCACGACCTAGTGAAGAAGCCTTAGGTTGCTCACGACCTAACGAGGGAGAGTCTAAAGCATCCAAATGACCTAGCGAGCTTCATCTGGGAAATAAGTCGCTGGAACGACCTACCGAGTTAACTCGTGTACGACCTAACGAATTAAGGGATAGGTCGTTGGAAAGACCTAAAAGGTTGCTACGACCTAACGAGTTGAAGAATAAGGTGCTACGACCTAACGAGTTACGATCTATGTTAGGTCGCAGAGAAAAGGAACGACCTAAGTTAGGTCGCGGGAAGATCTGGGGAGATAAGCCGTTCATTATAAGTCGCGAGACTTTAGGTCGTGAAGCCTTAGGTCGTGAAGACTTAGGTCGCGAAGTTTTTCTGAAGCCGCTTCTTTTAGATCGCTGATGGGGATGCCGTTCATTTTTAGGTCGCTCGCTCCAGATGCCGTTCATTTTTAGGTTGTGTGAGTTGTATAAGTCGTATGTCGTGATATATGTTGTAATATGTTATATTGTTTTCGTTGTACTGTTGTTAAGTCACTGCCGACCTTAGCTAAGTCATAACTCGTATGTTTTAGGTCGCGTGGAGGTGTTGTAATGAATACTGGGTTATGGCTTGTATGTACAAGTGTTAAGTCGTTAATGATCTTGTTTAGGTCGTAAGTCGCCTGGTTCTTTTAAGTCGTCTACTTTTAGGTCGTGGTGTCTTAAGTCGTCTACTTTTAGGTCGTGGTGTCTTAGGTCGTGGACGACTTATGAGTTGTACATTTTTCTGTGGCGTGTGTTGTAACTTCTATAAATAGGCCGGTGGTGCCATTTGTAATTTTTTAGTTGATTTGAATAAAATTTCGTTTTGTTAGCTTTGTGCTTTCATCCAAATTGGTAGTCGAGTGTAATCTCCTATCTCCACCTTCGACATTCGAGTGCGCTCGAATCTTCGACCTTTGAAGCCAATTCGCGGAATCAAGTGCGCTTGATCAACGCTCGAAGAATTGTAGATCTCTCCTCACGGTATCGTGCGCGATCAACATGTCAGAGATAGCTAAAATTCGGTATCTTCGGATCAACGAATTTGGGCATTTCAGCATTCATCAATCCACCGAGTGTTACTTTCATCGTATCATCAATTTTTGTATAATCCGCTGCACCAGAGTGTGCCCTACACTTACCACTATATCATGACCAAGTTTTATAATATATTCATTTAGATTTCCATTCAGCTCTTATTCTTATTTCTTCTTATTGTCATGGTTATGATACTTTCAGCTTCCACTCAGGCCTTACACCATCATTTTTGTATAATTTTATGAGCAGACCCTTTAGGTAGCTATTAAAGCCTCATACCAACGTTTTCAAATACAATGTCATATTTGGACATTGGATTTCCACTATGGCCTTTACACCCACTACTAAATAAAGTGTCATATTTAGCAATGGATTAGCATGAAGACCTTAAACCTGCTTTCAAATATAATGCCCATTTTGGACACTAGGTTGCCAAGAAGGCCTTACACCATGCTTTCGAATACGAGGTCACTTTTGGACATTGGGTTGCCACGAAGGCGGTATACCATGCTTTCGAATACAATGTCATTTTAGGACATTGGGTTGCTACTAAGGCCTTATGTGATGCTTTCGAATACAACGCCATTTCTGGATATCGGATTGTCATGATGGCCTTATGCTATGTTTCCAAATACAATATCACTTTTGAAGATTGGTTTGCCATGAAGGCCTTACACCATATTTTCAAATACTCCACCTAATTATTTATTTATTAGGTCTCACATTGAGCTATACATTAAGCTTTACAAAACACTAAGTACTACCCTCGGTCATCTTAAGTCTTGGATCTCGGTATTTACTATCCTCCGGATGTTAATAGATCTTGGTATTGGCTTCCCATCGAATGTTAATAGGTCTTAGCATTAAATCTCCATCGAAAGTTAATAGGTCTCAACATTGACTCTTCTTCGAAACTCAATAGGTGTAACAACCCAGAATTTCACTACTTTGATTTACGAATATTTAATTAATTTTAAATATTCAAATAATAGGTTTTATAATGAAAATAAAACTCTTTTAAAATAATAATTAATGATGGTGAAATAATTTTCAAATTTTGTTTATAAAATTATTTTGCTCGATGAAAAACAGAAAATGTGATCGGAAACCGTTTTTCGAATTTTCGAAGTTTCATCATATAAAAGTTGTTTGAAATGTTGTGAGCCTTGTTTATATTTGAAACAACATCTAAATAGTTAAGAATTTAAATTAGTTAGTACATATTGGTATATACATAGGTACATATACTCGAGTACAAACGTGTTTAAACATGTTTTCTTTGACATGATGATGGGGGACAAAGTGGAGGCTGAAATGGCATGTGTGGTGGAGGGCGTTGAGGTGGCAAAACAAAGTGGAGTGTAGAAGTACAAGGGTAGTTTAGTAATTAACCTTTTCTATTTCTTATAAATAACCTTCCACTTCTTCATATTTTCCTCCTCTTCCTCCTATCATATTTCTTTCATCTCTGAACCAAATAGATATTTTCTTTTCTAAAAACCACGTAAAATTTCAATGGCTACAACTTTTATTTCTATGAACTCCTCAAATTGTGAGCTTAGCTATGTCCAAATCTCATTTCTTTTAGACCCATTTTCGGATCCATATTTTCAAGTCCGAAAATATCTCTTCTTCTTTTGACCATATCTCCCTCCAAAAATCGAAATCGAGCGATTCTGTTTTTTAAATGATAGAGAAAATAATTTCCAACAACTTTTCTTTTGATCACTTTCCAAAATTACTATAGCAACATGGTGAAAAGTCGAGAGGAAAATGACCCATTTTCGAGTTGCTTTTTATGGTTTTTCAAGCTTTGTAAGTTCTAAGTATTTCATGTTTTCAAAAGAGTTGTGCAAAATTTTGGTGAGTAAACTTCTAACTTTTTGTGGAAAGATTCAACATTAATTATGTTTCCTATTTGGTTATAAAATATATTATTTGGATGGTTGAATTATCATATGGTTTAAATGTAAATATATTGCTAGTTTATGATTTAGCGTAGATTTGTGAATCGAATGTTAAAGCGATGTTTTTGTTTATAAAGTTGTGACCTTTGTATTGTGATTGGAAGTGATATGGAAATTTAGTAAATTGAAAAGTTAGTGAGCAAGTTTAGCACTTGAAAGGTGTTTGAGTTCAACATAGCAATCCTTTGAGTTTTTAAATTTGATTACTTACTTTGTTTTAAATAAAAAGTTTTCTAAAGTTTCTAACCTTTTGTTTTTCTTCCAAAACTTTATATTAAGTTCATAAAGTAAGCTATAGTTAAAAACTAAGTGTTTAAAAGACTATTTGTGATGTTATTCAAGTTTGGAAGTTATGGTATCCATAGCGATAGTCGCTATAGATGCAGTTCGATAAAAATTCCAATTTTTGAAAAGTTAATTTTTATATTTTAAAGTATTTTGAAATGTTTTAAAAACTTAATAATAACGATTAAGGAGTTATTTAAAAATTTAATAATTAATTATTAATTAATTAGTTTTGATAACCAATAATCAACTAAGTACTAAACATGGTTTGTTAATTTTAATTAATTAAATATTAGCACTAATTAATTATCTTTTAAAAGTAAGATTAATTTTTAATTAATTATGAGTTAAGTACATGATTTATTTTTAATTAATCATAAATCAAATGTAATGTCAATTATTTATTTATTTAATAAATCAATTGTTAATTATTTTCAATGATAAATTAATTAAAGTTTTAATTTATAATAAATTCTTTATTAAAGGGTTAATTTATTATTTAAGTTTAAATTAAAAGATTATTTAATTAATTAAGATTAATTAATTGTTAATTATTAATAAAGGTTTTAACATATTATTTAATGATTAATAAATGATTAATTAATGGTTTAATTTATAAATAAATTATTTATTAAAGGTTTATTTAGTTATTAATTTATAATTAAATTATGTTCAATTTAATAAAGATTAATTATGATTAAATAAAGAGTTTAACTTGTAATTAATCATTTTAAAAGGGATTTTTAAGTTTTAAATCCTTTGTTTCGAGAATCAAATTGTTTTAAAGGTACTTCTTTTCCAAAGATGGTTTTGAACACAAGGGATTCAAGTGTTGAAACAATTAAGTAGACAAACAATTATGATTGAGTTATGCAAATAGTTTGATAATGTGGATATGTGTTAGCAGAATAAATCCCTGTTCTGCAATAGATTGATTGTTTGATTGTATGGACATATGTATTAGCATAATAAATCCTCGTTCTGCTATAGGTTAATTGTTTGATTGTTGTACACCTATTTGGCAGGACAAATCACCATCCTACTTTTATGTTATTTGGTCATGTATATGCTAGTTGAGTTGTATTGACATGTTATTTCCTGATTTGGATATGAATTGCATTTACATATATGTTGACTTATGTAAATAAATGGTTAATTGATTAACTTGGAAGTGAAATTGACGTTAAATGATGACTTAAATTACTACCATTGAGATTGCTAAGCTCCTTTTGAAATTATAAAGTATGGTGTTGAATTAACTTCAATTCTTTAATCAATTTTAGGGTTTAAGGTTTATAAATGATTTTTTAAGTGATATTATTATTTTGTAAAGGTAAATATAAATAATATTTTTGGCAAAGCCAGCGAGGTTGACTGGACCCCTACCAGATATATTGCAACACAATAAAAAAGAGATTCAAACATGAATGAAATCATCAGGGTAAGGCTTAATGCTCCTCTTTAGTTGCATGAAAACTCTAGTCCTCACTTCAAAAAAAAGGATTCAAGATTTTTCATCTGATTATCAATAATTATAGCATTCCTTTCTGTCCAAATGACATCCAAATAAATTTTCAAGCATACACCCAATGCTCTACCCTCGTCATTCCTCCTACCAGCTGCCTTATAAATAATACTCCAAACAAAGTCAGAGTTGGCAGAGGCTAAAGCAAAACCAGTAATACAACTTATTCTACTCAACAAGATAAGTAAAGCAGGACATTCAAAGTAGAGATGCTCAATAGTTTCATCACACAAATCACAAAACACACACTCAGTGCAACAAGTCAAACCAAACTTATGCAGAACATTCCTAGTCATCAACGCATGACTGACTACCTTCCACAAAATCAAGTTCTCTCTTGGCACAGAGTCGTTTGTCCAGATAACAGAGAACCACCTAGCAGCAGGCAAAGGAGCAGAAGCAGATAATTGATTGTACACAGAGGATATAGAGTGTAATTTCTGTTCCCATGAAACAGAAGTAAGGTGATTAGCATTCTTGAAATAATAAAGAATTTCTTTCCACATTTGCCTGATCATCTGATTGCTATTGTAAGGCAACAAGATATTGCCATCAATTAAAAAATCATTAGCCTTAGCATCACTATGAATACCAGATTGCTGAATCAGAGAATAATCACAAACTTTAGATAGAATCATGCCCTTCCTAACCCAAGGATCATGCCAAAAACTAATAGCGGTATTAGCATTAAGATGATATTGAACCATAGGTAAGAAAATATCCCTATGTTTCAACAGATTTCTCCAATTCCAGCTACAATTCTGAGGTATATCCATACTCCAAAAATATCTACTCTTAATATTGAATTGCCATATCCACTTAACCTATAAACTGTCTTTCATGCTGATAAGATCATCAAAGAGTTTACTAAATGCAGCAGAATTCCACTTCCTAACATTGATTATTCCAAGCCCACCCTGCTTTAAGGAGGAATCAAATAGGAGAAAGAGCAAGGCAAAAGCTTTCTGTTGTGAACACTTCCAGTCCAGAAGTATCTATTCATGGCAGACCTTACTAACATCAAAAGTTTAGCAGGTAAAATAAATGTACGAGCCCAATAGACAAGGGAGGGAAAAACAACAGCTTTAATAAGAACAAGCCTACCACATTGAGATAACTGATGGTTACCCCACTTGGACATGGCAGAAGTTATTTTGTTGTAAAGAGGTAAGCAATCAACATTGGATATTCTTTTAGTTATTAAAGGAAGGCCGAGATAACTCATATCAAAAGCCATACAAGAGAAACCAAAATGTTGGTATAGAGCAGCAACAAGCACATCACTGACACCAGCAAAAAGCATGGATGATTTAGATTGATTTATAGAAAGGCCAGTCATAAGGAAGAAGGACTGCAGAGCCTCCATTAAACCACACAAAGATGAAAACTCAGGCTTGGTAAATAGCATAACATCATCAGCAAACATGATAGATGAAATTTGGAGGTTGGAGCACTTGGGGTGGTACTTGATGAATTTATGAGAATATTTAAATTTTAGAATAACAGTGAAAACTTCCATCACCAAAAGAAATAAAAATGAAGAAATAGGGTCACCTTGCCGTAAACCTTTCTTACTTCTAAAAAATCCAACAGGCCTACCGTTAATAACAACAGAGAAGGAAGGAGTGGAGATGCAGACATAAACCCACGACACAAATTTTTTTGGAAATCCCATCTTTGCCATAATTCTAACAATAGATGCCCAATGGATAGAGTCATAAGCTTTGGAGATATCAATTTTCAGAGCAGCTGCAGGAGACACATTAACCCTACCATAACCATTTAGTAACTCTTGGGCAAGAAGAACATTGTCAAGAATATTTCTGGTGGGAATGAATGCAGCTTGATTGTTAGAAACAACAGACGACAAGACACCAACACGACGAGAAGCAAGAATTTTGGAAATACATTTGTACACAACGTTAAAGCAAGAGATAGGCCTGAAAGAGGTAACACTGGAAGGAGGAGAGACTTTTGGAATTAAAGCAATATTAGTGCAATTGACAGCACTTAGCAATTTGCATTTATTAAAGAAGTTATGAATAGCTTTGCAAAACTCATGGCCTAAGACACTCCAAGTAGAAATGAAGAATGTGACATTGAGGCCATCCGGACAACCAGAAGACTGCCGGTTCATGGAAAATAGGGTGGACTTAATTTCTGCATCAGTGACAGGCTTCATAAGAGAAGCTACTTCATGATGAGAAATACATGGAAAGTCAAGAGAAGAAATTAGGTCTAAATCAGGACAGAAGCCATCAGAATTGCCAAGAAGATTAGTGAAGTAGTCAATAAATGCTTTGTCAATAGTATCAGGAGTAGAAAAAGGAGTGCCATGTTCATCAGAAATACTAAATATATTCTCAAAGGAATGTTTAACCTATATAGAGTCATGAAAGAATTTAGTATTCCTGTCTCCATCTTCAATCCATTTGGAGTGCAATTGTTTCTTTTTCATACTAGCTTCCAAAAGAAGAGCATTATTAACTTCCTTGAATAATCTTCCCTCCTCTTCAGCTGCAAGAACATCACCAGGATGCTCCATCATATTGTCTTGACATATCTTCAGTTGTTCCTTCAAGTTGGATGATAGCAGGCTACCAGTTCCAAAGGTGGAGGAAGCCCATAATTTAATCTCTTGCTTGATACATGTTAACTTCCTGTAGAACATGAACATAGGATTACCAAAACAGTTAAAGTTAGAGTTAACACGAGAAACTAAAACAAGAAAATTGTCATGCTTAACCCAAGCATTAAAAAATTTAAAACTTCTGTTTTCTCTTCTTAAATGAGGACCAAAAGACAAGATCAATGGGGAATGGTCAGACATGATAGGTTGTGGAAGAAATACAGATAGGGAAGGCCAAAGATGGAGAGATTGGATATTACAAAAAGCATGATCTATGGTAGTGAAGATTCTAACACCACTACGACTTCGGTTGTTCCAAGAGTATTTAGCTCCAGACTTATTGACCAATATAAGATCAGATTCAATGATAGCAAGATTCAGAGGAGCAATGTCACCAAGAAGGAGGGGAGAACCACCAAATTTGTCATCGAAATCAAAACAGGAGTTGAAGTCTCCCAAAACGACCCGGGGATGAGAATTTTGCCTAAGAGGAGGAAATGAATTAAATAAAAGATTCCTGGAGGAAACAGAATTATCAGCATAAACAAAATAGATGTAAAAGGAAGTTTGAGATTGAGACACAAGAGCATGAAAATGAATGGATTGTCTTGTTTGCAGAAATGGAGAAAGAGAAAACACAGCGGGATCATATAGAACAAGAATTCTGCCATAAGAAGCAGAATCAAGATTATGGTGATACGCCCAAGCTGGATTGATATACCCAGCAGCTTTAGAGGATAAAGTTTGATTGAGCTTAGTTTCAAGAAGAGAAAATAGACATATATCATAGTTGAAGATAAGGCTTTTCACCTGATCAAGTTTCAGATTGCCATAGGCACCTCTGATATTCCAAGATGCAATTATTTTATTCATTGATAAGATTTGGGGAAAGGAGGGATTGATTTCTTCTCTTTGCAGAAAGAGCCCTAGTTTCAATTTTCCTATGATTCACAGACCTCAGGGAGGGATGATCAGGGATGGATGGAATAGAGGAGATTGATTCAGGAGTTGGGACAGAAATTGGAACAATGGAGGGGGAGATTACTAGCCAACCTGGTAAGTCAATTGAAAAATTATAATGTGAAGGTTGAGCAGAATGAACATCCACAACAGATTTATGCATGGAAAAATTAATTTCTTAACTTGAGTCTCAAAAGATAAGCACCAGTTTCTATCAAAGTCCGATACATGGGTATCACAATTTTCATGCACAATTGCAGATACATTACTCATATTATTATTACTGCAAGCAGTATTTGGATTTATAGGCACTGAGGGTTCCACAACATGAGAATTTTGATTTTTACCTTTACTACCAGTGTCATGACCATCAACAATGCCATCCTTAGTCAAGGAAGAGGCCATAACATTTAACTCACATATCACATCAGAAAAAATTTCACCTTCCTCCACTTCTAAACCTTCCAATAAAGTTTGATCATACTCCTCAGATTGAAGCAAGTTATACTGGTTAGAGGTGGAAACATTACAAACTTGGTAACATTGTGCATAGAATTCCTAACATCAAGATTAGTTATACTTTCCTCATTTCCTTTTGAAGCATACATTCCTTTCTCACTTGGAATTCTCAAAATATTAACCTCCACCTCTTCATGCATATGACCTTTATTCCCCCTATTGTTATTAACCTTTTGCCAAACTTGCTTCACTTTGATTTCCTTAGCTACTTTTTTCCCCGGCTTCTCTCTATTCTGTTCCACTTCACTATTCTTTAGGGGCACATTATTTTCACATAAATTAGCATTTCCATCACCTGATGCTTTATTGCATCTAGCCACTACAACAAAAAGTGTCTTTTATAGCGGCATATAGCCGCTATTAATCACAACCATAGCGGTTTGATAAGCGCTGTATATCGACATGTTATAAAAAACTGTTGAATATTTATAACACAAAATATGCCGCTATGGTTGAGCTTAGTTTTATAATGAAAATTCGCCGCTATGGTACATTAATTCAATAGCTCATTATAGCCGCTATAATACAGCTAAATCTCAACGGAACTGGAAATCTTTATAACACCATTTTGCCGCTATAAAATATTTATTCAATAGCTCATTATAGCCGCTATAATATAGCTAAATCTCAACGGAATTGGAAATCTTTATAACACCATTTTGCCGCTATAAAATAAGGTTCTTTTGAGAATCAGCGGTCAATATGTCTGGTAACCACAATTAACAAAATATGTCTGGTCATATCACACTTAACAAAATCACAATTAGCCAAAACATGATCAAATATATCATATGCAACAGTTTCAAACAACATAAAGTCTAAATTCATCAAATTTAAAATGGATGCCACAAAATAATATCATTTACGGCAATAACATTCAAAAATGTCTCTCAATTACAATAATTTAAACAGACATATTAGCTTGCATTTCAAATTGAGCATGAATTTGCAGTTGCATCCGCTCATTATGCAATTGATCCTCAAACTAAGCTCGTAGACTCTCTTCTCTCTTTGTTTGTTCATGCCTAAGTCGTTCAATTTCCTCTTGCCCAGATCTAAGTTGCTCTGCAGCTTCGACTTTGCCCATGTTTCCTCTCTTCCAGTAGCTCTTTCATCAGCTTTTCATTTTTCTCTAACATTTGTTTCATGCGAGTTGAGTTACCTCCTCATTATCAGCAGCAATGGAAGACGAGGTCAGGATACCTAAAAATTCAGTGAGATGATGTTTGCTAAACCATCAAATATAAACTGGACAAGTTAAGCAGTACCGCACAAAGATAACGAGCATGGCTTGGTATACTGCATAATCGGTATCCACAATGTACTGGGTTGTTGGATCAGTGAAGTCCACTACCAATAGAAAAGGCCTACATAAAACATGTTATAAATTAGCACCTTATTTACTTCTCCAATAAAATCTATAGAGCTACAGTACCTTTAAATTTTTATGAATCCCTTCTTTGGATTTATTTCCTTAGTGAACTCTGCTAGCAAAAGCTGGAATGTAATTACCAACATAAGAATATCCTGTTATTCAAGGTACTCTTAGACGCTGCTACCATGCTGCTTTTAGCTAGTACAGTTCAACATCTAGGTACAGTTCAACCTGTTGGTCAGAAAGCATACATTACTTTAAAACATATCCTAAGGAAATTCAACTAATACCTACCTTAATGTGAAGCCCAACTACGACCAAGCGATTCAATACTCCTTTGGTTTACCATTGATAATAATAAGTACACCACAGTCCTACATATCATCTCATATCTAAATGTGAAGCCCAACACAATTTTGATTTACCATCAACAATAATTATAATGGAAGTACATACAATGTTACATGCAAATTATATAAGTGTATCTGGCTTTGTCATTGAAAGAATTTCATATCATTGAAAGAAGTTCGTATCATTTGTTTCATTGTCATTGAAAAAAATGAATTAGTAAGGTTTGGTGGCTTTTGTTCCTCCATTCTTTAAGAAACAAGAAAACTGCTTTCATGTACACATGAACAACTGGTACATTTTTTTACTGGCATACAGATGCATCCTCAGCTACACTTTTTAAGTACCAAAGTCTAACACATCAACAACCACTTTCGTACAAAATCCATGTACTGTGCAGTAACTGTATCGTCTTGCTCACTCTTAAAATCAAGAAAGTGATAAAATAACATGTTAATTTCCATTTGCGGCAATTATCAAAAGTTTATTTTAGTGAAGTCCTAACTAAGAAGAGGATTACTAAGAAGAGACTCGCTCAATTTCACCATTAACACCAAAAGTTTGATCTTAGGTGCAGCCAAATAAAATCAAACAATCGGTGCAAAAACGATAGAGTGTTCATAGGATAGTCCAAAACCGACATCTTTAGCAAAAAAAATCATCAAAAAAACGACCGGAGTAACCAGCAAATAGAAAGAGTACCTGAGATATGAACTAGTGAATCAAGGCCACAAGGAACTGAATATTTTTTATTTGGAACAAGCTAAGATCAAATTAATTCAAGCAATTAGGTGATGCCTAAGTCAGGCGATGCATATATATTAAGTTGGTGAATGCTAGGATTTTTCTAGCCATGACTTGCAAATTCAGGGTTATATACACGATGCTTGAGGGACAAAGACAAGAGAAAAACTGAATATTGTACTTCTAAATGACTTACAAGGGTGAACAAAGATGTTCCAAATCCTGATAAGAAGACCTTTTTGAATTTTCCATAAAATAATGAAGCTATGGTAACTGGCAAAAAAACTAAAATAGAGAAAGGCCACCCAAGAATAACTCCAGCAGTAGCTACAGAAACAGCCAGAGCATATTTTTCGAATAGAAAAAAAGCTGATGAAAGGGCGACAACATACATAGAGAAGGAACTTGGCAAAAAACCTGAAAGCATTCAAAATAACTCAATACATCTATCTCAATTAAAGCTATACCACGCATTTTGTTTGCATCATCCAGTACATCACCATGAAAAAGGATTGCAACCTTGTATTTATAATTTCTAATTTATAAGAAAAAATTTAAACCCAAAGGACCGGATATTTTCAAAGTAGAGCTACTGGATTTTATCAATATAAGAAGAAGGAATTCATTTGTGAATAGTCAAGACATACGTGAATCATTTCTGCTATTTCTACAATGCATCGTTGCCTTGCTCGTATCCCATCATTGATAGTTAGAACGGGCTTGGATATGTTCATGGCTAACACCATCAATAATATACCTGTATATTTCGCTTTGTGTATGTTACCAAAAAGAGAAAACACAAGTGAAGGAACCGTATAACAAATATTAATGAAGATAATAAGATGTGTACCCAAATATTAGTGTGAAGTGGTCTGATATCTACAGCTCCTGCCACACGGCATAGGATAGCTTTTTTTCCTGCTAGCCTCCTCCCCACGTTCGTGTACTCCACTATGGCATGCTGCTAGAGCTCGAGGACCATGCCTGGGGTGACATGGTCCATCGTGTGGATCTAAGGCTGCACGGCTGTCATGCATATTGTTTTATGGGATGTTTTGCTTCATGGCTGCCATCCACACACTTCTGTCTCTCAGGTCTATACTGAGAACATTATAGTTTGTTGATCATGGGATTTTCCTGATTATGTACACTAAACTAAATCAAGAGGCAATTCAAAGGCAGTTGGCTATATTTGAATGTTAAATTGAGATAATCAAATGAAAAGATTAACCGCAACAATTATTTACAAGAGACAATTGTTCTGTTATCTGCATAAAAGAAGTAATCTAACTTGCATTGGGTGTTCCATGTTGATGGCTAAAAAAACACATTATTCGACAACACAAATAATTTGTATATTAGTGCAAATTAATTGTACCTAGTATTTACCTAACGTTCACATACTATATGATGAATCTCCTTTCCAGCATTATTAGTAGCCTTAGAAACATGCCTGAGATCCTATCTAAACAAAACTCCAATCATTACTTCCTAAATGTATATACTGAAATAACATAAACGGTAAGAGCTTCAATTGATAATACCGTTTCGTTGAGATATTAAGTGCAGGACTTGTTCCCGCACCACATAATTGGCTAAAAAGCTCATCTTGTAAGGTTGAATCAAGCCCTGTAGATAATAGAGTGAGCATAAACTTAGAATAATAAAACAGTGCAAGAAAAAAAATAGTTCAGTATCTTAAGTTTAATATTAAGTATTTTCAATATTACCCTGATAAACAATTGGAGAAGCCGGTACATTAAACTTGTCATGATATCAGTTCTTGGCACTAGACTGGTGCTTAGACATTAATGAAAGAAATGCGTGGATGACTTCTAATAAACCCTCTATATTGGGAAAGGCTTATTGAGACACCTAGATCAAGCTCATTTTTTTATGTATTGAAATATAGAAGTACAGAGAATAAAACAGTTTAACCCAAGTGAAAAGTTATCACTAGATGATGAGGCATTTTCCATTTGAGCTAATCCATGTAATGTCTCAGATTATTCCTTTGTTTTTAATCTTGTATTGGACAGTACACCAAAACCAAGAACGATTAGTTGACAAAGATCTTTTAACAAGGCAAACTTTAAAACATTATCAACTTTAAAAGGATTTACAAGCATATTAAGAAGATAATAGTCTCTGCAGTAACTGTTAATGTTCACAAACATTAAACAAATAATTTGGTTCAAAGTTCAAACAACTATACATATGAAAGGTTCAATGGTAAGTTAAATAAAAAAACCCTTTTTCCATTAAAGATATTCTGCAAAACAAAAACAAAAAGCAAAAACAAAAGCAAAAACTCACCTGCACGCTAGTTGTTGGTGGTAGTTCCATGCGAGTAGCCATTCGTTCAGAGAAATTGACCCTTTTAATTGCATAGAGTTCCGAAGTTGGTGCATTTCCCAGTACTAGCCACCATGCTTCATCTTTTAACTGATGATTCAAATAAGAATTAGAGTTACACATGTAGCCTTAAGTACCAATTATTAGAGATGATTTTACTCAAAATGGAAAGCTGTTATCAGCTAAAAAACAAACTCAACCAAAATGAAGGTTTGAAGTTGTAGTTTTATCGATGGAAAATTGCAATGGCTAGCTTGATGGAACATGTGATGAAATATATAAATTCATCTTGTGTTGTCAACTAATAAAGAAGAGGAATGATGAGTATGTGGAAAGTTCAGGCTAATACCAACAAGGTAACAACAAACATTTATATATGCATACATATAAAGATGGCATTGCCACTAATGAGAACATTAGAGGTACCTGTCTCCTCAATTGTCTCAATGTCTTCACTAGTAAGTCGGGATTCCTATGAATGCCAACCCAACAACCATTGACAAAGATTTTAGTTGCCTGAGGAATAACAGCGGGAGATATTTCCTGAAATGACGAGAGAACAGTACATTTTTTGTATATAACTCAGCATGAAAATAGCACGACCTTAATAACAATCAGCACCAATATAACTTGAGAACTGCAAGCATCAAAGGCATCAGAAATATATATATATATATATATATATATATATACCTCAAAATTTTTGGTGCTCCATTCCTCCAGAAACTCCAATATCGGATTAGCAGCTGATCCTACGGTAATATATACCATCAAGGCAAGATTTTTCACCAACCCACAAGCCTTGCGCACACACAGAAAAGAAAAAGAAATGTAAGAATGGATAATAGCAAGTTTGAATATGTAATCAGATTGTGCTGGACAATATCTCTTTGCTTTTATATCTAGGCTGAACACGCATTATCTAAACGCTGTATTTTTTTCCCAAGCACGTGTGCTATACAGTATCAGTTATTCAGTTATACTTAAAAAGTAACCACATTTAGTAAGATCATTGTTTATCAAACTATCCTACATGTCCTTCGGGTGTTTCAGCAGGACACATCATTCCCCAATGGTATGCAGTAATATCCATTACTAACTTTCCTTAATACCATATCAATTTTATTTATTTAATGGATTAAATATACAAGGCAATACAGTTGACTTTAATTCTTTGCAAATCTTAAACAATAAAGCTTTCACCATTGTCATGAACCTCTTTGTCTTACCAACAAATCAATTAAAGACACGAATCCCCAATTAGTACTCCATGCACAACTTCACTAAACTTGAATTAATCATCATTCACTTCAGAAGCACTTCATCAGAATATTAAAGTGTGGCATCTTTTATACACACACAAGATTGCTCCAGTGCTTCATTAAGTGCTTCATCATTCCCGACAGTTCCAGTTTTTTTCTGTTTTGTTCAGCAATCCCGAACTGCAAACACTTCAGCCGTTTAATCTCGATCAGATTACCTTTTTCCATCTCATTCAGTAAGTGCAGTTCACTCAGTTTGCCCTGCACTTTCTTCAGACTGCTGAACTCTTCTAGTACACATATTGTTGATATCTGCACTTCTTAGTCTGTAACTCAGCTCACATCAACCATGCAAGTTCTGTAATTTCTGTGTTGTTTTACCTCTTTGTACTTAAAACCCCTGTTCTGTATGACTACTTTGATATTGTGTATTTATTGTGTTATTTACCACTCTATACTTAAACTCTTTTCTTTATGACTAATTGGCACTTATATGTATTGTGTTGTTCAACCACTCTGTGTTTTATATAACCACTTTTTTTTATTTCTTTTCTTATTTTACCACTCCATAATAAAAATCAAGTTTTGTATCACTACTTCGTATGCTGTAGTTTAATTAATTCATGTACTGCATGCATTACTCGATGTTATCACAGATTTCTATCAGTACATCAATTAGACTTCTAATTCAACTCGTGTCTAAAAACAATATACAGATGTTTTTTGGATCATCATACTATTGAAATATAAAATATATACATAGATAAAAAACCAAACTGGTAACCATCTGTACCATATGCTTGCCTACTGCATTATTCTAGTTTGTCTACTTGCTTACTAGAAAGTTCATCATTCCCAATGTAAGTTAAATTATACTCATAAATTGATTAGAGGATTGTATTTTCTTGATTAGACTGAGATGAGCCTCTTCACCCGACCATATCTCATATCTTCTACTCACAAAGTTGCAGGTGTTAATATTTACATGCTAAACCTGTCTTTATGCATTCATTAACAATTTTTAAACATTTAATCAACCCTACTTTGTTATATTTATTCCTCCATATATACTCACCACAAGAATATATTCCCGTCTTCATATTCCATGTAAACTAAACAAAAAAAACACGTCTCTCCTCATAGAAACCTCTCCAAAACATTGTGCAAAAAGAGGATTCTAACTAAAAAAATTCTTCAAGAAAAAACTCATTTACTACATCTTAATTTTCATTTCTTCAATCTTTGTGACACTCTTCATCGAATATTTCATCTACCACCCTTCAAAACCTCAATTTTACCTAAAAGACACTTCCATCTCAAACTTCTCCCTCTCTTCCTTGTCCCGTGCACTTCACAACTCCAAAATACAAGTTACCATACTATCACAAAATCCCAATGCAAAAATAGGAATATAATATGATGATACTAAGCCCTATGTAATTTACAAAGGAGAGCAAACAACAGAGGATTCTCTAATACCTCCTTTCTACCAAGGAAACAAAGACACTAATGTTATGACCATAACTTTGCATGGAGATAGCATGCCTATCATACCTTCTATTGGATATGAATTATGCAGAGATTAAAATGAAGGGATGATCGTGTTTTCTGTTAGTGTAAATGGATATTTGAGATGGAAAGTTCTTGGTCTGGTTTCCAACAAGTATCGATTTGAGGTCAATTGTGTGGTGACGATTAGAGTTGGTAGAAATTCAGAAAGCTCGATGCAAGGAACTCAATGTTCAACCGGTGTTTAGTTTTATATGTATGATGTGAACCAAATATAAGGCAATGGCTTTAAAATTGCATTGCAGTAAATAATTTATAGGTACGGATATAAAGAAGAAAGGAATTTGCTACTTTTATTGGGATATGTAGTGGTGCAAAATTAGGAGATAGAGAACAAGTTGAGGGAGGATATTCTGGCCTAAATTAAAATATATAATTGATGCAGGGGTGATTATGAATCTTTGAATGATATCATAGTATATTGCATATTCTTTTCAGCGTGCAAATGATTATGTTCAATAATATTTCATTGTTAATTAAACAGGCTGGGTACATAATATCATTAAGTTATGCCGATACTCAGTATGTTTGAAGCTTTTGAATGTGCATGTGTGTTTTTCATATCTTTGTGTGCTGCTTAATTTTGCAGTCTCTGTGTTAAAATGCATGCAGGTTGAAATGGAACTATATGAAGTTTTTAAATTTTCTAAAGCAAATAGTAGTAAAATTTATAGGTTAAGTACATTCTCTGCAAAAGCCTGTTACATTTGACACATATTAAAAAAGCATCATCAGGCTTCCACTCCCTTAACAAATTTATTTTCCAGTAGATTTTACCCATTACTAATATATGCATAAACATCAGTACTAGTTCCTGTTGCTACCTCTCTACTAAATAGGTCCAACCTTTTAGTAAGTGATCTATGAAATGATTAGAGCTATATTGCACCAACATTTTTCTCAGTGGTACATACAACAATTTAGCTAGTCATTTCCAACTTTTTTGTTTATTGCACGCTCTTCTTTCTATTTGTTCTAATCATTTATGGTATATCTGATTTAATAATGACTAAGATAGAAGATTAAACTAGAGGATGTTTTTCACATATTGTTTGCAAGAAGATGTTACAGATGATAAAACTATTAAAATCAGAATTAAATGAAAAATAACCCTAAATAATCATAAATCATGAAATTTCAGTAAACATCATGCAAATTTTAGGGCTTACCTACTATAAACCTTGCCGCTAACCAACTTGCCAGCATTTGGTTTATGACGCTCTTAATCTCCATCATAGCCATAGGCATCCTCGAGCTAAGATGGGGCAACGTAGGCATCCAAGACTGGTGAAGAAATGAGTAAGTCAGTGTCATAGAAGGCATCTCTGCTCACCTCTTCGCAATATTCCAAGGCCTCTTAAAAGTCCTAGCTGTAGTCGACACGAACTTCATGGTCATCCTCAAATCTGCAAATGATGAAGGAGAAGATCAATTCGGTGACCTTTACCTATTATAACTACTCTTCTCATTCTGCATACCACGTTGTTGATTATTAATATGGTCGGTGTGGTCGCTGGCACCTCTGACATGATTAACAACAGCTTTGAACTGATCTGATATCTAAGGTTTACAAAGGAGGATTTGAAAGCGTGATTTAGGGATTTGTTAGAGAGGGATTAAGGTTTCTTTGGTTTGAGAGATGGAACATAATGGAACGAAAAAAGTGGGAAGAGTGAAATAATTTGAGGAATTGGCGGCCATCGAAAGTAATTGTGGGCTGTAAGTGTTACGTAGATAATTTCTACTGGAAATAAAACAAATTAACGTAAACAATAACGCTATTGAAGAAGCTGTTATCTATTTACGTTATCAAAATTAACTTTTCTTGTAGTGAGCTAACAAATGCCCAAATTCCTTACAGAAAGTACAAATTTCAGGCTTCCACAGATAATCAACTTTCACAATTTGCTCAGAACCATCAAGCAATTTGACTGAGAAGTTATCAAGAAGTTCATGTTTTGGGCACACCTCAACTAAACATTTTGCAAATGAAATGTGCTCAAAATTTTCTGTTGTAGCATCCATACAAAGAAGCTTACCAACCCTAGAAGCTAGCCAATTTATGCCCAAAGGCGACCAGGCATACAAGGGAATATTAGATAACTTAATCCAAACAGGAACAGCTTTAATACTACTACAGCTGTTACCAATGTTCTCATCCCAAGGCTTGACAATAAAGAGTTTATTCTTCATCACTACCGGATCAGATTCAGCAATCTTATGCCTATCTTCCTCATTAGAAAACTTAAATAAAAACAGAAACCCATCAGATTTTACAAAAATAGATCCCTTCAATTTCCAATCCTTCTTCAGGAAATACAAAACAGTGGTGTAAGGCAATGGATTATCAAGAAAAAAGCCAACAAGGAAGTCTTTCCACATAGCACTGCCAGCTTGGACCACTTCAAATGGTGGAACAATGGCCTCACCATTGAACACAAGTTGAATATCACGAGGAATATATTTACCAGCATTACTTGGTTTAGCCTTAAACAAGGAGTTCCAAGCATGGGATGAGGAGGTTTGCGGGGGCAGAGAAGGGGATGAGAGAATGGGTAGGACAGAAGTGGCTGCAGCAAGAGGGGAAGTGATGGATGTGAGATGGACAGGACAAGGGATGAGGACAGGGACAGGGACAGAGACTGACAGGGAAGGTATGGAAGAGGCAGCAGGAGGTACAAGGATAGGAGACGAAGGACAAGGCTGGTGAAAAGAAGAAGGATGGGATGGGTCGGCGGGAATAAAAATTAAACGAGGACGGGTCCCCATTAAAGAAGTAGGGTTTTTTTAAAAAAATTGAAAAAGGATGAGTTGCAAATTTGGAATAATAGCTTGTTTATAAAAACAGGTTTTACTAAGTAAAAAGGTTTATTTAAAATTATTTAAAAGGATGAGTTGCAAAGGATATTTTGCAAAGGGTTTTTCTTAAAGAAACTTTATCAAAGGAGTTTTAAATAAGAAACGTTTTATAAATGATTAAGTGATTTGTAAAGAGATTTTGTAAATTTACTTATAGACTTATAAAAGTGTTTTATAAATTGATTTTGGAAATTTATAATGGTATTTAACTGTGAAGTGAGCATTTAAAAGGGAAATTTTTATAAAGGATAAGTGGATCGGTTTACAGTAAGTAATGTTTTCAAAAAGGAATTTAAATGGAGGAATTTTCCAAATGTTTTGATAATATACTTATACCTTTATGATAAGTATAACCGTTTTCCTAGTATAAAAGGGATGTAAGGTGTTTGAGAATTGTGTTTTGAAAATATCTTTTGATCGAATGTTTATATAGTGATTGTAATTAATTAAAGGTTAATTAATAAAGGCTTAGTGGATCCCATATGAAATCAAAGCAATGTTGAATGATTGTTTATTTGATAGTTAAATAACCGACTATCAAATCAAGACCTAAATGTAACTTTGGAAATATCTAGGAGAAACACGTGAGTTATATGGCACAGTCATCCCCAATGATGTTGTACTGTGCGTATAAATGTCGTTTCGTTCTTTTAGGATAAATGATAAGGGAATTCATCCACAAACGGTTAGGAGGTGAACTCCGCTCTTATCTTTGTCTGTTTATTTCCTAAAGAATAGGGGTTGAGTTTATTGCGAACTATCGAAAGTTGTTTTGAAAAGACCTGGATCAGATATGTTATCGGAAAACCACTTCGATCCAACTCAAGCGTTTCGAACTGAAGACATCTTAAAGAATATGAAATCGAGGATGGAGCATTGAAGTGCAAGGATTGCTTGCTACTAGTCCTGAGGGTGATTCCAAAATGTATGTAGTAGAAGTAGTGTCTTCGGTTTGTCCTTATCCTGGATGTTGAAGCCAAAAATGGGCATCAACACCTAATAGAATCTAATAGAGATTAAATGAATAATGAAATTAAAATAGAGCAAATATCATAAATGAACACACGGATTTTTATATGGTTCGGCATTCTTGGCCTACGTCAACTTCATATTTTTATTAATCTAGCACTTGATTACTATTATAAGAATGTTTAGATCAGCTAGGATCCATTAGTACAAGAATGAAGAATAAAAATGGAAGAGCCTTTTCAGTAGAAAGAAGGATCCCTTTTCAGATGTCATGCCTACTGTATTTATTGGGGAAGGCGTACACGGATCAGACTGAAATTTCGGTAGAACGTTCAGCAGACCAAGACAAGGCCACCTAAAATTTTCAAGCCCATCGGGGCCCACAATATGGTTCGGTACCGATCCCTATTACCGTGTCCAAATGAGCTGCAATCCATATGAGAAGTGCGTCATGATGTTAGCTACTTATCCTCAAATTTCGTGCAATTCCAACGTACGGTTTGTGAGATATCGCATTTTCCGTGAAGTAGTGGTTCTTGAATTCTGATTTCCGCCGATCCCTCCAACTTTCTCCAATTGGAATGAGATCCCTAGGGGGTGTTCCACATGTTGTAGTAGTCTTGTACTTCAAATTTCATGTCAATATAATGAGTAAAACTTGAGTTATTGCTCGATCATTGATGCAATGTGAGTGGTCTCTTTATTCTAGCTGATCCCTATGGAGGGAAGAATGACACTCTCTTTCTTCATCCTTTTGAGATGCGATCCCTAAGGTAGTTTCCTTAGGGTCCCCACATCTTGTTCCCAAAGATTCATATGTAATGGATCTGTAGAATCTGAGATATCGATTAGTCATCGTTGAATTGAGCTGTGTAATCGATACGAAACGATCCATAGTGTTGAATATGGATCGTACCTGATCCATCTTCGAGGAGTAGTGAGCTTCCATGCTTCTACTTTGCTACTGCTTCGTATTATCATCTATGCTTGATTTTCGGACCCCACAATCATCGATCTGGGCTACTGGCCTTGATGATAATCGAGTCTAACTTGTCCAGTCAGTTCGGATATAGCCGGGTCAAAATTCCAGATAACACTGGACAACTTGTATGGATGAATACTGGCACTACATTACTGCCTGGAAGGCGGTGTTAGCATTCCAAGTGGGATTGCTATTCTAAAGGTAAGCTTAGCCTCAAGCCTCATCAATCGGGAATGACTAAAATCAGGGGAGATGCAGCAAGGCTAAGTGGTTCGCTCCCATTAGGGTGTGTCATCACCTTTCTAGATACATCTACATATTTATGGATTGGTTGTGCATGATATCTCAATAATGAAGGTTGCAATGCAACCAGGATGACATATTCGGTACTATCCAGTACGGGGTAGGCCGGTCTTGTTTTAGCCAGGGATCCTGGCGAGGTCCTCGGTACATTTTCTAGATGTATACCATGATAGGTGGTACCCCAATGCCTAGTCATAGTATGGAATCCAATCTCCAATGCTTGCCTTTACTATTTAAATTTTAGAGCCTAGTATGCTAGAATTTAATAATGGTAACAATTTTGGCTATTTTCATATATTTATTTTGAATGCTTAGATATTATTATAATATCACTAGATTTTCTATAAAAAGAGCATTAGTTATCATAAGGTGAAAACCCATTCGTGTTTATGTGCGGCATAGTCTTACGAGATATCTTTCATTTTAAATGTGTTTAAACATAATAATTTAGTTGTTTGAGTTTACTCACACCAGACCTATGTTTGACCTAGAGTTTATTTTCATTTCCTAAAACTCTTGGGTGCTTAAATTTTATAGGCAGCCAAGTAGTTCAGGTTTTCCACGGATGCATTTTGGAGGAGCTTGGAGCAGGAGGCTTCATTGATAGCTAGTTATTATCTTGTTTCCACTGTATTATATGTACCTTGTATCAGTTAGGTAGGGATATGCTATTATAACTATCCTAGAGTAGAATTTGTATTAGTATGACTCTGGTGTATCATTTTGGAATGACTTTGTAAAGTATTATATTGATTAATATATGTTTCCGTTGTGTTGTGAGATTTTGTAATTGTTTAGTTTCTTCTATCTCCTTTCTTTCCATAATAATATATCTTTCCGGTACTTAATTGTTCGGCACATGAATACCGTAAATGTATTAGTGTCGACTTCTGGGGTTCGAAAATGCGTTCGTTACAATAGGTCTTGGCATTAAATTTCCATTGATAAGTCTCTGTATTAGCTTACACCAAAAGCTAATAGGTCTCTGCAAATCACTACTTTCGGGTCTGCTTTAGGGAAGCCTAGTTTAAAAAATTTCTTATATAACCCTCATTTAACCCCTTCGATAATTTGCTTCGGCAATCACCTTCATCTAGAACCTCCATATTTTCTTAATTCATTTTACTTTGAACTTTGCTTAATCTTTCCTTAGCTTATTTTAAGTTTCGGGTGTTACACCATCGATATAACACCTTCGAATCATACCTTCAGCAAATACCCCTGTGATTTGCTACCTAAGCTTTAACATAAGCACTAAAGCCTCTCCATCTGTATGTGCTTCTCCTTTCTTTCCACATGTTGCCTTCGTATTTGTTCATCTTTTACATTTTTAGTTGGCTATAAAAGCTTTGTACTACTTTACAATACTTATTTTGGATCTTGTCCCCAAACAACTTATTATACATACACATACACCCTTTGACATTCCTACCTTAGTTTCGACAAGCAAATTTTTAATTTTGGAAATGTATATTTTAAATTGGAAAATTGTTTATAGAGATTTTTATAGAATCCTTGGAATTCTTAAATATATTTCCATGTATAATTTTACCAAAACTTCTATATTTTTTATCCATTTTCTTTTATTTTCTAAAATATATGAATCCCTTAAAATCCATAACTAATTATTTAAATACTGAAAAATTCTCAAAATTAAAACACATCTCCAAAAATGCATTTAGAATGTCATATCAAGTTTTCATATCAAATCATTAGAGTAGGGAATAATAGCTAAACATCCTCTAGTAAAGTCATTTCCACCCAAAACATTCATTAAAACATTTTTCTATCATTTACAAATGCTTAACACATATGAACTGTATCATATTAATCGTGACTGTATTTAACATGGACGAAAACCATAAAAATGGAAGCAATGTTACTCACCTAAACCTTTGATTAGCTTAATCTTTATTAGCTTTAAGTCTCCTTAGCTTTTCTCTTCTTCTTCGTTTTCCTCTCCAGGCCTGCACCAATAACGAGTTTTTATTGATTTAGTTTTGTTTTATATATGAGTGAATGAAATAAAAAGAGCTATGTTATTTTCATTATCCCATAATAATGAGTTGGGCCATTAGCCTTTTTAGTCTCCTTATTTAATTCATTCTCTCAAGTAGTTTAACGTACTCATAATAAGTAAATGTACACCTAAATACATATCAGGTTAAATTTTTACTTATTTTTAGTCTAAATGAAAACAAGCAAATAAATGTCCCTTAAATATTTACATTGTTATCATCTATTTTAGTCCACTCATTTTCTCATTTAATTTTTTAATTAAGTTATTAAATTTTTAATCTCAAAATTAATTCTCAATTAAATGTCTATTAAGATATGGGCCGTTACATCAAGAAACTGGAAATATTTACATTTGAAACTGTAAATATTTGCATTTTTGTCTGAACTAAAATTATCGGTGTTTTCTAAAACTTGTTTTTAGGAGGTGTGTTTGTGTATTTTGAAACTCAAAGATGGCATTCTACAAAATTTCTCTTTGTTTTGACATTTCCATCACATACCCACAAAAATCTAACTATATATATTATACATATGTGATATCCGTGCGAAATTAAATGTAAATTATTTTTCAATATTGCATACCATGTACTTGTATGACTATAAAAATACAATTAATTTGCATAAAATAAAAAGGTTTGATATATTTATCCACCAATAAGAAACAAGTGTTAATGTTTATGCTAAATAAATGAGTGTGAAAGCAGTCATCCAGTTGGCACACGTGACGTAGATAGAAAGTAAATTAATGAAACAATAAAATTACTATGCATTTTATAACTTTTATTATACTAAAACATGTAAATAGTTTTTCTGAAACAATGAATCTTAGATCTAAAGTCTGTATTACTTGGTGAACTCCAACACTGGTTTTGAACAAAGGATGTGAGCTTATCTTTGGAATTAATAAGCAAACAAACTATTTTTCCAGTAGAGGTCCAATCTACATGAACAACTCATAAATATGCAAATGAAGGTTTGTAAAGCTACAAATTAATTACAGATTTCATTCCCAATCCATTCCATCATCATTATACGTGTATATATGGATTTGGCCATTCTTTTTCCTTTGGAATCAACTACGTACAAGACAGTCAAGCAAGAAAAAGAAGAAGTAATGGCTTCATGTCTGCCTTGTGATGGATCAAGATGCCCAGGTAATTTAAACCGTTATGTTGCTTTTAATTTCATACTTGTTTGGTACAAATATAACACTAATTACTTAGTAGTTATATGTGACCTACACATACAGTTATCATTGGGTAATAATGATTAGAAAAAGGGAGATTTAAATGTGAAATTATGAAGCAGGCAAGTCAAGGTGGCCAGAGCTTGTAGGCATGAAAGCATCAGAAGCAAAGAAGATAATAGAAATGGAAAATCCAAGGGTCAAGGTGGTGTACTTGGGATGCCATGGGCAGAGGCAAATGGACTGTTGTTGTAACCGTGTTATTCTTTACTTGAACTATGAGGATCGTGCTCATCTTGACGATGGTACAGTGTGTCATGTACCGCTCATTGGATGAGCAGTTAAAATATCTTTATGTACTCATCTTCATAACTATGAGTCTATGACAATAAATGAATAAAGAATATTCGATCTCAGGTTTCTCCTTTATGTTGACTGTTCATTTTAGTTGCTCTATGTTTTCGTTTTTACCAGCACATCCTATTCTAGTTGGACAGTGTCTCCACGGATTTAAAGAATGTTAAATTAAAAAAATTTCCCCCAATTAAAAGAAATGGAAAAAACCAACTTAAATACCAGAATTTCACTCCATTACCAAACACAAATTTATGCTCCACTTTTAGTCGAACCTGTAAAATCATATTTCATTCAAATCACGGTTTTTCAACTTCTGTGACAAAAATTCAAATATTATTTTACAATGATTTTTCATTTCCAAAAAGGTTCTTTTTTCGGGTAAGTTTGAACTTTTGATATTGCATTTATGATAAAATAAAAATTGGTAATCTCCGTATGAAAGTTGCAGTATAACTCAATCAAGGAATGTTGGAACTTCAAATAAATTAATTAAAAAATAAATAAAAACCAGTTAATGGTTATATATTTATGAGCTTTTGCTACAAATGAGTCATTGCAAAAATATAATGGTAATATATATTTATGAACCACTATTATAATTGAGCCGCTGCAAATGTATACGACCATATATTTATGAGGCATTGTTATAATTGAGCTATTGCAAATGTATTACGTTAATATATATTCATAAGCCATTATTATTGAGCCATTGCAAAATGTAATGGTATTAAAAATTCATTTTAAATGACAATAAATTCAAATCCATTAACATTCTCTCACTTCATTAACGCATACTATTTCCGTTCTCCCTATTTAAACGATAGATAGGCAGAAGAGAAAATGTGAATAAGAGACAATTTTTCTTTCTTCTTCTTTATCTTCTGCATTTTTCTCTCTTTAAGAAACTTTACAAGAAAATGTGAAGGTGCAGTCGCACGAGCTCCAGAAAATTGCGAATGGGATCGTCTCCGAAGTTATGACCTTAGATGAACGGTTTCAGTTGCTATGATAATTGATAAATTACCCCCTAGTTGGAAAGATTTTAAAAATAATCTCAAGCATAAGACTAAGGAGTTTTCCTTAGAGAGTTCGATTACTCGTCTTTGTATTGAAGAGGATGCCAGAAAAGAAGACCAAAAAGAAGAGGTGCTTGTTGTATCTACCAACAACACTAAGAAATCCACAAACAAGAGTTTAAATCTAAGGGCGAAAAATTCTAAAAATCAAAATCGCAAACTGAATCAAAACCACAACAATCATCATCAGAAGAATAAGCATAACACCCCAATAAAGAATGGTATTGGATAGTTGTTCTAATGTTACAATTGTGGTAAATCAGGCCATATGGCACGAAAGTGTCGGAACAAGCCAAATCCTGCACCGCAGTCTAACCTGACTAAAGAAGCCCTTGTGGTTATGCTTACTGAGATCAACCGAGTCGGTGGGTCAGAAGAGTGGTGGGTAGACACTGGTGCTTCTCGCCATGTCAGCAATGATCATGAAATGTTTAAAACATATTGTAACAACCCACTTATTTTGGACCATTCAAATCGACAATAAATCCACACATGCCGGACTTGAATAATTCAAAACAATGAATTGTAAATAAAATTTGGCAAAACTCAGCATATACAGTAAATAAAATAATCACAGATCACAGACACAGAGTAATATAACAATAATGCAGCGGAAACTAAAGAATAGTAGTTCATGAAGCTACTATATAAATATAACAGAGTTAAACAAGATACAACAGAAGTCTCGAATACATAGATGTCTCAAAACAATAGTCAAATACAAGATCTGAATACATCACTGAAATCAACTGAATAACTGGTAGCAGAATCGATAGATAGCTGGATCTCCAAGCGAAGCTCCAACTCCAAAGGTGAGTCTCAAATGCTGTATCACTCAGTCTGACCCGAGCGTAAAGCAAAACACAAAACACTCGAGTCAGGATGAACATTCTTATATCAATAAATCCAACTCAAGTGAAATATCAACTGAAATACAAGTAACTCAAAGGATGTTTGGGATAACCATCATCTAAGGATCCGTTAAACTATCTACTATGTAGTAATATTCGCTATTATAATAATGTCTAATAAAAATAAACATACTTTTTAATAGCGTCAAGGGGTTACCCATATAGCCCTTAACACGTAATAGTCCCAGTAGTCTATCCAGTATTAGCATACTCCCAAAATGGGGGCTACCCTCGATACTCCACAGGCTACGGGAGAAATCACAACTCGTAGTAAAGCTCGATATGGTAGGTGACACGGCACACAAGGAAATCCCAGAGTAGATATACCAATTACGCACATGGACTGATGGAAACGCATAGCAGCCACTACCGCTCCACCTCGAACAACACTCCCAAATCAAGGGGTGCACCCAAACAATCACAAAGTAATAGAATGGTATCGAAGAAGTGCGTCCGATAAGAGGTGCTACCTCACTAGTCCGAGATCGCTCCTGTTTTAGCCACCTTATGCCAACTCACGGGAGTTGGGTCCACATATATACCTTAAGATCGTCACCACCATCCTACTTCATTCTGGAAACTCCACCGCGTACACAGTTGTCAAAGTGGTTTTCGGTATCGACAGAGAGTATGTCCATATCCGATCCCGGTCACTTTAACAACCAATCGTTATTATAACACCGTGTTCATTTCAAAATAGTTTATACTTCAAAACCAAAATATCATTTTCATTTCAAATATATCCATTTTCAAAATCATATCACTTTCCAAAGTTATAACGCTTTCGAAATCATAGTCTTTTAAAAAAATCAAAACACTTTGGAAATCACAGCTTTGAAATCATAGCATTTTGGAAATCATAACACTTTGAAATTATAGCATTTTGGAAATCATAACACTTTGATATTATAGCATTTTGGAAATCATAACACTTTGAAATTATAGCATTTTGGAAATCATAACAGTTTCCTTTTAAACAGTTTAGATATTAAAATTAGTATATATAATAAAATAGTTTATGTAAATAGTTATAAGTTAAAATAGTTAAAAATAAAATAATTTATATTAAAAATGATTTATATTAAAATAGTTTATTTTAAAATAATTTATAAAGTAAAATATCAATAGTTTTAAATATAATTTAAAATTACTTTATAAAATAAAATAGTTTCCTCAAATTTCACAAATCAATTCAAATCAACTCGAATTCCAAAATTTTAATTTAATCAAATCTCAAATCATCAATTTCAGCTCGATTCAGGTTCTCAATAAACCATTTCAAATTATCGATTTCAAATACATATATGAACCATAAAATAAGCCATTTCAATTTCAATATATTTCAAAGCTTTAAATATTCAACATTTCAAAACTAAGTTCGATAATCTTATATATCTATATATATCAATTCACTTTACCATTATTAGTTTTGAAATATTTACCTATTCATTTCAATAATATCTAAATACAGCTTCAATTTACAAATTTAAATAAACAAAATATCCCATTTAAATTTATATAAATTTGAAATATTCATTTAAGTAACTTTTAATCAAATTCAAGTTATAAAATCATAGCTTCAAAATTTCAAATTTAATAAATTTCAAATCAAACTTATTTAAGTATAATTCTCAAATAAATATAATTTCAAATCAATTTCAACTCATTATAAACTCTATATTTGAAAATATAGATATTAAATAAATACTTAAATATATTATTTATCAACTTTATTAAATCAACTTTAATGAATCTTTAAAATCAATATTTATCAAAACCATATATTTCTTTTCAAAACCATATAAATCATTTTCGAAATATTTATATAAAGACCAACGGTGTCTGTATATAATTTTCTACCCTATGGTCAAGTGGTACAGATATTTATCATTTCAATCCGCAATTTAAATATATACGGGTATATATCTTTTCAACCCGCAATCCCAAATTCAATTAATTGAAAATCGCTTGGGTTTATCATTTCAACCCATAACGATTTTCTCCTATTCTACAAGATCGTTCGGGTATGTATCATTTCAACCCATAGTGATTCTATACTAACAGGGAACTTGCAGAGTGATAACAGATATGATAAAAAAATATCAACAGTAACAGGCATATATCATCAATATAATTAACAGATAATGGTGTCAGATGTCACATGTGAATAGATACAAATAATGGCATATATATAACAATGTAAATAACTAACAGCAGCATATTTCAATTGACGTTTCAATTGAAATCAAATTTAATAGATATAAGAATGTAAATCGTGAGTGATTTCTCACCTTTCGAGGCTAGCTTGAATATGAGATGACACAGATACGTACAGAGGAACGGACACTGAAATTTGAGTTACGAATCCAAGCACGAATTCGATGATCAAAGCTGATAACAGGGATTTATGAAAATGGATCAGATCAACTTAATATAAATGGAAGATATATATACTATATTTAAAACAATACTCATACAACAAATATATATATATATATATATATTTACTTATGGATATAAATAGATGTATAAACACGTATATAACAACAATATATATATTCCAATATTCATTATGAAAATCAATATAACTTAAAATATATAAGAACTCAACAAATCATATATAAGCTTATAAATATAAAATATATCAAAATCTATATAGGGCTTTTAAATTTAAAATCAACACGTATTAGAAATTATATTGATTCACCGACATATATATTATTATAAATTTCAAATCAATACTAATTTGAACACGTACACAATCAAATATATAGCCTTAAAACAAATTGAATAACCCGTTTAACATATATATGATCTATATCAAATGGAAAGAAGAAAAAAAAATGTGAACAGCTAATATAAAATGACAAGTTAACACAGCAGACCAACATCATATCAAAATATATATATATAATAATAGATTGTATCCAAACATGCCTAGCTATATACAGTCCTATAAAACATTTCATATACAGTCGACCTATAGGAACGATCATATTTAAACTTATACTATAAAAATCAATACTTTCATACTTTCAAATAAAACAGCATATTATAACCCATATAATCAACATATAATATGTTTTATATACAAGCTAATAAAATCATTATTATATATATTCATACGAAACCAAAATACTAACATACATCTTAAAGTACTGTTATATCTCACAAGTACTAACAAAATTTACATATGACTTTTATAAATTTTATGCATATAACAAACAGGTTGTATACCCCATATAAATATATATACAACAAAATATCATATACAGACTTATCTAAACCTTTACGTAGAAACCGATCTATAGTTTACATGAACTATATATAACTTAGAAAAATATATAACAACATATTAAAACTGTAACTTTATATATAGAATTTATAAACTAACATATAATATGTTTGAAATCCATTTGTATAACTTATATTTTATAGAGTTGCAGGTTATAAAACTTGAATATACCAACCGATCAAAAATGTATATAACTAATACATACATAAAACAGCTTTGTAAAAAAAAAGAAATCAATATATATCAAATCGCTTACCTATATACATAATTAGGAGGTTGCTATCAAAAGAAAGAAGGCTGCCGTTGGGCGGTGCTATGCCTGGGAGGAAGAGGCACGGGTAGGAAACATGGCCGCGATGGAGAAGGGTGAACCCGAAGACCTAGAGCTGCGGCGCTCTGCTACTTGGCAGGCGGGCGATGAGAGGGACAGTGAGGCTCATGGGTGAATGAACAATGAACAATGGCTAGTGCGGAGGCGGCACTTGTTCGGGTCGGAGCTGCTCACGCAGGTAGCTGCCATGTGGTTAGAGATCAGAGTGATGGAGGCTGTCGGGTGCCATGAATGCTCGGGCGGTTGTCGGTCGTTGGCGTAGTAGCGGAGGCTATGAGGTTGGAGGTGAACGTTGTGTTGGCGGAGCGCCATGTGGAGGTGAGAGCGGGGGAAAATGGGTTGGTTGATGTTGGTGGGAAAAGTGATGGATCTGGGAAGATGAAAGGTGGAGGGGAGGTGGAGCATGATTTGGTGATGGATGGAGCACGGTTGCATGGTGAGGGGAAAGAACAATGCTGTGACGAAAATATTTTGTATGTGTATATTTTTTTTTTGAAGGAGGCGAATGGATGAGTACATGGCAAATTGGCAGGGAATGTGAAGTGAGCGGTTGATGGAGGGTTTGAGTAGGATCTGACATGGAGAAGAAAGCAGGCAAAGTTTTCATTATAAATGAATGCATCAAATTTCATTTATTAAAAAGTGATAGAGCTAAGCAAGGAGAAATGAAACGGACGAAAGGGAAAGAAGGTGAAACCACTTTAGTTAATAAGGTGACTGGCAAAAATAAAAAGTCACGTATTAAAGTCTGGTGATTTCAATGGTCAGTGACTATTAGCTCCTCGCGGTTGACCAGTGAAAGGACACAGAAAGCCCAAAAGGATAAAATTGGATACCGGTACGAAAATCATTTTTTTCAGATTTCGCGGTGTACCAGACCCTAAAATATACAAAAAATTATATTACGAAGATCAGCACAATAAGACGATCAAAACGATATACAGATATCAGTGGTACGATCATCTGATCAAAAATCGATATCGGTACCAAAATCCTGCTATTTTGCCGAAAATAAGATCGACGGAGCAATAGAAGTCCAAATTTGACGAAATGAAAGATGACCTCTCACTCAGAAGATGATTTACAAATTTTCTATGTAAAAAAATTTAGGTTTGGAAAACATTTTATTATCATCAATTTTAACTGATATAAATTGGAATAAAATTATACTAGAAAATAAACTTTCAAATTTTCTAATGAAAATTTACCAGTTGCTATGTTAAAACAGATGCATTTCAAATATCAAATTTTAATTTCAAAATTTTATTGTTTAAAGTTTCACAAAATTTCAATTAAATATATAAATAAACAAATAAAATTATCTAAAATTCACGGGTCTTTACACTCTCCCCCACTCAAAACTTTTCATCCCCAAAAAGGAAGGAGGTAGGAGAATAGAAATAACCAGAAAGAAAAATAGATTTAAAACAAGACAAAACAATTAATTTAAACCATATAGATTTCGAATTAAATTAATTAACAATTTGGTTTAATCCACTTGGTTTCTTCTTAAGTTAAATCAATCTATCTATTTCTAAATTCATTATCTTATTGTCTGGTCATCCTCAATTAACAATTTCTAAATCATCAATTTGTATAATCATTTATTATACTCATATTTTATTCAACAAATTTAATTCTTTTATTTTATTATTAACTTTATTCCACTAAATATGTCCTATCACATATATTTAAACCATATAAATTAATTTAAACCATATAAATTCCAGTTTAAATCAATTTATATTCAATAATTGATTTTAAATTCAAGGTATTTCCATAAGTTAATCAAATTTCAATTTATTAATTCCTTCAAAACAAATTTATTTGTCTCATCTATTATCCAATTAACTTATAATTCTATTTCTCTCTATTAACATCTTTATAATAAAATTTAAGTGTATAACATTTACTATAACACTCAAATCTTTCCCCATAAAGTCATTTTATATTGTATATTATCCAATTACATTTTTAACTTCTGAAAATTTTAGGTAAGTTATGTTGAGATGTAATTGAGTATTATACAAATAAAATTTTCCAAATTAACTATTCCAATTTAAATATTTATTCAAGAATTTAAGATTTAAATTTCCGATTTCAATTAAACCATTTAGATATAAGTATATATACTATATATATCAAATTAAATCTATGATCATATACCAATATATATATATATATATATATATATATATTAAAGTCATACTTCGGAAATTCAAACCAAATTAATTTTCCAAAACAAAAATGTAGCAAAGCTACAGAATGGTCTCTCCACTTCGAAACTTGAAAATGGACGTCGATGATGCGGCTGCCATCACCGAAATTATTTTCCAGCGACAAATGAGGAGAGCACTGATGTCAACATTTTAAAATTCTTTGAAACAATTTCTATATGAAAATACTTTAAATAATATACACTTTAAAAACTTAAAACCAAAGTTTGAAATCATCGGAAATTAAATTCCTAAATTCTCAATTTAAATTCATTTCAATTCCAAATCAATTTATAAACCATGTTTATAAATTCATTTAGAACAATAAACGAAAATCAAATATTATCATTTCATCAACCAATTTAATTAACTATCAAATTTCAGAAATTTTCACTTATATATATAATATAATTATACAAATTTATTTCATTTACCAAATTTGAAAATAATATTGTGTCAGTTTGCTATGTTCAAGTGTTTTGGAAATCCTATCGATAGCGTTGATCAAACGAATCGATCAAAAATCCAAATCATCATCAACACTCAAAAAACACAACATATAAAACATTTTAATATTTATTACAAATACACTCCCTCACTCGATAATTCAAGAATGGATTTCAAAGCAAAGATGGGATTCAAAGTAGAGGAACCCTAATCAAATAGAATTCAACTAAAAGATAGATTCGATAGGGAGATAAGATGATTGAATTTCAAATAGAAAGATGATAAACTTATATAAATCGCGGGTAACCTTGACCGGGTCAACCGTGACTTCAAAAATAAGATTGATGCAGAATTCTGAGGCAAATCGACATTCGATCGCCAGAGATAGAATTCGGGTAAAGCTAGAGATAGCAGCATCGTAAACCGAGGATACAGAAATCTCCGGTGAATCAATGCATGTTGTAAAGGAGCTTCACCCCTTTACAAATCATTCAAAGATTGGCGAGACCGCCGATTTATTATAGAGATTATTCGAAGTGGAGTTATGGGATACTCCAGAATAAAAAAGACACGAATAGGGGAGACACCAATGGACTTTGGAACCGAAGGGGACGTTCCAAAATTCAAAGAAATCAAGTCAAAGAAGAAGGAATTCAAGCTCGAACGAAAGTGATTCTGTAATTGAATTTTACTTTATATGCTGAGTTTTGCCTAAAACCATAGCTCTGATACCACATGTAACGACCCACTTATTTTGGACCATTCAAATCGACAATAAATCCACACATGCCGGACTTGAATAATTCAAAACAATGGATTGTAAATAAAATTTGGCAAAACTCAGCATATACGGTAACTAAAATAATCATAAACACAGAGTAATATAACAATAATGCAGCGGAAACAAAAGAATAGTAGTTCATGAAGCTACTATATAAATATAACAGAGTTAAACAAGATACAACAGAAGTCTCGAATACATAGATGTCTCAAAACAATAGTCAAATACAAGATCTGAATACATCACTGAAATCAACTGAATAACTGGTAGCAGAATCGATAGATAGCTGGATCTCCAAGCGAAGCTCCAACTCCAAAGGTGAGTCTCAAATGCTGTATCACTCAGTCTGACCCGAGCGTAAAGCAAAACACAAAACACTCGAGTCAGGATTAACATTCTTATATCAATAAATCCAACTCAAGTGAAATATCAACTGAAATACAAGTAACTCAAAGGATGTTTGGGATAACCATCCTCTAAGGATCCGTTAAACTATCTACTATGTAGTAATATTCGATATTATAATAATGTCTAATATAAAATAAACATACTTTTTAATAGCATCAAGGGGTTACCCATATAGCTCTTAACACGTAATAGTCCCAGTAGTCTATCCAGTATTAGCATACTCCCAAAATGGGGGCTACCCTCGATACTCCATAGGCTACGGGAGAAATCACAACTCGTAGTAAAGCTCGATATGTTAGGTGACAGGGCACACAAGGCAATGCCAGAGTAGATATACCAATTACGCACATGGACTGATGGAAACGCATAGCAGCCACTACCGCTCCACCTCGAACAACACTCCCAAATTAGGGGGTGCACCCAAAGAATCACAAAGTAATAGAATGGTATCGAAGAAGTGCGTCCGATAAGAGGTGCTACCTCACTGGTCCGAGATCGCTCCTGTTTTAGCCACCTTATGCCAACTCATGGGAGTTGGGTCCACGTATATACCTTAGGATCGTCGCTACCATCCTACTTCATTCTGGAAACTCCACCGCGTACACAGTTGTCAAAGTGGTTTTCGGTATCGACAGAGAGTATGTCCATATCCGATCCCGGTCTCTTTAACAACCAATCGTTATTATAACACCGTGGTAATTTCAAAATAGTTTATACTTCAAAACAAAAATATCATTTTCATTTCAAATATATCCATTTTCATAATCATATCACTTTCCAAAGTTATAACGCTTTCGAAATCATAGTCTTTTAAAAAAATCAAAACACTTTGGAAATCACAGCTTTGAAATCATAGCATTTTGGAAATCATAACACTTTGAAATTATAGCATTTTGGAAATCATAACACTTTGAAATTATCGCATTTTGGAAATCATAACACTTTGAAATTATAGCATTTTGGAAATCATAACACTTTGAAATTATATCATTTTGGAAATCATAACACTTTGAAATTATAGCATTTTGGAAATCATAACACTTTCCTTTTAAACAGTTTAGATATTGAAATTAGTATATATAATAAAATAATTTATATAAATAGTTATAAGTTAAAATAGTTAAAAATAAAATAATTTATATTAAAAATTATTTATATTAAAATAGTTTATATTAAAATAATTTATAAAGAAAAATATCAATAGTTTTAAATATAATTTAAAATTACTTTATAAAATAAAATAGTTTCCTCAAATTTCACAAATCGATTCAAATCAACTCGAATTCCAAAATTTCAATTTAATCAAATCTCAAATCATCAATTTCAACTCGATTCAGCTTCTCAATAAACCATTTCAAATTATCGATATCAAATACACATCTGAACCATAAAATAAGCCATTTCAATTTCAATATATTTCAAAGCTTTAAATATTCAACATTTCAAAACTAAATTCGATAATCTTATATATATATATATCAATTCACTTTACCTTTATTAGTTTTGAAATATTTACTTAATCATTTCAATAATATCTAAATACGGCTTCAATTTACAAATTTAAATAAACAAAATATCCCATTTAAATTTATATAAATTTGAAATATTCATTTAAGTAACTTTTAATCAAATTCAAGTTATAAAATCATAGCTTCAAAATTTCAAATTTAATAAATTTCAAATCAAACTTATTTAAGTATAATTCTTAAATAAATATAATTTCAAATCAATTTCAACTCATTATAAACTCTATATTTGAAAATATAGATATTAAATAAATACTTAAATATATTATTTATCAACTTTATTAAATCAACTTTAATGAATCTTTAAAATCAATATTTATCAAAACCATATATTTCTTTTCAAAACCATATAAATCATTTTTGAAATATTTATATAAAGAACCAACAATGTCTGTATATAATTTTCTATCCTATGGTCAAGTGGTACGGATATTTATCATTTCAATCCGAAATTTAAATATATACGGGTATATATCTTTTCAACCCGCAATCCCAAATTCAATTAATTGAAAATCGCTTGGGTTTATCATTTCAACCCATAACGATTTTCTCCTATTCTACAAGATCGTTCGGGTATGTATCATTTCAACCCATAGTGATTCTATACTAACAGGGAACTTGCAGAGTGATAACATATATGAAAAAATAATCAACAGTAACAGGCATATATCATCAATATAATTAACAGATAATGGTGTCAGATGTCACATGTGAACAGATACAAATAATGGCATATATATAACAATGTAAATAACTAACAGCAGCATATTTCAATTGACGTTTCAATTGAAATCAAATTTAATAGATATAAGAATGTAAATCGTGAGTGATTGCTCACCTTTTGAGGCTAGCGAGAATAGGATATGACACGGATACGCACAGAGGAACGGACACTGAAATTTGAGTTACGAATCCAAGCACGAATTCGATGATCAAAGCTAATAACAGGGATTTATGAAAACAGATCAGATCAACTTAATATAAATGGAAGATATATATACTATATTTAAAACAATACTCATACAACAAATGTATATATATATATATATATATATTTACTTATGGATATAAACAGATGTATAAACACGTATATAACAACAATATATATATCCCAATATTCATTATGAAAATCAATATAACTTAAAATATATAAGAACTCAAAAAATCATATATAAGCTTATAAATATAAAATATATCAAAATCTATATTGGGCTTTTAAATTTAAAATCAACACGTATTGGAAATTATATTGATTCACCGACATATATATTATTATAAATTTCAAATCAATACTAATTTGAACACGTACACAATCAAATATATAGCCTTAAAACAAATTGAATAACTCGTTTAACATATCTATGATCCATATCAAATGGAAAGAAGAAGAAAAAAACGTGAATAGCTAATATAAAATGACAAGTTAACACAGCAGACCAACATCATATCAAAATATATATAATAATAATAGATTGTATCCAAACATGCCTAGCTATATACAGTCCTATAAAACATTTCATATACAGTCGACCTATAGGAACGATCATATTTAAACTTATACTATAAAAATCAATACTTTAATACTTTCAAATAAAACAGCATATTATAACCCATATAATCAACATATAATATGTTTTATATACAAGCTAATAAAATCATTATTATATATATTCATACGAAACAAAAATACTAACATACATTGTAAAGTACAATTATATCTCATAAGTACTAACAAAATCTACATATGACTTTTATAAATTTTATGCATATAACAAACAGGTTGTATACCCTATATAAATATATATACAACAAAATATCATATACAGACTTAACCTTTACGTAGAAACCGATCTATAGTTTACATGAACTATATATAACTTAGAAAAATATATAACAACATATTAAAACTGTAACTTTATATATAGAATTTATAAACTAACATATAATATGTTTGAAATCCATTTGTATAACTTATATTTTATAGAGTTGTAGGTTATAAAACTTGAATATACCAACCGATCAAAAATGTATATAACTAATACATACATAAAAAAACTTTGTAAAAAAAAAGAAATCAATATATATCAAATCGCTTACCTATATACATAATTAGGAGGCTGCTATCAAAAGAAAGAAGGCTGTCGCTGGGCGGTGCTATGCCTGGGAGGAAGAGGCACGGGTAGGAAACATGGCCGCTGGAGAAGGGTGAATCCGAAGGCCTGGAGCTGCGACACTTTGCTACTCGGCAGGCGGGCGATGAGAGGGACAGTGAGGCTCATGGGTGAACGAACGATGAACAATGGCCAGTGTGGAGGCGGCACTTTTTCGGGTCGGAGCTGCTCATGCAGGTAGCTGACATGTGATTAGATATCGGAGTGATGGAGGCTGTCGGGTGCCATGAACGCTCAGGCGGTTGTCGGTCGTTGGCGTAGTAGCGGAGGCTATGAGGTTAGAGGTGAACGCTGTGTTGGCGGAGCGCCATGTGGAGGTGAGAGCGGGGGAAAATGGGTTGGTTGACGTTGGTGGGAAAAGTGATGGATCTGGGAAGATGAAAGGTGGAGGGGAGGTGGAGCATGATTTGGTGATGGATGGAGCACGGTTGCATGGTGAGGGGAAAGAACAATGCTGTGACGAAAATATTTTGTATGTGTATTTTTTTTTGAAGGAGGCGAATGGATGAGTACATGGCAAATTGGCAGGGAAGGTGAAGTGAGCGGTTGATGGAGGGTTTGAGTAGGATCTGACATGGAGAAGCAAGTAGGTAAAGTTTTCAATATAAATGAATGCATCAAATTTCATTTATTAAAAAGTGACAGAGCTAAGCAAGGAGAAATGAAACGGACGAAAGGGAAAGAAGGTGAAACCACTTTAGTTAATAAGGTGACTGGAAAAAATAAAAAGTCACGTATTAAAGTCTGGTGATTTCAATGGTCAGTGACTATTAGCTCCTCGCGGTTGACCAGTGAAAGGACACAGAAAGCCCAAAGGGATAAAATTGGATACTGGTACGAAAATCGTTTTTTACATATTTCGCGGTGTACCAGACCCTAAAATATACAAAAAATTATATTACGAAGATCAGCACAATAAGACGATCAAAACGATATACAGATATCAGTGGTACGATCATCCGATCAAAAGTCGATATCGGTACCAAAATGCTGCTATTTCGCCGAAAATAAGATCGACGGAGCAATAGATGTCCAAATTTGACGAAACGAAAGATGACCTCTCACTCAGAAGATGATTTACAAATTTTCTATGTAAAAATATTTAGGTTTGGAAAACATTTTATTATCATCAATTTTAACTGATATAAATTGGAATAAAATTACACTAGAAAATAAACTTCCAAATTTTCTGATGAAAATTTATCGGTTGCTATGTTAAAACAGACGCATTTCAAATATCAAATTTAAATTTCAAAATTTTATTGTTTAAAGTTTCACAAAATTTCAATTAAATATATAAATAAACAAATAAAATTATCTAAAATTTATGGGTCTTTACACATATAATACTGCTAATGACCTAAAAGTGATGTTGGGAGATTCTCACACCACTACTGTTGCTGAATTATGACTGTGGAGTTAAAGGTTACCTCTAGAAAGAATCTATTGCTGGAAGATGTGATCGATACTCCAGAGATGAGGAAAAATTTAGTATTTGGTTTCTTATTAAATGAAGCTAGTTTTACTCAAACTATTGGATCCGACTTGTACACCATTACTAAAAATGTTGTTTTTGTTAGTAAAGGATATGCTGTAGATGGGATGTTTAAGTTAATTGATGTTAATGGTTTTGTTTATATGCTGTGTAATTTTAATATTTGGCATGCTAAATTTTTTCATGTTAATAAGCGACTAATTCATAACATGAGTAACTTAGGCCTAATCCATAAAGTTTCCATAAATGATTTAGAAAAATGTGAATATTGTAGCTAAGCTAAAATTACTAAGACCCCACATAAATCTATATTCAGAGTCAGAGCATTTAGATTTAATACACTCTAATATATGTGAACTTGATGGTACTCTAACCAGGGATGGAAAATGCTACTCTATTACTTTTATTGATGATTGCTCTGATTTTACTTATGTTTATTTCATGAAGAATAAAAGTGATGCGTTAAATATTTTTAAATTATTTATCACTGAAATTGAAAATCAATCTAATAAGTAAATTAAAAAAATTCGATATGATAGAGGAACAGAGTATGAATCTAACTTATTCATTGAATTTCATAAACATCATGGCATAATTCATGAGAGAACTGCACCATATTCGTCTGAAATAAATGGTAAAGTTGAAAAAAATAGGACTCTTATCGAATTAGTAATAGCTATTTTATTAAATTTTGGGTGCAACATCTTACTAGTAAGGGGAAATTCTATTAACCATTTGTAACGTCTTAAACATAATTCCTAAATCTAATAGCAAAAATTCACCTTTTGAGATTTTAAAAAATCATAAACCCAAGTTGTCTTTAAAACTTGAGGTTGCTTAGCATATGTTCATATTCCTGACCCGAAATGAATTAAATTAGCAAGCCCATCATATGAATGTATTTCATTAGTTACTCCCTTAATAGTAAAAAATATAGATTTATTAATTTGAATGCTCGAGTTATTATTGAGTCAAATGATGCTGATTTCTTTAAAAATAAATTTTCGTTTAAACTTAGGAATAGTAGGAGCATTTCTACCACTAATAATCCAATAATAAGAAATAATGAACATAATACGGAAAGTGAATATGAACTTGGGAGAAGTAAAAGAGATAGGATAGTTAAAGATTTTGGTCCAGAATATTATGTTTATGCACTAGAAGAGGACCTTGCTAATCTAAAAGAAGCTTTTTCTTCTTTGGATTCAAATCTTTGGCAAGAAGCTCTAAATGATGACATGGAATCTCTTGAATCTAATAAAACTTGGTATCTAGTTGATTTACCTCCGGGTTGTAAACCTATGGTTGTAAATGGGAACTTAAAAAGAAGTTGAAACCTGATGGTACAATTGATAAATATAAGGCTCGTCTTGTAGCTAAAAGATTTAAACAAAAGAAAACATTGACTTCTTTGATACTTCTTCATATGTTACAAGAATAACATCAATTCGAGTATTAATTTCTCTTGCTTCACTGTATGATCTACTAATTCACCAAATGGATGTAAAAATTGCTTTTCTGAATGGTGAGTTAGAAGAAGAGATTTATATGGACCAAGCCGAAGGTTTTGTTATACCTAGTCAAGAGCAAAAAGATTGTAAATTAGACAAATCTCTATATGGTCTTAAATAGGCATCGAAACAATGGCATGGAAAATTTGACAATCTAATTATTTCATATGGTTTTAAAGTAAATGAAAGTGATAAGTGCATTTATTATAAATCCAAGAATAACATTTGCACTATCATACGCTTATATGTCGATGATTTTCTTATATTTGGTTCAAATATTCATGTTGTAAATTATGTTAAGTCCATAATCTGTGCCAATTTTAATATGAAAGATCTTGGAGAAGCAAGTGTGATCCTTGGTATTAAGATGACTAAGTTTGAAAAAGGAATTTCTTTGGATCAATCTCATTATATTGAGAAGATGTTAAAGAAATATAATTACTTTGAATGCAAACCTGCTAGTACACCATATAATCCAAGTGTAAAACTATTTAAGAACACTGGTGAATGTGTAAGACGGTCAGAATATGCGAGCATCATTGGCAGTCTTCGGTATGTCACTGATTGTACTAGACCCGACATTGCATATGTCGTGGGCTTATTGTGCAGGTTTACTAGCAGACCTAGTATAGAGCATTGGCATGCTATTGAAAGGTTCATGAGATACCTTAAAAGAACTATGTACCTTGGATTACACTATCAGAAGTTTTCCACTGTCCTTGAATGATACAGTGATGCAGATTGGAATACTTTATCAAATGATTCCAAAGCTACTAGTGGATATATTTTCACCATTGCAAGAGGAGCTATTTCTTGGAAATCTAAGAAACAGACTATCTTAGCTCAATCCACTATTGAGTAAAAAATGATAGTTCTAGCTAATGGTATAGAAGAAGCAGATTACTTAAGAAATCTACTAGCTAAGATCCATTGCGATAGTACCGCGACTGTTGCAAAAGTTGAGAACCGTTTTATTACAACGGTAGGGGGATGACAAATTTGTCGTAAGCACAATATTGTAAGAGTGTATATCTCTTCAGGATCTATAATAATGGATTATGTACGCACTGATGAGAATTTGGCGGATTCTTTGACGAAAGGAGTGGATAGAGAGAAAGTCCTTTCGACATCTAAAAGAATGGTACTATTGCCCTTAGATTATTGAGTCACGCACAATGGTAACCCGACCTAATGACTGGAGATCCCAAGAACTAGGTCCAATGGGTAATAACATGTTGCAAAGTGATATGAGTTGAACATGCTATTTTTAATATTCTTAGAAGCATGTATTCTTGAAGTGATTAGAGGATGAGTTTATAGAAACTCTTAATGAAATCTATACTCTAAATGGAGAGGAGTACCTACCTTCAAGAGCACCCTTGATAGATTCACCTATGTGAATGTGGAAATGTGGCTATTTCCTATAAAATTTTGGGCAAGATTCCTACAGCATTCACTAAACTGGGATAGACGTGCATGGTCATAAATGCAAGGGCTTAGTTGATAGCACTTTAGAAAGGTTTTGTGTAGTTTGATGTTAGGAATAGAGTTCAAGACTACGAGCCACTCTAGTATACATAATCTTACTCATTATTCAAAGTTTCAAATTGAAAGATACCTTTTGTTTATGCACAATCCAATATTTTCAGAAATTGCTCGGAATTTTTTTAATAATTTAAGTGGGGGATTGTTGGAACTTTAAGTTAATTAATTAAAAAATAAATAAAAATAGGTTAATGGTTATATATTTATGAGCCTTTATAATAAATAAGCCATTGCAAATGTATACCGGTAATATATATTTATGAACCATTATTATAATTAAGCTATCGCAAATGTATAACGGTCATATATTTATGAGTCATTATTATAATTGAGTCGTTGCAAAAGTTAATGTTATTAAAATTTTGTTTTAAATGATAATAAATTTAAATCCATTAACATTCCCTTACTTCAATAACGCATACAATTTTCATTCTACCTATTTAAAGATGGATAGACAGAAGAGAAATGTGAATAATAGACAATTTTTCTTTCTTCTTCTTTGTCCTTTACATATTTCTCTCTTTAAGAAATGTGAATAATAGACAATTAGAAAGTGCTATATTCAGACCAATTTGCTAAAATGCAAACAACAAATTGACCATATTTCAGAAGTTGTTTTATCCGGGGGACGGAGCGGTTGATAGATAGCTTTGCACCTTGACGCTAAACCGTAGATCGTCTTAAAGAGAGCAACCTATTCCGCAACTTAACAAAAAAAAGACGTTATAGATTTAGATTGAGGTACAACAAGGAAAAAATGAGAGGAGGGAAAAAGAACTGAAACTGGGTTAATTTAATGAATAGTGCTGTCTAAGGAAAACTGAACTAAGAGATATCTAAGAGAATAAAGCAAGAAGGTTAATTTTTAAGAGTCTTCATAAACATAGTCCGTAAAAACATACTTCCTAATTAATGATAGCATATGAGCACAAGTGAAATTTAAACCAGATTTACCCAGTTTTTACCACAGTTGAAAATTATCAAATAATTTCAAAATCGCACATAAAACTAACACAGAGCACAGGACAATATTAATTTTAATGTTTTAAATCAAACATCAAAAGATGCAAGTTTAAGCCAAAGCTCAACAACAATCAGAAATATATAGCTGAAAATACCTCATTTCACTTGGCTGTCAATTTCCAAATCAACGGTATGAATTGAAACATCCTTAGTTGATCTCAGATAAAGTAAGATAGTTATTGAAAACTAAAAATGTTCGTTGAAAAACAAATGTGTAAAACCGAACATATTTGTTGAATAATGGATGTTTAAGAAGGGTTGCTTAATATTTTTTTCGAAAATATATAGTAGTCAACAATCTTGTACTGTCCGAAATTAATTTCCATTGGATATGGTAAAATTAAGTATAGAAAAAAGAAAGAAAATTTGCATGGTAAAAACTAGTACAAGACATGGAGTAGTTAGTTGCACTCCAAAATTTGATGCAACCTAGTCAATGTCAACTTCGATACAACCATGAAGGTAACAAAATTTGATACAGAAATCTTTGGCAATTAACATATTTACTAAAAGTTAAAATTTGATGCAAATGATAAATAATTTAGTGAATCTACTTTTGTCACAATGTGCATATGACAAAGTTTAAACATTCTGCATCAAAATTTTATATGCTCTTGTTGTACCATAATTTCTCTAACAACACAGTTGGTGGATTCACCAAAGGTTTATCAAGAAATATTAGTATTTTGAATTTATTTGAAATCTTCATTAATAACTTTTTGTCAATAATCCATTGCAAAATAGCAAGGGACTAGCGATTGTTTATTTTATTTCCATTGCTAAAATTAAAGTTTGTGCATCCTATTTTGAAATCATCTATCGCTAATCCCTCGGTATTTTCCTCGAAACTTTGATAAATCATTCAGATCGTCAATCCTCATTGTAAAATATCCCCAAGGGGACCAATCCCTCATTATTTTTGGGAAAGAAGAAGTGATTATTTTTCTTATTAATATATTTTGGAGCTAATCCGTCGTTATTTCTTTTTTATGATTGTCATTTGTATTTAAATTTAATTAGCTATAGTCATCGAAAACTATAGTATTGCGCAAATTATATTTGTCAATGTAATAGCTAGTAATAGAATGCAATCATTATAAGCCAGCATAATCAAATTGATGTTCCATTCTAATAAAAGTCAAATTACAAAATACAAAACAAATCAACGATAAATATTTCATTCCATATTACAAAACGTGCTAGCCATGAGTTTTCTAATCTCAAACCAAAAAATAAGTTTACATATTAAGTCTCATATATAAACAAAATGTGCTAATCATATACAAAACACTTACATATAGGACAATGATGAAGTATTTTCATGTCTAGATTCTACCCCACAAAAGATAGCCATCAACTTTGTTAAACGTGCTTAAAAATCCTTCCTATCAGCCTCTTGTTATAGTGAAGATGCTTTGTCTTTCAAGCCACTTGTAATTAATGCACAAATGCACTTAGATTTCACAAGTATCGTAGATGATGGTTCGTAAAGTATCTTTTAAAACAAACAAAGCATATCTATCACTATATACATATACATACATATATATATACATATATATATATATATAGTCTAATCCACATCGAAAGAAATAAATATTACATCATAATAAACTTTTAATAGACTAAATGCATATCCTGTAAATGAGACATAAAATTCAACAACATTATACACCACACTCTAAATGCAAATAGAGTCTAAATAGTACATCAAATCCTTATATATCTTGTCTCATGATACATAATAGTCTAACATGTCAATAACCCCCAATACTAGATAGATATGATAATAGCGATAATGATTATAATCTAAAATCACCTCTAGCTGGCAGAATTCCTTCTCTAACTCAATTCAAGGAATAGATAACAAAAGAGACAACATAGAGAGGACTGGACCTAGTGTTCAGTCAAAAAGAATTATCTTTGCATGACTACCAATATGTTAATATATCATGTATACGAGGTAACAAAACCATACTTCAATATGCATCTTCACCTTCATCCCATAAGTTAACACATTTATACTATAGTGCTATGTCTGTGACACCCCTAATTTGAGCTTAACATTATTCAGGAAATTTAATTGGATAGATGTAATGAATAATGTAGTGGGACATGAGGATGAGATTTAATAATTAAAAAGGTCAGGTCTTGACTAATTCAGTAATAATATTGCTTTAGATTTAACATAAGAAAGAATAAACGAGAATGGAAATATAGGAATAGATCTCCCTTTTATCCCTTCAACTCGCACCCACTCATTCATTCTCATTTTACAATCATAAACAATCATAAATAAATATAGGGTCGGCTATTAATTAAGGTAAAAGGAAGAAGAAATCAAAGGGGATTCAAAAGATAAAGCTTAGGGGAACTAAACTCCATGAAATCTCAACTCCAACATCTAATTTAAGGTGAATAATAATAAATCATCTCTATTATTTTGTGTTTAAATTTGGTTATGGGTAATTTTCAAATTTTTTTTATTGTTTTTGCCATGTTATGGATGTATGATCATTGTTTCGATAGAATAATGATTTATGGAATTTTTGTGGAATTATTTAGATGGGTTTTATGGATAAAACCTAAGTTTTTGATCTCCAATTTATATTATTTTCTAGTATGTTGTGTAAAATATTATTTTGGAGATAGGTTTTTAATTTCATAATTTTTAAGGTAAAACGAATATTTTATGAATTTCCAAAGGAGGAAACAGCATTTATTTTGGGCTTTAATTATTAAAAATAATTAAGTAACTATTTTGGCCCTGAAATTTTTATAGATGAAAGAATATATTAATTCTGATTTTTTGTGAATTTTGGAGAATTTTCCCAAGTGATTATGAATTTATTATGCTAGAAAAGCATATAAATTAATATTAATTAATGGTAATTATTAATTGAATTGATTAATGTTTTTGGAAGTGTAAAACTGATTTGCAGCAGCTTTCTGAGAAGAAATTGGTAAAGTTTGTTTTCAACCAATAGAAATTTGACCAGGAATGAAAATTGGTATAAAAAAATGTTTTTAATAAAAGTAAAATAGTTTTTATGATAATTACGATGATGCCACCATATGCGGCATTGCCATAGCGTTTGGCACTGACAATTGGTGGTATTACTTCACAGTTGTAAGTGATATCGAGAATAGGCGATAATGACATGAAGCAATGCATATGATACTTATGCCATATGTATGCGATGCATTGAGTCATGCATCAGCCATTGATGTTATAGGAATACCACATCTCATGAGTATATGATATTGATGTCGTGAGTTATCAATGTCGACATTTTTAGCATTCTTAAATTTATGCCACAACTCTTCACTATGGTTTTAAATGATGTCGCGTGTCTTCAATGTCGCACACCATTATTTTAAGTATTAACAGTCATTAATGTTAACTATATTTAGGCAGTAATGTCGAATGCGGACGGCCCTTAAGTTGCGGCATTGTTTTACAAAGCCAATATTAAAGTGTTAAAGGTTTTAATGTCGCATGTCATCAGTTTCGGTATAAAGTGTTTTATGATGATGATGCCGCTAATTTTCCTATGCATATGGCATAATAGCCAAAGTACTATGTTTTCATCATTATAGTGTTAATGCCGTAAGTAATCTATACCGAGCGGTATTGATGCTCCATCTCTTTATTTTAATGTCAGAGAAGCCTTATTTTATGTAAACTAAAGGGAAGTTTTAAATGGTTTTGATAACCTATGTCTTAACAACGTCGATAACCTTATGATTTCGACAGTTAGCCTTATGATACAAATTTAAATTTTTGTTTTCTAACCTTGGATAGAGGTTCAATATTGGTATTGTGACATGAATGTTGTAAATCCTTTATATTGCTATATTAATGGTGGGGAACCATAGGCTTAAGAATTTGATATTATTCATTGGGGACACCAACGTGTATTATTTTATTATTTCGACATTAATCTTTGGGGATACTAATGCATATCGCTTTGAGATGTTGTAAGTTTAAGGTTAAACAACTTAATTGGGGATACCAATAGACATAGATTGAGCACTTTGGAGAATAAAGTTATAACCTAATTATAAATTGATATTTTATGGGTTCATGGTCATCCTAGAAAAATTATGGAATATGTGATTGATAGTCCACATGATACCAGAGATGGATAGTCTCTATATGGTTCATAGTCATCTTAGAAAAACTATGAGATGTGTGATGGATAGTCCATATTACTTTAGATAAATGAAACATGTGTGATGGATACTCCCATAATTTAAATAGTAAAACTATGTGTAATGGTTAGTCCATATGGTAGGGGATAGATAATCCATATAATGTTTGCATGTGAGATGGGTAGTCCACATAAATATAAGACAAACAATCATTTGAATTTATGATAAATGGTCGGATGGAGTTAAGATGGATAGTCAAATAAATTAGGATGGGTAGTAAACTGTATGTTGCATGGTTGCAAATGTTTATTTATTAAGTTCTAACTATTGTGGATGAAGAAGCATAGTATATGGTTGGTTTGTTTTGGTTAAGGTACTAGTGAGGGGAGAACCCATTCCGCTTAGCGGCATGGTCTCACTAGATATTTATCTTGATTAGAGATAGTACAATATTATTAACACTAGACTTTTTGTCTGACCTAAAGTTTTTGTTTTTCCCCTTAAACTCTCAGGTACTCATTTGAGTTGGTCGAGAGTAAGAGATTTTAGGTTTTTAGATTATACAAATAAGCTTACGGGGACGTGAAAGAGGCAGACTAGCTATATTAGGAGTTTTATTTAATCCGCTCTGTAGTTTATTTTGTTTGAATGGATGTAATGACAGAAATTATAACTGTCAAGTAGTAGTTGACTCTGACCAACCAAGGGTTCATTTTCATATGTCGCTCTTAGAGTATTTTATAATATTTATATTTTCTCTAAACGTGGGATCGAATGTGTTATATAATGAAAATGAAATCTTGAATGTGAAAACTTGTTGTTAAAGTGTGTTTGAAAATTTTCATATTCATATGCTATGATTATTGATATGATTAACATAGCCACATTTTATCACTGGAAATTAATACTATGGATGACTGCAGCATCCATAGCACTTAGTTTCGAGCCTCAAAGTGGGGGATGTTACAAGTTCGTATCAGAGCATAGATTTATGTAAACCTTAAAATATTAAAGGAGTTCTGAAAACATAATTCAATGAATCAGAGAATAAGATTGGGGCATGGGATAACGCTAAAGTAACATACTTGTATTGGCTATATAAGTATGTATTCTCCCCTCTCTCTTAGATCATTCTTCTGTATCTTATTAAGGCTCGTAAGCAGATTATGAGAAAACAAGGTTTGTAAGCAGGAAATGGAAGAGTGAATCTAGGTGGAGCAAGCACTAGAACCAATTGAAATGTTCGACCTAATACCAGAAGGAACAATGGTCGGTAGGCAAAAGCTATTCAAAATGAAAATGCTAATGTAAGTGATGGAAACCCACCAGTGGATGTGGGGACTATGCATCAATTCTTTGTTACCATGATGCAAGCTAGAGCTGCTGCTGGTTTGACTGGAGGGAATGTTGCTAATGCCAAAGGAGCTTATCCCATGGTGCTAGTTGGCAATAACTATGCCAAGTTGAACCATGATTATACCAGTCTTGGAGGAAAGCCTTTTTTGGGAACTGAGGATGCTATTTAAGTGGAAAATTGGTTATTGCATTGTAAGTGGTTTTTTGCTAATTTGGGGTTGAATGATGAGAAGAAAAGGTGATTGGCTTCTAGGGAGTTGCAAAGAGCAGCATTGTACTGATGGAATGGGGTGGCTGTTGGTGTGCCTGAAGAGGAATTGACTTAGGTTGGGTTTAGGAGAAGGTTTTATCGATAAAGGACCAACGAATCTCAGCACCTACTTCCTCTTAATACGGAATCAAACAACATTCTTTAGCAGAGAGATCTCGACAAACACCATATCGTCGATGGAGAACTCCAAGTCACGTCTTCTGCTTTCAGCGTTACTCTTCTGTCTATCCTGAGCAGCTTTCATTCATAGCCGAATAATCTCGATCTTCTCCGAAGTCTCTCTAATCATATCTGGACAAGTATAAGTTTCTCGCATGCTTCCCACTAATATGAAGAAACATTGCATGGTCGGCCATATAAACGCCTCAAATGGTGTTATAATAATGTTGGACTGATAACTATTGTTGTATGCAAACTCTACTGAGTGTAAATAATCATCCCATGAGCCACCAAAATCTAGAATGCAAGCTTGGAAGAGTTCCTCCAAGATATGCCCTTTCGGTCTTCCCATCTGTTTGTGGCTGATAAACTGTACTGAGATGCAGCTCCATCCCCAACGCCTCTTGTAGGATCTTCCAAAAGCCGCTTGTGAATAAAGGATCTCAGTTGCTCATAATGCTCTTCGACATGCCATGGAAATGCACAACCCACTTTACATACAACTCAGCGAATTTGGATGTCGTTCTATTAAACTTGAAGGGTATAAATCGAGCACTCTTCATCAATCTATCGACTATGACCCAAATGCTATCGTACCTTCCTTTGGTACTTGGTAATCCATCGATGAAGTCCATACAAACTTGCATTCATTTCCACTCGGGAATCTCGAGCGGTTGTAGCTAACCACTCGGCTTCTTCTGCTTTTCCTTTACCAGCTGGCAGTTTATGAACTTCGATATGAATGCCTAATGTTCATCTTCATACTTTCCCAATAAAATGTCTGCATCATATCATGGTATATTTTATTGCCACCAGGATGCATAGTCAATCTCGAATGAAAGCACTAGCGTAGCACCTCATCCCTCAACCCATTGACATCAGATACAAACAATATCCCATCCTTATAGAGCCAACCATCAGAGTCAAGCCCATACTGCTTCATCTCTTCAGACTCTACTCCTTACTCTTTCTTCAACATTTTCTCGGATATTCTAGAATCTCACCTCTAACTAGTACTGATCCGCTCAATTAGGGTAGGTATAATCGTCAGGCTTCACATCAAGGTCTAAATTCATATCCAAAGATAAACTCCAGCTGCTTCCACTCTAGCAACATCGCTCCCAAGCTGGCATGTCTCCTACTCAATGCATTGGTGACTGCATTTCCCTTATCAGGGGTATAAACATGTCATAGTCATAGGATGCTAGGAACTCTAACCATCACTGATGACGAAGGTTAAGGTCCTTCTAAGAGAATAGATACTTCCATGACATGTGGTCCGTATACAACTCGAACCTCTACCCAAACAAATAATGCCTCCATACCTTTAAAACGAATACTATTGCCGCTAGTTCCAAATCATGAGTTGTATACTTCTTCTCGTGTGGTTTCAGCTATCGACTAACGTAGGTGACAACCTTTCACCTCTGCATCAATACTGCACCTAATTCAGTACCATTGGCATTTGTATAGACGGTCAGCTCCTTATTCCCTCTCGGAATGACTAGCACTGATGCGCTCTTCAACTACCCCTTCGGCCTCATGAACGCATTATTGCACCTCGCGTCCCAAATAAAAATTTGATTCTTCTTCGTCAAGTTGGTTAACGGCACTACTACCTTAGAGAAGTCCTTAATAAAACGTTTATAGTATCCCACCAATATAAAGAAACCTCTTATGTCTGTAATGGTCTTGAGATGATCCCAGTTCTATACTACTGCCACATTTGCAAGATCTATAGCAATACCCTACTTAGAAACAATGTGACCCAAAAATCGCACTTCGCTCCTCCAGAAGTGACACTTTGAAAACTTTGCCTTCAATCGGTGCTTCCTCAATACCTCAAGCACAATCCTGAAATGCTCCTTCTATTCTTCCTTTATCCTCGAATAAATAAGGATATCGTCCATGAACACAAGTGCAAACTTATTTGTTTGATCCTTAAAAACACAGTTCATAAGATCAACAAAATATGTTGATACTTTGGTTAGCCCGAACAGCATAACCAACTACTCGTAGAACCTAGAAGGCGTACAAAATTCTATAATCAGCAAACTCTCCTTCGTCACTCTCAGTTAATGAAACCTCATTGCAATGTCCAACTGAGAGAACACCCTAGCACCATAGAGCTAATCAAATAAGTTATCAATATGCTGAAGTGGATACTTGTTCTTCTTCGTTACCTTATTTAGCTCATGGTAATCTACACACAACCTCAAAGAGCCATCTGCCTTGGTGGCGAACACTACTAGTGCAGCCCACTCAAATATGCTTCTACGAATGAACGCTCACCTAAATAGGTCATTCACTTGCACTTCCAACTCTTTCGGCTCTTTGGGTGTCATACGCCTCAAAGGCATAACTATCGGCCTTGCATTCTTCCCTAAGTTTATGCGGAACTCAATCTTTCGGTATGGCGATAATCCGGTCAACTCTTCGAACACATCGGATACTCTCTTACTATAGGGACGGATGACAACCCATCCTCTGGAACATCGAGTGAATATATAAAGCTAACCATAACTCCATCCTTTTGCAGGTAGCCAATCTCTACCATCTGCACCTCCACAGTCCAAATCATCACCAACAGCCTCTCGCTATCCACCACTGTGACATACTTCCTCAGCCAATCTATTCTGAAGATAGTACCAAACCCCATGAAACCCAAAAAGGCAATCGAGAACAAGCAAACATCCATGACTCAGCAAGGATAAGTCTCAACAAACCATGCAAAGGCTAGTCGATCGTCTAATAGGATTTGTAACAATCAAAGGTTGTTAACTATCTCAGGTTTCAATCCTAATATATCTAACAAATCACTAGACATGAAGGAATATGAAGCCCTGGTATCAAATAAAACACATGCAGGTGTATCAAAAATAAAAAGCATGCCCTGTATGACGATGCTTTTTCCCTTCTTTTTCACTGATGGAGCACTCGACGAAGTTGGGACAACATTCAAAGCATAAACAGACACAACCTGTTGATTCCTCAACGGCTCTAGGTAATCCTTCTTCATATGCCCTGGCTTGTTGCAATTAAAACATCCTTTCTTCTCGTTTCTGCAACATTTTCTAAGATGACCCTTCTGTCCAAAACTATAGCATTAATGGCCACCCTTCTAAAGTTGCTTCTTCTTATTGTTGTTCCACTTTTTCTTGCCACCCTCGCCAACTTGTAGCTTTGGCTCATCCTTGGGAGCAACAATCAACTTAGGATATGACACAAAATCTCATGTCGAAGAGCCTTTAGACTAGCCTCTCAAAGGCCTTGTAACGACCCGCTATTTTGGACCATTCAAATCGACAATAATCCACACATGTCTGACTTGAATAATTCAAAATATCAGATTGTTAATTTAAATTTGGCAAAACTCAGCATATGCAGTAAATAAATCAATCACAGAATCACAGACACAGAGTAATACAATAATACGCAGCGGAATAGATAAAATAGTAGTTCATGAAGCTACTATATAAACATCAGAGTTAAAATAAAATACAACAGAATATCTCAAATACAGTGAAGTCTTCAGTACAAATAGATAGACTCTCTGATCAAAATCAACTAGAAGAGTTGGAAGTTGAGGCGATAGTTGGATCTCCAAAGGAAGCTCCAAACTCCAAGGGTGAGTCTCAAATGCTGTATCACTCGGTCTGACCCGAGCGTAAAGCAAAACATAAAACACTCGAGTCAGGATTAACATTCTTATATAAATAAATCCAACTCAAGTGAAATATCAACTGAAATACAAGTAACTTAAAGGATGTTTGGGATAACCATCCTCTAAGGATCTTCAGAACTATCTACAAGGTGGAGATATCCATTATAACACCGTGGTCATTTCAATTTAATTTATACTTCAAAACCAAAATATCATTTCATTTCAAATATAACTATTTTCCAAGATAGTATATATATTAATTAATTTAATAAGTAAAGTATTTATAATTTCCTCAAGTCTCACAAGTCGATTCAATTTAGCTCAAATTCCAAATTCAAATTTATTCAAAGCTCAATTCATCAATTCAATTCAGTTCTAAAGATACCATTTAAATTTTCTATATATTTCAAAGCTTTAATATTCAACATTTCAAAGTTCAATCTAACAGTTTCATATAGATCTTGATTTAACTTTATTATTATTTAATCAGGGAATATCCACTTAATAAATTCAATATCATTTGACTAGCCTTAAATTTCATTTCTACTAAATATTTCCTTAAATTGATTTAAACAAGAAATATTCATTAAATTATTTAAATCAAACTCAAGTTATAAATCATATCTTAAATTCCAATTTCAATAAGCGTTATATTGGTTTAATTAAATAAAATTCTTTACTAATATTCAAATTATCTTCCCAACCTTAACTTATTCAAAAATTTTACCAAATCTATTTTGGAAATATAAATTTTATAATTAACATATTTTATGTATTAAATCCATCTTAATTTAATATCATTATTAAATCTATATATCATTACCATTTATATAAAATTTAAGAATCAACATTTGTTAAAATCATATATTTCTTTCCAAAACCATAGAATTCATTTTTAAAAAAATATATATATATATGGACCAACGATGTCTGTATATATATTTATCATATGGTTGAGTGATACGGATATTTATCATTTCAATCCGAAATTTAAATATATACGGGTAGATATCATTTCGACCCGTAATCCCAATTTCAATTCAAATGAAAATCGCTTGGGTTTATCATTTCAACCCATAACGAAATTCTCCTATTCTAAAGTCCGTTCGGGTATGTATCATTTCAACCCATAGTGAATTCTATACTAACAGGGAACTTGCAGAGTGATAACAGATACTAAAAAAAAATATAACAACAGGCATATATCATCAGTATAAATAACAGATACGGGTGTCAGATGTCACAGGTGAACAGATACAAATAATAGTAATAACAGGCATATAATACTAGATACTGGTGTCAGATGTCACAGGTGAACAGTTATAGATAATAGCATATATAACAATGTAAATAACTACAGCAGCATATTTCAATTGCTATTTCAATTGAAATCAAATTTAAATAATAAAAGAACGTTAATCGTGAGTGATTGCTCACCTTTCGAGGCTAGATAGATTTGACAAAGAATTGAGCTACGGATTGGGTCACGATCTAGACAATCGAACAAATCCAAACAACAATCTCAAAGCGAAGTAAGACAAAAGCGGATTTGACGGACAAAGCTGAAAGATAGAGATTGATGGAAACGAATCAGAATCGTCCTGATATAATCAAAACAAAATATATGTTATAATTTATTTTAAAACAAATTTCTTTTAAAACATATATTTAAATAAGAGGTGTGTACATATATGTTATACTTATTTTCAAATCAAAATAAATTTAAACACAAATTAAATTAATATATATATATATATATATCAATAAAACATGAAAACTGTCATTATGTAACTGGAAACTCTTACCTTTAAAACTATACACACACACACAGCCTACTTACAATCAACATGCAGACTCAATGAATGACAAATAGGTATTAAATATATATACCCACCTTCAAACAACCTTTGCAGACACCTATACATATTTTATATTTTAACCTCTTTATATTTTTTTTTTTGAAATCAAATGTTCATCTATATAATATTTTAAAATACATATGTATGCAACATCTAATGGTATTAGTAATATATATATAAGCTTACAACATTATATCCTTTCCTACTATATATAAAAGAATAGAGCCAATTTTAATATACGGCTGTAAACAGACAAACTAATAAAATTTTATACCCATAGCACATATATAAATAACGGAACTAATACATAGATTAAAATATATACACATCATATATATAACTAATACTTATATATACATACGTTCAAGACATACTATATAAGAAAATATATATACATAAAATCTAGTACAGTTAGAAAAATATACTTAGAAGCCACAAAATATATACTGTTATGATTTATACAAAAAGACTATCACAAAATATATAGTCACGCATGTAATAAAACAAAAATATACTAGTTGTATTTTCTAACTGAATATACTAAAGTATAAAACGAAACTACTATATATATATAGTATTTAAAATCATCATAAAATCTTTATAAAAACCTAGAAAACTTTAACATCCATATATATTACCGCCAGACACATAAATAATACACCTAAATCTATACATAGGTTAATATGCAAACCCACTTACGTAATAGTTCGGCCGGATGAGGAAGGCGACATCACGAGTTCAGCTGTAGCAAGGTGAGGAGGCGGAGGGGAGAACGGGTTGGAGTTTGGACTGAGGCGTGAGGCCTGGGTGGTGGGGAGCTCGGAGGGGCACGGTACTACTTGCGTGCTTTGGCGTTGAAGAAGAGGGGAGGCGAACGGAAAGGCGAAAGAATAGGTGAGGGTCAGTACGTTGATTAAAGGAAAAGGAGAAGAGGCGGGTTTGATTTGTAGGGAAAAGTTTTGGGAAGAACGATGGGAAGAGGCTTGGATCTGAGTAGAAAAAGAATATGTAAATTTTGAAAGAGAAGGAAAAAATCAACAGAGTAAGCTTATAATTAGGGATTAAAATAAATAACGTAACTAATATCAAAAGTCACGCGAATGACAGAAGGGAATGGAAAGAAAAAGTCACGCGTGATTCCAGGAATTGCTAAAAGCAAGTGGCCTTTTGATCCAACGATACAAGGAGACCAAAGGTTAAAAACGTGTACCGGTACGGATAACGGTTCCACTGATTTCATCACGTACCGGATTTCCAAAATGCACAAATGAATACAACGTTGAGATCAGCACGACGAGACGATCAAAGTGGTATATAGATATTGGTGGTACGATCATCCGATCAAAAGTCGATAATCGGTACCGGAAATGCTGCTATTTTGCCAGAAATAAGATAAACGGAGCAGTAGAAGTCCAAATTTGGGAAAACGAATTTCGAAGTCTGATTCAGAATGATCTGAATAAATTTTCTCCTGTTGACATATTTTGGTTTCGGAAAACTTTTAAATTCACTGTTATTAACCGGTTTGATTTGAAATGAAATTTCACAGGAAAATAAACTTCAATATTATCAGATGAAAATTTACCAGTTGCTATATTAAAATAGACGTATTCCAAATAATAAATTTTTATTTTCAAATTTTATTGTTTAAAAATTTCACAAATTTCCAGTTAAATATACTTTTAAAACCATTAAATTTTGCGGGTCGTTACACTCTCCCCCACTCAAAACTTTTCGTCCCCGAAAAGGAAGGAGGTAGGAGAATAGAACAACCAGAAATAAAAGTAGATTGAAAAGTCAAGATTAAACAATTAATTTGAACTATATGGATTTTACTTAAATTTGAAAACTTCATTTGCAATTCAATTGTCTTATATACTTTAAAACTTTTTCAAGACCCATTTGCAAAATTTCTTGCTTCCTTACAATTACCATTTATATGCTTAAATAACAACTTTATAAATATATGAAAACTATTTGAAAACAATTATTTACATTATTACTTATATTTACAAAGAAGCTATTTGAAAACATTAAATCGATAATTCATAATTTATTAAATTTGTTCTTTTTTTTTCTCAAGATACTTTTCAAATATTATTAATAATCAATAATCATTTACTTTAAATATGTTTTATCTAATTAATAACCTCAACATATTTATAACACTAAAATTTCTATTAAACCATGTAGTCTATAATTAAACAATACTTAAAAGAATAAAGTCAACAAGGAAAAAGAAGGAGGATTTTGAAAAAAAACAGAATATAGGTGAATAAATAAAGCTGAGCAGATAAGGTAGATTCAAAAGAATAGTATCAGGCATGAATAATTAATTCAAACCATAAGAATTTCAATTCCGAATATTAATACAGAATTTCTTTGTTGGAAATACTTTTATAAGAAACACCTTTATAACGAAACAAATTTTCTTTCGAAAATACTTTTATAACTCGATGTTTCAACAAGTTTATCCTTGTTCCTGTAGACTCTGGTAGTGCGTTGATCAGGCGCAAAACTAGAATTCTCCAGGTACTTAGTAGACCTGTTTCAACACCCAGTGAAAATACTGGAAAAACTTTTAAAAACAGATATGGAAAGTACAATCCAATCAAAACGAACAAAACCTTTGTCTAACCATGGTTCGCAGATACACAATGGTTACGCCTGGTTCCCCCAGGAAACAATCCATATCCGTAGGCTTTCTCAGCCCTGCGAGTTACGCCATGATGACTAGTAGAATGCAGGATACACAATGGTTACGCCTGGATCCCCCAGGAAACAATCCGTACCCCCAGGCAAGACTCAGCCAAGCATTTGCGCTACTATTTGCGACCTACAAAGATTGCAGGATACACAATGGTTACGCCTGGATCCCCCAGGAAACAATCCGTACCCCTAGGCAAGACTCAGCCAGGCAGTTGCGCTGTGCAGTCATGAGAGAACAATAAGACCATGGGTAACGCCATGGAATTCGAAGGACACTCGAGTATCATATCCGGAAAACCAAAATCAGAGAGAATACTATCGATAGAATGAATCCAAGATGTGGCCACAAATCGGATATCAAGCAGAAGGCACTTTCCATATCTTTACTTCGAAAATATGTATCATATAGTACCTTTTCAAATCACTTTCAAATATCGTACTTATATAAAATCCATTATATATAAGATTTAATTCTCAAATCAAATACTTTCCAAAATCAATAGTATATTAAATCATACTTATATAGACTTCAATTATATAAGTTTTCACTTCCAAATTGTGTACCTTTTCAAATCTATAGTTTTCAAATCAATTTCATTCTCATACAAATCAATTTTATATAAGTTCGACAACTCCCAAATCAAGTGTTTAGTAACATAAGGTTCTCAAATTTCAATTTGTTTCAATATCAGTTCAATTTCAAAATCATATACAATTTCCCCAAATTATTTCTTCTCAAATTAATTATCTTTAGTTTCAAAGTTTCCAAAATAATAGACTTAGAGAATAAATCTAAATTTCCAAATCAAAAATTTAAGTCAACCAATTCATTTCCAAAATCAAATGTTTTCAAAATCATCTTATTCTTACGTAAGGTCTATCTTCTATAAGGATCAAATTTTCAAAATAATTTCGCTGTTTGAAGAGCCATATGGAATTGAATATCTTTGCTTTTATGGGTTATATCTTTGTAATTTAAATTGGAAATTTTCTTTTAGTAAGCAGAGATATTCTAACCCAACAGCTTTAAATTTCAGCGTCAAAATGTATCAATGTTATTCGAATATAAGATGTACATGCGTCGTCATTTCGCAGAATCACATTTGATTGCTCGTTCGATCACACAAGTTCGCTTTCGAACTAGTATTGTCCATTCGACTTTCGTAATGCGGATTTCGATATGGTTTCTTGACTAGAAGCTATCAGTCTCCTTGCATAGCCATATACTACGATAGAGAATTCTAGAATCACGCCCAAAATCCATATCAAATATTCGCCATCAAGAATCGAATGAAAAATCCTAACACGAAATGGTGTAATCCACCTCGAACTTGTGTACTCAAACTTGGATCAAATTAATTATGCGAATAAAACAGCATACGTACAACTTATATATTTATTCCAACTTGTTAAATATATAGTTTCATAAAGATGTTATTAAGTTAAAACATTTAAACTAAACTTTATTCAAAATATTTTGAAGACCAAATTCTTTTCAAAACATTTCAAATCTAAATTTCATATTAGAAAAAATTTAAAATTTCCTTATTCGTTTTCTTAACAAAACAGTTTCAACTTATTAAATCATATTACTTCATACTTAAATATTCGAAACAAATTTATATACTTTATCAAATAATTCATACTTTTCAAAATTTCTTAGCTTTGAAGAGTTAACCTTGATTTGGAAGTGCTTGAACCTTTAAAATAGTTGAAGAAATCATTTCAAATTCAAGAGTTGGAAATCGGCAACAAATCAGTAAATCAATTTTTAATATATGGGGTTATATCAAATCCGAAACTCAAGGACTGAACACCGGCTTACTTCAAATCATTTCAAATATATATACATATATACTTTGAATATCAAATCTTACTTCGGAATTTGAAATCAAAATTGGTTTCGCAAAATCACTCGCATAGCAAAGCTACTAAAGTGGCCTCTCCCCCACTCTGAAACTCGAAAATCAACGTCGATGATGCGTGCACTCATCACCGAAATTATTTTCCAGCGACATAAGTGAGTTCTGGACTTCTATTTTTCTCAAACTGCTTTTGAAATTTCTTCGAAACTCATTAAAATCATTGAAACATTTCTTATTCGGAAAATATTTTTAAATCATACTATTATTATATTTTTCAAAATCTTAAAACCAATTTCAAAATACCGGAGTTTAATTCTCGAATTTCAAATTTAAAATCCTTCAGTCATAAATCATTTTTAGATAAATCAAATTTCTTATATAGTTTTTTTTCAAAATTACAAATCCTTTTGAAACCTCAAATTCTTATTTTAAAGGGTTTATAATCTTTATCAAAACATTTCACCTTCATATATAGAATATAATCATACTTATCAAAATAATAATTTCGGTTTAGAAAACAATTTCTAGAATACAAACAAACCCGATTTTCAAAGGATGATTCACGGACGAATTTCAAAACAAAGATAGAGATTCAATTTAAAAGAACTCTAATCAAATAAAATTCTGATTCGAAGATAGGCTTGAACGAAGATGAGATACTTAATTACAGAACAGAAGTCGGATACACTTATATAAATCGCGGGCGACCTTAACCGGGTAAACCGTGACTTCAAGAATATAATCGATGTGGAAATCTAAGGCAAATCGACATTCGATCGCCAGAGATAGAATTCGGCATAACAAGAGATGGCAACATCAAAACCGAGGGATATATAAATCTCTGGTGAATCAATGCCAATTGTAAAGGAGTTTCACCCCTTTACAAAAACATTCAAAGATCGGCGGGATCGCCTAATCTTATAGAGATCATTCACAATGGAGTTATGGGATACTCCAGAATCAAAAGAATACCAATAGAGAGAGACAAAATAAATTTTGGAACCGTAGGGAACGTTCCAAAGTTCAAAGGAAATCGAGTCAAAAGGAAGAGATTCAACTCGAACGAAAGTGATTCTGTAAATAAATTTACTATATATGTTAAGTTTTGCCTAGAACCAAAGCTCCGATACCAACTGTAACGACCCGCTATTTTGGACCATTCAAATCGACAATAATCCACACATGTCTGACTTGAATAATTCAAAATATCAGATTGTTAATTTAAATTTGGCAAAACTCAGCATATGCAGTAAATAAATCAATCACAGAATCACAGACACAGAGTAATACAATAATACGCAGCGGAATAGATAAAATAGTAGTTCATGAAGCTACTATATAAACATCAGAGTTAAAATAAAATACAACAAAATATCTCAAATACAGTGAAGTCTTCAGTACAAATAGATGGACTCTCTGATCAAAATCAACTAGAAGAGTTGGAAGTTGAGGCGATAGTTGGATCTCCAAAGGAAGCTCCAAACTCCAAGGGTGAGTCTCAAATGCTGTATCACTCGGTCTGACCCGAGCGTAAAGCAAAACACAAAACACTCGAGTCAGGATTAACATTCTTATATAAATAAATCCAACTCAAGTGAAATATCAACTGAAATACAAGTAACTTAAAGGATGTTTGGGATAACCATCCTCTAAGGATCTTCAGAACTATCTACAAGATGGAGATATACATTATAACACTGTGGTCATTTCAATTTAATTTATACTTCAAAACCAAAATATCATTTCATTTCAAATATAACTATTTTCCAAGATAGTATATATATTAATTAATTTAATAAGTAAAGTATTTATAATTTCCTCAAGTCTCATAAGTCGATTCAATTTAGCTCAAATTCCAAATTCAAATTTATTCAAAGCTCAATTCATCAATTCAATTCAGTTCTAAAGATACCATTTAAATTTTCAATATATTTCAAAGCTTTAATATTCAACATTTCAAAGTTCAATCTAACAGTTTCATATAGATCTTGATTTAACTTTATTATTATTTAATCAGGGAATATCCACTTAATAAATTCAATATCATTTAACTAGCCTTAAATTTCATTTCTACTAAATATTTCCTTAAATTGATTTAAACAAGAAATATTCATTAAATTATTTAAATCAAACTCAAGTTATAAATCATATCTTAAATTCCAATTTCAATAAGCGTTATATTGGTTTAATTAAATAAAATTCTTTACTAATATTCAAATTATCTTCCCAACCTTAACTTATTCAAAAATTTTACCAAATCTATTTTGGAAATATAAATTTTATAATTAACATATTTTATGTATTAAATCCATCTTAATTTAATATCATTATTAAATCTATATATCATTACCATTTATATAAAATTTTAAGAATCAACATTTGTTAAAATCGTATATTTCTTTCCAAAACCATAGAATTCATTTTTAAAAAAATATATATATATATGGACCAACGGTGTCTGTATATATATTTATCATATGGTTGAGTGATACGGATATTTATCATTTCAATCCGAAATTTAAATATATACGGGTAGATATCATTTCGACCCGTAATCCCAATTTCAATTCAAATGAAAATCGCTTGGGTTTATCATTTCAACCCATAACGAAATTCTCCTATTCTAAAGTCCGTTCGGGTATGTATCATTTCAACCCATAGTGAATTCTATACTAACAGGGAACTTGCAGAGTGATAACAGATACTAAAAAAAAAATATAACAACAGGCATATATCATCAGTATAAATAACAGATACGGGTGTCAGATGTCACAGGTGAACAGTTACAAATAATAGTAATAACAGGCATATAATACTAGATACTGGTGTCAGATGTCACAGGTGAACAGTTATAGATAATAGCATATATAATAATGTAAATAACTACAGCAGCATATTTCAATTGCTATTTCAATTGAAATCAAATTTAAATAATAAAAGAACGTTAATCGTGAGTGATTGCTCACCTTTCGAGGCTAGATAGATTTGACAAAGAATTGAGCTACGGATTAGGTCACGATCTAGACAATCGAACAAATCCAAACAACAATCTCAAAGCGAAGTAAGACAAAAGCGGATTTGACGGACAAAGCTGAAAGATAGAGATTGATGGAAACGAATCAGAATCGTCCTGATATAATCAAAACAAAATATATGTTATAATTTATTTTAAAACAAATTTCTTTTAAAACATATATTTAAATAAGAGGTGTGTACATATATGTTATACTTATTTTCAAATCAAAATAAATTTAAACACAAATTAAATTAATATATATATATATATATCAATAAAACATGAAAACTGTCATTATGTAACTGGAAACTCTTACCTTTAAAACTATACACACACACACACAGCCTACTTACAATCAACATGCAGACTCAATGAATGACAAATAGGTATTAAATATATATACCCACCTTCAAACAACCTTTGCGGACACCTATACATATTTTATATTTTAACCTCTTTATATTTTTTTTTTTTTGAAATCAAATGTTCATCTATATAATATTTTAAAATATATATGTATGCAACATCTAATGGTATTAGTAATATATATATAAGCTTACAACATTATATCCTTTCCTACTATATATAAAAGAATAGAGCCAATTTTAATATACGGCTGTAAACAGACAAATAAAATTTTATACCCATAACACATATATAAATAACGGAACTAATACATAGATTAAAATATATACACATCATATATATAACTAATACTTATATATACATACGTTCAACACATACTATATAAGAAAATATATATACATAAAATCTAGTACAGTTAGAAAAATATACTTAGAAGCCACAAAATATATACTGTTATGATTTATACAAAAAGACTATCACAAAATATATAGTCACGCATGTAATAAAACAAAAATATACTAGTTGTATTTTCTAACTGAATATACTAAAGTATAAAACGAAACTACTATATATATATAGTATTTAAAATCATCATAAAATCTTTATAAAAACCTAGAAAACTTTAACATCCATATATATTACCGCCAGACACATAAATAATACACCTAAATCTATACATAGGTTAATATGCAAACCCACTTACGTAATAGTTCGGCCGGATGAGGAAGGCGGCATCACGAGTTCGGCTGTAGCAAGGTGAGGAGGCGGAGGGGAGAACGGGTTGGAGTTTGGACTGAGGCGTGAGGCCTGGGTGGTGGGGAGCTCGGAGGGGCACGGTACTACTTGCGTGCTTTGGCGTTGAAGAAGAGGGGAGGCGAACGGAAAGGCGGAAGAATAGGTGAGGGTTAGTACGTTGATTTAAGGAAAAGGAGAAGAGGCGGGTTTGATTTGTAGGGAAAAGTTTTGGGAAGAGGCTTGGATCTGAGTAGAAAAAGAATATGTAAATTTTGAAAGAGAAGGAAAAAATCAACAGAGTAAGCTTATAATTAGGGATTAAAATAAATAACGTAACTAATATCAAAAGTCACGCGAATGACAGAAGGGAATGGAAAGAAAAAGTCACGCGTGATTCCAGGAATTGCTAAAAGCAAGTGGCCTTTTGATCCAACGATACAAGGAGACCAAAGGTTAAAAACGTGTACCGGTACGGATAACGGTTCCACTTATTTCATCATGTACCGGATTTCCAAAATGCACAAATGAATACAACGTTGAGATCAGCACGACGAGACGATCAAAGTGGTATATAGATATTGGTGGTACGATCATCCGATCAAAAGTCGATAATCGGTACCGGAAATGCTGCTATTTTGCCAGAAATAAGATAAACGGAGCAGTAGAAGTCCAAATTTGGAAAAACGAATTTCGAAGTCTGATTCAGAATGATCTGAATAAATTTTCTCCTGTTGACATATTTTGGTTTCGGAAAACTTTTAAATTCACTGTTATTAACCGGTTTGATTTGAAATGAAATTTCACAGGAAAATAAACTTCAATATTATCAGATGAAAATTTACCAGTTGCTATATTAAAATAGACGTATTCCAAATAATAAATTTTTATTTTCAAATTTTATTGTTTAAAAATTTCACAAATTTCCAGTTAAATATACTTTTAAAACCATTAAATTTTGCGGGTTGTTACAGGCCTTATCGATATACCATACTAGCTTCTCTCCAATATATTCATCCAAGCTCATGATAAACTTCTCATTCTTCTTGAGCAGAGTATTGTTAAATGATAAACCATACTTTGATAGCATATGGAACTCAACCCCGTACTCTGGTGCGGACATATCCCCAATTCTCAAGTCAGCAAATTTTTAGAAGAGCACCGACTTCTAAGCAGCCAGTATATACTTCTCTTCAAACCTTGCCTTAAACTATTCCCAAGTAATCTGGTCCTTGGGAGTAGTAATCTTGATGGCATTCCACCATCTCATAGCTTATCCTTGAAGCTATTTAGAGGCTAGCTTCCTCTTCATCGCATCATCCAACTCCATATGCTCAAAGAGCGTTCTCAGGTGCCTAACCAATCCTGCACTTTGATGGTTGATTCCATTCCAAGAAACGGTTTGCCACCCAGAGTGAAATAGTCCTTACTTAGTTTGGCAAAATCAGCCCTCAGCGCTTGCACTGGAGCACCACCACTAACAGCCACGTTAGGAGCAAATTGGGCATTTTGAACCATGTTTCGCACCATCTCAATGAATATGTTTTGTAAGTCGAGGTTAGCACCCCCTGATCCCACCCCGTCATCAACTCCAAAAATGGAGTTCCTAGTAGCATTCCCTGTTAGCCGGCTAATTCTTACAAGCCGTAATAATAATGATCGGTCTCTCTAAAAGGAATAAGTGGTGTCCATGAATGTAATGCAAGTTATCTACTATGTAGCTTTGAAAAATAAAATATAACAAGTACGCTCTCTCATATATCACTTGATCCATTCTAAGGCAATAGCTCCTTCCATATCTCTAATGTATCTAAGTATCAACTTAGGTCGTCTACGCAACTTAAGCTCTAATACCAAATGTGACGGCTACTCTACACCTCTAATACCCAGTATACTTGCATAGTGTGCTGTGGAGGTACCTGGCCGATGCAGGATGGTAGTTAAGGGTGTAAAGTAATAAAAATCCAAGTATAGAGCCAATAGAACATCTCACAGCACATAGACAAAATTACAATAATCAAGTAGTTATAAAATAGGCGAGGCAGTAATATAATCAAATGAACCATAATAAGAACATCAGAGCGCGCTAGGTTCACAGATTATACAAAAACCAAAATAAAATAGTTTATACATCTCATGTTTCCAAAATAAACTCCATAACCATCTCTTAAAATACAAGTACTAACATAAAATTATAGTACTGCATAGCGGAATATAAGTGATAGTAAGTTCCAAGTATAGATATATGAAAGCGTAAACTCCTGCTTGTACTCCGTACGACTCCATGCACTATCTAGACCTATTATGCCTAATCTATTTATTTAAGACTACTCGAGATAATAAGAAGCAAATAATAAAAGCTTGGGTCAGACAATAGTCTGGTGTGAGCGATACATCATTTCAAAATACTATAAAATCATAAATAGTATATAGGGACATAGGATATGAATAGCCATACCTAGCCCATCCCTACATCCAAAGGGTTAGTACATAAACATAGTATATGCTAAACTACTATCACAAGTGAAAAATATATTGGGTATATGGGTATCACACAACATGTCAAGCACATAACAAACATAGCATCCATCACACAACATTGCATCTCTCATTCAAATGCTTAGTGAAAAGGAGAGCGGATTAAGGATCTTAAGGCTAATTTAACACTAGAGGGGGGGTGAATAGTGTTTAATGGATTCTAAGACTTATATGGACTAAATTAAAATTATGGCACAAACAAATGCAAAACTTAATCACAGAACAATCACAGAATCAAACACAGATGCAAAAAGTAAATAAAAAGCAGTAAAAGGAAAGAACACACCAGATTTTATACTGGTTCGGAGTTACCCTATGTCCAGTCCTGCACCAAGGCAAACACCTCGTACAGATTTTTATTATACCAATGTCGAGATTACAATCCTCAATTTCTAAAGGCCTTGAGGTACCCTCCTGTCTTCGAGTCCGGGGCAAACTCTCTTGATTTACGGAACACAAGATCACCCAATTGATTTCCAAGCACAACCACACCTTATAGAGATACTCGATAAACTTTTGATTACAAATTGATCCTATAACTCTAAATAGCACTTTGATCTTTGAGAGAGGGCAGAGAATCAAACAAGAATGAGATTCTAATTTGATTCACTTGAGAATTCGGCAGAATTTCGGCACGATCTTAAAAATATGAAAATTTTAGAATATGGATTTGTGGAGAAGAAGGAGTGAAGAATATAAGAAAATAGTTAGTTAAAAAATTTGTTTGTGAAGGCTATTTATAGACCAGTAAAGGTCATAACCATTCGTGAAGAGATTTAAACGAATAGACACTTCTTTTGAAAATTGAAACTTTTGAATTTAACAGCCACCATGTCGACATGGGGTATCCCATGATGTCGACATCCCTTAGTTAAAAACAATGTAAAATTTGTTTTGAAAATGGTATTGAAAGGAAAACAAGATTAAATGATTCTGGAGTAAAATAAACTAATTTTCCTATGTTTTAAAATAAAGAAGAGTAAAAAAAATATTTTTAGAATGTATATATAAATTTGATTTTAAATCTCAAGTATATATATATTATAAAAGAATATTTAAAAATTAGAAGATAGTTTTTAAAAACAAACGAGTTTAAAACAAGAGTTTATTTAAAAACAAAAACAAAGAATATTTTAAGGCTAAAACATCTTTTTGAAAATCATTTGAAAAGATAATTTTTAAGGCTAAAACATTTTGAAAAGAAGTTTTGAAAATCATTTTGAAAAACCATGTTGAAGTAGTTTTGCAAGCTTCTTCCTGCAGAATATCTCATCGAATCTTGACTCGAGAACTTGTACAAAACCAGGATGTTCGTGGGTTTGTATGCCACTTGTCATAGGTTTGTAAGCTACTTGCAGTGGGTTTGTAAGCCACTAAGAAGATAGAAATGGGTTCCATCCCAAATGAAATTTGGAATGAAGATTTCTGTGCTATTATGAAGTTTTAACAAAAACTAGACACTTATCTTGAAATCTTGATCTTGATACTCTAGAGTCTTCGATCTTGGTATCTCCATTCTGAATCTTGAGTCTTGAGTCTTTATACTTATCAGTCTTCAGTAATCAATACCTGCATATATATATATATATATATATATATCCTGCATAGTTCCTGCATATACATATCTATCTAGACAATAGTGTTAGTATATATTTTATAATAAGATAAGTTAAAAATGTTGTTGTCATCAAAACCAACATCTCAGTTCCTAACAATCTCCCCCCCTTTGATGATGACAACCTGTATTTATAAAATATACTTACCATACCATAACTCCTATCATAACTCCCCCTTACTCCAATCATAACTCCCCCTTACTCCAAGCCAACTACTATTTTATAACTTCTCCCCATTTGTCATCAACAAAAACTTCTTACTAATAAATTCCCTGAACTTGATATAAGATACTCAACCATAATACAATAGAGTAATCCATATATAAGTGTAATAAGTGCTAAGTGTGATCATAAGTATGAAATGTGATCATAAATGTGAAATGTGATCATGAGTGTGATCATAAGTGTAATCCAGAAGTAAATCAATCATCATCCAATCATATTTACAGTAATTATTCAATCCAATCATATATACAAACCACACCAAATGTTTTAAATAAGTCAAGTCAATCAAGTTTAAAACACACCAAAAAATCAAACAAATAACATACATAATGACTAGACATTCCTTGGTACTTCCACCCATCCATCTTCTCCAAAGATAGGGTCTGCTGTGATGACATCCCATTCTTCTTTATCTTTGTCGAGAGTGACTGGTGGATTTCCTTCGAGATCGTCCTTGTTAAGGGCTGAGATCATCCAACGAAGGGCGTCGAAATGTCTCTCTTGCTCCTTGATCATCTGCATTTGACTCAATTCTAAGTGGCGCTGATTACGAAGTATGAATGTAAGGATATTCTTGAAGGAAGTGAGAGTTTCCTCAAGATTATCACTTAGATTCTTAATCGGAGAAGCCATAATTCAAGAAATAGGAAGAAATATGAAAGGGAGTGATTAGAAATGAAGTTTGATAATTTATTCTGGAAGAAACAGGTATAAATAGGGATAGAAAGTCGTTTAAAATGAATAGACACAAGTTAGTTACATGAAATTAAAATTTGAAAGTGTAACTACTTTCTGCCCGTTGCATGTCGACATGGGGGGATGGGGGATGTTGACATGCCTCTGCCTAAAGTGACAATTTGCTTTGTCTTGAATATTATGAACAAACCTATGCAACTAAAATTTGTATAATATAAAAACAAGCAATTATAGAGACGTGAAATTGAATAATAGGAAATAAAAGATTTCATTAATGATTCTAGTCAACATTACATAAAATAATATAATATTAACTAGAATAAAGGAAAATACATGGATAGAACTTAAAGCAAACAAGATAACTTGAACTAAAACTAATTAGATGAAGATGAAGAAGATGATAGTCCAAGCTTTCTACTAACTTTCCCCAAGAACTTGTTGATTTTAGTGGAAATCTTATCCATTTTCTTACTCATTGATCTTTTGAGTGTCTTTTGATTTTCCACTATAATTCTTTGATTATTGAGAATGGTCTTATTGGATGGATTACCAGGATTAGTAGGATATTCAATACTCTCTAAGGAAGTTTCTTGATCTTCCTCCTCTTCATTTTCCATTCCTTCCTCTTCCTCTTCCTCTTCTTCTTCTTCTTCCTCCATTTCTTCCATCTCTTCGTGAGCAAGCCTTTTTTCCTTTTCCGTAAGTGTTTCATATGGTTGAAACACTAATGGAATTTGCATAAGGGAAATGTTTCCATGGTTGAACACTTTTCTAGTTATAAATTCTTCCCTTTTGAAATCAACTCCAAAGTAATTAAAAATCCGACTGAGATAAACTCCATGATATAATGTGTTTTCATCCATAGTAAAATTCTTGGGCCTTAGCTCATCCAAAATAACTTGAGCCCAATTGATATTATAATTTCCAAAAATTGCAAAAAGAGCTTTGCAAATTTTCAAAGTTGTGTTGTTGTAGTTTCCCGATCTTGGTATAAGGGTGTGTTGAATAAGAAGGTTAACAATTCTTGCTTTTGGATGAAATAATGATTTTTGAATTCAAAAGTGTCATCCCCTTCAAAGATGTGATGAAATGTCTCTCGATCATTTTCATTTATTTGAAATTATGAGAGATTCATTCCGGTATACTTGCATCCCAAAATATTTCCTAAAATTTCACAATCCAAAACTATTTGTGTTCCTTTAACACTACTCCAAATTTGTCCATCTTGCCCATCATATAAACCACGATTCAAATTTGCATAAAACATCTTAACAAGGTAACATACAAAATCATTTTGTTTGTTATCTACTACACTAAGAATAGAACATTGTTGAAAAAGATTTTCAATTTCATAAGAAGGAAGATCTTCAGAAATAGCAAATTTCCCCATATGAATTTTACCAAAGTTTACATAGTTGATGTAAGCTTTGATAGCTTCCGGGTCATTAAAAAGAAAGTTTTTGATAGCTTTTGGAAGCCCAATGGTGTTAGGAGTGCTTAAAGAGGCCATTGAAGAAGTTTGAGAGGAGTTGAAGATAATGAAGATAAATTTGAAATTTGAAATAAAAGTGAAAAGTGATGATAAGGAGAGTGAATTAAATAGAGATTATATAGACATATTCTCTAGTCAAGAGGCATCTTTCCAGAGCATTGAAGTTGGTGAAAAGGTGGAGGGAAATTCAAAAGTTTGAATTCAAATTTTGAAATCAAATTTCTGAGGGGCATGTCGACATGGGGTATCCATGTATGTCGACATGTGCCTATTGAATCAAAGGACAAGTGTCTATTCCTTATTTCTAATAAATGTATATATTATATCCTATATTCTACTTATATAATTCCTGTGATAACATTAAATATAATAATACTTAAATATTAATAATTTAATATTTAAAATAATATTAAAATAATATTTTTTTTCAATTTAAAATTCAAATTTCAAGGGATAAATTTGAATTTAAAATTCAAGGAATTTAAAAAAATCGAGCAAACAAACAATCATCCATTCAAACAAGAAAAGTTAAAAATAATGTACATGCGTACCTATTTTTAGATCCATACTCCCATCATCGTCTGATTCATGAATAGCAGTGAAATGCAGATTTGAATTATCCGTCTTCTTTTCATCATCACTGGATGATGAGTCTGAGTCATCAAGAGTTGTTGTGTATGCTTTCTTTCTTTTCCTTGACGAATCATTGTTTGGAGGGAACAACTGTTTATCTGGATACGGACAATCTTTCCTATGATGCCCGACTTTATTGCAATTGTAGCATCTATCATTGTTGACGTTCTTCGTATTATTTCTGGAATTCCTTTGATCATTTCTTTTGTAATTATTCATTTTTCTATATTTTAGGAATTTCCGGAAGTTTCTTGTCATGAAAGCAATCTCCTCATCACTGTCTGGTTCCGAATCTTCAGTTGTTGCATTGAATGCTAATGACTTCTTTTTTGTAGCCTTGGTTTCTCTTCTTCCTTGCAGTTGAACTTCATAAGACATCAGATTCCTAATTAATTCTTCTATTTTCATTAGACTGATATCATTTGCTTCTTCGATTACAAGTGTCTTTTGATCCCATTCTGGAGCGAGTGAATTTAGAATTTTTCGGACTTGGTCTTCCTCCGAAAAGCTTTTTCCCAGTGCAATTAGTGAATGAACAATATCTTGAAATCGACAATACATGTCGGAAATGGACTCATTTGCATGCATTTTAAACAATTGAAACTGATTAGTTAATATGGAAATTTTAGTCTGTTTAACTTTGCTTGTTCATGAGTAACTTGCAAAGTTTTCCAGATTTCAAATACAGACTTACAAACAGACACTCTATTAAACTCATTCCTATCTAGTGAACAAAATAATATATTTATGGCCTTTGAGTTATTTTTTGCAACACCCTTTTGCTCAGCAGTCCACCAGGCAAAATCAGTATTTGGTTCAACATACTCAGTTTGTGTGATATTCCAAGTGTCTAATCCTACTGATTGTAAAATAATTTTCATTCTACAAGCCCAATATGCATAATTACTGCCATTGAAAAATGGTGGTTTGATAGTAGACTGGCCTTCTACAAATGAACTAGTGTTAGTGTTAACAAAACTAGTGCCAGAGTTGACATTATTAGTGAAGGCAGCCATTAAAACAATTTTCAAGTTTCAGATTATGAAAACTATGAAAACCAATGCTCTGATACCAATTGAAAGGGAGCGCAGATTAAGGATCTTAAGGCTAATTTAACACTAACGGGGGGTGAATAGGGTTTAATGGATTCTAAGACATATATGGACTAAATTAAAATTATGACACAAACAAATGCAGAACTTAGTCACAGAACAATCATAGAATCAAACACAGATGCAGAAAGTAAATAAAAAGTAGTAAAAGGAAAGAACACACCGGATTTTATACTGGTTCGGAGTTACCCTATGTCCAGTCCTACACCAAGGCAAACACCTGGTGCAGATTTTTATTATACCAATGTCAAGATTACAATCCTTAATTTCTAAAGGCCTTGAGGTACCCTCCTGTCTTCGAGTCCGGGGAAAACTCTCTTGATTTACGGGACACAAGATCACCCAATTGATTTCCAAGCACAACCACACCTTATAGAGAGACTCGATAAACTTTTGATTACAAATTGATCCTATAACTCTGAACAGCACTTTGATCTTCGAGAGAGGGCAGAGAATCAAACAAGAATGAGATTCTAATTTGATTCACTTGAGAATTCGGCAGAATTTCGGCACGATCTTAAAAATATGAAAATTATGGAATATGAATTTGTGGAGAAGAAGGAGTGAAGAAAATAAGAAAATAGTTAGTTAAAAAATTCGTTTGTGAAGGCTATTTATAGACCAGTAACGGTCATAACCATTCGTGAATAGATTTAAACGAATAGATACTTCTTTTGAAAATTGAAACTTTTGAATTTAACGGTCACCATGTCGACATGGGGTATCCCATGATGTCGACATCCCTTAGTTAAAAACAATGTAAAATTTGTTTTGAAAATGATATTGAATGTAAAACAAGCTGAAATGATTCTGGAGTAAAATAAACTAATTTTCCTATGTTTTAAAATAAAGAAGAGTAGAAAAATATATTTTTAAAATGTATATATAAATTTGATTTTAAATCTCAAGTATATATATTATAAAAGAATATTTAAAATTCAGAAGATAGTTTTTATAAACAAACGAAGTTTAAAACAAGAGTTCATTTAAAAAAAACAAAGAATATTCTAAGGCTAAAACATCCTTTTGAAAATCATTTGAAAAGATAATTTTTAAGGCTAAAACATTTTGAAAAGCAGTTTTGAAAATCATTTTGAAAAACCATTTTGAAGTAGTTTTGCAAGCTTCTTCCTGCAGAATATCTCATCACATCAGTACTCGAGAACTTGTATAAAACCAAGATGTTCGTGGGTTTGTAAGCCACTTGTCGTAGGTTTGTAAGCTACTTGTCGTGGGTTTGTAAGCCACTAAGAAGATAGAAATGGGTTATATCCCAAATGAAATTTGGAATGAAGATTTCCGTGCTATTATGAAGTTTTAACAAAAACTAGACACTTATCTTGAAATCTTGATCTTGATACTCTAGAGTCTTCAATCTTGATATCTCCATTCAAAACATTATAAAACAGAAACTGCAGCATTTAACAAATGCTGTGAAAAGTTTCTGAAACACTACAGCGTTTCAAAGCACAGTAATACTATAAAAACGAATTTGAAGTGCTTAAAAAACATTAACAGACGCAAAGACAGCATTTCAGAAATGCTATCTAAAGTTCTGGGCCTGTTTTTAACATGATTTTGCACTAATTTTACGACTAGATTTTGACATGTAAATAATTGATTTTTGACCCAATTTTTTTATAGTAGTTAATATAATTAAAGTAAATAAAAAACATAAAAAATGAAAAAAAACATGTGTAAAGACACTTGGCATTATGCATGTAAAAATACTTTTATTAAAGAACAAGTGTAATGACACGTGTCATTTTGCATGTATGACACTATCTATTTATATGATAAGTGTCATGCGATGTGGCGCAATCTTATTAAATGAAGAAATCTATAAACAGAGCCTTATTCTAACATTCTAAATTCATTCTATTAATTTCTTTAAGACATAAAATTAGTATCTTAAAAGAAATAGAGTACGAGAAGTAAAAAAAACAACATTAGAAAAGTTGAAATCACGAATGAAGAATGCTTTTCTACTTAGTATAGTTGTAATAAATTAGTAGTAATATTTTATTTGAAAGGAAACACATTTTAAAAGACTTTAAAAAAATTTAGACTGGTATATCGATATGTATACCATGGTGTGTCGATATATGGACCAAAATATCAAAACTTATAAAAGAGATAAATTTCTATACTTAACTAAATGCATAAATATATATTCCTAAATGCAACAATAAAGATGGAATAATAGTAAAGCGTACCACTTTTTGCACTGCTCTACCTTTCTAACTTTGTTATTCTTCCATTGTCGTGAACCACACATTTATATCTTTTGGAATTTGACGACGATATCTGTTCTATTGCGACGGGCTTGTTTTTCTGATCATCGTAGTATATCCATTTGCTGAATTTGAAGACCGTATGAGAAAGATGTAGATGATTTAGTAGATTGACCAACTTGGCGCCAAAACTTTGAATTTGAATTTTAAATGAATGGACACTTCAACCACTATAAATAGACCCAACAGTCACCACTTTTCATAAAACTTTCTCTTCTTCTTCTTCCCGTTTTTCTATTTACTATCAAACTTCTAGAAGGCATATCTCCTTCGTTTCTTAACGGAATTGGATGAAACCAGCGGAAAATCGAAGAGGAAGGCAATGGCTACGATCTAGTAATAGTTTGGTGACAAATTTGGATGGTATTGTGGTGCAACAGGCCGAACAGTAAGAGAAATGCAGGAAATCCCGTACACAGTTTTCAGTTTTGGATAGCCAACTTCAAACTGTCATATCTCACTCAGTTTTGATCATAATTTGATGTTCCACCCATCAAAACAACTGTTAGAACAAGAACTACAATCTGGAAAATGAGTTTGGATAAAATACTCAAATCTCTAGATGCAATTTGAAGAATACCATTGACAGTTTTGCTTTCTTTTTCTTTTTGTTCACCAAAACTTCATTTGACTATAACTTGGTCATTTCTTGATGGATTTGCACGAAACCAGTGACATTGTGAAGCAGATGGAGAGAAGTATAGTATCAAATCAAGCTGTAGATGAGAATCAAAAGTTTTGTATTGATCTGGTACCCATTTCATTGTCGATTGCCATTATATATCCATTTGTTCTTCTTGATCGATGAATGATTATCTGGTATCTTTTAACCAACAGTCATTATACATAACTCTTCTCCTGCAAAACAACATAACCTTTTAATGAATCAAATGACTTTTCAAAATAACTAAATATAGTTTTAAACAACAATATCATGATGATTCTATGACATATTCATACGAAAATAGTGTTAATAATTTTATCAAAAAAATTGCCATTTTAAAAATTTTCAAAAAATCAGATTATGAAAACTTTGAAAACCAATGCTCTGATACCAAATGTGAGAAATGCAAATTACGAATCTTAAGGCTGGAATAACGCTAGGGGGGTGAATAGTGTTTTGTGGATTTTCTAAATCTTTTTGAAACTTATGTAAATTTAATCACCAACAAATGCAATTCACAGACACGGATATAATCACAGAATTAGAAACAAATGTAAATAATAAATAAAAGCAGTAATGGAAAGAACACACCAGGGTTTTATACTGGTTCGGAGTTACCCTACATCTAGTCCCGCACAAACGTACAGAATTCTTATCAAAAATAATCTCCCAGATTACACCCTCGATTTCAAGGCCACGAGGTACACCCTCCTATATTCGAGTCAGGGGCAAACTCTCTTGATTTAACATGCCACAAGATCACCTAATCGATTTCTGAGGCAACAATCACACCCAATTGATTTCAAGGCTCAACCGCACCTTTTACTCAACAATTTGATTTACAAATAATCCTATAACTCTGAATAGCACTAAGATCTTATGGAGAGAGTGACAGAGAATCAAATAAGAGATAACAAATTTTGATTCACTTGGTATTTCGGCAGAGTATAGTTTGGGATTCTTTAGAATAAATGTGGAAGATGAAGAGGAGAGAAAATAAATGAAATCTGGTAATAAATTCGTTTAGAACTACTGGTATTTATAGGAAATCGACAGCCATATCTATTCGTGAAAGGATACGACGAATAGACACTTCTTTTGAAAATTGAAATTTGAAAATAACGGACACCATGTCGACATGGGGGGTTGAAGTATGTCGACATGCTTAAGGCAAAAATTGATGTTTTGATTTTCTTATTAAAATTGGTTTCTATAATTTGTCAAAACAATTTCTAAATCTTTGTAAATATATTTGAATATAGTTTAAACATATAAAAGAGTTTAGAAAGTAATTTTTAATATATATAATCTTAATCTATAAAGTGATTTAAAATCTGAGTAAATATTTTAAAGCTAAATATTTAAAACAAGAGATAGTTTAAAATCAATGACAATTTTGAAATCAAAATATTAAAAATGATAAAGATAGTTTTGAGGCTAAAATATTTCAAACAAGAGAGATGTCTTTTTGAAAAGAAGGTTTTGAAAACATTTAAAATAAGAGATATATTTTTGAAAAACATTTTTATAAAATTAGTTGATATCAAAATAGGACCACTAAATGTTCCATTAGATATTGTCGTGGGTTCCATCCCACTAGGGTTCCATCCCTTTAACAGGCTCGAAGTGGATTTCATTCCACGAATTAATTTCGAATAAAGATGTAAGTGCTTTCAAGAAGTTTTAACATAATTCTAGACTCAATACTTATCTTGTACTATTAAAATCTTGAACTCTTGATAACTTGATTTCTTGATACTCATGAGTCTTCAATCTTGATATTTTTGATCTTTAAATTCTTCAGTCTTGTATCTCTATACTGTACAGTCTTCATTCTTGGTACCTGCATGTTTATGTCCTGCATATACATACATACATACATACATACATACATACATATATATATATATATACATACATATATATATATATCTAAACTATAATGTTAGTATTTATATTATATAACAAGTCCTAAGGTTGTTGTCATCAAAACCATCCTTCTCAAGGACTAACAGTCAGTATATATTTTATAATAAGATAAGTTAAAAAGGTTGTTGTCATCAAAACCAACATCTCAGTTCCTAACACTTAGATATATGATAACTCTTACAGATGCTCAATGTTTGCAACCAAATTGGTCACAAACACCCAAGAATAGATTTATGTAGATAAGTAAGTGAAGAAAAACAAAATTAAACTGAGGAAATGATTAAACTAATAACAAATAAAAAGTAATAATCAGAAACACAAAGATTTATAGTTGTTCGGCATTGTATACTAACGTCCACTTTGAAGATTATCCTTTATTAATCACTTCTAAATCTGATTAGAGTAGTAGGAAATAACAAACACTTGATTATAATAGAGTATAGAGTAACAAGCAGTGTAAAGATCCTCAGAATGACCCATTAGGCTTGTATTTATAGGTGAAGACAACCACCAATCTGTTTGAAACTTCAGCTGAAGGACCTTCTAATCCATATGGACCCACTAGAGAGATTGCTAGGCCCAATTTCCAATGTGAAGGGATCAGTACCAATCCCTTCATTGGTCGATTTTTGGGCAGCGACCCCTATAGTGGCTTCTCCATGCTAAAATATGATCGTCCTTCAATTCTCATGTCATTTGGACCACTGGAACTCGAGTAATTGCTCGATCTTTGACTTGATATCACTTGTGCACTAATTGCAGCCGAACCCTTTACAGGGATGTATGCCAATCCCTCGAAGGTTGTTCTTATGACGTGCGATCCCTAGGGTAGGTTCCCTAGGGTCCATTTACCTTGCCCTTTAAATTTCATAGGCTTTGGACATGTAGATCCTGAGATATTGATTGTTGTATGCATAAAGCACTTGATCCTTGATGGATGTCGATTCCTCTTCATCTAGCATACCGATCCCTTCCAATGTGCCATGCTATGCCGAACCCTTCCATTTGTGAGCCATATTCCATGCATTGAGCATCCTACGTCGTATATCCACTAAATCCCTTCAATTCTAACTTCATATAATCATCTATACTCGACTTCCGGGCCCCACAATCATCATTCTGGGATCATCTTCCTTAATGGCAGTCGGATCTAACTCATGCAACAAGTTAAATATAGCCAGGCTAGAATGTCGGGTAACACTTACCTCCCAAAGTACGTCTTGTAATTGACATGATGTGCTTTGAATCGTTGCGAATGAGATCCATCTAGCTTTCTAAACAGTTGTTATTCCTTTATCGAATCATTTTTCCGAGATGTTGAATTCCTTATTGATTGTCATGACGCTTGGTCGATTTCCAATAACATAAACCTAGTGCTATATTCCATCGATTGATATATATAAGTTTGGTTTTGTGAGACTAATAAGCTTTTGTTATCTGGTCCAACGTCGAACTTGAAGGCTTCGGGTTTCAGCTTCAATTTCTGTTGATTTCGAAAAATTAAACTTTTGGGTTATTCACATGCACATTCATATACACTTTTTTGTTGTTGGCTCCTGGACGCGCTCGCACTTTCACGAGTCATTGCCAACTTCCATAATAATTTGTATGTACATGTTCATAGCCGAACCCTTATAACCACTTTTATTCATTCATTTCATTTTTTTCTCTTTTTTTTGTAGGGATCGGCATATGCTTACCCGATCCCTCTCATTCCTTCTTTTTTTTGGAAACATTTGTAGGGGTCCGCATGCACTATGTCGATACCTCCTTTCCAATTCTCACTACTACAGGGATCGGCATGCCTCTTTCGATCCCTCTACGTCTTCACATGCCAGCATTTGGGCTAAACTCCTAGTCCACATATATAAAGTAGTATTCCTACTTCCCTTTACCTTGACTTGCTTCATTCTCTTACTACCCTCATATTTTTCACAACTGAACTTTCTGCAAAAGCCAACCCCTTCCACTCCACTCAACCATCGCTCTAACCAATTAACCTACCTTCTTACTTAATCTTAGACCATTGTTCCATCTTCCAATCAAATCGTAACCTAATCCTTGTCCCTTTTTACAGTTCACCTTCGATAAATTTAGGTAAGCTTCCTTTTTCGCTTTCGATTTTAAGATGAGGTGATGGATTCTACTTTGTTGATGATAGTTTGATGTGTGAAGAAGTGAATGACCGAGGGAATAGGTTGTTTGGGGAAGACAAGGCATGGGAAGGAGTAGAGATTGGCAGAATGTTAAAGGAGGAAGAAAAGGAAGAAATGGAGGAGGGAACAATGTTTGATGGCAAGGGATCGGCATAGTGGCTTGACGAGAGGACGACAAGGCAGATGGATCGGCTAGCTTCATTCTAGTAAAGGCATTGGTATAATTATGGATCGGCAAAGTTATGCTCAGATAAAGGGATCAGTGGTTTAAGCAGAGAGGGGTCGGTAGGATTTGTAAGGAAAGGGATCAGTATGGACATAGGGATCGGTATGGGCATAGGGATCGGTATTAGAATAGGGATATGCATGAAGAAACTTTTAAACTTGCGATCTAATCCAACATTGTTTGCTTGGACAATCATCACTAATTCACCTTAGCGAATTCGGGTATATGATGACGATGAACAATAAAGCTTGCATACTCACTATTAAACTCGAGATCGAATAATCAAATCCATGGAACCTTCGACATATACTAAAAACTTGCATATGGACTTGAACGACAAACTTTACATCTTGACATGCCGATAGCTAATCTCAAAGCTTTCACAACCAATCAATTTTCTAGTCGAAATTCAAAGTCTCGTCGTCTCATTTTGTTTTTTCTGATTTTAAACTGTTTATATCTGCCATACGCTTCACTACACTGCACTAGCTTACATTTAACACGGGTGGAGCAGATAAATTTTTCTAACCTCGATTATCTACTGAGTATAGTTATTATAGACTCTAGACGCTCAGAGCGTTTAGCCGGTATGTCTTCCGAACTGGCCATGCAACACGTCGATCCAGAAGAAAAATTAGGTTCTGCCACTACATCCAGCAGGCTTTCTCCCAATCATCAAGCAGAACAGAAAAATGTTTCTGGCCCGTTGGTCGACCTTTTCTCAGAGGTTCCGGTCTTTCTGATGAAGGATATAAGTCTTTCTCCCGATGCAGTAGAGGGTGCCATTCTTCTAGATAACCCAAGAGATTCTCAAGCCTCTCGAATTGGCAAGGCTACCCTTCACAGGCTGTGTTCCATTCATGGAATTCCGTTAGTAGACATCCTGATTCCTTCAATAAATGACAGGCCTCACTTGCCTTCGGAGGATTACACGGTGTGTAACAAATTTATGCGCTGGGCTAGATGCATACCGCCCTTTAATTTGTTTATTTCAGAGATTTTGAGATATCTTGGAATAGCTCCCACTCAACTCAATCCAAACAGTTACGCCTTCCTACATGGAACCTTCCTGCTATTTATGAGCGTTCTATTTTTTTTCCAACTACCGAGGACATAAGATTAATTTACAACTTTAAACTGTGGTCAAGAAGCCCCTCTTATGTTTTTCTCGAACCTTCGCCTAACTGCCAAGTCTTAACAGGCGCTTGGAATAAACTCTCTATGTTCAAGCACGAGTGGTTTTATGTTCGATGTCCACCTGGCTTTGCGATGTTGGAAGGATGTAAGTGTTACCTTCATTTCATTCTTAAGTCCTTTAATCCAAGTCATATTTCTAAATCTATTAACATCTGAGATTTCTATAAGTGTCCGTCCACATCCCGATGGCGTTAGTTTTTCAAAAGCGTTCGCCGCTATTCACGCTACCCCTGTCGAAGATAGGGACATCAAAATTCTTGTTACCAGCGAGCTACTATCTTTATTCAGGCTGCTAAAAGAGGGTCGTAGCATTGGGCTCCCCAGAAGTGCATCATTGTCGAGAAACATTATAGAGCAAGAAAGGAATTGCATCAATCCTGTCATGCCCCCTACCGAGGGGATTCAAGATGACATTAAAGAAGGTGAGATTAGGGATTTCCAGGCCAACAAACCAGGCGATGCTGATGCGGGCCCAGGCAAGGCTCATGTGGTCGAACCGTCGGAAGGCGCGCAAGCTCAAACACCTACCAAGAAAAAAATGAAGCAGACATACAAAATTTGTAGAAGAAAAACCGACGTAGATGCAGAATTCGTCCTTACTTCTATTGAAGAAGAATCATCTTCCCAACACTTGGAAAGTTCATTGAAGGGATTTTCAATTCTCCAAATTCCTGACGATATCTTGACGTTTGACTTTTCAAATATCAATATCAAAGGGCTCAATTCTCTTACTAGGAATGGTGAACGCATTCAACCTATTGATAAAGGAGAGAAAACACCCATATGCAAGGCTATAGCCACCGGTCTGTCAGTGGGGAACACTAGGATACTTGCAACCACGTGCACTTTACTACACGCTCTTCATTGATCCTTTGCATGATAATTACTCACATATTCTCATTTGGTCTTTGCAGTTGCGATGACTCAGTTCCGGGCCTTCGATCGCTTAAGAGGTTCTTCAACGTATGATCGATGTAGCCACGATTTAGGGTTTGGTAGGCGTAGGGAAAAGGACGATGGACAGGAAAGAAGCTATCACTTAAGGGAATCCTCCTCTTCCAAGCGCAAATCCCAATCTTTGAAATCTTGCCAAGGAGATCTGCCTAATTTTCCTGCTTATAGCGGTGACCATCCTCCCTACCGCGGCCCTCAAATCACCACATCACATGAGCAACACTCTGATTCTTCGAGCTCAAAGCAATCTTGTGATCGTAGATCGAGCAAGCATCCAATTGCTGCTTCTGATCCAATCCTTATCAGCTGCAACTTCTAACACTTCTATAGCCGAGAAATTGGCCGAGCTTAAGGCCACTTTTCCGAAAATCTACTTTGATGGGCTTAAATTCCTTCCAACAATACATATGATCCTAGGGCACGCCAAGGCATGTTCTCTCACGTGCGTTAATGATGTGTTCGTGCAACATGAATCATTTCAACACTTGGCGGAAAAATTCCCCGAAGTGTTAATCAAGCGACAATATGAAATAGATCGTCTCAAGCTAGAGGCGATATATAATAAAGACATAATCAAACACCAAGATGATGAACTGTCGGAATTGACAACAAAACTTTCTGAGGCGGAGAAAAGCGCCAAGGAAACATCTGAGGTAGTAAGCCATTTAGAAGCTTCCCATTAAAAGGAGCCCCCAAGCGCAGCGGGGCACTCACTCGAAAAAAGATTCTTTACAAAAGGAAAAAAATTTCTTAGCCCGCCGCATCGAGGAACTTGAGGAGCTTCTCAAGAAAGAAAAAGAAGAGAAATTGAGGCCTAGGAAGAATCACAAAGGTACTATGAAGAAGCTATTGAAGCTAGGAGCCTGAAAATTAAACTCGATGAGCAGTTTGCTAAGATAGAAGCTCTTAAAGAGGAGGCTCGAGAGGAAGGCTGCAAGGAGATAATAGCAGAAATTGAAACCCGATTAAAAGATGCTAAAGAGTCCGGTTGGAATTAAACAAGGACTTGTTTGATCCATTGATCATCAAATACAACGCTAAAGTCCTCATCCATCGTGACTTGAGTTTTCTTGGTGAATGTTATCTCAAATCACTTGCGGAAGCCTGGGAGCATATCATTGAAATGAAAAGGAGAGAATTGGGTGAGCTGAGCTTGATGAAGGAAAATTAGTGCGGGAGATCCTCCCCGGAAATAAACCCCAAGACCTTGCCATCGTAAGACTCTGATACTTTGACATTACTACGCCTTCTGGCAAAGGAGAACATATTGTCGGATCCTCGGAGGCCGATCCTAAGGGCTTCTCTTCTTCCCAAGTGGCTGGAGCATCGGTTTCCTTTAGCTCAGAACAGGACTTGGGCTATAATCCAGATAAGCCCGGTTATCAATCCAAAGTGTTGTCCCCTAATTTGGAAGGGGGCACTCCAGCTACCACCGAGAGCCAGCAGGATATTCCACTTTACTCTCCAATTTACGAAAGGTTTTGTTCTTCGCACCCAATGGTTTTAGGCTTATCTCCCCGTTTTAACAAATTTTGCAGGTCTTCCGGGTCCTGGTCAAACTCCTAAAAGTGATGCTACTATGGAGCAACAAGAGAAACTAGCAGAAATTCCAACAGCCACTTATGTACCAGGGCACGATCTCAAGTCGTTGGAGCTCTTGATAATGATAAGGTCGAAGATCCGCTCCCAATGGATGAATCCAACGATGTTGTGATTACCAGCACTTCCGAACACACTGATGAGATTAGCTTGAAAGAGCATATTGAAAAGGAGGAGCGCCAAAATGAGGCTAAAGTTGAAATCTGTTTATGTTCATATCCGCACTCTGTGGATAAGAGTTAGTTGATGGGTGGTTGAATCGCACCCAATCTGTGTTAATACTCTAGTCCGCACTCTGGGGAATTAGAGTTATTTCGTGGGTGGTCGATTCACACTCGATTTTCATTTATACTCCGGTCCGCACTCTGGGGACTTAGAGTTATGTTGCGGCTAGTTGAGTCACACCCGACTTATGTTTATACTTCGGTCCATAATCTGGGGACTTAGAGTTATGTTGTGGGTGGTCGATCACAACCGACTTATGTATACTCAGGTTTGCAGTCTGGGGAATTAGAGTTATGTTGCAGGTGGTCGATTCACACACGACTTATGTTTATACCCCGATATGCATTCTAGGGACTTAGAGATTATGTCGGAGAGCAGTCAGATCATACTCTATTTAATTGACTGATTTGTCCCCTAGGTTTTGGGGTTTGATTTAGGGAGTGATCGGTCGTGTCATGGTCGCTCTTATTTTATCTCAATTCCATAGTTTTGTAGGATTTATTCGATCTTCGAATAGCTGAGCCACATTTATTCTACATTGTGTATCCGTCCGTTGGATTATGAATGGGAGTTATCATATGAACAAGTGGACCAAGCTCATCTTGTTTAGTCCCATTGGGAATTAGCATGATCGATTAATTTCAAACTCTGGGAGCTTGTTCATACATATTAAATATCAATCAGTTTCGTCATGTAACTATAATAATGCTGCAGCAAACATAAATATAAAGGAAGTCCAAAACTTTATTTGCTAAATGAAAAGGAATAACATAAACTGTCTTATTATACATCTGGAAAATCAAATACTAAAGAAAAATTCTGAAAGCAAATATAACTAAAATGAATAAACAAAGTGAAATAGCGTCGTAGATGCTCGCTATTCCATGCCCTTGGAAGTGTAATGTCTTCGACAGTCGCTAGCTTGAAAGTTCTCTCTCCAAGCCTCTGTTCAATGACATATGGTCCTTTCCAGACTGGATTCATGTGCAATGGGGTAGGAAAAACCTATTTCAGGACAAGATCGATGATTTCAAAGGTTCTAGATTGGACTTTAATATTGTAATACCAGGCGACTCGATGTTGGTGCGCAGCTGCCCTAAGATCGGCTTCCTCGCGCTTCTCATCTATAAAATCGAGAGACTCCAAGAGGAGATCTTTATTCGTTTTGGGATCATAGTAAGTCACTCAATGAGAAGGAACTTCGAGTTCAACAGGAGTGATGGCTTCAAAACCGTAAGCAAGAGAAAATGGATTATGGCTAGTCGCAGACTTATGGATGGTCCTGTAAGCCCACAATGCTATAGGGAGTTCATCCACCCATCTGCCTCTAGCCTTCTCCAAACGCTTTTTTCAGAATGGACTTTAGGATTTTGTTTACAGCTTCCATTTGTCCATTTGCTTGAGGGTGAGCGACCGCTGCAAATCTCTTTTCAATACGATACCTTCGACAGAAGTCTTTGAATTCAATACTGTCGAATTGAGTCCCTTTACATTTCACAATATTTTGCGGAAGACTGAAACGACATATAATGTTTCAGACAATAAATTTGATTACTTTCTTGGTCATGATCGTGGCTAAAGGTTTTGCAGCGACCCATTTGGTGAAGTAATCAACTGCAATGATAACATCCTTTGCGCCAGCTTTAGAGATCGATAAGTAACCGATAATATCTATACCCCACATAGCAAATTGCCATGGGCTAACTGTTTATGTGATTTTCGTTGGCGGAGCTCTTGGAACTTTTGCATATAGTCGGCACTTATCGCATCGTCTTACATACTCAGCGGCGTCTCAATTGATGGTTGGCTAATAATACCCGTAATGGAGTATTTCCTTTGCCAAAGTTTGCCCTCCAGTGTGGTCGCCACATTCCCCTTCATGAACTTCTTTTAGGACACGTTTTGTCTCATCGTGGATGACACACGGAAGTAGGGGAACTGAAAAACCTTTTCTGTACATAATCCCTTCTTGCATAACATATCGCGAAGCTTTACAGAGGACTTGTCACTTTTCATTTCTTTTATCTGGTAGGACTCCTGTAGCAAATAGTCTTTGATTGGAGTCATCCACGATTCTCTTTAAGGCTCCACTTCCAGTGTCTGGTCAATTTTATCATGCTTATATTTGGGGCATTTAATACTTCGATAAGAACCAAGCCCATCTGTTGTGCATCACCAGTGCTGGAAAACTTCGCTAATGAATTAGCCTCTCTGTTTCGATACAGTGGAATATATGAAATGTCATAGTACTCAAATTATGCCAACAACTCTTGGACTAGAGTAAGATATGAGGCAAGCCGTTGTCCCTTTGCTTGATAATCTCCCCTGACTTGGTAAACTACCAACTGCGAATCGCATAAGATTTCGAGAGATTTTATTCCGATTCTCTAGCGAGTATAAGTCCAGCAATCAGAGCTTCATACTCAGCTTCGTTGTTTGTCGCTGGGAAATCAAGCTTTAAAGCATAACAGATTGACCGATCTTTATGAGTTACAAGCACAATTCTAGCTCCAGAATAATGATCATTAGACACTCCGTTAGTATACAATTTCGACCTTACAGTAAGGATTTCGCTGCCCTCTGGAGAATCATCCTGCACAATAAACTCTGCTATAAAATCTACTAGTCCTGACTTGGATGGCCCTCCGAGGGAGATAAGTAATATTGAATTAACTGAGCTTGATATTCCACTTAAGTAACCTTCCAGACGTCTCAGTTCGCTGTAGGAGCTATCGTAATGGCTGGTCGGTGTAAACATTGATCGGGTGTGCCCAAAAGTATGGACGAAGCTTTCGTGATGCAATTAGTAAGTAGTATGCCGGTTTCACTATTTTCGGATAGTTCCTTTCAGCTCCCGTCAATCGTTTGCTGACGTAATACACCGGCCTCTGGATTCAATCCTCCTCGTGAAGCAATGCGGCACTTATAGCATGTGCCGATACCAAATAAATGTACAAATTATCATGATCCACCGACTTTAACAAAATGGGGGGTCTCTCCAAATGATTCACTAAAGCTTGAAACACGTCTTTACAATCCTACATCCATTCGTAGTTTCTTCTCTCTTTCCTAATCAAATCAAAGAAAGGAATGCATTTGTCAGTAGCTCTAGAGATAAATCGACTTAAGGCAGCAACTTTCCCATTCAGACTTTGCACTTGTTTAATAGTCCTTGGCGCTTGGATATTGCAGATAACCTGAATCTTCTTGGGATTAGCTTTATTCCACGGGCATTAACAATAAAATCCAAGAATTTCCCCGATGCAACACCAAAAGAACACTTCAAAGAATTAATGTTCATCTTGTAATATCGGAGGATGTCAAACATTTCTTCCAAGTCTCTAATGTGGCCGCTTGATCGTCGTTACTTCATGAGCATATCGTCCACATACACTACTATCGTTTTTCCGATCTGATCTTTAAACATCCTGTTGACTAAGCACTGATAAGTCTCTCCCGCATAATTTAATCCAAGCGGCATTACTACATAGTACTACAATCCAACATTGGTAATGAAACTGGTATGCTCCTGATCGGGAATATGCATAGGATTTGGTTATATCCCGAGTACGCATCCATGAAAGATTGCAATTCGTGTCCTGCGGTTGAATCCACCAGCTGGTCGATCCTTGGAAGGGGAAAAATGTCTTTTGTACACGCCTTGTTTAGATATGGATAATCAATGCATGGTCTACATTTCTCGTTCGCTTTTTTCATAAGTACGGGATTAGATACCCATTTAGGGTAGAGGACGTCGTGGATAAACCAATTGTCATTTAGTCTATCCACCTCCTCTTTGAGAGTGGCGGATCTCTCCGGATCCATGCTGCATCATTTTTGCTTCACCGGGACATGCCTGGGGTCAATATTCAATGCATGACATGCAATGGCAGGCGAGATTCCACACATATCATAGTGTGTCCAAGCGAACACGTCTAGATTTGCTCGGAGGAAACCAGCAAGTTCTTTCATCATCAGGGGGCTGAGCTGTGACCCAATCTTTAGGACTCATGATGGGTTGTCGTGGCTAACCGTGATATCAATTGTCAGCTTAGCCAGTGCAGCCTTGGTATCATTGGGCTCATCTTCATCATCCCTCGGATCTATATCTCTATAGAATCGACTGTGGCGCCTGAGCCAAGGCATAGGTTCTAATTGTAAATCTTCGGTAGCTTTGATGTGGACAGTCTTGTCCACACCCTTACCTTTTTCTTTGCGTTGAGCATCCCTCAACTCAGCTACATAACTGGCACGTCCAGTCGCCTAATCGCCATGAACAACTCCAACACCATTATCAGTCAGAGACTTCAAAGTCAAAAACCATGGGGCAAGAGCTACCCAGAATTCAGCTAGGGCCGGTCGACCCAAAAAAATGTTGTATGGAGAGTCAACGTCCAAAACAACAAATGGCAAGATCTGCACTCTCCTTCGTTCACCTTCTCCCAACTCTACAGGTAACTCCACATTATCAACAGCTTCAGTTGTAATGCCGTTAAAACCGTGTATACGAGCTTTAGACGGTTTTAAGTCTTTGGCTTCCATCCTCATCTGATCATAAGATTTTTTGAAGATTATATATACTAAACTTCCATAATCAATCAATATCCTTCCCACCAAAGCGGGGCCAATCATGGCTGAAATGACCATTGGGTCGATTGTTGGAGCCTCGACCTTATCTGCATCTCTGTTCCTAAACACAATATCATTCGCCATCGTGCATTCCTATTTTGTCGGAGCTCCTTCTCCCGTATTTGAGCAGCATTCAAAGTCAACATGTCTAATTGTGCTATCATAGCCTCCATTTCTTGCCAACTCTTATCTATTGGGTGCGGTCCTCCGATTATCGTATTTATCATCAGTCTTCCATCACTCTACACAGGCTCCTCAGCCCTATGCGGTGCTTGTCCTTGGTTGGGGTCATATTTCCCAGACCACCATCTTGCGAGGCTTTCACAAACTACTATAATTTTTTTCTCTAATTTGCATTCATTTGTATTGTGGCCATAGCCCTAGTGAAACCGACAATATTTCCTGGTCTGTTTTTTACTTTTCTATTGATTCTTTTGGAGGCGGCTTCCTATACTGTATGGTATTGCAAGTAAACAGATAAATATTCTCCAAGGACGTATTCAACAACGTGTAAGTATTATACATCGGAGTCCTAAGCTTCCCCCGTCCAGAATCTCTCTTTCGTTCATGGTTCCTATCTCCACCTCCCTTTTGCTGATTTGGTTTATTCTGGACATTCACTGGGACTTTTCCAAAATTATCATTAGACTATTTTATTGCAATGTTACTCTATACTCCCTCTCACTTGGTCGCATAACACTCTTCTTTCTCGAGGACCTGGCTTCCTCCTTTCTCAAATACTGAGCCGCCTTTCCGTAAAAGCGTTACAATGTTGCGGGCGGCTTACCGGCTAACTAATCGCCAAATTCAGACTATGTATCACTCACTCTCGTCATGACCGTGAGTATCACATGGTCATTCAGATTACTGAACTCCGTAACAACTGTATGAAATCTCTCCAAATAATCTTTCAACGACTCTACTGGAGCCTGAATCACGTTGGAAAGGGACATCCCATCTTTGAGACGAGTCGCTAGCATCCGAAACTGCTCCACAAACTTGGTTGCCAAATCATCGAATCTATAAATTGATCGTAGGGGTAGCTTTGTGAACCATATCGTTGCTATTCCAGATAGTGTTATGGGAAAGCATCTACACTTAGTCGCATCATCAGCTCACGTAGAATCAATCAGCCATTGGTATCTCATGATATGCTGCCTGGGGTTGGTCTTTCCCTCGTAGGCAGTCATTGACAGCATGTTAAACTTCCTTGGATATCGTGCATGTAATGCACTATCACTGAACAGGGTATGACTTCTTAATATTCCTAGTCATCGTTGGTTAAGCCTTGGCTCTCCCTCACTAGCTGTAAGACCATAGCCGATAAGTCCGACGTTTGGATGGTTAGTGCCAAGCGGTGGTCACGCTCCACCTCACGTGAATGGTCCGGTCGATGTCTGTGGGCCATTTCACGCCTTCTTGGTTCACCATCCTCCCGATGTGTATCTTGTAAGTTCACTTCATCGTCATTCCGGAGAAGAGCTTGGTCAAGATTCAATTGAACTCCAGCATCCGAACCAACCGTAGAAACTCCAGCTTGATTGCCATAAGGCATGGATGAATTCCCCCTTCTGGGGGAGGGATCGGTACCGATCCTATGGAGGGGTCAGCACCGATCGATCCTGGTAGACCATGATGGTCTATCGGTTGACGTCCCAAAGTTTCTACGCGATATTCGACTATTCTGCAATGATTATGCCTATGATACTCGTCTGATGAGCTAGAACACTCTGATGCTGAGTATGGAGTGTGGTCCCTCCTAGCTTTCCTCCACTGCTGGTGATTGTTTTGGTTCATCAAGTTGGTCTGAATTTGTTGATTTAATTGTCGACGCTTTCCATCAACTCTCTCATTAAATTATGAAATTCAGCTCTTGTAATAGAGTCAGTGGGATTTCGAACTTCAACTAGATCAGCATTCACATTTGTTGGCCGATTGCTTAGGTATCCTTGCTGAATGCTAGTATTCTCATTTCCTTCCACGTTCCGAGAAGTAGATTTAGTATGTCTCACCATTATTAATTGCCTTGCTTAGAGTTCTACAAATTTGAGTAGTATTAGCAACTTCTTGAAGATAATTGCAGATCTACTTTGTAGGATTTATCCAATCCAGTAGTAACAAAGAGATCCTAGTAAGATGAGAATCAAGGTTCTCAGTGAACGCACCAAAATGTTTGCAACCAAATTGGTCAAAAATACTCAAGAATAGATTTATGTAGAGAAGTAAGTGAAGAAAAACAAAATTAAACCGAGGAAATGGTTAAACTAATAACACTTAAAAAGCAATAATCAAAGACATAAAGATTTATAGTGGTTTAGCATTGTATGCCTACATCCACTTTGAAGATTATCCTTCATTAATCACTTCTAAATCTGATTACAGCAGTAGAAAATAACAAACACTTGATTATAATAGAGTCTAGAGTAACAAGCAATGTAAAGATTCTCAAAATGTCCCATTAGGCTAGTATTTATAGGAGAAGACGGACAGCTACCAATCTCTCTGAAACTTCATCTGAAGGACCTTCTAATCCACATGGTCCCATTAGAGGGATCGCTAGGCCCAATTCTCAATGTAGAGGGATCAATATTGATCCCTTCATTCACTGGTCGATTTTTGCGCAACGATCCCTATGGTGGCTTCTCCATGCTAAAATATGCTTGACCTTCAATTCTCATGTCAATTGGACCACTGGAACTCGAGTAATTGCTTGACCTTTGACTTGATATAACTTGTGCACTGCTTGCAGCCAAACCCTCTACAGGGATGTATGCCGATCCCTTGAAGCTTGTTCTTATGACATGCGATCCCTAGGGTCCATTTACCTTGCCCTCCAAATTTCATAAGCTTTGGACATGTAGATCGCGAGATATTGATTGTTGTATGCATGAATGTACTTGATCCTTGATGGATGTCAATCCCTCATCATCTAGCATACCGATCCCTTCCAATGTGCCATGTTATGCCAAACCCTTCCATTCGTTGAGCCATATTCCATGCGTTGAGCATCCTACATCGTACATCCACTAAATCCCATCAATTTTGATGTCATATAATCATCTGTACTCGACTTCCGGGGCCCATAATCATCAATCTGGAATCATAGGCCATGATGGCAGTCGGATCTAACTCGTGCAACCAGTTAAATATAGCCGGGCTAGAATGTCGGGTAACACTCAACTCATTGCCCATGTAGATAGCAAAGGACATGACACACGTAGACGTCCAAAAATATGGGTACACGCAGGCTACCCTAGGTATATCCGCCCCAATAATAAGCATCACAACCTCGAAGTTACCCATCAATCCCTTAGCATACGTACCAATAGTAGAACTACGCCGTAGATGCTCAACTCATGCCCATATAGATGGCTAAGGACTGGACTCATATAGACGTCCTAAATATATGTACACACATACTACCCTGGGTACATGCAGACTACCCCGCCCTACTGATGAGCATCACAACCTCATGTTCTACTCTACGAGCTATCATGTGGAACTCATCCTTTCGGTCGATCACCAGATGCTATAGTCACTCACCACATCGAGTCATGGAAGTCATCGAACTTCATTGGTTGTCATCCCAAAGTCATCTAAAGTTCTTGCTCCTAAGTCAACACCTTAAAAACTTCACCCTACGTTCTGTTCGACATCCATCTTATAGTCGGACTGAAGCAACCAAACAACATCCATGACCGGATACCGGACATGATTTCCTATCAGATCTTCCATCACCTAACCAAGAAACTACCAGACAGGATTTCCTGTTTGGTCCTGGAATAACCCGCCTTTTGTAATACCCAAAATATGTGCCCTACATCATCGCATGACTTTCGGTTACCATAAAAGATAGATCGTTGAGGTAAAATTAGAACAAAATACTAAACCAAGACATCGATTAGATCTAACAACGAAATGGCAACATATAATCTATTGAATATACATGAACAGAATAGAATAATGTTATATAAGAGACCGCACTAGCAGAAGCAACTGACATATAAATATAAGTACAGAATAGTCATACTACATTAACTCCAAAGAAACATGGAGTTTTGAATAAATATCTGATACAACAATCTCATATTCAAATAAGAGGTACGTCATATCCAATTAAAATAACAAGTATATATATCTCAGAACATCAATGCCACGCCTCCAAAATGCTCCAGCTGCACACTCTACTAGCGTATCCCCAAAAGCAACTAACTCTCGAACTACTCAATCGAGTACTTGAGAATTGTCATGACATAAGCAGATAAAGACAAAGCGCAGGTCAGACATAAAGTTTGGTGTGAGGGGAACTATCTCAAAATACTATATATTAAAACTATATGCAAATAAATAGGAACTACTAAATCACTGTCGGCCCTCTCCACAAAAGTGGCTTAGGGGTAATCCGGACTTCTTATAAATAAGTATAGTAAATCTATCTCAAATGTAGGGGATCATACCATAACCAGCTTTTCTCCTGTAACAATAGGTTAGCACAATATCTTCCATTGCACTAAACCAGTCCAAAATTACTAATAATATAGTACAAATATACCATGATCAAACCTTGATCCCAAAACAATGATTACTACTACTAAGATCAATAAGACACGCCCCAACGCGTATGGTCACTACTGCTAAGACCGAATAGGTACGCCACAATGTGTATGGTCACTACTGCTAATACCGAATGGGTAATGCATATGGTTACTACTGCTAAGACCGAATAAGTACGCCACAATGCATATGGTCACTAATGCTAAGGCCGAATAGGTACGCCATAATGCATATTGTCACTACTGCTAAGACTAATTGTTTATAAGATTACGAATGTAGGACCTAAAAACGTCCAAGCGATCACAACAAGATAAAGCTATTCACGTCCCCTCTAAGACCATGTCGATTATATCATGGCCATCAACAACACTCTAGGTACACCACAACAAAGTCGATAATTGGGTCAGTCACATATCCATGTCCTTGGTGTGTGATAACAAGTCAACACCAAACAAATCATATATTACTCTAAGGTCAAAATCTTAGAGTATGGACTCATTCCGTATGTAACGTATGGAATCGCCACCCACGGCTCCATTCACCACAGCCTAAAATCCCAACTTACAACTCTATCAAAACCCCATACTAACCCAAATCACACTCCAAATGGAATGCATGACCTCAATGTCGTATATTCTTCCAATATGTCCTTCCATTCAACCTCAAAATCTATGGTTTGGAAATATGTGTCGGGGTGGGTCCCATATGAGCCCCAAAATCAAAGTACTCCAAAACCTATGAAATTTCAAGGGTTGTAGCCCTCGAAAAATGGTGAATATTGGTCCAAACTTCAACTCAATTCGACTTCGTATGCGAAAGTTATCGTGTTTTGATGTTTGTACAACACATAGTAAGTCAATTGACTTGGGTTCCATTCAATCAACCGAACCAGGGCAGAGATGACATGTTACCTCTCGACCAGTTGACTAAATGGTCCTATTCAATCAACAGAACTGACAGGTTCTAGGCACTAAGCTTGGTAGGGGAAAATTCTGCCAAATGATCGCCAATTCGCGCGTCGTTTCCTCCAATGCTTCGCCCGATGAGTCACCTTGCTACTAGAGCCTGCTCCATCCCATCGAACATTTACCGAGGTTCATTTGTTGAAGTCTTGGAAGTGGCTTCTTAAGTATACAAAAACCAGTTTCGATACCAAAATCCAATCTTTGCATGAGCAGAGTTCAACGAAAAATTATAGTGACCCCGCTTCCTCTAATACGCTCAAACGACATATCCGTCCTCCTCGCCTTGTGCGTAGCCTATACGTGTGTCGACACACTCATTCATGCATGGATATGCACACATACTCATGCATATGGACACACGCTCACATAACGCACAACAAAACGCAAATCTCATTTCGGACTTCACAAGGATGATTGCTTGGAGTCGCTATGGCAACGTGAAATGCCCACAATGGACTTGTAATTAGTTCTATTTCTATATAATCAAACCATTGCAAATGTATAAAAACAATCAAACACATAACAATTATAACTAAGATACCAAATTGGTTTTTAGTTATCACTTAGCTCCAAATGCACATATGCATATACCCGCTCGTGCACGTATACACACACGTACATCCAAGTGAGCCAACAACCATTACTAGATCAAATATTACTTGTACTTACTATTATTTTCAATAAAAGTAAAATATCACATCAAACCATTTTAAGAAATCTCATACCATTTTATAAAATATCATACCGACATATAAATCACTATATAGCCTTTAAAATACTTAATCACTTTATTTAAAATCAAGTATTCATCATATTTCTCTTTTATAAAATATCATATCTATTTTATAAAATATACACTTCATTTTAAAATCAAAACTCATTTTATAAATACTAATTAAGGCTCATTGGGCCTCTAATCGCTTCATACATAAGTTTAGAGCCTAAAATTCTCTTAATTGGCTTACTAACATTAAAACCTCTTAAATTAGTTTTATTTTTACTAACTAATAGCATGCACTTAAATATATCATGTGATTATTCTCTAGTTCATCACAATAACACCTATAATCTTTCAATTAACCCAAAATCAACTTTTAAGGTTACTAACTTTTCCAAACATGGTGATTAAGGGTTCAAACAATTAATTAGCAAATATAGTCATGATTACTACATGAACATAAGCCTAATCCATATCATAGAAAACTCCAAATCATTCTATATTACTTCATAATAATTCATAAACGAATTAATGAAGTAAAACACTTAAATTAAATAGGAGAATCATCTCACTTACCTTAATTAAATCCAAGCTAAGCTCTAATCACCAAAAATCCAAATCTTGCTTATTTTAATTTTCGAAATCAACACCAAAGCTCTGATTCAAGCCAATTCCTTCGTGGGTTTTGTAGAGAGTTGAAATAGGAATTATGGTGATTTTTATTTGATTTTAGAAAATTTATTTAACGGGTTTAGGGTTTGAGGATTAAAAGAGGATTAAGGGGTGATTAGTAGGAAGATTAGGAAAGGAGAGTGAATGTGAAATGAAAAGTGAGAATGAAAATATGAAGGGGTAAGATTTATATAGGCTAGGTAAATGGATTTAGCCCAAATTCATCTCCTTTTGCTTTCTGCACTACAGAACTCCCAGATTAGAATGCATCACACACTTTAAAATATGTGATGACCTATGTCATCCCCCATTTCCTAAAAATTCATACCTCCCTTAAGAAAGTTTCCCACTATTTAAATACCAATCTAAGAAAATAAGCATTTAAATTGCTATACATCAGCTTCCAAGTGCCCAATTGTACTATAATAAGAGGATTGCATAAACACAGAGTTTGAACATGTACGACTTCAGTGTAGCAACCGATATTACTATAGTCATACATGACAATCAATTGGAGAGTAAGTTCAAGTGAGTTAATCTCAAAATATACCATTGACTTGAGTCACATCAAATGGAAGTGGACTCGTATAGATCTCCTCTTGCCCTATAGCAGGCAAGAATGATATGTGATCTATTCAAATTAGCTAAGGAATAAAATCGATACCCACCATTACTGATGGGTGGAGTCAATAATGGACAGGTAACGACCCAGAATTTCACTACTTTGATGTAACGACCCGTAAATTTCGATAATTAAATTTGTTGATTTAATAAGATTTTGGAAATTAAATACTGAAAGAAATAAAAATTTGTTAATTAATAATGAAATAATAACAAAAATGAAAAAGTGACAATGTTAATTAAAGTTAATCATTAGCAACTTAAATGAAATTCCAATTAATTGAAATAATGTAAATGTTATAACTTGGTTATAAATTGAATGTGAGTAAATAAATGTAAATGTTGTATAAACTTATGAATTAGTATATAATTAATGATAATTGGATAAAAACAGTGTTATGTAAGCAATTGTAACATTTGGTTGTTAATAATAACTTATAAGTGTAATTAAAAGTTAACGGTATATGTTACCTATTTATTTAGCTTGTTAGTTTAAATTGGAAATCAATTACAATAATTACAATTTAATATTATGTATTGTAAATTAAGTTAATATTTGGAAATAATGTTAATTTTATTCATAATATGATAATTAGTTGAACTAAAAGAATAGAAATAAAGATTTATAAATTTATTGGAATTCAAATTATAATAATTGGATTAATTGCAAATAAATGAAATTAAATATTTAAATATTATGTTAATAGAGATTAATAAGAAATTTGGGAAATATTAATGTAATAAATATAAACCAATGGTAATTATACTCATAAGATGATAAGTGATTGAATAACAAAATTTAAAAATCAAATAAATGGATTTATTGGAATTTCAATTGATAATTAACGAAGTTCCTAAAATTGAAATTGAACATTTGTATTGGTAAATCAACATTTAATTGATATAGAAATTGGTTTTAAAGGATTTTAAATTTCTAAGTAATCCAAAGTGATGGAAATTTTAAATTATAGAATTCGAGTGGAAAAGTGATTTAATTAATTTAATATTAATTTATTTAATTAACTGAAATATAGCCATTTTGGCCATTGAGTCGAATTTCGACGAAACTGGTTTCATCGGATCCGTAACAGTGAATTATTGTAGGATTTCAAGTTTCGTAACGATCGGACTTATTGTTTGATCGTACGGGCACGAAATGCCTAGAAAATCAATTTAATTGAAATCAATTTGAAATAAGCTGATTTTGGCATAACTTCTTCATACGATGGAATTAGGACTTTAAACCTGTTCCATTGAATTTAAAATATTTGAAAGCATCTATTTTGATATATGGGTTGACCCATTTTCGTTCCGGAGTCAGAACGGGCTTTTCGGGTCGTTTATCGTTCAACTTTCAATCCAAATCAATCTGGTCCATTCTAATTTCAGCTTTTGTCTATAAATAGCTCATTATAAACTGTAGCCACTTCTTATTTCTATTTGTCTGTACGTACATCTCTCTCACATCTCCTCTTTCCAATGGCAGACAAAACCCTAATTCCCAATTGCAATTGCAAATCAAATTCAAATCAAAATTTCAAACTCCTCAAACTATATCGAACTATATATCGATTTTAAGCTCTCGACGAGCGCATCTCAGATCTGTAATTCGTTTTCCAGTTTGAACCTTTGTCTGTCCAGAAATTGAAGAATAATTCACAGCCCTTCAATCAAGCGTTGATCAATTTCGTCTGATCGACGAATCGAGGACATGGTAGCGTAGAGCGGACCGAGGGGAGTCCATCGGTGCAGTTCACTGGATGGTTTGACGGTTGGATTGGTCATGATAATTCGACTATGGTTAGAGATATGTAGCGGTCGGTGGTGTTGTTGAGGTTCTGGACGCAACGGTGGGGGTCGCTCGAGTTCGTTGGGGATGGCGGAAGTTAGGGCATAGCCGCATCTGGCTGTGGTTGGTGGGCGGAGGCATACGAGCGAGAAGACATGGTGGCTTCAGGTCGATCATCGATGGGTTAGGGTTCGATGCCTGGGTGTGTGTGTTGCGCGTGGTCACGTGAAGGCAAGTGACGTGTATGGTGAGTGATTTGTTTTGTTATATATATATATATATATATATATATCAATTTCAATCGTTCTAACTCTTATAACTTTTGCATACTGACTCGGACTTGGACGCAGTTTGTTCCTTTAAGGTTGTATTTAAATTCCGGACATTTTGACGCCAGTGTGGACAAATTCTGAGACTGTTTGAATTTTGAGCTTAAATTGGATTTTTATCCGATTTAAATTCAAAGGCGGGTGTTTTAACCCATCACAACTTCTAAAATTTCTTATGTTAGTTAAATTAATTTTTGATGTGATTAGAAATTTATTTATGACTGTTTGGTATATTTTAAATCGTCATCTTAGTTAATTTGAATTTATTTGAATTAAATCGTTATTTAATTATTATTGAATATAATTTTCTAGTTAAATACCTGTTATTGATTATTAGTTCTATATTGATATTTATTGATTGATTTGGATGATGTTTGCAATGGATGTTGATTGTTGATATTGGATGAATGGATGTTTTATTTTATATCATTATAAACTGCAAGTTCATATAGGTTGAAATGATACATACCAGAATGGTCAATAGATTAAGGAAAAATCGTTATGGGTTGAAATGATAGACTCGAGCGATTTTATGGATTTTATTATTATTTCGGGATTGCGGTTTGAAATGATATATCTGTAACATTGTAAATTGCGGATTGAAATGATAAATATCCGTATCACTTGACCCTAGGGTATAGAATTATATACGGACACCGGATTGGTTAAATTTAAATGATTTTGAATCCTTAAATTTTTCATTGAGTTAAATGATATTTTTGAAATAAAATTTGGATTATATAAATCGAATTTTTATCTAATTTCGAGTTATATATTAAAATCGAATTGTTTTGAAAGATTTGTTAAAGGAATAAAATTAAAATTTTATAGTGAATTTGAAATATAAGTGAAGTTTATCGAAATTGAGTTATTAAAATCGTTGAAGTATAACTTTGAAATATATTGAAATTTGAGTAATTAAATCGATGTTTCAACATGGATTTAAGCGATTTTGAATTCAATATTTATTTAGAATTCTGAATCGGAAAATTTGAAATTGGGTTTTGGGACATTGAAATGGTCAAAATGTGTTGGAACGAAATAAATAGTTTAAATTGATATAAATTTCAAATTTATGTTTTTAATATAAACTATTTTAAAAATATATTATTTTAAAAGACTTTAATTATTAAGATTTTCAAACCTTTAAACTAATTAACCTATTTTAACATATTTTAAATCCAATTAATCTATTTTAAAGATATTTAATCTATTTTAATTATATTTAATTTATTTTAAATCTATATTAACTATTTATAACTATTTCAACTATTTTTTTCTAAATTCCAAACTAAGTAAAATGGATGGGTTATATTCGAATTCTCGATTTAAAGTGAATGTGGTTAAGCGACATTATAACCTAAGTTGGGATTTAAATAACATATTTGGTTTAATATGATAATTTTGGAAATGAGAGTTTAACCTATTTTGGAAATATGACTTTTGAAAGGAAATATAATTTCGAACTATGATTTCAATGTGATATAATTTCGGAAGTAAGCAACGATTTCGAAAATGATATAATTTGAATTGAATATGATATTTTGATATCAATTATGAAATGGGTTTGGAAATGTAAAAGAACTATCTGGTGTGAAATAAGCGATTGGTTGTTAAAGAGACCAGGATCGGATATTGTCATACTCTCTGCCAATACCGAAAACTACTTTGACAACTGTGTACGCGGTGGAGATTCCAGAATGAAGTAGGATGGTGGCGACGATCCTAAAGGTATACATACGTGGACCTGACTCCTGTAAGTTAGCATAAGATGGCTAAAACATGAGCAATTGACGGGCTAAGTGAGGTCATTCCTCCGATCGGGCACAATCCATCGATACTATATTCTGACTTTACGATTTATTTGGTGGCCACCCTCGATTTTTTTGATTCGGGAGTGTGTTCCGAGTTGGGCGGTAGTTGCGGCTATGCGTTACCAACAGTCCGGAAGTGTAATTGGTATATCTATCCTGGCATTGCCTAGTTATGCCATGTCACCTACCCTAGCGCGCCTTCTACGAGTTTGTTTTATGTCGCACCTATGTGGTATCCTCTGGCGGCTCCAGTTTACGGGGAGTTACGGTACTGTATAGACTATTGGCATTATAAAAATGTGTTAAGGGGGATATGGGTAACGCCTTAATGCTATTTTAATAGTTTATCTTACTGTAGACATATTATAATAGAGTATTGTACTATATAGTAGATAGTTTAACGGATCCTTAGGAGATGTGAATCCCGAACATCTCTTAAGTTACTGCACTCACGTTAGACACTGGATAAGAGATGTCAAAACCCCGTAAACATCTCCGAATCTGTTTACACTCATATTCATTTACCGTTGATTTGACTTACATAAGATCTTTTAGTTCTGACTTGAGTGTTTTGTCTTTTCAATTCGCTCGGGTCCGCCTGAGCATTTCAGGATTTGAAGACCTTATTTCTAGAGGACGAAGACGAAGATTTGTACTACTATTATCTACTATATTTATTCCACTTCATTCATATAGTTCCGCTGCATTATCATTTATTTATCTCTGATATGTGTAACTCTGATTTTGTATTGTATAAGTATAATCAAATGTTTTGTATACAACTTCATGAATTGTTATTTGATTATTATATTTTGTCATTCCGCTGCGAGATTCTGTTTTGTTTTTTTTCTTTCTCTGCCTTTTCTTATTCACCCCAATAACAATCCGCCCTTCTGTTTGTTTGAGTCGGCATGTGTGTCTGCTTAAAACGAACAAAAAGGCAGGATGTTACAGTTGGTATCAGAGCTTTGGTTTAGTGATAACCTTAGCTTTGTGGGGTCTGACTCTTTAAAAATAGGGTAGTAATACCCTAGAATGAGTCCTTGAGAGTATATATATATATATATGAGAGAGCGTATTTGTTAGTGTTATAAAAGGTTTTTATATTGTGTTAATTTGTTCCATTCTGTATTTATAAATTCTGGTTGATGCGTAGGACGCTATGACATCGATAGGGATTTCTAAACACTTAATAGGACAGACCAACACAATGTTTGTTTTGAAATGTAGGTAAATGAAATAATTTTACCTATTGTATATTTTTATATATAAAATAATGATTTATAAATGATATATATTTGGTTGTAATATGTTGGTTGTTAAGTAGTGAAATTTATAAATATTGGTCGGAAATAAGATTTGAAAATAAAATAAATGAAATTTGGAAATTTAGAACTTAAGTTCCGGGGTTTTTGAAAATTTCTTTCGAATGATTTTGGGATATAATAATAATACTATTAGAAGTATTTTCTGGTATTAATATTTCAATATGATTTGAAAGAATTGTTTTTAAAGAAATTTTAGAAAGAAATAAGTTTCGTACTCCCCTCTCTGTCGTTGGAAAATAATTTCGGTGATGAGTGCACGCATCATCGATGTTCATTTTCGAGTTTCAAAGTGGGAAGGCCATTGTAGTAGTTTTACTACAGATCTATTTTGATAAACAAATAATAATTTTAAGTTTAAATATGATTGGATAAAAGTTATGAGTATATATATATGTATGTATTATTTTAAATGATTTGAAATGTAACCCCGACATTTATTTCTTAAATTTCTATGAATTAGAGATTTCAAGTATTGAAATGGAATAAAATTTTAACTATTTAATAATTGAAACGTTTAAATGAAAATAAGAAATTAAGTTATGGCTGAAATATACAAGGAATTTGAAATTTGTAACTTGTAAACGAAAAGAATACGAAAATAAGAAATAATAATTATTGAACCTTAAGTTAATTAAATAAGCAAGTCAAACTTGTGTAACTTTCAATTGCATTCTTAAAGACATATATATATATATATATATATATATAACTTACCAATTATAAAAATTTGAAATGTTAAAAGAATATGTAATGGAAATTTTTACAAGTAAAACTTATGTAATGGAAGTGTTCAATGAAATTTACTTTTATAAATAAGAAATTTGATAAGAAAATAGTTATAAACTTGAGTTAAAATTGTAATACTACTAATTAAATGAAATAGAAAATGAGTACTGTAAGTAAAGGATTTTGAACTTAAGTTAATATTGAAACTATTTATAATTAAAGTAAATAATAAAATGAATGTAATGCAATAAAAGAAATTGACATGATATGTAAATGAAAATGAATTTTTGTAAGTAATAAAGGAAAATAAATGAAATAAACACTGAATGAATGAATGGAAGTAAAATTTTGTAAGAGATAAATGTAAGTTAAAGAAATAATCCTTATATGAATGAAAAGAGAGAAAAAAAACTGTAAATGTTGTGAAAGAAATTTAATAAGAATAACTCAAGTATATTGTAAAATTATTGTTTGTTTTGGTTTATGGGTTGTTTGGGATAGGATACTTCTAATTGTGTAAGATGTATGCATAATCTATTGAGTTTTATCTAAGACTGTTGAGTAAATGGTATACTTAGTAGTTATTTGTCATTCTATGTGATTAAAAGTGTCTTAACCCGAACAAACTATTTGTTTGTTTGCTATGGAAGGATAGTTGATTTTATTGATTTCATATGATGATTGCATGCTGTGGTTGCCAGCGATTGTTGTTTTATATTGATTTGTTTGTTAGTGGTTGAAACAACTTTAAATATTTCATTTTATATAATTATTAACTCTGTTTGGATTATTTAAGTGAAATACAGGTTATGCAAGCAATTGCTACCACTTTTGGTTTCGTAATTAAGCGTTGATTGCCCGACAAATAGGTACGTTCTCGGATTACGGTTTTCTAGTGATATTATATTGTTTTTCCCGCTGTTGGGATATATTATTTTGAAAATTATGATATATATTGTTATTATCGATATTATTATTATTCCCAAACCTCTCCATACAAAGGAGACTCTGCCGAATTTTTTCATAAATTTTGGACTTGGAAAATTTTGTAAAATGTTTCCAAACTTTATTAATTTGAGTATAAAAGGATTTAAGTGTTTATAAACTGATATATTTTATTTAAATTATTTAATTTTGTAAATTAAATTATTATAAATTTAATATTTTGAATAAGATATATTGATTACTTAATATTCTTCTTTTCCCTTCTATTTCCTTTTCGGGGAGGAAAAGTTTTTAGTAGGGGAGAGTGTAACGACCCATAAATTTCGATAATTAAATTTGTTGATTTAATAAGGTTTTGGAAATTAAATACTGAAATAAATAAAAAAAATTAATTAATAATGAAATAATAACAAAAATGAAAAGTAACAATGTTAATTAAATTTAATCATTAGCAACTTGAATGAAATTCCAATTAATTGAAATAATGTAAATGTTATAACTTGGTTATAATTTGAATGTAAGTAAATAAATGTAAATGTTGTATAAACTTATGAATTAGTATATAATTAATGATAATTGGATAAGAACAGTGTTATGTAAGCAATTGTAACATTTGGTTGTTAATAATAACTTATAAGTGTAATTAAAAGTTAACGGTAACAATTATTGTATGTTACTTATTTATTTAGCCTGTTAGTTTAAATTGGAAATTAATTACAATAATTATAATTTAATATTATGTAATGTAAATTAAGTTAATATTTGGAAATAATGTTAATTTTATTCATAATATGACAATTAGTTGAATTAAAAGAATAGAAATAAAGATTTAAAAATTTATTGGAATTCAAATTATAATAATTGGATTAATTGCAAATAAAAGAAATTAAATATTTAAATATTACGTTAATAGAGATTAAGATGAAATTTGGGAAATATTAATGTAATAAATATAAACCAATGTTAATTATACTCATAAGATGATAAGTGATTGAATAACAAAATTTAAAAATCAAATAAATGGATTTATTGGAATTTCAATTGATAATTAATGAAGTTACTGAAATTGAAATTGAACATTTGTATTGGGAAATTAATCAACAGTGAATTGATAAAGAAATTGGTTTTAAAGGATTTTAAATTTCTAAGTAATCCAAAGTGATGGAAATTTTAAATTATAGAATTCGAGTGGAAAAGTGCTTTAATTAATTTAATATTAATTTATTTAATTAACTGAAATATAGCCATTTTGGCCACTGATTCGGATTTCGATGAAACTAGTTTTATCGGATCCATAACAGTGAATTATTGTAGGATTTCAAGTTTCGTAACGATTGAACTTATTGTTTGATCGTACGGGCTCGAAACGCCTAGAAAATCAATTTAATTGAAATCAATTGAAATCAATTTGAAATAAGCTGATTTTGGCATAACTTCTTCATACGATGGAATTAGGACTTGAAACCTGTTCCATTGAATTTAAAATATTTGAAAGCATCTATTTTGATATATGGGTTGACCCATTTTCGTTCCGGAGTCAGAACGGGCTTTTCGGGTCGTTTATCGTTCAACTTTAAATCCAAATCAATCTGGTCCATTCTAATTTCTGCTTTTGCCTATAAATAGCTCATTATAAACCCTAGCCACTTCTTATTCCTATTTGTCTGTACGTACATCTCCTTCTCATCTCCTCTTTCCAATGGCAGACAAAACCCTAATTTCCAATTGCAATTGCAAATCAAATTCAAATCAAAATTTCAAACTCCTCAAACTATATCGAATTATATATCGATTTGAAGCTCTCGATGAGCGCATCTCAGATCTGTAATTCTTTTTCCAATTTGAGCCTCTGTCTGTCCAAAAATTGAAGAACAATTCATGGCTGTTCAATCAAGCGTTGATCAATTTCGTCCGATCGACAAATCGAGGACATCGTAGCGTAGAGTGGACCGAGGTGAGTCCATCGGTGGAGTTCACTGGATGGTTTGAAAGCTAGATTGGTCATGTAATTCGACTAGGGTTAGAGATATGTGGCGGTCGGTGGTGTTGTTGAGGTTCTGGACGCAACAGTGGGGGTCGCTCGAGTTCGTTGGGGACGACGGAAGTCAGGGCATAGCCGCGTCTGGCTGTGGTTGGTGCGCGGAGGCGTATAAGCGAGAAGACGTGGCGGCTTCAGGTCGATCATCGATGGGTTAGAGTTCAATGCCTGGGTGTGTGTGTTGCGCATGGTCACGTGAAGGCAAGTGACGTGTACGGCGAGTGATTTGTTTTGTTTTATATATATATATATATATATATATATATATATATATATATATATATTTCAATTTCAATCGTTCTAACTCATATAACTTTTGCATACTGACTCGGACTTGGACGCGGTTTGTTCCTTTAGGATTGTATATAAATTCCGGACATTTTGACGCTAGTTTGGACGAATTATGAGACTGTTTGAATTTTGAGCTTAAATTGGATTTTTATCCGATTTAAATTCAAAGGTGAGTGTTTTAACCCACTCACAACTTCTAAAATTTCTTATGTTAGTTAAATTAATTTTTGATGTGATTAGAAATTTATTTATGACTGTTTGGTATATTTTAAATCATCATCTCAGTTAATTTGAATTTATTTGAATTAAATCGTTATTTAATTTATTATTGAATATAATTTGCCAGTTAAATACCTGTTATTGATTATCAGTTTTGTATTGATATTTATTGATTGATTTGGATGATGTTTGAAATGGATGTTGATTATTGATATTGGATGAATGGATGTTTTATTTTATATCGTTATAAACTGCAAGTTCACTATGGGTTGAAATGATACATACCTGGATGGTCAATAGATTAAGGAAAAATCGTTATGGGTTGAAATGATAGACTCAAGCGATTATATGGATTTTATTATTATTTCGAGATTGCGGTTTGAAATGATATATAACCGTAACATTGTAAATTGCGGATTGAAATGATAAATATCTGTATCACTTGATCCTAGGGTAGAGAATTATATACGGACACCGGATTGGTTAAATTTAAATGATTTTGAATCCTTCAAATTTTCATTGAGTTAAATGATATTTTTGAAATAAAATTTGGATTATATAAATCGAATTGTTTTGAAAGATTTGTTAAAGGAATAAAATTAAAATTTTATAGTGAATTTGAAATATAAGTGAAGTTTATCGAAATTGAGTTATTAAAATCGTTGAAGTATAACTTTGAAATATATATTGAAATTTGAGTAATTAAATCGATGTTTCAACATGGATTTAAGCGATATTGAATTTAATATTTATTTAGAATTCTAAATCGGAAAATTTGAAATTGGGTTTTGGGACATTGAAATGGTCAAAATGTGTTGGAATGAAATAAATAGTTTAAATTGATATAAATTTCAAATTTATGTTTTTAATGTAAACTTTTTAAAAATATATTATTTTAAAAGACTTTAATTATTAAGATTTTCAAACCTTTAAACTAATTAACCTGTTTTAACTTATTTTAAATCCAATTAATCTATTTTAAAGCTATTTAATCCATTTTAATTATATTTAATCTATTTTATATCTATATTAACTATTTATAACTATTTAAACTATTTTCTTCTAAATTCCAATCTAAGTAAAATGGATGGGTTATATTCGAATTCTCAATTATGAAATGGTTTTCGAAATGTAAAAGAACCATCTGGTGTGTAATAAGCGATTGGTTGTTAAAGAGACCGGGATCAAATATTGTCATACTCTCTGCCAATACCGAAAACCACTTTGACAACTGTGTACGCGGTGGAGATTCCAAAATGAAGTAGGATGGTGGCGACGATCCTAAAGGTATACATACGTGGACCTGACTCCCATGAGTTAGCATAAGGTGGCTAAAACAAGAGCAATTGACGGTCTAAGTGAGGTCATTCCTCCGATCGGGCACATTCCATCGATATTATATTATGACTTTGCGATTTATTTGGTGGCCACCCTCGATTTGTTTGATTCAGGAGTGTGTTCCGAGTTAGGCGGTAGTTGCGGCTATGCGTTACCAAAAGTCCGGAAGTGTAATTGGTATATCTACCCTAGCATTGCCTAGTTGTGCCGTGTCACCTACCCTAGCGCGCCTTCTACAAGTTTGTTTTATGTCGTACCTATGTGGTATCCTCTGGCGGCTCCAGTTTACGGGGAGTTATGGTACTGTATAGACTATTGGCATTATAAAAATGTGTTAAGGGGGATATGGGTAACGCCTTAACGCTATTTTAATAGTTTATCTTACTGTAGACATATTATAATAGCATATTGTACTACATAGTAGATAGTTTAACGGATCCTTAGGAGATGTGAATCCCGAACATCTCTTAAGTTACTGCACTCACGTTAGACACTGGATAAGAGATGTCAAAACCCCGTAAATATCTCCGACGCCGTTTACACTCATATTCATTTACCGTTGATTTGACTTACATAAGATCTTTTAGTTCTGAGTCGAGTGTTTTGTCTTTTCAATTCACTCGGGTCGGCCTGAGCATTTTAGGATTTGAAGACCTTATTTCTGGAGGACCAAGACGAAGATTTGTACTACTATTATCTACTATATTTATTCCACTGCATTCATACTGCTCCGCTGCATTATCATTTATTTATCTTTGATATGTGTAACACTGATTTATATTGTATAAGTATAATCAAATGTTTTGTATACAACTTCATGAACTGTTATTTGATTATTATATTTTGTCATTCCACTGCGAGATTCTGTTTTGTTTTTTTTCTTTTTCTGCCTTTTCTTATTCACCCCAATAACAATCCACCCTTTTGTATGGTTTGAGTCGGCATGTGCGTCTGCTTAAAACGTACAAAAGAAGATGCATGAGTAATTTTGTTGTATTTTTATAAGGGTATATACTTTCTTTTTTTTTTCTTCTTCCCTTAGCAGTTTTTTAATTCTAGAATTTACAAAAGTATACTCTTTATTTATCCATCTTGTTGTTTCTCACTTTAGCAATGACCTTAATGCACCAGCATTAGCCTAAGACCACTAAATCAGTGGCCCTTACCACTGTTTTTAGTCTTCCAAAGCATTTCTTGTGATTTGCCCAATAAATGATATATTGTTGGTTGATAGTTTCATGTCTGAACCAATGCATGCAATCAACAACATGTTTAGGATCCATAATTACAAGGGCTTGACAAATTGTGTTTGCTCTCACTTGTTTACCACATCCATAGTTTCATTTCCTTATCATTTAATTGCGCCAGTTGGCAATTTTTTGTATTAGTGAAGTGTTGATTATTAGTATGTTAATATAACGTCTATATTTAACCCATAGCCTATTTGATCATTACCCAATGATTCATCAATCAATTGATTGGTTTGATGTATGATTTTGCAGGAAATGCATATCACGTCATGTTGAAGAGCTCCTGCAACTGTAATTACCAAACCGGAGTCTATGACATCAACCAGAGAATGATATTATTAATTTTTCCAATAATTCCTTTTCAGCTATAGCACTGAACCAAAGACTGATATTTGAAATACCCAGTTTTGATATTATTTCCTTCTTTTTTCTATAGATCCTTGTGTACTGCATACATTTGATGAAGTCTTATCAGGGATACTCCACTGAAACCGCAGACCCCAAATGGTTATGATAAGTATTTTTCAATATAGTGTCATAGTCAGAATAACAGTGTTCGGTGTCTTTGGCCACATCCATTTTCTTACGTTAGCTAATGAGTTTTGCCTATATTTTTCGTATAGTTATACTAACTGAATATCAACAAATTCTAACAAACAGTCAAGTTCTCTCACGTACATCCCAATTTCAAGCTAATCTGGTCCCCCGTGCAAGTTTGTCTCGATGGATATTTTTATATCATATGCTTTTGCCACCAAATGAAAGTTACTATTTTTTGTATAGCTCGTAATACTCTATACTTAGGCGAATACAGTAGTGGCTTTCACTGTTATTTATAATAAAATAGTTAGGACTTGTGGGAATGCAGCATTGAAATCAGTGATAATGGAGAACTATAATACTATTTTCTCACTGAAGTATTGCATGTCTTAACTTCTGATATGTAACTTTTGGACTTAGTACCTCTGTGGTACTGGAAGTGTTTCCTTTTTCTAGAAGGCATTTGGCTTTGCATTCTCTTTCTCTATTTTTGCGTCATTAGTTCAATTTTTATATCATTAATAAATTTCTAATGTTAATCATTTCCTTTTACAGGAAGGCAGTCACAATACTCATTTCTATTTACCTAGGTAATGTAGAAGTGGATTTGGAATGGATATATAACCCAGTCTAGATTGGCTTGCCAAACTAATGATATATTCTCAAATTCATGTCTATATTTAATTTCATTATAGACACTTACTGTGCACGTATAGTTATCTTACTATGCACATATTATGTTTACCATTGCACAAATAATGGTTTGGACAAGTTCTACCAAGATGTTTTCTTTTATATTACAATTAATTTTTTTTTAAATATTTACAACTCAACTGCACATAATTACCCAAAAGAGAAATAGCCTTTAGGCCAAAAATAAGATTATCAGTGTAATCTTCTATATATAATAGCAGATATTGCTAGTGGTATTATGCATTAATAGTAATGTTTTGTATAAATATTGATGTTTAATTGTTGAGCAGAATTCATCTTAGCTTAGGAAAATTCCAGTTGTGATAGTGTCTTTTGAGAACATTCCAAATAACATCAACCGGTATGATCAAAGCTGTAATTAATAAAATTTCAGGGGTTAAATGTTAAAAGGTTGTGTGTGTTCCGATAAGATGAAGAAGCCTCCTTTTACCAGATTTTCGAGCTGGTCACTTCTGGTGGAAGCACTGTTTGGGGCAGTCCTAATGATGTAAGGACTGCTGTCGGAGGCCAGAAGTTTGATGTTGTCTTGGATAACAACGGCAAGGATTTGGATACTGTCAAGTATACTCTTCTCCTTTTCTTTTCTTTTAATTCAATAATAAAATACTTCGAGCTAACAAAGTACGCTTTCATTCTGAGATAAATTTATTCACAAACTCATTTTGGATATGATTTTTGTACGTCTGTTTTTGTTTATGACAATAATTATTGCAGGCCTGTGGCAGAATGGGCGAAATCATCAGGAGCTGAACAGTTTTTATACATCAGCAGTGCTGGGATCTACAAGCCAACGGATGAAGTTCCTCATGTTGAAGGGGTATATGAACATAGTTTTTCTTATATTACACCATTGAAATCTTTATAGTTACTTATTGAAATGATTTCCTCTTGTATCTCCAGTCGTGATTAAATCACTGCCAAACATCATAATTATTTAATTGATACGTGGAACTCACCAAAAAAAGGTATAGATGATGATAAAATTGATATAAATGATTGATATATAGTTGGTACACAAAGACGGCTAGAATGGATACAAGAAATAAGTGTCCACCTACTTAAATTTCACTTATTTTGCCATAAAACAATGAAACACATATAACTGCAGGATCCAGTTAAGGCAGAAGCAAGTCATGTCCCAGTGGAAAAATACATTTCAGATCTATCCTTCTCTAGCTGTGCAATATTTCGCCCACAGTACATGATAGGTTTTGGAAACAACAAAGACTGTGAAGAGTGGTTCTTCGATCGTAAGTTCTTCATGCATCAAATGTCTTATTGTTGGACAATGTTCACTTTGTATGGATGCTTAAAGGCTAATTCAATGTCATAATTGTGATAAAATGAATGCAGGGATAGTCCGTGACAGGGCAGTGCCAATTACAGGATCAGGAAATGCAACTGACCAACATTTCACATGTGAGAGATTTATCGAGCATGCTATCACAAGCAGTTGGAAATCCAGCAATCGCAGCTGGAAAAATATTCAACAGTGTGAGCGACCGTGCTGTCACTCTAGATGGATTTGCTAGGCTGTGCGCAAAAGCTGCTGGCAAAGAAGTTAAAATCATTCATTATGACCCTAAGGCTGTTGGAGTTGAAGCAAAGAAAGCGTTTCCTTTTCGAACAATGGTAATTGAATAAATCAAGTAAATTCTCACGCTTGTGCGATATTACAATGCATTTTTGTACGACGGTGTTATTTATTGATTTTATTGATGGTTGAATGCAGCATTTCTACGCGAATCCAAGAGCAGCCAAGGAAATATTGGGGTGGATGAGCAGTACTGAACTTGCTGTGGATTTGGTAGAATAGTTTGAAGAGTATCTGAAGATAGGTTGGGGTGTGCGCTGCGTTGAGGCCGTTGAATCCTGTTTTATTCTTCATAATTTGGATTTCTGGAAGAAGAAGAAACGACATATGATGGTGATGAGAGGATTATGACATTAATTGTATTTGCATTTTGGTGTTTGTGTGGTAGGAGATATTGGATAGTCTAAAAAGATTATGCCTTTTTTATTATATATAATATCTTATGCATGCATATTGTTAGATTACGTATCTCTCGTAGTAAATCGAAAGCAGGATTGTGACCATTAATTGTCTTTGTACTTTGGTGTTCGTGTAGTAGTAGTAGTAGTAGTAGTAGTAGGAAATATTAAATATTTTGTCTAAAAAGATTCTGGCTTTTATGATACAACATGAACTGATGCACATTGTCTAAAAAGCTGTATTATAGCGGCTATAATGAGCTATTGAATAAATATTTTATAGCGGCAAAATGGTGTTATAAAGATTTCCAGTTCCGTTGAGATTTAGCTGTATTATAGCAGCTATAATGAGCTATTGAATTAACGTACCATAGCAGCGAATTTGCGTTATAAAACTAAGCTCAACCATAGCGGCATATTTTGTGTTATAAATATTCAACAGTTTTTTATAACATGTCGATATACAGCGCTTATCAAACCGCTATGGTTGTGATTAATAGCGGCTATATGCCGCTATAAAAGACACTTTTTGTTATAGTGTTGATTTGTGAATATTTAACTAATTTTTAAATATTCAATATATAGGTTTTATAATGAAAAATAAAACTCTTTTAAATAATAATTAATGATGGTGAAATAGTTTTCCAAATTTGTTTACAAAAATATTTAGTTCGAAGAAAAATCGAAATGTGACCGAAGTTCGATTTAAAAATTTTCGACTTTTTGTCAGCTAAAAGTTATCGGAAAAGTTGTAAACTCTATTATAAATTTATACACATACAAAATGTAAATAAGTTAGTATATAATGGTATGTACAAAGTTATATATATTTAAGTATATACATGTATATACTAAAAGATGCCTTTAGAAACATACATAGACATGATTTGACACTTTGGCGACTCGAGAACAAAACGTGTTTAAACATGTTTTCTTTGACATAATGAGGAGGGACAAGGTGGTGGGTTGAAACGGCATGTGTGGTGGAGGGTGTTGAGGTGGAAAAATAATGTGGAGGGTATAAGTACGAGGGTAGATAGGTAATTCTCTTTTTTTTCTCTTGTTTATAAATAGCCTTTCATTCCTTCATTTTTCCTCCTCTTACTCCTATCATATGTTCCTTATATCCGATTCAAATTGATAAATTCTTCATTAAGACCATGTGGAATTCTAGTGGCTACAACTTTCATTTGTACCACTTCTTCAAATTTTGAACTTAACTATGTCAAAAATGTATTTTATTCAGACTTATTTTTGGACTCAGATTTTCTAGTCCGAAAATAGCTCTTCTTCTTTTGACCATATATCCTTCAAAATAAATCGAAATTCAGTGGTTGTTTTTTTAAAATTGTAGAGAAAATAATTTTATAAAACATTTCCCCTTCCACTTGTCCAAATTCCAAAAGTAAGATGGCTAAAAATCGAGGAGAAAATGAGCCATTTTCGAGTGATTTTTTGTGTGGTTTTGCAAGCTTTACAAGTTCTAAAGCATTTCAATTTTTCTAAACTTTGGTGAGTAAACTTTTTGTTTTTAAATTAAAAATTTTAAACTTTTATATATTGGTTAAAGTGTGGCATAATTTGTTGGTTGAAATCTTGGTTTTATGATGTAAATTAGGCTTGAAATTGAAGTCTAAATGTAGCGTTGTTTGGAAAGTTGTAAACTTTGTTTATGTGATATGATCTTGCTTAGGTTTGTGGATGTGGCATGTATAACTATGTTGTGATCTTGAATTTTTGGGTGTATGCTAAGTAAAGTTAGTATCTTTAGTGTTAAAATGGAATGGAATTCCATGTGTAAAACTATAGTCGTTTTCTTTTGGAAATCAAAATCGATTTTAAGTTTTCAAACTTTATTTTACTTTTACAAGGCATACTTTATGTTTTGAAAACAGTAATTAAACTTCCAAAGAAAGATAAGTTTCAAAGTAAATTAAGAAAAAACATTTTCGAGTTACGGTATCCATAACGATAGTCGCTGTGGATGAAGTTTCGCTTAAAAATGCGACTTTTGCAAAATTTGATTTATTAACTTCAAGTTTTTTGAAAATGTTTTATAAACTTAATAATAATGTTTTATAAAGTTAATCAAGTTTTTTTAATGATTAAATTTTTATTAATTAAGTTTAAATAATTAATAATTAATTAAGATTAAACAGGGTTTATTAATTATAATCAAGTAAAGATTAGTTATTAATTAATTATCTTTTAAAGATAAGATTAATTTTAATTAATTATTAATTAAGTAATATTAATTTTTAATTAAATATAATTTAAGTATATGATTTATTTTTAATTAATTATTAATTAACTATAAGGTTAATTATGTAAATAAATCATTTGTTAATTATTTTTAATGATTAATTAATTAAGGCTTTAATTTAAAATAAATTATTTATTTGAGGTTTAATTTATTAATTAAGTTTTAATTAAAAGTTATTTAATTAGTTAAATAAGATTAATTAAGATTTGATTATTAATGAAGGTTTAAATTATTATTTAATAATTAATAAAGGATAAATTAGGGTTTAAATTAATTATATAATAGTTAATTATTGTTTAATTAGTTACTAAAGGTTTAATTATTTCTCGATTTGTACTTGAATTAAGTTAATAATTAATTAAGATTGATTATGATTTAAATTAGGAATTAACTTGTAAATAATTATTTTAAAAAGGAGTTTTAAGTTTTAAATCCTTTGTTTTCGAGAAACAATTACTTCTTTTTCAAAGATGGTTTTGACCACAAGGGATTCAAATGTCGATACCATTAAGTAGATAAACAATTGTGAATGAGTTATTTAAATGGTTTGATTGTGTGGACATATGTTAACATAATAACACCTCATTTTGTTATAAGTTGTTTGTTTGATTGTTTGGACATCTGATCGGAGAATAAATCACCGTTCTGTTGTAATGTGATTGTTAATTGTGTAGGTATATGTTTAGCAGAATAAATTCCTATTTTGGTCTAAGCAGTGAATTGTAAGGACACCTACTTAGTAGAACAAATCACCATCCTTGTAACACCCCATACCTTCTAGTATACCCAAAAGGACACACTAAAAGGCATGGTGCATTGTAGGTATAACTAAAACTAGTAGAGACTAAGATTCACAAGACAAAAATTAAATAATAATAACAATAATAATAATAACGCAGCTGAATCAATTATAGTATTTTGCTAAAAATCAAATTCCATAATATAAGATGATAAAAATAAGTCACCAAATACCCCATACATCATATGACAAAATACCCATACAAATCTCGTGAAATCAAAAAGCCAAAGTCTCAAATAATATCAGAGTACAATACATCCCTCTCAAAAATACCAGCTCAACAAAAGAACTAAAAACTGGAACTGAAGGAAAGAAATAGATGATAAAATCTCCAACAAGTCTCCAAGAAGCCGTGGTCTACTTTCCTTGCCCCCGATTTCCTATTAGGGGGAAAAAGGGTAAAATAGAGGAGTGGGTTAGACTAAAAGTCTGGTGAATGATAGTAATTACTAGAATCTTTAAGCAAAGCAAAAGTAATAGACCTTATAACAGTTCTAGTATATAAAAAGGAAACAAAGGAAATATGAAGAAGGAATAAGCTGGAAATAAATATGATTTAACTAAATTAACACAATTGATTAACTTTGACCGTTTGCACTTGTCTTTGATAACTGCTTTGATTAGGTTGAATTCCTAATCCTATAATTAGGCTGAAATCCTAATTCTACCCATTGATCGGCCTGCTACTCCATAGACCTTACTACGGACTAGACACTATATAGCTCCCTACATAGAAGGCAATGGTGTCTACGAAAGACACACGTACTAAGCGCTTGGAACTCAATAGCGACTTATCTCCCCTAATCGATGTCGCATGCTCGGTCACCGCTGGTTCGCACTATCTACTTCTCCCTCTTTTGACTTTTTATTTACCCTAGACAGCATAAGCATGCCCTCGTCTCACTTCAGGCTATTATGAGACACCGTGTCCATAGAAAATAGGGAATGCTATTGGTACTGGTCCCTGTTAAACAAAATCTAGTTGCGTCCTTTGTCCAAATCCCCATGATTTAGTCTTTTAATTATTGACCTCTTATCTACCCTAAACAACATAAGCGTGTCCCAAGGGAAATGCTGTTGGTACAGATCTTTTCTTTTAGGGGCATTTCACTAGAAGGACAAACTTTGTAGTCCAATTAGTTTCTAGGACACACATTCGAAGAAATTACTTTCAAGGCCAAAGTCAACAGAATAATTACTTTCAAGGACAAAGTCAGCAGTTCAATTACTTTCAAGGACATAATTTCATAGGTTTTTAGGCCTTAGAAACTAATTATTTTACATTTTGTCCTTGAAAGTAATTATTTCAGTCGTGTGTCCTAGAAACTAATTCCACTTGCTAAAGAGGCCCTTGTGGCTAATTTCCACTTTCTTTTAACTATTGACCACCTATCTACCCTAAACAGCATAAGGGAAATGCTGTCGGTACAGACCATTTCTATTAACTATTGACCACCTATCTACCCTAAACAGCATAAGGGAAATGTTGTCGGTATGGATCTTTTCTTTTAACTATTGACCACTTATCTACCCTAAACAGTATAAGGGAAATGCTGTCGATACGGATCCTACTTTCATCTTTGCTTATTAACTTAAATAAATTATTTTAAATAAGCCATTGTTATTATTCTTACTATCCGTGCTTATTAATTTATCTTAAGTCTTAAAATAAGCCTCATTTTGTTCCGTTTTCTTATTATAACCTACGTTATAATCATGCTTATTACTTAACCCAAGGTCTAAGTGTGAAAATAAGCTTCTTTCATCTTTTACTCTTTTTAGTTATAATTCTAAGTTATAACTAGGCCAATTATCTTTAATTAGTCCAATTCTAACATCAATATCATAATTAGGCTCAATTTCAGTCTTAATTCCATTTTTATTATAGTTTTTACGATCTACATCTTATCTTCAGTTATTTCAGTATTCTTATAATTTTAATCCATATTCACTTTTAATCTACTCTAATCCATACGCGAAGAAAAAGGAGAAATAAAAGAAAACTAAAAATAGAAGAAAATCCAAAGCGTAAGAAAAAGATGTAAATAACGCATAAATAACAGTAAATAAATTAAAATACTGTATATAAATGGAAAAGCTATAATTAACAGAAATTAACTAAAAGAATAGCTAAAAGAAATAGATTGAAAATAATTCTAAAAACTGTAAATAAACTAATAAAAAGGTTATTTCAAAAATCGTAGTAAAACTACAACTATTAGAAACCTTATTATTTTAAATTACTTAAAGAAATCTAAAATAATTACAATCACTCACATGTGGTCCTAAGTTCTTCCCTTTTGTTCTTCTCGGATCCACTTGAGGGTATTAAAATAATTTTATTAAAAAGATTCTCTCTTGGAAAATTATTCCTTTTAGGGTCCTTCCTGAAAAGGTGAAACCAAGCGGAGAAAATCTAGAATGATAAAAAGTATTAGGCCTGGGGTCTTATTTATAGGGGTAGAAGTGGATCTCAGACCATTAGATTTGGAGATTGAATAGGATGCAACCACGTCACAGGCTGAATAGGAGCCGTCGGATGGAAGCACGGAAGGACCAGATGGAGCCAAAGATCGAAAAAAACGTGTACAAAACTTGTTGGGACGAACAAAATGTTCGTTCGCTCACCACGTAGGGTAGGTCGACCGCACGGTCGACCTTCCCCCTCTTAGGTCATCCGGCCGGTCGACCTAGGGGTTGGTTAGGTCGACCCCCTGGTCGACCTAGCCTTATATAATATTTTTTTCTTCTTGTTTCCTTGTTTATTTCGGTTCTCCTCCATAGTAGCTCAGATTCTAACGTTCTATATATGGAAATTGACCAGAAAATTACCACGGACACAATGGTGCAACTGCCGTGGCTCAATTCTGATAATTTCACAAAGTTATTTTATCATTTCATTAATTAATGAATTAACTATTATGGGTTAAATTTCGGGTTGTTACATTCTCCCCTCCTTAAGGGATTTCGTCTCCGAAATCTCTAAGGATAAAGAAATGAACTAATGTTTTCATCCAAGTTCTACAACCAACTACTCAACCATCATCCATTCATCCATTGTCCTTAAGTTTTTCTAATGCAATTTATGATACTTATGTGATTAGTGTAGTGTTAATGTCCCTAACGAATGCAAAAGATTAGGCGGTCCACAGTTAGCCTTCTTTTATACAATCATGTCCGTGCTATGTATCCAAATGAATGCAAGAATTCCTAATGGTAACTGATAGTTCTATATGCGTGCTACAGTCATCGCCCAAATGCAACAACCATGTGATAAACATCCATTTATAGCAACCATGAAAAATAAAAATGCAAATGCGCACACATCCATATGCATATGCTCTAGTGTCCTAGTTAGGTCGATCCCTAAGAGATAATAGTGCCTAGTGTAAGTATATGCGTCCATTAGAATCCACTAGCAAACACTTGCAACCACTAGCATCCATCATTCATTACATGTTCTAATAACATATTTACATCAAATCATACCATCCATAGGTTAAATCCTAAGTTCAACCCTCCCAAAGGATAATAAAGGAAATAACCTATTCAAAACTAAAGATGGAAAGTAGGAAATTCGAAAAATTACCATCAAAGAAAGATGTGGATAAGAAGTACGCATTTTCTCCTAATCAATTTAATCTTCTCCGAAGTCTTTTTAACCTCTGTAGACTCTATCCAACACGAAAGCGACTTGCACAGTCTTCCATAAAGAGCTTCGAAAAGTGCCACTCCAATGCTAGCTTGAAAACTACTATCATATGGGAATTCCACTAAAGGAGGATGCTTCTCCTAAGTTTCTCAAAATCAAGAATACTCATTCTCAACCATGCGTGTCTTACTGTCTTACTATCTTACTAATTTCACTTTACTGCTCTCCTTTAGTCTGCACACATGAATCAACATTCTTAGGTTCTTACTAGTGTCCTACACACTCCACGGGAACTTCTATCATTACTTTTAAAAGTAATCACTGCCATAGCCTTGCACTTTTTCCATTACACCTAGGAAATGATTCCTATATACTCCACATTTAAGAGCTTGGTTTGGTATTTATCACTTTATTTTAAAAAAACCGAGGTTTCTAAATTTTTAAAACATCAAATCCCAAAATCTTTGTCTTTAAAAGTGTTATCTTTAAGTTTCTATTAAATTCAAAAATACTTGGTTACTTAACATTATTCACCAAACCTAAAGGGGAAAACTTCCAAAAATTTAAGTCTAAAACTTATTCCTCCTTTTCTTTTAAAGACTTTTACAGCTTTCTATAAAAATTTGGATGTTCAAATTTTACTTTTATTAAGTTTTTCATTTCCAAAAACTTATTTACTTTTTCACCAAACCATTATCCTTTAAAATATCTTTAAACATCTTCTTGTTACACCTAACAGTTTCATACCCTAATGTATTGGAACTACTTTCTCTTATGAGAAACTATTAATGGTACAAGCTTCTATGAATCCTTTAAATAAGGATTTTATGTTTATGTGAAATTACAAGGAACTTATTTTATATTTTTCGAAATAGGCTATACAAAATATGGTGCTTCCCATACCTTGTATATCTCTTTCAAGTATTCCTTATAACTTGCACAAAACATCTTTATTGATTCCATAGAAAATTATACCATTATTCTTTTCACTCCAGTAAATTAAGTATGTTTAATTTGTATATATTAATTTTCTAATATCTAACATACACTTTTCTTTTCAGAAAAACTCATTTTCAAAGCTTTTTAATATATCCATAACTAGAAAACATTTTCTTATACTTATTTAAATAATAAGTGTATTCACAAATCACTTAATTTCTATTATTAGAAATTATCTTTTTAAAATACATTTTTATTTGGGTTAAAACGGATGTTGCGTAAAACACCGTTACTACAACCCAAAAAGACTAGTGCATGGATTCAAAAATAATAAAACTCATATACTATGTAAAAACATTTCCTTTGGGAGTCGTCTACTATAACAATAGTGTTATAGTTTATGCCCCCTTTAATTTTCACGAAAACATCTATTACAACAGTAATTGTTGTAACCTACGCTTTCAATACTTAATAAACTCTAGGTTTTTATATTAAAATTTTTGTTTTTCTATAAAGAAACTAGCAAGCTATAATTCTTCAAAAAGAATCTTACTTTTAACAAAATTTATATCCTATAAAATCCAATTTAAATTTCATGCAAATTTCCAAAAACCCCACATTTATTTTCTAAAAGAAAATATTTCAATTCTAACAATTATATTTTATTAAGCTAGACATAAAGTGGATTTTCCTATTTACTACCTTAGGAGTATCCTCCCTAAACCTTGGAAATCTCATTTCCTTACTAAAGCCTTTTGTTCCTATTCCTCTTGTATGCTTATATCTATCCTAAGGCATTTCTATTGATTCCACTTATCTGAAGCAATTATAATTTCTGAAATTATCTATACCAGGGCTTTCTTCTTTTCTTATCAACTACATCTATTGTACATCTCCAATCTTTGCCTACAACTCTTTGGATTTCCACAATCTGAAATGAGATGTACAAAACCGTTTATCAAACTCTTTCCATGTGTAGACCATCTCTATGCCCTAAAAACACGCTTCCTTATGCCAAAAGTGACACTTCAAAAACTTTTCTCTCAACTGATGAACACGAAGTGTACGAAGAACCTCCTCAAAATGTCTAAAACATCTTTGATGACTGGAACGGAATCTAGCTTTCCTAGTGATGGATCAAAGGAATAAAGGAAGCTCAACATGACTGACCCCTGTGGGTCACAAGAGACCTCGAGAGTCCTACCACTGCATGTCTCTAATCTAACGACTCTCCTTTCACAGTCCAATATCGCTTTCACAAGTGGATACCCCATCCATTCCCAATTCATCCCATACCCCGAAAATCCCAATACATAGGCATCACAATTAAATTCTACGCCTAGTATACAAATTTTCAAACCCCTACAGACCATAGATAAATGTGCCGCTCCTCCTATGGGGTTTGAAACTAAATAGGATCTGCTACTAAAGAGATGTTTAAGTGCAAACAATCTACTAGAGATAAAAGAGTGTGATGCTCTAGAATCGAAAAGAGTCTAAATAGAAAAAATCAGAAATAGAAATCAAAACTTCTATAGTGATTTTCCTACCTTTATCTGGTCCATTGCTAGAAGGCGCTGCATCCAAAGCCTGTATCTGTGCTATAGGCGCGCTTGCTCCATGCCTTGTCTTCTTAGGACAGGCTTTACTAAAGTGACCAGGTTGCCCACAATTGAAACACTTCCCTTTCATTGCTGCCTTCTTACAATCCTTTGCGTAATGACCAACCATCCCACAACTCTTGCATTTCTCGTTTTTCTTGACCTACCTTTGAGGTCATCCTCCTTTCTTTTTATCCTTGTCCTTCTTATCTTTCCCTCACTTCTTCTTAGAACTTTCCGACTTAGAGGTCTCCTTAAACTCTCCCTCCTTAGATGCATCGGACATAAGTGCCATCTCTACTGGTGACTCATGCTCCCATCGGCACATGAGTCAATAACAACCCTTGAAGGGGCTGCTTCAATCCCTTTGCGAACTTAAAAGCCTTCCTATGCGGTGTATTAACCAACTCCATCCCAAACTGCGATAACTCATTGAATTGATTACTATACTCCTTCACAGCCAAACTCCCTTGCTTCAAATTAGTGAATCGCTCCAACTGAACACTCTCTTCTGCTTGAGGTATAAACTTCCTATCAAATCGCTCCCGGAATCCATTCCAAGTCACCTCCCTTCCTTTTAACTCTATGACCTCCCACCAATAGGAAGCCTACTCTTTCAGCTGCCAAGATGCTAGATGAACTCGCTGCTGATCATCCAATCCCAATAGTCCGAATATCCTCTCTGTGTCTCTAAGCCAAGCTCTCGCCTCCACAAAAGTCTCCTAACCAGAAAAAGTCTTTCCACCCAAACTCGCAAAATCCTTACAAAGCTTAAAGAAATTGACGGCGGCAAGTGGGTTGATGGGATTCCCACCCGCTGGTGCTGGGTTGGGAGCTTGCCCATGCCCCTCTGGAGTTGTGGCTTGTAGATACCTACGAAACCAGGCTGTGACTGGAATGCCCTCGGGAAGGTTCGAGGCATCCGCCATTCTACGAAAAGAAAACGATAGTTTAGGAAGGAGTCGAAGGGAGATTGAACTAGACTTTTGATGGGATTTTTATAAAAACTCTTTTATACTTGAAAAACTACTTCTATAATAAGAGTTTCATTCTGAAAAATACTTCTAATTTGAAGATATGCTACTTAAAAATAGGTAGCTTTTGGAAAAATACCTTATTTTTAAAACAAGTTTATAGAAACCCTACAACCTTAGGCTTTGATACCAAATGTAACACCCACACCCTTTAGTATAACCAAAAGGACAAATGAAAAGGCATGGTGCGTTGTAGGTATAACAAAAACTAGCAGAGACTAAGATTCACAAGACAAAAATTAAATAAAAATAACAATAATAATAATAACGCAGCGGAAACATTTATAGTATTTTGCTAAAAATCAAATTCCATAATATAAGATGATAAAAATAAGTCACAAAATACCCCATACATCATATGACAAAATACCCATACAAGTCTCGTGAAATCAAAAAGTCAAAGTCTCAAATAATATCAGAGTACAATACATCCCTCTCAAAAATACCAGCTCAAAAAAAGAACTAAAAACTGGCACTGAAGGAAAGAAATACATGATAGAATCTCCAATAAGTTTCCAAGAAGCTACGGTCTACTTTCCTTGCCCCTGATTTCCTATGGGGGAAAGAAGGGGAAAATAGAGGAGTGGGTCAGACTAAAAGTCTGGTGAATGATAGTAATTAATAGAATCTTTAAGCAAAGCAAAAGTAATAGAACTTACAACAGTTCTAGTATATAAAATGGAAACAAAGGAAATATGAAGAAGGAATAAGCTAGAAATAAAGACGATTTAACTAAATTAACACAATTGATTAACTTTGACTGTTTGCACTTGTCTTTGATAGCTGCTTTGATTAGGCTGAATTCCTAATCCTATATTTAGGCTAAAACCCAAATTCTACCCTTTGATCGGCTTGCTACTCCATAGACCTTACTACGTACTAGACGCTATATAGCTCCCTACACAGAAGGCAATGGTGTCTACGAAAGACACACAAACTAAGCGCTTGGAACTCAATAGCGACTTATCTTCCCTAATCGATGCCGCATGCTTGGTCACCGCTGGTTCGCACTATCTATTGCTCCCTCTTTTGACCTTTTATTTACCCTAGACAGCATAAGCGTGCCCTCGTCTCACATCAGGCTATTGTGAGACACCGTGTTCATAGAAAATAGAGAATGTTGTTGGTACTGGTCCCTGTTAAACAAAATCTAGTTACGTCCCTTGTCCAAATCCCCATGATTTAGTCTTTTAATTATTGACCTCTTATCTATCCTAAACAGCATAAGCATGTCCCAAGGGAAATGTTGCCGGTACGGATCTTTTCTTTTAACTATTGACCACCTATCTACCCTAAACAGCATAAGGAAAATGTTGTCGGTATAGATCTTTTCTTTTAACTATTGACCACCTATCTACCCTAAACAGCATCAGGGAAATGCTGTTAGTACAGATCTTTTCTTTTAACTATTGACCACTTATCTACCCTAAACAGCATAAGGGAAATGTTGCCAGTACAGATCCTACTTTCACCTTTGCTTATTAACTTAGATAAATTATTTTAAATAAGCCTTTGTTATTATTCTTACTATCTATGCTTATTAATTTATCCTAAGTCTTAAAATAAGCCTCATTATGTTCCATTTTCTAATTATAACCTACGTTATAATCATGCTTATTACTTAACCCAAGGTCTAAGTGTGAAAATAAGCTTCTTTCATCTTTTACTCTTTTTAGTTATAATTCTAAGTTATAACTAGGCCAATTATCTTTAATTAGTCCAATTCTAACATCAATATCATAATTAGGCTCAATTTCAGTCTTAATTCCATTTTTATTACAGTCTTTACAATTTACATCTTATCTTTAGTTATTTCAGTATTCTTATAATTTTAATGTAACGACCCGTAAATTTTAACTGTTTTAATAACGTAATTAGTTGAAATTTTGTGAAATTTTAAATGATAAAATTTTGAAATAAAAATTTGATATTTGGAATGCGTCTAATTAATCATAGCAACTGGTAAATTTTCATCAGATAATTTGGAAGTTTATTTTCTAGTGTAATTTTATTCCAATTTATATCAGTTAAAATTGATGATAATAAAATGTTTTCCAAACCTGAATATTTTTTTATAGAAAAATTCTAATTCATCTTCTAACTAAGACGTCATTTTTCGTTTTTCCAAATTCGGACTTCTTTAGCTCCGTCGATCTTATTTTTCTGCGTTTTTGCTGCATTTTCCGCTAGTAGAAAATTCGAATTTTTATAATTCAATCATACCACTGATATCTGTATACCATTTTGATCGTCACGTCGCGCTGATCCCCACAGTATATTCATTTGTGTGTTTCGACGTCCGATACATTACGAAATCGGTAAACAAGGAACCGTATCGGTACCCGTTTCATGCCTTTTGGTTTCTTGTGACCTCTCAACTGGCCACTTGTGATGACCAATGTCATTAACATTTATTTCTCCTAAATTCAACTTACGTGACGATTTCTATTCCCTAGATTCCATTTATCATTGATTGTTGCTTTCAATCCTTTATTTTTTTTCTGCTTTTCGTCTGTCACTTGAAGAAAAAAAATATATCAATGCCTTCCTTCCTTCCAGTTTCCATATTTATCATTGTGTAAATAGAAGCAAGCATTGATATAAAAATGCGGAGCTCATGCATGCTTCTCCTGTCATCTTTTTCAAAACACATCAGCATGTTGTTCCATATTTTGGTTCCAAGATTTAGAAACTATTCATCTTCATTTTGTTTTGTTTAATCAAAACCACCTGCTTGCCTTCTTTGCAAAGCCATCCCCTCTCGTCCTTTTTTCCACTTGGCCTCGCCCACTTCCATCTCTCGACCTTGACTTGCTCCAACCCGACCATCCAACTATCTTCCTCCTTCCCACGTTTTCCCACCTCACAGCCGAGACCGAGCAATCCCCACCAGCCGACAGCCACCCACTTCCCGAAGCTATGGCCGAAGCCGCCATGCGAGTCGCCAAACCCTTGTCAGCAACCGACCCAGATCCACCCACCCACCTCCACGTCGCCCCTAGCAGCGTCTGACCCCTCACGCCTCCTTACAAAGCAGAGTGCACCAACTCCATCACCACGTGTAGCCGATTCCCTTGATTTCAACAGCTCCGTTTTGTCTGGCCTTTCTCTCGCTTTAGGTAAGTTTGCATTAATTTATATATATATATATATATATATATATATAGTTTATATTATAAGTCAGTTTTGTTTGGTTTGTAAATTTTTTTTCATTGGTTTGAAAATGAGTCCAAGTGTAGTGCTATTTATAAATTATAGAATATATGAAGATATTTTGATAACCTGATTTTTTTATATGTAGTACTTATGTATATATATGTGTATACGGGTGTGTTTTGAATTTTCGAGAAATGATAGCTAGTACTATGTTCGCTGTAGCTCTATTCTATGTTTAAAGTGTTTACCTTAGTATGTATATAAATGGGTATGAATATATATATATATATATATATATATATGTGGTTATTATAAGATAAAATCTGTTATATAAGTTGTTATGAGTTGCATATAATATATAAGTTTATATAAAGGATATTTTGATATATATATATATATATATATATATATATTATAAGTCGTTAATGTATATGAAACATATATATGTTATTACAATTTGGTTCCATTGTTTTAGACTTTATTTATTTAGAGTTTCAACTGTTTGAAAATATGAGTCTGGGAATTTTGATTTGGAGTATCAGGTTTGTATAGTTTGAGTAGGTTATACACGTGTTCTGATTTTGCTTTAAATGTATGTATATAGAATATTATATAAGTTGAAATTTGAGATACTTGCTCTTTATATGTTACAGTATATACAAATTCATAAATGGTCTGCATATTTTCTATGCTCTTACATTTTATTTTCACATATAAGTATGTCTTGGCATGAATATTTTCTAAATCATATTACATAGTGGATGTTTATATACATATATATGTTATGGAAATATTATTTTATGCTATCTAAGTTTATCTGTCTAAATCATATGTTCATGTTGATTTTATATATGTGTTTAATTAAAACAATGATTTTAATTATATATATATATATATGTTATTTTAATATTTGTTTTAAATTAAATTTTTGATTTCATGGAAATATATATATATATATATATTCTGTTTCTATCAAGCTGACTCTAAGTACTTCATCGATTCTGATTTATCAGCTTTGTTCGTCGATTCTTGCCCATCTCACTTTGCTTTGGAATTCGTGTTTGGATTCGTAACTTAATTTCAGTGTCTATTCTCTCTAGCCTCGAAAGGTGAGCGATCACTCACGATTAACGTTCTTTTATTTATTAAATTTGATTTCAATTGAAACGTCGATTGAAATATGCTGCTGTCAGTTATTTATATTGCTATGTATGTGCCATTATCTGTATTTGTTCACCTATGACACCTGACACCATTATCTGTTATTTATATTGCTATGTATATGCCATTATCTGTATCTGTTCACCTGTGACACCTGACACCATTATCTGTTATTCATACTACTATATATATGTCATTATCTGTATCGGTTCACTTGTAACATCTGACACCATTATTTGTTAATTATATTGATGACATATGCCTGTTATGTTATTATCATATCTGTTATCACTCTGCAAGTTCCCTGTTAGTATAGAATTCACTATGGGTTGAAATGATACATACCCGAACGATTGGTAGAATAGGAGAAAATCGTTATGGGTTGAAATGATAAACCCAAGCGATTTTCAGAAACTAAATGGGATATTTTGTTTATATAAATTTGTAAATTGAAGTAGTATTTAGATGTATTGAAATGATTAAAGAAATATCTCAGAAACTAAATGTAATGAAATTAAATTGAGATAAATGGAATTATCAAATTTAGTTTTTGAAATGTGGAATATTTAAAGCTTTGAAATATATTGAAATTTAATGGTTTATTTTGTGTTTTAAATCTGTATTTGAAATCGTTATGATTCGAAATGATTTATTGAGAAATTAAATTGAGTTGAAATTTATGAATTGAGATTGAATTAAGTTGAATTTGGAAGTTGAGTTAATTTGAATCGATTTGTAAATTTGTGAAAGCTATTTTATTTTATAAAGTATTTTTAAACTATATCTACAACTATTTATATTTTACTTTATAAATTATTTTAATATAAACAATTTTATATAAATCATTTTCAATATATATTATTTTATTATAAACTGTTTTAACTTATAACTATTTTATATAAACTATTTTTATTTTATAAACTATTTTATTATATGCACTAATTTTAATATCTAAACTGAAAGTGTTATGGATTCCAAAATGTGATGATTTCACGCTATAGTTTCAAAGTGTTATGAATTTCAAGGTTTTGATTTCCAAAGTGTTTTGATTTTAAAAGACTTACAATTTCGAAAGCGATATAACTTTGGGAAGTGATATGGTTTTGGAAATGGATTTATTTGAAGTGAAAATGATATTGTATTGATATGGTTTTGAAATGGAAATGATATGTCGGTTTTGAAATATAAACTATTTTGAAAGTTTATTAAATGACAAATCGGTGTGATAATTACGTAGTTGTTGAAGAGTCCGAGATCGGTTAGGGACATACTCTCTGTCCAAACCGAAAACCAGTTTAATAACTATTATATGCGGAGTGTGATCCAGAATGAAGTGGTTGGAATGATGACGTTGCTGGATTTGAAGAAAGAGAACGATAATGGATGACCTTGACACTTGTGTCAAATTGGAAATGACTTAAACAGGAGCCGTGCCGGGCCAGTGAGATTAGCTACCTCTAGTGGACACACTTCTTCGTAAACTACTCATTACTTGTTTTGATTGGTGCGCACCCTTGATTTGGGAGTGTTGTTTCGCGGTGTTGCGATCGTTTTGGCGATGCGTTCTCACCAGTCCGGATTAGGCAAACGGTAGTTTCACTACCTTGGGTATTGCCTCATGTGCCTTGTCATACTCGTATCCCTATGCACGACCACTACGATTTGTTTTGTGTTATACCTATGGAGTACTCCCTGATAGCCCACTAGTTTACGGTGGAGTTTACAGTGTTGTATAGACTATGATGCTTATATAAAATGTGTTAAGGGGGATAATGGTAATGCCTTAACGCTATTTTGATACTTCATATTACTGATAGGCATTATCTACTTAGCGTACACTACTACATAGTAGATAGTTTAACGGATCCTTATAGGATGGTTATCTTAAACATCCTTTGAGTTACTCGTATTTCAGTTGTTATTTCACTTGAGTTGGATTTATTGATATAAGAATGTTAATCCTGACTCGAGTGTTTTGTGTTTTGCTTTACGCTCGGGTTAGACTGAGTGATACAGTATTCGAGACTCACCTTTGGAGTTGGAGCTTCGCTTGGAGATCCAGCTATCTATCCAGCTTTTAGATATTCAGTTGATTCAAGTGATGTATTCTGTTCTTGTATTTGACTATTGTATTCGAGTTGTATATTGTTTAACTCTATTTTATATATATAGTAGCTTCATGAACTACTATTCTTTTGTTTCCGCTGCATTATTGTTATATTACTCTATGTCTGTGATTATTTTATTTACTGTATATTCTGAGTTTTGCCAAATTTTATTTACAATCCATTGTTTTGAATTATTCAAGTCCGGCATGTGTGGATTTATTGTCGATTTGAATGGTCCAAAATATTGGGTCGTTACAATTTACATCTTATCTTCAGTTATTTCAGTATTCTTATAATTATAATCCAATTCACGTTTAATCTATTCTAATCCATACGTGAAGAAGAAGGAGAAATAAAAGAAAACTGAAAATAGAAGTGTAACAACCCGGGATTTTGTTGTTAATTTAATATCGTCATTAAACGATTAAAATGCCAGCTAATTGATGTTTGAAGTTTTTAACACCCGGTTTAAACTCTTTTATATAAATTGTTAATTGCTAATTGGGCTTTACAAATTTGAAATAGCGTGGCCCATAACTGTTGACACCGAGATAGTATCAGAGGAAACCCGACCCCCTTTCTCCCATTCCTCATTCGAACCCTAAACCTAAAAATCAAAACACGAACGAGATTAAATGGCGGTCACGATCTCTTCTTCGTTCGCATTTCAAATGAGGATTTCGATTGTCTTTATGTCGCCACGGCCTCGACTTGAATGGCTCGAGCGATTTATGACTTCGTCTCGTCGCTTGGCACTCGTCTACTTCGTCTGTGGCAAAGGTGAGTGATGTATTTCGCTCACATCTAATTCAAACAGCTGTAGCTCGTTCGTTTATTCGTTCTCGTGGCTTCGACCCTTCTTGTACATGGTTGGCTTTAAGTGATGATTTTGTTTATATTGGGCTTCGGCCATAGGGTTTTGTTTTGAGGCCTGAGATGATTCTCTGAATTACTTTAAACTGCTAGTGCACCTGGTTCCATGTGTTTAACTGAATTTGTTCCTTTTTCTTGTTCGAAACTGCTATGGATTTAAATCGACATTGAAAATTGTCTGTGGCTTTACCTTGTGACTTCGGTTCTGAATCGCTGGCATTCTTGGTTTTCTTGTGAAATTCTGTGACTTCGGAATTGATTTTTGTATTTACTGTTACCTAACTTTGGCCAGTGACAGATGGTGATGATATTTTGATTTGCTTTAAAACTGCCATTTAGCTGGTTTTCTTCTCGGCCTTGAACTGTCGCATTTTTGTCCACTGTCGTGTACCTCCTGCTGGTTGATAAACTGCCTACTTCATGTTCATATGCATTTTCTAATTGAGTTTGCAAATATCCAGTTTCATGTATGTTGTCACTGTTTTGCTTTGGTTTAGCTTACTGACCCAGTTTCAGTTTGCTTATGGGTTGGGCACAATTGAGATTTCATTTGTTTACTGAGATGGACTGAGTTGTTGTACACTTTTGATCTTCATATTTAAGTGTGTCCGGTCTAGTAGTCTATCTTGCATTGACATTGGTCTTGATTTTTAGTTCATCCTGGTTCTTGCATCATGTGTCATCATTGTCTATGTATTAGTGTTACCCTAAGTTGGCTTGCATTGGAGTTATAGCTACTGTCCACCTGAGTTGACCTTTGAAGTGTCTTGAGCTTTGGACCTTTGCTGGTCCGTCATATTGTCACAGTGCGGTAAACCTGACCTTGATGTTGATTCATAAACCCTTTGTGTAAATTTGTGTTTGCATATAGGTTGGTCATTGTTGAGTTCCTATGTGATCTGTTATCACTGACTTCATCATGCCTTTGATTCAGATAACTCTATGCCTAGTTTCACGCGATGTTCATTCATTATAGTCTTTAGTTTGGTGTACCCGAGTCCGGTACCTTTTGAAGTTTGCATTTTGGCTTACTGCCTAGGAATCCTTTAGTGTTGTCACCGCCTCGTATTATGTTATTTGCAGGGCCTGGACGTGTTGCCTTACCTTTAGTGCACTATCCAATTCATGCAGTCTTTAGTTTCACTGATTTCTTACATACACCCTTGCATCTTTGTCATTTAGAGGCTGCATTATATTGGAGTGCATGTGTGCTTGACTCTTGCATATATGACTCAGTCCACTGTGCACTATGTTAATTTATACATCATTCATTCTGTGTGCTAAAATGATTGGCCAGGTCATTTATTGCTATTACCTGGCAACAATCTCGACCTGTTTGATCTTTACTTGTCGTTCTACGTAGATATATCCACCACACTTCTGTTTCATTTTCTCTTCTAGTCTTGTTCACTTGAATCTGCTCTACATAATGTACCTGTCCCTTTGGCACTGCTTACTGGCTTAGTTCGTTTGAACTGTGTTATCCTAACTTAAGCTCGAGATACATGTTTATGTCTTATAGAAATGTATGAACTTGTATCCACTGTCACTGTCAATTTAACTTGAGGCCTTTAGTTTAGTATAGCATTTGTTACAGGGTACAGTGTGCACTGAGGTAGGATTGATGCACTTGAATATGCAGTATATATATGCATGTTGCTTATCATTGCATGTTGAAGTTTTGCTACATGCGTGGCCTTCTTTAAATGCTCTGTTCCAATGATTTCTGTGGTCTAGCTATTTGCTTTGAGGTAGTATATTTGCCTTGAGACTGTTGCATTTTAGTTAGCATATTTGTGTATATTTCATGGGACAGGTCATCATAAACGTGTGTGCATGTATCATAGGGGTGTGTGTGTATCTGTGTACCTGTTGTCATATCTTTGGTGCTTTCCCCATCTTTCTGCTGTTTTCATGTATTTGTGCCACTGCCTATATGCACTTGGTCATTCGAGTTGAGTTGAATTACAGTTGTGTTGAGATGGCTTGCATATGAAATAGCTATCTTGACCACTTGAGATATTTGGATCTATTTTCAAACTTTCTTGTGTTGAACCCAGAAATTTGGATTTGACCTTGTACTCAGTTGTCGATTTTTACTGAGCTTTGATATACCTCTTGCGATAGTGGCGAGGCAGTACACGCGTGCGTGTACTGCAGCCCTATCGAATTTGACAGTTTTAAATTTGTTTAGTCGATTTGATAAATTGTTTATTTATCTCTGTTGATGATTTAAATCTGCTGATTTTTGCTAAACACTGTTAAGTGTTATATTGACCGTTATCCGGTTCTTTGTTTAAAGAATCGGATAGACGGGAATTATTGTGACTGTCGTCTATTTAAATTATTACTGCCTATATGCACTAATAAACTGGTTTGAATTAGACTGACCTGGGTATTATTTTCTTTTGAATGTAATACTCGGGTCAGACCCGAGTTATTTCAGGTTGTAGATTTTCTTCTTTGAGTTGCTGTTCAGGATTTGAAGACTTTTCACATTTTCTGAAGTTGTCAGTATCATTTTGTTGTAGTCGTGTCATTGTATAGAACGATATGTATTCATGTATATTAGTCGATAATGTACTTGTATATATAACTTCTAGAGTCGACAATTGTAGTTGTATCATATGTATCGTGTCAACTATATTGTAACTGACATTGGTTATATATATATGAGATTTTTGTTAATCTGTGTCCCGCATTTATATTATCTGTGTTATTGTTATATCTAATGTCCTAAACTATTATGAACTATCGTAGTTTGTTTTATACTGATAATTGGGTGTGTCGATGGGAGTAAATAAATAATAGATGAAAAATAAAAAGTATACACCACTCCTATCGAGATAACCAACATCAGTGTAAGGCCAATTACGGATGGTCGCTCCTATCCAGCCTTATTCTTCGTAATAATAGACAGTATTTCTTTTAATACTCTTTGTTATTATGAGCATAGAGGTGGGGCGTCACAGTTGGTATCAGAGCTTGGGGTTTATGGACATAATATAAAACTTAACTCGGATGGAACATATGTTACAACTATTGGTCGATGTTTTATTGTGATTTGAGTCAAAACTAAAGTTTTGAAATTTGGATGAAATTTTTAAATATCTTTATTTGAAAATAATAGTGAAATTGTGTTCTGTTTATCAGAGTGCGCAGCGGAAACAGTGAAACTGTCTTCGCTGAGTACAACTGATAATCTTTTTGATTTAAAAATCAAAATACGAAATTGATATGAATTTCATTTGTTGTTCACATAGCTGTAATTATTTTGTTTCTTTGAGAATTTCGAATCCAAATTGAGGATTCGAAGAAATTGCAGATATGTGATTTTTGTTGAAATTTCCGCTGGCTTTCTTTTGTACTAATCATCTATTGATTAGATTTTGCTGTTTTGAATTATCTTCATTGAAGATACCTTCGAATGATTTCTTTGTTCATTCTGTAGTACGTGCAAAAATTTGAATTGCACGTTACTGCATTTATTTACGCTGAACCGATGCTTGGTTATGAAACGTATTTTCTTGCCGTTATTTTTATAACGAGATTTTTACACCAATGCTAAATTTTTGAAGCAAGGTGTTTTGTGACATTTTGATGAATGAAAATTCACTGATATTACATTTTGATGTAAATTGTTTTGATGTGATTTTGACGTTTTAAAACTACTGTCGCTTTGGCTTCCGTAACCGTCAAATTTTAAAAGTGGATTTTCAAGCGGTTATTCCGCAATACTGATTTGTAACCGTTTTTACGGTATTTTGAGAAGTACGATTTTCTTACCGAAATTGTTACTGATTTGCTGTTTTAATCTCGTAATTGGAAAATCGTTTTAAAATGAAAATTGTTTTATAAAATTTTAACAGTTTGCGTTTTCAAAAGAATGAGAAAGCGACTTAAATGATTCAGCAAAATCGAGGATTATGACCCCTCTCTTTTACTGTTTCGCTTAACTCCGGACTTGTCCAGTTGAGGAGGTGAATTGTTATTTTTACAAAATAAATAAAATTGTTTTCAGAAATTTAACAGTTTACGCTTTCAAAAGAATGAGGAAGCGATTTAAACGTTTCAGCAAAATCGAGGACTATGACCCCTTTCTTTTACTGATTCGCTTAATTCCGGACTTGTCCGTTTGAGAATGTAAAGTGTATTTTTACTGAATACACAATTTTGCACTTTCAAGGAAACGATGAAGAGATTTAAACGATTTAGCAAAAGTGCGGAGTATGGAACCACACTTTTACTATTTCGGTTAATTCCGGACTCGTAAATTGAATATCTGTTGTTTCGATGATTTTGATGAATTTTACACTTTCAAGGAAACGATGAAGAGAATCAAACGATTTAGTAAAACACGTGGTATGAGACATGTGCGTTTGCTATTTCGGTTAATTCCGGACTCGTTAATTGAAATATTTGATGCTTTCGTGTGCTTTCGAGCCACTATGTTGGACCTTCGGGTTATATGTTGGACCTTCGGGTCAAATACCAGTACTAGACCTTCGGGTCATTTGTTGGGCGCCAAAATTATGTTGAGTACTTGGTAGGCTTCGGCCATATGTTGTTGCACGTGCGGCGAATTAAAAACTCGCCATCTGATGGGATCGATCCAAGCTTTTATGTTGATTTTCTAGTCTTCTTAATTGATTTCTAGATATTTGTTGTTTCTAATTATCTGCAGGTAATTAGATATCTGATGTTATGAGATTTAATTATCGTATCGATAATTAAATATTTGTTGTTTCTGATTATCGTTTCGATAATCGGATATTTGTTGCTTCTAATTATCGCTTGTGATAATTAGATATTTGTTGATTCTGATTATCATTTTGATAATTGGATATTTGTTGATATTAGTTCTGATTATCGTTTTTGATGATCGGATAATTATTGCTTTTAATTATCGCTTGAGATGATTAAATATTTGTTGATTTGAGATTTAATTATCGCTGTTAGATAATTAAATATCTGTTGATTTAAGATTTAATTATCGCTGTTAGATGATTAAATATTTGTTGATTTGAAATTTGATTATCGTTTTTGATAATCGAATAATTGTTGATTTGAGAAATTTGATTATCGTTTTAGATAATCAAATATTTGTTGATTTGAAATTTGATTATCGTTTTTGATAATCGAATAATTGTTGATTTGAGAAATTTGATTATCGTTTTTGATAATCAAATATTTGTTCATTTGAAATTTGATTATCGTTTTTGATAATCGAATATTTGTTGATTTTAAATTTGATTATCGTTTTTTTTTATAATCGAATAATTGTTGATTTGAGAAATTTGATTATCGTTTTTGATAATCAAATATTTGTTGATTTGAAATTTGATTATCGTTTTTGATAATCGAATATTTGTTGATTTTAAATTTGATTATCGTTTTTTTTGATAATCGAATATTTGTTGATTTGAGAAAATTTGATTATCGTCTTGATAAGTAGATAATTAGATATTTGATGTTTTCTGATTGGCGTTTTTGATAATTTGATATTTGTTGATCGATTTTCTGACTATCGTTTGGATAATTGGATGCTTGCTGATTTTATTGATATGAGATTTTCTAGTCTCCAATAGATTCTAGAATATGCTGATTTTATTGAATCACTGTTTTCTATCTATTTCTGTTAATAGTTAGAGTTTTACTGATTTTGAAATTTGTATTTTCCTGTTAATTGTTGAATAACTAGATATTTGCAGTTGCGATTTGTGATTTGTGTTTCATAATTATCCTTGTTGATAATTATATTTTGTTGTTCTCTAATTATCGTATCGGTAATTAGATATTGCTAGTTGGTGATTTTTTCTGTATTTTAATTATCTAGTTGATAATTAAATATCGCTGATAATTGTGTTTATTCAGCTTTGTTGTTTTCTGATTGTCTACTTGATAATTAGACTTTGTTGAGGATCTGTGAATTTCTTTTGTTGGAACTAAAAGGTTTCTTTGGCAATTGTATTCCCGACTTTTATTTTCTAGCTTAACCAGTTTATGTTAGAAAAATAATTGTTATAGGCAACTTTAATTATGAAAATTGCGGGGACGCAATTTTTATAAGGAGGGGAGTCTGTAACAACCCGGGATTTTGTTGTTAATTTAATATCGTCATTAAACGATTAAAATGCCAGCTAATTGATGTTTGAAGTTTTTAACACCCGGTTTAAACTCTTTTATATAAATTGTTAATTGCTAATTGGGCTTTACAAATTTGAAATAGCGTGGCCCATAACTGTTGACACCGAGATAGTATCAGAGGAAACCCGACCCCCTTTCTCCCATTCCTCATTCGAACCCTAAACCTAAAAATCAAAACACGAACGAGATTAAATGGCGGTCACGATCTCTTCTTCGTTCGCATTTCAAATGAGGATTTCGATTGTCTTTATGTCGCCACGGCTTCGACTTGAATGGCTCGAGCGATTTATGACTTCGTCTCCTCGCTTGGCACTCGTCTACTTCGTCTGTGGCAAAGGTGAGTGATGTATTTCGCTCACATCTAATTCAAACAGCTGTAGCTCGTTCGTTTATTCGTTCTCGTGGCTTCGACCCTTCTTGTACATGGTTGGCTTTAAGTGATGATTTTGTTTATATTGGGCTTCGGCCATAGGGTTTTGTTTTGAGGCCTGAGATGATTCTCTGAATTACTTTAAACTGCTAGTGCACCTGGTTCCATGTGTTTAACTGAATTTGTTCCTTTTTCTTGTTCGAAACTGCTATGGATTTAAATCGACATTGAAAATTGTCTATGGCTTTACCTTGTGACTTCGGTTCTGAATTGCTGGCATTCTTGGTTTTCTTGTGAAATTCTGTGACTTCGGAATTGATTTTTGTATTTACTGTTACCTAACTTTGGCCAGTGACAGATGGTGATGATATTTTGATTTGCTTTAAAACTGCCATTTAGCTGGTTTTCTTCTCGGCCTTGAACTGCCGCATTTTTGTCCACTGTCGTGTACCTCCTGCTGGTTGATAAACTGCCTACTTCATGTTCATATGGATTTTCTAATTGAGTTTGCAAATATCCAGTTTCATGTATGTTGTCACTGTTTTGCTTTGGTTTAGCTTACTGACCCAGTTTCAGTTTGCTTATGGGTTGGGCACAATTGAGATTTCATTTGTTTACTGAGATGGACTGAGTTGTTGTACACTTTTGATCTTCATATTTAAGTGTGTCCGGTCTAGTAGTCTATCTTGCATTGACATTGGTCTTGATTTTTAGTTCATCCTGGTTCTTGCATCATGTGTCATCATTGTCTATGTATTAGTGTTACCCTAAGTTGGCTTGCATTGGAGTTATAGCTACTGTCCACCTGAGTTGACCTTTGAAGTGTCTTGAGCTTTGGACCTTTGCTGGTCCGTCATATTGTCACAGTGCGGTAAACCTGACCTTGATGTTGATTCATAAACCCTTTGTGTAAATTTGTGTTTGCATATAGGTTGGTCATTGTTGAGTTCCTATGTGATCTGTTATCACTGACTTCATCATGCCTTTGATTCAGATAACTCTATGCCTAGTTTCACGCGATGTTCATTCATTATAGTCTTTAGTTTGGTGTACCCGAGTCCGGTACCATTTGAAGTTTGCATTTTGGCTTACTGCCTGGGAATCCTTTAGTGTTGTCACCGCCTCGTATTATGTTATTTGCAGGGCCTGGACGTGTTGCCTTACCTTTAGTGCACTATCCAATTCATGCAGTCTTTAGTTTCACTGATTTCTTACATACACCCTTGCATCTTTGTCATTTAGAGGCTGCATTATATTGGAGTGCATGTGTGCTTGACTCTTGCATATATGACTCAGTCCACTGTGCACTATGTTAATTTATACATCATTCATTCTGTGTGCTAAAATGATTGGCCAGGTCATTTATTGCTATTACCTGGCAACAATCTCGACCTGTTTGATCTTTACTTGTCGTTCTACGTAGATATATCCACCACACTTCTGTTTCATTTTCTCTTCTAGTCTTGTTCACTTGAATCTGCTCTACATAATGTACCTGTCCCTTTGGCACTGCTTACTGGCTTAGTTCGTTTGAACTGTGTTATCCTAACTTAAGCTCGAGATACATGTTTATGTCTTATAGAAATGTATGAACTTGTATCCACTGTCACTGTCAATTTAACTTGAGGCCTTTAGTTTAGTATAGCATTTGTTACAGGGTACAGTGTGCACTGAGGTATGATTGATGCACTTGAATATGCAGTATATATATGCATGTTGCTTATCATTGCATGTTGAAGTTTTGCTACATGCGTGGCCTTCTTTAAATGCTCTGTTCCTATGATTTCTGTGGTCTAGCTATTTGCTTTGAGGTAGTATATTTGCCTTGAGACTGTTGCATTTTAGTTAGCATATTTGTGTATATTTCATGGGACAGGTCATCATAAACGTGTGTGCATGTATCATAGGGGTGTGTGTGTATCTGTGTACCTATTGTCATATCTTTGGTGCTTTCCCCATCTTTCTGCTGTTTTCATGTATTTGTGCCACTGCCTATATGCACTTGGTCATTCGAGTTGAGTTGAATTACAGTTGTGTTGAGATGGCTTGCATATGAAATAGCTGTCTTGACCACTTGAGATATTTGGATCTATTTTCAAACTTTCTTGTGTTGAACCCAGAAATTTGGATTTGACCTTGTACTCAGTTGTCGATTTTTACTGAGCTTTGATATACCTCTTGCGATAGTGGCGAGGCAGTACACGCGTGCGTGTACTGCAGCCCTATCGAATTTGACAGTTTTAAATTGATTTAGTCGATTTGATAAATTGTTTATTTATCTCTGTTGATGATTTAAATCTGCTGATTTTTGCTAAACACTGTTAAGTGTTATATTGACCGTTATCCGGTTCTTTGTTTAAAGAATCGGATAGACGAGAATTATTGTGACTGTCGTCTATTTAAATTATTACTGCCTATATGCACTAATAAACTGGTTTGAATTAGACTGACCTGGGTATTATTTTCTTTTGAATGTAATACTCGGGTCAGACCCGAGTTATTTCAGGTTGTAGATTTTCTTCTTTGAGTTGCTGTTCAGGATTTGAAGACTTTTCACATTTTCTGAAGTTGTCAGTGTCATTTTGTTGTAGTCGTGTCATTGTATAGAACGATATGTATTCATGTATATTAGTCGATAATGTACTTGTATATATAACTTCTAGAGTCGACAGTTGTAGTTGTATCATATGTATCGTGTCAACTATATTGTAACTGACATCGGTTATATATATATGAGATTTTTGTTAATCTGTGTCCCGCATTTATATTATCTGTGTTATTGTTATATCTAATGTCCTAAACTATTATGAACTATCGTAGTTTGTTTTATACTGATAATTGGGTGTGTCGATGGGAGTAAATAAATAATAGATGAAAAATAAAAAGTATACACCACTCCTATCGAGATAACCAATATCAGTGTAAGGCCAATTACGGATGGTCGCTCCTATCCAGCCTTATTCTTCGTAATAATAGACAGTATTTCTTTTAATACTCTTTGTTATTATGAGCATAGAGGTGGGGCGTCACAAGAAGAAAATCCAAAGCGTAGGAAAAAGCTGTAAATAACGCATAAATAACAGTAAATAACGCATAAATAACAGTAAATAAATTAAAATACTGTAAATAAATGGAAAAGCTATAATTAACAGAAATAAACTAAAATTAACTGAAAAGAATAGCTAAACGAAATAGACTGAAAATAATTCTAAAAACTGTAAATAAACTACCAAAAAGGTTATTCCAAAAATCATAGTAAAACTACAACTATTGGAAACCCTATTATTTTAAATCAATTAAAGAAATCTAAAATAATTACAATCACTAATCTGTGGTCTTAAATGCTTCCCTTTTGGTCTTCCCGGATCCACTTGAGGGTATTAAAATATTTTTATTAAAAAGATTCTCTCCTTGGAAAATTATTCCTTTTAGGGTCCTTCCTGAAAAGGTGAACCCAAGCGGAGAAAATCTAGAATGAGAAAAAGTGTTAGGCCTAGGGTTTTATTTATAGGGGGTAGAAGTGGATCTCAAACCATTGGATTTGGAGATTGAATAGGATGCAACCACGTCACGTGCTGAATAGGAGCCGTCGGATGGAAGCACGGAAGGACCAGATGGAGCCAAAGATAAAACACGTGTACAAAACTTGCTGGAACGAACAAAATGTTCGTTCGCTCACCACGTAGTGCGGGTCGACCACACGGTCGACCTTCCCCCTCTTAGGTCGATCGGCCGGTCGACCTAGGGGTTGGTTTGGTCGACCTCTTGGTCGACCTAGCCCTATATAATTTTTTTCGTATTTCCTTGTTTATTTCGTTTCTCCTCCATACTAGCTCAGATTTTGACGTTCTATATATGGAAATTGACCAAAAAAATTACCACGGACACAATGGTGCAACTACCGTGGCTCAATTCTAATAATTTCACAAAGTTATTTTATCATTTCATTAATTAATTAATTATTATGTGTTAAATTTCGGGTTGTTACAATCCTGCTATTATGTTATTTGGAATTATATATGCTAGTTGAGTTGTATTGATATGTTATTCCTTGTTTTGGATATAAATTGTATATACATATATGTTGACTTATGTAAATAAATGGTTAAGTGACTTGAAAGTGAAATTGATGTTAAATGGTAACTTAAATTACTGCCATTGGGATTGCTAAGCTTTTTTTGAAACTATAAAGTATGGTTTTGAATTAGTTTCAATTCTTTAATCAATTTAGGTTAAGGTTTATAAATGATTTTTCAAGTTATATTATTATTTTATAAAGGTATTCATAAATAACAACTTGTTTAAGAAAATTGGTTTTACTAAGTAAAAAGGTTTATTTAAAGTGTTTTAAAAGGATGAGCTGGAAAAGATATTTTGTAAAGGATTTTTCTTAAAGAAGATTTATCAAAGGAGTTTTAAATGGGGAAATGTTTTATAAATGATTTTAATGGTTTGTAAAGAGGTTTTGTAAATTGACTTGTAGACTTATAACAGTGTTTTATAAATTGATTTTGAAAATTTATAATGACATTTAAATATGAAGAGGGCTTTTAAAAGGGAACTTTTATTAAGGATAAGTGTATCAGTTTATAGCAAGTAATGTTTTCAAAAAGAAATTTGAAAGGAGGAATTTTCCAAATATTTTGATATATACTTATACCCCTAAGATAAGTATAAATAATTTCCCAAGTAAAATGGGGAAGTAAGGGTTTTGGAAATAGTGTTGTGTAAAGATCTTTTGATCAAGTTTATAAATTGATTTTATTAACTAAAGATTAAATTAATAAAGGCTTATAGGATTCTATATGGAATTAAATCAATGTTTGAATGATTGTTTATTTGATAGTTAAATAACCAAGTATCAAACCTGGACCAAAATGTAACTTTGAAAATATCTAGAAGAAACACGTGAGTTATATGGCACAATCATCCCTAATGATGTTGTACTATGCGTATAAATCTCGTTTTGTTCTTCTAGGATAAATGATAAGGAAATCCACCCACTAACGGTTAGGAGGTGATCTCCTCTCTTATCATGCATGTTTATTTCCTAAAGAACCAGTGTTGAGTTTACCAGAAATTATCGAAAGTTGTTTCGAAGAGACCAGGATCGAATATGTTATCCGAAAACCACTTCGATCCAACTCAAGCATTTTGAACTGAAGACATCTTGAAGAGTATGGAATCGAAGATGGATTTTTGAAGTGCAAGGGCTATTTGCTACTAACCCTGAGGGTGATTCCAAAATGGGTGGAGTGGAGGTAGTGACTTCAGTTTCGTTCAGTCCCAAGATGAACTTGTATGGATGAATGCTGGCATTACATTATTGCCTGTAGGGCAGTGTTAGCATTCCAAGTGGGAAGTGCTATATAAATGTAAAACGTAGCCTCAAGCCTCATCAACCGGGAAATGACAAAAATCGAGCATGCACCAGGGCCTTGTGGGTCGCTCCCATCAAGGTATGGTCATCCAAAATCCAGATCGATTACTATCTACTCATGTATGCATTGGGGCCCAAAGGGGGTGATCATATTCGATATTAGTAGTCAAGTGGTAGGCCAGTCCTATGTGGTAGGAGTACAAGATGTTCTTGTCAGACCCCGATGCATTTTATCTAGAGATGTACCATCGAAAGATAGTTCCATGCCTTGTCATGGTGGTGAATCCATTCTCCAATACGAGCCTTTACGGTTTTAGATGTACCCAACTATGTTGAAATGTGAGATGCAAGCCTTTCAGCTATATTCATATTTTACTTGAACCGTTAGACATTATTATAATATCACTGGGTTTTCTATAAAAGTGTTTTAGTTATCGTAAGGTAAAAACCCGTCCGTGTTTATGTGCAACGTGGTCTTATAAGATACCCTTGATTTTAAAAGTGTTTTAAAAGAATTAATTCAGTTGTTTTGAGTTTACTCTCACCAGACCTATGTCTGACCCGGAGTTTTATTTTCTTTACCTTAAAATCTTAGGTGCTTAAATTTTTGTGGGTAGCCAAGTAATTAAGGTTTCTTACGGATGCGTTTTGGAGGAGCTTGGAGCAGGAGGCTTCATCGGTAGCTAGTTATTTTCTTGTTTTCCGCTGTATTATATGTATCCTATATCTGATATGTAGGAACAGGCTGTTATAACTATCCAAGGGTAAAATTGTATTATACGACTTTGATGTATCATATTTGAAATGACTTTGTAAAGTATTATGTTGATTAATATATGTTATTCTGTTGCGTTTTGAGATTATGTGATTGCTTTTGTTTCTTCTATCTTTTTTCTTTCCCATAACGATTTGTCTTTCTGGCACTTGAATGCTCAGCACGTAATACAATGGACGTATTGGTGCCAATTTTCGAGGGTCGAAAAGCCCATTCGTTATAGGAAAATTATCGCGATCCAATGATTTTAGATAAACAGGGCCAACACACTAACATACTCAGACATTTATCAGGATCCAATAATAGGCATGGCCACTACAATGTATGATCACTAATATAAGATCAATACTGTACACGGTTACCAATATAAGACCAATACGATTTATATAACCATAAATACCCCGGAGCAAACCCCAAAGATATGAATTCATTATTTCTAATCAATGATATGCACTTAATTATATCATATAATTAACCTCTAATTAATCAACAACAATCAGCAACAAACAACGATCAGGCAACAGGCAATGATCAAATCATAAAGCAAGAATAACTAGAAAATAAATTATTAACATGCTAAAGCAATCGACACGAATCCACCAACAACAGAAATCAGCCAATAGAAAAATAAAAAAACATCAAATGATAGCAAGCAACAAGCAATAACAAGCAACAACAAGCAACAAGCAATAACATGCAATAAAACAATGAAATATTTAGAGGAGTCTATACCAAAATGCTCGATGACCATCAAGAGTCAAATGTGCATGTCGAACCATAAACTCCAATGAGTCTGTTTGACATTCAAAAGGAATAAACGCTTAAGTGGTGTAACCCCTTTCGTGAATACAATACATGAAAGACTATTACACTTAACGCTATAAAAAAGGAAAACCTATATGTTATGCAGGATCATCGAGTCTCAAAACTCTCGAATAAATCTAGCAATCAATGCCTTAGCTTTCCTTTTTTTCTAAACAAAATTCATTCTCTAGAAGAGAAAATTATATTAATTGAATCATCATTAAATGGATATTTACAATTGCTTGGGTTTGCCCGGGTTCAGACTCACCTCGACCGCACAATGTTAATATAGATAATATACTAAGTGTACTATGATGCTCGCCTAGGCGAGTATCATCTCGCTATTTAGGAGATGATCCGAATCGCCACAAAGTAGTCAAGAAATCCATCCTCGAACTCTCCCATGCAATAATTATGCTACAGTAAAATTTTATAATTTCTAAAGGTCATTCCAAATGACACGATACCCATTCCAACTCTTCGTTTGCTCACAATATTTCTTTGTTAAATTAGGGCCAGCCACCAAGGTTTTAAATTTCGAGTTTTGGTCGTGTCTCGTCTTAAGAATTCTATACACAACATCTCGTATCGGACGAGATCTCAAACAAGATGAGTGTATCTGGGGTATACATCTCAGATTACCATCTCGAATTTTAAAGTCCATCTCAGGACTATCTCGGAGTAATTTAACTATCTAAATTGACGTTTGAAGATTTCTATAATAATTATTATCCAAATACAAACTTTTTAGCATACACAATTTATATAAAGCAATAACAAAATATTTCAGAATAAAGTGGTAACTAGATTGATTTCCGTTGATTGAATGGATTCTACACACTTGAATATTAAAAATAAAAAAATATTTTATTTTTGCTTGATTGTTAAAAAATTAAAAAATTGAATTAGAAGGTTAGTAAAATGTTATTAGAATGCAATTTTTTTTTAATCCACATATGAAATAAAAAAAATAACTAAATAAAAAAACATAACTTCTTATGAGTTCTCATATTGAGATCTTAATATCTCGAACAAGATGAGTGTCAAATAAGATATAAACAAAATTTAATGTCTCATTTTGCTATATCTTGTCCTGCTCAAGTTCGAAAATGAGATCTCAAGCAAGATTTCACGTGAGATAAAAGAGATTTGAAACAGCATCGGCCACCTAACTCCATCCCTGCAAACTCTGATCTGGTTCTTTGATCCGACTACTGAAATCTCCTTGCACGACTATGGTCGTGTTTCGAACATCTCTCAGTCATCCCAATATTCCGACTCAAGTTCTCATCTATCAGGATTAAGTGAAAAACTTTATCCTAATTGGTGCCAATCACCTAGAAAATATGCGCTCGAACTAAAGGTTAAAAACTGGCATGTGAATGGAAAAATCTTTAGAAAATGTCCCTTTCGGCACATGGGATTAATCCCATTACCTAAGGTTTACTGACACAAAGAAAACATTTATAACTCGAACAACTCCAGGCGAGCACCCATAAGTCATCCGCTCGGCCTTTGCTCATTACTGGGCATCTACCGAACCCTATCTTGATATAAATCCAAGCCATACTTCATCAATCGAACCCACTCAGCTTGAAAGATCGTGCATCAAGTTCGAATGGTAACACTTCGGTCGCTTCACCTTAGCTTGCAACGAAGGTAACTCATACAAGGTTTATCTCAACCAATGAATTTACCTACTATGAAAGGTGTCAAGTTTAGCCTATCTACTGAGTAACTAGAAACGGATAAAATATACCGCTCAAATGTCGGAAAGAACAAAAATGATTTTCCAGAAATAGAGCATACCTCACTACATAAGCTCCTATCGATTTTCCTGAGCCGTGAACCTGCTAGGACCTAGTAATGCTTGAAAGGCATAAGTCATCATCACTTACACACCCTTCGAAAAATGTAGGACAATCCTTCTTCAAGTGATCAAGCCAATCACAAATGAAGCAATTACGCTTTGCTTTAGTTGGATGACATTTCATAGCGAAATTCCTTCTATATGCCATAGGAGTGACAAACTAGGCCAACATTTCTTTTTCTGAACAAGCTCGATTGTAATGACCCCACCGCTATACCTATATTATTAAAGAACATTACAAGTAATGTCGTCTAATAACATGGAGAATACGGCTGGTTAAGGGCGATTGAATGTGAATATATCTTCGGACTAACACTAACACGTCTTTATTACCATTAGGAGGATTTGAACTGAAAAATTAGTGTGTACAATATTAATACAGAGTAATAAACACGTCGATTTAAAATATTCAGAACAATATATAATATAAATAAATTAGAACTAGAATCACAGACCACAATGGAATAATATATATCATATAACATAATAAGACATGAGTCTACAAAATATCAGTACTAGACCCACATAAATATATATACATCACATTCAAAATATCCTCGGTTACAAGCCAACTACTAAATATTATACATGACCCATCATCCTAAATATACACACGTATACAATAATGGAGTAAACCGAAACAGTCAAAATAATATACTCTAGTGCTAGCACAAAATTCATAAGTCAGCGAGTCCCTATACCTGTAGAGTCTCGTCCTGACCCGAGTATTATAAAATAAATGGGTCTGACTATATTTAATAAAAAGGCGAGATACTGATATCATAAATATATGACTTAATAACAAATAAGCCATAAAGAAATATGCCTGAAACCAAATAATCATAATAAGGCATATCAATCAAAATCACCATTTCATAAATCCATTATCATAAATATATGGCTTAATAGTAAAATAATCCATAATAGAAATATGCCCGAAACCAAATAATCATAATAAGGCATATCAATCAAATCACCATTTCAAAAATCCATATCAAGTCTTAAATGGATTATCATCAAAAATATGGTGATAATAATTCAAAATTCTACAAAGCCAAAAGATACTAAATATCCATCCTAAAATCTCTGAAGAAACAATCATCACTAACAAAATGATTATGGTAGTCGACTATCAGTTTAAATAGCGACACGGAGCCTAAAAACCAAATCGACTGATATCGGCCTAACAAACCAAATAGACTCCACACATAGTGTAATAGTCAAACCCAACAAAATAGACTAGCTATGCGAGTTTACCTAACACAACCAAATAGGCAAACATTGTCTAACTGTATACAAAATAAAATGATAGGTTTTAGTTATCCAGTCTATAGACTAATCATCCATGTAACACCTGTCCAAACGACAAAAGAATAGCTACATTACACTATAACAAACCTAACCCAAACAAATACGTCTGCCTATCCAAATCTAATAATGTATCGATTTTCAGGTCAATGAAAAATGAGTTGTTGCCTCTCAGGGATCTATCGGCGTACAACCGAAATCCAAACACCCTAAGATAATACAACTCTAAAGTGTATATCACTTTCACTTTAGTAATCATTAGAATTTAACCAACTGTCCCACACCAGAAAGTAAATTCAAGTACTTACTAAAAGCTAGTAATTTTCATTCAAACTCTATTTAACAAACTATAATAATAAGCAAGAGAATTGCAAGAAAATCCCATGCCAATCCGATAATTCAATCGTTTATTAAAATTCCTTGTTTCATAGAAGAGCACGAAATCCCAATAAAATCTCAAATTCATAATAAATAAATAAAAGAGTTTTAAATTATTTTATATACACAAAGATATAATTTCCTAAAATCACTTTTAAATCCTTAAATTCATTTTTAAGGAAAAGTTGTTCACTTACAAAAGCTTTTGAATACTTTCAGAATCATTTAAACCTCTTTTATAACTAAAATCACTTGAAACTAAAATTATTAATTTCATGACAGCTTTTACAAAATAATATTATATTTTATCTTTTGCCTCTAAAACATTTCCAAAATTATAATATAAATATAATAGTAAACTTTAAAAGGTTTTATGAATAAATATTATAATATAAATTATAATAGTAAATTTTAAAAGATTTTATGAATAAATATTATTCATATTTAAAAATCATTTAAAAACATTTAAACAATTCAAACAATAAATCCATCAAAAATGCAACTTCTAGAGCCATAAAATATCATTCCATAATATGAAATTCCTTAAAGATCCGAGTTGCTTTCTGACAACTCCGATGACACGATGAGATACAAATATTGACATAGTATAAAATTTTAATTCATAAATGAACGTAGTTACATTTGTAAATTTACACTATCAAGCAATTTAATGAATCAACATCCAAAACCAATCAAGTTTATCCAACTATATGCAAAATATAGAACAATTCATCGCATGCATTTATATTTTAACTAATTCAATAATTAGAAATCAACAATTATCACCCTAGAAATCATATCACGGCATGCATAAGGATATTCATTTATGTAGATATAGAAGCGTGAGTTGAAAATAACTCACCTTAGTAAGTCTCACACTACGTTCAAACAATAATGCCCTGCTCAAGGAATGCACCACCTCGCTGCTCCGACCTCTCGTTCAGGTTTCTTTGATGCCCCACCCATCAACATCAGTCGGTGCCTATCTTTGATCAAACCCAAACCTGCTTTGCCACTCCAAAATCGGTCCATCACCTGACGCTCGCCTTGACCACCACTTGTGCCTTCAGCATCTCGCGCGTCAGCGGTTCCCCATCCTTTTATCCAAGTCGCCCTTGCCATTGATGTCAAGGCTGCTGCGAGCTCCAACTCCACTAGCCATCGTCGATCGAAGTGTGACTACACAAGTCTCGATTTTTTGGTTTTTGCAATTTTTTGTTTATGTCGGTCTCATATGGAATTGGGAACTAGGGCTATTTATTTATCTTTGTTTTCGTTTTCTTTTTTCCCTTCAAACAACTATTTTGCTAATTTATAAACTATTTCAATTTAACTCCACCTTCGTAGTTTTCTATGCAGCCTGTCCCAAGCCAGGATAAAGGAGGAGGGTTGTGATAGGCTTGGCGAGCCAACGTAAAAACCCCAGCCTCTCTTATGGAAATGGAACCTAATTATATTTCGTTGGGGCGTAACCCTCTTAGCGACGCGCCATATCGATGCTCGGGTATGGCGAAAAGTGAGCAAGGGCTGGGTCGCTACTCCCTTAGTGGCGCGCTACATCGACGCTCCGATTTAGTGATAAATAAGCAAGGGTCTTCGCACTTTACTCGGCGGATGCGAAGGGCAAGGAAGCTAGTCGATGAAAGTAGGATTCGGTTAGGTAGTTGGAATGTAGGATCATTAACAGGAAAGCTAAGAGAGGTAGTTGATACTATGACTAGAAGACGTGTAAATATCTTATGTGTTTAGGAGACCAAATGGATGGGCCAAAAGGCGAAGGAGGTGGAGAACACAGGCTTCAAGTTATGGTACACGGGAAAAGAGAGAACGGGGTAGGTATCTTAATTGAGAAGAACCTTAGAAACGGAGTGGTCGACGTTAGGAGACAAGGGGATAGGATCATCCTAGTTAAGCTGTAGTGGGTGATATGATTATGAATGTCATTAGTGCTTATGCCCCACAAGTAGATCTAAGTGAAGCCGTCAAGAGGAATTTCTGGGAAGAGCTAGATGTCATGGTTAGAGATGTGCCTAGTAGCGAAAAACTTTTCATAGGAGGAGATTTCAATGGCCATGTTGGTACAACTAGTGAGGGATTTGAGAGAGTGCATGGTGGTTTTGGATATGGCGATAGGAACCAAGAAGGAGAAGAAATATTGAATTTCGCTATTGCTTATGACCTTATGATAGCTAATACCATCTTTAGGAAGAGATAGTCACACTTAATTACTTTTAGTAGTGGCCAACACTTTAGCCAGATTGACTTTGTCCTTACTAGAAGAGACGACAAACGAGCTTGTGTAGATTGCAAAGTCATACCTGGAGAATGTGTCGTCTCACAACATCAGCTTTTGATATCCGAGTTTCGTCTTCGAATACATGTTCAACAGGGTAAAGGAGCCAAGACTAGTCGGACGAAATGGTGGAAGCTCAGATGAGACGCCTCATGGGTGTTTAAGGATAGAGTGATGGTAGAAGGGGCATGGAATATGGAAGGAGAAGCAAATCACATGTGGGATGAGATGGCAAGACGCATTCGGAAAGTGGCTACCGAGGTGTTTGGGATAGCGAAAGGAAATAAACGCGAACCTAAATATTCTTGGTAGTGGAACAGTGATGTGCAAAAGGCTATCAAAAAGAAGAAGGAATGCTATAAGTGCTTACATCATCATAGGAGCGAGGACAACATGCAAAAGTACAAAGTGGTAAAGAAGAACGGAAAGAGAACGGTGAGTGAAGCAAGAGGTCGGGCGTATGAAGATCTATATCATAACCTAAGTACGAAGGAGGGTGAAAAAAACGTCTATAGGATAGCTAAGCTCCGCGAGAGGAAGACAAGAGACTTTAACCAAGTTAAATGCATCAAAGATGACAATAATAGACTTTTGGTGAAGGACGAGGAGATAAAAAATAGATGGAGAGATTATTTCGATAAGCTATTTAATAAAGAATGTGATAGCACTACGATCGAGATAGACGACTCTTCTGATGAAACCTGTAGACATTTTATTCGAAGAATTCAAGAATCTGAGGTAAAGGAGGCACTAAAACGGATGAAAGAAGGCAAGGCATTTGGGCCCGATGACATCCCCATTGAGGTGTGGAGATGCATTGGAGATGCAGGGATAGCCTAGCTAACTAAGTTGTTCAATAATATTTTCAAATCAAACAAGATGTCAGATGAGTGGAGGAGAAGCATTCTAGTTCCAATTTTAAAGAATAAAGGAGATATCCAAAGTTGCACAAACTACATAGGAATTAAGCTTATAAGTCATACAATGAAGCTTTGGGAGAGAGTCATTGAGCATAGACTAAGAAGAATGACAAGTGTTTCAAAAGACCAATTTGGCTTCATGCTTGGAAGGTCGAACACAGAGGCGATTTTCTTGATAAGACAACTTATGGAGAGGTTTAGGGAGCAAAAGAACGATCTACACATGATATTTATCGATTTGGAGAAAGCTTATGACAAGGTACCGCGAAAGGTGATGTGGTGGGCCCGGGAAAAGAAGAGAGTCCCAACAAAGTACATTACACTTATCAAGGATATGTACGATGATGTTATGACTAGTGTTAGAGCATGCGATGGTGAAACCAGTGACTTTCCCATTAACATAGGATTACATCAAGAGTCAGCTTTAAGTCCCTACATTTTTGCTCTAGTGATGGATGAGGTTACGAAAGGTATACAAGGTGAGATTCCTTGGTGTATGCTATTTGCTGATGATGTTGTGCTAATTGATGAAAGTAGGATTGGAGTTGATACACAACTGGAGCTGCGGAGACAGACTTTAGAATCAAAGGGATTTAGGCTTAGTAGAACTAAAACAGAGTATATGAAGTGCGGGTTCAGCGGTGTCAGGTCGAAGGATGGAGATGTCACTCTGGCCGGACAAATAGTTCCCAAGAAGGAATCATTTCGATATCTAGGATCAATGTTGCAGTATAATGGTGAGATTGATGAAGATGTTAGTTTTAGAATTCGAGCAGGATGGGTGAAATGGCGACAAGCGTTTGGGATTCTCTGTGATAGGAAGGTCCCACAAAAGCTTAAAGAAAAGTTCTACAAAACGTCAATCAGGCCTGCGATGTTGTATGGTGCAGAATGTTGGCCTACTAAAAGCCAACACGTCCAAAAGATAAGTGTAGAAGAGATGCGTATGCTACGATGGAGCTGCGGTCATACAAGAAGAGACCGAATTAGAAATGATGATATACGTGATAAACTTGGAGTAGCACCAATTGAGAAAAAGCTAATTCAACATCGCTTAAGATGATTTGGACATCTTCAACAAAGGCCGCCCGAGGCACCTGTGCATGTTGGAATTATAGGCCATATTGAATGCTCAAAGGGAGGTAGAGGTTGACCAAGGTTGACATGGGAGGAAGTAGTAAAAAGGGATTTGAAGGATTGGGGTATATCCGAAGAGATGGTGACGGATCGGAGCGAGTGGAAGTTAGCGATTCATGTACCAGAACCATGAGCGTTGGGTTTTATAAGTTTTAGATTATAGGACTAGGAAACATGAGCCTAAGACGTAGGTTTGGTCTTTGACCAATATTACTATTAGTATCATTATCGCTATTAGTATTATTATTATCATTTCTCTTATATATATACATATATATTTTTATTTTATTTTATTTTACTTAGTTATTATTATTAATTGACTTATTTGACTTTATTTTATTATTGTTATTGTTATTATTATAACTTTTAAATTGATTTTTTCATTTAGTTTTGGGTTCCATCTCTAGCCGACCCCATAATGGCTTAGTTGTTGTTGTTGTTGTATGAACTATTTCAATTTAGTTGAACCTAATTTACATTTCATTATATAAATCATGTTTCGATAACTAAACAGCTCCTTTTCAATTCAATACTTGTTTATTTTATATTAAAAATCTTTTATTGATTAGACTTCAATTGAATAATAATTAAACTCCAAAAACAAAAATTATCAAAAATCAAATTCAAAAACTTTTATTTTGATTAAATTTATATAATATTACGGATTCGAAAACAGGGTTGTTACAGACCTTCCCCTTATGAAAATTATGTCCTTGCAATTTCTTATAGGAAGTTGTTCAACTCAAATTATTAACTTCCTTAGTATTACAAAATTTACAATCCAATTGAAGCTCGCTCAATTCTTTAAACAGTTAATATTAGAATCAAACTTATCGTATGTTATACATTTAAATAAATTCAAGCATTAACTTCTATTTTTATTATACAAATAAATTTTTTTGAAGTGTTATGATTTACGGAAAAATTCAACAGAGTCTCCTTTATACGAGAGTCGTTTGCAATTTCACGAATATAATATATACAATATACATCGATTACATGGTCAGAAATACAAAATATATTAATATTTCTAACACTTCTGTATTTTAATTCAAAAGTGTACCTTTATTTCGGTATTTTTAAGCAAATTCGCTTGTTATTAAGCGAACAAAATTTAGTCAACATCTCCAATAAGTCTCAATAGCTTCTTGAACAACTGTTCTTAACTCATGTGCAAATAACAGTCGTATATATAATGAAGTATGAATAGTATGCATTTACACAATGTAAATAAAAATACGACATTCATGTTTAGCCCATTTTAGACTACATTTCAAGAGTCAAAGACACAAAATCAAGTAATGATTTCTAAACGTAAATTATTATTTATTGTGTTGGCTTTCCAAAACATTTTCGGATTGCAAAAATGTAAAATACAACTTGAGTTATGAGGGAATTTCCTATGTATAGCAGGTTTTTAGAATGTGTGCAGGCCGACTCTCTTAATTCACAATTTTAGCTTAGTAAACGTTAAAATTTTACAAAACATTTAAACCAAAAGTTATTGCTTATATTCTTAGCTTTACAGAATGGACAAAATCGTCGAAATCGGATAAACCATTCAAAAGTTATGGTCAAAATACTTAGGCTTTGAAATTCTAAAATAAATGTTCAGGTCAGACTTTTATTTCAAATTAAACCGGGTTTAACCACTACTAAACTTCAAAATTCTGAAAAGCGACAAACATAAAAGTTATTCTCTATTAAAATATCTTTTAATAAAAAATCATCAAAATCGGACAATTAAATCAAAAGTTATGACTAATTGAGTCCAACACTATTCTAAATGATTTCAACATTTCTTCGTACAGAACTTGGTTTCAGATTTATATATCTAGTATTTCACAAAATTAGTGACATTTCATCTTTTCTTTACACTGGAACATGGTTTCAGATTTTTTTATATATATACACACACACACACACACACATTTCAACATGTATAATACACATTTCAACATGTTTAAAGTTTCCAATTCCAAAGCAAATTCAAAACTGAAAACATTCAAGTAATTGGAATTATTTAATAAGACACCCTACAAGCCGTTGAGTCACCAAGCAAACACAGAAAAGAGGTTAAGTCTCTGGGTCCATCAAATGCAGAATTCAAAAACAAGTGTTACAATGTCAATTCAAAACCAAATTCATATTTCAAAGTCCTTAAAACCCTCAACCAATTCATGTTTTAGTGTCATCAATTTTTAAGAAACATTCTTTACTTTGGAAATGTTTTAAAGGATACAAAATCCAAGAATTATGATAGTTATATATATTTCACAAATTTTAATAATAATGCTTTGATTTGCTTGCTTAAAAATTATTTAGTCTACTCTTGACAATTATCTACAGTTCTGATAATAGATTATACATGAAAGCAGCTTCAGCCAAAGTCATCCTTAGGTCATCAGGGCAATGGTAGGATTTCTACGGATGTCTTAATAAGATATCGAGAGTTTTAGAGGTACTGTCTCTCTTGTATATAATTGTATCTCATGTGTATGACGACAAAATCAAGGGTATAAAAATATTACACTATATTGATTTATATGGGTGTACTAAATGGCCACAATACTGATCTTCGTTCATGTTTCTCAGGTTATATTTATCTGAACTGCAAGGCACAGATTTCTGGATAGTCTGGTTATGTTTTATAATGGGTTTTCTTTGGGAAAAATATTTTGTTATTTACTGTTCTTGATAGATTTTTACTATTATTTAAAAACGAAATGTTGCTTTACAGATTACCCGCAAACCTTGTTAACTTCAGTCAACACTGATGATGTTCTATACAAAAATGCAAACTGATGATGTTCTACAGAAAAAAAAAATGCTCTACAGAAAAAATGCATTGTACGCTCATGAAATTTTCTCATATTGTCGAAATAATAATAATAATGACTTCTATTATTGGTACTTGTAGAGCATGAACGTAAATGATGTGAAACAAGAATAAAAATAGACAGGAAACTAGGGAGATATTAAAGCAAAGATGTTATTTTGAGTAGATAAAAAAAATTTAGGGTTTTCCTCAGCCATGGGGGAAAATCTATCTCCTCACAGAAATCTCTCTCATCTTTCTTCCTCAAACCTTCTAAACAGACCTCCTGAATCTCACATCAGAGAATCAAACAATGGAATCATCATAGATAAAGATGGGTTTCAGTTGGTTCAGTCTAGATCACAGAAGAAACGTCAGCCTATGTTGAATGAGTATCAGAGAAATTCGCGGGGCAGTTATTCTCAAACAAAGAAGACAAATGGTCAGAATTCAACCATTCCTCCTCTGAATTCAAGAAATCAATCGTACCCACCAAAGAAACCCACAAATTTTTCTCTGAATAAGACACAAGGGCAAAGATCTTGGGCTGAAATCGTTTCTGAGCAATCTAAAGAACCTAACAATGATGAATGCAATCTTGAAACTATTGCTCCGATCAAAATCAACAGTAAAAAATTCGGTTTGATTAAAGAATCTGTTTGCAAAAGAGCAATAGATTGTTGGAGTAATTCGATCTTAGTTTATGTTGTTGGAACCAAACCGTATTATACATATTTCAAAGCTTACATTCAACGTGTTTGGAAACCTGTTGGAGAATTCGAAATTTTCACCAGAGAAAACGGATTTTTTATTGTTAAATTCAAAGAAGTTCAAGATTGCGATTCGATCATTCAGAATGGCCCATACTTTTATAATGGAAAGCTCATCATAATGAGAAGATGATCTGAGTCCCTTAATATGGATAGGGATCTCCTTAGTACGATGCCGATATGGGTTAAGCTACCCAATGTTAATCTTAAACTTTGGGATCGCGAAGCCTTCAGCGTAATGGCTAGCATTATTGGAAAACCCATTAAGATGGATGTAGCTACAACCTTGAAAACGAGATTGAATTATGCTCGTCTTCTGGTGGAGGTATCTGCAAATGATGAACTTCCTCAAGAAATAAATCTTACGTTATATAATGGAGAAAACATCACCCAAAAGATTGAGTATGAATGGGTTCCACCGAAGTGTAGTATCTGTAAATGTTTTGGACACATTAGAGAACAATGTGTCACTGAACAAAGATGGATACCCAAAGCTCTCAATCAAAATAAAGAAATAATAATTGATAGAGAAAATGATGCTGATACAACTCTTCTAAATTCGCATCTCAACAAAGAGATACCTGAAGAATCTAATATTCAAAAAAGTGAAGATCGAATCAACCAGAATGGTATCATACTCGATCAAAAAACAACATCTCTTTTGCTCACTGATCAAGATGATCAGATCCTTGCTGAGGAAGTTCATCATATTGGAAAAATAATAGAAAATTCAAAAGACAATTCTCAATGCAGATCAGAGGAGGGAATATATAGTAAAGAGGTCTTTAACTCTGAAATTCCCCCAATTTCAGAGTCATGTTTAATTACAAACTATCATGAGAATATCACAATCAATGGTCAGCCTCTGTACGCCAATCAGAGTCCTGAAGTCACAATGGAGAGCGAACCACCACCAGTTATAGCTGCAGAAGTTGAGGACAATGGTGGCATCCACTCAACCTTGCCTCGCAATACTGAGGAGTTTGACATCTCTCGCATTATAATCCCAGAAAGTTACATTGCATCTACTTCTGATAATGTTATGGAGGAACCTGAGAAACAATTTGATATTTCAGAACTTCATATTCATAAGACTAAAGCTATAGGTAAATACAAAAGCATGGGCAAAGAGAAGAAAGCTTTTGGACAGAAATACATATCAATCAATCCTGACTGGAATGAAATGACCACAAGGCTAAAAGCTAAGAGATCAGACAAAAAGAGGAAAGGTAAGGGTAGCAGTGTCTCAGGTTCGATCTGAAACTCTGTTTCCTTTTGTTCAACCTTTTATTATTTTATATGACTATCATAGCCTGGAATGTTAGGGGTATGAATTCCCCTGCTAAACAAACTGACATTTTAAATATGGTTAGTATTTACAAACCTTCTGTTGTTGCCCTTATTGAAAACAAAATGGATAACAATAACACTGAGAAGTTCTGTTTCAAGCTTTCTAATAACTGGAAATCTGTTAACAATAATGACTGTGGCAGTAAAGGTAGAATCCTTGTCATTTGGGATTCTAATATTTGGAATTTAGTTAATGTTAATAAAGATACTCAATTTATTGATTGCAATTTCAAAAATGTTGGTGGGTTTTCCCTGCAGATTACCAATATTTATGGTAGTAATTTTGAAAATGAAAGAAATAGTCTTTGGTATAGATTAAAAGCCCTAAGTCATAGCTATGATTTCCCTTGGATTATCTTGGGTGACTTTAATACTGTTTTTCATGTCAAGGAAAAATTTGGTGGTAATAAAATTCCCCTTAGTAAGCTTGATAAAATTAATAAATTTTTACTTGAATCTGGGCTTATTGAGCCCAATGTGATTGGCAATAAATATACTTGGAAATCTGGAAAAGAGAAAAATATTCATTGTAAGCTTGATAGGGTGTTAATTAATGACAAATTTTGTAATTCTTTTCCAAATTTCTGCTGTTACTCTATTGAGCAAAATACTAGTGATCATACTCCTTTATTGATAAATTTTTTCCAAAATCAATCTATCACTAATAATAATCCTAAGGCTGCTCCTTTCAGATTTAAAAATGGTTGGGTCTTAAATAGTGATTACAATGATATAGTAAAAGATTGTTTTACTTTTTCTAATATTGGTTCCTATCAGGCCCAGTTTAGCAAATTTCTTAAAAATACTAAAACTACTATTAAAAACTGGAATAAGGCTAATTCTAATAATAATGACTGTTTAAAGAATTTAAGGGAAGATGGGAAAATTTTACAAAAGCTTGCTGATGATAACCCTGGTAGCTCTGAAATTATTGACAAATTCTTTTCTAATCAAGCTAAGCTGTCTCACGAGCTTTATATTAACACTATTAATCATAAGCAGAAAGCTAAAGTTGATTGGCTTACTAAGGGGGATGAATGTACAAAATTTTTTCATGCTAAAATGAGCTGCAGAAAGCATGTCAACAATATTGGCAAAATCATTGACAGTAAAGGGGAATGCATTAATAGTATTGAAATAATTGTCAAAGAAGCTATTAATTACTATTCGCATTTATTTTCCTCTGACCATATTGAAACCAGATTTCCCAATATTGTCTGTAAAAATGTGTTAAAGGACAATGCTTCTGACATTCTGCTTGCTCCTGTTAACATGGATGAGATTAAAGCTATAATTTTTAATGCTGGTGACAATAAAAGCCCTGGCCCAGATGGGTTTAACGCTAAATTTTACAAAGCTCACTGGGATAATATCAAAGATTTTATTTCTAATGTTGTTAATGAATTTATGAATAATGGTAAGTTGCTCAAAAGTTTTAATCATACTTTCATTACCTTAATTCCTAAAAATAAAAATCCTTCTTGCATAGAAGATTACAGACCTATTTCTTGTTGCAATTTCATTTACAAAATCATTGCTACTATTTTAAGTAATAGAATTAAGCTTTTTCTCCCCTTTTTAATTTCTGAGAATCAAAGTGCTTATATTCCTGGCAGATTAATATATGAAAACTCTTTGCTTGCCCATGAAATGGTTAGGAATTTCAATTCTAAAAAGGGGGATAATTTGTGTCTTAAAGTGGATCTTCAAAAAGCTTATGATAAAGTTAATAGAAATTTTATTATCCATATCATGAAATGCATGAATTTTCCTGATAAATTTTGTAAGTTAATTTTTGAATGCATAAACTCTCCCACTTTCTCGATTTTATTTCAGGGTAAACCTGAGGGTTTTATCAAGAGCTATAGGGGTATTAGACAGGGAGACCCTCTTTCTCCCTATCTTTTTACTTTAGCCATGGAATATTTTTCCATTCTTATTGATATTGAAACTTTTAAAAACAACATTTCTCCTATTAATAAAGTTCAGCCTTCCATTACTCACCTGATTTATGCTGATGATCTTATGATATTCTCTAAAGCTAACAAAGACAATGCAGTGGCCATTAATGAGATTTTTGAAAAAATGTATAATTTTGCTGGGCTTAAAATCAATGAATTTAAAACAAAAGCTTACTTTAGTAAATACTGCAGATATAAAAATGATGTTTTAGAGGTTCTGAAAGTCAATGAAGGTAATCTTCCTATCAAATATCTAGGTCTTCCTTTATCTGCCAATCAAATCAAAGATAGTGATTGTGCTTTTCTGATTGATAATATTCAAAGCAAAATGGAAACTTGGTCATGCAAGCTTCTATCCATTGCTGGCAGAATTGAATTAATCAAAACTGTTGTCTATGCTATCATTTTATATTGGTTTCAAACTCACCACATCCCTATAGCTACAATTAAAAAAATAGAAAGCAGATGTGCTGAATTTCTTTGGGGTGGTAAATATCATAAAATTAGTTGGGACAATGTCTGCAAACCAAAAAATGAAGGTGGACTTGGTATCAGAAATCTTAATGATCTCAGTCTAACTTGCAAATTAAAACTCTTTTGGAGATTTATTAGTGGAGATTCTTTATGGTCCAAATGGATGACTTGTAAATATCTCAAAAATGGTAACTTTTGGACTATTTTACCTAAAAATAATCAATCAAATACTTGGAATCAAATTTTAAAATGCAGAAACTTGGGTAAATCTCTTATTCAAAGAAAATTCAAATCTGGTTGTGAGACTAGTCTTTGGTTTGATCCGTGGTTTCAAAATGAATCTTTTATTAATAGAGTGGGTTGGGATAATCTTGTTATTTGTGGTGAAGCTAAAGCTAATGTTAATGTCATAATCAATAACAATCAATGGCAGCCTCACCTGCACCCAATTACTAATCCTCATAAAAACTTTATTGCTAATATACCTTTAGACCCTAATGCAGATAGTGATCATTGGGATTGGTTAGCTAGCATCAATGGTAAGTTTTCCTTTAAGAAAACTTGGGAGCATATTAGAATCAAGCAGCCTACTGTTGAGTGGTATAAGTGCATTTGGAACAAAGTGAACAATCCTAAGATGGCTATCTGTACTTATTTTGCTATTAAAAACAGATTGCCAACACAGGATTTAATCAATAAATGGGGAAGAAATAATCCTTCACTTTGTTCCTTATGCAACTTAGAAAATGAAACTGTTTCTCACTTATTTTTTGAATGCAATTTCAGTTATTACATATGGAGTCAGATAAAAGCTAAGATGAACATAAACAATGTCAGCAGCATGGATTTAAAGCAGATTATCATGGACATCTCCAAACATTTCAAAGGAAAATCTCTCGAAAAAGATCTTGCTCATGTTCTGATAACCACAGCTGTATATCATATTTGGAAAGAGAGAAATAATCGTACTCATAACAAGCTTAAGATGTCCAAAGAACAAAGATGGCTGATTATTGATAATGATAGCAGAATCATTCTTCAGAAATCAAAGAAAAAAGTTAAAGACCAAACCAATTTTGACTTCCTAGCGGATCTGTGGAGCAAAGATGCTGGTTGCAAGCATACAGAACGTTATCTCCTCAATCCGAAGGCTCATCAAAACGACTTAAGCTCTCATCCGCAGTCTACCCAGAGTGACAATGGGCTCCAAATCATCAGACATCGTAGAGCTGGAGAGTATAGCTACAAATCTACAGATCTGGGTCGCAATGACACCAGATCTGTAAATTTTAGCTTAAGAAATCAAGTCGCTGGTTTGAATAACTACGCCAACTCTTGCAAAGCTGACAGTAGTATGAGAAGCAAGCTCAATCATGGGCTTTCTTATTGGGAGAGAGGTGAGAGTAGTGGTAAGGAGAAGACTGAAGAGATCTAAGCTCTCGCGTTCGTGTTTCCTCGTCGCCATTTTTTGTTTTAGGGCTTGAGGCTGAGAGTTGTGTTTGTCGGCTAGGGTTTTGTTTTCATTTGTATTGTCTTAAGTGTTGCGGGTTTGTGTTTTCTTACCCGGTTTGTACTGGGCTCAGCCCATTAACCTTATTTCAAAAAAAAAATGTTATTTTGAGTAAAGAAAATTTGTTAGGGGTTTGGTTACGAAAAGAGAGTTTCTACTGATATAGGATTCATCTAGGTCTTGCATTTTGATTAGTACTTCACAAGGATATACTAGAAGTGAAATGTTATATGAATACACAGGGCCGGTCCGATGGTTTTTCATGCCCCAGACGATTTTTTTTCCATTTTCTGTTGTTCCATTTAAAAAAATAGTATGAGTATGTGCAAAATATGCACAAAATAGTTTACATGCAGCAGCACTTCATATGCACAAAATCAAATCCAATTACTATGCACAAAATATTGTTAAACTAAATCAATTCCATTAGTCTATATGCCAAAAAATCAAAATGTCAACATGATATAATGTCAAAATACAAGCTAACGAAAACAACTTCTTCTTGCATTCTTTGAAGCGAATTCTTCTATGATCTCCTCATAGTTAAGTTTATCCAAGTACTCATTTTCAATTGAAATAATAGATAGTCCACTTAATCTCTTTTGCAACATAGTACTTCGAAGATATGTTTTTATTAATTTCAATTTTGATAAACTTCTTTCCGCCGTAGCAACCGTAACCGGAATAGTCAATAAAATTCGATAAGCAACCCAAACATTTAGAAATCCACTTACATCCCTATATAATCTCAAGAAATTTAGAACATCAATTGATTTAGTTACTTCCGATGGTAAAATTCCTTTTAGTTGTCGAAGCTCAAAGAATAATTCTTTACCACAAATATCTTGCTCTTCATCGTATTCCAAAAAAATTTCTAATTTCATACAATGCTTCTTCAATTCCTCTTCATCAATATTTTTAAATCTCAAATTTAACAAAAAGCCAAAAGTTTCTTCATAAAGTTTAAATTGCTCAAATCGATCTCTAAGTGAATTAAAGCTTGGTCAATTATATGAAGAAAATAAGTAATTCTAAAATTGTCCTCTGAAGATTGTTTGTGATCATTCTCTACAATATCTTCATCAAATTGTTTTTTTCTACGTACGATTCTCTTTTCAATAAACTTTGGATCAATACCAACATCATTAGCAAGTTCTTTAGCCTCCTTCATCATTGTTTCAAATCCATCTTCTCTAAATTTTTCAAAAAATACTACAAGCTCCTTAATATTTGTAATTGCATCTTCAATATCCATTTCTTCTCGTTGAAGTATTTTACTTACTCGATTAATTTTTTCCAATATCGTGTACCAAATACACAAACTAATTAAAAACTCAAAATTTTCCAAAGCATTTTGGCACAAGCCTTTAGCCTCCATCATCACAACATCATCTTTAGAATTATTTGCAATGTCAATTAAAGCATCCCTTAGCTCCGGTGATTGAGTTTGTATTGCTTTAACACTTTCAATATGACTTTCCCAACGTGTTGCTGATAATGATTTTGGAGTCAAACCCTTCACATAACTTCGAAGTATTTCAATCGTTGAGTTGAGCCAGAAAATAAAGTATAAATCTTTTGCACAAAAGCGAAAAAATTTCTTGCTTTTATACATGATTTTGCCATATCACATAAAGCAAGATTTAGATTATGACACCCGCATGAAATGTAGAAAGCTCTAGGATTTACATCAAGTAGTCTTTTTTGTACACCTTGATGTTTACCTAAAACAAAGTCAATTAAATGCATGGTTAATGCTATAGTCAAGCATAAGGTAAAATTTAATTTAATCTTATACCTTTCATATTTGAACCATTATCATAGCCTTGTCCTCTCACGTCATTGATATCAAGTTTGAGATCGATCAACTCATTTTGAAGTGCTTTGAAAAGACCAATCCCGGATGTATCACAAACGGTTATAAATCCAAGAAAATATTCCTCCACTTTAATATCATTTGTATCTTCAACATTCACACATCTTATAACAATAGACATTTGCTCCTTATGGCTCAAATCCGGAGTGCAATCAAGTATAATTGAGAAGTACTTTGCTTTCTTTATTTTTCTAAGTATTGATACTTTGATTTTATTAGCCAATAAATTTATCAATTCATTCTGAATTTTATGGCTAAGATAATGATTATTGATCTCATTATTCACCACACGTCTAAGATGCTCTTCCATAATTGGATCAAACTCGGCTACAAACTCAATAAGTTGACAAAAAAGTCCATTATTTTTCTCATAAATTTTCTCATTTGATCCATGAAATGGAAAATTATTTCGAGAAAGTGTCTTGACAACACCAATTATGCGCACAAGTACTTTTTTCCAATGTTGTTTTTCTTGATCAATTTGAGCTTCCATTGCATTATCAATTGTTGCTTTTCGTTGAAGCCCTTTATGCAAATCGACCCATTTGATAAGATTTGCATTGTGCAATGGATTGCTTTCATGCTCTCTTAACTTGGTAGATAGATTATGCCAATCGTCGATTCCTTCACCTGCCAATTTAGATGCTTTTTGTGTGTTTTTAAATAGTTTACAACAAAAACAAAAAACTTTATCACATGCATTTGAATACACAAGCCATTTTCTTTCATGCTCTTCTCCACGTGGATAGCCACCAATGTAGTGTTTAGCGGTAAAATGTCTACCATTAATCTTATTTCTTGGAAATACGTCATTTTCTTTTACAATTTCGATGGGGCCGTGTTGAATAAACATAATTCTTTTAGTATTCGTAATTCTTCCCCATAATCCCGGATCATAGTTGATATCAACATTTCTTTCAAGGTCAAGTATCGATACATCATCAACATCTTCTTCATGAGCATTAGCATCGACATTTACATTATTATCCTCCTCCGGAACCTCTACGATATGATCTTCAACTTCTACTTCAATATAATCGTTTATAGGCTCGTTATCTTCATGGATATCAACATTAGAACCAATATTCTCATGCTCCAAATTAGTTTCTTCAACTTGACTAGAATTTGATGTTTGATTTTTTTTATTTCTTGCTTGAAATAAATTTGAAATTGAGCCGACTAGTGATTTTGCTTCCTCATCTATGCGTTGTTTTTTCTTCCTATTTTGATATCCAGAATTCTGTTTTCGATTCCTATCTCAATTAAACAATATAATATTATTAATCTAATGATTAGCGTTTTACACACCTCAAAAACAATAAACAATTTTATTGTGCATAATCCAACAAGTTTAATTAATCAACTCAACAAATTATTCGTTCATTTAACAAATTAACCAATAATATAATTATAATGCCAAATTATCCAACGTAAAAATTCAAAACTTATAAAACTCACATGTTTATTGTAGATTTGTATTTGGAGTAGCTTCTTCCTACTCAGCCCTACCAGTCTCAGTCTAAAGTCGACTCTCTCTCTCTCTCACTGTCTGCAAACCAAATTAACCCATTCACAATTCACAATTCACAAATAAGAAAAGATGCAGCAACACAACATGACAGCAGTAGGCTAGAAGCACACACTGCACACCTCCGACCTCCCCCTTAATTAAAATACTCAATTCAACATCAAAATTAAAACTAAAATTAGCATAACTAGATTCGGGGACGGTAAAATCAAACGCAAATCGAATCAATTGATGAAGAGATTAAAGTCTAAATAGCCAAACAGGGTTATAGGAGCCGCACCTGTTGATTCGTCGAATCGAGTCGCGATTCGTTGTCGTGCCGTTGGCAACTTGGCAGCCGCGTGGTGGTGGGCCGTGTTGGGATGGTGGCGAATGGCGATGGTTGCAGCCACAACGTCGTGGTCCGGTCCGGTCAGCAACGTCGAGCGTCGAGGAGCGGAGGAGGAAAGCAACCCGGTTATAATTTTTAAGCGTGATAGCAGGAATGTTGCCCCTCCGCATTTTGATGCCCTAGACATTTGTCTTGCCTGTCTTGGGCTTGGGCCGGGCCTGGTTATAATTTTTAAGAGCGATAGCAGAAATGTTGCCCCTCCTCATTTTGATGCCCTAGACATTTGTCTTGCCTGTCTTGGGCTTGGGTCGGGCCTGTGAATACACCAATTCATATAATATGGACTGAAAATAACTAGGAACTAGTACATAATAGATAATTAAACAATACTAAAAATATTCAACAGAGTACCCTTAATTTAAACAGGTGAGGAGAAAAGTAATCCGTAATTGAGTTAATTAGTACTTCACACTCTAAATCATTTTCAGTGCCAACGGGTAAAATTATGGCCTTGCGATTCCAGGACTTGAACCTGGGCGACTAAGCATAAATTAACAAGGAACCACTGCACCCCACTTCCATTTTCAATTTATTTTGCTTTTCTACTTTACTACTCAATAATATTTAATAGTTGCTAGAAAATTTTTTGCCCTCCATGGCCGTCTTCGATGTGTTGCCCTAGGCGAACGTCTCGCTCGCCTCCCCCTTGGGCCGGGTCTGATCATTTTAACAAAAAATTCATTCCTCAAAAATCATTTTCTAAAAAAATAAAAAATAAAAAATCTAATCATTGCTTTTCTTTAAATTTAATTAAATTCTTATTTTTTAGAAATTTAATAACTTGGAAAAACTAACTTCTAGCAAGTCGATATATATATAAAACCAAAAAGAATTCTTTTCACAAAATTTCTCTTTTTTCTTAGCCTTGTAAAAGTACTTTTAAATCTCATTTAATTTGCAAAGTCATACTTGAGAAAAATATTTATCCACTAAATCAAAGTATTCGACAATTAATAAATTGTTACAATCGTAATTGAAATTTAATTCATTTCAAACTCTTACTAAACTGGAAATTCATATATATATATATATATATTCTAACATTTATTTCAATCACAATACGATATTCACAATCATTTAAAAGTACCAGACCCAATTTATTTAACATGCTTCTTTGTAAATGAATAGATAAGATTTTGCAAATGCCAAATTTATTTAAAATATAGATCATATTCACATTTTACACACTTTATTTTATTATCAAAATATCGCAAGGCATTTCCTTCAAAAATATAATTTATACACTTCTATAAAATATTATTTTTACCTTCAAAACAATCATTCCAAACAGTTCATTTTAATATATATGATATTTAACTTATTTCAAAATTCTATCCACTTTACAAAAATATTATATACTTACTAAGTATTATTACTGGAAACATTTTATTGTTTAAAAAACTGTGTCTGAATGTCTTGTACTAGTGTTTAGGAATCTCTATCGATAACGTTGATCAAACGCATCGACTAGAATTTTTAGAGCACTTAACGGGCAATTTAACACAAAATTATTATCTATATGATATACATACATCTTTTAATATTTTATGCCTTTACAAAATATTTTATTGTCTATAATAATCATAATCAAGTTCTATATATGTGTACATATGTGTGTGTGTGTGTCTGTATATGTATATCTAATATCAAAAGATTTTAATTCAAGTAGATGCATGCTTTCATTAAGCTTCTTTCAGTCAATCTTAATGTTATCGTAGAAATAATAATTTACTTATAACAATTCCATAGCACACGCATTCATCCATAAATACTTCAAGCAAACATCAAATTTTTAAATCATCTTAACATTTAATTAGTCACACATATGAATTAAAATTTTGTTTTATATAAATTTAACTTTTCAATATTTCTTGCTGTAACTACACTAGTAAAGACACCGCAAGTTCTTATTGTTATTAGGAGCAGGTTTCAACTGTCAATCGTGATTCATACTCAATATTATTTTGCACAATCATTTACAATTTTAAAACAAACAAGCATTCACCAACCAATCAATTTTATTATATCTTAATTTATTTATTAAGTATATTTTCTAATTCCAAATTTAATTAGATACATATTATTTATCGTTCTATATTTTGTAACTATTAATTGCTTAGACATTTTTGTTATCCCTCAACGATTCTATTTTGTAGAAACCGCTGGCCTTTATTAATAATTGGGTTTGTCCAGATTCAAATGGGATTATAAATCCTTTGAGTGATAAATTCCACATTTTAAACTAAGCATAAACAAAGGGACATGACTCTAGGTCATCTAGTTTCAGATCTCAACTCCATGTTAATTATATTCTATAATGTTCTGAATATAGCTCTGATACCAAAGCTATAACGACCCCATTGTCATACCCATATTATTAAAGAACATAACAAGTAATGTCATCTAATAACATAGAGAAAATGGCTGGATAAGGCCGATCGAATATGAATATATTTTTGGACCAACACTAACACGTCTTTATTACCATTAGGAGGATCTAAACTGCAAATTTGATGTGTATTGCATTAATATAAAGTAATAAACATGCCTGTTAACTGGGTTTTTAACCCAGCAGAATTCAACTGGATTTAGAACATCTAGACTAAGCCAGAATGACTTAGAACTTGAACAAGGCATCTAAAAGAACAAGCCAATAGAACTTAAGAGAAACAAACCAAAAATCCACTAAGTAGATGGATCGCTAGCGATCCATGGATACTTAGTGGATTTTCGGCTTGTTTCTCTTAAGTTCTATTGGCTTGTTCTTTTAGATGTCTTGTTCAAGTTTCAAGTCATTATGGCTTAGTCTGGATGTTCGATCCATCATTCATGGATCGCTAGTGATCCATCTACTTAGTGGATTTTTGGCTTGTTTCTCTTAAGTTACATTGCCTTGTTCTTTTAGATGCCTTGTTCAAGTTTTAAGACATTCTAGCTTAGTCTGGATGTTCAATCATATTGTAGTTTGATTCCAATAGTAACAGCCATCAGTTAGTAGAAAGTTATAAAGTGGATGTAGGCTTCATTAACAACCGAACCACTATAAAAATTTTCTTGTTTCTTTATTTTTTCTACGATCTACAATTGCTTTTTCTATTTTATTTTCCTTGATAAACAGTGCTGGTGCTTTCACACTCAATTCAAGGTATTGATCCATTTTTTGAGTTAACATTTTGATGCTTTCACTGAGAACCCAACTTAGCCTTAGATCCAGCTATCTACTTTGGATCAGATAGGTTCAGAAGTTAGATCCTCAATCTCTGCTTAGAAGATTTGCTGTTGAGAATCAATTGGCATCAGAAAGAAAGAGAACTACCTCCTGAAGATCCATAGGAGCTACCATCGCTATAGAAGAAACAAACCCTCAACAAATTAAAGTCAACAACCCCAATAACCTGCTGTTAGAAGCTAACTCTAGAGATCAGGTTCCAGGATCCTCCACACAGCATGAAGTTATGACTAAGGGATAATTGAACAAGATGGTTGATGAAATTAACCAAAAAATAGCAGCCAGTCAAAAGGCTCTTATGGAAAAGATAGATGCTCTCTTAGCGCTCCAATCACTAACTACTCCTAGAACGATGTCTGAAGCCATGGCTGCTATGGAGAAAAAGCATTCTTCTATTTCTGGCTTGAATGGAATAAACAAAAGGCAAAAGAAAAAGGATGTATTGGGCGGAGCTCCAAGAATCATGACGGAAGAAAACGTTAACACTCCACCCACTGCAAAGCACTTGCTACAAACCCGAACTTAGGGGTGAAAACCATGTGGGGAGATATAACGATGGCTCTCTCTCTAGCTCTAAAAATGACAAACAATTTGAGGAAGACAAATTGGATGAAAATGCTAACATGCAAAACGCTAGAAGAAGCTCTAAATCCGTGTTGCGGGACAGTGCTAAACAATGGACGATGAACTGCTACTCAAATGGTACTTCCAGAGGCAGGAGAACCAAGAAGATATGACACAAATCAGGATCGATTACAAGGCCAAACACCCATGGTATATTGTTACCACTCCAACTGACCAGCCTCCAATGCCATCATGGAGCTCCGATCGTCGAACCACGAATGGTCATCGTCAAAAATCATCAAAAATCGTCAAAATGGTCATTGAAAAACTCACTTCAGGGTTGAATCGAAGTCGAACTCGGGTAGTCGCCTATTTGACTCGAAGCAGATTCTAGAAGTCCTGACTTGAAGTCAAACTCGGGTAATCACCCATTTGACTCGAAGCAAACCTAGGAAATTCTGGCCCGAAATCAGACTTGGGTAAAACCAAGATTTTCTCCCAGCAAACTTGCAAATGACTCCAAGCACCGTTCGTCACCAACCTAGCACTTCAAATTCTGTGACTCCAAGTGGACCATTTGCTGACTCCAAGCAAATGGGAAATTTTCTCGGTTCATACTCCAAGTAAAGTACCACCAATCCATCAATTTTGATCCATCTTCTTTGGCCCATAACTCGAACATGCGAACTCTAAATGCCTTGAAATTTGGAATGCAACCTTATGGGGCCTTCCTCGTCGCCCCAGACCGATCTCACCTAGTTTGAATTTTTTAGAGATCGTCATTGATCCATGACCCCATCCAAAGTGATTTGTCATTCAATCGACATTTCAAATCATTCAAGCATAATACAATCATGCATATATCATTATGAAGCATTATATACATCTGTAACTTAAAAATGGACTGGACTGATATCGATTAGAGCATCTTCCACAATCGAAACCCATTCATCAAAGTCGTTCAGCATGTAGAATATCCAAAGAAGTTTATCATGCCAACTATACCTTCCTACAACTGTACAATTGATTCAAAATTTCTTTTTTTACAAGTATAACTAGCAATTGGACGAAGCAAGGGCGACGGATGCAGACTACTACAAGGCCCTCGGGAAACCATCCTATAGACTTGAGGTAGTTAAAAGGATGAAAAAACCTACTACCCTAGGAGAATTCTATAGGAAGGCAAACCAGTTCTAGAGACTAGAGGTAGTGCAATTGGCAGAAGGCAAACCCGGAAATTTGCCAAAGAACATACCAAATGGTGAAGGAGCAACAGGATCTCAGGGACCTTCTGCCCAAGCAAGGCCACTAAGACCCAGAAGAAAAGCACCTCGGTTAGCTGATGAAATCAAATGAAAGAATGATTATCAAATAACACTCTGGCAGAATAACTACTAAGGAAAGGGGCAGCGACATAAAGTAATGCCTTCTCAACCGTCCCCATCTACTTTCCTTTCCAAATGAGCCTTGTCAAAGACTAGAGGCATTGCAGACAGCACGGAAAAGGAAACAATTCTATGCTCTTGAACTATGAATAAAAAGCACAGGCTTACTAACCGCCGGATCAATGGGTCATGTTTATCCTTCCTTCTAAGAACCGGCATTGCTTTGGTAGCATCGAGAAGGCTTATTCAAAGGATCATCGAGCAAACAGATCCCACCTACTATTCTCCAAAAACCGACAAAACTATATTCCTACAAGCCAAATCCCAAAATTCCCCTTGAAGTCGATGAATTATTGCTCCAAAGCTATTTGGTCATCAGACTCCGGCTACCAAAAACCCTTCGCGAACATGAAGGTCTTTCACGAACTAAAGCGTCATGAAGGTGAACCGATAGATTAACGGTCATCTGATCCAAAAAACCCTTCACGAACGTGAAAGTCTTTCATGAATTAAAGCATCATGAAGGTGAACCAGTAGGTCAGTGGTCATCTAATCCAAAAAAACCCTTTGCAGACGTGAAAGTCTTTTACAAACTAAAGCGTAATGATGGTGAACCTGTAGATCAGTGGTCATCTGGTCCAAAAAAACCCTTCATGAACGTGAAGGTCTTTTACGAACTAAAGCATCGTGAAGGTAAATCGGTAGATTAGCGGTCATCTGATCCAAAAAAACCCTTCGCGAACGTGAAGGTCGTTCACAGACTAAAGCATCGTGAAGGTGAACCGGTAGATCAGCGGTCATCTGATCCAAAAAAAACTTTGCGAACGGGAAGGTCATTCACGACTAAAGTGTCGTTAAGGAGAACCGGTAGATCAGCAAAATTTATGTACGACTGATATCCACAAAGGTGAACTGGAAGATCAGTAGTCATCTGATCCAGAGCCTCCTGAAGTCAACGAAGTCGCGCTTCAGGGCCACAAATCGACAATCATATCATTCACTCCGCATAATTAATGGAATCACTTTCAACGACCGATGGAACAAATAGTGATGAATTCCAGAGCTTCAAAGTCTCTTAAAGGAACTAAGCCAAAACTGAACCGACCTTGTGGTTAATCAGAGGCTGACTCGAATCAAGCCAAGACTTAGATCCAGGGAGAACCGCACCCACTGGACCAGGGGCAACCAGACGAATTATGGGGAGACCTTGGATGCAGTTCAAGCGCGCCAATAGCCCTATGGCAAAGGAGGCACCGCACACACTTTAATAGCCACAAGAAAGGCCGAGACTAATCATACCACAGTTCTGTTATGCTCGATAAAAAATTCTAGCATACCGACAATTACGGACTTAACGACCTAGCTAGTGCAACAAATGAAATACTAGCATAATGCTTGCCCACTTCTTCCCAACTACTACTTTACCCCTCTTGGTGACCAATTCCTCTTCCTCTTAGACCGTATGCCAGTTAAATACCCATTCTTTGAAGGCAGTTTGGACCAAGAGCTATGAATCGTGCCCTGAACTCCTACAGGCTCTTTCTTCATATCCATCTTTATGCGGTCAGCTGTAGATCTCTCCAGCATAGCAACTTGATCAATTTGGACGTGCACATCTTCCCAAAACACGGAAGGATCATCCAAGCCATGGTTACCCGAACCAAAAACTGCTTAGCTTCTTAAACCAACAAAATAGTGTTCAGGTAAGAAACCTACTGAGTCGATGAGGTCAAATCAACTTGAAAATTATTTTTTAGCTGCTTGGACCAGTCAAACTACGCCCGAGTATGCTCCATCAACTCGCCGAGTCAAAGAAAGCGAATAGACTCAAACTGACGGATCGACAGGAATCTCGATCCCACCCTTCTAAGAACTAGTATAGCTACAACAACATCGGAGAGGCCCAAAATCCTCGCGGATCACTTCTTGAGCTATAGAACCACGCTCTTGAAGCATGAACACCTCACGTAATACGAAGATAGTCAACGTCGAGAAGTTCCAAACCATTTTGGATCGACGGGTCGTATCGATCCTAGAAGCTGCGCATCTCGTATGACGTGCACCCTCAAAAGCCGCACATCCCATAAGTTGTGCACTCTCATAAGCCGTGCCATCCATAAGCCGCGTACTACCAGAAGCCGTGCATCTCGTAAGCCGCACACTCTCATAAACCACGCATCTCATAAGCTGCACAAACACTACTCAATTTTGCTCCAGCATCATTAGCGGACCGTCAAAATTCTCTAAGTAGCGGTGTTATCTTGACAACATCGGGAAACTTGTTTATTTCAGGATTAACAGTAATCGATCCTTACCACCCAAAAGGACCGACATTGCTCCGGCAATGCCACAAAGTTCCCAAACCAAGATCCCAACAAAGAATTTCGATCTTTGACCAAAATGTCTAAAGTTAAGACATTCAAGTCACGAGCTCCCAAAGATAGGAGCTGCGACACAACTTTGACTAGGGGCATCCAGAGAGCCGCCCAGAACATCGAGCCTCACATCAAGTGTTCGGAGTAATCAGCCTCATAGACCGGTGACACATAACATACTAATACTTGGTCAGGATAAAAAATCACTCCATGGTTCTGTTATGCCGAACAGAGAATTCGGGTAATCGCAACAAAATTAAGCAGTATAGTAGGCTGAATGAATACACAATTAAAAAGGAAACTGCTCCAACCTACAATACATCGATATTGCCTCGACAACGCTTGGAAAACTTTAATCCATAGGTTCGATGAGAAACACTCATTGTAGTAAACCATCAATGCACTAGCTTTCAGAGATAGAAGTTGGTCCTCAACTGAGATTCTACCCTAGTCTTCAGAAAACTACCGTTTGCCCAAAAATGGGTAACAATAGGAAGACATAACCTTTCATAGGCCAGCTAGATGGTTTGACTTTTCATCACAGGAATTAACCACTGCACAGGAATAAAGCAGCGCCTAAAGGAAATCCCTAGATTGAATTGCTCTTGTGATAATTTCTAGGGATGAAAGTTGGTGCACAACTGAATTTCCTAAATTTAACTTAGAAAGAATTTAGATACAGCCAAAAGATAAGCAGCCTTGAGGAAATGTTGCTTGGAACCAAGCAGCTAGGTTATTAATTCCCATAGAAAGGAATTGGCGTATGAATAGAACTTCCGTGATGACAGCAATCAAACAAAGCATGCACAACTAAGGACATGTAGGGACAATCACGGAAGGTCGAAATTAAAACCATTAGACTTCCTCAATCCTAAAATAGGAATGAGAGCCAAACTTGGGGTAATCAAATCATTTGTCCCAAACCTTTCCATCTTTCACAATCACCCCCAAATACAGGCATTCGAAATAGCTAGTCCCGTGAGCAGGGATAGACGCACAAATACTTGATCGAAAGAAATGTTGCAAAGTCCAAACATGAATAACCGTAAGGTTGGTTAGATAATGGTTTTATATCGCAAAACAGAGCATTCTAGCAACATAATCGCCAATAAAGGAAATGAACGATTTAACGTTCAGAAATCAACCGTCGCTCGCAGTCTGGCCATGACGAGAAGGATTGATGACCTACTTACAGTTTAATTAGATCATTTGGTTCAAACTTGTAGGAATATGCCATTACCCGATGTTTGTTAATGCTAAGAAGAAACCGCTAGAATGAAACTAACGATACATCGGCTTTCAAAAATAGAAGAAAGAGTTTGATTGAATCTTCAGCCTACCTTCTAGCATCTCATGTTATTTGAAGATTGACAACATCAACGAAAAGTCCACAGAGTTGAGTCATCCATGCACGAGTTTCCGGAGATGGACACTACACCAGAAAAGGCCTTTTGTAGTGTTGAAAAAACGCTTCCAAAACTTTTAGTAGCGTTTCGTTAAACTCTGCGATATGACATGCAACTAAAAGACGAAAACTTTTTGAAGCGTTGTAGAAAACGCTACCAAAACTTGACCTATTGTAGGGTTTTAGAAACGCTACAAAAAATTTCAAACTTTTAGTAGCATATCGTATCGTAGTGTTTACTAAAACGATACTAAAAGTTTTGGTAGCCTTTTTTCAACACTTCAAAAATCGTATCGCATCTATTTACATTTATTTTAGTAGAGTTTTTAAAATTCTACTAAAAGTTATTAACTGTTTTTTAGCATACTGTACATGCTACTATTTCATGTTAATGGCTTGTACCATTTCCAGCCATCGCTCACATAATAGTCATATTACAACCAGCAATCAATCACATAATCGTCGTATTCAAACAATTAATCAATCAATCCTATAATCATTTATTCAAACAATTACAAAAACACGTTAATCACATAATCAAATATAATATCCATAACCATTTCGATAATAGTTTTTCGACAAACCGAGAAAATTCACATAAAATCCATAACCATTCTAAACAAGTTTACATAATAAGGACCAACAAAATGTTATAGTATATATATAACAATTAAAGACATGTTCATTGCTTGATTACCCACAATTCTCTACTGCAGCTAGTCTTTACTCCTAAAAAGCTAATCACTTGTAGACAAGTTTAACAATTAACAAATGATTATGAAACTGTTTCCTATTTAAAGTACATCAAACATCCTTAATTGAACTTTTGTTAAATTTAAATAATTTTTATAAAACTTTGTTAAATTTTTATAAAACTTGGTTAATTTTTATAATAAACTTATTTAATTTTTAAAAACTTATTTATGTAGTTAAATTCTAATAAAACTTAAGTAATTTGTATAAATTCATATAATTTTTATAAAACTTAATTAAATTATATAAAACTTGGTTAATTTTTATCAATCCTAGATAATTTTTATAATCGTACTTAATTTTTATAAAACTTAGTTAATTTATTCAAACTATTGTTTATTATTATTATTATTATTATTATTATTATTATTAAACCTATAAATTATCTCAATTGCTAAAACTTAAAATATCATAACTTATATTTTAATTAACTTAAACTTATAAATTATCTCAAACTTAAACTCTATTAACTAAGTTAATTTTTATAAATTATCTCAAACTTATAAATTTTTCATAGACTTAGTTAATTTATTATTATTAATATCATAAACTTAGTTAACTTAGTTAATTTTTATAAACTTAGTTTTTGTTATTATTGTTCTTATTATATAAAACTTAGTTGAGTTAGTTAATTTATTATTATTATTATAAACTTAGTTAATTTTATCAAACTATAGTTTATTATTATTATTGTTAGTATTATTATTATTATTATTATAAACTTAGTTAATTTTTTATCAAACTTAGTTTATTATTATTATAAACTTGTTATTTTTTATAATACTTAGTTGATTATAGCAGAACCTTCATCGATTATAGCAGAAGAAAAGGTTAAGTTTTATCTAATCTAAATAGCCAACTAAAACCACCCTTCGAACAGAAACAAATCACATACCTTTTTGACAAACCGAATTAATTAGGAATAAGTTGGTTACATGCAGTTCTGTGTGATGCTGTTCTTGCCATAGTTTGATGTCACTTTGTTGCCGCCATGCCAAGTCTATCTTGCTTCTCTGCCGTGGTGCCCCAATTACTGCCTGCTATACATGCCTATTCTATAGCTATCTCATATGAGCTTATCAAATGCTTCTACCTCACTCCATGCAGTTGCCCTGTCGTTTCTCTACTCACATGCATGTTATTTCAACTCTAATGCAGCCATTGCAACATGCCTCACATCCACTGATTTCATCACAATCATTTACATGCAGCTCAACTTCGTACAGTTCTCTGCCTTACACCCCTAAGCATTTTCAGCTCTAGTTGCACTTCTTCGATATAAGCATACTAGCCATCACTTAGAATCTTAATTCCTATGCATTGATACCATCATTATGGTTTCAAACCAGTCTCTACCACGATACACTAGCCTCTACCGCACGTTTTAGTAATACTACTGTATACTACTACCACACAACAACCACCCAAAAATATCTCACTTGGCTTCAGTCAAATAGCATCTCACTGCCTGCATATTCATTCACCGTGATTCACTTCATATTCAGTCACCACTCGGACACAATTCAATTATCTACTCCTGCCTACATTACTATTCACTATTCAGTCACCCTTCACATAGCACTATCAGATATTATGCCTGCATTTCAGCTTCGATTTTCACTCCAGTGTTTGTATCTACACTTCAGATTCTACCAACATTCAAATTCCTTCCTGCATATATTTGTTAAATAGTTTATTAAAAAATAGAATTTAGTAAAACTAGACATATATTTGTTCATATCCTATGTCCCACTTACAGATATATGGTAAATCTAGAATCGAAAATAATGAAAGTGAAAATGTCTAATAGCATCTTTTTATAAAGTCCATTTGATAGCTAGGTTGCAAAGAAACTCTACTTGTAGCAATATAATATTGTATCTAATATTGTATTTTTGTAGTGAATCAAAGTAAGTGTACCAATTGAACAGAATTTAATATTGAATTTTCAATGCAAATTCTAGAACTATATGTTTATCTACCTATGGCCACTATGGAGAGCCAATGTTGAAGATTCTCTTAAGTTATTTGAATGCTTATAAGTTTGCAATATATTCCAAATCTAAAGTAACATATTCCAAATCTTTAATACCATCTACATTACATTACATAATGATGCTTCTAAAAGGTAACTGAGTTCATGAACAATTTCACCTATTATAGGCCTTCTATCAGGATCTGCCTGCAAACATTTCATTGTTAAAGCTGCAGCTTTAGAATATTCATCTCTTGGAAATTGCCTTCAAGCAAAGGATCTGCTATATTCAGTAGTGCTTGCAATATATAATTAAGTTACAAAAAACATGTCTAAATATACAATTATGTTTCTGAAGATAGATAAGTATGAGAACATGAGTGTGCTTATGTGTATGTGCAAAGCACAGTATAAAAGCATGGTTATGATTGTAGTACTGATCAAGTGTATACTATTAGTAGTTTTCAATTGTTTCAAAAATTGGAATGTAATTTTCCTATAATGTTTTCAAAATAGGAAACAAATCTTAAATCGTAGAATTCAAATTTAGAATCAAATATTGATTAAACATATGAACTTTATGTTCAAAATATCAAAAGATTCATGTTTTAGCTATATGTATACCTAGCTATCATTGATTTCCTATATCAGAATTGACTTTGAGCATTTATAGGTTGAAAATATTTGAATATTGCTACTAACCATATTCAAAATCGCATGTAAGTAGTTGAATTTGAAACTTGCTTTTCTTCTTTTCGAAATTTCTAATAAAAGAATGAGAATGCATTATCCATAAGTAGTCAGTAGTGTGCTTATGATTTTGAAGAATGTGCACTTATAAACTATAGTATGATGTTCAAGAAGAGAACCAAACATGATTACATAATTATATTATTCCCTCCCATTTGTCATCATGTTAGACTATTGTTATGATAAAATTAGGAAACAAGACAAAATTGCACTTCTTAACAGAATATCTAAGCTATGTTAAAAAATGAAAAATTAACAAGATCATCACTATTTTTATATAAAGTAATTTTATTTATCGTCAAGTACTATTAATTGAATTATTTATGTTGGTCCTTGGAATCTCTGTATATCACAAGTACCGGTGGATCTGTTGTAATGACCCGGATTTTTCATCGTTTGATTTTGAATATTTAAATGGTTTAAATATTTGATTTTGAGTTATAATTTAGTTAATAAGTTTTAAAACTGAAATTTCAAGTTATTTCGATAATTTTTGAAATCGTCGATCTAATCGACGCGTTAAAAAAGCGATCCAAGGCATAGTTTCGAAATTCGACGAAACCAATCCCATTGGATCCGTAATAATGTATTATTATTGGATTTCAAATTTTGCAGCATTTGGATTTACCGTTTGGTCGTGCGATCTGAAAACGCATAGAAATAATTTAATTAAATTTAAATAGTCGATTTAAAAAGCTATCTTACACATACGATCGACTTAGGACTCGAAACTTGTTCCATTGCATTCGGAATAGGGGTATAACATTAGGAATGTCTGGCGGCATGCCTCAATAGGGGTTTGAAATTTTGGGTTATGCAAAGCGGTATAGTTTGTATATTTATAAATAAAATAATATCAAATCAAGGTCAATTCTGTCAACCGACCTAACCTTTCCTGTTCACGTGTAAATCACGTCTTCCTCCTTTCTTTTCAGTTAAATCCACAAGCCACCTCTTCTTCATTTTAAATCACGTACCACCTCTTCTTCATTGAAAAAACCAATTCGAATTCATGAAAAAAATGGTCATTCTCCAGAGAAAAAGAAAAATTTAACAAGTCGCCCTTCTTCATTTTAAATCACATATAACTTCCCTCTATTTTTTAGCAAAATCGTGTCTTCCCTTTTTAGTTTGAAATGAAGAAAACGAAATCGAAATAAAAAAGAGAGAGAGAGCAGTGATCGAAATGTTAGGGCCGCGATGGTCGCTAGGGGAGGAGAGGGTTTTAACGGCGGTCGATTCAGGGGGGGTCGCGATCGAACGAAGGCGGCGGCGATTCTCGGCTACAAGGGATGTCGATCTCGGGTTGCAGGAGTGGTGATGTAACGACCCGATATTGTAGACCATTCGCATCCGCACATGTCGGACTTGAATAATTCAAAATACCGAATTGTTAATTTAAATTTGGCAAAACTAAACATATACAGTAAATAAAATAATCACAGATCACAGACACAGAGTAATAATTGCAGCGGAAACAAAAGATAGTAGTTCATGAAGCTACTATATACATATCAAAGTTAAATAAGGTACAACAGATGTCTCGAATACAATAATCAAATACAAGAATCAGAATACAATCACTGGAATCAACTGGATATCTGAAAGCTGGATAGATAGCTGGATCTCCAAGCGAAGCTCCAACTCCAAAGGTGAGTCTCGAATACTGGTACACTCAGTCTGACCCGAGCGTAAAGCAAAACGCAAAACACTCGAGTCAGGATTAACATTCTTATATCAATAAATCCAACTCAAGTGAAATAACAATCGAAATACAAGTAACTTAAAGGACGTTTGGAATAACCATCCTTTAAGGATCCGTTAAACTATCTACTATGTAGTAGTGTATGATAAGTAGATAATGCCTATCAGTAATATAAAGTATCAAAATAGTGTTAAGGCGTTACCATTATCCCCCTTAACACACTTTATATAAGCGTTATAGTCTATACAGCACTGTAAACTCCACCGTACACTAGTGGGATATCAGGGAGTACTCCATAGGTATAACACAAAACAAATCGTAGTGGTCGCCTATATAGGGATACAAGTATGACAAGGCACATGAGGCAATACCCAAGGTAGTGAAAGTACCGTTTGCCTGATCCGGACTGGTGAGAACGCATCGCTGCAGCGATCGCGACACCGCGAAACAACACTCCCAAAATTTCGAGGGTGCACCAATCGACAACAAATAATGAGTAGTTTTCGAAGAAGTGTGTCCGCTAGAGGTAGCTAACCTCACTGGCCCGGCACGGCTCCTGTTTTAGTCATTTCCAATTTGACACAAGTGTCAAGGCTATCCATTATCGTTCTCTTTCTTCAGTCATCACGTACATCATTCCAGCCACTTCATTCTGGATCACACTCCGCGTATAGTTATTAAAGTGGTTTTCGGTTTAGACAGTGAGTATGTCCCTAACCGATTCCGGTCTCTTTAATAACTTTCATGATTATTACACCGATTGGTCGTTTATTTATTTCAAAACCAAAACAATTTCAATTTCAACTAAAATTTGTAAACCAACATTTCATTTGTCTTTCTAAATCAATTTCCATAATTTACGTTTCAAAACTTTCAAGTTACCATTTCAAAATCTTATAATACAATTTCAATTTTTATTTAAACCATTCCAATATTCATTTAAATTCGTATATAAGTTTCATTTAGAAATCATTTAAAATGAGTTAATCTACATTCAAATCAAATTAAATATATTAATCGATTTCAATCAATATTCGTTAAGTTAATTCATCATTCAAAACAATTTTTATTTAATTTCCAATTTATTAAATCAATTACTTAAGTTCAACTTTATTATATCAAAACTTCAAATTGAATTAAATTAGATTCGTCAAATCAACTCTTTAAATTTCAAATATTACATTAATTTCAATAAATCACATTTTCATTTCTTGTTGAAGAAATTCAATTTCACTTATTTATTTACTTAGTTACAATTTCAAAGCTCAATTAATAAAGAAACTTAATTTCACTTATTCAAGAAGTTCAATTTTACTTAATAAAGAATTCAATTTTATTTAATTATTAAATAATTCAATCTTATTTAATTATTAAATAATTTCAAAACTTAATTATTAAATAATTTCAAACTTAATTATTAATAATTCCAAATTTTAAAACAACGTCTTTCATCAACTACTATGTTAATATTTTGATTCAGATTATTAAATATTAACATTTCCTTTCATTAAAATTCAAATTCCAACTTCATTTCAAAACCATATTATTTATTAAATAAAATCTTCATTTTATTTTTAAATCAAAGTATTTACCAATCGGTTTTTATTTAATTCTCTATCCTAGGTCAAAGTTCAATTTGGGTATTTATCATTTCAACCTGATTCCAATTCAATTCAAAATCAAAGCATAGCAAAGGGAACTTGCAGTGTGATAACTGGGATGGTGTCAAAGTAAATAAACAAGCAATAACAACAATCAATAACAACAATCTAATAATTAATTCAAATAATCCCGAAATAATCGTATTAATTCACATTTGTTGTTTGTGCAAATTAATATAATTATTTCTAGAATCTACACTATCATTTCATGTAGATTAAAGATTATTACATTTATCTATATGGTTCTTCACTTGATATTCATTATTCAATTTATACTACATCAATTTTATACAACATACATTCAATGGTTCAAGGTGTAGTTAACACTATTTCTACGTGTCAGTTTATTTAACATTTAAAGGGGTCATATTATGCAAATGTCATCTAATCAAATTTAACACATATGTCAAATCTAACTATCCTACGTCAAATTCAATTACATATTATCTATCACTTCAACATTAACAATTTAACATCCAATGTCAAACATCAAACAATCAATCATTTATCAACCAAACTGGATTATTATTGTATAAATAACAAATAAGGGTGTCAGATGTCACAGGTGAACTGATACAGGTAATAACATATATAACAGTGTAAATAACTAACAGCAGCATATTTCAATTGTCGTTTCAATTGAAATCAAATTTAATAAATAAAAGAACATTAATCGTGAGTGATTGCTCACCTTCCGAGGCTAGAGAAGAACGAGAATCAGACGAGTATGAATCCAAAGCAAAGCTAGATTGAACACGAATTTGACAAGCAAAGCTGACAATCGAAATTTGACTAAATTGAATCATAACTGAATCGATAAAATAATTGGTAACTGAATTGATATAGGCACAACATATACAATCATATATATATATATATATACATATATACAAAAATCATGTTTTAATTTCAATATTACTAATAATATATATATATATATACATAAATGTATTTCAAACCTCCATGTTTAATTTTTTTTTAAGACACAACTAAATCTCCATATATAAATTCAAACCAAACAAATGTATACTTAAATATAAACTAATTTATATAATCATACACTAAGCCCATATTTGTATAAAAGAATAAATATACGGCCCCACATATATTTGTATACACACACCCAATAAATATACATATATAAAACTTACACTATAGATAATAAGTGCTGTAACGTATATATACAACTTAGCACATCATCATATTCAAGCAAAGTTTAAAACTAACATATATAATTATCACCAACCAAACACAAAGTATCATGTAAATTATTTTATATTAAAATACATTCTTTATACCATAACAAACGAATAGCTTATAACATATAGGTGCAAAACAGATCATATGCGAAACATACTAATATATATACTATGCTGTATACCATAAATATATGTAAGATTTAATAGATAAGTCAAAATTTATATAATAAAATATACATAGCGAGACAGTTCTAAACTCTTGACATATATGCAAGTAACAGTATTAGACCTCAAGTTTGTATATATATAAACTGACAAAATCAAACTTTATATTGTTGTAAATATATGACAGGTTAGACATGAAATACAAAACAACATAAATAAACAACTTATACACACTTTCTTACATACCCAAAACTTATATAACTAACGTAAGCAAACTGTTTATATATGATCACAGCTATATATAACTGCAGGTTATTTACATAAGCTTCAAATTTAAACATATTTATAAACAAATATATACAACAATATATATAGTACCTTATTCAATATTATACCCAGACCAAATTATAATTGTACTCATATATACATAAAGCTATAAATATCATACCGAACATATAATATAGAAGCTTCTTTCACAAGAACGAGCGAAAGGATGATGCACGAGTGAGGTTAAGAAAGGATTTTGGAGCAAAGGCGAGGAGGAGGTGATGAGGAACGTGGCTGCTTGGTGGAGGCGAGCGTGGTTCGTCAGGGAAGAAAAAGATGGTCGGGAGGCTCGACTATGGTGACAGGCCGCTCGGCACTGCTGGAGGAGGAAACTGAGCGTGGTCGAGACTCTAATACGTGGATGGAAGGACGTGGATGGAGCACAATTGAGAAGAGACGGTGGCGGAGGCAAGAGCGGGTGCATGGGTGGAGTGGTCGGTGGTCGGAGGCAGAGAATGGTGGGCGACGGTGCCTAGATTGCTGAGGCAATCGCGCAAGTAGGCTTGGTGTGTTGGAGGTGGTGAAGCGGGGTGGTTCTCGGTGTTGATGGCGGTTGCAGTTTGGGTGAAGTGGCGGCCAGAGTTGGGTTGTCGCGGTACTTGACTAGGGAAGGAGGATAGGGATGATCGGTAGAGGCTGCCTAGGTCGAAGAGCAATTAGCAAGCCTTGATTTTTTCTTTAGAGCAGAGGTAAGGAACAGAGAGAAGGGAGGAATTGGCGAAAAGAAGAGGAGGGAGGGAATACCTGAGTGAGTTGCAAGAAATGAAACCAGTGCTTTGTAACCCGATACGTTTCTCCCTTTCCCAATGCTAACACCTAGCTACCAACTGCCCCCATTTAATACATCAGCTGAGATTATAATTTTTCAAATTTAAATGGATACGGGTTAAAGATTTTGGGCTAGAAATGGTTTTTAATCGGTCCGTCCGGAACGTTTAAATTAACGCGACGATTTTCGTCGGACTCCGATTCGCACAAATGAATATGCTGTTTTGATCAGCGCGATGAGGCGCTTCCAACGATACATAGAAAATTGTGGTACGATTGAATTATAAGAATTCGATTTTTATACTAGCGAAAAATGCAGGAAAAACGCAGAAAAATAAGATCGACGGAGCTAAAGAAGTCCGAATTGGGAAAAACGAAAAATGATGTTTGCTCAGAAGATGGTTTAGAATTTTTCTATGTAAAAATATTTAGGTTCCGAAAACATTTTATTATCATCTAATATTAACTGATATAAATTGGAATAAAATTACACTAGAAAATAAACTTCCAAATTATCTGATTAAAAAATTTACTAGTTGCTATGATTAATTAGACGCATTCCAAATATCAAATTTTTATTTCAAAATTTTACCGTTTAAAATTTCACAAAATTTCAACTAATTACATTATTAAAACAGTTAAAATTTACGGGACGTTACAGGTGGAGGTGGAGACGAGTTTTGTTTGCTCGGCGACGTTCGTGGCGGGGGAGGCGCGATGGGATGAGGTCGAGGAGTAAGTCGCGACATGGGATAGGGCAGCGGAGCTGCTGGTTGAAGGGCAGTCAAGATTGGGCAAACCTGGACGTCATCGAAGGTGAAAGGAAGGAGGACAGACAGTGGGTGTTCGATGCAGCTGAGCAAGGCAGTGTCCACGGTAGCCTTAGGTGATGGTTCAGTGGACGGGGATCGTGCGTGGAAGCGCTAGTAGGTGCTCGAATTCGCATTCGTGTCCTTGGTATAACCTAGGTAATTAATTTACTAATTGTCGTAATTAGGCGATTTAATTTTATAAAAAAAACTTATATACAAGTCTCATACATATTTAACCTTTTATTTCGAGGTCTAAAAATCGTGAATAAACAAGTCGATCTTGGATCGGATTGCAAAATAAAAATCAATGTGAGAAATTCTCACTCATTTGGATTACTAGAATTTAATTTGAAGTAGTTAAAATTAATTATTGGATGCTTGGTTGAATTTATAAAATTATTATCTATTGAATGATATTAGATTATATATATAGTAGTATATATATTAGTAGTTGGATTGATGTTCCCACATATTTTAGCGGATGAGACCCTATGTGCCCCGCATAATAGCGGATGACTCAATATACCGCGATGTCCCCTCGAAGTGGGATTGGTATTTTTTTATGATGTATTAACATCTGTGGATGTAGGGAAAATAGGTTGGGGGGATCCAACTAGATTCCTCAAAAATGTTGATTTTAATTTCATATATTGTGATATATGATTTGTGTAAATAATCTGATATAGATTATGTGGTAATTTGGAATAATGGATACTATAATAGCACTGGCTTTAGTTTGGTATTTTAAATACCGTAAATATTATATTTTGGAATTTGAAGAAATTAAAGGGAGAATTTAGTTATAAAAATATTTACATTGGGATTTGGATTATTTTAAAGGAAATCGAGTTGGATAAAATAATAAATTGATTTTGGGTTTATACTTAACGATTGTGAAATATTTCTACTAGCGCTTAAAAATAATTTATATAAGAAATTTTTAACCCTGGAATTTAAAATGATATTTTTAAAAATATGGATAAGGGGTTTTAAATTGATATTAAAAATAGATTTGAAAAAATAATGAGGTTTATTAAGGAATGGATTTATAAAAAGAGATTCTATAAATAAGATTTAGTTTTATAAACCAGTGAAACTCAAAAGAGTTTATAAATTTATAAACCATGTTTATAAATAAAGGGAAATGATATAAGTTGATAAATTGGGGATATAAATTCCTAATGTGGATTATATCGAGATATGGGAATTGGTTTTGGAAAAAAATATAGTGGATTCTATTTTGAAAAGGGAAAATGGTTAGGAATCGGGATGATATCAATGTGTTATGAATTGAGAGGGATTTATAAATTGAATTGTTTATTAGGATTTTAAAAATATATATATTTTTATCGAGAAGTTAAATTGTTTTAAAAGAGAGTTTTTATTATTTAAACTACGTAATTTAAAGCCGCTTTAGTAATAGAATACATCTGAAGTGGATTTTCCAAATATTTAATATTAATTGAAATAAATTTCTAAATTTTATAATAAGCTTTGTAAATCAATTTGTTATTTGAAAATGAAATAGGGATTGAAGTATCAATGTGTATTTAATTATTTTAAAATTGTAAATAATTACTTAAACGTGTTTTTTTAATAAATTATTATTCTTTTAAAAATACTTATTATACATATATAGAGTTTTGAAAATGATTTTAATTTTTTTATAGACTCTCTCGAGATGTGAAAAACGGATGTGATTTTAGAAGTTGTGAATGGATATACGAGATTATAATTGAGTATCGAAACACCCCACACACCTTAATATACCCAAAAGGACACATTAAAAGGCGTGGTGCATTGTAGGTATAACCGAAACTAACAGAGATTAAGATTTACAAGACAAAAATAGGTAAAAACAACTGAAATTAAAATAATGACTTATTTAAAACAAAAGCTTCATAATTGCTTCATAAACCAAATAAGTCAAAATCCAAATACAACATACATGTCTCAAAACGCAACATGTCTCATGAAATAAAAAATCGTAGTCTCAACAAAAATTAGAGTACAAATATCCCTCTAAAGTGTCAGTACAAAGAAAGAACCAAAGGCTGAAAAAGTAGGGAAATACATAGTAGAGTCTTCTCTAAGAAACCTTCGAGCACTACAATCTACCGCCCTCTCCCTTGATTGCCTATGAGTGAAAAGGGGGAAAATAGTGGAGTGGGTCAGACTAAAAGTCTGGTGAGTGATAGTAACTATTAGAATCTATAAGCAAAGTAAAAGTAATAGACTCTTCAATAGTTCTAGTATATATAAAAGGAAATAGGAGAGATAAAGCTGGAAATAAAAACGAATTAACTAGTACTCAATTAATAAGATAGGTTAACTTTAATTGCTTGCACTTGTCCTTGATTTCTGCTTTAATTAGGCTGAATTCCTAATCTTGTAATTAGGATGTAACCCTAATTCTACCCTTTTTGATCGGCCTGCTACTCCATAGACCTTACTGCGGACCAAACGCTATATAACTCCCTACACAGCAGCCAATGTTATCTACGAAAGATGCACAAAGCAACCACTGTGGATCCGAACGACATATATAGCTCCCTACACAGAAGGCAATGGTGTCTACGAAAGACACCCATACTAAGTGCTTAGAATACATAGCGATTACTGAGCACCAGAATGGAAGTTGCACACGTAACTGCCACCATGCCCATGCTACCTTTTGCTCCACCTATTGGGTCTTCTTATTACCTCAAACTCCAGCATAAGCGTTCCCTTCATCCCACTTCAGGCTAACATGAGATCACCGTGTGTCCATAGAATCTATAGGGGAAATGCTGTTGGTACTGGCCCGTCATCCAAAAAATATCTAGTTGCGTCCCTTATCCAAATCCCCCGTGATTTGGACTTCTAATTGACTAATAATGCCATTTTTAGCATAAGCATGCCCTCGTCTCGCTTCAAGCTAATGTGAGACCACCGTTTTGTCTAATAGGGAATGCTATTTGGTACAGGTCCTACTTTCATCTTTGCTTATTAACTTAGATAAATTATTTAAACAAGTCTTTATTATCATCTTTACTTTCTACGCTTATTAATTTATCCCAAGTCTTAAAATAAGCTTCATTCTATTCTTTTTCTTATTATAACCTACATTATAATCATGCTTATTACTTAACCTAAGGTTTAAGTGTGAAAATAAGCTTCTTTCATCTTTTAGTGATAATTCTACGTTAGAACTAAGCCAATTAATTAGTCGAATTATAATCATAATTAGGCATAATTTCAGTCCAATTTTATTTATATTACAGTCTTTATAATTTACATCTCATAATTATAAATAGGCCAATCTCTTTAATTCAGTCCAATTAATATCATAATTTCTGTCTTAATTCCATTTTATTACAGTCTTTAAAATTTACATCATATCTTTCGTTATTTCAGAATTCTTATAATTTGATTCAATTTCGCATTAATTCTATTCTAATCCATACGTGAAGAAGAAGGAGAAATAAAAGAAAACTGAAAATAGAAGAAAATCCAAGGCGTAGGAAGAAGATGTAAATAACGCATAAATATCAGTAAATAAATTAAACTACTGTAAATAAACTGTAAATAAATGAAAAGGCTATAATTAATAGAAATAACTAAAATTAACTGAAAAGAATAGATAGAAAGAAATAGACTGAAAATAATTCTAAAAACTGTAAATAAAACTGCTAAAAAGGTTATTCTGAGCGTAATAAAATGAATTTGAATATAATGAAGGTAGATATGAATGAAATGTAAGTGAATTGATTGAGAACCAATTTGAAATGGAATAGAATTAAATATAAATTGATTTGGAATCAATTTAAAATAGCTATAAGCTTAAATGGTTATTTATTTAAATGAATATCGCCAAATTTGCATAGAAAAATTGTCGTTTGACGTAAACAGAAGTAAATAAAATTCTATGAATTAATAGAAAGTGAATAGATTGATTTTTAATTAATTTGGAATGAATATAATTATAATGTGTGTAATTATGAAGTGAATGCAAGTAAATTGGGATGTAAATCATTTAAATTGAATATGAATCGACTGAAAGCAATTAAATTAGTATCGAAACCTTGTGATTGCTTATAAATACATGTTTAACATGTTTAGCTGTGCAAAGTATGTGTTCAACTATTTAAACAAACGAAATGTTATTAAATTTTCATGTTTTGGTACTTACGTGTTTAAATTAAGTACAGGTACAAGGAGGCTAAGGGGCTAGATTTGCGTTGCAAAATTTCATATAAAGTAAACTTACTTGCTTAATAATGCATTAAAAATGCTAATAAAGGTACGTTTCCGGATTAAATACCGCAAAATTATAAATATTATTATATATTTTGTTTTTCGACCGTGTGGGTCGATGTATATATTTTTATCTTTCTTGTCATATTGCAAAAGACTCTCCGTACAAGGGAGACTCTGCCAAAATTTTCCGAAAATTTAGGGTGTTAGAATATTTTTTTAAAATTTTAAAATTTTTTGTTAACGTAAAAGTTGATTTTTGATTGTAGTTGAAATAAAAGGGTTTTGGTAGAAATGGGAACTGAATATTTTGGAATGAAACTAAAGGAGTTTAGAAAAGTGAATATCAAGCTTTATCTAAGTGGGTTTTGATAAGTTAATGGGTTTGGAGCGTTTTTCCGGCATCAGCAATTTCGGGGACGAAATTCTTTTAAGGGGGAGGAATGTAACGACCCGAATTTTTCGTCATTTGATTTTGAATATTTAAATGGTTTAATCATTGGATTTTGAATTATAGTTTAGTTAATAAGTTTTAAAACTGAAATTTCAAGTGATTTCGACAATTTTTAAAATTGTCGATTTAATCGACACGTTAAAATAGCGATCCAAGGTACAGTCTCGGAATTCGATGAAACCAGTCCCATTGGATCCGTAATAATGTATTATTATAGGATTTCAAATTTCATAGCGTTTGGATTTACCGTTTGGTCGTGCGATCTGAAAATGCCTAGAAATAATTTAATTGAATTTAAATTTAAATAGTCGATTTAAAAACCAATCTTACACAAACGATCGAATTAGGACTCGAAACTTGTTCCATTGCGTTCGGAATAGGGGTATAACATTAGGAACTTTTGGCGACATGCCTCAATAGGGGTTCGAAATTTTGGGTTATGCAAAGCGGTATAGTTTGTATATTGATAAATAAAATAAAATAAAATCAAGGAAAATTTTCTCAACCGACCCACCCTTTCCCTTTCACGTGTAAATATTAGGGCCGCGATGGTCACTAGGGGAGGAGTGGGTTTTGACGGCGGTCGATTCAGGGGTGGTCGCGATCGATGGAAGGTGGCGGCGATTCTTGGCTATAAGGGATGTCGATCTCGGGTTGCGGGCGTGGTGGAGGTGGAGACGAGTTTTGTTTACTCGACGACATGGGATAGGGCAGCGGAGCTGCTGGGGCAGTCGAGATTGGGCAAACCTGGAGGTCGTCGAAGGTGAAAAGGAGGCCAGACCGTGGATGTTCGATGCAGGTGAGCAAGACAGCGTCCACGGTAGCCTTAGGTGATGGTTCAATGGATGGGGATCGTGCGTGGAAGCGCTAGTAGGTGCTCGAATTCGCGTTCGTGTCCTTGGTATAATCTAGGTAATTAATTTACTGATTTCCGTAATTAGGAGATTAAATTTTATAAAAAAAGTTATATACAAGTCTCATACATATTTAAACTTTTATTTCGAGGTCTAAAAATCGTGAAGAAACAAGTCGAGTTTGGATCGGATTGCAAAATAAAAATCAAGGTGAGAAATTCTCACTCATTTGGATTACTAGAATTTAATTTTAAATAGTTAAAATTAATTATTGAATGCTTGGTTAAATTTATAAAATTATTATCTGTTGAATGATATTATATTATATTATATATAATAGTATATATATTAGTAGTAGGATTGATGTTCCCATATATTTTAGCGGATGAGACCCTATGCGCCCCGCATAATAGCAGATGACCCTATATACCGCGATATCCTCCTCGAAGTGGGATTGATATTTTTTTATGATGTGTTAACATTGTTGGATGCAGGGAAAACAGGTTGGAGGGATCCAACTGGATTCCTCAAAAATGTTGATTTTAATTTCATATATTGTGATATATGATTTGTGTAAATAATATGATATAAATTATGTGGTAATTTGAAATATTGGATACTATAATAGCACTGGCCTTAGTTTGGTATTTTAAATATAGTAAATAATATATTTTGGAATTTGAATAAATTAAAAGGAGAATTTAGTTATAAAAATATTTACATTGGGACTTGGATTATTTTAAAGAAAATGAAGTCGGATAAAATAATAAATTGATTTTGGGTTTATACTCAACGATTGTAAAATATTTCTAATAGCGCTTAAAAATAATTTATATAACAAATTTTTAACCCTGGAATTTAATGATATTTTTAAATATATGGATAAGGAGTTTTAAATTGGTATTAAAAATAGATTTGAAAAAAATAAATGAGTTTTATTAAGGAATGGATTTATAAAAAGAGATTTTATAAATAAGATTTAGTTTTATAAACAAGTAAAACGCAAAAGAGTTTATAAATTTATAAACGATGTTTATAAATAAAGGGAAATGATATAAGTTGATAAATTGGGTCTATAAATTCCTAATATGGATTATATCAAGATATGGGAAGAGTTTTTGGAAAAAATATAGTGGATTCTATTTTGAAAAGGGAAAATGGTTAAGAATCAGGATGATATCGATGTGTTATGAATCGAGAGGGATTTATAAATTGAATTGGTTATTAGGATTTTAAATATATATATATTTTTATCGAGAATTTAAATTGTTTTAAAAGAGAATTTTTATTATTCAAACTATGTAATTTAAAGCCGCTTTAGTAATAGAATACTTCTGAAGTGGATTTTCCAAATATTTAATATTAATTGAAATAAATTTATAATTTTTATAATAAGCTTTGTAAATCAATCTGTTATTTGAAACTGAAATAAGAAATGAAGTATCAATGTGTATTAAAGTATTTTAAAATTTAAAATAATTACGTAAACACGTTTTGTTTTAAAATAAATTATTATTCTTTTAAAAATACTTATTATACATATATAGAGTTTTGAAAATGATTTTTTTATAGACTCTCTCGAGATGTGAAAAACGGATGTGATTTTAGAAGTTGTAAATGGATCGACGAGATTATAAGTGATTACAATCGACTTGGAAAATGTAAAAAGGAATTAATATAAATTTCAGAAATGTAGGAGATAAGGAATACTCCTAAGTATTGATATTAGAAATGATTTTGGGAAAAATGGACTTAGAATATTTTCCTATGGTTGAAATGGAAGGGTTTTGAAAATATTTAGAGACAAAGGATTTATATCGAGATATTTTCTAAGAATTGGATTATAAATCGAAGTGGGAAATATTTCACTAAGTGTTGAAGCGAGGTACGGGTGGAAATATCCTATTCTGGAAGCAAGTGTTCAGAAATGTTTTCAAATATTGATAAATTGGAAAAATATTTAAATGTATATCTTGTAAAGATATTTTGAAATGAATGTTTTATAAAATTATAAATAATGGCCTAGTTACCATTATGGATGTTATTTGATAGTTAAATAACCGACTATCAATATTGGTCAATTTTGTTAATCGTTTTGAAGAGACCGGGATCGGATTCGATTATCCGAAAACCACTTCGATCCGTTTTGAACGTTACGAATGGTCATCGTGAAGATAGTGAAGACAGTGATTCGGTTTGTCCAGATCCAGGACAACTTGTATAGACGAATGCTACTAGAACATCGTCATTGGAGGACGATGAGACTTCTAAGTAGAATTGTTCTTGAAAGGTAACGTTTAGCCTCAAGCCTCATCAACCTGGAATGACTAAAATAGGGGAGATGCAGCAAGTCTAAGTGGGTCTCACCCAATTAGGGTATGTTATCACTTTTCTAGATACCCTCGGAAATATATACAAATTATGGATATGGTTGTGCAGGAAAAATGGAGCGCTCGAATTTTTTAAGGGTGGGAACACCCGAGGTGATAACATATTCGGTTCTATCCAGGTTAGGGGTAGGCCGATCTTGTGTAGCAGGGGATCTCGACGAGGTCCTCGGCACATTTTTATAGAGGTGTACTGTGATGGGCGGTACCGTAGTAGCCTAGTCATTGTATGGGATCCATTCTCCAATACGAGCCTTTACAGTTTTTTTGTAGAGCCTAGTATGCTAGAATTTAATTAATGTAACAATTTTGGCTATTTGAATAAGTATTTGTATTTAGACACTATTATAATATCACTGGATTATCTATAAAATGTTTTGGTTATCGTATGGGAAAAACCTGTCGTGTTTATGTGTGATGCGGTCTTACGACAATACCTTTGTTTTTCAAAGGATTTTGATAACTTTAATAATTAAAATTGAGTGTGTTTTCTCACGATGGTTTTCCACGCTGACTCGGGTGTTATTTTATTATAATGCTCGGGTCAGACTGAGTATTATAGATTTATGATAGGATGCTATGGAGCTCAGGAGACGAGCTGGATGACAAGATGTATTTCCGTACTTGATTTGTATTTCCGCTATGTGAGGGCAAGTTAGTAAACCGTCCAGATTGGTTGTTGTCTAATGTACTATGATAATGGTATGTATATTAATAGTACAGTTATTGTATTTAAAATCTGTTGCTATATATTATATTTTGTTCCACTGCGATTGTGAGATTCTGTGTTGTTGTTTTTTGTTTCTTCTTCTACCTTTTCTTCTTCACCCCTAAAGATTCGTATTTCCATTCAATTTGAGTTGAACTAATTTGAATTATGGTCGACTCAAAGGGTACGGAGATACGGGCCTTTACATCTGTATTCAAAGTTCCATCTCATTAGAAGAAAATGTCGAATTTCTTTATGTTCACAGGTTGTATCTTCATAGAAGAAAAGATGTTCTTGAAGCTGTTAACAATGAAGTTTCTCCATAACTAGAACCTTTGTAAAATATCGAGTTATTTAAGTATGCAAACTGCACACAACATACACCAGTAATTTTGTGATGGTACCTAGCATTTTCAGTCTCATCACAACACCATGTACTTTTTATGACAATCAATTTTAGGAAAAAAATTGAAGACGAAGAGGAGGGGAAAACATTTCTGAATTATATTGTAGCGACCCGCAGTTCCGTACCCTTTGAATTGGTAATAATTCACATCAATTCAACTCAAATTGAACGGAAATACGAATCTTTAGGGGTGAAGAATAAAAAAAAGTTGAAGAAAGAAAACAGAGTCAACAACATAGAATCTCACAATCGCAGCGGAACAAAATATGATATATAATACATATTTTTATACAGGGAAACAGTTTCTGTTAGTATACATATAATCATCAGAGTACAACAATTCAATACGTCAAAATGGACAGTTATTGGCTAGACTCGATCGTGGTGTAGGCAAACGTGGTGGCGACGTTATTGGCTGGAAGGCGGCGGCTGTTGTGGGTTTCACCTGTGTATTGTTCGACATTAGGTTTGAGGAAGGTGAATAATTACATTTTTGCCCTCATCTTTGTTTTAATTTAATTTTTTTAAATTTAAACTTCTAACTATCGTAACTTTTTCATACGAACTCGAATTTGGACGCGATTTCTCCGTTGGGATCGTATCGAAATTTCGGATGTTATGGAACTATTTTGGCTACATTCTAAGACTATTCAAATTTGGGCTTTATTTGTATTTTAAATAGGGCTATAAATCAAAGGTGAGTGATTTAACCCACTCACAAATAATAAACCATCTTATGGTAGTTAAATTAAATTTAAGATGTGATAAGGATATTATTGGTTGATGTTTGGTAGTTTAATTTGACATTTTAATTGAAATTTAATTTTATTGAATTTCATTGCCTTTTTTAATTAATATAGAATTTAAATTGTTAGTTAAATACCTGATAATGACAACCAATTAATTGTTGTGATTTATTGGCTGATTTGGATGTTGATTGTGATGGATGTTTATTTGTTGACATTTTGGATGATTGGATGTTTATATCCCTGTTATGACTATGGGTTGAAATGATACATACCCAAACGATCTTATAAATTAGGGAAAATCATTAGTGGTTGAAATAATAAACCCGAGCGATTTTATTGACTTGGAAATTATTGATTCGGGATACGGGTTGAAATGATATATACCCGGAAAATTGAACTATTTTGGGGTTGAAATGATACCTACCATACCACTTGACCATAGGGTAGAAAACTATATACGAACACCGTTGGTCGGTTGAAAATTATTTAACTATTTACAAATTTGTTTTTTTATTTTATTTAATGATTTTATTTAAGATTTATATTTGGAAAATAATTTATTTTATATGTTTTAAAAGTTTCAAATTATAAGTTAATATAAGGTTTTAAATGTAATTTTAAGATTTTAACTTATAAATTTATTTAGTTTTAAAAATATATTTTAAATAGTTTAAAATTTAATTTAATAAAATATTTAGTATAGTTTTAATATATATATTTTAAATTTAATTTAATATAATAAATATAGTTCTAATTTAAGAAAATAAATATAGACTTTTATTATAACTTTAATAGATAAAAGATTTTTGTAAAAGATTCTAGATTTTTATAAAGTATTCTATAAAAGATTTTATAAAGGATTTTATAATGGTTTTATGAAAGAACTTGTGTAAATGGATTTAGAAGCGTTTAAAAGAATTTTCGAAGAAGTTATTCAAATGAGAAGAGTTGTAAACGGTTTTGGAATTTATAAATAGCTTTATAAATGGTTTTAAAGCATATAAATAGTTTAAGAGAGGTTTATAAATTATTTTCGAAATTGATGTAAAGAAATCTTCCTTGGCATTTATGAATATATTTATACTTTTGGAATAAGTATATGGATATCTTGATATGAAGGTATAAACTGTTTTCTGGATTTATTTTTATAAATATTTTATAAAATGACCATGGTGTGAAAAATATAATGATTGGTTGTTAAAGAGACCGAGGTCGGATATTGTCAAACTCTCTGCCAATTCCGAAACCACTTTAAAAACTGTGCATGTGGTGGAGAATCCAAAACGAAGTAGGATGGTTTGGCGAACGCTACTGATATGTGGTAAGAACATAGCCCTGACCCCCTCAGGTCAGCTTGATATGACTAAAATATGAGCTATCCCGGGCCAAGTGAGGTCACTCCTCCTATCGGACATGCTTCTTCGATACCATATATGTTACTTTGTGATTGATTATGTGGCCACCTTCAATTTGATTATGGGAGTGTGTTCCGAGGTGGGTGGTAGTAACTACTATGCGTTACCACCAGTCCGGGCATGCAAAACGGTAAAATCTTACCTTGGGCATTGCCTCGCGTGCCTTGTCATATGCCTTATCGAGCCCACTACGATTTTGGTGTGTGTCATACCTATGGAGCGCTCCCTGATAGCCCACCGGTTTGGTGGAGTTTATAGTACTATATAGACTGTGGCATTTATAAAATGTGTTAAGGGAATATGGGTAACACCTTAATGCTATATTAATACTTTACTTTACTGATAGACACTAAATACATAACGTATATTACTACATATAAATAGTTGAACAGATCCTTAGGAGATGGAAATCTCTAAACATCTCTTAAGTTATTGCACGCACGTTATACACTGGATAGGAGATGTAAAATCCCGTAAACATCTCTAAAGCCATTACACTCATATTTATTTACTGTTGATTTAACTTACATAAGATCTTTTAATTCTGACTCGAGTGTTTTGGCTTTTCATTATGCTCGGGTCAGTTTGAGCTTTTCATTGTTGAAGACTCTATTTCTGGAGGACGAAGACGGAGTTTAGTATTAGATTAGTAATTTTTCCACTGCATCATGTTGTTCCGTTGCATTATTCTATTTTACATGTTGTATGTATAACTCTGATTGTATTGTAAAAGTGTAATCAAATGTTATTTATAAAACAGCTTCATGAACTATTTATTTGATTATTATATTTTGTCATTCCGCTGTGAGATTCTGTGTTTTGTTTTTCCTCCTTTTCTCTCATTTTCTTATTTACCCCATTAACAATCCTCCCTTTTGAATGGTTTGAGTTGACGTGTGTGGTTTATTGTCGATTTAAACCGTCCAAAAAGGTGGGTCGTTACATATATATGACTTCCAAATCCAAACCAAATTATTAGGAATATATTTTAACATATCTATTTAAATCAACATGTCCATTTTAAATGTTCCAATGAACTTATCACAAGTCAATGGTTTTAAGGCAACTAGTTAAATAACCACATGCTTTGTAGAGCGCATAAAGTAGTTACTGTCTATGATTATTAATAATAGCAAGAAATTTCAACAAGCAATATTATCAAGTTATTAACTTCATTCAAAATGAGAGTAACTCACTTTTATTTAAACCAAACACATCCTACCAACATTCAATCAATCAAACACTTCCACTATCGCTTCCAACTCTAACCAAAACATTATCAAAACCACCCTCCCTCTTCCAATAGCACATGTCCATGACCATCTCCCTCTTTCATGATCATGGCCATCATCACCACCCCACCTTAGCTCATGGCCCAGTCTCCTTCATTCATCATACTCACGGCCCAAATCTCTCCTCCTCCTCCTTGGTGCTCATGGCCTAAGGCTATATTCTCTCCATAATGCACATGGCCATAGAAGAGGGGAAAAAGGATAAAGAAGACATGAAGAGGAAGAAGTGAAGACATGGTTCATAAGTGAATTGTGTAGAAAATGAAGAGGCATTTCCCTCTTATTTATAGCCTTAGGAATTTAGTGGAAAAGTTTACAAAACCCCTCTTCTTCCATGCTTCAGAACATGCACACCATACCCTTACCCACACCTTAATTCCCTTAAATCACTCCTTGATTTAAGGGTCCTTTAGTCCTCTCTCTTTTATTAATTTAAAACTCAGTTTATTTAATCTTTTGTTAATATAAGAGAGATGTTAAATTCTTGTTAATGTGTGCATATGTTACTATACAAGTTGCAAAATATTTATACAACTTGTATTGAACAAAAAGTTGATTTTTAACAAAATGTTTTTCAGCTACATTTTCAGTATTTATTCAAATGTATATTTTTCTAAAAAAAATCAAAAATAATTTTTTTTATCATTAGTTATTAATTAAAAAGTGTTTAACAAGGTTATAAAATCATATTTAATCACACTAAACCTTAGATAATAATATTTAAATAATTTTGATCTTTAAGTATGAAGTGTTCAAAATTATGGGTCGTTACACAGTATCACTAATATAGAAGGCATGTTATAATGGCGATAAATAGTAGTTCAATATAGTTATTATGTTTAAATGTACTAAAATAATTAAATGGAGACATCTACAATAGAACAATCATTTAAAGACATTTAATGGATTTAACAAATCTACTGCAACACAACGACGTTGATGAAATACTCAAACACAGCAAATGGGCTCAAATTCAAGTATGTTGTTTTGATGAAAGAGTTGTCCCCAATAAGAGAAGAGCACTCACTATTTAATTATAAACATAATAAACAAAAACTATCAACACGTTTGATGGGAAATGATACAAAATATTTGCAAGAGTGAGATAATTGCACCTATACAAGAAGAAAGGGGGCTATCATATGGTGGATAATTGCATATTATCCGGTCGAGATGAGATCTCCAGTCCGGATGTCTTTCACTTGCACCTGTCAAAGGTGTAATGTGCAAGACAATAAAATAAATAATAGATGATGAATTCCTATATGTATTATTAAACATGTGTTGATTTTTTTCAATCCACAGACTCAAATATATAATAGAATAAATTCGTTTGTTATTCATGTGGCAAAGGAATAATTATGCTTTTCTCAAGGCTTAAAAATATCAAGTAGATTACTCATTATATATTAAGGAAAGTGACATTCGTAGAAGATATACTAGTTAGTGGTTTTAGGAGTTGTGTTGCTAACGTAACATGGGTTTGGTTGTACATATCTTTTAGTTTATGGTTTGTCCTAGTGATGGCGTTAACTTTAGGAGGTGCTTCCACTTTCTGAATGGTTTTAAAGCAATAGAGGGAAGATGTTATCGGAATAGATCAAAAGCCTATATATGGATCTGAAAGTGTATCTTTCCTTTTTTTCCTAATACCAAACTAGGTGATCATGTTAGCCTCCCATATTAATGTATTCAACAATATTAATAAATCTTTGAAATTGATAAACACATTTCCTAAAAGATTTTGATTAATTGAGCTATTTCAATTAAAGGCTTCATGAGGTTTAAAACCATTCACAACAAGGTCATGCTTGTTGTTAGAAGCTAGAAAAAGTTCTAGAATTCATATTTCAAGGCAAAGGAGGATGCCGAAGGGTTATTCCCAAAGGAAGTTATATCTCCTAATTGTGTGTTAAATTTGTGACCTAGTTTAAATATGTGAAATAATGGGAGATATTTTTCGAAAAGAAATATAATTTTTGGTTATTGGGTTTATAAATTTTCTTGAGCCATTATATTAAAAGTTGTAGATTATATCTTTCCACGTTCTGTTGCAGTTCTCTAGGAATTTCCAAATTCATTCAAATAATAGGGAAGTGTTAAGGGCTTTTTGATTTGTTTTAGGTTTACACACTAGTTCCCAGCCAATGAGACAATTTAATTTAGAGCACTCGGGTACCCTGGCCTTTTCCATAAAGTTTCTTTTGATGTTTTCAATTTTGGTAATTACTTAGTCAGTAGGCGATATTAGGACAACCACTAAATCAGTATTGTAGAAAGGACCGAGTTAATGAAACTGCCATGCCTTCCTAGAAAGACAACTTACTTTCCAAGAAGGCAAACTTTTGCTTACTTTATCAATGATAGTGTTCTAGTCTTCCCTTTTAATTTTAGCATGTCTAATGGGCATACCTAATTAGTTAATACCGTAATTCATAGTTTTACAATTTAGTGTATTAGCCACATCACTTGTGTTGTTTGAAATGTTATTGGTTACTAAAACCAAGCTTTTTTGTCTAGCATCACCGTCCCGATGGTTAGGCACTCTGGCTTTGGTCGGTCATAGGTTTGAATCCTATATAGTGCATGATTCGAACCACGTGACATATGTTGACTTATAGTATATTATATAATACATATGACTTGTAGTACAACTATGTGCTACCACCTAAGTATCCAATTTCGGAAAAAAACTGAGCTTTTTAAGACCCTATAGCAACTCAAAGTTATATAGAACTAGTTTAAAGAACACAATGTAATAAGGTAGTGGGAGCAGAATAACTGGGTGTCATCTGTGTATTGGACTGTAGAAACTCCATTGGGAATAATATCTCCCTTAATTCTAGGTAAGATGTTATTATTTAGTGCAATATTAATTGTTTTATTGAAGACATCCATGGCTAAATTAAGTATAAGAGTGAGAGGGGTTATCCTTGCCGAAGGTCCCTTTTGGATTGGATTTCGTTACCCTTAATCTCATTCACTAAAATGGATCACATACTAGACTTTAAGATAAGATCGTCCTAGGAGATCCACTTTTCAATGGATCCCCTAGATCATAAAGTGTCTAACAGAAAGCTCCAATCTATCGGATCAAAAGCCTTCGGGAATTCCAATTTTAGTAGAGCGCACATAATATATTTCTTACGATAATAATTAGTAAGCTCATAAGTTGTAGCTACACCATCCATAATATGCCTTCCTTGAATATGTTGTTTAGGATTTATTAATTTAATTTATGAATAAAAGTATGTTGTTTATTGAGTCCTTTTAGTATAGGTTTGTTAAAACTCCACAAACGATTTCTAATCACTCCAAATTTTGACGCATAACTCCATACATTATAAAAAAATCATATATTTTTGGGATTATTCTAGCTATCAAAAACAAGCTAAATAAAATTACATAGGAAATTTAGAATAAAATAAATAAAACATATTTATATGCCACACTTGTCAACCTATATGAATTACACAAGTTAACCTATATAGATAAAAAGAAAATATTTTTATATAATATGGCTTTCAATTATAGAGGGGGTGATGTGGAAAATCCCACGGTGGTAGTTGACTTGATCGGTTAGTTATAGGGTTTAGGTTGCATATACCTTCCGATTTTAAAAATGTATATCTTATTAGTGTAATATTTTATTTTTGCCAAAAGCATATTACACATTGTAAATATTAATAAATTTTTTAAACATACAAATACATTAGTGTTAATATTATTTTACGTCGTTCAAATTTTTTTTAACAAATTATAAATATTCATAATCATTTTTATATTAAATAAGTATAACAATACTAATTATATTTTAAGTATAAGAATATTAGCCAGAAATTCTAATCATAAATATTTGATGTTCCAATTTATAAGACAAGTTAAATGCTAATGAATCGAATTCTTCACGCACTATTTATTTGATGTGTGCCTGTAGTAAAATATTTGATCTAGTTTTTTGATTTCACTTAGTTTTTATTTTAATAAATATGAAATTTTATTTTACTTATCTATTGAGAATATATTTATTTGCCCATTATTTTCAAGTTTGATACACAAAAAACCCTCATCAAAAACATGTTTATATTATACCCTTATTTTTGTTTCTGACAAATATTTTTTCGTTTTTTTTAAATTAAATCTGAACTTAATCGCATGTTTTTATGACCAAAACCATTCCTTTTATGTTTCTAAAAAAGTGCAAATAATTGCAGTTTACACTACAAATATTCGCGAATATTTGCGGTTCAAGTGTAACATCCTCTATTCTGAAACCCAAATATGGAACCTAGTTTCCTACAATCGCCTTGAATTACTTTTCGAAGACAAAATGAGATCGGTATTTTTTCCAACGGTTTAAGTAAACAGGGTAACACATAATTGTCGTTAGATTTTCAAACTTCCAAATCGTGCCCAAATAGTGGTAAAATATAATAAAACTTATATAGTAGTGTCATGCCCGACATATGAAGATGTCATCATGTACATTTATACAACAGAATTCAAAAAACATTTATTATCAGCTAAGCTTCATGCTTTATCTTTGAGACTCTTTATTCATCTTCCAAAAGCAACATGGCTATTCCAATAGACTTAGACTATTCGATCAAGTAATTGTGAGTTTATGGAGAAAACAATAATAAAAACACAGACCATGCTATAAAGCCTGGTACGAGTAATATGTTTCCATAAACATAACATATAGTGAGACCACGTCGCATAGTGGAACGAGTTTTCTTCTCACTAGTTAACAACATCTGATTCAACATAAAAAACAGAATGATCACCGTACATGAATCATAATTACAAGTCATTATTTCATACAGGGTGCGCCCTACACTTACCACTATATCATCACCAAGTTTTATAATCTACTCATTTAGATTTCCGTTCAGGTCTTATTCTTATTTCTTCTTATTGTCAAGGTTATGATACTTTCAGCTTCCACTCAGGCCTTACGCCATCATTTTTGTATAATTTTGTGAGCAGACCCTTTAGGTAGCTATTAAGGCATTATACCAACTCTTTCAAATACAATGTCATTTAGGGACATTGGATTTCCACTATGGCCTTTACACCCACTAGTAAATAAAGTGTCAAATTTGGACAATGGGTTACCATGAAGACCTTAAACCTACTTTCAAATACAATGCCATTTTTGGACACTAGGTTTCCTAGAATTCCTTACACCATGCTTTCGAATATAAGGTCACTTTAGGACATTTGGTTGCCACGAAGGCGGTATACCATGCTTTCGAATACAATGTCATTTTAGGACTTTAGGTTGCTACAAAGGCCTTATGAAACATCCCACACCCCTTAGTATTCCCAAAAAAGGCAAAACAAAGAATGTGGTGTGTTATAGGTACAGGCAAAGCATCACAGAGACTAAGATTCACAAGACAAATAAGCAAAAAAAAAACAGCGGGAAACATTTAAATAATAACTTATCATTCAAAATTAAAATTTATCTCAAAATAAGTCATAAAAACATAACATGTCTCAAAAACTCAAAATTTCTCATGTCCCGTGAAAATGCATCTCAGTCTCACATAATCAGAGAACAAAAGTAACAATAATAATCAAATTCTCTCTCACAAGTGCCAATCCCTCATAAGCCAAATGAAAAAGATGAAAAGCAGAAGAATACATCTAAAATGGGAAAACTCTGGAAATGAATCTCCAGGCAACCTGAATCAACTATCCTCAACTCTACTGGCCTATTGGGGGGGGAAGAGCAAAGATAGAGGAGTGGGTCAGACAATAAGTCTGGTGAGTGGAAGTAATTACTAGCATTTCTAGCAAGATAAAGATAATAGACTTAGCAATAGTTCTAGTATGAAAGGAAAATACAAAAAAGATAAAGTTCGCATAAAATATTGTTTCTGATTCTGTTTGACTGTTTACTTTGATTGTTTGATTTGATTGTATGCACTTGTCTTAAACTACCGTGATTAGGCTAAAACCCCAATCCTATCTCAACTGCTAACTTGATTAGGCTGAAATCCTAATCCTACCCATTGATCGGCCTTTCCTATCTCTGTTGTGCCACTGTGAACCAATCCTGTTGGTCACAGCAAAAGACACCACTTTAGCGCTTATGACATAGTAGCAAATTATTTACCCTAATCGATGCCACACGCTCGGTCATCGTCAGTACACACTAACCGTCGCCCCTTATTTGACCCTTTATTTACCCTAATCAGCATAAGCGTGCCCAGCCTCACTTACATGTGAGACCATCAGTCCTCGACCTGAAAGGGAATGCTGCCAGTATTGGTCCTAACAAACAAATCTTCTAGCATTGCGCCCCTTGCCCAAATCCAAAAATTTGAGCCTCTATCTATTGGCCACTTATTTACCCTAATCAGCATAAGCGTGTCCCAGCCTCACCTATGTGTGAAACCTTCAGTACTAGACCTGTAAGGGATTGCTGCTGGTACGGGCCCTACTTCTATATTTGCTTATTAACTTAATTTAAGATCTAAATTTTAAAATAAACCTCTTCTATTATTTATGCTATATTTGCTTATTAACTTAATCCAAGATCTAAATTTTAAAATAAGACTCTTATGTTATCTCTTCTTTCTAATTATAACCTACGTGTTATAATTGTTCTTGCAACTGTTACTCTTCTATTTTCTCTTTTTAGTTATAACCACTTGTTATAATCATGCTTGCAAATATCTTAAATTTACCGATTTTCGTCCATCTCTATTTTTATTTCAGTTTTTCTCATTTTACATATGATTTCTGTAAATTTAGTGTTTTTCTATTTTAATCCATATTTGCGAATTTTTATCTTTTTAATATTTTATTCGCGTCAAAAAGGATTAAATCTCTAAAAAAAGAAACTAAAATTTACAGGCTAAATTTCAATTTAAAACAGATGTAAATAACTGAATAAAATAGCTAAATAAAAATAGACTTAAAAGAACTTCTGAAATTTACTTAAAAACTGATTGTAAATAAACTAACATAAAAAATGTCTCAAATATGTAGAAAAACTACAACTATTGAGAACCCTATTATTTTAAATTGCTTAAAAATCTAAAATAATTACAAATCACTCACCTGTGGTCCTTAGCTCTAGTCTTGGGCCTTTCTGGATCCACTTCTAGGGCGTAGAATATTTTTACCAAAAAGATTTCCTCCCTAGAAAAATTTTCTATTTAGGGTTCAGCCTCAAACAATGAACCCAATTGGGAGAAAATCTGAATGAGAAAAATAGCTAGGCCTAAGGTTCTATTTATAGTGTGGCTTAGGGATCTCAGGTCGTCAGATTTGAAGATTAAATTTGGTGCAACCACGTCATAGGCTCACTAGGAATCGTCGGATGCAGCTACGAACGCACAAGATTTGGCCAAAAATCAAAATTACTCTCTTCGGCTCGTACCTGGATGAAATATCGTCCAGACAGAAGTGTGGGTCGACCCATGTTCCTTGGGGGTCGACCTAAAGGTTGTCCTGACCAAAACAAGGGTCGACCCCTAAGGGTCTTGTTATATATTTTTTTCGTTTTGTTGATTTAATTCTGATTTCTTGTTTCTCTCTTAACTTCTCTATACTAGCTCGGATTTTGACAAGTTATGTATGGAAATTGATTAGAAAATTACCACGGACCCAATAGTGCAACTTCCGTGGCTTGATTCTGACAATTTTACAAACTTATTTTACTGTTTAATTAATTCGTTAATTATTTATTATAGCTCAAATTTTGGGTTATTACATTCTCCCCTTCTTAAAGTATTTCGTCTCCAATATCTCCAAGGATAGAAGAATGAAATAAATAATTCAATCCAAATTCCACAACCACATATTCAACCATCATCCATTACATCCATTGTCCTTAAGCTTTCTAACGCGATTTATGATATATGCAATAGTGTAGTGTCAATGTCCTTAACTAATGCAAAAGATTAGGCGGTCTACTGATTCACTCGACCTCCTTTTTATGCGCTCATGTACGTGCCATGTATCCAAATGAATGAAAATTCCCTAATGACAACTGATAGTTTTATATGCGTGCTACAATCATCATCCAAATGCAACAATCATATGATAGTCACCCATTCATAGTAACCATGAAATAAAAATGCAAGTGCACATACATCCATGTGCATATGCTTTAGTGACCTAGTTAGGTCGATCTCTAAGAGATAATAGTACCTAATGTGTGTATATGCGTCCATTAGCATCCACTAGCAAACACTTCCAACCACTAGCGTCCATCATATATAACATGTTCTAGTAACATGTTTACATTCAGTCCTACCATCCATAGGTTAAATCCTAAGATCTACCCTCCCAAGGGATACTAAAGGAAAGAACCTATTCAAAACTAAAGATGGAAATAGGAAATTCAAGACGTACTATCGAAGAGATGCGGATAAGAAATATGTATCTTCTCTTCGGCCTCCTACGTAGCGTTTTCAACACTATCTCCCCACTGCACTTTAAGCAAAGGGACTTTCTTATTCCTAAGCTTCTTGATATCATGTCCAACGATCTTAGTTGGAATGCGACGAACCGATGCTTCTCTCTCCACTTCAACTTCCTCAAGTAGACTAAGTTCCACCACCTCTACTGAATCATGTAAGCACTTTCTCATGTGTGAAACATGAAAAACATCATGAACTCCTGCGAGTCTCTTCAGTAGCTTTATCCGATACGCCATCTTCCCTACCCTTTCCACAATGGGGAACGATCCTACGAATCTGGGAGCAAGTTTTCCACTTGATCCAAACCTCACTACCTTTCTTAGTGGAGACACCTTACTGAAAACAAAATATCCTACCTCGAACTCAATATCCCTTCTCCACTTATCTGCATAGGATTTCTGTCTATCTTGGGCCGTCTTCATTCTACTTCTGATCAAATCAATCTTTTCTGAAGTCTCTCTAACCATGTCGGGACCAAGTAGCAATTTTTTTGTAGACTCTAACCAACACGAAGGCGACTTGCAAGGTCTTCCATAAAGGGCTTCAAAAGGAGCAATCCCAGTGCTAACCTAAAAACTATTGTTATAAGCGAATTCCACTAAATGAAGGTGCTCCTCCCAAGTTCCTCCAGAATCAAGAATGCACGTCCTCAACAAATCCTTAAGAACTCTATTAACTCTATCAGGTTGTCATCTGTTTGAGGGTGATAGGCCATACTCAATCTAAGTTGTGTCCCTAAAGCCTCTTGCAAGCTCCTCCAAAACTTGATAGTAAAGATAGGGTCTCTGTCGCTCACTATGCTAGAGGGAACTCCATGAAGTCGGACTATCTCGCGAACGTATATGGATGCCAAATAAGGTGTCGTCCTCTTACTCTTGACCGGAATGAAGTGGGCGCTCTTAGTCAAACGATCTACAATCACCCAAATACTGGTATTTCCCTTCTTAGATCGGGGTAAACCATCTATGAAGTCCATCGAAACACTATCCTACTTCCATTCGGGTACATCTGATGGTTGAAGCAATTCACTAGGCCTCTACTGCTCCGCCTTAACCCTTTGGCACACAAGACACTTAGCTACAAACTCTGCTACATCCTTCTTCATGCCACTCTAATAAAACACTCTCTTCATGTCCCTATACATCTTATCACCACCCGGATGAATGGTCATCCGAGAATAGTGTGCTTCTGCTGGAACTGCACTCATCCAATCACCAGTGTGGGGGACACAAAGTCTTCCATCCCTCCTTAGCCACCCTTTACTATCGATGGAATAGTGTTGGAGATGTTTAGAGACCTATCCTCTGCTAATCCTATCCAGAATATCCACAAGCTCTGAATCCTCTCGCTGCCTTGAGCCAATCTGATCTATGAGGGTAGGCTTAACCTCAAGTGCTGCCAATAATCCAGGAGTAATGTCCGTAGAGGGCTTAAAATCAAAGGTGGAAATAAACTCTAGGATTTTTCACTCCACGAACATTGGGCTAAGGGTTGTTCTCTTCCTGCTTAACGCATCCGCAACTACGTTCCCCTTGCCAGGGGTGTAAGCTTTCTCAAAGTCATATGATGCCAGAAACTCCATCAACGCTGCTGCCTCAAGTTTAAATCCTTTTGTGGGAACAGGTACTTCAATTATTTATGGTCAGTGAAAAGCTCGAACCTCTCTCCTAGCAAGTAATGTCTCCAAGACTTGAGCGCGAAACAGTAGCAGCCAGATCCAAATCATGGGTGAGGTAGTTCTTCTCATGAGTTCTCAACTGTCTACTTCCATGGCATACTACCCTCCCCTCCTGCATCAATACCGCCCCAAGGCCAGTCCCATATGCATTAGTGTATACTTTAAAAGGCTTAGCTCCGTCGTGTAAAACTAACATTGGTGCACTAGTTAGGGCCCTCTTTAGTATCGTGAAGGGATTCTCACAATCCATGTCCCACACGAATGCCGCATTCTTCTTAGTGAGGCGGGTAAGCGCTGCTGAAATGTTAGCAAAATCTCTGATAAACTTCCTATAATAACCAGCCAAACCTAGAAAGCTTCTAACTTCGGTAGCGTTCTTGGGGTCCTTCCAATTTTGTACTGCTGCTACCTTAGCGGGATCCACTGCTATACCCTCTCTTGAGACTACATGCTCCAAGAAATGCACCTCCTCACACGAAAAGTGACACTTTGAGAACTTTGCCTTCAAATGATGAACACGAAGTGTATGAAGAACCTCCTCAAGATAAATATCATGATCTTCCATACTCTTGGAAAACACCAGAATGTTGTCTACAAACACTACAACGAACTTATTTAGGACATCTCGAAAAACACGGCTCATCGGATCTACAAAATAAGCTGGGGCATTGGTCAGCCCAAACGGCATAACCAACCACTCAAAGAATCCATCGGATGTCCTAAATGTTGTCTTATCGATGTTATCGTCATCGACCCTAAGCTGATGAAATCCAGTAGCTAAGTCAAGCTTAGAAAATACTGAAGAGCCAACCAACTGATCGAAAAGATCGTCTATCCTAGGAAGTGGGTAACGGTTCTTCTTTGTGATCTTATTCAACTCTCTATAGTCTACGCAAAGTTGAAGGAAACCATCCGCCTATGTAGTGAACAAGACTGACGCTCCCCACTTAGATATGCTCCGTCTAATGAAGCGTTTTTCTAATAGCTCACCAATCCGTTTACTTAACTCCTTCCTCTCCCTAGGAGCCATATGTCTCACGGGCAATGCCACTGGCTTAGCATTATCATTCAGATAGATCCTAAAGTCGATCTCTCTCTTAGGGGGTAGCCCCTTAACCTCCTCAAAAACGTTTGGGAAATCTCTAACAACTGGAACTGAATCTAACTCTCCTAGTGATGAATCAAGGGAATAAAGGAAGCTCAACATTTGACCCCTATGGGTCGCAAGAAACCTCGAGAGTCCATCCGCTACATGTCTCTAGTCTAACGACTCTCCTCTCGCAATCCAATATCGCACCATAAGTGGATAACCAGTCCATCTCCAAAATCGTCCCATATCCCGAAAATCCCAGTACATAAGCGCCACAATCAAACTCTACGCCTAGTATAAAAATTTTCAAACCCCTATAAATCATGGATAAATGTGCCGATCCTCCTATGGAATTTGAAACAACTATAGGGTCTACAATTGGAGAAATATCTAAGTGCAAACAATCAACCAAGGAACTAGAAATGAAAGAATGCGATGCTCCGGAGTCAAAAAGAGTTCGAATAGGAAAATCTGAAATAGAGATCAAACCTTCTACAGAGACTTTCCTACCTCGATCCGGTCCACTACTAGAAGGTGCTGCATCCAAAGCCTATACTTGCGCCATAGGTGCACCTGCTCTCTGCCCCGTCCTCTAAGGACAAGATCTACTAAGGTGTCCAGGCTGACCGCAGTTGTAACACCTTCCCTTCACCGTGTCCTTCTTACAGTCCTTTGAGTAATGCCCAACCAATTCACAATTTTGACATTTCTCGCCCTTCTTGATCTATCCCTTTTGAGATCGTCCTCCTTTCTTCTTGTCCTTGCCCTTCTTATTCTTCCACCACTGCTGCTTAGAGTTTTTTGATTTAGAAACCTCCTTAACCTCTTCTTCCTTCGCAACATCTAACATGAGAACCATTTCCACAAGTGACTCATACGTCGCTCCCATAGGTACATGTGTCAATGCCAACCGTTAGAGGGGTTGGTTCAAACCCTTAGTATACTTGGTGGCCTTCTTATGCGGTGTATTAACAAGCTCCATCCCGAACTGTGATAACTCATTAAACTGATTTATATACTCTTTCACCGAAAGACTCCCCTGCTTCAGACTAATGAACTTTTCCAACTGCATGCTTTCCTCGGCTTGCGACAAGAACTTTCTCTCAAACCTTTCCCGGAATCCAAACCAACCAATGTCTCTACCCTCAATTTCTACAATCTCCCACCAGCAAGAAGACTCTCCCTTCAGCTGCCAAGATGCAAGCTAAACTCTCTGTCGGTTCTCCAATCCTAACGGCCCAAATATCTGCTCCGTATTCCTCAACCAAGTTCGTGCCTCTATGAAATCCTCCATGCCAGAAAACGTGTTGCCTCCTAAACTAGCAAAGTCCTTGTATAGCTTAGAAAAATTGGCTGCTGTAGGTGGATTAACGGGTCCTCCACCCGTCGGTGCTACGTTGGGCGCTTGCCCTTGCACCTCTGGTGTCGTAGCTTGGAGGTATCTACGGAACCAGCCAGGGACTTGGACACCCTCTGGAAGATTTGGAGAGTCCACCATACTATGCAAAGAAAATAAAATTTGGGCAAGAAAGAAGGTTGAACTGGACTTTGAGGGGATTTTTATAAAAACCCTTTTATACTTGAAAACTATTTATGTAATAAGAGTTTCTTTCTGAAAAATACTTTTAGTTTGAATATATGTTACCTTTTAAAAATACTTCACTTTTAAAACTAGTTTTTATGAATCCTGTAACCTTAGACTCTTATACCAAATGAGACACCCCACATCCCTTAGTATTCCCAAAAAGAGCACACCAAAGGATGTGATGTGTTATAGGTACAGCTAAAGCATTACAGAGACAAAGATTCAGAAGACAAATAAGTAAAAAAAACAGCGGAAAACATTTAAATAATAACTTATCATTCAAAATTAAACTTTATCTCAAAATAAGTCATAAAAACATAACATGTCTCAAAAACTCAAAATCTCTCATGTCTCATGAAAATACGTCTCAGTCTCACATAATCAGAGTACAAAGTAACAATAATAATCATAATCACTCTCTTAAGTGCCAATCCATCATAAGCCAAATGAAAAAGATGAAAAGCAGAAGAATACATTTGAAATGGGAAAACTCCAGAAATGAATCTCTAAGCAACCTGAATCAACTATCCTCAACTCTACTGGCCTATTGGGGGGAAAGAGGAAGGATAGAGGAGTGGGTCAGACAATAAGTCTAGTGAGTGGAAGTAATTACTAACATTTCTAAGCAAGATAAAGATAATAGACTTAGCAATAGTTCTAGCATGAAATGAAAATACAGAAAAGATAAAACTCGCATAAATTACTAACATTTCCAAATGTATGAACTGCCAGTTGGTAAAAGCCGAACAGAAGAAGCCAAGTGGATTGCTTCAGCCATTGGAAGTTCCTACATGGAAGTGGGAGCAAATATCGATGGATTTTATTGATGGGCTACCTAGAACAAGAACGGGAAATGAAGGGATTTGGGTCATTGTAGATCGTCTGACTAAGAGTGCAAGATTCATTCCTGTTCGATCGACTAGGACTGCATCAAAGTTGGCCGAGTTGTATGTTAAGTGGATAGTTCGATTCCATGGTATTCCGAAGAGTATAGTGAGCGATCGAGACCCATTGTTCACTAGTAGATTTTGGAAGAGTTTTCAGGAAGTTTTGGGAACCGAGTTATGTTTGAGTACAGGTTATCACCCTTAAACAGATGGTCAGACCGAGAGAGTCAACCGAGTTTTGGAAGATCTCCTCAGAGCTTGTGTTTTAGATTTTGGAGGATCATGGGAAGATCACCTTCATTTGGTGGAATTTTCATATAACAACAGTTACCAGTCAAGCATTGGTATGGCACCATATGAGGCATTGTATGGTAGACCGTATAACTCTCCGACATGTTGATTAGAGACAGGAGAAAAACTGATGCTTGGGCCAGAGATGATTCGACAGACTTCGGATGGCATAGAGATCATTCGGCAACGAATGAAGGCAGCCCAAGATCGTCAGAAAAGTTATGCCGATAAGCGTCGTAAGGATTTGGAATTCGACGTTGGTGATATGGTTTTTGTGAAGATTTCTCCACTGAAGAATGTTATTCGATTCGGGAAGAAAGGAAAATTGGCTCCAAGATTTGTTGGACCATTCCCGATCATCGAGCGAATTGGAAAGCTCGCCTACAGATTGGAATTACCAGAGAAGATGTCGGGTGTGCACAATGTTTTTCATGTATCGTATCTACGGAAGTATGTGCACGACTCGAATACAGTGGTTTCTGCTGAAAGCTGTGAAGATTTCGAAGTTGATCCAGTCGATAAGAGACCTCGTAAGCCGCTTCGTGTTGTGGAAACCGACACGAAACAACTTAGGAAGAAGGTAGTTAAGTTGCTCAAGATACAATGGAGTGACGATGATAACGACTGTACATGGGAGGTGGAAGAGAGGATGAAAGCAGCTCATCCAGAACTCTTCAAGGTATGGCCCTAAGGTGTCGTGTCATCTAACGACATTGTAACTTGTTCTAAGTTTTAGAATTCTGCATGCTAAGCTAGAATTGGATGCATGGTTTGTTGATTGCTATGGATGGTAGGCATGCAAAATAGTCCTTGATTGCTCTGTTTGTTTGGAATTTCGGGGGCGAAATTCCTAAAGGGGAGAGAATGTAACGACCCGTATTTTTACGGATCGAAACATCGTAAAACAGTTGTTATTAGATTGTTAGTATTGTTAAGTCATTCCGAGTTTAGATCGACTAGAGCTTAAGTCGTGTAGGAGTTAAGTTGTCTAGAAGTTAAGTCATGTTGGAGCTTAGGTCGTGAAGGAGGTTATGTCGTAGGTGACCTAAGGATTGGGATAAGTCTTGTGGAAGATAGGTCGTGAGGTGGCTTAGGTCGAGTGAACAACTTAAGGAAAGTTGGCGACTTATAGGATTTGCGACTTAAGAGTTAGTAGACGACTTAAGGTAATGACCGACTTAGGAAATGGGCGACCTAAGGAGTTGGCGACTCAAGAATAGGCAGACTTAAGTAAGTGACCGACCTAGGGGAGTTAACAACCTAGGGGGATAAGCGGGCTAACGACTTAAGAGTTTGGGCGAGTTAACGACCTAAGGGATAGATAGGTCGGCGACGACCTAAGGAAGCTGGGGTAGCAGTGAGCGACCTAAGGAGGTTAAGTCGTAGACGACTTAGGAGTTAGGTCGTGGGTTGTTAGGTCGCTAAGTATTAGGTCGTAAAGGGTTAGGTCGTAACCCAGTTAAGTCGCGTGGTTATTGGGAAGTTAGGTCGCGTCTTAGTTAAGTCGTAAGTCGCAGAATAGATAAGTCGTAGGTCGTATCCCAGTTGACTCGTTAAGGCGCGCATGTGTTAGGTCGTAAGTCGCTCGCATATGCTATGTGTTAAGTCGCGAGCGACTTAGGAGTTAAGCTGCTAAGTCGTAAGTCGTAAACAAGTGAGTCTGGTAGGTCGTAAGTGCGCCTGGGCTTAGGTCGTAGGTCGTAGGATCTCTTTAGGTCGTGGACGACCTAAAAGTGGACGACCTAGGGATATTTCAGCCTATAAATATGGGAGTTTTTCTTCATTTTGGGATCCGGATTTCGAAGCGACGAAGTGCTGCCATTTTGAGAGCTCGACTTCTACACTTCTTCACTTCTTTTCTCCACTTTGATTTAGTACTTCCTTCCATCCAAATTGAAGATCGAAGAGCTTAGATTGAAGATCTACATTCTTCGAAGAGAGATTTCATCGTTTAAAGCGGATTTGTGATAGATCGAGTTAGATCCTTTGCTGTCCAGATCTAAAGTGTGTTGCTTTTGGGTTGTTTAGGTGATTTGGTGAGTGGTGATTATCTCTCACATGGATCCAAAGGAGTATATCGGATCGTTGGCTTGATTTGGTGTTAAAGTAGAGATTTCCATGCATTTTCCTAATCATATGTGTAGATCCATATAGATCCATTGTCCATGATGATTTGATATCCATTTTACTACATGTTAACTTATGCAAGTTCATTCATCAGGATTATAGAGACATTGCTCATGTTTTCATGCTTGTTAGACTTTTGACTCTTTAATTACGAAATTGCCATTGTTGTTATAATTGTCTATTTAGATCATATTTGAATGCTTGTTTACTTGGATTAATGTTTGACTTGATTGATTGCTATGAATTAGATGATTGATGATTTGATTTAGACCAAAGATGATTCAAAAGCTAAGAGGAAGGCTCTTGGATTGGGAAAGCTGCTTGTGGCATATGTAGTGGATGTGGAAGCACATATGGATAGATTGGATGATGATGTTGAAATGAGGCTTTGCGAGGATGTGATGAAGCGAAGCATGATATGAGCTAATCTTGGATTAATCCAGACGGGATCAATCCAAGCATGTTGATAACTCGGTGATATGGTTCGAGTTTGAGGTTAATGATTTGCTCGAGAGGCGCTTGAGCTAGTATGGAAATAGTCGTCGAGGAGGATGACTAGAAGGCTAAGATCTCATCGTTGTTGAAGGTTCTAGCATGCTCAGAGCAAGAGTACGTTGGGCAGATTCGATAGTCCCTGAAGGCTACTGATTGGTAGTCAAGTACTCTGGGCAGATTCGATAGTCCTAGGCACACGATGACGTGCAGAGTTATGTCTAGAACCGGGGTTTCCATTAGCCCTTGACGGACGGATGAAAGAATGAGCCGGTCATTCAATTAATGATGATATCGAAGCAATGATAACAGTGATAGCCAGAGTCATGGATGTTTGGTTGTATCGTCATTCGGTCTCAAGAGCAATGTTTTCTAGGTGCTTATCTGATCTTGGTTTAGGCCTTGGGGGTTTGTGCTTGGAAAACATCGACCTTGACTCGAGTGATAATTGCTTTACTTTAAATTGTATGCTCTGCTATGTTTGCTTCTGCTTAGTGTGTGTCTGGGGGCTATCACTGTAGAAAGAGGTGGAGTGGGAGGGTTGTATTCCTATTCCTTTTCCTTTATGCTCTTTTGGTATGTTGTTAGTTAATTTACCGCTCACTAAGACTGTTGTCTGACTCAAGGCTTTATGTTTTTAACTCTTATTGCCTTGGGCTGTTCGTCCATTTTGGGATGGGCAGACTAGGTAGCAGGTGACAGGTGCTGTTCTTGCTTCCCACGATGTTGATATCGAAGACGAGCTGGAGGCTTGCATACTATCTTCTTACTATATGTACTGGATGTTCCGCTGCTTTGTATATTCTCTGAGTGTTATGTAGTGAGGCTTGATGTATTGACTATTCAGATATTTGTATTCAACTATTATGAAGTTTTATTGATGAGATTTTATTCTGTGAAGCTTCACTATATATATATTCTATTGTATTTTGTTCTTGCGCTGTGAGTAATACGATAGACTCTGTTGTTTAAATTTACCCTGGCAATCGTCCATGCTCGCCTGGCACACTTTACAGCGCACTATCTCTAGGTTCGGTGCAGGGGTCATGGGCGATCGTCACAAAAGGAAACTAACATTTACGGGCTAAATTCCAACTTAAAACAGATGTAAATAACTGTAAATAACTGAATAAATAAGCTGAATAAAAATAGACTGAAAAGAACTTTTGAAATTTACTTAAAAACTGACTGTAAATAAACTTATATAAAACTATCTCAAAATTGTAAAAAAAACTACAACTATTGAGAACCATATTACTTTAAATTGCTTACAAATCTAAAATAATTACAAAGCACTCACCTGTGGTCCTTAGCTCTAGTGCTGGGCCTTCGTCGATCCACTTCTATGGCGTAGAATATTTTTATCAAAAAGATTTCCTCCCTAGAAAATTTTTCTATTTAGGGTTCAGCCTCAAGCAATGAACCCAATTGGGAGAAAATCTGAATGAGAAAAATAGTTAGGTCTAAGGTTCTATTTATAGTGTGGCTTAAGGATCTCAGGACGTTAGATTTGAAGATTAAATCTGGTGCAACTACGTCATAGGCTCACTAGGAACCGTCGGATGCAGCTACGAATGCACAAGATTTGGCCAAAAATCAAAATTACTCTCTTCGGCTCGTACCTGGACGAAATATCATCCAGGCAGAAGTGCGGGTCGACCCATGTTCCTTGGGGGTCGACCTACAGGTCGACCTGACCAAAACAAGGGTCGACCCCGAAGGGTCTTGTTATATTTTTTTCGTTTTTGTTTATTTAATTCTAATTTCTTATTTCTCTCGTAACTTCTCTATACTAGCTCGGATTTCGACAAGTTATATATGGAAATTGATCAGAAAATTACCATAGACCCAATGGTGTAACTTCCATGGCTCGATTTTGATAATTTCACAAACTTTTTTTATTGTTTAATTAATTAATTAATTATTATAGCTCAAATTTTGGGTTGTTACACCTTACGCGGCGCTTTCGAATACAACGTCGTTTTTGGATATTGGATTGTCATGATAGCCTTATGCTATGATTCTAAATACAATATCACTTTTCAAGATTGGGTTGCCATGAAGTCCTTACACAATATTTTCAAATACTCCACCTAATTATTTATTTATTAGGTCTCACATTGAGCAATACATTAAGCTTTACAAAACGCTATGTACTACCCTCGGCCATCTTAAGTCTTGGATCTCGACATTAACTCTCCTCCGGATGTTAATAGATCTCGGTATTGGCTTCCCATCGAATGTTAATAGGTCTTGGCATTAAATTTCCCTCAAAAGTTAATAGGTCTCAGCATTGACTCTTCTTCGAAAGTCAATAGGTGTAACGACCCAGATTTTCACTCTTTGATTTATGAATATTTAATTAATTTTAAATATTCAAATAATTGGTTTTATAATGAAAATAAAACTATTTTAAAATAATAATTAATTATGGTTAAATCAATTTCAAATTTTTTTTACAAAAATATTTTGTTCGATGAAAAACAAAAAATGTGACTGGAAACCGTTTTCTGAATTTTCGACATATCATCGTACAGAAGTTATTTGAAATATTGTGAGCCTTGTTTATATTTGAAACAAAATTTAAATGGTTAAGAATTTAAATTAGTTAGTATATATTGTTATACATACAGATATACATACTTAAGTATATACATGATATACTAAAAGATGCCTTAAGAGACATGATTTGACACTTTGGTAATTCGAGTACAAACATGTTTAAACATATTTTCTTTGACATGATAAGGGGGGACAAAGTGGAGGCTAAAATGGCATGTGTGGTGGAGGTTGTTGAGGTGGAAAAACAATGTGGAGTGTAGAAGTACACAGATAGTTTAGTAATTACCTTTTTCTATTGCTTATAAATGGCCTTCCACTTCTTCGGATTTTCCTCCTCTTCCTCTTATCATATTTTCCGCATCTCCGAATCAAATAGAGATATTCTTTCCTAAAAACTACGTAAAATTTCAGTGGCTGCAACATTTATTTGTATGAATTCTTCAAATTGTGATCATAGCTATGTCCAAATTTCATTTTTTTTTCAGACCTATTTTTCGACCCATATTTTCAAGTCTAAAAATACCACTTCTTCTTTTGACCATATCTTCTTCAAAACAAATCCAAATTGAGTGATTCATTTTTTAAATGATAGAGAAAATAATTTCCAACAACTTCTCTTTTGATCACTTTCCAAAATTACTAGAGAAACATGGTGAAAAGTTGGGAGGAAATTGATCCATTTTCGAGTTGCTTTTTGTGGTTTTTCAAGCTTTGTAAGTTCTAATTATTTCATGTTTTCAAAAGAGTTGCGCAAAATTTTGGTTAGTAAACTTCTAAATTTTTGTGGAAAGATTCAACCTTAATTATGTTTCCTATTTGGTTGTAGAATATATTGTTTGGATTGTTGAATTATCATATGGTTTAGGTGTAAATATGTTGCTAGTTTATGATTTAGCGTAGATTTGTGAATCGAATGTTAAAACGATGTTTTTGTTTATAAAGTTGTGATCTTTGTATTGTGATTGGAAGTGATATGGAAATTTAGTAAGTAAATTTAGTAAATGGAAAGGTTAGTGAGGAAGGTTAGCACTTGAAAGGTGTTTGAGTTCGACATACAATCCTTTGAGTTTTAAATTTGATTACTTATTTATTTTTAAACAAAAAGTTTTCTAAAGTTTCTAACATTTTGTTTTGCTTCCAAAACTTTGTATTAAGTTCATAAAGTAAGTTATAGTTAAAAACTAAGTGTTTTAAAAGACTATTTGTAAGGTTAGTCTAGTTTGGAAGTTATGGTATCCATCTGTGCAGTTAAAGCGCTCGGCAGATTCAAAGCGGTGGAGGTGCAAAAAGTCATAGCGGGGATACAGCGAGGATATAGCGGGATATAGCGGATGACTCTAAAATAGCATATAAAACTCGTACTTAATGTTTTTACAGATATATAAATGGTAATTAAATGAAAAAAATATCATTCAAATGAATTATAATTAATACATAAATAATTTTAAATAAAAACATGTGCGAATATACTTTAAATAAACGTAAAACTGTTATATAACATAATTGAATTTAGTAGAATATTAGAGTATTTTCATTCTGAAAATATATTAAAAATTAAATCAAAAAAATCAGTTTCATAATTTTTAGAATGTATAAATGCAATTTTTCAGTTCATTTTATTAAAGAAGATATAGCAGAAATAGCGGAATATAGCGAGAATAACATGATATAGCGGAAATAGCGGGGCTTAAAGCGGAAAGGCTATATTTTGGGGCTATATGGAAATATCATAGCGGTAGAAATCCTCTATGAGATATAGCGGGTTTATAGCGGGGTAATAGCGGGGCATTAACTACATAGGTATCCATAGCGATAGTCGTTATGGATGCAGTTCGATAAAAAGTCCAATTTTTGAAAAGTTAATTTTTATATTATAAAGTATTTTAAAATGTTTTAAAAACTTAATAATAATGATTAAGGAGTTACTTAAGAATTTAATAATTAATAATTAATTATTTATTTTTTGTAATTAATAATCAACTAAGTACTAAACAAGGTTTGGTAATTTTAATTAATTAAAGATTAGTACTAACTAATTATCGTTTAAAAGTAAGATTAATTTTTAATTTTTTATGATTTAAGTACATGATTTATTTTTAATTAATTATGAATCAAATATAAGATCAATTTTTTATTTATTTAATAAATCAATTGTTAATTATTTTAATGATAAATTAATTAAAGTTTTAATTTATAATAAATTATTTATTAAAGGTTTAATTTATTATTTAAGTTTTAATTAAAATATTATTTAATTAATTAATATTAATTAATAGTTAATTATTAATAAAGGTTTTAACTTATTATTTAATAATTAATAAATGATTAATTAAGTGTTTAATTTATAAATAAATTATTTATTAAAGGTTTATGTAGTTATTAATTTATAATTAAATTAAGTTCAATTTAATAAAGATTAATTATGATTAAATAAAGAGTTTAACTTGTAATTAATCATTTTAAAAGGGATTTTTAAGTTTTAAATCCTTTGTTTCGAGAATCAAATTGAATTAAAGGTCTTTTCCAAAGATGGTTTTGAACAAGAGGGATTCAAGTGTTGAAACCATTAAGTAGACAAACAATTGTGAATGAGTTATGTAAATAGTTTGATTGTGTGGATATGTGTTAGAAAAATAAATCCCCGTTCTGCAATAAATTGATTGTTTGATTGTATGGACATATGTATTAGCATAATAAATCCTCGTTCTGCTATAGGTTAATTGTTTGATTGTTGGACACCTATTTGGCACAACAAATCACCATCCTACTATTATGTTATTTGGACATGTATATGCTAGTCAAGTTGTATTGATATGTTTTTCCCTTTTTTGGATATGAATTGCGTTTATATATATGTTGACTAATGTAAATAAATGGTTAAGTGATTAACTTGGAGGTGAAATTGATGTTAAATGGTAACTTAAATTACTACCATTGGGATTGATAAGATCTTTTTCAAATTATAAAGTATGGTGTCGAATTAACTTAAATTCTTTAATCAATTTTGGTGTTTAAGGTTTATCAATGATCTTTCAAGTTATATTATTATTTTATAAAGGTATTTATAAATAATAACTTGTTTATAAAAATAGGTTTTACTAGGTAAAAATGTTTATTTAAAGTGATTTAGAAGGATGAGTTGCAAAGGATATTCTGTAAAGGGTTTTTCTTAAAGAAGATTTATCAAAAGAGTTTTAAGTAAGAAATGTTTTATAAATGATTAAGTGGTTTTTAAAGAGATTTTGTAAATTTACTTGTAGACTTATAAAAGTGTTTTATAAATTGATTTTAGGAATTTATAAAGGTATTTAAATGTGAAGTGAGATTTTAAAAGGGAACTTTTTATAAAGGATAAGTAGATCGGTTTACAGTAAGTAATGTTTTCAAAAAGGAATTTAAAAGGAGGAAGTTTCCAAATGTTTTGATAATATATTTATACCCCTAGGATAAGTATAAATGTTTTCCTAATATAAAAGGGATGTACGGTGTTTGGGAATAGTGTTTTGAAAAGACCTTTTGATCGAATGTTTATGTAGTGATTTTAATTAATTAAAGATTAATTAATAAAGGCTTAGTGGATCTCATATGAAATCAAATCAATGTTGAATGATTGTTTATTTGATAGTTAAATAACCGACTATCAAATCTAAGCTAAACGGAACTTTCAAAATATCTAGGAGAAACATGTGTATGTTATATGGCACAGTAATTCCCAATGATGTTGTACTATGCGTATAAATGTCGTTTCGTTCTTTTAGGATAAATGATAAGGGAATCCATCCACAAACTGTTAGGTGGTGAACTCCGCTCTTATCTTTGTCTGTTTATTTCCTAAACAACCGGGGTTGAGTTTACCATGAACTATTGAAAGTTGTTTCGAAGACACCTGGATCGGATATGTTATCCGAAAACCACTTCGATCCAACTCAAGTGTTTTGAACTGAAGAAATCTTGAAGAATATGGAATCGATGACGGAGCATTGAAGTGCACAGGCTGCTTGCTACTAGTCCTGAGGGTGATTCCCAAATGGATGTAGTAGAAGTAGGGTCTTCGGATTGTCCTTATCCTGGATGTTGATGCCAAAAATGGGCATCAACACCTAATAGAATCTAATAGAGATTAAATGAAGAATGACATTAAAACAAAGCAAATATCATAAATGAACACACAGATTTTTACAGTAGTTAGGCAATCTTGGCCTACGTCAACTTCATATTTTTATTAATCTAGCACTTGATTATGATTACAAGAATGTTTAGATCAGCTAGGATCCATTAGTACAAGAATGAAGAATAAAAATGGAAGAGCCTTTTCAGTAGAAAGAAGGAACCCTTTTCTCACACCATGCTTGTTGTATTTATTGGGGAAGACATGCACGGATCAGATTGAAATTTCCGTAGAAGGTTCAGTAGACAAAGACGAGGACACCTAAAATTTCCAGGCCCGTCGGGGCCCATAATAGAGATCAGTACCGATCTCTATTAGTGTGTCCAAATGAGATGCGATCCCTATGAGAAGTGCCCCATGATGTTAGCTACTTGCTTCCCAAATTTCGTGCAATTCCGACGTACGGTTTGTGAGATATCGCATTTTCTGTGAAGTAGTGTTGCTTGAATTCTGATTTTTGCCGATCCTTCCATAGGGAGTTATGCCAATCCCTCCAACTTCCTCCAATTGGAATAAGTCCCTAGGGGGTGTTCCACATGTTGTAGTAGGCTTGTACTTCAAATTTCATGTCAATTGGATGAGTAGAACTTGAGTTATTGCTTGATATTTGATGAAATGTGAGTTCTCTCCTTATTCTAGCCGATCCCTATGGAGGGAAGAGGGCCAATCCCTCTTTCTTCATCCTTTTGAGATGTGATCCCTAAGGTAGTTCCTTAGGGTCCCCACATCTTGTTTCCAAAGTTTCATGTGTAATGGATTTGTAGAATCTGATATATGGATCGATCATCGTTGAATTGAGCTGTGTAATCAATACGATATGATCCATAGGGTTGAATATGGATCGTACCTGATCCATCTTCAGGGAGTAGTAAGCTTTCATGCTTTTTCTTCACTACTGCTTCATATTATCATCTATGCTTGATTTTCGGACCCTACAATCATCGCTCTAGGCTACTGGCCTTGATGATAGTCGAGTCTAACTTGTCCAGTTGGTTCGGATATAGCCGGATCAAAAAGTCGGATGACAGTGGACAACTTGTATGGATGAATGTTGGTACTGCATTACTGCCTGGAAGGCAGTGTTAGCATTCCAAGTGGGATTGCTATTCTAAATGTAAGCTTAGCCTCAAGTCTCATCAACCAGGAATGACAAAAATTAGGGGAAATTGATTTGGAAAGACAAATGAAATGTTGATTTACAAATTCTAATTGGAAAGAGTGTAACGACCCGTAAATTTCAACTATTTTAATAACGTAATTAGTTGAAATTTTATGAAATTTTAAACGATAAAATTTTGAAATAAAAATTAAATATTTGAAATAGTCTAGTTAAACACAGCGACTGGTAAATTTTCGTCCGAAAATATGAAAGTTTATTTCGCGCGTAAATTCACTTCAATTTAATCAGTTAAAAAGCGATGAAAATAAAATGTTTTCGAAACCTAAATATTTTTACATAGAAAAATTCTAAACCATCTTTTGAGCAAGATGTCAGTTTGTCGTTTTTCCAAATTCGGACATTTTTGGCTCCGTCGATCTTATTTTTCAGCGTTTTTCTTGCGTTTTCCGCTATTAGAAATTTTGAATTTTTATAATCCAATCAAACCACTGACATCTTTATACCGTTTTGATCGTCCCATCGTGCTGATCTCTACGGTATATTTGTTGTGTATTTCGGAGTCCGAAAGACGGCGAAATCTACGGAACGATTCCCGTATCGGTTTTGAAATTTTGTCTGTAAAATTGCCGTGACCATTCGCTTACTCAGCTGTTCAAAATTTACACCCAACTGTCATTTTATATTTTCTAGAGACTTTAATTTTTCTGTCACTATTCGTGGTCCGTTCACCTTGACATGGAACAACTCAACAGCCTTTCGCTGAAGCCTTTATTAATATGTACGAGAGTGGCACCCAATTTCACATAACCCAACAGCCATTATTAATATGTACGAGAGTGGCATCCAATTTTGCTGAAGCCTTTCACCTTACAACTATTTATTAGAGTATATTTTTTTGCCTCCTCCTGTTCAATTCTTTTCATCTCCCCTCACCTCAAACTCCACCACTGCTCCGCCTTCCTCCGTTTTGCATGCCTCGGCCTCCACATCAGCTCTTCCAACATCACCCTCGCTCAGGCGTTCGCCCCACCACCCTTGCGTCCTCTTTCCCGCGGCCATGCGAGCACCACCTCCACTCCGCCAACCTCTGCCCTATCATCCACCTCCAGATCCACCTCCGCGTCCTCAAGCACACCCACCTCAACCTCCATGTTCGGCAGCACCACCCCACAAAACCCGAGCCTTGCTCCACCGCCTGCCCACTCACTCCCCTTGCCGCCATGCACCCACGAAGCCATCATCCACATTGACCTTCTCCTCCCACTCTCGGTCCCGCCTTCTTCTCTAGTCGCAGCCCTGTAGCCTTCCACTGCCAAAGCTAGCAGCCGCCATTTAAACCCGAGAACAGTCCTTTGTAGCCACCAGCTCATCCACTACCCACCAGTCGCCTCAGACAAATTTGCGTTTGCTTCTCGGGGCTGACCTCCGCCAACTCGACGTGTTCCCTTCCCTCCGTCCTTTCTCGTTCATCGGGCAGGTGTGTTGTGATTTATATTTTATGTTTTGTATATTGTTATCTAAATTTTATCAATCAGATCTGTTATTGTAAAACATATATATTACTTTATATGATTTTGACATAGTACGTATATATATAGAAGCATATAAGTTATGACAGTGTTATCTTGTAAGTATACTGTACTATATTATATATTTGATGTATGTATTCACATATATGTAATGGCTTTGGTACTAGTTTAGCAAATATATATATACAAATCTTATAATATATTGCTGTTAGTATATATACTTATCTCCACATAACCTTTCCTTTTGTTTTGTATATATAAAAGCTTATATAAGGTAAGTGTATAGTGTTTGTGTACTTATTATTATTATTATTATTTTGTTTTTTTTGTTTTGTTAATTCTGTTCATAAAAAAAAGGGGGAATAGTTTTGTAACATATTTTTGTGTGGACTGCGGGCATTTCTTGTAATATTGGATAACTATGTTTGATCATAATGGATATATTCTTAATTGTACACGTATACACACGTTCACATACATATGCTGTGAGTTATGAGATTTTGAAGTTATTACTGTTCGATATAAGTTTAATTATACCCAAACTTCTTGTCATGAGTGTTATACTTATTATTATATAAGATTTATATATATAGTGTTCACTGTTCTATTTTAAGAGTTATGTATATTTGTTATAGTTTATAAATATTAGCCTATAATGTTGATAGGTATTAGTATGTAACATGGGTACATATATTTTAAAGGATTATATATATAGTGTTATGCATCTCTAGCTAGCTATAGTAAAAAAAAAACAAAAAACAAAAAAAAACAAAAAAAAATGTCAGCTTTGTATATTAATATACTTATAGGATGTACTGTCGGTCAGCTTTCTTGAATTATAATACATTAGGTACATGAATTTTATACAGTAGTATATGCATATGGATTTTATGATCGGTTTGCTTATTTATCTATATTATCTATTATATTAGCGATGGTTCATATACTAGTATGTATGATAGTCATATATGTAGTTGTTTATTTTGTAACAAGTATCGACTTTAAATATATTACGTATATGTGATGATTTTAATTTGAACAATGTATTTTGAAATACACAATCTTTTTTGATGTAGTTATATATAGTTATTTATATATGTAAGTCACCCATACCAATTACCTTCATCAATCTAGTTCTGACTCGATTTCGTAAATTCCTATTTGTCAGCTTCGTTTGTCGATTCGAGTTCAAATCTTGTCTTGTTTTGAGATTCATGCTTGGATTTGTAGTTCGTCTCATTGTCGAATATCTCTAGCCTCGAAAGGTGAGCACTCACTCACGATTAACGTTCTTTTATTTATTAGATTTGATTTCAATTGAAACGACAATTGAAATAGGCTGCTGTTAGTTAATTACACTGTTATATATGTTATTGCCTGTATCAGTTCACCTGTGACATCTGACACCATTATCTGTTAATTATTTATGCGATGATAATATAGTTTGGCTGATAATTGATTGATTGTTGATGTTTTTATTGGACGTTAAGTGTTAATGTTAAAATGATAAATAGTATGAAATTGAACTTGATATAGGATAATTAAATGTTAAATTTGATTAACTGACATTTGTATAATATGACCACTTTAACTGTTGAATTTATTGACACGTAGGATTTGTTTAATTACATTTTGAATCACTGAATGTATGTTGTTAAATTGATGATGTATGAAATTGTAAATAGATGACAAGTGAAAACCGTAATGTAATAATCTTTAATCTACATGAAATGATAGTGTAGATTCTAGAAGTAATTATATTAATTCGTACAAATAACAATGCGAATTAATACGGTTATTTCGGGATTATTTGAATTGATTATTGGATTGTTATTGATTGTTGTTATTGCTTGTTTATTTACTTTGACACCATCCCAGTTATCACACTGCAAGTTCCCTTTGTATGTTTTGATTTTGAATTGAATTGAATTGGAATCGGGTTGAAATGATAAATACCCAAATTGAACTTTGACCTAGGATAGAAAATTTAATAAAACCCGATTGGTCAATAATTTGATTTAAAAATAAAACGAAGATTTATTTTGAATAAATAATATGGTTTTGAAATGAAGTTGAAATTTGAATTTTAATGAAAAGAAAATGTTAATATTTAATAATCTGAAACAAATATTTACAATGTAATTGATGAAATGTTGTTTAATTTGAGAAATGATTGAATTAAGTTTGAAATTATAATTAAGTTTGAAATTATTAAAGTTTGAAATGATTTAATAATTAAGTTTGAAATTATTAAACTTTGCAATTATTTAATAATTAAGTTTTGAATTATCTAATAATTAAATAAGATTGAATTATTTAATGATTAAATTGAATTGGATTCTTTAATAAGTGGAATTGAACTTCTTGAATAATTCAAATTGAGTTTCTTTATTAATTAAGTTTTGGAAAATTATTTAAGTAAGTAAATAAGTGAATATTGAATTTCTTTAACAAGAAATAAAATGTGATTTATTGAAATTAATGTAAGACTTGAAATTTAAAGAATTTGATTTGATGAATTTAATTTAACTCAATTTGAAAGTTTTGATATAACGAAGTTGAATTTAAATAATGAATTTAATGAATTGGAAATTAAACAGAAATTGTTTTAAATGAAAATTTACTTAACGAACATTGAATGAAATTGATAAATGGATTTAAATTGATTTGAATGTTAAATTAATTTAAATGATTTCGGAATGAAACTATATACGAATTTGAATCAATATTTGAATTGTTTTAAGTAGAAATTGAAATTGAATTATAAGCTTTTGAAATGGTAGTTTGGAAGTTTTGAAACGTAAATTATGGAAATGGTTTGAAAGACAAATGAAATGTTGATTTACGAATTGAAATTGAAATTGAAATTGATTTGGTTTTGAAATAAATAAACGACCAATCGGTGAAATAATTACGGAAGTTATTAAAGAGACCGGAATTCGGTTATGGATATACTCTCTATCTAAACAGAAAACCACTTTAATAACTATACGCGGAGTGATGATCCAGAATGAAGTGGTTGGAATGATGTACGTGATGACTGAAGAAAGAGAACGATGATGGATAGCCTTGACACTTGTGTCAAATTGGAAATGACTAAAACAGGAGCCGTGCCGGGCCAATGGAGGATTAGCTACCTCAAGTGGTCACACTTCTTCGAACTACTTATTACTTGTTGTCGATTGGTGCACCCTTGATTTTGGGAGTGTTGTTTCACGGTGTTGCGGGCGCTGCGGCGTTGCGTTCTCACCAGTCTGGATCAGGCGAACGGTAGTATCACTACTTTGGATATTGCCTCATGTGCCTTGTCATACTTGTATTCCATTTATACGCGACCACTACGATTTTGATTTGTACCTTTAGCATATGGATTGCCCTCTGGTGACTTCCGGTTTTGGGGAAACCACGGTCTTGTATATGCTTTTGGGAATAAAAATGTGTTAAGGGTGGAATGGGCCATGACTTAACACTATTTTGATATCTTATTATTACTGATAGACATTATCTACTTATCGTACACTACTACATAGTAGATAGTTTAACGGATCCTTAAAGGATGGTTATTCCAAACATCCTTTGAGTTACTTGTATTTCAATTGCTATTTCACTTGAGTTGGATTTATTAATATAAGAATGTTAATCCTGACTCGAGTGTCTTGTGTTTTTTGCTTTACGCTCGGGTCAGACTGTGTAGTTCAGCTTTCGAGACTCACCTTTGGAGTTGGAGCTTCGCTTGGAGATCCAGCTATCTATCCAGCTTTCAGATATTCGATGATTCCAGTGATGTATTCTGATTTGTATCTGATGTATCGTGTCACTCTTCCGTTGAATCTGGTTTAACTCTGATGTATCGTATTACTCTTCTGTTGTAAACTCTGATGTATTTTATATATATTCATATAGTAGCTTCATGAACTACTATCTCTTTTATTTCCGCTGCAATTATTACTCTGTGTCTGTGTTCTGTGATTATTTATTTACTGTATATGTTCAGTTTTGCCAATTTAAATTAACAACGCGGTATTTTGAGCAATTCAACTCCGGCATGAGTGTCTACCTATACACTTATAATGGACGCGAATGGTCCAAAATATCGGGTCGTTACAGTTGGTATTAGAGCTTTGGTACCTCTAGGCAAAACTCAACATATAGGGTAAATATATTTACAGAATCACTCTCATTCGAGTTTCAATCTCTTCCCTTGACTCAATTCTTTCGAATTTTGGAACGTTCCCTGCGATTCCAAAAAATTCATTCGTGTCCCTCACTATTCGCCTTCTTTCAATTCTGGAGCATCCCATAACTCCATTTCGAATGACCCTTATAATGAATCGACGGTCTCGCCAAACTTCGAATGATTTGTAAAGGAGCAAAACTCCTTTACAATAGGCATTGATTTACCTGAGATTTCTGTATCCTCGGTTTACGATGCTATCTATCTCCTGCTATACCTAAATTCTATTTCTTGAGATCGAATGTTGATTTACCTCGGAATTCTACAACGATCTTATTCTTGAAGTCACGGTCGACCCGGTTAAGGTTGCCCGCGATTTATATAAATTTATCAATCTTCCTACTTTGTTATTAATCATCATATCTTTGTTTCGAACTTATCTTCGAATCAAATTTCTCTTTGATTTGAGTCCATCAAAAATTTGAAACCCTATCCTTATTTTGAAAATTCATTTCTGTATCGACGAGCAAAGAAATGTATTTGTAAACTAATATATATATAAATGTTTTAACATGCTGTGTTGTTTGAGTTGTTGATGTTGATTTGGGTTTCCGATCGATTCGTCTGATCAACGCTATCGATAGGATTTCCAAAACACTTTAACAGAGCAAACCGACACAATATCGTTTTAAAATTTGGTAAACAAAATAAAATTTTGAATGATTATATTATATATAAATATAAGTTTTGAAATTAAGTTGTTAATAAATTTGTTGTTAGAAATGATAATATTTGGTTTTCATTTATTGTTTTGTAAACATATGACTATTGCAATATAAATAATTGAAGTTATAAACTTGGCTATAATGCAAATTTGAAATCTGAAATGTATTTAAATCAAGAATTTGAGAATTTAAATTTTTGGGTGATTTCAATTTGGTTTTTAAGTTTTAAAGTGTACAGTATTTAAAATATTTTCAAATAGAAATCGGTTTCAAAGAATTTTAAAATGTTGAAATTAGTGCTCTTCTCTTTGTCGCTGGAAAATAATTTCGGTGATGGCGGCCGCATCATCGACATTCATTTTCGAGTTTCGAAGTGGAGATACTATTTTGTAGCTTTGCTACGGTTGTTTTGAAAAATATTTTGATTGAATAATTTGATATATATAAATATAGGTATCTTATTTTAAAATTTAAGTTGATTTGATATAAATATATTATATATATCTCTAAATTGTTTAAAGTTAATCGGAAATCTAATTCTTAAATTGGTTAAAGGATGATTTCAATTATAAATAAGACCAAAGTTTGTAATAAATATTTAAACTTGAGATAATTGAATTTGATAATTTTATTTGTATAGTAATAAAATTGCATTTCAATATAACTTATCTAAATTATTCATAAGTTAAAATGTAATGGGATAATATACAATATAAAATAACTTTATAAATAAAATTTGAGTGTTTATAATAAATGTTATATACTAAATTTTGATTATAAAGATGTTAATAGAGTTAGATAGGATAATAAGCAAACTCAGTTAATAATGAAATAAATTTGTTTTGAAAGAATTAATAAATTTGTTTTGAAAGAATTAATAAAATTGAAATTTGATCAACATATGAAAATACCTTGAATTTAAAAGAAATTAATAGATGTAAATTAATTTAAATCGAAACTTTTATGTTTTAAATTAATTTATATGGGTTAAAAATATGTGAGTAGATATATTAAGTAGAATAAATTTAACAGTAATTTGGAATAAAGAAGAATTTAAATTGCTAAAAAAATATGATTATAATAAAAGACTATTCAAATTTATGGTTTTAGGAATTGTAAATTGAAGATAATTGGATAATATGATAATGAATTTAGAAATAGTCGAGATTGATTTTGGTGAAATCAAATGGATTAAATCAATCATTGAATATCAATTAATTTAAATTTGAAATTATATGGTTTAAATTAATTGTTATTTTGTATTTCAAATCTGTTTTTCTTTCTGGTTGTTTCCATTCTCCAACCTCGTTCCTTTTCGGGGACGAAAAGTTTTGAGTGGGGGAGAGTGTAACGACCCGTAAATTTCAACTGTTTTAATAACATAATTAGTTGAAATTTTATGAAATTTTAAACGATAAAATTTTGAAATAAAAATTTAATATTTGAAATACGTCTAGTTAAACATAGCGACTAGTAAATTTTCGTCCGAAAATATGAAAGTTTATTTCGCGCGTAAATTCACTTCAATTTAATCAGTTAAAAAGCGATAAAAATAAAATATTTTCGAAACCTAAATATTTTTACATAGAAAAATTCTAAACCATCTTTTGAGCAAGATGTCAGTTTGTCATTTTTCCAAATTCGGACATTTTTGGCTCTGTCGATCTTATTTTTCAGCGTTTTTCTTGCGTTTTCCGCTATTAGAAATTTCGAATTTTTATAATCCAATCAAACCACTGACATCTTTATACCGTTTTGATCGTCCCGTCGTGCTGATCTCTACGGTATATTTGTTGTGTATTTCGGAGTCCGAAAGACGGCGAAATCTACGGAACGATTCCCGTATCGGTTTTGAAATTTTGTCTTTAAAATTGCCGTGACCATTCGCTTACTCAGCTGTTCAAAATTTACACCCAACTGTCATTTTATATTTTCTAGAGACTTTAATTTTTCTGTCACTATTCGTGGTCCGTTCACCTTGACATGGAACAACTCAACAGCCTTTCGCTGAAGCCTTTATTAATATGTACGAGAGTGGCACCCAATTTCACATAACCCAACAGCCATTATTAATATGTACGAGAGTGGCATCCAATTTCGCTGACGCCTTTCACCTTACAACTATTTATTAGAGTATATTTTTTTGCCTCCTCCTGTTCAATTCTTTTCATCTCCCCTCAACTCAAACTCCACCACTGCTCCGCCTTCCTCCGTTTTGCATGCCTCGGCCTCCACATCAGCTCTTCCAACATCACCCTCGCTCAGGCGTTCGCCCCACCACCCTTGCGTCCTCCTTCCCGCGGCCATGCGAGCACCACCTCCACTCCGCCAACCTCTGCCCTATCATCCACCTCCAGATCCACCTCCGCGTCCTCAAGCACACCCACCTCAACCTCCACGTTCGGCAGCACCACCCCACAAAACCTGAGCCTTGCTCCACCGCCTGCCCACTCACTCCCCTTGCCGCCATGCACCCACGAAGCCATCATCCACCTTGACCTTCTCCTCCCACTCTCGGTACCGCCTTCTTCTCCAGCCGCAGCCCTGTAGCCTTCCACTGCCAAAGCTAGCAGCCGCCATTTAAACCCGAGAACAGTCCTTTGTAGCCACCAGCTCATCCACTACCCACCAGTCGCCTCAGACAAATTCGCGTTTGCTTCTCGGGGCTGACCTCTGCCAACTCGACGTGTTCTCTTCCCTCCGTCCTTTCTCGTTCATCGGGCAGGTGTGTTGTGATTTATATTTTATGTTTTGTATATTGTTATCTAAATTTTATCAATCAGATCTGTTATTGTAAAACATATATATTACTTTATATGATTTTGACATAGTACGTATATATATAGAAGCATATAAGTTATGACAGTGTTATCTTGTAAGTATACTGTACTATATTATATATTTGATGTATGTATTCACATATATGTAATGGCTTTGGTACTAGTTTAGCAAATATATATATACAAATCTTATAATATATTGCTGTTAGTATATATACTTATCTCCACATAACCTTTCCTTTTGTTTTGTATATATAAAAGCTTATATAAGGTAAGTGTATAGTGTTTGTGTACTTATTATTATTATTATTATTTTGTTTTTTTTGTTTTGTTAATTCTGTTCATAAAAAAAAAGGGAATAGTTTTGTAACATATTTTTGTGTGGACTGCAGGCATTTCTTGTAATATTGGATAACTATGTTTGATCATAATGGATATATTCTTAATTGTACACGTATACACACGTTCACATACATATGCTGTGAGTTATGAGATTTTGAAGTTATTACTGTTCGATATAAGTTTAATTATACCCAAACTTCTTGTCATGAGTGTTATACTTATTATTATATAAGATTTATATATATAGTGTTCACTGTTCTATTTTAAGAGTTATGTATATTTGTTATAGTTTATAAATATTAGCCTATAATGTTGATAGGTATTAGTATGTAACATGGGTACATATATTTTAAAGGATTATATATATAGTGTTATGCATCTCTAGCTAGCTATAGTAAAAAAAAAACAAAAAACAAAAAAAAAGAAAAAAAAAATGTCAGCTTTGTATATTAATATACTTATAGGATGTACTGTCGGTCAGCTTTCTTGAATTATAATACATTAGGTACATGAATTTTATACAGTAGTATATGCATATGGATTTTATGATCGGTTTGCTTATTTATCTATATTATCTATTATATTAGCGATGGTTCATATACTAGTATGTATGATAGTCATATATGTAGTTGTTTATTTTGTAACAAGTATCGACTTTAAATATATTACGTATATGTGATGATTTTAATTTGAACAATGTATTTTGAAATACACAATCTTTTTTGATGTAGTTATATATAGTTATTTATATATGTAAGTCACCCATACCAATTACCTTCATCAATCTAGTTCTGACTCGATTTCGTAAATTCCTATTTGTCAGCTTCGTTTGTCGATTCGAGTTCAAATCTTGTCTTGTTTTGAGATTCATGCTTGGATTTGTAGTTCGTCTCATTGTCGAATATCTCTAGCCTCGAAAGGTGAGCACTCACTCACGATTAACGTTCTTTTATTTATTAGATTTGATTTCAATTGAAACGATAATTGAAATAGGCTGCTGTTAGTTAATTACACTGTTATATATGTTATTGCCTGTATCAGTTCACCTGTGACATCTGACACCATTATCTGTTAATTATTTATGCGATGATAATATAGTTTGGCTGATAATTGATTGATTGTTGATGTTTTTATTGGACGTTAAGTGTTAATGTTAAAATGATAAATAGTATGAAATTGAACTTGATATAGGATAATTAAATGTTAAATTTGATTAACTGACATTTGTATAATATGACCCCTTTAACTGTTGAATTTATTGACACGTAGGATTTGTTTAATTACATTTTGAATCACTGAATGTATGTTGTTAAATTGATGATGTATGAAATTGTAAATAGATGACAAGTGAAAACCGTAATGTAATAATCTTTAATCTACATGAAATGATAGTGTAGATTCTAGAAGTAATTATATTAATTCGTACAAATAACAATGCGAATTAATACGGTTATTTCGGAATTATTTGAATTGATTATTGGATTGTTATTGATTGTTGTTATTGCTTGTTTATTTACTTTGACACCATCCCAGTTATCACACTGCAAGTTCCCTTTGTATGTTTTGATTTTGAATTGAATTGGAATCGGATTGAAATGATAAATACCCAAATTGAACTTTGACCTAGGATAGAAAATTTAATAAAACCCGGTTGGTCAATAATTTGATTTAAAAATAAAACGAAGATTTATTTTGAATAAATAATATGGTTTTGAAATGAAGTTGAAATTTGAATTTTAATGAAAAGAAAATGTTAATATTTAATAATCTGAAACAAATATTTACAATGTAATTGATGAAATGTTGTTTAATTTGAGAAATGATTGAATTAAGTTTGAAATTATAATTAAGTTTGAAATTATTAAAGTTTGAAATGATTTAATAATTAAGTTTGAAATTATTAAACTTTGCAATTATTTAATAATTAAGTTTTGAATTATCTAATAATTAAATAAGATTGAATTATTTAATGATTAAATTGAATTGGATTCTTTAATAAGTGGAATTGAACTTCTTGAATAATTCAAATTGAGTTTCTTTATTAATTAAGTTTTGGAAAATTATTTAAGTAAGTAAATAAGTGAATATTGAATTTCTTTAACAAGAAATAAAATGTGATTTATTGAAATTAATGTAAGACTTGAAATTTAAAGAATTTGATTTGATGAATTTAATTTAACTCAATTTGAAAGTTTTGATATAACGAAGTTGAATTTAAATAATGAATTTAATGAATTGGAAATTAAACAGAAATTGTTTTAAATGAAAATTTACTTAACGAACATTGAATGAAATTGATAAATGGATTTAAATTGATTTGAATGTTAAATTAATTTAAATGATTTCGGAATGAAACTATATACGAATTTGAATCAATATTTGAATTGTTTTAAGTAGAAATTGAAATTGAATTATAAGCTTTTGAAATGGTAGTTTGGAAGTTTTGAAACGTAAATTATGGAAATGGTTTGAAAGACAAATGAAATGTTGATTTACGAATTGAAATTGAAATTGAAATTGATTTGGTTTTGAAATAAATAAACGACCAATCGGTGAAATAATTACGGAAGTTATTAAAGAGACCGGAATTCGGTTATGGATATACTCTCTATCTAAACAGAAAACCACTTTAATAACTATACGCGGAGTGATGATCCAGAATGAAGTGGTTGGAATGATGTACGTGATGACTGAAGAAAGAGAACGATGATGGATAGCCTTGACACTTGTGTCAAATTGGAAATGACTAAAACAGGAGCCGTGCCGGGCCAATGGAGGATTAGCTACCTCAAGTGGTCACACTTCTTCGAACTACTTATTACTTGTTGTCGATTGGTGCACCCTTGATTTTGGGAGTGTTGTTTCACGGTGTTGCGGGCGCTGCGGCGTTGCGTTCTCACCAGTCTGGATCAGGCGAACGGTAGTATCACTACTTTGGATATTGCCTCATGTGCCTTGTCATACTTGTATTCCATTTATACGCGACCACTACGATTTTGATTTGTACCTTTAGCATATGGATTGCCCTCTGGTGACTTCCGGTTTTGGGGAAACCACGGTCTTGTATATGCTTTTGGGAATAAAAATGTGTTAAGGGTGGAATGGGCCATGACTTAACACTATTTTGATATCTTATTATTACTGATAGACATTATCTACTTATCGTACACTACTACATAGTAGATAGTTTAACGGATCCTTAAAGGATGGTTATTCCAAACATCCTTTGAGTTACTTGTATTTCAATTGCTATTTCACTTGAGTTGGATTTATTAATATAAGAATGTTAATCCTGACTCGAGTGTCTTGTGTTTTTTGCTTTACGCTCGGGTCAGACTGTGTAGTTCAGCTTTCGAGACTCACCTTTGGAGTTGGAGCTTCGCTTGGAGATCCAGCTATCTATCCAGCTTTCAGATATTCGATGATTCCAGTGATGTATTCTGATTTGTATCTGATGTATCGTGTCACTCTTCCGTTGAATCTGGTTTAACTCTGATGTATCGTATTACTCTTCTGTTGTAAACTCTGATGTATTTTATATATATTCATATAGTAGCTTCATGAACTACTATCTCTTTTATTTCCGCTGCAATTATTACTCTGTGTCTGTGTTCTGTGATTATTTATTTACTGTATATGTTCAGTTTTGCCAATTTAAATTAACAACGCGGTATTTTGAGCAATTCAACTCCGGCATGAGTGTCTACCTATACACTTATAATGGACGCGAATGGTCCAAAATATCGGGTCGTTACAGTTGGTATTAGAGCTTTGGTACCTCTAGGCAAAACTCAACATATAGGGTAAATATATTTACAGAATCACTCTCATTCGAGTTTCAATCTCTTCCCTTGACTCAATTCTTTCGAATTTTGGAACGTTCCCTGCGATTCCAAAAAATTCATTCGTGTCCCTCACTATTCGCCTTCTTTCAATTCTGGAGCATCCCATAACTCCATTTCGAATGACCCTTATAATGAATCGACGGTCTCGCCAAACTTCGAATGATTTGTAAAGGAGCAAAACTCCTTTACAATAGGCATTGATTTACCTGAGATTTCTGTATCCTCGGTTTACGATGCTATCTATCTCCTGCTATACCTAAATTCTATTTCTTGAGATCGAATGTTGATTTACCTCGGAATTCTACAACGATCTTATTCTTGAAGTCACGGTCGACCCGGTTAAGGTTGCCCGCGATTTATATAAATTTATCAATCTTCCTACTTTGTTATTAATCATCATATCTTTGTTTCGAACTTATCTTCGAATCAAATTTCTCTTTGATTTGAGTCCATCAAAAATTTGAAACCCTATCCTTATTTTGAAAATTCATTTCTGTATCGACGAGCAAAGAAATGTATTTGTAAACTAATATATATATAAATGTTTTAACATGCTGTGTTGTTTGAGTTGTTGATGTTGATTTGGGTTTCCGATCGATTCGTCTGATCAACGCTATCGATAGGATTTCCAAAACACTTTAACAGAGCAAACCGACACAATATCGTTTTAAAATTTGGTAAACAAAATAAAATTTTGAATGATTATATTATATATAAATATAAGTTTTGAAATTAAGTTGTTAATAAATTTGTTGTTAGAAATGATAATATTTGGTTTTCATTTATTGTTTTGTAAACATATGACTATTGCAATATAAATAATTGAAGTTATAAACTTGGCTATAATGCAAATTTGAAATCTGAAATGTATTTAAATCAAGAATTTGAGAATTTAAATTTTTGGGTGATTTCAATTTGGTTTTTAAGTTTTAAAGTGTACAGTATTTAAAATATTTTCAAATAGAAATCGGTTTCAAAGAATTTTAAAATGTTGAAATTAGTGCTCTTCTCTTTGTCGCTGGAAAATAATTTCGGTGATGGCGGCCGCATCATCGACATTCATTTTCGAGTTTCGAAGTGGAGATACTATTTTGTAGCTTTGCTACGGTTGTTTTGAAAAATATTTTGATTGAATAATTTGATATATATAAATATAGGTATCTTATTTTAAAATTTAAGTTGATTTGATATAAATATATTATATATATCTCTAAATTGTTTAAAGTTAATCGGAAATCTAATTCTTAAATTGGTTAAAGGATGATTTCAATTATAAATAAGACCAAAGTTTGTAATAAATATTTAAACTTGAGATAATTGAATTTGATAATTTTATTTGTATAGTAATAAAATTGCATTTCAATATAACTTATCTAAATTATTCATAAGTTAAAATGTAATGGGATAATATACAATATAAAATAACTTTATAAATAAAATTTGAGTGTTTATAATAAATGTTATATACTAAATTTTGATTATAAAGATGTTAATAGAGTTAGATAGGATAATAAGCAAACTCAGTTAATAATGAAATAAATTTGTTTTGAAAGAATTAATAAATTTGTTTTGAAAGAATTAATAAAATTGAAATTTGATCAACATATGAAAATACCTTGAATTTAAAAGAAATTAATAGATGTAAATTAATTTAAATCGAAACTTTTATGTTTTAAATTAATTTATATGGGTTAAAAATATGTGAGTAGATATATTAAGTAGAATAAATTTAACAGTAATTTGGAATAAAGAAGAATTTAAATTGCTAAAAAAATATGATTATAATAAAAGACTATTCAAATTTATGGTTTTAGGAATTGTAAATTGAAGATAATTGGATAATATGATAATGAATTTAGAAATAGTCGAGATTGATTTTGGTGAAATCAAATGGATTAAATCAATCATTGAATATCAATTAATTTAAATTTGAAATTATATGGTTTAAATTAATTGTTATTTTGTATTTCAAATCTGTTTTTCTTTCTGGTTGTTTCCATTCTCCAACCTCGTTCCTTTTCGGGGACGAAAAGTTTTGAGTGGGGGAGAGTGTAACGACCCGTAAATTTCAACTGTTTTAATAACATAATTAGTTGAAATTTTATGAAATTTTAAACGATAAAATTTTGAAATAAAAATTTAATATTTGAAATACGTCTAGTTAAACATAGCGACTAGTAAATTTTCGTCCGAAAATATGAAAGTTTATTTCGCGCGTAAATTCACTTCAATTTAATCAGTTAAAAAGCGATAAAAATAAAATATTTTCGAAACCTAAATATTTTTACATAGAAAAATTCTAAACCATCTTTTGAGCAAGATGTCAGTTTGTCATTTTTCCAAATTCGGACATTTTTGGCTCTGTCGATCTTATTTTTCAGCGTTTTTCTTGCGTTTTCCGCTATTAGAAATTTCGAATTTTTATAATCCAATCAAACCACTGACATCTTTATACCGTTTTGATCGTCCCGTCGTGCTGATCTCTACGGTATATTTGTTGTGTATTTCGGAGTCCGAAAGACGGCGAAATCTACGGAACGATTCCCGTATCGGTTTTGAAATTTTGTCTTTAAAATTGCCGTGACCATTCGCTTACTCAGCTGTTCAAAATTTACACCCAACTGTCATTTTATATTTTCTAGAGACTTTAATTTTTCTGTCACTATTCGTGGTCCGTTCACCTTGACATGGAACAACTCAACAGCCTTTCGCTGAAGCCTTTATTAATATGTACGAGAGTGGCACCCAATTTCACATAACCCAACAGCCATTATTAATATGTACGAGAGTGGCATCCAATTTCGCTGACGCCTTTCACCTTACAACTATTTATTAGAGTATATTTTTTTGCCTCCTCCTGTTCAATTCTTTTCATCTCCCCTCAACTCAAACTCCACCACTGCTCCGCCTTCCTCCGTTTTGCATGCCTCGGCCTCCACATCAGCTCTTCCAACATCACCCTCGCTCAGGCGTTCGCCCCACCACCCTTGCGTCCTCCTTCCCGCGGCCATGCGAGCACCACCTCCACTCCGCCAACCTCTGCCCTATCATCCACCTCCAGATCCACCTCCGCGTCCTCAAGCACACCCACCTCAACCTCCACGTTCGGCAGCACCACCCCACAAAACCTGAGCCTTGCTCCACCGCCTGCCCACTCACTCCCCTTGCCGCCATGCACCCACGAAGCCATCATCCACCTTGACCTTCTCCTCCCACTCTCGGTACCGCCTTCTTCTCCAGCCGCAGCCCTGTAGCCTTCCACTGCCAAAGCTAGCAGCCGCCATTTAAACCCGAGAACAGTCCTTTGTAGCCACCAGCTCATCCACTACCCACCAGTCGCCTCAGACAAATTCGCGTTTGCTTCTCGGGGCTGACCTCTGCCAACTCGACGTGTTCTCTTCCCTCCGTCCTTTCTCGTTCATCGGGCAGGTGTGTTGTGATTTATATTTTATGTTTTGTATATTGTTATCTAAATTTTATCAATCAGATCTGTTATTGTAAAACATATATATTACTTTATATGATTTTGACATAGTACGTATATATATAGAAGCATATAAGTTATGACAGTGTTATCTTGTAAGTATACTGTACTATATTATATATTTGATGTATGTATTCACATATATGTAATGGCTTTGGTACTAGTTTAGCAAATATATATATACAAATCTTATAATATATTGCTGTTAGTATATATACTTATCTCCACATAACCTTTCCTTTTGTTTTGTATATATAAAAGCTTATATAAGGTAAGTGTATAGTGTTTGTGTACTTATTATTATTATTATTATTTTGTTTTTTTTGTTTTGTTAATTCTGTTCATAAAAAAAAAGGGAATAGTTTTGTAACATATTTTTGTGTGGACTGCAGGCATTTCTTGTAATATTGGATAACTATGTTTGATCATAATGGATATATTCTTAATTGTACACGTATACACACGTTCACATACATATGCTGTGAGTTATGAGATTTTGAAGTTATTACTGTTCGATATAAGTTTAATTATACCCAAACTTCTTGTCATGAGTGTTATACTTATTATTATATAAGATTTATATATATAGTGTTCACTGTTCTATTTTAAGAGTTATGTATATTTGTTATAGTTTATAAATATTAGCCTATAATGTTGATAGGTATTAGTATGTAACATGGGTACATATATTTTAAAGGATTATATATATAGTGTTATGCATCTCTAGCTAGCTATAGTAAAAAAAAAACAAAAAACAAAAAAAAAGAAAAAAAAAATGTCAGCTTTGTATATTAATATACTTATAGGATGTACTGTCGGTCAGCTTTCTTGAATTATAATACATTAGGTACATGAATTTTATACAGTAGTATATGCATATGGATTTTATGATCGGTTTGCTTATTTATCTATATTATCTATTATATTAGCGATGGTTCATATACTAGTATGTATGATAGTCATATATGTAGTTGTTTATTTTGTAACAAGTATCGACTTTAAATATATTACGTATATGTGATGATTTTAATTTGAACAATGTATTTTGAAATACACAATCTTTTTTGATGTAGTTATATATAGTTATTTATATATGTAAGTCACCCATACCAATTACCTTCATCAATCTAGTTCTGACTCGATTTCGTAAATTCCTATTTGTCAGCTTCGTTTGTCGATTCGAGTTCAAATCTTGTCTTGTTTTGAGATTCATGCTTGGATTTGTAGTTCGTCTCATTGTCGAATATCTCTAGCCTCGAAAGGTGAGCACTCACTCACGATTAACGTTCTTTTATTTATTAGATTTGATTTCAATTGAAACGATAATTGAAATAGGCTGCTGTTAGTTAATTACACTGTTATATATGTTATTGCCTGTATCAGTTCACCTGTGACATCTGACACCATTATCTGTTAATTATTTATGCGATGATAATATAGTTTGGCTGATAATTGATTGATTGTTGATGTTTTTATTGGACGTTAAGTGTTAATGTTAAAATGATAAATAGTATGAAATTGAACTTGATATAGGATAATTAAATGTTAAATTTGATTAACTGACATTTGTATAATATGACCCCTTTAACTGTTGAATTTATTGACACGTAGGATTTGTTTAATTACATTTTGAATCACTGAATGTATGTTGTTAAATTGATGATGTATGAAATTGTAAATAGATGACAAGTGAAAACCGTAATGTAATAATCTTTAATCTACATGAAATGATAGTGTAGATTCTAGAAGTAATTATATTAATTCGTACAAATAACAATGCGAATTAATACGGTTATTTCGGAATTATTTGAATTGATTATTGGATTGTTATTGATTGTTGTTATTGCTTGTTTATTTACTTTGACACCATCCCAGTTATCACACTGCAAGTTCCCTTTGTATGTTTTGATTTTGAATTGAATTGGAATCGGATTGAAATGATAAATACCCAAATTGAACTTTGACCTAGGATAGAAAATTTAATAAAACCCGGTTGGTCAATAATTTGATTTAAAAATAAAACGAAGATTTATTTTGAATAAATAATATGGTTTTGAAATGAAGTTGAAATTTGAATTTTAATGAAAAGAAAATGTTAATATTTAATAATCTGAAACAAATATTTACAATGTAATTGATGAAATGTTGTTTAATTTGAGAAATGATTGAATTAAGTTTGAAATTATAATTAAGTTTGAAATTATTAAAGTTTGAAATGATTTAATAATTAAGTTTGAAATTATTAAACTTTGCAATTATTTAATAATTAAGTTTTGAATTATCTAATAATTAAATAAGATTGAATTATTTAATGATTAAATTGAATTGGATTCTTTAATAAGTGGAATTGAACTTCTTGAATAATTCAAATTGAGTTTCTTTATTAATTAAGTTTTGGAAAATTATTTAAGTAAGTAAATAAGTGAATATTGAATTTCTTTAACAAGAAATAAAATGTGATTTATTGAAATTAATGTAAGACTTGAAATTTAAAGAATTTGATTTGATGAATTTAATTTAACTCAATTTGAAAGTTTTGATATAACGAAGTTGAATTTAAATAATGGATTTAATGAATTGGAAATTAAACAGAAATTGTTTTAAATGAAAATTTACTTAACGAACATTGAATGAAATTGATAAATGGATTTAAATTGATTTGAATGTTAAATTAATTTAAATGATTTCGGAATGAAACTTATATACGAATTTGAATCAATATTTGAATTGTTTTAAATAGAAATTGAAATTGAATTATAAGCTTTTGAAATGGTAATTTGGAAGTTTTGAAACGTAAATTATGGAAATGGTTTGAAAGACAAATGAAATGTTGATTTACGAATTGAAATTGAAATTGAAATTGAAATTGATTTGGTTTTGAAATAAATAAACGACCAATCGGTGAAATAATTAAGGAAGTTATTAAAGAGACCGGAATTCAGTTATGGATATACTCTCTATCTAAACCGAAAACCACTTTAATAACTATACGTGGAGTGATGATCCAGAATGAAGTGGTTGGAATGATGTACGTGATGACTGAAGAAAGACAACGATGATGGATAGCCTTGACACTTGTGTCAAATTGGAAATGACTAAAACAGGAGCCGTGCCGGGCCAATGGAGGATTAGCTACCTCAAGTGGACACACTTCTTCGAACTACTTATTACTTGTTGTCGATTGGTGCACCCTTGATTTTGGGAGTGTTGTTTCACGGTGTTGCGGGCGCTGCAGCGTTGCGTTCTCACCAGTCCGTATCAAGCGAACAGTAGTATCACTACCTTGGGTATTGCCTCATGTGCCTTGTCATACTTGTATTCCATTTATACGCGACCACTACGATTTTGATTTGTACCTTTAGCATATGGATTTCCCTCTGGTGACTTCCGGTTTTGGGGAAACTACGGTCTTGTATATGCTTTTGGGAATAAAAATGTGTTAAGGGTGGAATGGGCTATGACTTAACACTATTTTGATATCTTATTATTACTGATAGACATTATCTACTTATCGTACACTACTACATAGTAGATAGTTTAACGGATCCTTAAAGGATGGTTATTCCAAACATCCTTTGAGTTACTTGTATTTCAATTGCTATTTCACTTGAGTTGGATTTATTAATATAAGAATGTTAATCCTGACTCGAGTGTCTTGTGTTTTTGCTTTATGCTCGGGTCAGACTGTGTAGTTCAGCTTTCGAGATTCACCTTTGGAGTTGGAGCTTCGCTTGGAGATCCAGCTATCTATCCAGCTTTCAGATATTCGATGATTCCAGTGATGTATTCTGATTTGTATCTGATGTATCGTGTTACTCTTCCGTTGTATCTGGTTTAACTCTGATGTATCGTATTACTCTTCTGTTGTAAACTCTGATGTATTTTATATATTCATATAGTAGCTTCATGAACTACTATCTCTTTTATTTCCGCTGCAATTATTACTCTGTGTCTGTGTTCTGTGATTATTTATTTACTGTATATGTTCAGTTTTGCCAATTTAAATTAACAATGCGGTATTTTGATCAATTCAACTCCGTCATGAGTGTCTACCTATACACTTATAATGGATGCGAATGGTCCAAAATATCGGGTCGTTACAGAGGTAGAGGCTAAGTGGTTCGCTCCCATTAGGGTGTGTCATCACCTTTCGAGATACATCCACATATTTATGGATTGGTTGTGCATGAGATATCAATAAAAAGGGTTGCAAAGCAACCAAGGTGATGAGATATTCGATACTATCCAGTAAGGGGTAGGCCGGTTTTGTTTTGGCAGGGGATCCTGGCGCGGTCCTTGGTACATTTTCTAGATGTATACCGTGATAGGTGGTATCTCGATACCTTATCATAGTATGGAATCCAATCTCCAATATGTGCCTTTACTGTTTTGATTTTAGAGCCTAGTATGCTGAAATTTAATAATGGTAACAATTTCGGCTATTTTCATATATTTATTTTGAACGCTTAGACATTATTATAATATCACTTGATTTTCTATAAAAAGTGCTTTAGTTATCGTAAGGTAAAAACTCTTCCGTGTTTATGTGCGGCGTGGTCTTACGAGATACCTTTCATTTTAAATGAGTTTAAATATAATAATTTAGCTGTTTGTGTTTACTCACACCAGACCTATGTCTGACTTGGAGTTTTATTTTCTTTTCCTAAAATTCTTGGGTGCTTAAATTTTTATAGGCAGCCAAGTAGTTCAGGTTTTCCACGGATGCATTTTGGAGGAGCTTGGAGCAGGAGGCTTCATCGATAGCTAGTTATTATCTTGTTTCCACTGTATTATATATATCTTGTATCAGTTAGGTAGGAACGGGCTGTTATAACTATCATAGAGTAGGATTTGTATTAGTATGACTCTGGTGTATCATTTTGAAAATGACTTTGTAAAGTATTATGTTGATTAATATATGTTTCTGTTGTGTTGTGAGATTCTGTAACTGTTTAGTTTCTTATATCTCCTTTCTTTCCTCTAACAATTTATCTTTCCGGCACTTAATTGTGTGGCACGTGAATTCCGTGGATATATTAGTGTTGACTTCTGGGGTTCGAAAAGGCGTTCGTTACAATAGGTCCTGGCGTTAAATTTCCATTAATAAGTCTTTTTATTAGCTTACACCGAAAGCTAATAGGTCTCAGAAAATCACTGCTTTCGGGTCTGCTTTAGGGAAGCCTGGTTTAAAATGTTCTTATATAATCCTCATTTAGCAACTTCGATAATTTGCTTCGGCAATCACCTTCATCTGGAACCTCCATATTTTCTTAATTCATTATACTTTTAACTTTACTTAATCTTTCCTTAACTTATTTTAAGTTTCGGGTATTACACCATCGATATAACACCTTCGGATCATACCTTCTGCAAATACCTCGTGCTTTGCTACCTAAGCTTTAACACAAGCACTAAAGCCTCTCCACCTGTATGTGCTTCTCCTTTCTTTCCACATGTTGCCTCTGTGTTTGTTCATCTTTTACATTTTTAGTTGGCTACAAAAGCTTTGCACTACTTTACAATACTTATTTTGGATCTTATCCCCTAGTACTTATTATACATACACATACACCCTTTGACATTCCTACCTTAGTTTCGACAAGCAAATTTTTAATTTTGGAAATGTATATTTTAAATTGGAAAATTGTTTATAGAGATTTTTATAGAATCCTTGAAATTCTTAAATATATTTCCATGTATAATTTTACCAAAACTTCTATATTCTTTATCCATTTTCTTTTATATTCTAAAATATATGAATCCCTTAAAAATCCATAACTAATTATTTAAATACTGAAAAATTCTCAAAATTAAAACACATCTCCAAAAATGCATTTAGAATGTCATATCAAGTTTTCATATCAAATCATTAGAGTAGGGAATAATAGCTAAACATCCTCTAGTAAAGTCATTTCCACCCAAAACATTCATTAAAACATTTTTCTATCATTTACAAATGCTTAACACATATGAACTAATATCATATTAATCATGACTGTGTTTAACATGGATGAAAACGATAAAAATGGAAGCAATGTTACTCACCTAAACCTTTGATTAGCTTAATCTTTATTAGCTTTAAGTCTCCTTAGCTTTTCTCTTCTTCTTTGTTTTCCTCTCCAGGCCTGCACCAATAACGAGTTTTTATTAATTTAGTTTTGTTTTATATATGGGTGAATGAAATAAAAAGAGCTATGTTATTCTCATTATCCCATAATAATGAGTTGGGCCATTGGCCTTTTTAGTCTCCTTATTTAATTCATTCTCTCAAGTAGTTTAATGTACTCATAATAAGTAAATGTACACCTAAATACATATCAGGTTAAATTTTTACTTATTTTTAGTCTAAATGAAAACAAGCAAATAAATGTCCCTTAAATATTTACATTGTTATCATCTATTTTAGTCCACTCATTTTCTCATTTAATTTTTTAATTAAGTTATTAAATTTTTAATCTCAAAATTAATTCTCAATTAAATGTCTATTAAGATATGGGCCGTTACATCAAGAAACTGGAAATATTTACATTTGAAACTGTAAATATTTGCATTTTTGTCTGAACTAAAATTATGGGTGTTTTCTAAAACTTGTTTTTAGGAGGTGTGTTTATGTATTTTGAAACTCAAAGATGGTATTCTACAAAATTTCTCTTTGTTTTGACATTTCTATCACATACCCATAAAAATCTAACTATATATATTATACATATGTGATATCCGTGCGAAATTAAACGTAAATTATTTTTCAATATTGCATACCATGTACTTGTATGACTATAAAAATACAATTAATTTGCATGAAATAAAAAGGTTTGATATATTTATCCACCAATAAAAAACAAGTGTTAATGTTTATGCTAAATAAATGAGTGTGAAAGCAGTCATCCAGTTGGCACACGTGACGTAGATAGAAAGTAAATTAATGAAACAATAAAATTACTATGCATTTTATAACTTTTATTATACTAAAACATGTAAATAGTTTTTCGGAAACAATGAATCTTAGATCTAAAGTCTGTATTACTTGGTGAACTCCAACACTAGTTTTGAACAAAGGATGTGAGCTAAGTAATTTTGCGTCAGAAAGGTCTACTCCCCATTTCTTTAGAAAACCAATTCTATAGTTTAAAACCCTAGCAATGGCTTCCATGATAATCAAAAATAACCCAATCTTTGAAAGAAACCCTGATCAGATCTCTAGAGGCTCCCCTCACCTTCTCAATCCCTCTCTCATTTCCTCTCCTCCTTCTAATCCAAAAGATAAACCACCTGATCAAGATGAAGAAGGATTCCAAATAGTTATGAATCGACGCAGAACTAACTCTGCAAAATCTCAGAATCCATCGCAAAGATCAACAATGGCTCATTCAGATAGATCATCGGCTAGACCTATGTCCATAGGACGGGAAAAGTACCCAAATCCGTCCAATAGGCAATCAAGATCCAGCCAATTGACGAAGACACCAAGAACTCAACCTTCTGCCACATTCATTTCAACAAGGGCAGCCTCATCCTGGGCAGATCTAGTCAAGAATGGTGGCTTTAGCAATAATACTGATCTCAGTTACTCTGCCCCCATCAATTTGGGAGACAAGAAAATAGTGGTCGTTAAGGAGGAAATAAGCAAAACGACTGAGGATAAATGGAGCAACTCTATCATAGCTTATGTTTATGGAACTCGTCCAAACTATCATCATTTCAGGAATTTTGTTTCTAAAACTTGGAACCCTATGGGTAACTTTGAAATCTTTACAAGAAACAATGGCTTCTTCATTATTAGATTCTCAATGAAGCAAGATTGTGTCAAAGTTACTCAAAATGGTCCCTTCTTTATCAATGGCAAATTAATAATCTTGAAAAGATGGGACAAGAATCTAATTCTTGATCGTGACCTTCTCTCTACCTATCCAATCTGGATTAGGCTACCTGAGTTAAACCTCCGATTATGGGATAAGGAGGCTTTTGCCGCCATAGCTAGTGTAGTGGGTAAACCGCTAAAACTAGACGAGCCTACAGCAAAGGAGACTCGTCTTAGCTATGCCAGAATATTAGTTGAGATAAAGGCCACAGATGATCTACCAGATATAGCGTTAATCTCCATGCACGATGGAGAAAGCATCAAACAAATCATAGAATACGAATTTATTCCTCCTAGATGTCAAAAATGTGCTTGCTTTGGGCACCTCTCTGATACTTGCTCTTGGAAAACAGTTTGGAAAGAGAAAAAATCTTCCAATAATAATTTGGATAAAAACTCTTTGGACATTTCAGAAAATGAAAGCGATCGAAATCAAGAAAATCAAGTACTGGAAAAGTTCTCTTCTGACAATAATATCGCTACAAACAATTTTGATGCTGAAAATCTTTTACAAATTTCTGAAATCAATATGAGCTCGGAGGCCCCAAAAGAAAATGTTGGGAAAAATCTTGCCGAATTGACTAAGCAATCAGAGAGTTTCACCCCACAAGCTTTTTCAAGTGAGAATAAGGATAAAACCACAATTCTTAATGTAGCCATGGATACTGATCAGCAAAAGATGGAAACAGTTGCCTTTTCAGATCATTATGGCAATTCCCAGAAAGATAATAATATTCAAACTTATTACAAAGAGGACCAGATAGAACAGTTCTTGCTTCCTCCCCCCCTTCAGGAGAAAGCAATTTTAGTTACAAATATGGTTTCTAATCAACTAGATACAGTTTCAAACTATCAAACTGCCTCAAAAATCAACACTTCAAAAAGTTGTGCTCTGCCTGAATCCTTGATGGAGAATGCTGGATTGATATTCTCCTCTGTCTCCTCCTCTCCTGTCAAAAGCAAAAGGAAGAAGACCAGGAAAAAGTCCATACATGAAATTATAAATAACAATACAGAAGGCAATCCAGACAGTCCAACTACTAACTCTTTTGAGAAGAAATACATTACTAAAAACCCAAAATGGGAAGAATTTCTCAAAGTTCATAACAAAAAAGGCTGCAAAAGGAAAGGAGAAAAAGCTACTGAAAGCTTGGGAATTAACAGCAAAATCCTAATTTAGCCGTTATTGTATCCTTTTAGTATCCTTTATTTCCTATTTTATTATTATGAATATTATTACTTGGAATGTCAGAGGTCTTAACTCTCCCGAGAGGAAATTAGACCTTTCAAATTTATTGTCTTCTCATAAACCATCTCTTGTAGGCATTTTAGAACACAAATTGTCGGATAAAAACATTGAACTGTTTAGGATTAATAACCTTAATAATTGGCATCTTATACACAATAATTCAATGGGGGAAATGGTAGGATCATTGTTCTTTGGGATCCTACCATTTGGGACCTCTGTAACTTTACCCTCAATATTCAATTCATTCATTGCAGCTTCAAAAATAAAGGCGGTTTACAGATTTTTGTTTCTTTTATTTATGCCTCCAACTTTGAAAAGGATAGAACTCTTCTCTGGAATTCTCTCGTTCATCTTAACAATAATATCTCCCTCCCATGGGTTATTATGGGTGACTTTAATACAATTACTAAAGTTCATGAAAAAAGAGGAGGAATTCCAGTACCACTAAAAAACTAGAATTCTTCTCTAATTTTCTCATAAAAACTGGTTTAATTGAGCCTATCATCAATGGTAATAAATTCACTTGGAAATCAGGTGAATTTAGAAACATTCACTGTAAACTTGATAGGATTCTTGTCAATAGTTCTTTTATAAATCATTTCTCTGACTTTAAATGCTACACTTTACCTCAATATACTAGTGATCATACTCCCATTCAACTTACATTATCTCAAATTTCTACAACTAGGAAAAATTTTCCTTTTAGATTCAAGAATGGATGGGTCTATGACTCAGAATATAAAAAGATTTTTCAAAATAGCTTACATTTTCCCTCAAATGGTTCTGCTCAGTTTATTTTCAGAAACTTTCTCCATTTTACTAAAAACAATCTTAAAGCTTGGAATTGTACCAAAAATAAAAATAATAATGAAATTAATCAAATTAGAGAGGACTGTGCTAAATTACAAGACAGCACTGATATTGATAGCTTTGATAAATTCAAAATTAAAGAATTCTATCAATTACAGAAAAATCTTTCCAACACCCTTCATGTTGAAGCTGCTAACATTAGGCAGAAAGCCAAAGTTAATTGGCTTTCTCAAGGGGATTTGCCTACTAAATTCTTTTATGCTAAAATGTCTGGCAGGAAATATCATAACAATGTTGGTAAATTAATCAATAGTAATGGTAAGATCATCAATAATGCCCCTTTATTAGAAAAAGAAGCTATTCTCTATTTCACTGAGCTGTTTTACACTGAGGAAAACTCTTACACTTTTCCAACCATTTTCCCTAAGTTTGTTCTTCATCCTAACAGTGAGGATATTCTCCTTGCTCCTATATGTATTGATGATATTAAAAAAATCGTTTTTTCTACCAAAGATGATAAAAGCCCTGGGCCAGATGGGTTTGGGGCCAAATTTTACAAAACTCACTGGGATGATATTAAAAACATGTTATATGAGGCCGTCAATGAATTTTTCATTTCTGGTAGGCTTTTAAAAAATATTAATCATACTTTTATAACCCTTGTCCCTAAAACCAAAAATCCTACTTGTCTAGGAGAATATAGACCCATTGCCTGCTGTAACTTCCTTTACAAAATTATTGCCTCTATTCTTAGTAGCAGAATTAAATGTTTTTAAAATTTCTCATCTCCAAAAACCAATGTGCTTTTATTCCTGACAGGTTTATTATTGAAAATACTCTTCTATCTCATGAACTCTTAAGGGATTTCAATCAAGCTGGTAAAAATAAAATGTGTCTCAAAATTGACCTTCACAAAGCTTTTGATAAAATAAACAGAAACTTTATTATTTACATGATGGGTCAACTAGGTTTTAATGAAAAATTTTGTAACTTAGTTAAGGAATGTATATGTAATGTATCCTATTCCATTCTTGTTAATGGATCTCCCTGTGGATTCATTCACAGTAATAGGGGAATCAGGCAAGGAGACCCTTTATCCCCTTATCTTTTTGCAATTGCTATGGAGTATTTCTCCCTACAAATGGAAATGGATCTGTTATGTAAAAACATGAAACCTATTAACTCCATGATTCCTTGTATATCTCATCTTTTATATGCAGATGATTTACTAATTTTTTTAAATGCAGATACTTTCTCTGCAGCTACCATTAAAAAAAAATTTGACAACCTCAAAAATCAAGCTGGTCTTCTCATTAATGAAAATAAAAGCAAAATATTTTTCAGCAAAGATTGCAGGAACAAGACAGATATTCTCAACATTTTAAAATTCCAACAGAGTGATCTTCCTGTCAGATATCTTGGTTTACCCCTCAATAATAATCAGATCAAGGAAAGAGACTGTGTCAAACTCTATCAAACCATCAAAACAAAATTAATAACTGGTCAAGCAGAATGCTATCTATAGCAGGTAGAATTGAACTTGTTCATACAGTAGTCATTGCTGTCATTATGTACTGGGTGCAATCTCAAAACATTCCAGCAAAAACCTTGGAAAAAATTGAAAAACTATGTACCAACTTCATATGGAATGGAAAATTTCATAAAATTTTGTGGAACACCATAACTAAAACCAAGGAAGCTGGGGGATTGGGAATCTGAAACTTTTCAGATATTCATGAAGCTTGCAAATTTAAACTTTTTTGGAAATTCATTGAAGGCAATTCATTATGGGCTGAATGGATGAGGGCCAAGTATGTCAAAAGGAAAAATTTCTGGTCCATGCCCATCAAAAGTCATTATTCTTATGTTTGGAAAAATATTCTTAGTTGTAGAGAAATTGGAGCCAAGCTTATTGAGCGTAAATTCAAAGATGGAAAATGCACAAGCCTATGGTTTGACCCTTGGATTAATGGCAACTCACTTATCAACCTTCTAGGCTGGAATAACTTATATTACTATGGAAAAGTAGGGGCTTCAGTTGACACAATTATACAAAACTCTACTTGGAATCCACAAGCATTTCCTGCAACTAACATCTTTAATTCTTCAATTAATAAAATTGATATTGACCCAAACACAGATGAAGATACTTGGTGCTGGAAATTATCTATAAAGGGCAGATTTTCATTTAAAAATACTTGGGATTTTTTAAAAGGAAGGGAAATGGAAGTTGATTGGCACAACTCAGTTTGGAACTCTGCTAACTGTCCAAAAATGGCTTTTTGCACCTATTTTGCTTTATTAAATCGTCTACCAACCAGAGAAAGGTGTGGAAAATGGAACAAAAACAAAAATTCTGGAAATATCAATTGCCTATTTTGCAAAACCGAAATAGAAAACACAGATCATCTCTTTTTTGATTGTACATACTCTAGACATGTTTGGTTCATTGCCAAAAATAAGCTCAACATAAATCAAAATTTGGCTCTCCAAAACATTAGAGACAGCATTCAATATTTTCAGAAAGCTTACAAAGGCAAGAAAGCAGATTTCAACAAAGCCACAGTAGTTCTTACTACTGTTATCTACTTCATTTGGAAAGAAAGAAATAACAGGTTTCATAATAAAATTGAAATAGACTGCATTCAGCTCTGGAAAACTATTGATATTGAATCCAACATCATTCTTCACAAATTTAGCAGAAACATCAACATACCTCACAATATTTCTATTGAAGACAACTATGAAAACTTAGTCGAAGATTACTTACAGAAGGAGAACTTTAATAAAAGTTCTCAACTCCCTACTGTTGATGGTAACATAGTGGATAAGCCATCAAGATTCATAAATCGCAGTTCCTCAGATGAAGGTTGCTACCCCGCACTGCATACCAGGAATTATTCCTACAAGGGAAGAAATCAAAATTTTAACAATCATAATTTTAAAAGCTTTTTAAATAAAAAATCTAATTACTCTTTACCTGATATGCATAGGGAGAGCCGTCCATTCAACTCTGAGCCTCTGCTTCCTTATGACTATCAACTGCAAAACAACATTATCATATCCAATGCTGATGTTCCTAGAGATAAGGACTTCAATAATTACAAGCACTCATCTTATAAGGTTCTTTCTAATGCTGCTAGCAAGGACACTGTTGATAACATTACAAGCAATCAGACTGCAACCTATCAGGACAAAAACAAAAGCAATCAGATTGCATCCTGTCAGGGAAGTAACAAGTCTCTTATTTCTAACTATATTTGTACTAATAATGGTATTTGCACTTATCAAAACATTTTTATACCTGTTTATAGCATGAGGAGCTGTTTTAATGCTGAGGCTATCAACAATTTTCCATTGCCTGACAACGAACTAAGATTAGGCGACTCTCACTACATCAGCAAGCTTAATAATAAAATCTACCACTTATCTGTTTGGGATAAAGGAGAGAGCAGTGACTACTGTGTTGACAACTGCTTAGATCTTCCAAGGCCAAATCTTAAAGAGGCGTCCGACTCGACTATCCTCATTTCCTCAGATCTGAAGTTCGGAAACAATCATTGTAACAAGGAGAACAATTACAAGGAATCTAAGACTAAAACAACTCGACAAAGCCATTTTAGCCTAGATCCTGATATCTCCAGGCTTCGCGACAAAGATATCAAGGAGTGGAGACCCCCTTAAGCTCTTGCGAGCGATATATTTCGATATTTTTGCAGAGTTTTTGTTTTGCTCTGCCATTTTTGAGCTCGAGTTTTTTGAAGGCGCTTGTGTTCTGTGTTCTAGGGTTGCCTTGTTTGCTTTGTGTTTGTATTCTTAGTTTCGGGGTTTTAGTCTTGACCCGGTTCTTATTTCTGTAAACATTCTGGGTTGGCCCATTTACCCATTTTCAAAAAAAAGGATGTGAGCTTATCTTTGGAATTAATAAGCAAACAAACTATTTTTCCAGTAGAGGTCCAATCTACATGAACAACTCATAAATATGCAAATGAAGGTTTGTAAAGCTACAAATTAATTACAGATTTCATTCCTAATCCATTCCATCATCATTATACGTCTATATATGGATTTGGCCATTCTTTTTTCCTTTGGAATCAACTACGTACAAGACAGTCAAGCAAGAAAAAGAAGAAGTAATGGCTTCATGTCTGCCTTGTGATGGATCAAGATGCCCAGGTAATTTAAACCGTTATGTTGCTTTTAATTTCATACTTGTTTGGTACAAATATAACACTAATTACTTAGTAGTTATATGTGACCTACACATACAGTTATCATTGGGTAATAATGATTAGAAAAAGGGAGATTTAAATGTGAAATTATGAAGCAGGCAAGTCAAGGTGGCCAGAGCTTGTAGGCATGAAAGCATCAGAAGCAAAGAAGATAATAGAAATGGAAAATCCAAGGGTCAAGGTGGTGTACTTGGGATGCCATGGGCAGAGGCAAATGGACTGTTGTTGTAACCGTGTTATTCTTTACTTGAACTATGAGGATAGTGCTCATCTTGACGATGGTACAGTGTGCCATGTACCGCTCATTGGATGAGCAGTTAAAATATCTTTATGCACTCATCTTCATAACTATGAGTCTATGACAATAAATGAATAAAGAATATTCGATCTCAAGTTTCCCCTTTATGTTGACTGTTCATTTTAGTTGCTCTATGTTTTCGTTTTTACCAGCACATCCTATTCTAGTTGGACAGTGTCTCCACGAATTTAAATAATGTTAAATTAAAAAAATTTCCCCCAATTAAAAGAAATGGAAAAAACCAACTTAAATACCAGAATTTCACTCCATTACCAAAAACAAATTTATGCTCCACTTTTAGTCGAACCTATAAAATCATATTTCATTCAAATCACGGTTTTTCAACTTCTGTGACAAAAATTCAAATATTATTTTACAATGATTTTTCATTTCCAAAAAGGTTCTTTTTTCGGGTAAGTTTGAACTTTTGATATTGCATTTATGATAAAATAAAAATTGGTAATCTCCATATGAAAGTTGTAGTATAACTCAATCAAGGAATGTTGGAACTTCAAATAAATTAATTAAAAAATAAATAAAAACCAGTTAATGGTTATATATTTATTAGCATTTGCTACAAATGAGTCATTGCAAATGTATAATGATAATATATATTTATGAACCGCTATTATAATTGAGCCGCTACAAATGTATACGGTCATATATTTATGAGTCATTATTATAATTGAGCTATTGCAAATGTATTATGTTAATATATACTCATAAGCCATTATTATTTAACCGTTGCAAAAGCTAATGGTATCAAAAATTCATTTTAAATGACAATACATTCAAATCCATTAATACTCCATCACTTCATTAACGCATACTATTTCCGTTCTCCCTATTTAAACGATAAATTAGTGCGTGGCCCGTGCTACGCACACGGGTAGATATTGAAGTTCGAAGTTTGTGTTCATTGTATGATTAATTTATCTCATTCTTCCATTAGTAAAATTTATATGTAAATGTTGTTAATGTTATTTTTGTAATGTTATATTTGCTCAAAGTATTGTAGGACTTTTCATTTCACGTAATCAAAGCACTGTTGCAAATTTGTCTTAGTTAACGTTTTATTTTGACCGGCTATGTATTGGAAAATAATAGGGAAGTAATTATTCTGGAAAAAATGCAGTGATTACCGTTGTACAGTAATTAATTCAAATAGTTGATCTTGAATGGATGAATTTTCATAAAAGCATGAGGATGGGTAAACTTTGGTTTCAGAAATAAATGAGTAGGCAGCTCACGTATTTACACATAATGAATCAGCCTGCCTAATTGAATTATTCAACCAAAGTAAAGTTGTTGGTTACCACATACTTGAAAGGTAGTAAATATTCCTTAGGAAAAAACAACCTAACTAAATATGATAGTAATGTCAGTCCGTGTGTTATACAGACGGAAGAATATGTAGTTCAGTCATTTTAGCATTTTGGGGAATTGCATTAGCACAAACAGATCATGGTACAGATGTACGTTGACCAAACTGAAAGTAAAAAGAAAATAGGAAAGTACACTATAGCAGCTATTTTTTAACAACAATGACAACCATACTAAAATAAATTTACAAACCAACAAAGTACAAGCAGGTCAAACAGTAAAGAACCATACTTACTGAAATAAAACTACATGCTATAATAAAAATACAAAACAGAAAGCAAGGGCTGGGAAGTGGGTCAAAATAAGCAGCACGTCATTATAGTACTTTGTCTTCATAACTCTATCTCCCTTTACTTATCATTTGTTTTTCCATGTGTCATATTTGGATGAGCTTCTCATATTTCTTTATAATGCATGGCTCGCCCTTGCTTTGCCAAGTCTATTACTATATCTTCTATTTGTTTTGTCTTTTCCAAGTTGAATACTCATCATGATGTGAGCTCTCCTCTGTTGAAACCGATTGGAAACTAAAGCATTATTTTAGCCTGACATTTACAAATAATTTAAATAATATATGTATTTCAACTATGAAAATACAGTGTGTATGTTAGTAACACTGAACACAAGACCATATCATGAATACTATTTGAGAGAATCCAACATATTGCAAGTACCGTTTGTATTTTCATTATAGGCTTTCAAATATATTTTGAAAAAATGAATATGCACAACCATTGAAATTTCAATGGCAAAGATATCATTCTCTGCAACTATTGTACTTTTAGCAACATTTTCCAATATCTAATGCTAAATTAGGATACTATAATATATATATAATATATATATATATATATTAGAAAAATGAGAATTTCAAACTGAACATTGTATCATTTTTTCTTTTATAAAAATCTTGTACAAAAATAGTGGTGACGTAAAGCATACAGTTGAGATATGTTTCTTTTGAAGAGATGGCGGTCATCTACCATTTAGCCAACTTCTGACAAAATGATCTTGTCTAAAGTGTTGCTTAATTTGGCATTCTTTGTGCATAGTAAAAAATGATGAAATGATGAAATACTATGTAGTAGTAATTTGTGATGACTGTATCATAGTGTTTATATCTGAATTGAGGTTTCAACTTATTAACTTCTATGACTATGGAGGTTTGTCTTTAACATTATATTTGTCCTGCATTTTTAGTCATGTATGGATTAGCTGTCACGTGTAAACCATTTGGCTTCAAATATAAGTTATATAACTATCCACTGGACAGAACGAATAATGAATCTCATTGTTTGAAGGTAAATTGTTGTTATTTCAAAATGTTATGTAACTATGAATAATGTTAAACACTACAAATGGTGAGGTACCTATGTCATAATAAGTTTAAGCTATATTAAGAAAAAATTCATATTTCATACCGTATCATTTAAAAGCTATCATGTATCAAATCACAAATATTGAATTCAAAGTGATGAAACCAAATTATTATATACTGATAACGAATTATGTGAACAATGAAGAGGATGCATATATAATATATGAGACATGATCATGCATTAATTAATGTATAATAAAGGATATAAACAGTTGGACCTTATTTGATATTGGATCTACAGCTAATAATATTTTATAATACTAATGACAAACAACTTGGTAATTATAGTTTCATTTCATTCATTCTCTTCTATTTTAAATAATTTTCACTGGGAAAAAATAGTTTACCGCTTATGACGGATAAATCTGAAATTGTTTTTATGTAAGAATGAGAAACTTAGGCATGAAACGTATAAGAAAAATATTAACATCATATGTCCAATTAAGTAATCAATACCCAAATTGAATCTAAAGTTACATTAAACAGAAAAAGGAAAATAATGCCATTACGTGAATTCTAACTACAAAGCCAGTTATAAGCATGTTAAAAAAAAGAGGGCAATGCATTTCATCTTAAGAGTTCTAAGCAAACTCACAAAATACTGTCAAAATCATGTTTGTGAAATCATATTATATTTTCAATTGGAAAGTAACCTGAAGCCAGAAAATATGAAAAATGCAACGTATAATGGAAAAATATAAGTACATAAAATTCTTCAAAGTTGATCTTTAAAAATTTATACAGGTTCATTTTACCGACCATAATACAGACTACATCCGGAAATAGCCAGGAAATTAATAAGTAGATGATGTCAAGTAAAAGTATAATTAATCTACTAAAATTAAATAATTACTCACAGAAAGATAAATTTTAGATATACATTGGAAGTTGATTTGGGCCCGACCTAAAATTTATATCCTACCATGATTAATTTTACTCAGACGTGAATAACTGAAGAAGATGCCACGTGTTGATATATCAAGTGTGTGGTTTCTCTTTTCCTATTTAAGTAATAGATCATAGTTTACGAAAACCGTGTACACATAGAAGCCAATATACCTTTGAAATCTTTATGAAATTCACATTAAATAACAAATATAAATGTAGTGCTCTATACTTTCAGGATCATGAATCATTGTTCATATTTGAAATTTGAAGATGTATATATTTTTAAACTGGCATATATATAGAATCCAAACATATGTGTATTCAAGATCATACAGTAATCATATATAATTGAATCTTGCTTTTGTTCAAAGTTTACATATTATAAAATCTGACATATACAAAATTAGCATACATTTAACATCATGTACACCTTAAAACATGGATAAGTATATATTTAAAACCTTCTCAAATGAACCTGTTTTATACTTGAAATACACAAAACGGTATATTTTAGAAACCCACATCTATTTATTCAAAACTTTCAGTTTCTGATACTCAACATATATAAAACTACAGGTGTTTGAAATCATATAAACTTTATAACTTGAAGCCATGTACTCTCAAAGCATGCGGTGCGCATACTCAAAAAAATTTATTTACAAAATCACACACACACACAAAACCGCACATACATGATACTATGTATAATCAAAATTTTATATCTTTGGATCCATGAATATTTAAAACTTTGAAAGTAGGATGTATATATAAAGTCATATAGACTTAAATCTTAATGACACTTACATTTGGAAACAGATACATTCGAAACCTGTAAGTATTTAAAGTCCAACACATAAAGCTTTGTGACACTAAGCCATACACTTTAGAAATCCTAAATCCATGTATATGTATTTATATATTTGAAATAATGTATGCTAAAAATCATGGAAACATATACCCTTGAAACCATACATGCATACATATACTTAAAATCATGTATTCATTCGAAAAATGATGATTCTAAGGTGTTTACTCAATTCTTAATATATTCAAAACCTGAAGATATGTACTTAAAATATCTTATGACATCCATATTCCCGAAACTGCATATATGAAGTTCTTCATATTACTGAAGCCTTCACATTTGAAACCTCACACCTTTGAAATTAGTGATATATATTTGAAGTTTTTCTGAAACTAACCCGATCCTCAAAATATGATACATGTGAAACTATTGTACGTGAAACCATATTCATGCAAACTTATTTATATACCCAAAATTTGTTATTTTTCTAAAAACTGGTATTCATTAAAAATTTAGTTATGTGCATATTTAAAATCCTTATATATTTTCAAAAACTTATATATCTGTACTTATAAAAGCCTGACATTAGTAAAACCTGATACATACAAAACCACTATATTTAACAACTCATTCCTAAACTATGAAAACCAAAATCTATATTTGAAGGCAGAAACGTATGAAATCAATACTTTTCAAAACTCCGGTATATATAAACCTGACACATGTATAAATATGAATCTCTATATATTTGAAACCATTGAAGCTTATATTTTCAAAAGCCAAATATATTATAAAACCACGTAAACTTGAATCGGGAAAACATGCATACTCGAAATCATACACAAATGAAACCATATTTTCGAAACATATACAAAGCATTATTCCATATATATATATATATATATATATTCAAGGCTGTATTCATATTAAATTGTTTAATATTTAGTCATGAAGCTGACACTTTTGAAACTTGTTCAAAACCATACACACACAGTAAACTTGTATATTTAAAAGCCTGCTATATACATGGAACTGTACTTATATTTGAAACTGCAAATTCCCGAAACTTACATGTCAAATGTATATATGTGGCTATATATTCGAAGCCACCCCACATCGAATTTTTTATTTTTAGTCCCCATTCCGATGCTATCAATCTAACTGATACACAACTTAACATTTCATATAAAGTCATTTTTTCATACAGAAAATTAATTTGAGACATTAAGTCCTCAAATCAAAAGTTGCATACGTATCTCATACAAATTCATATTAGAGGTGGGTTTAAGAAGTCAAAAATTCAATAATATTCTCTCTATCATGCATAAAAATCAACAACTTGTGAAATCAGATTAAATATACCTAGTACGCAATTAGGGCTAGAGCGTGAATTGCGAAAGTCAATCGTAGAAGTAAAGCAATCTTGCAAAGGAATCAACCGTAATTATAAAATTAAACTTGACATAAAACACATAAAACAACCACCATAATTAAAAAAACAGTAATACCTCAAATAAGTTGATAACCATGACTGGAGAAATGACTGGCATCAAATGGTTGAAAACTTTGATGCAGGCGGGAGAGGGTGCGTTGGCTGTCGAATTTGTTCTTCATAACTGTGAATTCCCATCTTAAATTTTTTGATTGGAAACGAATATGAAAGGGAAGAAGATAATTAAACCGCATTGTAGTGTCTTATTTTTACTCAGATGTGAATAACTGAAGAAGACGCCACGTGTTGATATATCAAGTGTGTGGTTTCTCTTTTCCCATTTAAGTAATAGATATGCAGGAGAGAAAATGTGAATAACAGACAATTTTTCTTTCTTCTTCTTTGTCCTCTGCATTTTTCTCTCTTTAAGAAACTTTACAAACAATTAAATTAGAAAGTGTTATATTCAGAACAATTTCTTGTAGTGCCAACAACAAATTGACCACATTTCAGAGGCTGTTTTATCCTGGGGATGGAGCGGTCAATAGATAGCTTTGCACCTTGAGGCTAAGGTGCAAATCATCTTAAAGAGAGCCACCTCGTCCGCAACTAAACCAAAAAAAGATGTTGTAGATTCAGATTGAGGTACAACAATTTTAAGATGAATCATGGCTTCGATTGCTGACAAATCTGCTACCTCGATGTCGATGTTTGAGGTTCCGACTGTATTTGCTATGCTATTCAGACTAGAAGGCTTGCTTTTCAAACGATGGCGCCAAAAGATGGAGTATTTTCTGACTATGCGAAAGATGGCACATGTGCCGACGATCGAAAAATCAATGCTACCTGGAAAAGCAACAGATGATCAGAAAAAAGGCTTTAAAGGACTGGATAGAACATGACTACCCATGCAAAAATCATTTTCCTAATGGTTTGAGTGATGATCTATACGATTACTACAATTCAGACAAGTCAGCAAAGGAGATCTAGAATGCGCCGCAAAAGGAATATGATACCAAGGAAGCTAGAGCGAAAATATATGATGTTAGTCGCTTTTTGAAGTTTCAGGTGATGGATGACAAATCTGTGAGGCGTAGTCACACGAGCTCCAAAAAATTGCACATGGGATCATCTCCGAAGATATGGCTTTAGATGAACAGTTTCAGGTTGTTGTGTTAATTGATAAATTACCCCATAGTTGGAAAATTTTAAAAATAATCTCAGGCATAAGACTAAGGAGTTTTCCTTAGAGAGTCTAATTACACGACTTTGTATTAAAGAGGAGGCCAGAAAAAAAGACCAAAAAGAAGAGATGCTTATTGTACCTACCAACAACACTAAGAAATCCACAAACAAGAGTCTGAAACAAAGTGCGAAAATTTTTAAAATACAAAATCGCAAACTAAATCAAAACCACGGCAATCAGCATCAGAATAATAAGCATAATACCCCCTTAAAGAATGGTATTGAGCAGTTGTTCTTATGTTACAACTGTGGCAAACCAGGCCATACGGCATGAAAGTATCAGAATAAGCCGAATCCTGCACCGCAAGCTAACCTTACTGAAGAAGACCTTGTGGCTATGCTTACTGAGATCAACCTAGTCGGTGGATCAAAAGGGTGGTGGGTAGAAATCGGTGCTTCTCGCCATGTCTGCAATGATCGTGAAATGTTTAAAACATATAATGCTGCTAATGACTTAAAGCGATATTGGGAGATTCTCACACCACTAGTGCTGTTGGAATTGGGACTATAGAGTTAAAGTTTACCTTCGGAAAGAATTAATTACTGAAAAACGTGATGCATACTCCAGATGATGAGGAAAAATTTAGTATCTGGTTTCTTGTTAAATAAAGCTTGTTTTACTCAAACTATTGGATCTGACTTATACATCACTAAAAATGGTGTTTTTGTTGGTAAAGGATATGATGTAGATGAGATGTTTAAGTTGAATGTTGAAGTTAATGGTTCTGTTTATATGCTGTTTGATTTTAATATTTTGCATGCTATCCTTTGTCATATTAATAAGCGATTAATTCATAACATGAGTAACTTAGTGTGATAACCCTGATTTTTGTGAGCAATTTCATGATTTAATTTAGTTTATATTTGTTTAAAATTGCATTGAAAAAGATAGGAATAGGAAACTGATTTGCGGATACATGGTTTAAAACATGTACATGTGCACAAGATAGTGCACATACATGCACACAGTTTTCTGTATAATAAAATAGGCAGAAATCAATATATAAATTAAAATAAGTAATTTAGAAATACATATGTATAAAGATAGGATTATGTCTTTAATAAATCTGGCACAAAGAAAATAAAAGCTAGGCAGAAAAGAAAAATAAAATAGGCATACATATACATGTGCACAAGCAAACATTTGTTGGAAGAAAACAAATATTGCATGGAAATGGCATGAACCCTTAAGCAAACACTTTATCCATTTCCGGTAATTTCTTTAATTTGGAAAATGAGAGTCATGCATATAACATGATCGGGGTAAAGGCGATAAGGATTATTTCTAAAAATAAAAACAAGGACCACATACCCTTTTTCTCCTGAATCAAATGAGAGGCAGACCATGTTTTGTATAGGGTAAAAATGACATTGGGTAATTTTGTTAAACCCTAGTAGCAGTCAGGGTTTTGTATAAGGAGGCTCAAGGTAGTGAGGCCTGTCACATTGCTCCTCATCACTTAAAGAAAAATAAAACATAAACCAGAGAAAAATAGAAGAAGGAAAAAGACTAAAAAGGATTCAAAAAGCTTAGGAAAAAGAAGGGTTAAGGTGAGTAACCTCACTGGAAACTGTGGCAATAAGTCCTAAATATTGAGGCAACCTAATTAAATTTATATTTCACTTTTACAAGCTATGATTTTATGATTTGATAAGTTTGGCTTGTCAATGATCTGCCTAAGTGTATAACCCTTTATAATGACATTATCCAGTATACAAGAGTCATGGATTTCATGGTTGAATATGGTTATCTGTGTTATGTTTAACTTTGAGATGAAGTAGACTTTTATGGGTTTTTCTTTAGGCATTTATTTATTTTAAAACCCTAGGATTGATGGTGTAGATGTATGGTCTGAAAATAAAAGAAAATGTGGGGTTGCAACAGTGTGTTGTTGCTTATGTCTCACATCAACTAAAATAAAGATAAATGTATAGGTGCAATGTTATACATGTGCTGAGCTTCTATGTTTTATGAACTCTCCAAATCAAAGCATATACTTGTGGTTTAGCCAAATCTTAAATCAACAAAGGTCTGATTGAACCAGAGGTAAAAGGAGACAACCAAAAAATTATTTATGACCATATGTTTGTAACTTGATCCACTGAAACCCATAGACAAAAATAATATGCTTAGAAACCACATCTGCTTGCATGATAAAATGATTGCTTATGAGAACATGACTTACCAATCTCTGGGTGAATATATGTTGGCTGAATGTAGGTTTATTTCTCTGATTAAATTATGATATGCAGAAGGGATTAGCATAGGAATGAGCAAGGGAAAATAACACTTAGTAATTTAACTAAGGACTTTTGGATCTTAGGGCTACAAAATATGGCTTGGCAAGGTGAACATTGCAAGCTCACGCATGGTATGCTTATACCCAGGGGCCTGAGTGTGCTGGGTTAATAGAGATATGTCCCAGGCAGTGTGTGGTTTAACAAGAGAAAGTAGCTAAGGACCATAATATACTTGATAGTGAACAATAGAAATAGGTTCATGAGAGGGCTTGGGTAAAATCCCTGATGGCCAGAAATCTGGTAAGAAAGACTTGATGATTAAATTGATGAATATGTTGATTGGTTTATGATGTTTTATGGATGGATCCTATGATTGTTATCACTGAACTAAACCATTGAATCACATACAAATAGTTGTGCACTAATGTATATACCCATGTATCACAGAAACATGCACAAGAGTGGTATTGAGTTCCTTTATCCATTTTGAAATTATTTGAATACGAATAAGTGTCATATAAATCATGTTTTCAGTTAGATTACTCATACCAGACTTTAGTCTGACCCTTGTGTGTTTTATGCACCATTGGGTGTCTCATATTCATATGGGGCAGTTCATGGTGGTTTTGCAGGAAAGTAAGAATTCCTTTGATCAGGCTTTGGATGTTTAGCTGCTTAAGGAATTGGATGCTATCTTTAAGGATTTGTTGAAGTTAAAATGGATGTTTATGCTGAATTATGTTAAACTATTTTGTTTAATTTGATTAGAAAACTGATGTATTGTAGATCTACTGTCTTGATCAAGTGCTGAACCTATATGTGTATCCGTTGAAACTTATGTGACTTGTTTTGCAAATACTTTGCTAAGAATTGGAATTTTCAAGCTTCAATAATAGTTAGTTTAAATGGTGGAAAATCTGAGATTGAAAGGATTTGTGGATTGAATATATATCCAAATATTTAACATCAGAATACCCATGTTTAAGTTGAAATAAAACCTGGCAGAATGAGGGTTTGAGTTTCTTTGAAAAGAAACAAAATAACATGTATTTTGTTAAGAAATAGTGCAAGCTGAATATGGCTAACATAACCATTTTATTGAGCCTGGGTTAAGCCAGCACTAAAGAGTTTTTAAACTAAATTTTCAGTTATGTTTTTACAACCCAAATATAGGGTAGACTCAGACCTTTTGCTAACAAGAGGAGGAAGAAATTAGGCACATGCAAGAGCACAGACACACACATGCACAGGAACATGCACACACATGCACATGCAAAAGCCCAGTTCATACAGTAATAAAATTATGGAAATTCATGCAAAATGATAAGCCTTGAGACATGAAACCAATAGTTATGCCATAATCTAAGTATACTTGGAAAATCTGGTTTTTTTAGATACACTATTGCTTTGTAGGGATTATTTCTTTTAAATGATTCCCAAACAGATTTCTACTTCCAAATTTCTGTACTCTGATTTAAGTAGAAAGTGACTTATATATCTTCACATATGTAAGTTTAAAATGAAATGAGTCAACCAATATTTTTATATTGACAAAAAGGTCCTGGATAGAAGAAAATTGGAATGTAATATTTTCTTGATTAAATGGCCACTGTGTATATATAAAAAAAAATTAAGTGGGTCATTTCATTTGGTATCAGAGCTATGTTGTTAAATAACATAGCAAAATTTTGTATGAATTTGTTTGCATTGGATGTATGGAAGTGTTGATTGCCTTGGATGCTTTGTTTTGTTAGTGCTTATACTACCAATATCTATTATAACTGAATAGGGATAGATTGAAATAAATTAATCTATAGAGTATTAGGCAAAATGGACTAACCTAAGTGTCATATCCATAGAGCTATGGTAGGACCCAGACATCAGAATGTAGGAACAAGTGAACCACCCATGGTGAATGTGCAAGAATTCATGAGAGCCATAAGGGATGGAGTAGGCAATAGGCAGGAAAATCCACATGAGGAGCTTTCTAAACTACTCAAGACTTTTACCAACCTTGGAGGCAAAACTTTTGATGGCACAGAAGGAGTTATGGGAGTTCAAAATTGGCTCAGGATTTTGGAAAGAATCTTTGCAGACATGCAAGTTGAAGACCAAAGGAAGAGGCAAATTGCATCCAGGCAATTGAGAGGAGCAGCTTTGGATTGGTGGGAGGTTATCATAGCTGGAAGACCTGAAGGAGAAGTGACATGGGATCAATTTAAAGCAATGCTGGAAGGTAGGTTTGTCCCTGCATCAGCCAAGGAGTCTTTGCTAGAGGAATTCATCAAATTAAGGCAAGGGACTATGAGTGCCACCGAGTACACTCAGAGGTTTGAATCATTGGCAAAGTATGGTGCTGTACTCATCACCACTGAGGAGGCTAAGAATGGCAGATATATTCAAGGGCTAAACCCTAGCCTTAGTAGAGCCAAGCTACCAGACAAGGACAGGACTTTTGATCAAGTTTTGGACTTGACTTTGAGTATTGAACAACATGATAAGGCTAGAGAGAATTTCAGGGCATTCAAGAATGGCCAAAACAAGAAAGGAAAGGGAAAATTTCACCCTTGTGATAAGAGGAAAGTAGACACAGCTTCCACCAAGAAACCAGAAGAAGCCAGTGCTGCTAAAATTAAGAAGAAGATTACTTGTTATAACTGTGGCCAAGAAGGGCATATGAAGAACATGTGCACAAATGTTAGGCCAGCATCCTTCAAATGTCACCATTGTGGGAAGGAAGGTCACATAAAGAGGAATTGTCCAGATTTTAAGCAAGGAAAATTAGGGGCTTTGGAAGGAAAAGGCAAGGCAACTGAGGGATCAAATGTTGAGAAACATGGCCAAGTTGAAGGTACTTTGTTTATTCATTCAATACCTTTTGCAGTAGTGTATGATACTGGGGCTACACACTCATTGATTTCCCATGATATTGCACAACAATTAAAATTGAATTGTATGATTGTTGATAAGCCACTGTTTATTAGAAGCCCTATAGGTAGCTCATGTGTTCTGGGTATGATGTGTATGCAACTGGGGTTAGATATAGGGGGACATGTGTTTAACTCAGACCTATATGTGTTGCAATATTCGGGCATAGGGGTTATTCTAGGAGTTGATTGGTTGAGTAAATATAAGGCTATCATAAATATGGAGACATCCACCATATCATTGAAAATTTTTGATTGAAAAAGGGTAGTTGTTCTTTGTGAGGCAGACAAGAATAGAAATGTAGCCAACCTTTTTGCATTGTCTAGTGAAAAACCCATGCCTGCATTAGAAGAAATCCCCATAGTGAATCAATATATTGATGTGTTTGGTAAAGTGAGAGGAGTTCCAAACCACAGACCAGTTGAGTTTTCAATTAGAATAATTCCAGGAGCTAGCCCAGTGGTTAAAAGACCAACCAGAATAGGGCCTAAGGAGTTGATAGAATTGAAAAGGAAATTGGTTGAATTAGAAGAAAGAGGCTTTATTAGACCCAGTAGCTCATCATGGGGAGCACCCGTAGTCTTTGTTAAGAAACAAGATGGATCCCTTAGGTTATGTATTGACTATAGGGAATTAAATAAAGTCACAATTAAAAATAAATATCCTTTATCAAGAATTGATGATCTCTTTGATCAATTGAGTGGTGCAAAAATATTTTCTAGGCTTGATTTAGCTTCAGGCTTTCATCAGATGAAAGTAGAAGAGGAAAGCATTAAGTACACAGCCTTTAACACAAGATATGGACTTTATGAATTTTAGTAATGCCATTTGGCTTGACAAATGCTCCTTCCTATTTTGTTGATATGATGAATAGAATTTTTAGAGAATACTTGGATAAATTTGTATTGATATTTATTGATGATATACTAATTTATTCTAAGTCAATTAGAGAGCATGAAAATCATTTGCACATGGTATTTGAGAAATTGAGGCAGGAAGACTTGAAAGCAAAGTTTTCAAAATGCACTTTTTGGCAAAATGAAGTAAATGTTCTAGGTCATATTATATCAGAAAAAGGAATATCTGTGGATCCTAATAAGGTCATTGCAGTGCAAGCTTGGAAAAGGCCTACCAATGTCACTGAGGTCAGATCATTCATGGGAATGGCTGGTTACTATAGAAGGTTTATAAAAGATTTTGCAAAATTTTCAATCCCATTAACCAGATTGACTAGGAAAAATCAAGTGTTTACTTGGACTGAAGAGTGTGAGAAAGCCTTTGGGAAATTAAAGGAAGCACTAGTGCAAGCTCCAATCCTCAAAGTACCTGAAGGGAATGAAAACTTGGTGGTGTATACTGATGCAAGTGGACAAGGGATTGGGGCAGTATTGATGCAACAACATCAAGTGATAGCTTATGCTTCTAGGCAATTGAAACCAAGTGAGGTAAGATATGCTACTCATGACCTTGAATTAGCTGCTATAGTGTATGCTCTTAAGCTATGGAGACACTACTTGTTAGGGGCAAGGTTTGAAGTATACACAGACCATAAGTCACTTAAATATTTATTTTCACAAAGAGAATTGAATATGAGGCAACAAAGGTGGATTGAACTCCTAGCCTCATATGACTTTGAAATATTATATACCCCTGGTAAGGCTAATAAAGTAGCAGATGCCCTAAGTAGACAACATGCTAAAGTGGCTAGATTAATGATAGAAGAGTTTAACACTTTATCATTATTAACTGATTTAGAGATAGAAAGTGATAATGTAGAAAACATGAGCCTATGTAGTGAGCATGTAGAAATGGTAAAGTTAAGCTTTATCACTCTGGAGTCGGAATTGAAAAACAAAGTTGTAAAGTTGCAAGACCAAGATCCATTTTTATTTGAAAAGAAAACTCAGATATTAAATGGTGAAGCAGTGGAAGGCTTTCAGTTGAATGATCAAGGCCATTTGAAGAAAGGAAAAAGAATATGTGTTCCAGCAATTGATGAGTTGAAGCAAGAAATCTTGGATGCTTACCACAAAAGCAAATACACTATACACCCAGGAAGCACAAGGATGTATCACAACCTCAAGAGGGATTATTGGTGGAGTGGTATGAAGAGTGCAGTGGAAACCTATGTATCTAAATGTATGGTTTGCCAACAAGTGAAGGCTGAGTATCAAAAACCCTCAGGAATGCTTCAACCATTGCAAATACCACAGTGGAAATGGGAGGATATATCAATGGATTTCATTGATGGTTTGCCTACAACTAGGAGGGGAAATGATAGCATTTGGGTAGTGGTTGATAGGTTAACCAAGTCAGCCCACTTTATACCAGTAAAGTCAGAAATAAATGCATGTACACTAGCTCAGTTGTTTATCAAGGAAGTGGTTAGGCTACATGGTATACCAAAGACTATAGTAAGTGACAGAGATACCATCTTCACTTCAAAATTTTGGCAGAGTTTTCACAAGGCAATGGGGACTGATTTATGCTTAAGCACAGCATACCATCCTCAATCTGATGGTCAAACAGAAATTGTGAACAAATTGCTTGAAGACATGTTGAGAACTTGTGTGTTGGATTGGGGAGGAAGTTGGGAGGATCATATCTTTTTAGCTGAATTTGCATACAACAATAGCCATCATAGTAGCATAGGCATGGCACCCTTTGAAGCTCTCTAAGGGAGACCATGTTTATCACCCTCAAGTTGGCTTGAATCTGGGGAAAAAGTGGTCTTAGGGCCAGAGAGTGTGAAGGAAACTTCAGAGAAAATAGCTATGATTAGAAAAAGAATTGCTTCTGCCCAGGATAGGCAAAAGAAATATGCAGATCAAAGAAGGAAGGCAGTACAATATGGTGTTGGGGATTATGTATTTATCAAAATATCACCCATGAAGAAGGTTCTAAGGTTTGGGAAACAAGGAAAGTTGATTCCTAGATACATAGGGCCATATAAAATTCTAGAGAGAATAGGAACTGTAGCCTATAAGCTGGAATTGCTAGAAGAAATGAGAGCAATGCATGATGTTTTTCATGTGTCTCTACTAAGAAGATGTGTTCATGATAAGGAGGCAATCCTAGAATCCCCTAAGGATGTACAGATTGACCCCAGGATGATCTATGTAAAGGAGCCAGTAGGCATAGTAGCTAGAGAGATCAAGAACTTGAGAAACAAAGAAATTAAATTAGTGAAAGTGCAATGGAGTCTTGACCCAAATGATTGCACATGGGAAGTGGAGGATAAAATCGGAAATGATTATCCACAGCTGTTTGATTGAATGAAAGGTAAATTTATATATACTGATGAATGTTTTGATTGAATATGCATTGTGATTTTTGTCTTAAAATGCATAGAGTTTAATCAAGTGATTGGCTTGAGAATGGTTGGAGATCAGAAAATTGATTTTTCTGGAGTAATGATACTTAAGTTAAGTATGAGAGAATTGTGGGACACAATTCCTAAAAGGAGGGTTATATGTGATAACCCTGATTTTTGTGAGCAATTTCATGATTTAATTTAGCTTATATTTGTTTAAAATTGCATTGAAAAAGTTAGGAATAGGAAACTGATTTGCGGATACATGGTTTAAAACATGTACATGTGCACAAGATAGTGCACATACATGCACACAGTTTTCTGTATAATAAAATAGGCAGAAATCAATATATAAATTAAAATAAGTAATTTAGAAATACATATGTATAAAGATAGGATTATGTCTTTCATAAATCTAGCACAAAGAAAATAAAAGCTAGGCAGAAATAAAAAGAAATAGGGATACATATACATGTGCACAAGCAAACATTTGTTGGAAGAAAACAAATATTGCATGGAAATGGCATGAACCCTTAAGCAAACACTTTATCCATTTCCAGTAATTTCTTTAATTTGGAAAATGAGAGTCATGCATATAACATGACCGGGGTAAAGGGAATAAGGATTATTTCTGAAAATAAAAACAAGGACCACATACCCTTTTTCTCTTGAATCAAATGAGAGGCAGACCATGTTTTGTATAGGGTAAAAATGACATTGGGTAATTTTGTTAAACCCTAGTAGCAGTCAGGGTTTTGTATAAGGAGGCTCAGGGTAGTGAGGCGTGTCACATTGCTCCTCATCACTTAAAGAAAAATAAAACATAAACCGGAGAAAAATAGAAGAAGGAAGAAGACTAAAAAGGATTCAAAAAGCTTAGGAAAAAGAAGGGTTAAGGTGAGTAACCTCACTGGAAACTGTGGCAATAAGTCCTGAATATTGAGGCAGCCTAATTAAATTTATATTTCACTTTAACAAGCTATGATTTTATGATTTGATAAGTTTGGCTTGTCAATGATCTGCCTAAGTGTATAACCCTTTATAATGACATTATCCAGTATACAAGAGTCATGGATTTCATGGTTGAATATGGTTATCTGTGTTATGTTTAACTTTGAGATGAAGTAGACTTTTATGGGTTTTTCTTTAGGCATTTATTTATTTTAAAAACCAGGATTGATGATGTAGATGTATGGTCTGAAATAAAATAAAATGTGGGGTTGCAACAGTGTGTTGTTGCTTATGTCTCACATCAACTAAAATAAAGATAAATGTAAAGGTGCAATGTTATACATGTGCTGAGCTTCTATGTTTTATGAACTCTCCAAATCAAAGCATATACTTGTGGTTTAGCCAGATCTTAAATCAACAAAGGTCTGATTAAACCAGAGGTAAAAGGAGACAACCGTAAAATTATTTATGACCATATGTTTGTAACTTGATCCACTGAAACCCATAGACAAAAATAATATGCTTAGAAACCACATCGGTTTGCATGATAAAATGATTGCTTATGAGAACATGACTTACCAATCTCTGGATGAATATATGTTGGCTGAATGTAGGTTTATTTCCCTGATTAAATTATGATATGCAGAAGGGATTAGCATAGGAATGAGCAAGGGAAAATAACACTTAGTAATTTAACTAAGGACTTTTGGATCTTAGGGCTACAAAATATGGCTTGGCAAGGTGAACATTGCAAGCTCACACATGGTATGCTTATACCCAGGGGCCTGAGTGTGCTGGGTTAACAGAGATATGTCCCAGGCAGTGTGTGGTTTAACAAGAGAAAGTAGCTAAAGACCATAATATACTTGATAGTGAACAATAGAAATAGGTTCATGAGAGGGCTTGGGTAAAATCCCTGATGGCTAGAAATCTGGTAGGAAAGACTTGATGATTAAATTGATGAATATGTTGATTGGTTTATGATGTTTTATGGATGGATCCTATGATTGTTATCACTGAACTAAACCATTGAATCACATACAAATAGTTGTGCACTAATGTATATACCCATGTATCACAGAAACATGCACAAGAGTGGTATTGAGTTCCTTTATCCATTTTGAAATTATTTGAATACGAATAAGTGTCATATAAATCATGTTTTCAGTTAGATTACTCATACCAGACTTTAGTCTGACCCTTGTGTGTTTTATGCACCATTGGGTGTCTCATATTCATATGGGGCAGTTCATGGTGGTTTTGCAGGAAAGTAAGAATTCCTTTGATCAGGCTTTGGATGTTTAGCTGCTTAAGGAATTGGATGCTATCTTTAAGGATTTGTTGAAGTTAAAATGGATGTTTATGCTGAATTATGTTAAACTATTTTGTTTAATTTGATTAGAAAACTGATGTATTGTAGATCTACTGTCTTGATCAAGTGCTGAACCTATATGTGTATCCGTTGAAACTTATGTGACTTGTTTTGCAAATACTTTGCTAAGAATTGGAATTTTCAAGCTTCAATAAAAGTTAGTTTAAAAGGTGGAAAATCTGAGATTGAAAGGATTTGTGGATTGAATGTATATCCAAATATTTAACATCAGAAAACCCATGTTTAAGTAGAAATAAAACCTGGCAGAATGAGGGTTTGAGTTGCTTTGAAAAGAAAACAAAATAACATGTATTTTGTTAAGAAACAGTGCAAGCTGAATATGGCTAACATAACCATTTTATTGAGCCTGGGTTAAGCCAGCACTAAAGAGTTTTTAAACTAAATTTTCAGTTATGTTTTTACAACCCAAATATAGGGTAGACTCAGACCTTTTGCTAACAAGAGGAGGAAGAAATTAGGCACATGCAAGAGCACAGACACACACATGCACAGGAACATGCACACACATGCATATGCAAAAGCCTAGTTCATACAGTAATAAAATTATGGAAATTCATGCAAAATGATAAGTCTTGAGACATGAAACCAATAGTTATGCCATAATCTAAGTATACTTGGAAAATCTGGTTTTTTTAGATACATTATTGCTATGTAGGGATTATTTCTTTTAAATGATTCCCAAACAGATTTCTACTTCCAAATTTCTGTACTCTGATTTAAGTAGAAAGTGACTTATATATCTTCACATATGTAAGTTTAAAATGAAATGAGTAAACCAATATTTTTATATTGACAAAAAGGTCCTTGATAAAAGAAAATTGGAATGTAATATTTTCTTGATTAAATGGCCACTGTGTATATAAAAAAATATATTTAAGTGGGTCATTTCACTTAGGCCTAATCCCTAAAGTTTCCATAAGTGATTCGGAAAAATGTGAATAGTAACCAAGCTAAAATTACTAAGACCACACACAAAACTATAATTAGAGAGTCAAAACCTTTAGATTTAATACACTCTAATATATGTGAACTTGATGGTACTCTAACTAGGGATAGCAAATGGGTACTTAAAAAGAAGTTGAAACATGATGGTACAGTTGATAAATATAAGGCTCGTCTTGTAGCTAAAGGATTTGGACAAAAAGAAAACACTGACTTCTTTGATACTTTTTCACTTGTTACAAGTATAACATCAATTCAAGTATTAGTTTCTCTTTCTTCACTATATGATCTACTAATTCACCAAATGGATGAAAAAACTGCTTTTTTGAATGGTGAGTTAGAAGAGATATATATGGACCAACTTAAAGGTTTTATTGTACCTAGTCAAGAGCATAAAGTTGGTAAGTTTGATAAATCTCTATATGGTCTTAAAAGACACCGAGACAGTTGCATGAAAATTTTGACAATCTAATTATTTCACATGGTTTTAAAGTAAATGAAGGTGACAAGTGCATTTATTAGAAATCCAAGAATAACGTTTGCGCTATCATATGCTTATATGTTGATGATTTACTTATATTTGGTTCAAATATTCATGCTGTAAATCATGTTAAGTCCATGCTATATGCCAAATTTGATATGAAAGATCCCGGTGAAGCAAATGTGATTCTTGGTATTAAAATGACTAAGTCTGAAAAGGGAATTTCTTTGGATCAATCCCATTATATTGAGAAGATGTTAAAGAAATATAATTACTTTGAATGTAAACCTACTAGTACACCATATGATCCAAGTGTAAAATGATATAAGAACACTAACGAATGTGTAAGACAGTCTGAATATGCGAGCACCATTGGCAGTCTTCGATATACCACTGATTTTACTAGACCCGACATTGCATATGTTGCCAAATTATTGTGCAGGTTTACTAGTAGACCTTGTATAGAGCATTGACATGCTATTAAAAGGGTCATGAGATACCTTAAAAGAACTATGTACCTTGGATTACACTATCAGAAGTTTTCCGCTGTCCTTAAAGGATACAGTGGTGCAGATTGGAATACTTTATCAGACGATTCCAAAGCTACTAATGGATATATTTTAAGTATTGCAGGAGGAGCTGTTTCTTGAAAACCTAAGAAACATTCAATCAACCATGGAGTCAGAAATGATAGTACTAGCTAATGCTAGTGAAGAAGCAGACTACTTAAGAAATCTGCTAGTTGAGATTCCTTTATGGAAAAAACCGATACATGATGTGTTAATCAATTGTGATAGTACCACAGCTATTACAAATGCTGAGAACCATTATTACAACGGTAAGGGACGAAAAATTTGTCATAAGCACTGTACTATAAGAGATCATATCTCTTTCAGATCTGTAAGAGTGGATCATGTACGCGCTGATGAGAATTTGACGAATCCTTTGACAAAAGGAATGGACATAGAGAAAGTCCTTTCAACATCTAAAAGAACGGGATTATTTCCCTTAGATTTTTGAGTCACGCATAATGGTAACCCAATCTAATGACTGGAGATGAATAATACTAGGTTTAATGGATAATAACAAGTATAAAGTGATATGAGTTGAACATGCTATTTTTATATACTTAGAAGCATGTATTCCTGAAATGATTAGAGGATGAGTTAATAGAAATTTTAATGAGATCTATACTATATATGGAGTGGAATACCTACCTTAAGGAGTACTCTTGATGGGCTCACATGTGTGAATGTGGAAATGTAGCTGTTTCCTATGGAATTTTAGGCAAGATTCCTACTGCATTCACTAAATTGGGATAGACGTGCATGACCATAAATGTATGGGCTTAGTTGATAGCACTTTAGAAAGGTTGTGTGTAGTTTGATGTCAGGAATAGAGTTCAAGACTACAAGTCACTCTAGTAAACTAAATCTTACTCATTATGCAAAGGTTCAAATCAAAAGATACCTTTTGTTTATGCATAATCCTATATTTTTAGAAATTGCTTGGAATTTTTTTTTAAATTCATGTGGAGGAGTTTTGAAACTTTAGGTGAATTAATTAAAAAAATAAATAAAACCATATTAATGGTTATATATTTATGAGCCTTCATTATAAATGATCTGTTGCAAATGTATAACGGTAATATATATTTATGAGCCATTATTATAATTGAGTCGTTGCAAATGTATAACGGTTATATATTTATGAGTCATTATTATAATTGAGCCATTGCAAATGTATTACGATAATATATATATTCACGAGCCATTATTATTGAGACTTTGCAAAAGTTAATGGTATAAAAAATTCATTTTAAATGATAATAACTTCAAATCCATTAACATTCCTTCATTCCAATAACACGTACTATTTCCATTCCACCTATTAAAATGATAGATAGGCAGAAGCAAAATTGTGAATAATGGACAATTTTTCTTTCAGCTTCTTTATCCTCTGCATTTTCTCTCTTTAAGAAACTTTACAAGCAATTAAATTACAAAGTGCTATATTTAGAACAATTTTCCATAGTGCAAACAGCAAATTGACCATATTTCAAAGGCTGTTTTATCCGGAGAACGAAGTGGTTGATAGATAGCTTGCACCTCAAGGCTAAGCCACGAATCGTTTTAAAGAGAGCAACCTAGTCCGCGACTCAACAAAAAAAAGACGTTGTAGATTCAGATTAAAGTACAATAAGGAAAAAATGAGAGGAGGGGAAAAGGGAAAAATGAGAGGAGGAAAAAAGAACTAAAACTAGGTTAGTTTAATGAATAGTGCTATCTAAGGAAAATTTAACTAAGAAATATCTAAGAGAATAAAGCAAGAAGATGAATTTGTAAAGAGTCTTCATAAACATAGTCGGTAAAATCTTACTTTCTAATTAAGGATAACATATGAGCATATGTGAAATTTAAACCAGTTTTACCCAGCTTTTACCACAGTTGAATATTATCAAATAATTTCAAATTTGCATTTAAAACAAACACAACATACACGACAATATTTATTTTAATGTTTTAAATCAAACATCAAAAGATGCAAGTTCAAGCCCAAGCTCAACAACAATCGGAAATAGATAGCCAAAAATACCTTGTTTCACTTGGTTGTCAATTTCCAAATCAACGGTATGAATTGAAATATCCTTAGTTGATCTCATATAAAGTAAGATGGTTATTGAAAACTGAAAATGTTCATTGAACAACAGATGTGTAAAATGGAATCTATTTGTTGAATAATGGCTCTAGTCGCCGTATGTAACGTATGAAATCGCCATGTATGGCTCTAGTCGTCGTAACCTAAAAACCCACTGGACAACTCTATCAAAAACTCATACTAATCCAAATCACATTCCAAATGGAACGCATGACCTCAATGTCATATTACTCTTCCAGTATACCCTCTCAATCTACCTTAAAATCCATGGTTTTGAAATATGTGCCGGGATGGGTCCCACGTAGGCTCCAAAATCAAAGTGCTCCAAAATTTACCAAAATTTCTTTGGTTTTATCCCTTTAAAAATGGTTATTAATGGTACAAACCTCACCTCAATCCGACTTCGTATGCGAAAGTTATCACATTTTTGAAGTTTGTACAACACACAACAAGTCCGTCGACTTGGGTTCCATTCTGTCAACTGAACCATGGCCGCAATGCCATGTTCCCTCTTGACCAGTTGACGGAATGGACCTATTTAGTCGAAAGGACTGATAGGTTCTAGGCATTGAGCTTGGGCAAGGGCAAATCCCACCAAACGATAGCCAATTCGTGTGTCATTTCCTCCGACACTTCGCCCGATGAGTCGCCTAGCAACTAGAGCCTACTATATCCCATCAGACATTTACCGAGGTTCATTTGTTGACATTTTGGAAGTGGCTTATTAAGTATACAAAAGCCAGTTCTGATACCAAAATCCACTTTTTTGACGAGTAGGGTTCAACGGGCAATTACAACGACCCGGCTTCCTTCAATACGCCAAAACGACATATCCGGCCTCCTCGCCTTGTGCCTAGCCTATACGTGTGTTAATATACTCACTCGGGTATGCTTATGTATAAATGCTCATGATTATGCACACATTCTCATATAACGCATAAAAAAATGCAAATCTCATTTTGGACTTCACCAGAATGATTCCTCGAAGTCGCTATGACTTGTGAAATGCCCGCAACAGACTTGTAATCAATTCTATTTCTATATACTCAAACAATTGCAAATGTATGAAAAAAAGCAAACACATAACAATTATAACTAAGATACAATATTGGTTTTTAGTTGTCGCTCAGCTCTAAATGCACGTATACGTATACCCGCTTGTGCAAGTATACACACACGTACATCCAAGTGAGCCAACAACCATTACTAGATCAAATATTACTTTTGCTTACTAATCTTTATAATAAAAGTAAAATATCACTTCAAACCAATTTTGGAAATCTTATACCATTTAATAAAATATCATACTAACTTATAAATCATTTTATAGCCTTTAAATACTTAATCACTTCATTTCAAATCAAGTATTCATCATATTTCTCTTTTATAAAATCTTATATCTATTTTATAAAATACACACTTCATTTATAAAATCATAACTCATTTTATAAATACTAATTAAGGCTCATTGGGCCTCATCGCTTCATACATAAGTTTAGAGCCCAAAACACTCTTAATTGGTTTACCGAAATTAAAACCTATTAAAATAGTATTACTCTTACTAACTGATAGCATGCACATAAATATATCATGTGATTAGTCTCTAATTCATCACAACAACACCTAAATCTTTCAATTAACCCAAAATCAACTTTTAAAGTTACTAACTTTTCCAAACATGGTGATTAACGGTTCAAACAATTAACTAGAAAATATAGTCATAATTATTACATGAGCATAAGCCTAATCCATATCATAGAAATCTCCAAATCATTCTACATTATTTCATAATCATTCATAAACAAATTAATAAAGTAAAACACTTAAATTAAATAGGATAATCATCCCACTTACCTTAATTAAATCCAAGCTAAGCTCTAATCACCAAAAATCCAAATCTTGCTTATTTTAAATTTCGAAATCAACACCAAAACTCCGTTCCAAGCCAATTTCTTCACGGGTTTTGTAGAGAATTGGAAAATAGGAACTATGGTGATTTATATTTGATTTTAGGAAATTTATTTAATGGATCCAGGGTTTGAGGATTAAAAAAGGATTAAAGGGTGATTAAGAGGAGGAAAATGAGAGTGAATATGAAATGAAAAGTGAGAATGAAAATATGAAGGGGTAAGATACATAAGCTAGGTAAATGGACAGCCCAAATTCATCTCTTTTCTCAAAATCACTATTCATCTATGAAATCCATTGACTCCATACATAGACAAGTTTATACTTATTACACTCACGTCGAAAAAACAAACTTAACCACGGGTGTATCGAGTCCTAATTCACTTGTTTGTAAAAATCATGTATAGGAGGCGTTCCATTGCCTAATGATTAAATATTTAAATAAATCATTTAATATTTGATCGTTAAAATTATGAGGTGTTATATTTTCCTCTCCTTAAAAGAATTTGTCCAAAAATTCCCATGAGTATGAGAAAGTAACAAGACTGACTAAATTTCCCACATCTCATTTTTGGAAAATTCCAACAGTACCTTCCATTGTACTTTCAGCACTACGAAACTCCTAAATTAGAATGCATCACACACTATAAAATATGCAAAGACCTGTGTAATCCCACATTTCCCAAAAATTCATACCTCCCTTAAGATAACTTCCCACTATTTAAATGCCAATCTGAGAAAAATAAGCATTTAAATTGCTATACATCATCTTTCAAGTACCCAATTGTACTATAATAACAGGATTGCATAAATACAGAATTCAAACATGTATAACTTCAATGTAGCAATTTGTACTACTATAGTCATACATGACAATCAATTGGAGAGTAAGTTCAAGTGAGTCAGTCTCAAAATATACCATTGACTTCGAGTCACGTCAAATGGTAGTAAACCCGTATAGATCCCATCTCACCCTATAGTGGGCAAGAATGATATATAATATATTCAAATTAGCTAAGGAATAAAATTGATACCCAACATTACTGATGGGTGGAGTCAATAATGAACACTTATTGCGATCTAATGATTTCGGATAAATAGGGCCAGCACGCTAACGGACTCAGGTATTTATCAAGATCCAATAATAAGCATGGCTACTACAATGTATGATCACTAATATAAGATCAATACAATATATGATCACTAATATAAGACCGATATGATTTATATAACTATACATACCCCAAAGCAAAACCCCAAAGGTATGAATTCATTATTTCCAATCAATGATATGCACTTAATTATATCATATAATTAATCTCTAATTAATCAATAAATAATCAGTAATAAACAACGATCGGGTAACAAGCAACGATCAAATCACATCAAGCAAGAATAAGCAACAATAACCGGAAAATAAATTATTAAACATGCTAAAGCAATCGACAAGAATCCACCAACAATAGAAATCAACCAATAGCAAAATCAAACAACATCAAACAATAGCAAGCAACAAGCAATAACAGGCAACAACAAGCAATAAGCAATAGCAAGCAATAAAACAATGAAATATTTAGAGGAGTCTATACCAACATGCTCGGTAACCATTAAGAGTCAAACATGCATGTTGAACCATAAACTCCAACGAGTCTGTTCGACATTCAAAAGGAATAAACGCTTAAGTGGTGTAACCCCTTTCGTGAATACAGTACACGAAAGACTATTACACCTAATGCTATAAAAAGTAAAACATATACGATATGTAGGATCATCGAGTCTCAAAACTCTCGAATAAATCCGGCAATCAATGCCTCAACTTTCCTTTTCTTTCGAACAAAACTCATTCTCTAGAAGAGTAAATTATACTAACTGAATCAGCATTAAATGAAGATTTACATTTGCTTGGGTTTGCTCAAGTTCAGACTCACCTCGACCGAACAATGTTAATAAGGATAATATACTAAGTGTACTACGACGCTCGCCTAGATGAGTATCATCTCGTCACTTAGGAGATTATCTGAATCGCTACAAACTAGTCCAGAAATCCTTCCTCGAACTCTCCTATGCATTAATTATACTACACTAAAATTTCATAATTCCTAAATATCGTTCCAAACGACACGATACCCATTCCAACTCTTCGTTTACTCAAAAGATTTCTTTGTTAAATTAGGGTCTACCACCAAGGTTTTAAATTTTGAATTTCAGTCACGTATCATCTCGAGAATTTTACACAAAACATCTCATATAGGATGACTTCTTGGGTGAGATGAGTGTATCTTGTGTGTACATCTTAGATTGCCATCTCGAATTTTAAAGTCCATCTCGGGACTGTCTCGAATTAACTTAATTGTCTAAAATTGACATTTTGAAATTTTTTATAATAATTGTTATCCAAATACAAACATTTTAGTATACACAATTTATAGAAAATAATAGTAAAATATTGTTTTTAGAATAAAGTGGTAACATAAACGATTTTTGTTGACTGAATGGATTCTATACACTTGAATATTAAAAATAAAAAATCTTTTATTTTGGCTTAATTGCTAAAAAAATTGAACTAAAAGGTTAGTAAAATGTTATTAGAGTTCAATTTCTTTTGAATCCACTATGAAGTAAAAGAAATAACTGAATAAAAAAACATGACTTCGTATGAGTTCTTATATTGAGATCATAGCTCAAATTTCGCTTGAGATCTTAATATCTTGAACAAGATGAGTTCAAATAAGATATAAACAAAATTTAATGTCTTGTTTCGCTATATCTCGTCTATCTCAAGTTCCAAAATGAGATCTCAAGCGAGAATTCGGGTGAGATAACGAGATTTGAAACAGTGTCAGCCACCTAACTTCATCCATGAAAACTCCGATCCGGTTCCTTGATCCGACTACCGAAATCTCCTTACACGGCTATTTGACGTGTTTTGAAAATCTCTCAGTCATCCCAAGATTCAGACTCAAGTGCTTATCTATCAAAATTAAGTGGAAAACCTTATCCTAATTGGTGTCGGTCACCTAGAAAATATCCGCTCGAACTATAGGTTAAAAACTGGCACGTGAATGGTAAAATCTTTAGAAAATGTCCCTTTCGGCACATGGGATTACTCCCATCATCTAAGATTTACTGATACAAAGAAAGCACTTATAACTCGAACGACTCTAGGCGAGCACCCATAAGTCATCCGTTCGAGCTCTGCTCATTACTGGGAATCCACCGAACCCAACCTGGATAAAAATCCAAGACACACTTCATCAAGCGAACCCACTCAACTTGAAAGCTCATGCATCAAGTTCGAATGGTAACACTTCGATCGCTTCACCTCATCTTTGCAACTAAAGTAACTCATACAAGGTTTATATCTACCGAGGAATTTACCTACTATGAAAGGTGTCAAGTTTAGCCTATCTACTGAGTAAATAGCAATAGATAAAACATATCGCTCAAGTGTTAGATGGAACAGAAGTGAGTTTCCAAAAAAAGAGCATACCTCACTACATAAGCTCCTTTCGAGTTTCCTGAGCCGTAAACCCACTAGGACCCAGTAATGCTTGAAAGGCATAAGCCATCATCACTTAGACACCCTTCGAAAAATGTAGGACAATCCTTCTTCAAGTGACCAAGCCGATAACAAATGAAGCACTTACGCTTTGCTTTAGTTGGATGACATTTGACAGCAAAATGCCACCAATATGCCATAGGAGTGGCACACTATGGCAGCTTTTCTTTTTTTGAACAAGCTCTATTGTAACGACCATACTGCTATACCTATATTATTAAAGAACATTACAAGTAATGTCGTCTAATAACATAAAGAATACAGCTGGTTAAGGGCGATCGAATGTGAATATATCTTCGGACTAACACTAACACGTCTTTATTACCATTAGGAGGATTTGAACTGAAAATTTGACGTGTACAGTATTAATATAAAGTAATAAACTCGATTTAAAATATTCAGAACAACATATAATATAAATAAATCAGAATCAGAATCATAGACCACAGCGGAATAACATATATCATATAACATAATAAGATGTGAGTTTGTGAAATATCAGTACTAGACCCACATACATATATACACATCACATTCAAAATATCATACCAGGCACAAGCCAACTGCTAAATATTATACATGATCCATCATCCTAAATGTACGTACGTATACAATAATGGAGTAAACCGAAACAGTTAAAATAATATACTCTAGTGTTAGCTTAAAATCCATAAGTCAGCGAGTCCTTGTACCTATAGAGTCATGGCCTGACCCAAGTATTATAAAATAAACGGCTCAGACTATATCTATAAAAAGACAAGATACTGATATCATAAATATATGACTTAATAACAAAATAAGCCATAATAGAAAAATGCCTGAAACAAATAATCATAATAGGGCATATCAATCAAAATCACCATTTCATAAATCATTATCATAAATATATGGCTTGCTAATAAAATAAGCCATAACAGAAATATGTCTGAAACCAAATAATCATAATAAGGCACAACAACCAAAATTACCATTTCAAAAATCCATATCAAGTCTCAAATGGACTATCATCAAAAATATGATGATAATAATTCAAAATTCTCCATAGCCAAAAATACTAAATATCCATCCCAAAAACTTTGAAGAAACAATCATCACTAACAAAATAATAATAGCAGTCAAATATCAGTTTTAACAGCGACAAGGAGCCAAAAAACAAAATCGACTAATATCAGCCTAACAAACCAAATAGACCCCACCACATAGTGTAATAGTCAAACCCAACAAAATAGACTAGCTATGCGAATATACCTAGCACAACCAAATAGGCAAACACTGTCTAACTGTATACCAAATAAACTGATAGGTATTAATCATCAGGTCTATAGACTAATCATGCATGTAACATTTGTCCAAACAACAAACGGACAGCTTCATTACACCATAACAAACCAAACACAACCAAATATATCTGCCTATCCAAATCTAAGAAAGTATCAATTTTTAGGTCGATGAAAAATGAGTCGTTGCCTCTCAGGGATCTATCAGCCTACAACCGAGATCTGAAACCTAAGATAATACAACTCTAAATTGTAGATCACTTTCACTTCAGTAATAATTAGAATTTAACTAACTGTCCCTGTAACAACCCGCATATTTATCGATTTTATATTTAAATATTTTATTTAAATATTTTAATCGTTAATCGGATCTTAGTCCGAAAAGCTACTTTTTGCATACGGTCAAATTAGGACTCGAAACTACCTCCATTGAGTTCAAAATGACGTTTGCGATCTTTTTGAGTGTAAACTTCGATATGTTTGGAGATGGTGGAATTTTCGCCACTTTTTCGCCTAGGGCTTTGGTTTGGGCTGAACCACTTACTAATTCAGCCCCAACCCATCTCTTCTTCATCACTTTTTCTTCATTTCCTAAACATAGAAGCTTCATAAAAAATGGAGGAGGAAATGGGAAATTAAAACTCCAAAGCTCTTATTCATTTGCAAATCCAACAACTAACTCCAAATTCAAAGTGAAGACATTGGATTCAAGCTCCTTCCATTGCTTTTAAGCTTCTCCATCATCAATTTCGTGAAAAGGTGAGATTTTTATCTCACATTCTTGTCTATAACTATCTTGGATTGTTGGGAATGAGTTCCTATCACTTTAGCATGAACATTTGCATTTGGTTTGGATTGAATTGGTGAAAACCCCAATTTTTCGTGTGTTTTTGGCAAAAATCTGGACTTAAGTCATTCTGCCTTGATTAGCTCGCGCGTGGAGAAGTCTCTGCCTGCATTTAGCTCGTTCTGGACTTAGGTCGTTCATCCCTAGCTCGTTTATGCCTTAGCTCGTTCGGCTATAGGTCGTTCCAGCCATAGGTCGTTCTAGTGAGAGAGTCATCTCGCTATTAGGTCGCTAGCTCGGCCATGCTTAGGTCGCTAGCCGTTAGGTCATTCTGCCTACGTTTAGCTCGCCACGAGTTAAGTCGCTCATCCTTGTTTCAGTTAGGTCGCGAGTCTTTAGGTCGCTCGGCTCATTACCTTAAAACGTTTGCAGTTAGGTCGTTCGACCTAATATACTCACACTTGTTGTTAGGTCGCTCGGTAATAGCTCGACCTGCCTCCCTTAGGTCGCTCACTTAGTTAGATCGATCTTACATTGTAGGTCGCGCCTCATGCTTAGGTCGCTCACCTAGGTCGCTCGACCTGTCTTCTTTTTAGGTCGCTTGCAGCTTAGACCGGCCCTGTTAGGTCGCATGCTCAGCCAACACCTTAAGTCGTTCAACCTGCTTGCATTCTTTAGCTCGGCCATGTTCGTTCTCGCGGGCATTCCTACTTTGATGGTTTTGGAATTGATGTCTTTGGACTTTACTCACGTCTTCGAATGTGAATTTTTGTGATTCAATTTGTTTCAACAATCGTTTTGTGGTTTGTCACTTTAAAAATATGAAGGTTTCAATAATAGTAGTAAATATCAAAACTCTTTCATCAAAGCAATTTCAACACTATTTTACTACAAAACTCCTTTTCTTAAACCATTTTCCAATCTACTAGTATATACAAGCCTTTACCTCACTCGGACGAGAAATCTAATTAAACGACTTAGCAAAACAGGTGGTATGAAACGCTTGCGTTTACTTCGTTGGTTAATTCTTGGACTTGTTCGACTGAACCCTTTTGTGACAATTTTCTAGTGAAGATCTACAGTTTGTTCGTAAATATTTAAGTTAAGCAAGTGGTTATGGGATATGAAGCTAAACTCATATATTTACTAGCTTGGTGTGATTGACACTTCTTGATGATCATGACGATCATTTTTGTGATTTAGACTAGCGATTGAGCGATGTCTCTTTGTCTGCGAGGGAGACTAGACCCCGCTTGTGTGATGTTTCTACTCACATATATGGGGTAGCGCCCCATGGTCTTCGGGCCGTTCGTGTGTTCAAAGGTCTTCGGGCCATTCGTGTGTTCGAAAAATTATATGGTTAGCTTCCATGAGATAGCTTCTCGTTCGTGTGATAGGCCTTCCCCCTTTTTGTGATTTCTGGATTTCGTGTGTTGATTTCTGGAATTTGTTCTGGATTTCATGTGTTGATTTCTGGAATTTGTGCTTCACCAATTTTCATGATTTTCATTGATACGTTTTATCAACTTTTGTGCATTGGTGAATTCGTGTATCATTACCCTTTTGTGGATTTGGATCTTTGAGAAGATTCTTGTGATATTGATTAATCTCTTGTTGATTATCATTTACATACTTATAGTAGTATGCCATTATGGTTATTATATGTTTATGCCATATCTCTTATTCTATATCATGTCATCTGATATTTATAGCTAGACTGATCCGTTTATTATTTTCTTATGAAATAATACTCGGGTCAGACCGAGATGTTACAGGTGCTTCTGCTTGACTTCTCTCCAGGAATCTATTACTCTGACTTTTGGCAAACTACTTAGATTAGTAGTTTTTGTTGTATACATTTGAGATACCGACTCATATATGTATTCTTTTGTGTAGCACATGTTGCTATTCTTTTGTATTATCATGGATTTTTCTGACCACTACTCTGATGTACACTTTCATGTGTTATATATTCATATCTTTTTCCGCCCTTGTGATATGGATGTCTGTGACTGATTTATGTTATGATTATTTCTATGTTTGTTTCCGAAGATTATATATAGCCACTGTGTGATAGCTTTGAGTTTGTATCGGTATGTCGGATTTCCTCCTTAAATGATATGCATTCTATACTATCTGACATATTGGTGCTCGCACAAAGAAGTTACATGGATGGTCGCTCCTCAACAGCCTTATTCTCCGTGCTAATTGACAACACTACACCGTAGTGTTCTTGATTAGCGTGGGTATAGAGGTAGGGCGTCACAGCTTGGTATCAGAGCCAAACTTCGGAACAATGTAGAATAACTTAACAAGGATCATCGTCCTAAGTCCAACTTAGGAGTCGTGCCTTAGGATTTAAGTCGAGTCTACGAACCGACTCATCCTATTTCCTTTTATGTATCCTTGTTTTATCTATCAAGATTTGCTTGATATTTACTTGGAGAATAACTTTTCTTCTTTTCTCTTCCTTAAAGAAGAGAATGTCTAGACCAGGCCGTCCCAGAGCTGGACCATCTACTGTTACTCCCCAGGATGGAGTTTTTATGATCGCTCAACAGCTTCTTGATTTAGTAAAGAATGCTCAAGCAGTTGGTCCTAATCAGGAACCTACTCATCCTAAGTCTGGATTTGCACATTTGTGCAACGATTATACCAACTTCGGTGGGAAACCGTTCAAAGGTTCCGAAACTATTATTGAAGTCCAGGCTTGGTTAAGAACATGCGATATAATCTTTTCTCGTATGGATCTTATCGATCTTCACCGTGTTCAGGTGGCCTCTAGTGTGCTCCAAGAGAGAGCATTGGATTGGTACGAACTTCTTATTTCTGAAATTAATGAAACGGATCTCACCTGGGAGCAATTCCGGGAACGCTTCGAATTAAAATTCGTACCAGAAGCAGAGAAAGTGACATTGGCTCGACGTTTCATAGACCTTTTTCAAGGTGAGTCCTCTGTGATAGATTGTGTCACATCCTTCGAGTCACTGTCAAAATATGGGGTTGAATACATCAACACCCCATTGAAGAAGAATCAAAGATTTGTCTATGGCTTAAAAAAGAATCTCAAGAAGCCATTACTTCTAAAATTAGAAGTTTCTTTCGATCAACTCATTGATATCGCTCTTCGTCTTGAAGAGGCAGATAGGGAAAGTGATGTTGAAGTGGTGGGTGCCAAACCGAACTTCAACAACAAGAAAAGGCCTAACAAGTTCAAAGGCCCTTATCCCAACAAAAAGGGTAAGCAAGCAACTCCTGCTGCAAAGACACTTTCCCTTAGTGATGGGAAATGCTTCAACTGTGGTGCTAGGGGCCATTTTGCGAACAAGTGTTCAAAGCCCCGTTCTTGTTGCTATTGTAAAAGTCCAGATCATTTTATGCATCTATGCCTTAAGCTTCAAGGCAAGGAGGGAAAGTTAAATGTTGCTCAAGCCCCTGGCAACACATCTCGCAGTCAAGGTATGTCACATTCTGTCCTTGATGGCATTATTATATTTCATGCTCAACCTATTAGAGTTCTCTTTGATACGGGTGCATCCCATTTTTTTATATCAAAGGAACTTGTCGATACTTTTTCCTTAAGTGTTGTTGCTTTAATGACTTCTTTAAGAATTGCGAATCCGGTTGGTGGATCCGCAACTCTTAGTTTGCTTTGTAAAGATGTGGAGATTATTTTGTGTGATTTTCCTTTCCTAGCCGATTTGCATGTCATGTGTTACTTAGGCTTTGGAATGATTTTGGGAATGGATTGGCTTAATCGTTATGAAGCTCATATCCTATGTCCTGAGCGGACTATTTATCTTCGACATCCACTATCTGTTAAGAAGATTTCTATTATTCTTAAAGATTTGGATTCCACTTTGACGGCATCTTTATATTCTCTAAATCCTCTTTGATGATGACAATGATGATGAGGAGGATGTCATTTCTCTTATTCACGTCGTTCGTGAATTCTCCGACATATTCGAGCCCGTTTTAGGATTACCACCTAAGCGAGCAATTGAGTTCAGAATTAATCTTATACCTGGAGCTCAACCTATTACTCGACCTCCTTATCGCATGTCCAATAAGGAGAATCAAGAGATGCGCAAACAATTATCCGAATTAGAGAAGAAGCAATTTATTCGCTCTAGTTCCTCGCCTTGGGGAGCTTCAGCAATTTTCGTGAAGAAATCCGATGGTACGCTTAGGCTTTGCGTCGACTACCGCAAGCTTAATGATCTAACTATTAAGAATAAATATCCTTTGCCTCGGATTGATGATCTATTCGATCAGCTTAGTGGTGCTAGAGTCTTTTCACAATTGGACTTGGCTACCGGTTTCCATCAGCTTCGTATTGCAGAGGATAGTATTCCTTTGACGTCGTTCCGTACTCGTTATGGATCGTATGAATGGTTAGTTATGCCATTTGGTTTAACGAATGCTCCGGCTTATTTCGTTGACCTTATGAATCGAGTTTTCAAAGATTTCCTCGATCGGTTTGTTCTCATCTTTATTGATGATATTCTTGTGTGTTCTAAAACCGAGGAGGAACATGAAAAGCATCTTTGGATTATATTGGAAACTCTTAGGAGCAATCAATTAAAAGCAAAATTTTCTAAATGCCACTTTTGGCAATCTAATGTGAAGTTTCTCGGTCATATTATTTCCGAATCCGGAATATCAGTGGATCCTTCAAAGATTGAAGCAATTCAAAATTGGAAGAGACCGGAGAGTGTAACGGAAATCCGTAGCTTCCTTGGATTGGCGGGTTATTACCGCCGTTTCATAAAAGACTTTTCTAAGATTGCCGTGCCTCTTACTGGTTTAACAAAGAAAGGTGTTAAATATATTTGGTCGGACAAATGTGAAGCTTCTTTTCAGAAATTAAAAGAACTCCTTTCTGATGCTCCTATTCTTGTTATTCCCGAAGGGAATCAAGATTTTGTTGTTTATACCGATGCTAGTCGCGTTGATTTGGGTGTCGTTCTTATGCAAAAAGAACGTGTTATTGCTTATGCTTCTAGACAATTGAAGCCGGCTGAGACTAGATATGCCACACATGATTTAGAGCTCGCGGCTATCATTTTCGCCCTTCGAATTTGGCGACATTATCTTTTGAGAGAGAAATTTATACTTTATACTGATCATAAGTCTTTGAAATATTTATTTTCTCAAAAGGAACTTAATTTGCGTCAACTGCGTTGGCTCGAATTCCTTGCCTCTTATGATCTTGATATTCTTTATACTCCCGGAAAGGGAAATCGAGTTGCCGATGCACTTAGTCGCAAGCAACAAGCGGTTGTTTCCATGATGATATCCGAATGGAACGATCTCGAAGTTTTATCCACTTGTGAAATTCAAGATCGTGTTTCCGATTTATGTTCATCTCTTGTTTTATATAGCCTTGAGGCTCATCCTTCTCTTTTAGACCGCATTCTTGAAGCTCAAAGGCTAGATCCCGAATTGGCTCTTCTTGGCCAAAATATTAAGGATAAAGTTGATATTGAAGGTTTGAAAGACTTAGATATTGATTCACGTGGTGGCATTCGAAAGTTTGGTAGACTTATTGTACCAAATATTAGTGATCTTCGAAAAGATATTCTAGAAGATTCTCATCGTTCCAAATATTCCATTCATCCCGGTAGTAGTAAAATGTACGCGGATATGAAACGACTTTATTACTGGGAGGGAATGAAATCTGATATTGCTAACTTTGTTAAGTGTTGCATGACTTTCCAACTTGTCAAGGCTGAACATTAAAGGCCCGGTGGGTTATTACAACCTTTGGAAATTCCAATTTGGAAGTTGGATCAAATTTCCATGGATTTTATTGATGGCCTTCCCCGTTCTCGTTCGTGTCATGATAGCTTATGGGTGATCGTTGATAGACTTACTAAATCCGCCCATTTTATTCCCGTTCGGTCGAACCGAACAATTCCTCTTCTGGCCAAACTCTTTATCAAAGAAATTGTTAAATTACATGGAGTTCCAACTTCCATTGTTAGTGATCGTGATCCATTGTTTACTAGTGGATTCTGGAAGAGTCTTCAAAAAGCTTTGGGAACGAATCTTAATTTTAGCACCGCTTATCACCCCCAGTCCGATGGACAAACTGAGCGTGTGAATCAAACTCTTGAAGATCTTCTTCGTTCTTGTGTGCTTGATTTCGGTGGAAGTTGGGAAGATCATATTTCTCTCGTTGAGTTTTCCTATAATAATAGCTTCCAATCTAGTATTGGTATGGCACCTTTCGAGGCACTCTATGGAAGGCCATGCCGATCTCCTTCTTGTTGGCTTGAGGCCGGTGAGAAGCTAGTCTTAGGTCCAGATTTTATTCGAGATTCCATAGAAAAGATTGATCTTATTCGTCATAGGATGAAAGAAGCCCAGAGTAGACAAAAATCCTATGCCGATAATCGAAGAAGGAAATTAGAATTTTCTGTTGGAGATCCTGTATTTATTCGTGTTTCCCCTATGAAGGGTGTTGTACGTTTCAGTCGATCGGGAAAATTAGCGCCTCGATATATTGGGCCATTTCCTATCACCGAACGTATTGGTTCCATGGCTTATCGCCTTTCATTACCGGCTCAGTTTTCTGCCATGCATGACATATTTCACGTTTCTCAATTACGGAAGTGCCTTCGGGATTCTGATTCTATTCTTGAGCCCGGTATTGTGGAAGAGATTGAAGTTTCACCTAATTTAACTTATGAGCAGCATCCTATTCGCATTATTGCTTCGAAAGTCAAACGACTTCGAAATAAAGAAGTTTCGCTTGTTAAAGTTCAATGGTCCTCAAATCCTAAGGATTGCTCTTGGGAATCTAGAGAATTCGTCAAGCTTACACATCCGGAATTACTTTCTCATGCTCTTTGAGGTGAACTTCTTATTTCAAATTTCTTTTGCGTTAATATGCTGTTATGGTTGTTACTTTTTATTTCCATCTTATATATTGCGAGGATGCAATTTCTTTAAGGAGGGGAGTCTGTAACAACCCGCATATTTATCGATTTTATATTTAAATATTTTATTTAAATATTTTAATCGTTAATCGGATCTTAGTCCGAAAAGCTACTTTTTGCATACGGTCAAATTAGGACTCGAAACTACCTCCATTGAGTTCAAAATGACGTTTGCGATCTTTTTGAGTGTAAATTTCGATATGTTTGTAGATAGTGGAATTTTCGCCACTTTTTCGCCTAGGGCTTTGGTTTGGGCTGAACCACTTACTAATTCAGCCCCAACCCATCTCTTCTTCATCACTTTATTCTTCATTTCCTAAACATAGAAGCTTCATCAAAAATGGAGGAGGGAATGGGAAATTAAAACTCCAAAGCTCTTATTCATTTGCAAATCCAACAACTAACTCCAAATTCAAAGTGAAGACATTGGATTCAAGCTCCTTCCATTGCTTTTAAGCTTCTCCATCATCAATTTCGTGAAAAGGTGAGATTTTTATCTCACATTCTTGTCTATAACTATCTTGGAATGTTGGGAATGAGTTCCTATCACTTTAGCATGAACATTTGCATTTGGTTGGGATTGAATTGGTGAAAACCCCAATTTTTCGTGTGTTTTTGGCAAAAATCTGGACTTAAGTCATTCTGCCTTAATTAGCTCGCACGTGGAGAAGTCTCTGCCTGCATTTAGCTCGTTCTGGACTTAGGTCGTTCGTCCCTAGCTCGTTTATGCCTTAGCTCGTTCGGCTATAGGTCGTTCCAGCCATAGGTCGTTCTGGTGAGAGAGTCATCTCGCTATTAGGTCGCTAGCTCGGCCATGCTTAGGTCGCTAGCCGTTAGGTCGTTCTGCCTACGTTTAGCTCGCCATGAGTTAAGTCGCTCGTCCTTGTTTCAGTTAGGTCGCGAGTCTTTAGGTCGCGAGTCTTTAGGTCGCTCGGCTCGTTACCTAAAAACGTTTGCAGTTAGGTCGTTCGACCTAATATACTCACACTTGTTGTTAGGTCGCTCGGTAATAGCTCGACCTGCCTCCCTTAGGTCGCTCGCTTCGTTAGGTCGATCTGACAGTGTAGGTCGCGCCTCATGCTTAGGTCGCTCACCTAGGTCGCTCGACCTGTCTTCTTTTTAGGTCGCTTGCAGCTTAGACCGGCCCTGTTAGGTCGCATGCTCAGCCAACACCTTAAGTCGTTCAACCTGCTTGCATTCTTTAGCTCGGCCATGTTCGTTTTCGCGGGCATTCCTACTTTAATGGTTTTGGAATTGATGTCTTTGGACTTTACTCACGTCTTCGAATGTGAATTTTTGTGATTCGATTTGTTCCAACAGTCGTTTTGTGGTTTGTCACTTTAAAAATATGAAGGTTTCAATACTAGTAGTAAATATCAAAACTCTTTCATCAAAGCGATTTCAACACTATTTTATTACAAAACTCCTTTTCTTAAACCGTTTTCCAATCTACTAGTATATACAAGCCTTTACCTCACTCGGACGAGAAATCTAATTAAACGACTTAGCAAAACAGGTGGTATGAAACGCTTGCGTTTACTTCGTTGGTTAATTCTTGGACTTGTTCGACTGAACCCTTTTGTGACAATTTTCTAGTGAAGATCTACAGTTTGTTCGTAAATATTTAAGTTAAGCAAGTGGTTATGTGACATGAAGCTAAACTCATATATTTACTAGCTTGGTGTGATTGACACTTCTTGATGATCATGACGATCATTTTTGTGATTTAGACTAGCGATTGAGCGATGTCTCTTTGTCTGCGAGGGAGACTAGACCCCGCTTGTGTGATGTTTCTACTCACATATATGGGGTAGCGCCCCATGGTCTTCGGGCCGTTCGTGTGTTCAAAGGTCTTCGGGCCATTCGTGTGTTCGAAAAATTATATGGTTAGCTTCCATGAGATAGCTTCTCATTCGTGTGATAGGCCTTCCCCCTTTTTGTGATTTCTGGATTTCGTGTGTTGATTTCTAGAATTTGTTCTGGATTTCGTGTGTTGATTTCTGGAATTTGTGCTTCACCAATTTTTGTGATTTTCATTGATATGTTTTATCAACTTTTGTGCATTGGTGAATTCCTGTGTCATTGCCCTTTTGTGGATTTGGATCTTTAAGAAGATTCTTGTGATATTGATTAATCTCTTGTTGATTATCATTTACATACTTATAGTAGTATGCCATTATGGTTATTATATGTTTATGCCATATCTCTTATTCTATATCATGTCATCTGATATTTATAGCTAGACTGATCCGTTTATTATTTTCTTATGAAATAATACTCAAGTCAGACCGAGATGTTACAGGTGCTTCTGCTTGACTTCTCTCCAGGAATCTATTACTCTGACTTTTGGCAAACTACTTAGATTAGTAGTTTTTGTTGTATACATTTGAGATACCGACTCATAGATGTATTCTTTTGTGTAGCACATGTTGCTATTCTTTTGTATTATCGTGGATCTTTCTGACCACTACTCTGATGTACACTTTCATGTGTTATATATTCATATCTTTTTTCGCCCTTGTGATATGGATGTCTATGACTGATTTATGTTATGATTATTTCTATGTTTGTTTCCGAAGATTATATATAGCCACTGTGTGATAGCTTTGAGTTTGTATCGGTATGTCGGATTTCCTCCTTAAATGATATGCATTCTATACTATCTGACATATCGGTGCTCGCACAAAGAAGTTACATGGATGGTCGCTCCTTAACAGCCTTATTCTCCGTGCTAATTGACAGCACTACACCGTAGTGTTCTTGGTTAGCGTGGGTATATAGGTGGGGCGTCACAGTCCCACACCAGAAAGTAAATTCAAGTACTTACTAAAAGCTAGGAATTTCCACTCAAACTCTATTTAACAAACTATAATAATAAGCAAGGGAATTGCATGGAAAATCTCATGCCAATCCGACAATTCAATCATTTATTAAAATTTCTTGTTTCATAGAAGAGCATGAAATCCCAATAAAATCTCAAATCCATAATAAATAAATAAAAGAGTTTTATATTAATTTTATGTAGACAAAGATATAATTTCCTAAAATCACTTTTAAATCCTTAAATTAATTTTTAAGGAAAAATTGTTCATTTACAAAAGCTTTTGTACACTTTCAAAATCATTTAGCGAATTTTAAAAGGTTTTACGAATAAATATTATTCCTATATAAAAATCTTTTAGAAACATTTAAACAATTCAACCAATCCATCAAAAATGCAATTTCTAGAGCCATCATCGCTCTATAAAATATCATTATGTAATATAAAATTCCTTAAAGATTTGAGTTAGGTTTGTAAATTTACACTATTAAGCCATTTAAGGGATCAACATCCGTAACCAATCAGATTTATCCAACCATATGCAACGCACAGAACAATTCATCGCCTGCATTCATATTTGATTTAATTTAATTATTAGAAATCAACAATTATCACCCAAGCAATCATTTCACGGCATGCATAAGGATATTCATTTATGTAGGTATAGAAGCGTGGGTAAAAATAACTCACCTTAGTAAGTCCCACACTATGTTCAAACAATAATGCCCTACTTAAGGAATGAACCACCTTACTGCTCCGACCTCTCGTTCAGGTTTCATTGATGCCCCACACATCAGCATCAGCTGATGCTAATCTTCGACCCAACCAAAATCCGCTTCGCCACTCCAACATCGGTCCATCACCTGACCCTTGCCTCGGCCACCACTCACGCATTCAGCATCTCACGTATCAGTGGTTCCCCATCCTTTATCCAAGTTGCACTCACCCTTGCCATTGATGTCATGGCTGCTGCGAGCTCCAATTCCACTAGCCATCATCAATTGAAGCGTGACTACACAAGTCTTGATTTTTTGGTTTTCATGCATTTTTTTTTGTTTATCTCGATCTCATATGGAATTGGGAACTAGGGCATGGTCAGGTTTTGTAAAACAAATGAACTAGGTTGCCAAAAGAGATTAAGAGTTTGATGGGCTTTGGGCTTCTATAATTAATAAGGGTATTTATTTATCTTTGTTTTTGTTTTTTTTCTATTTTTTTTCCTTCAAACAACTATTTTGGTAATTTATAAACTATTTCAATTTAGTTGAACCTAACTTACATTTCATTATACAAATTATATTTTCGATAACTAAACGACTCATTTTCAACTCAATAGTTGTCCATTTTATATTAAAAAAAATCATTGAATAGACTTCAATTGAATAATAACTAAATCCCAAAAATAATAATAATTATCAAAAATCAAATTCAAATATTTTTTATTTTAATTAAATTTATATAATATTATGAGTTCGAAAATATGGTTGTTACAGATCTTCCCTCTTATGAAAATTGTGTCCTCAAAATTTCTTATAGGAAGACGTCACATATAAGTCAAATTATTAACTTTCTTAATATTACAAAAATTACAATCAAATTGAAACTTGCTCAATTCTCTAAGCAGTTAATATTAGAATCAAACTTATCATATGTTATATATTTAAATAAGTTCAATCATTAACTTCTATTTTATTATATGAAAAATTTAGTAAAATTTTTCCAAGTGTTATGATTTACGAAAAAAATCGACAGAGTCTCCTTTATACGAAAGTCGTTTGCAATTTCAAAAATATAATACATACAATATACGTCGATCATACGGTCGAAAATACAAAACATGTTAATATTTCTAACACTTATGTATTTTAATCTGAAAGTATACCTTTATTTCAGCATTTTTAAGCAAATTCTCTTGTTATGAAGCGAACAAAATTTAGTCAACATCTCCAATAAGTCCCAATAGCCTCTTGAACATCTATTCTTAACTCATGTGCAAATATTAGTCGCATATATAATGAAGTATGATAAGTATGCATTTACATAATGTAAATAAAAACACGACATTCATGTCTAGGCCATTTTCGACTAAATTTCAAGAGTCAAAAACACAAGATCAAGTCATGCTTTCTAAAAGTAAATTATTATTTAGTGTGTCAGCTTTTCAAAAAAAATCGGATAGCAAAAAATGTAAAATACAACTCGAGGTATGAGGGAATTTCCAACCCTATGTATAGTAGGTTTTTAAAATGTGCATAGACCGACTCTCTTAATTCACAATTTTAGCCTAGTAAACATTAAAATTTTACAAAACGCTTAAAACAAAAGTTGTTGCTTATATTCCTAGTTTTCCAGAATTGGAAAAATCATCAAAATCGGATAAAACATTCAAAGTTATGATCAAAATACTTCAGCTTTGAAATTCTAAAATAAATGTTCAGATCGGATTTTTATTTCAATTTAAACCGGGTTTAACCACTACTAAACTTCAAAATTCTAAAAAGCGACAAACATAAAAGTTGTTTTCTATTAAAACTAGTGTGAACCCGTGCTACGCACACGGAGTACACTAAACTTTATAGACAGATTTTTTTCTTCCATTTAGCTTGTTAGTAGTTAATCATAGTTAAATTTTATGGTGGCGGTAGCTAACTTAAGGGCTAATTTTTTTATTTTTTTTGCGCCGTACAGAGATTAGTTTATTTAGCACCATATTTTTAACACCCTAAACGCTCATTAATTTCCGTCATTGTGTTCATTAAATTAATGGATATGAAAGAATGAAAGAATGAAAAATGACGCCTGTAAAAGAAGGAAAATTTTCTTCATTCACTTTTGTTTTTTTTAATTCATTATTTGATTAGGTGAATTCAATGGTAAAAATTGATGGGCATTTTGAATGTGCAATATATGTGTGTTAATTTATTCTAAAACATTAAATTTCTAAAAAAAACATGTCTATTTCTATCGATAAGTATATGACAGTTGGAACGAAAGAAGTTGATTAATTAAATCAATATATCAAATATATACGGTATGTACACATGTGTGCGTATATAAATATGTATGTACCAACCTATTTATGTTCTTCCACACCCACAATGCAAACCAAATTAGAGAAGAAGTATCTTAAATTTTCTTATATGCTTGAGATTCACTTTCTGCCCAATCGCATGTTATGCTTCAAGAATAAGATTATATTAAATAGTATTAAAGAGAAAAATTAAGTTGTGGTAAAGATCTTTTTAATAAGATTTCGTGTTATGTTTTATTTCAGCAAAGGAAATGAGAATGTTTCATTAATCTATCAAGGATTATGAATTTTATATATAGATAGAACTGCATTTAAGCTACACTCAAAAAGTAGGGAAGAATTGAAATAGGTACGCGTTCAAATTGAACTCAAGTGAACAAAGGCACGGGTCTAAAAAATGTGTTAGTTATAAATGATTCGCCATAAACCAATATGTTTTTCTAGTTAAATTATACAACCCGCTCTTTTGTTCTACAAAACTCGAACAGCCTCAACCCCGCTACATCGGACTCTATAGCAGTTATAATTCAAGTACACCCTTGTATACCGATGTGGATATGTAAAAGGAAATTTTACCTCAGTGCATATTGTAAGAGCAATCTGGGTTATTAACGTCAAGATAAAATTGAGTGTCAAAAAACCATACTATTTGCATAAGAAGCAAGAGATAATTCCATTACAAAATAATATATGCACATAACTTTTGAGTGCCCCTTTTAAGAAAAAATTTCAAACCATCTATGGCAAAGATTAATTTATATCTGAGTCATATATGAAGGCATTACAAACGAACTCAAAAGCACTGTCACATGACATGAACTCACAAATTCTCTCTGACTAGACCTATGGTGTCACCACAAATGAGGAAAAAAGGGCATGTTTTGCCAAAAAAGTTCTCCCTTTTGGAGAAAATGAAGCAACATGAACATCAGAATTATTGAATAAGAGTTAGTATAAATTATGTTCCAAAAGCAACAGTATGCAGCAGTAGATTAAATAGCAAGTAGAGTTGAATAAAGAACTTTGCAGTTTGCACCCATTAATATGTACCCATTTAAGGCAAGTATCGAGCAAACAGATCTGGATAAACTGTGAACATGCAAATAAGTTGAAAGAACACATGTTATGTCAAGTTCAAAAACAAAAAGATACAGGACACATTGGTTAGAAGGAAGGAATGTGCATAATTGAATTTAAAAATGATGGCTAATATGATGTTGCTTACAACATCCAGACTATCTAGTTTGAGTTGTGGCAAACGAATGTTGTGGATTTGTATTAGCTGTCTCTAGAGTCGAACTCGAATACATTTTTTTATGTAAAATAGTTAAATTAAACCTTACTCTTTTACATTTTGGGCGTACCTTACAATGATATTTCATTAAAAAAAATATCAGGGCTCCCCAATCTGGGTACATACACTTATAAAAAGGTTATTTAATTAATTATAACCTCCTTGAGGCTTTAATTTTTTAAGCGAAGGGAAAAATAGATTGAATTGAATATACATCGAAAAAAAACTTTGTATATCTTGTTTTAAGCTGGACAAATGGGTTGATTCATAATGAGAAGTCAATTGTTTTTCATATTTAATTCTTGGTTCAAGATGCTAATAACACTACAAGAAAAATATTAATTAACAGCATTATATATCAGCGTTTCAAGCGATAATGCTGTTTTAGGACCAATAGAAAAGCGTAAAACGCTGTATAATTAACCCAGCTAAAAGTAAATGGCGGTTCTTCCAATTAAGTTTAGAGGCCGCATTCTTTCACCATTACTTCCCTCCTATTTCCCCCGCTTTACACAATCTTCTCCTTCCTCCCTGAAAACCCTAAAATAGGTCTACTCTTCTTCCGATTCTATTTAACTGTACAAAGATCAGATCTACGTGACAAAGTATCCCTCTACATCCTCTCCGTCTATCTCACCTCTACCCAAATGTCTCTATACTTTTTTTTTGCTTTACTTCATCGCGCTTCAAGCCTTCCATGCCACCCTCACCGACCCTTGCATCTGCAATTGTTGGCCGAATTTGCACAAAGAGACGCACGACAAACTTGAGCATCCGAGGCAAATCCACTCGATCCAATTTTGGACTTCATTACCCAATTCGGATTCCAATTTTCTGGTATTACTCATTCTACTTTTTTCTAATTTTAGTTTGTATGAAATTAACATTGTTTTTATTCTTTCAACTATTTTCTACTTTTAACTTGTAAAAATATGGATTCAGATTGAAACATGGAAGTTGAGATATTGTATAGGCTATGAAGTTAAGGAAGTTCAACTTTATACGATTCCTTATTTAGTAGGTTAAATTGTAGGATGTTGGTAGCGTGGGTAAAACCAAAATAACTAAATTTACTCTCAATGTCTCAAAGATTTGTTGACAGTCTATCTATTTCAGTTTCTATGTTTAAATGATAATGTTGTCTGTTACTGTCACGTACCGAAAATTTTTGACTTTCGAAAATTCGACATCGATACTCCCTTTATCGACTGTCGAGCAATCGAGTGCCGGAAACTCCAATAGTGAGGGTTTTAAGAGAAAGAAAAAGTAGAAAAAGAAGAGAAGAGAAGAACAAGGAAGAACAGAAGAAAGAAGAAGAGAAGAACAAAATAGAGAACAATAGAACAACATCAGAACAGAAGACAATATCAGAATCTCACATATCGCAGCGGAACAATATATAATAGATAAATGAATAATCTTTAAAACAAAGAACTATATCATTTTATACATACATCAATCATCAGAGTCAATATACAACAATGGACAGTTATATAACTTGTCCTCATATAGGATACACAGCGGAATAAATACTATCAGATACAAATACTACGTCTCGTCATCCAGCTTATCTCCAAAGCTCCAGAATATCCAGAATATCCTGATAATATAACTCTAGGCTGCCCGTGTGGAAATTGGTGGGCACCCAGAGTTTAGAAGGGAACAATAAACTCCGAGTCAGTCATGGTGACTGGTGTGAGATCGTAAAACAGTTATTCTTTAAAACAACAACAGTAAATTTTAAAGTCAATTCGAAATGCTTTTGGGAAAATGAAACTACCATAAGACCTCCCACCACACACACAATGCAAACGCATAATTGGAGGAGATTTCTTCTTATGATAGTCAAAGATGCTTACTACGCAAAATCAAATCATTTTTGATATTATTATTAGTGCATAGTGTAGAAAACATTTCGAAAGTAAAATATTAATCTTAGCCAGCATAGGCATTCCGCACTTATGCCTACTATAGCTACTATGTTCAATAGCAGGTTACCGCCACATTCCATAGCAGGTAATACAACTAAAACCGTACACGTCACGTATTGTTTCTTTGGATTTCCAACAAATGGTCAGGCTAAGGAACTTCCTATCCACGATGGGTACGTCCCTGGAATAGACGACCCGAGAACCTAACCGGATCTCTGCCAACACAAGGCCGGGTTACCTCTGCAAAAATAGGTAACTACTGACACGCGTATGCCATCCCCCGATCGTAACCGATCTTCCCGAGGATCCCCGATTTCCAACAAATCACATAGTAAAAATGCAGCAACCACATAGGTTAAGTATCTGGGCTCCATACCATGATACCACCTCTATCCAGAAGGAATGACATACACTAAGGGGCGCTACTCCCTAGAACCTTGCCGCATCCTTCCTGTTTTGACCATTTCCGGGGTGTGAGGCTCGACGAAGTCTCGTCCACAAAGCTACGCTTTCTCAAAAAGCCCTGCTTCGGGTCAAACAAAATGATCAACCTATGATCACCAAGATATAAGATCAAACAAATGATCATATCGCAAATGATCAAACACTGATCATTTCACAGCAACACTCAGTATGCCACGTTACCAAATTGGGATATATCGCTGATAAATTTCAACTACATAACCTCTGAGCTCGTACGTCTCAGAGAAGGGTGTTAAGCTAAGAGAATAAATTCTCCGCCACCAACAGATATGTATTTGAAAGAAATCAGCTTTATATCTCAAATTGTAACGTCAGACACACAATCCATACAAGTCTGTTCCGGGATCGAACAGAACCGAAGGCACTTCTCACGAAGCCCTTGCAATTTCCGGATAATTTTCAATCACGTCAGGACTTCCCGTCACTAAGGGTGATAAAACCTCTAAATCGGAGATCAGCCGATGTAGAGTAACTCGACGGTAATCCTTCCGTTTTCAAAAATATCTGGTCTTCAACACCGGTCTTCAAATGCAATTCATAACGACGTATCACATATTCGGAATGGGTTATACGACCCCATGGTCCTTTCTCGGCTAACCCGAATAGTGAGCGTTTATTTAAAAATAAGTGTGGCATTCAAATTCATCCAATTCACAACAAATATCATTCAAGGTAATTATTGATAGTCGGTTATTTAACTATCAATAAAGATGCGCAACATCATCAGATTCCAAATAATTTTATCTTCCAAAATATCTTTACTAGATATAAAATTTCCACGCTTTAAAAATACATCAACGTTTATTTTTCTAAACAGTTTCCCTTTTCTTTATAAATTCCATAGTGAATTTATAATTTCAAAATATCTACTGATATACGATTCTCAAATCGTTTTCAAATATTCAATTTCATTTTATCTTTAAGAAGATAAAATCTCAAAACGTTTCATTTCATATTGGAAAAGCAATTCCATACTTATCTAATTATAAGTAATTCACAAATCATTTATTTTCAACATTTGAAAATATTCGATATACTTAAATCAATATTAAGTATAAATTTCATTCTTTAAGGAAATCATTTTCTTTCACAAATTTATTTGAGTCAAAACGAATGTTACGTAAAACATCGTTACGACGACTCGAAATCACTGGTATAGGGATTCGGATTTAGATAGATATATAAATCCCAATACTACATTAAAAACATTTCCTTTTGGAAATCATTTACTATAACAACAGTGTCATAGTCCACCATTTCCTTATTTTTCGAAAACGTCTATTTCAACAATGAATGTTGAAATCTATGATTTCGATATTTATTACATTTTAAAATATCTTTAAAATGTTTAACTTCATTTTTAATATCACTTCTTCAAAAATAAATCCATTTTACTTAACAATATATTCACTGTCCAAAATCGTGAATATACTTTACTAACCCCATTTCAATATTTTCTACACATTTTTATTTCAATAATTATCCACTATCCAAAATCGTGGATATATCTCCTTTATTAAACTTCTATGTTTAACTTATCAATTTCAATTGGTTTTGGATTTATAAAACAACGTTTAGAAATCATGTTCATACTTCATAACAATTTCAACTTGCAAAATCATTTTATCAGCCAATTCTATTCATATTCCATCTAAGTGCAAAAATCTAATTTATAAGTAAATTTTCTTATAAATATTTTATTCCACAATTTCCTTCACATTTTATAACTTCATAATTTATCAATCTATAAACTTCATATCTTCACATTTTATAATGACTTTCCAAATTCGTTTCAATTTTCCAATTAAATTTATAGTTGGACTTCCAACTTATTTCCTATTAAATAAATTCCTCTTGAAGAAAATAAATTTCAATTTGTTTCTTTCAATCTATTTAAAAATCCAAATTTTAAATTAAATTCTTCAATTTATAGTCACTATTTTTACGAAATCCATTTATTTAACATTTTCACTTGATTCTAGAATTAATTCGATAAGATTATAAAAATTAACTTTTTATACTTTAAAATTCCTTTCTTCAAAATTTCTTCAATTTCAAAAATTGATTCACTTAGAAATTTTCTACTTGAATTTTCAAAAATTCAACTTCGTTTATCTTCGGAATCCAATGATATCAAACATCCATTCAGCTAAATTTTAGCTTTCAAACAATTTCCAGACATCAATTCAATAACATCAATAATCATTCACAGATTATCACATCACAGTAGAAATAAATTCAATCAATGTGAGGGGTCCAGTTGGATCCCTCCAACATGTTTCCCTGCATCCAAAGATGTTAGCACAATACCAATTCCGCTCCAGTACGGAATTATCGCGGTATATGGGTTTAATAAATATTATCCGCTTACTAACGGCGCAATAGGGTCTCATCCGCTATACGAGGCGGGAAATCAATCAATCCAATATATACATATGCCAATATGTATATATTGCTATATATAGATATATATCCTACTATATCTAATATCACATTCAATAGCAATCATCAATAACTGCAAAAATTCCACATTCAATTTGAGTGAGAAAAATCTCACCTTAGCTTTTATTAGCAATCCATTTTCCATTCCAGATTGATTTTCTTGATTTAGACCTTGTATCAAACAGTTTTATACAGTTTATCAATATTCGAAATAATCGAATAATAAATTTTCGTTCGGTAATTTTAATTATTCAATGATTTATATTTTAAAACAACTAGCAAATTAAAATACATAAGCGTATATCTCATTTTACTTTGAAATCTTATATATATACTTATAAGAAATAATTTATATATATCACCATCTAACTTTTCATAACTTAACACCTTTAGAAATGCATATATATACTCAAACCTGACCTTTATATTTTTCTTCAAACTTTATCAATATAAAGAAATTTTCTGTTTTACTATAAAAGGAACAAAACTGTATTTATACTTTACTGTATATACATCAATAGATTTATAAATTCAAGAAATAAATTGTTTTAACTTCACTGTTAATTTAATCTTCTACTAACCAGCATGCAATATTTTTATTCGATCAAAACATGTATTATATAAAACTTTAAACAGACAGAAGTCTATACCTCACTACCTGCTCGCACTCGAGATCTGAGATGTCATAGCACTCAAAAGATCGAACGATTGAACTTCACCTCCTCTCGCCTGCGCTCGGTAGAGTCACCACCGAACTCGCGAAAACCCACACCAGCCAACCCTTACTCGAACGGGCTGTTTCCCCATCGTCATCGCGATGCTCATCGCATGAGCACTGCACGAGCCTTCAACCCATCGCGCACTCGACGTCTCACCTCCCTCCAGAATTCCTCGAGACCACGTGGTTGCCGCCCTCCTTGCGAATGCCAACGACAACGACGCGCGTGCAGTCGCCAACCTTCCACACCATCCCCTCGCACGCGGCCACCTACCGCATCTCCACTGACCCAATTCGAAGCCCTAAAACCCCATCGACAAGATCTGGATTCGATCGCGTGCTCACCTTCGAACGCGAGCCTCATGGGTACCTCGATGTTGCGCAAAATTTGTTCGAGAAGAATGATTTGTTTTCAATAGGGTTTTCCATTATTTGATTTTAAACGAGAAGTTACTTTGATCTCTTCGGTTTGAATCTGAAGAGGGAAAAGAACGAACGAAGTTGAATTAGCTAGGCCATTGTTTTTCTATGAGTGAAAATGAACAGATTTTGTTTTTCTTTGAACAAAGCTTCGGCTGTTAATTAAAAGAGAGGAAGGAGATTTTTTTCGCAATTTGGTTTGCCATTGTTTCTTTAAATTTTTATTTTCACTGAAGTTTTAAAATCTCGGTAGGATGATTCAAAACGAAGGAGAAAAATATCACTGCGTGCTCAGAAGGTAGGGTGGCTGATGGAGACGTTATAGACTTTGACCGTTCAGTATATTATTATTATGAATTTCAAACTGTCTCATTTCGCAATACGCGAAATCTTGAACTCCGAATCAGACATGCCGCCAAGCGTCTATAATGTTATCCGCCTATTCTGAACGTAATGGAAAAGGTTCCGAGTTCAAATTTGATCGTGTGAAGAAGATAGCTTTTTGGACCAGTTATTAAATTAAATTTTCGATTTAATTTCAGCGCGTTTGTTTATTGTACGGCCAAACGATCACTCCAAACATTACAAAAATTGAAATCCGATAATAATACGATATTACGGATCCAATGGAACTGGTTTCATCGAATTCCGAGACTGTTTGAAAAATGACTATTTTATAAATATCGGTTCGAACGATTTATTTTAAAACTGAACAAAACAGTTTAAATTCAATTCTGAAGTTTCTATTATCTCCAGTATGATTAAATAAAAATTTACAAATCATTTTCAATCATTTTAAACTCGATTTTTAATTATCTCTGGAATTTCACTATTTAATTTATCGATTTAATTATCAAATTAAATCCAATATTCGAAAAATAAATCATTCGACTTCTAAATTCCATTTATTAATATTTAAAATCAATTAAATATTCGAATTTTTATTATCAAAAATTCTGGATCGTTACAAACTTCCCCCCTTAAAAGAATTTCGTCCTCGAAATTACCAAGTAAGGAAAAATGGTCCTTAACTCGTCTACTATTTTTCACAATCTAATAGTTTTATCAATTTATCAAAACAAATTTTTCTACTAAAGATTCGTTATCAATTCAACTAGCTTTCCAACTTCAATTATAAGTTCAAACAACATTGTTTACTTAACAATTCAAATTTAAATTTAAATTCAAATTTCAAACTTTCAAAATTTTCTCAAAAATTTTCTAACACTCGAAATTTTCAAAAAATTTCGCCAGCGTCTCCCTTGCGCGGCTAATACGGCACGACTACAAAACGTCCCTACGGACTCTCAGATTTCAAAAAGAAAAAGAAAAGGCCAAGCGGCTAGAGAAATAAGTCATCAAATCTCATATTCAAATTTAAATACATACCTTTTTCGAGCAATTCAAATTCATCTTTGAAATCAAATCCAATTCCTTTAATACACATGTATATCCTACTAGCCATAATATCTAGTTACATATTCAAACCAACTTGCAAATTCAATTACAAAAATTTTTGATACTTCTTATATCATCTTTACTTCCCTATTGAAGTTTCATATTCATTTTCATTCAATCTTTACATTTCAATTCCATTTGAATTTTATCTTCAATTATCCTTTTTGAATTCTATTTTCATTTGTAAATCATATTTACAATTCATATTCATAATTTTTATTCATATATGAATTTATTTCTTTATACTTTCAATTCACATTTATATATTTCATTTGTTAATGAACTTTAATTCCAATCACATTTACATATTTTACATTAACAATTTCTATTTGTATAAGTTATCAATTCAATAATATTCCATAAATATTCTTATAAAGTATCCCAAAGTCTTTTCAACCTTTCAAAACCATTTTGAAAACAATTCAAATTATCCTTTGAATTTTCTAAAACAAAATCCAAATTTTCCAAACAACTTCTATTTAAAACAATTTGGCAGCAATTCCTCTTTTGGAAACCCGAAAATGGACATCAATAATGCTGCAGTCATTACCGAAGTTATTTTCCAGCGACCGAAAAGAGTTTAGAGCTTTTCATTCCTCCAAAAGACTTTTCAAAACCTTTGAAATTCACTTCCAAGCCAAAAAGATTTAAACTTTCCAAATCTCCAAAATTTTCAAATTCTTTGAAAATATTTCCAAATACTTCTCTGGAATTCCGTTTTAAATTACAAATCACATTTATAATTTATATTCTCAAATTTCATTTGCATGTGAATTTATTTCTTAACTTTGGAGTTACGATTTCAATTTCTTATTCAATTTTAGTGATGATAATTCACTATTATTACTTCCTAACATCCATGCAACCATATACTGTAACAATTCATAGAAAATTATTTCTTTTATATACAAAAATAGTTTTGGGTAAAATTATTTCATTTACCCTATTTAAAACAATACTGTGTCGGTTTATCTTGTATAAGAGTTTAGAAACCCCTATCGATTACAGTTAGCTAGACTGCACCGACCAGAATCCATAAACAATCAACCGATAAGTCAACACAATACAAAACAATTTCATATTCACTAACAAATACGCGCTCATATCTATTATTACACTCAAACTCATTCTAGAGTACTGCTGACTCTATCTCTAATGAGTAACACCCAACAGAGCAGGGTTGTCGCTTAACCATATGCTCTGATACCACGCTGTCACGTACCGAAAATTTTCGACTTTCGAAAATTCGACATCGATACTCCCTTTATCGACTGTCGAGCAATCGAGTGCCGAAAACTCCAATAGTGAGGGTTTTAAGAGACAGAAAAAGTAGAAAAAGAAGAGAAGAGAAGAACAAGGAAGAACAGAAGAAAGAAGAAGAGAAGAACAAAATAGAGAACAATAGAACAACATCAGAACAGAAGACAATATCAGAATCTCACATATCGCAGCGGAACAATATATAATAGATAAATGAATAATCTTTAAAACAAAGAACTATATCATTTTATACATACATCAATCATCGGAGTCAATATACAACAATGGACAGTTATATAACTTGTCCTCATACAGGATACACAGCGGAATAAATACTATCAGATACAAATACTACGTCTCGTCATCCAGCTTATCTCCAAAGCTCCAGAATATCCAGAATATCCTGATAATATAACTCTAGGCTGCCCGTGTGGAAATTGGTGGGCACCCAGAGTTTAGAAGGGAACAATAAACTCCGAGTCAGTCATGGTGACTGGTGTGAGATCGTAAAACAGTTATTCTTTAAAACAACAACAGTAAATTTTAAAGTCAATTCGAAATGCTTTTGGGAAAATGAAACTACCATAAGACCTCCCACCACACACACAATGCAAACGCAGAATTGGAGGAGATTTCTTCTTATGATAGTCAAAGATGCTTACTACGCAAAATCAAATCATTTTTGATATTATTATTAGTGCATAGTGTAGAAAACATTTCGAAAGTAAAATATTAATCTTAGCCAGCATAGGCATTCCGCACTTATGCCTACTATAGCTACTATGTTCAATAGCAGGTTACCGCCACATTCCATAGCAGGTAATACAACTAAAACCGTACACGTCACGTATTGTTTCTTTGGATTTCCAACAAATGGTCAGGCTAAGGAACTTCCTATCCACGATGGGTACGTCCCTGGAATAGACGACCCGAGAACCTAACCGGATCTCTGCCAACACAAGGCCGGGTTACCTCTGCAAAAATAGGTAACTACTGACACGCGTATGCCATCCCCCGATCGTAACCGATCTTCCCGAGGATCCCCGATTTCCAACAAATCACATAGTAAAAATGCAGCAACCACATAGGTTAAGTATCTGGGCTCCATACCATGATACCACCTCTATCCAGAAGGAATGACATACACTAAGGGGCGCTACTCCCTAGAACCTTGCCGCATCCTTCCTGTTTTGACCATTTCCGGGGTGTGAGGCTCGACGAAGTCTCGTCCACAAAGCTACGCTTTCTCAAAAAGCCCTGCTTCGGGTCAAACAAAATGATCAACCTATGATCACCAAGATATAAGATCAAACAAATGATCATATCGCAAATGATCAAACACTGATCATTTCACAGCAACACTCAGTATGCCACGTTACCAAATTGGGATATATCGCTGATAAATTTCAACTACATAACCTCTGAGCTCGTACGTCTCAGAGAAGGGTGTTAAGCTAAGAGAATAAATTCTCCGCCACCAACAGATATGTATTTGAAAGAAATCAGCTTTATATCTCAAATTGTAACGTCAGACACACAATCCATACAAGTCTGTTCCGGGATCGAACAGAACCGAAGGCACTTCTCACGAAGCCCTTGCAATTTCCGGATAATTTTCAATCACGTCAGGACTTCCCGTCACTAAGGGTGATAAAACCTCTAAATCGGAGATCAGCCGATGTAGAGTAACTCGACGGTAATCCTTCCGTTTTCAAAAATATCCGGTCTTCAACACCGGTCTTCAAATGCAATTCATAACGACGTATCACATATTCAGAATGGGTTATACGACCCCATGGTCCTTTCCCGGCTAACCCGAATAGTGAGCGTTTATTTAAAAATAAGTGTGGCATTCAAATTCATCCAATTCACAACAAATATCATTCAAGGTAATTATTGATAATCGGTTATTTAACTATCAATAAAGATGCGCAACATCATCAGATTCCAAATAATTTTCCCAAATAATTTTATCTTCCAAAATATCTTTACTAGATATAAAATTTCCACGCTTTAAAAATACATCAACGTTTATTTTTCTAAACAGTTTCCCTTTTCTTTATAAATTCCATAGTGAATTTATAATTTCAAAATATCTACTGATATACGATTCTCAAATCGTTTTCAAATATTCAATTTCATTTTATCTTTAAGAAGATAAAATCTCAAAACGTTTCATTTCATATTGGAAAAGCAATTCCATACTTATCTAATTATAAGTAATTCACAAATCATTTATTTTCAACATTTGAAAATATTCGATATACTTAAATCAATATTAAGTATAAATTTCATTCTTTAAGGAAATCATTTTCTTTCACAAATTTATTTGAGTCAAAACGAATGTTACGTAAAACATCGTTACGACGACTCGAAATCACTGGTATAGGGATTCGGATTTAGATAGATATATAAATCCCAATACTACATTAAAAACATTTCCTTTTGGAAATCATTTACTATAACAACAGTGTCATAGTCCACCATTTCCTTATTTTTCGAAAACGTCTATTTCAACAATGAATGTTGAAATCTATGATTTCGATATTTATTACATTTTAAAATATCTTTAAAATGTTTAACTTCATTTTTAATATCACTTCTTCAAAAATAAATCCATTTTACTTAACAATATATTCACTGTCCAAAATCGTGAATATACTTTACTAACCCCATTTCAATATTTTCTACACATTTTTATTTCAATAATTATCCACTATCCAAAATCGTGGATATATCTCCTTTATTAAACTTCTATGTTTAACTTATCAATTTCAATTGGTTTTGGATTTATAAAACAACGTTTAGAAATCATGTTCATACTTCATAACAATTTCAACTTGCAAAATCATTTTATCAGCCAATTCTATTCATATTCCATCTAAGTGCAAAAATCTAATTTATAAGTAAATTTTCTTATAAATATTTTATTCCACAATTTCCTTCACATTTTATAACTTCATAATTTATCAATCTATAAACTTCATATCTTCACATTTTATAATGACTTTCCAAATTCGTTTCAATTTTCCAATTAAATTTATAGTTGGACTTCCAACTTATTTCCTATTAAATAAATTCCTCTTGAAGAAAATAAATTTCAATTTGTTTCTTTCAATCTATTTAAAAATCCAAATTTTAAATTAAATTCTTCAATTTATAGTCACTATTTTTACGAAATCCATTTATTTAACATTTTCACTTGATTCTAGAATTAATTCGATAAGATTATAAAAATTAACTTTTTATACTTTAAAATTCCTTTCTTCAAAATTTCTTCAATTTCAAAAATTGATTCACTTAGAAATTTTCTACTTGAATTTTCAAAAATTCAACTTCGTTTATCTTCGGAATCCAATGATATCAAACATCCATTCAGCTAAATTTTAGCTTTCAAACAATTTCCAGACATCAATTCAATAACATCAATAATCATTCACAGATTATCACATCACAGTAGAAATAAATTCAATCAATGTGAGGGGTCCAGTTGGATCCCTCCAACCTGTTTCCCTGCATCCAAAGATGTTAGCACAATACCAATTCCGCTCCAGTACGGAATTATCGCGGTATATGGGTTTAATAAATATTATCCGCTTACTAACGGCGCAATAGGGTCTCATCCGCTATACGAGGCGGGAAATCAATCAATCCAATATATACATATGCCAATATGTATATATTGCTATATATAGATATATATCCTACTATATCTAATATCACATTCAATAGCAATCATCAATAACTGCAAAAATTCCACATTCAATTTGAGTGAGAAAAATCTCACCTTAGCTTTTATTAGCAATCCATTTTCCATTCCAGATTGATTTTCTTGATTTAGACCTTGTATCAAACAGTTTTATACAGTTTATCAATATTCGAAATAATCGAATAATAAATTTTCGTTCGGTAATTTTAATTATTCAATGATTTATATTTTAAAACAACTAGCAAATTAAAATACATAAGCGTATATCTCATTTTACTTTGAAATCTTATATATATACTTATAAGAAATAATTTATATATATCACCATCTAACTTTTCATAACTTAACACCTTTAGAAATGCATATATATACTCAAACCTGACCTTTATATTTTTTTTCAAACTTTATCAATATAAAGAAATTTTCTGTTTTACTATAAAAGGAACAAAACTGTATTTATACTTTACTGTATATACATCAATAGATTTATAAATTAAAGAAATAAATTGTTTTAACTTCACTGTTAATTTAATCTTCTACTAACCAGCATGCAATATTTTTATTCGATCAAAACATGTATTATATAAAACTTTAAACAGACAGAAGTCTATACCTCACTACCTGCTCGCACTCGAGATCTGAGATGTCATAGCACTCAAAAGATCGAACGATTGAACTTCACCTCCTCTCGCCTGCGCTCGGTAGAGTCACCACCGAACTCGCGAAAACCCACAACAGCCAACCCTTACTCGAACGCGCTGTTTCCCCATCGTCATCGCGATGCTCATCGCCTGAGCACTGCACGAGCCTTCAACCCATCGCGCACTCGACGTCTCACCTCCCTCCAGAATTCCTCGAGACCACGTGGTTGCCGCCCTCCTCGCGAATGCCAACGACAACGACGCGCGTGCTGTCGCCAACCTTCCACACCATCCCCTCGCACGCGGCCACCTACCGCATCTCCACTGACCCAATTCGAAGCCCTAAAACCCCATCGACAAGATCTGGATTCGATCGCGTGCTCACCTTCGAACGCGAGCCTCATGGGTACCTCGATGTTGCGCAAAATTTGTTCGAGAAGAATGATTTGTTTTCAATAGGGTTTTCCATTATTTGATTTTAAACGAGAAGTTACTTTGATCTCTTCGGTTTGAATCTGAAGAGGGAAAAGAACGAACGAAGTTGAATTAGCTTGGCCATTGTTTTTCTATGAGTGAAAATGAACAGATTTTGTTTTTCTTTGAACAAAGCTTCGGCTGTTAATTAAAAGAGAGGAAGGAGATTTTTTTCGCAATTTGGTTTGCCATTGTTTCTTTAAATTTTTATTTTCACTGAAGTTTTAAAATCTCGGTAGGATGATTCAAAACGAAGGAGAAAAATATCACTGCGCGCTCAGAAGGTAGGGTGGCTGATGGAGACGTTATAGACTTTGACCGTTCAGTATATTATTATTATGAATTTCAAACTGTCTCATTTCGCAATACTCGAAATCTCGAACTCCGAATCAGACATGCCGCCAAGCGTCTATAATGTTATCCGCCTATTCTGAACGTAATGGAAAAGGTTCCGAGTTCAAATTTGATCGTGTGAAGAAGATAGCTTTTTGGACCAGTTATTAAATTAAATTTTCGATGTAATTTCAGCGCGTTTGTTTATTGTACGGCCAAACGATCACTCCAAACATTACGAAAATTGAAATCCGATAATAATACGATATTACGGATCCAATGGAACTGGTTTCATCGAATTCCGAGACTGTTTGAAAAATGACTATTTTATAAATATCGGTTCGAACGATTTATTTTAAAACTGAACAAAACAGTTTAAATTCAATTCTGAAGTTTCTATTATCTCCAGTATGATTAAATAAAAATTTACAAATCATTTTCAATCATTTTAAACTCGATTTTTAATTATCTCTGGAATTTCACTATTTAATTTATCGATTTAATTATCAAATTAAATCCAATATTCGAAAAATAAATCATTCGACTTCTAAATTCCATTTATTAATATTTAAAATCAATTAAATATTCGAATTTTTATTATCAAAAATTCTGGATCGTTACAGTTACTGTATATCTTTAATTTCAAGGTTAATTTAGACTACGTATTTTATTTATAGCCGAATCATGGAAGATTAAATAACTCTTTGCAAAATTGCACCTTATTTAATTCATTTCATGGTATACGCTCTCTTTTACAGTTTTCAATCAAAACCGAACAATTTAATGTCTAACTAACCCATTTGTTAGTTTAACTTTAATTTTGTGAACTAAATTAATAACGCGGATTAAACTTAATATGATATTTTCATTTTTTGCTCCTGTATATACTCGCTCACAAATATGATAAATATATAAGAGAAACCTTGGAAATATGATTATATGCGTAAATGCTTGTGTAGTGGATTGGTACGTAACACTCCCTCTATTTTTACTCTGTTTTTTAAACAAAAGTTGCATAGTATAAGAAGAAGAAGAAGAAGAAGAAAGGCATATGCTAGAGTATTGATACCATTTTTTTCATTGATACTCAATACAGAAGCAACATTCCCAAATCTGTTGCAATAATTTGGAGCAGACTACACCTGTAGTTTAGAAAAAGATGATTAATTTGACACTAGTTAACCCATGAGACATGAAATATAAAGTAAAACTCATAGTTATGAGACCCTTATATGGGAACATGTATTTAAGACCTTCCTGGACAAAGTTGATGGGGCTGACAAAGAAGGTCTAGATTGTTTACATGACTGAACTGCAAAATAAATTATTAACAGTCTCTAAGTTGCAAAGAAGTGGTCTATTTTAAATAAAGAAAAAGAAGGGATGAGGCATAAATACTAGCCAGTGCATGTTTACGTTTCTGGAACTTCCTAATCCTGTAACTTTGTTTATATAGGATAGCGGTAAATCAGAATAAGAACGTATCCTAGCTAATGTAGGCTACCTATACATGTATTGATGATTTTATTTGTACTGGTCTTTCCTTTGCATTATTTATAAAGATACAAAAAGTTGCTTTATTCCTAGTCATGATGGGTTGTACATCAGTCTTCATGGTATGAATTATGAAGAAGGTATGTACCACTGTCCTTGCAACATATTTAGTAGTATTATGTTGTTATATGTTGGTAGTATTAACATTGTTTAATGCATATGTTTCTTCTATATATCTAACTATAGGTTCCGCTTCAGATTTTAACTGGCATTAAAATATATGCAACTTCTTTGACTCTTTTAGCCACATCTTGTTGTACACAATGCTTAAACTTTTTACAGAAATGAAGATTTTATGTTTAATATTTTAGTGTAGTCTGTGGCACAGAGGAAATCACTATGGCATTTCGTAATGTATATGAATTAGGATGATATGCAAGCAGAAATTCAAAAAATGTCTACTTGACTTAACCTCTATTTTGGAGAGGGGAGCTCAAATTAGAGTTTTCAGATTAAGGAACAAGTTTATTAGATTGAATTTTGTTCTCTGTGCTTTGAAGATTGACCAGTTTTCCAATTTATCTATGCTTTGAAATAAGTTTAAATATGTCATCACGGTACCTGAATCTTTACTGATTAATGCATGGAATCAAATACTAATCTTTCAGATACAGAAGACTTGCAAGATGAAGCTGAGAGTTTGGAAACTGATGTGGGTTAGCATACTCCAAGGTAGGATGAAGTTAAGGCACAGATTGAACAGACATGCAAGCTTTATTTTCTCGGAAAGACAGAATAGGTTCAGAGACTTGCACAACAGCATATGCATTATCATGTGCATCAAGTACTGATTGTGAGGAGGTGATAGTAGATGTGGAAACTGGCTGGGTATGCTATCTAACATTGACCGATAACAAAACGGTGTAATAAAGATTTGCTTATAAACTTGTTTTCCTATGATTCGAGCAGGAAGTAAAAGATGTTGTAGCGGCAAGGTCTTGTTATGTGTGTTACAGCACTGGTAAGTGCTCACTTAATTATATTTTCCTTTCTTTTTTCCTCGCTTGTAAATTTTGAACTATTGTTGTACTTGTGAGATGTGAAATTATGGTGTTGATGTAGGTCAATGATACCATTCGAATTGTTTATTTTATGTATGCATTTTTGTTAGTTGTAGAGGCACCTCTGGAAGAAGACGTGATGGAAATGTATAAGAAGGCTGCTGAATTTTGGGCTGAGCTACGAGTTGAGCTATTGTCTGCAAGTTCTTTCCTTTCATAAGATAAACCCATTCCTAGTCAGCTATGGCGTCTGTATTGAGCTAGTCACCAGCGGTTCTTTAGGCACATGTGCATATCAGCTAAGGTGCCTACTTTATATTCAATTGCAAAACTGCCAAAAGAACGCTCATAATCCAGTAAGTATAGCATCAGTTTAGCATTTATATTTGATATATATTAGTTTCAAGTACCGAGGATGGAACTAAGTGGTTTCGCATTGTTACATTATTCTCAACATTTGAGTTAAAAATTCTATCCTTATTTCAAGCCATTTCATAATAAGCAATTTTCCTTATTGGAGTGCGTACGTGTACATACAAGTTCTATCTCAGTGGTAGTTCCTAGCAATTTAGGGATATATTAATCTCCATAACTTCACTGTTTGGGCCATTAGGAGTTTGTTATTGCCCACATTTATTGATGTATCTATACTCATTTCACATGTACTCTTATTATACACATCTACATTGCCTTGTTGACTATTATCAGGTTGACTACTTTGCGATGTGATTTGTATAATGAAACACATATTTAAAAACCATGTATTAGTAATAAATCTACCATGTGTTTATCAGATCCTACATCCTAAGATCTTACCATACATGTTTTTCAAATAAAAAAGTAAGTTAGTTTATATTTATTATGTAGAAGCTTTAGAAAATATTGTCTAGCTCTACTATATATCTGTATAGTGACTGATATATTAACAGTGAGTTGTGATACTTGACTCACCTTTTGTCTATGCTTTGTACATATTGGATGTCAATACACCATAATTTTGCAGTTGCTTAAGTAAGTAAACTATAATTTATGTATAATATTGCAATTTCAATTATTACACATGTAAATGGGAGTAGTCATCACCAGATTCAGAGTGGATCTGATTAGCCTCTGCACACTTTCTACTTTTTACCCAGATGTCTTAGTTAACTAAAAAACTTCACATATACAAGTCTTGGGAGACATTTTCTATCTTATATTAGCTACTGGTTTGAATGGATACATGGCTACGATTACCAACTTGAAACAGCCTATCAATAAATGGCAATGTGGTGCTACTCCAACAAAAGTAAGTTCTGTGCGGCTCTCATTACTCATCCTGATTGCATAGTTTTAAACATCTATGTATACCTTTTCCAATAAACTAGCATGGAAGAAATCGATTTATAACTTTATATTTATGATGCCAGCCAATGATGAATGTGAAGCGATATTCGTGTGGTCCTGGAGCCACTCCTATTGGAAAACCTGCTCTTCATCTTGCAACCGTTGACTTGAAAGGAAATCTTATGAGTATGTTTCTCAGCTTTAAGAACACAATATTCATGCTAAACATGCAGTATAAGGCACTACTCTCTTCGACACAAATACTGTTTGTTATGGTTTCTAATTTAATGTTTAAAATTTTATACATGCATTTTTTACTTAATACTTATACAAAGCACAACTCCCTTTGACCATAAATTAGTTATAGAAAATGATAACTAAGATAGTTGTTCTTTGACTCCATATTGGGTAGTCAAACAATATTTACTAGTATGCTGAAACCTTTAGTCACCAGAAGATATCCACTAATGACCAACATATTTATATACCAAGTAATGATGTTTGCACTATGTCTGTAATATCCGGTATACTGTGTCCAAAATATCAGGATAATATTTGATAATATCGAGTAATATCAGTATGAAAATAAAAACAGCTTTTCATATTCCAATTTTATAATATATCATTGAGGTTGGATCTTTTAGTGTTGGGACTAAACAACTTAGCAGAACTTTAATTAGGAATCCTAAACCGCTTCATGTGTCGTTCTGAATCCAACAGTTTGATTAAAACTTATTGATTGAGATGGTTGTATAATGTAGATAAGCTTTCAACAGTAAGGATACAATATGTAGTCTGATATAAATTTATTCACTAATTGTTGTACATACTCAACTAATGTACAATACTCTTAGTAATTCAGAAAGAGAAAATAAAATACAGAAATATGATTTGCATGTGTTGCCTTTTAAACTAGCTAGGAGATTGCTAAAATTGTCACTTCAATTTAGTGATGTATGTTTGCTACATCTAGTTTTAAACCTGACCACCATCATTATTCATCTTCATATATGGAAGTTACTCGTTAGTCATGGCATGCCAAATGACTTTGTATGATAACTATTGAATAAGTCAATGTTTTTTTACTTGTGTATTTCCTACTTTCTTATTTATGATTGATTTTTTCATATATGTTATTTCAGCAGTGAAACATGTTCTTAATGACGATTTCATTTTGACCCATCAACCTGAAGCACCTGCTTTCTATTCAACACTATTCTACCTCACATGCTTTGGTTCATGTTGTATCTCCTAACCATACTTGCATAGTATTCTACGTCACTCCATGCACCATAAGCAAGTACATTTTAATTTAATTTCCTTCTCTTCTTACCCTATTTTATCGTTAGTATTATGGGAAGTGAATTAAATTTTTAAAAATTAAATGAATGTAACATCGCTTGGTACAGGTGGCATGGCCTATTGCGAATGTTAGAGTGGACTCAACTTCTACGTAAGTTTCACACCATTTTGTTTATATAAAATATGCACAATGTTAAAAAAAAGCACAATGTGTCAGTAAGATTATACATGCTTGCACAAAAAATATAGGAGTAATACCCAGCATGTAAACTCCTTTGGTCATCTTGTTAGGTATTTTCAGGTTCATTACAAAAGTGCACTGTGATTGTATATGTATATGGATGAACTCTTGAAAAGAGAACAAACTGATAGTACCTTATATGAAGAAAGAACCATCAAGTGTGTTATCGAATGAAAAGATGCTTGATTGCTTCCAAGTAACCCATTATCTAGGTTGAAAAGAGAATACTTTAATAATCCCCCGAAACTGAACTTGGTAAATTCATATAAACAATTAACAGTAATTATCTGGTCCACTAGTTGAAGGCCTATAAATTATATTTCAATGTATATCCATGATATTTTAGTCATTTGTTTTTTAATGTAAACCTAAACCAATAATGTTTCCTGCTTGATATTATATTTTCTAAATGCAGTTGTAGAAAATTGGAAATTTTGAGATAAGATGTCAATAATACTTGTGTAATAATTTTGGAAAAAAAATTCCCTTGGAAAGATAAATAGTCAATTAGAATCAAAGATGGAAAAATATTACTTCATGCTACAAGCAGAGAAAAAACTACAAAGAACACATAACAAATTCCACATTCAAAAGCACATAAGAAAGTATTAAAGGAAGAAAAAGATTTTACAATAACATTGCAAAAAAATTTCTAATCAGTAGTTATGTTCAAATAAATTTACAAAATTCATTTATAATGCTTCATATATTTTGTAGACCACAGCCTAAATCTTTTATAGTAGCTTGCTTCATATATTTCCGTACAAGAATCATTTACCAATACTCAAGTATGAAATATATAGTAGCTATCTTGTTCATTTATACACAATCATATCGATATGTTATCTTGGTGGCTGACTTTGAATTGAATAGCTGCTCCTTTTGTCTTACTTGATTGTACATATAAACCAGCAATATATGTTAAACTGTAATGTACTAGACAAAATTCGTGTAGTGCTGATAAGCATGCTTTGCAGTTATTTATATCAAACATGTTTATAGTTGATAATCTGCATCTAAGTGGAGAATATTGGAATTATACATGTGCGTGTGTTCGACTATATGTTAGTAGATAACGAATGATTTCGTGTACCACTTCACAGATAAGAAATGTTGCACTTGTCTATTATTACTAAATGACATTTATTATTCCAATAAAGCAAATACAAATGCATTTATGATACTTGTTATTTCAAAGTTAATTACACATGCATTATGATGCGTCAATAGTAGTTACGATGACTGCACGATTGTCTTAATCCAATTAACCCTACAAAAGAAGTGGGGCTCGACAGTTTGGGTTTGTAAGAGGCAGTGGTATAGAAGTTTGCAGGGGAAAAAAATATTGATTGTTGCTGAGGCAGTCACAGGCAGTGGTGTGGTATGGATGTTATCGAGTGGCTTGTGCACAGTTTTGCAAGTTTTGAATTCTGGAAAGCTTTGAAGTGCAGTGGTTTGTGCACAGTTTTGAAATTTATGAGTTTTGAATGGTAGTGGTTTGTGGCAGGTGAAGTATGAGTCTTGGACGATGTTTTGCACAGTTTTGTAGATGCAGTTGCAGGGTGTTTGTTGGGTGGATTTGTGAGTGTGGACGATGATTGAAATGGAGATTGAAGTGCAATAGGGTGAAGGTTTGAAGAAGTTGAAAAATTTGTGTTTAAATGTGTTGCAATTTTTTAATAGTTGCAAATTAAACATGTTATTTTAAATGTGTATTTGATCATTAACTTTTGAATTTCTTTGTTACAGGTAGGTGAAGTTTTTAGATGCAAAAAATGGACAAGATACTTTTAGATTTTTGGAGCTTCGGCCTAGTTAGCACATGAAAAAAATTTGGGTGCATGTTTTGTCATTAATATTTGAAGCAAAACCTTGTAGATGTTGGGTCTTTGTCTAATGTTATATGAAGATGGTTTATAAATTTCATCGTTGTTTGTAAGTAAGCTTTGTTCGTGGATATATTGTATAGCTATTTTATGGAAATGATCAATTGTTATGCTTTTATTTTATAGTTTTTTACTTTGATTTGTATATTATCCGATTGAAATATAATTAAATGCAATTAGATTACGGATATGTGATTATTGTAGTGGTATGATTTGTCATAAACGACAGCGTTTAAAAAGTGCGGTCAGTATTTTGGGACAATAACTCATGATAATACGACAGCGTTAAAGCCTTGCTGTAAGTTATTTAAATACATAAATCACATTGATACAACAGCGTTTTACAAACGCTGATGAATAAGTAGTAACAGCGTTTTCCTGTCGCTGTTGAAAACTAGTGAGTTTGTTTTAGATAGGGTATTTTAAACGCTGTGGAAATGTAAAATACCACTCTAAACACTTTTCCACAACAAAATATAAACGCTGTAGAAACTAAATAAACAACGACAAAATAACGTTGTGGAAAATTATTTTTGACAGCGTTGTTTTTTCGCTATTTGAAATTACATATCAACGACCGCATGTCGTTATACAGCGTTCTTCACAACGCTGTTATATCATTTGACAGCAGTTTTTAAACGCTGTTAAAAGGCTATTTTGTTGTAGTGTAAGAATGAGAAAAGGCACCAACAAAAGGAGAAAATGCACATGTAATATAAAGAAAGAAAATGTAGAAAAGTAAATGGAAATCATCATTGTCAATATAACCGCTGATTAGCCTTTATACTTATTGTTTGAAATGTACTTCCGAACATAGTTTTTCTGGTACACAAACTTAGAATATTTAGAAATTAAGCATTTGATGCAATATTAACACAACTATCAGCAAAACTTAATTTTGAATTTTAAACGCGACTGGTTCATAGCCACGTTGTTATAAAGATCAATGATGGAGATTACAAACTACAAAAGAATTTTATAATATATATATATATATAGAAAATGATAAGCAATGATCATTTTTTTGTCAAGATAATATGTAAGGTAAATCATCTAAAATTAGTAGTTTACTTCTTGCTGATCTTGAGCACGAACATATATATAACTAACCTCAACAAGATTGAAATAAAATAAACAACAATCATTTCCTTTATAATTACTAACGTATCTTTTGCATCCCACTTACCCTCTTCACATCTAATTTTCCCCAACTTTGTTCGTACAAATCGAGCAAACGCACTCATATAACTAATTCCAAGAACTTACAGCAAATCCCAAAAATTGCTTTGGGAATCTTTTAATAGGCTTAACATTTGAATTAGTTAGTATCATTTCAATGTTCATATACACATCTACTTAATATCTTCTCCATCAAATTTTTATCTTAATATTTTCGTTCGATTAAGTCTAGACCTATTAATCTGTAATTCAAATAACTTTCAGACATTAATCCTTGAGAAAATACAATAATGAATGATACATATTAACGCGTTCATTATAATATCTGATGTTAAAAGTTTGTCAATTACAATGTTTCTCACTAAGACGGAGCATCAATCATACTTTTACCACGAAAACATATTAACAGTAATATATGATTTTTTGAATAAATTCTTGTTACCAGGTCTATAGCTTAGAACTATAACATGTTCTTTTTTTTCACATGTCATGATATGACAAAGTAGTAATTATATTCAAAATAAAGCATCATAATTTATTCAACATCAACACCAAATAAAATTCCAATTTATGTCGACCGATTAACCTACAACTTTCATAGTTATGCCACCTCTATCTAGATCCCTCATCTACTAATTTTATGGACCAAACTATAAAATGAGCCTTTGAAATATATTTTAAAGTTCAGTCAGAAAATATAAAAGCCACAATATTCAATAGTTAATTCCCCAACTCAAAAGGATGGCACGTTATTGTAAAAACTGAAAGTACATACTCTGCTGTGTATATCAAGACTTATATAGCAAGTTGCCAGTAACATTATCGTTTAATGAATTCTAATTTACTTCCAAGTCATAAGAAAAATTGATACTCTTTTATAACTATAAACTAGGCCATCTTTTTTCTAAAAATGCATAATTAGATTATGAAATGGAAAAAATGAAATAAAAGTCAATAATATTGTAGGTACAATAGTAGAAGCATATGTTAATCAGTTGCGTTACGTGAGCAGTAGTCGGAACGAAACATATTTTGTTTTCCGTATACGCATGATTACAAAATCTTTTTTGATTCATTCTTTCATTCTCTAACTGGACTGCTCGTATAGTATCACAAAATCAGATTTTATATGTTTTTGCATTGTCAAATAAGTAAATGGACGTTTCAGTAATATGTAATATATGTTCAGCTTGTTCCAAATTTAATACATCATTTTATCCACCACTTTCAGCTTGTTCCACAGGAAAATATTTTAAAAAACATGATGTTTTCTGTAAGTGGAAAATGGAACAGGTATGCACAGCATTTAATATTCTTTTTAGCAACTATTAGCCAAATTCAAAGTGTAAAATTCACAAGTAATCAGGAAAGCGGAGGTTACATATGCAAGCGTAGTAAAATTTCAGATTAATCCTAAAAATTGCTAGCAATAAATTGCCCTTTAGTATTAAAAAGCAAATAATTGAAACTATTCGTAAAAGAGGAAATGTATAGGGGGAAAAAAGGTAAATTTGAAATCTGCAAAAGCATAACTGCTGAAACATATATCAGCGTAGGATTTAAATGTATGTGATTAGAGAGCATATAATATAGATAGGGATTATATGTTTGATAATCTTCAACTATTTGTCGACAGTCAAAGTCTAAAATTCAAAACAAATAAGGAAACCGCAGGTTAAATATCTAAGTGCAGCAAAATTTTAAATTGATCAAAAAATTTACTAATTAGAAAGACTTTTATATTATTAAACCGCAGAAAATTAAAGTATTCCTAAAAGCATAAACATAAGTAATGAAAAATGAGAATTTAGAATTTAGAAATTGTACTATGTTTGAAAGTTTATGATGTTGGATGTTTATTGGGTTACATATGCGGTTTAATTAGTGCACAACCACTAACCTGTAAAGTAATGTAAAAAGTGAAATAACCATGTTTCTCTATTACTCTATTCTAATTATGATTAAAAGGAACAATGCATATTTTCTGTTATACACGGTTTAAATATGTATTGAATAGAAGAGCAGCAGCAGTGGCAAACAATCTGAGGTGGGAATTAATTTTGGGATGATAAAGCTAATTGTTTCAGTAAAAGGCTATGACATTATGTAACGTAGGATGAGGTGATGAATAGCGAAGGGCAGAGCACGTTAACTGTACAGTTTCATGTCAAATGGAAACGTGAAAAGAAAGTTGTTGAAAAAAGAAGGATAAATGAATAGAACAACTACATACCCTGTTGTCTAGCAGCTGCATGTTGAATCCAAAAACATCGTTGCTTTTTAAGTTAATGGAGTCCCACATTCTTGCAACACGTACTCGGATTGTTTGTCCAACACTGTCAACAGTAAGGGATTCAATTGGTGAATGTACAATGTCCATGATAGAAAGTTGGTGTAGAGAGGTGGAATTTGGCAAGTGAGTGGGATAAATAATAATTCGTTTGGAGGTTATATAATACTGGTGCAGCAAAACTGCTAACTGTTGGTAATGCTCTGAAATAAATGAATTGCAGTCTGTTGAAAATGTAAACTGATAAATTTGTTTATTAACGTTGTATGTCTGTTGGTTTTCATATGTGCAGGTGAAGAAGATAAACAACCAGAAGTAGTAAATTTTTAGAAGTAATCATGTTTATCTATTTATGACAGGGAAAGAAGACCAAAGGTTCTTACCCTTTAATACAGTTATCATCCCTAATGAAGCTGAGGAACTGAAGGGGGGAGAAATCTGTAGAAGAGCTGACCAGTCTGCATCATTTATATAAATTTAAACATATAATGTTGAGTGCATATTATAATCTATCCATGTTTAGAACTTATACCTACCTATGCAAGAACAAACGGTTAAAACTATCACTTATCAGTTTAACGGTGTGGAGAAAAATGGGAAAAAATATATAGAGAGGAAATGCTCAAGCGAATCTAATGGAGTAATCATTAGTTTAGTGGGCATAGGATTTATTTTACAGTGCTAAGTTTAAGCTGTCAAAGTGGCAAGGAATTGTTTTTTTGCACAGCATTTTTCGTAGGTTTTTTGATTGGTCTTTTTTTTGGACAACCAAATTAATAAGAGTGAAAAAATAGCCGAATTTATACATAAATAAGGTGGAATAGGAGTAAATAAGTGACAGTGGAAAAACATGTTATGTAGTATCATACCTGACTTATAAAGTAGTGCTACCAAAGAAAAAATATCTGCCTTTTTCTGCAAAAGTGCATTATATGTAGCATGAGGATAGAAATAGACCAAGTAACAATATAGCTTTTACCATTATTCCAATGCCTGAGCGAGTTTGAGGTGGGGAAAAAAATAAAACGCCTATCAAATTTTAAGTAATGAAGTTACTTTAGATCAATTAAGACAAATCAAATTCATCCTAGGCAAAATATTAGGACATATGAAGATTACAAAGCTACCTTAAATAAATTACCTTTTTGGAATTGTGAAAATATTTTGGGAAAAAACATTGGGAAGCCAATCAGTACTTGAATGAAGTATAAATAATGTTATGTCTTCTTAACCAAATTGTTTGTTTACCAACTACAGATATGGGTCAAAGGAAAAAAAATCTATGCTGGATATTAGCATAAGTTAAAAATTTGGCCAGATTCAAACATACAGTGAATTAAAAATTCATGAAGTTATTAAAAAGCTGTATGGTTGCAGACGACTAACAAATTTTATGTGTAACATCACCAAAAATGTTTGAAAAACTACAACAGGTCGCAGTGCTACCATGCATTATACAGCAAAATCAGTTAAGTTTATGATAAACTAATAATAATGTCTATTGGATAGAATATACCGTTATCTGAGTTAGCGATCGAGACTGATCCAGCAACGTCCGTAGCCCGTACTACCATGAACTGTATGAAAATATAATTAATGTTTATCATAAACTAAGAACAATGTTTGTAGGGTAGAATATAGCATTGTCTGAGATAGCGACTGAGACTAATCCAGCAAGTCCCTACAATTTCAAATGCAGGTTGCCCAGACATGACGAATACCATGAAAAGTTTTGTCTGTCAGAAAGCAACGCAAATAGGTACAATAACACATTCAGGCTAACTTTTTAATACTGGTTCTCAGTTTGGACCGTCTTCTCAATTGAATAAAATACAATAATGAACCGACTGTATTATTACCTCTTATCTAAGCAGTAGTTAACATAAGTTGCAGTCTACATTAACTGCGATATGCACAGAAGTGCAGAAGTGATGTCTTACTGAAAATATGTATTCATTATAATAAGCACGTAATCAGATTAAGTGTTTTCTTGGTTGGGTATCCATTAAGTGTTCGTACAGTTAATGTGATATACTGTAGTATAATTAACACCATACTTATTGTATACTTATCATTAAGAAATCAGTTATGGCCCCAAAAAAATGGCAGTTTTTAGTTATGGAAATGTAAATGAATAATTATTAGAGAGCAAAATACATGGAGAACTGTAGGTATTGATCCACAAGGGAAATGCAAAGAGAAGGTGCAAAAATAAAAATAAAAGAAGAGGGGTAAAAATAGAAAAAAGATTACGGTAAAAAATTCGTAGGGAAAAATTACAGGTAACAAACCTCTTATCAATTCAACCAAATTTAAAAAGGCAGTAAATGTTGCTTACCTTAGCTATATATAATCTTCATTTACAATTCAACATCAAGAAATGAAGAGTCCATGCGAACTTCAGAACCATCTACTATACGTCAGTTACCTGTAAAAAAAAGATTTCAACAACCGAAATGTGTAATTGAAAATTAAGTAACCATAGTGTGGATCAAGATGTTTGTTGACAATCGTAGGAAGATTTTATTTGTTAGTCACTTTCATCACCTTGGTGAGATCAGACATGAAAATAAGAAACATTTTGTTAAAACAAAATAAAAATCAGATGCTGAAGAAATATGTATTGACATCAAACCTGGAATGCTTTCTATAGCCAGAACTACCATTGTAGATCCCAACTATCTCCACCTCCATGTTTCCCACTTCTATACTCTTAGACGTAGACCAATAATAAGCATTAGATTATCTAGGATGTAGTAATACCTGAAGATACAGATTTAGAACCTCATAAGTGTGAGAGTTCTACTCTTTATGAACGTAGTGTCTGATCAATAAAGCAGTGCACCGAAAGAGGACCAGGTCATACCTTGTAATATATTGTTCTTGCGCCAAAACCGAAGGGAGGAAGGTGGGAATAGATGTAGAGCCGAAAACGATGTTGACGTCGATTCAAGGGCAGACAGCGCGACAATAAATTTGAGGCAAAGGAACAGCTGCAGCCTAAATCGAAGGAAATATGTCGAGGCGCGAAGGGAAGAAAGGAAAGGGAGCAATAGGGGAGAGAACTGGAAGGGTATTGGATCGGCAGTAGGCGGCGTCAGACGGGAGGGGAGAAGAAGAGGCCAAAAGAGGGAAAAGGTTTGTGGATGAAAATCAGAAAGATGGAAATACATACAAATGGAAGACGCTTCGTTTGACCAAATTTCATTTCTAAATATGTACAAATCGGAGACTGTTCAGTTGCCAAATTTCAAGGGGGCCTGTGTAAGCTTGAATCCAACTCACTAATAATAATATAGTATAGATATCTTTCAATAAAAAAAATCGGACAATTAAATCAAAAGTTATGACTAATTGAGTACAACACTATTCTAAATGATTTCAACATTTCTTTGTACACCGCGGGTGCGGTGCAGTAGAAATGAGGCTTGAGTTCTGGTAAAAAGACCCAGATTCGATTTCTACCATGCGCTTTCCTATCCTATATAAATTTACCCAGGGGTATGGGAGCTTGGATCAGCGAACGGCTTTACTATATCTTCCTCAGGAGTTTACCGGCAGACGCAGCGGATATTTCAAAAACAATGTAGATCGTAGAATGTAGCAATAGATGGATTGATGAATGCTGAAATGCCCGAATTCGTTGATCCGAAGATACCGAACTCTAGCTATCTCGAACTCGTTGATCGCGCACGATACCGGGTTCAAAGATCTTCAATTCTTCAAGCGTTGATCAAGCGCACTTGATTCCGCGAATCGGCTTCTACAATCGTTGAATCGAGCGCACTCGATTATCCGAAAGAGGAGATAGGAGATTACACTCAACTACCAATTTAGATGAAAGCACAAAGCAATCAAAAGAGAATTTTATTCAATATTCAACAACCTTTACAAATGACTTCACTTGCCTATTTATAGGCTACAACATAAATCCAGAAAATTCCTAAGTCTTAAGTCGTTTCCGACTCATCATCTATGACCTTCGACTCATCATAAGTCGTATACGACTCATCAAATTACAACATGACTTACGACTTATACAAAACGTTACAATACTAACCTTCAACGACTTATCAACATACAACACGACTCAAAAGTAAACGACTCATAATCAGACGACTCATCATAAGTCGTTTACGACTTATCAGCTTACAATACAATCATACGACTTACAAACAAAATTACAAACGACTCATAACAGACGCGACTTAACAACCAACGCAACAGCCACTTCCTTCGACTTAAGAATCCACGGTGTAGATTAACTCGCATAAGAATCTGCGGCAACAGGCTTTAGCGACTTATGAACATTCGGCATCCCAGATCACAACGACTTAAAGAAATCAATGGTTGAGATTAACTCTGCTGAGAAAACAATGGCATCCATCTTCACGCGACTCAACTAAGTCGTAACTCGTTTCTTCGTCTTCTTGCATTGTGTTAAGTCGTGGACGACTCATACCTCCAGTTTCGTTAAGTCGTGTACGACTTATACCAGCCTCTCCCTTGAGTCGTGGATGGCTTATCTCCTCACCTTCCTTAAGTCGTAGACGACTTATCACTTGTGTATTCTTCTCCTTGAGTCGTGGACGACTCATCACCGCCTCCCTAAGTCGCATACGACTTATACCTTGACGACTCATCACCGCTTCCTTAAGTCGTAGACATCTCATACGATTCATGTCTGTCTCTATGAGTCGTGGACGACTCATAGCATTGCCCTTAAGTCGTAGACGACTTATATCTGCCGTGTTAGTTTTATCTCGTGGATGACTCAGGACTTCATCACTGGGCTTAGCTGCATCATCCTCCCCAGGTTGAGAGAAATTCGTCCTCGAATTTGCACACTCTTCATCCCCAACAAACTCATCCCCATGATATGGTACGAGATGCTTAATATTGAATACGTCAGATGTATACACATCATCTGGCAGCTTCAGTTTATAAGCATTTTCATTGATTCGTTTCACAACTTCCACCGGACCAATTTTCCTGGCTTTCAACTTGTTGTATGCGCCCACTGGAAAACGATCTTTTGTTAATACCGCATAAACCATATCACCTTCATGAAATTCAACATTCCTTCGTTTCAAATCTGCAGATTGTTTATACTTCTCATTTGCTTTCTCTAGTCGTTCTTAAACGATCTTATGACACTCCGTCAGCCCTTCAACAAAGTCAGCAGCTTTCCTAATTGTCCCCTTTGAGTGTGGTATCACCGTTAAATCCAACGGTCCTTTTGGTAAGCTCGAATATACTATCTGAAATGGACTGAACCCAGTACTTCGATTTACAGCATGATTATGGGCAAACTCTGCCTGGCATAACTTCACATCCCAACTCTTCAGATTATCTTGAACAAGACACCTCAACAAGTTTCCCAATGATCGATTAACCACCTCCGTTTGTCCATCAGTTTGCGGATGATAAGCACTACTAAATTTTAACTTCGTTCCGACCATTTTCCACAAACTCAACCAAAAATGACTCAGAAATCGAGTATCTCTATCCGACACAATAGATTCTGGCAATCCATGAAGTCGATAGATCTCCTTGAAAAACAACTGAGCAACATGAACAGCATCCGCCGTCTTCTTACAAGCAATAAAATGTGCCATTTTCGAAAATCGATCAACCACCACATAAATGGAATCATTACCACGCTGCGTTCTCGGCAACCCCAACACAAAGTCCATACTCACATAAACCCATGGTTTAGTTGGTACCGGTAACGGCATATATAAACCCGCATTAGTCGCAGTTCCTTTCGAAACTTGACAGATATGGCATCTCTCAACAAACCTCTCCACTTCTTTCCTCATCGATGGCCAAAAGTAGGATTGTGAAATTAACTGCAACGTACGATCTCTACCCACATGGCCTTCTTCATGTAGTTCTTTAACAATCTCCATTCTCAAGCTACAGTCTGGGATGCACAATCGATTTCCTTTAAACAGAAAACCATCCACCAACACAAATTCATCAGTGCTTCCTTCCTTTACCTTTTCAACAAATTTCACAAAGTAAGGATCTTCTTCAATCAATTCTAGCAATAATTCAAAACCTATCACTTCAAAATTTAGTGTAGTCAACAAATGACTCCTCCTACTCAAAGCATCAGCCACACGATTTGTCACCCCTGACTTGTGTTTAACAACAAAAGTAAACTGCTGCAGATATGCAATCCACGAGGCATGTCTCGCTGAAATCTTGTCTTGCCCTTGCAAATGCTTCAATGCTTCATGATCAGTATACAGAACAAACTCCTTCTGAAATAGATAGTGTCTCCAGTGTTTAATAGATTGTACAACAGCGTAGAACTCCACATCATATGTACTGTATCGCATCTTCGCTCCTGACAACTTCTCACTGAAATATGCAATAGGACGCCCCTTATGACTCAACACCCCTCCAATCCCAACCTTGGATGCATTAGTATGTAGTTCAAACACCAGCTGAAAATCAGGTAGCACTAGAATTGGTGCAGAGGTCAAAAGATCTTTGATTCGTTCAAAAGCAACCCCGGCTTCCTCCGTCCATGCAAACTGTTTACCTTTCATGCAATCTGTAACAGGTGCCATCACACTACTAAAGTGTGGAATAAACCTTCGATAAAATGAAGCCAACCCATGAAAACTACGAACTTCCGTTATCGTCTTGGGCTGCGGCCAATTTCTGATCGCCTCAACTTTACTTTGGTCAACCTGTATTCCTTTCTCTGAAACAACATACCCCAGAAATAAAACACTATGTGTCATGAACACGCATTTCTTCGTTGCAGCGTAGAATTGTTCTTGTCGCAATACCATTAGCACTTCTCTAAGATGATTCAAATGTTCCTCTGGACTCCCACTGTAAATTAGAATATCATCGAAATACACCACCACAAATTTCCCAATGAACGGTCGAAAAATCTGATTCATCACTCTCATGAAAGTACTCGGTGCATTGGATAAACCAAATGGCATGACCAACCATTCGTATAGACCCTCCCTGGTTTTAAAAGCGGTCTTCCACTCGTCTCCTGGTCTGATACGAATTTGATGATATCCGCTCTTTAAATCAATCTTCGAAAATATAGTGGCTCCGCTTATCTGATCCAACAAGTCATCCAATCTCGGCATTGGAAATCTATATCTCACGGTAATCTTATTCAATGCTCGACTGTCAGTGCACATCCTCCACGTCCCATCCTTCTTGGGTACCAATAAAGCTGGTACAGCACAAGGACTCAGACTCTCCTACACACGTCCTTGCTCAAGCAATTCCTCTACCTGCCTTCGCAACTCTTCATGTTCCTTCGGGCTCATTCGATAATGTGGTCTGTGTGGTAACACAGCACCTGGAACAAGATCTATCTGATGTTGTATATCCCTCAACGGTGGCAACTCCGTTGGTAACTCCACTGGAAATACATCGTCAAATTCTTTCAAAACTGGTTTAACTTCTTCTGGAATCTCAACCTCTTCACGGCTCTCACGCCCAATCAACAAGAACACTTTGACTCTTCTTCAACCTCCTTAACAAACTCTTTCAAAGATAATAAAGTTTTCAGCTCTTCAATCTCTTCGGACTTACTTTCTCCTTGTGATCTCTTCTTCGGAACTAGGATAATTTTCGTACCTTCAAACATAAAACTGTAGCTATTGGTCCGACCGTCATGTTGTACTGCTCGATCATACTGCCATGGTCTTCCCAATAATAAGTGGCAAACATCCATCTCTACTACATCACACCATATTTCATCTTTGTATTTCTTCCCAATAGAGAATGGAACACGAACTCGTCTATCCACTTTCACTTCTCCTCCTTTTCTCAACCATGCTAACTTGTATGGACTCGGATGTTTCTCTGTCTTCAATTTCAACTTTGTCACAGCTTCGGTTGAAATAATATTATCACAGCTTCCTGCGTCAATTACAAACTTACACACCTTCCCCAGAATAGTACATGTTGACTGAAAGATATTACTCCTCAACCAACTAGCTTCTTCCTGCTTCGGTGTTAAACACGATCTCCTCAGCATTAGATTACAACCTTCATCTCCTGACGCAATATCCTGCTCATCCTCCTCAACTGGACTAGAACAATCCCCATCACCATCCTCATCCTCAATTTCTGCAATCATGGTTCTCTTCTTTGGCTTTGGACACTCACTGCTTTTATGACCCAATTCCTGACAATTGTAACATTTGAAACCATTGTTAACCCTTGCCTTCTCAGCCTTCTTTACCACTGGTCTACTGATAGGTTTAGAAACATTAGAACTTCCACCAACACCCTTCGCTTGATTGTTAGAATTAGTAAACACACCACCTCCTCGTCTCCCTTGCTTTTCCCAAGCCAACGCTTTCTGATGTGCTTCTGCCACAGATCTTGGATCGAACATATTAACCATATCCTGAATCTGCATTCTCAATCCCCCAATGAATCTAGATGTCAGCTGCTCTTCCGTTTCCATAATATCATTTCTTGCAATAAGTTGATAGAATTCATCAGCATAGTCATTAACTGTCTTTGTGCCCTGCCTCAAGTTTTGCAAACGTTGATACATCAAAGATTGATAATTGTAAGGTAAGAACGTTGCTTTCATCAATTTCTTCATCTTCTCCCAAGATTCAACTTTTGACTTTCCCATCCGATCACGTGTAAGTTTGGTCTGCTGCCACCATGCCAAAGCTCTACCCCTCAGCCTCGTAGCAACCAACTTCACTCTACGATGTTCTGGAACTCCTTTGAAGTCAAAAATCTCCTCAACATTAGCCACCCAATCTAGAAATTCCTCAGCTTGCATACCACCTTTGAATTCAGGAATTTCAGTCTTCATCCCCGACTCCCACTTGTGATCATATTCAGAATAGTTTCTTCCTTGACCTCTTCCTTGAATACTACCACCATCATACTCCTCTTCAAAATCAGATGCATAACGATGTCGATTCTGACCACCAACATCTCTACTACCTTCACGCCTACCACCATCATCCCTTCTATCTACATTCCTCCGTTCACGACCATTCACGTTCCTCCCACGCCCTTGATCATTCTCAACACTTCTGTCTCGATTAGAATGTGACGAGACTCTACTACCCCCATGGTTAGATTCTGGTGAAACCCTTCTCCGATTTTGATTCATTTCTGTCATAAGCTTCTCTAACCGGCCAATTCCTTCGTTAAGCTTTTCACTAAAATTCTCATTGATTCTTTGTTCCATCTCATCAGCTTCTTCTCTTCGATACAAAGCTTCTACGTTTTGGTGCGATTAGCTCTTCTTGGCGGCATACTTGAAAACTTCACAAATCTTCAACACTTCAAAATTCAAACACAATTCGGACTTTGATCCAAAATGAAACGGATCGAAAACTTCCACTTTGTAGCAAATCGCGATGAACACGATGGACAAAGTTTCGGCCTCCAATGCAAATCCGAACTTCAATCTTCAAACAAATGCGAACAACTTCACTTGCTCACGGCTCAACTTCAAACTTCTCGGCCAAACAACTTCAAACTTCAAAACTCTTCAAAATGATTAGGCTCCAAGTCTCGATCTAACTATGATTGGTTAGAACAAGCTCTGATACCAAAACTGACGCAGAGGATATTTCAAAAACAATGTAGATCGTAGAATGTAGCAATAGATGGATTGATGAATGCTGAAATGCCCGAATTCGTTGATCCGAAGATACCGAACTCTAGCTATCTCGAACTCGTTGATCGCGCACGATACCGGGTTCAAAGATCTTCAATTCTTCAAGCGTTGATCAAGCGCACTTGATTCCGCGAATCGGCTTCTACAATCGTTGAATCGAGCGCACTCGATTATCCGAAAGAGGAGATAGGAGATTACACTCAACTACCAATTTAGATGAAAGCACAAAGCAATCAAAAGAGAATTTTATTCAATATTCAACAACCTTTACAAATGACTTCACTTGCCTATTTATAGGCTACAACATAAATCCAGAAAATTCCTAAGTCTTAAGTCGTTTCCGACTCATCATCTATGACCTTCGACTCATCATAAGTCGTATACGACTCATCAAATTACAACATGACTTACGACTTATACAAAACGTTACAATACTAACCTTCAACGACTTATCAACATACAACACGACTCAAAAGTAAACGACTCATAATCAGACGACTCATCATAAGTCGTTTACGACTTATCAGCTTACAATACAATCATACGACTTACAAACAAAATTACAAACGACTCATAACGGACGCGACTTAACAACCAACGCAACAGCCACTTCCTTCGACTTAAGAATCCACGGTGTAGATTAACTCGCATAAGAATCTGCGGCAACAGGCTTTAGCGACTTATGAACATTCGGCATCCCAGATCACAACGACTTAAAGAAATCAATGGTTGAGATTAACTCTGTTGAGAAAACAACGGCATCCATCTTCACGCGACTCAACTAAGTCGTAACTCGTTTCTTCGTCTTCTTGCATTGTGTTAAGTCGTGGACGACTCATACCTCCAGTTTCGTTAAGTCGTGTACGACTTATACCAGCCTCTCCCTTGAGTCGTGGATGGTTTATCTCCTCACCTTTCTTAAGTCGTAGACGACTTATCACTTGTGTATTCTTCTCCTTGAGTCGTGGACGACTCATCACCGCCTCCCTAAGTCGCATACGACTTATACCTTGACGACTCATCACCGCTTCCTTAAGTCGTAGACATCTCATACGATTCATGCCTGTCTCTATGAGTCGTGAACGACTCATAGCATTGCCCTTAAGTCGTAGACGACTTATATCTGCCGTGTTAGTTTTATCTCGTGGACGACTCAGGACTTCATCACTGGGCTTAGCTGCATCACCGGCCCGCCGGGTTCTCCTGGGTTTTCCAAAAAAAAAAAACGATTCAAGTAATTGGAATTATTTAATAAGACACCCTACAAGCAATTGAGTCACCAAGCAAACACAGAAAAGAGGTTTAGTCTCTGGGTCCATCAAATGCAGAATTGAAAAACAAGTGTTACAATGTCAATTCAAAACCAAATTCATATTTCAAAGTCCTTAAAACCCTCAACCAATTCATGTTTTAGTGTCATCAATTTATAAGAAACATTCTTTACTTTGGAAATGTTTTAAAGGATACAAAATCCAAGTATTATGATAGTTATATATATTTCACAAATTCTAATAATAATGCTTTGATTTGCTTGCTTAAAAATTATTTAGTCTACTCTTGACAATTATCTACAGTTCTGATAATAGATTATACATGAAAGCAGCTTCAGCCAAAGCCATCCTTAGGTCATCAGGGCAGTGGTAGGAGTTCTACCGATGTCTTAATAAGATATCAAGAGTTTTAGAGGTACCGTCTCTCTTGTATATAATTGTATCTCAAGTGTATGACGACAAAATCAAGGGTATAAAAATATTAAACTATATTGATTCATATGGGTGTACTAAATGGGCACAATACTGATCCTCGTTCATGTTTCTCAGGTTATATTTATCTGAACTGCAAGGCACAGATTTCTGGATAGTCTGGTTATGTTTTATAATGGGTTTTCTTTTTGAAAAATATTTTGTTATTTACTGTTCTTGATAGATTTTAACTATTATTTAAAAACGAAATGTTGTTTTACAGATTACCCGCAAACCTTGTTAACTTCAGTCAACACTGATGATGTTCTATAGAAAAACGACGACTGATGATGTTCTACAGAAAAAATGCATTGTAAGCTCATGAAATTTTCTCATATTGTCGAAATAATAATAATGACTTCTATTATTGGTACTTGTAGAGCATGAACGTAAATGATGTGTAACAAGAATAAAAATAGGCAGGAAACTAAGGAGATATTAAAGCAAAGATGTTATTTTGAGTAAATATTTTTGTTAGGAGTTTGGTTACGAAAAGAGTTTCTACATATAGGATTCATCTAGGTCTTTTGCATGTTGATTAGTACTTCACAAGGATATACTAGAAGTGAAATGTTATATGAATACACCAATTCATATAATTTGGACTGAAAATAACTAGGAACTAGTACATAACAGATAATTAAACAATACTAAAGAATATTCAACAGAGTACCCTTAGTTTAAACAGGTGAGGAGAAAAGTAATCCCTAATTGAGTTAATTAGTACTTCACACTCTAAATCATTTCAACACAAAATTCATTTCTCAAAAATCACAGAATGATAGTTGCAACTACCATTTTCTGTTTACACTAAAAAGTGTCATTCAGACTAAAAAACAAACTTGTTGTCTCTGAAACTAAACTTCTTTACAACTTCTTTCCTCTGCCTATTTTCCTCATTTTAATAACTTAGAAAAACTAACTTCTAGCAAGAAGTTATATATATAAAACAAAAATGAATTCTTTTCACAAAATTTCTTTTTTTTCTTAGCCTTGTAAAAGTACTTTCACAATCATTTAAAAGTGCCACACCCAATTTATTTAGCATGCTTCTTTGTAAATGAATAGATAAGATTTTACAAATGCCAAATTTATTTAAGATATAGATCATATTCTCATTTTACACACTTTATTTTATTATCAAAATATCACAAGGCGTTTCCTTCAAAAATATAATTTATACACTTCTATAAAATATTATTTTTACCTTCAAAACAATCATTCCAAACTGTTCATTTTAATATATATGATATTTAACTTATTTCAAAATTCTATCCTCTTTACAAAAATATTATATACTTACTAAGTATTATTACTAGAAACATTTTATTGTCTAAGAATCCTCATCGATAACGTTGATCAGACGCATCGACTAGAATTCTTAGAGCACTTAACGGGCAATTTAAAAAAAAAATTCTATATAATATACATATATCTTTTAATATTTTATGCCTTTACAAAATATTTGATTGTTTATAATAAACATAATCAAGTTCTATATATATATATATATATATATATATATATATATATATATATCTGTATGTTCGTGTGTGTGTGTATGTATGTATGTATATATATGTATGTATGTATGTATATCTAATATCAAAAAGATTTTAATTCAAATAGACGTCTGCTTTCATTAAACTTTTTTCAGTCAATCTTAATATTATCGTAGAAATAATAATTTACTGATAACAATTCCATAGCACACACATTCACCCATAAATACTTCAAGCAAACATCAAATTTTTAAATCATCTTAACATTTAATTAGTCACACATATGAATTAACATTTTATTTTATATAAATTTAAATTTTCAATATTTCTTGCAGTAACTACACTAGTAAAGACACCGCAAGTTCTTATTGTTATTATGGAGCATGTTTTAACTCTCAATCGTGATTCATACTCAATATTATTTTGCACGATCATTTACAATTTTGAAACAACCAAGCATCCACCAACCAATCAATTTTATTATATCCTAATTTATTTATTAAGTATATTTTCCAATTCCAGATTTAATTAGATACATATTATTTATCATTCTATATTTTATAACTATTAATTGCTTAGACATTTTTGTTATTCCTCAACGATTCTATTTTGAAGAAACCGTTGGCCTTTGTTAATAAGTGGGTTTGTCCAGATTCAAATGAGATTATAAATCCTTTGAGTGATAGCTTTTATTCAATTCCACATTTTAAACTAAGCATAAACAAAAACAAACATTGATGCAAACAATATACATTTCTATTAAACAAACAATCAATCACCTTTAGCGTAAAGCTATTTTCCAACTTCAACTGCGCAACTCTGATCACTAACAGATTAGGACATAACAATTCAATTATAAGTCATCTAAGATCTCATTTATGTTATATATTAAATCTCACTCTTTACAGAAGTGAGTTCCACATTTAAAATCATTTTCATAACAATAATTTGTATAGTAATTCAAATTTTTTACAAATACGTTCTGTTTGTTATTCCCAATAGTCATTTATATTTATATCTTAAATAGGAAATAAATTCTAGATTCTACCCTGCACACCCAATGGACGGGACTCTAGGTCATCTAGGTTCAGATCTCAACTCCCTGTCAATTATATTCTATAATGTTCTGAATATAGTTCTGATACCAAAGCTGTAACGACCCCACTGTCACCCATATTATTAAAGAACATAACAAGTAATATCATCTAATAACATGAAAGAAATGGCTGGATAAGGGTGATCTAATGTGAATATATCTTTGGACCAACACTAATACGTCTTTATTACCATTAGGAGGATCTAAACTGAAAATTTGATGCGTATTGCATTAATATAAAGTAATAAACATGCCTATTAACTGGGTTTTTAACCCAGCAGAATTCAACTGGAGTTACAACATCCAGACTAAGCCAGAATGACTTCAAACTTGAACAAGGCATCTAAAAGAACAATCCAATGGAACTTAAGAGAAACAAGTCGAAAATCCACTAAGTATCCATGGATCGCTAGCGATCCATGGATACTTAGTGGATTTTTGGCTTGTTTCTCTTAAGTTCCATTGGCTTGTTCTTTTAGATGTCTTGTTCAAGTTTCAAGTCATTCTGGCTTAGTTTGGATGTTCGATCCATCATCCATGGATCACTAGCGATCCATCTACTTAGTGGATTTTTGGCTTGTTTCTCTTAAGTTCCATTGGCTTGTTCTTTTAGATGCCTTGTCCGAGTTTAAAGTCATTCTGGCTTAGTCTGGATATTCAATCATATTATAGTCTTATTCCAATAGTAACAGCCGTCAGTTAGTAGAAAGTTATAAAGTGGATGTTGGCTTCATTAACAGCCGAACCACTATAAAAATCTTCTTGTTTCTTTACTTTTTCTATCTTATTTGTCTTGATAAACATGGTTGGTGCTTTCACACTCAATCCAAGGTATTGATCCATTTTTTGGGTTAACATTTTGGTGCTTTCACTGAGAACCCAACTCAGCCTTAGATCCAGCTATCTACTTTGGATCAGATAGATTCAGAACTTAAATCCTCAATCTCTGCTTAGAAGATTTGCTGTTGAGAATCAGTTAGCATCAGAAAGAAAGAGAACTACCTCATGAAGATCCATAGGAGCTACCATCGCTATAGAAGAAAGAAACCCTCAACAAATTGAAGTCAACAACCCCAATAACCTGCTGTTAGAAGCTAACTCTGGAGATCAGGTTCCAGGATCCTCCACACAGCATGAAGTTATGACTAAGGGATAATTGAACAAGATGGTTGATGAAATTAACCAAAAAATGGCAGCCAGTCAAAAGGCTCTTATGGAAAAGATAGATGCTCCCTTAACGCTCCAATCACTGACTACTCCCAGAACGATGTCTGAAGCCATGGCTGCTACAGAGCAAGAGCATTCTTCTGTTTCTGGCTTGAACGGAAGAAACAAAAGGTTAAAGCAAAAGGAAGTAGTGGGCTGAGCTCCAAGAATCATGACAGAAGAAAACGTTAACACTCCACCCACTGCAAAAGCACTTGCTACAAACCCGAACTTAGGGGTGAAAACCATGTGGGGAGATATAACGATGGCTCTCTCTCTAGCTCTAAAAATGACAAACAATTTGAGGAAGACAAATTGGATGAAAATGCTAACATGCAAAATGCTAGAAGAAGCTCTAAAAACCGTGTCGCAGCACAGTGCCAAAAAATGGACGATGAACTGCTACTCAAATTGTACTTCCAAAGGCAGGAGAACTAAGAAGATATGACACAAATTAGGATCGATTACAAGGCCAAGCTCCCACGGTATATTGTGACCACTCCCAACTGACCAGCCTCCAATGCCATCATGGAGCTCCTATCGTCGAATCACGAATGGTCATCGTCGAAAATAATCAAAAATCATCAAAATGGTCATTGAAAAACTCACTACAGGGTTGACTCGAAGTCGAACTCGAGTAATCGCCTATTTGACTCGAAGCAGATTCTAGAAGTCCTGATTCAAAGTCAAACTCGGGTAATCACCCATTTGACTCGAAGCAAACCTAGGAAATTCTGGCCCGAAATCCGACTCGGGTAAAACCAAGATTTTCTCCAAGCAAACATGCAAATGACTCCAAGCACCGTTCGTCACCAACCTAGCACTTCAAATTCTATGACTCCAAGTGAACCATTTGCTGACTCCAAGCAAATAGGAAATTTTCTCAGTTCAGACTCCAAGTAAAGTACCACTGATCCATCAACGTTGATCCATCTTCTTTTGCCCATAACTCGAACATGCAAACTCTAAATTCCTTGAAATTTGGAATGCAACCTTATGGGGCCTTCCTCGCCGCCTCAGACCGATCTCACCTTGTTTGAAATTTTTTGGAGATCGTCACTGATCCATGACCCCATCCAAAGTGATTTGCCATTCAATCGGCATTTCAAATCATTCAAGCATAATACAATCATGCATATATCATTCTCAAGCATTATATACATCCGTAACTTAAAAACGGACTGGACTGACAACGATTAGAGCATCTTCCCCAATCGAAACCCATTCATCGAAGCCGTTCAGCATGTAGAATATCCAAAGAAGTTTATCATGTCAACTATACCTTCCTACAACTGTACAACTGATTCAAAATTTCTTTTTTACAAGTATAACCAGCATATGGACGAAGTAAGGGCGACGGATGCAGACTACTGCAAGGCCCTCGGGAATCCGTCCTATAGACTTGAGTTAGCTAAAAGGATGAAACAACCTACTACCCTAGGAGAATTCTATAGGAAGGCAAACTAGTTCTAAAGACTAGATGTAGTGCAATTGGCAAAAGGCAAACCCAACAATTTGCCAAAGAACATACCAAACGGTGAAGGAGCAACAGGATCTCAGGGACCTTCTACCCAAGCAAGGTCACTAAGACCTAGTAGAAAAGCACCTCGGCTAGCTAATGAAATCAAACGAAAGGATGATTATCAAATAACACTCTGGTTGAATAACTACTAAGGAAAGGGGTAGCGACCTAAAGTGATGCCTTCTCAACCGTCCCCGTCCGCTTTCCTTTCCAAATGTGCCTTGTCAAACACTAGAGGCATTGCAGACAGCATGGAAAAGGAGACAATTCTATGCCCTTGAACTATGAATGAAAAGCACAGTCTTACTAACTGTTGGATCAATAGGTCATGTCGATCCTTCCTTCTAAGAACCGGCATTGCTTTGGTAGCATCGAGAAGGCTTATTCAAAGGATCATCGAGCAAACAGATCCAACATACTATTCTCCAGGAACTGACAAAACTGTATTCCTATGAGCCAAATCCCAAAATTCCCCTTGAAGTCGATGAATTATAACTCCAAAGTCGTTTGGTCATCAGACTCCGGCCACAAAAAACCCTTCGCGAATGTGAAGGTCTTTCAGAAAAAAAAGCATCGTGAAGGTGAACCAATAGATTAGCGGTCTTCTGATCCAAAAAATCGTTCGTAAACGTGAAGGTCTTTCATTAATTAAAGCATCATGAAGGCGAACCGGTAGATCTGTGATCATCTGATCCAAAAAACTCTTCGCAAACGTGAAGGTCTTTTACAAATGAAAGGGTTGTGATGGTGAACCGGTAGATCAGTGGTCATCTGATCCAAAAAACCCTTCGCGAACGTGAAGATCTTTTATGAACTAAAGCATCGTGAAGGTAAATCGGTAGATCGGCTGTCATCTTATCCAAAAAGCCCTTCGTGAATGTGAAGGTCGTTCATGGACTAAAGCATCGTGAAGGTAAACCGGTAGACCAGCGATCATCTGATCCAAAAAAAACCTTTGCGAACGGGAAGGTCACTCGTGACTGTCGTTAAGGAGAACTGGTAGATCATCAAAATTTTTGGACGACTGATATCCGCAAAGGTGAACCGGAAGATCAACAATCATCTGATCCAGAGCCTCCTGAAGTCAACGAAGTCATGCTCCAGGGCCACAAATCGAAAATCATATCGGTCACTCCGCATAATTAACAGAATCACTTTCAACGACCGATGGAACAAACAGTGTTGAATTCCAAAGCTTCAAAGTCTCTCAAAGGAACTAAGCCAAAACTGAACCGACATTGTGGTTAATCAAAGGCTGTCTCGAATCAAACCAAGACATAGAACCCAAGAGAACCGCACCCACTGGACCAGGGGCAACTTGACGAATTGTGGAGAGACTTTGGATACAGTTCAAGCGCGCCAACAGCCCTATGGCATGGGGGCACTGCACACACTTGAATAGCCATAAGAAAGGCCGAGACTAATCATACCACAATTCTGTTATGCCCGATAAAAATATCTAGCATACTGACAACTACGGACTTAATGACCTAGCTAGTGCAACAAACAAAATACTAGCATCATACTTGCCCACTTCTTCCCAACTACTACTTTACCCCTCTTAGTGACCAATTCCTCTTCCTCTTAAACCGTATGCTAGTTAAAACCCCATTCTTTGAAGGCAGTTTGGACCAAGAGCTAAGAACCATGCCCTAAACTCCTATACGCTCTTTCTTCATATCCATCTTTATGCGGTCAGCTGTAGATCTCTCCACTATGGCAACTTGATCTATTTGGACGTGCACATCTTACGAAAACACGGAAGGATCATCCAAGCCATGGTTACCTGAACCAAAAATTGCTTAGCTTCTTGAACCAACAAAACTGTGTTCATGTAAGCAACCTGCTGAGTCGATGAGGTCAAATCGACTTGAAAATTATTGTTTAGCTGCTTGGACCGGTCAAACTACGCCCGAGTATGCTCTATCAACTCGCCGAGTCGAAGAAAGCGAATAGACTCAAACCGATGGATCGACAGGAAATCTCCATCCCACCCTTCTAAGAAATGGTGTAGCTATAGCAACATCGGAGAGGCCCAAACTCTCGCGCATCACTTCTTGAGCAATGAAACCACGCTCTTGAAGCATGAACACCTCACGTTACCCGAAGATAGGCAACGTCGAGAAGTTCCAAACCGTTTTGGATCGATGGGTCGTATCGATCCCAGAAGCTGCGCATCTCGTTTGACGCACACCCTCAAAAGACGCACATCCCATAAGTTGTGCACTCTCATAAGTCACGCCACCCATAAGCCGCGCACTATCAAAAGCTGCGCATCTCATAAGCCGCACACTCTCATAAACCGCGCATCTCATAAGCTGCGCAAACACTATTCAATGTTGCTCCGGCATCATCAACGGACTGTCAAAATTCTCTAAGTAGCGGTGTTATCTTAACAACACCGAGAAATTTGTTTATTTCAGGATTAACAGGAATCAATTCCTACCACCCAAAAGGACCGACATTGCTCCGGCAATGCCACAAAGTTCCCAAACCAACATTTCAACAAAGAATTTTGATCTTTGACCAAAATGTCTAAAGTTAAGGCATTCAAGTCACGAACTCCCAATGATAAGAACTACGACACAACTTTGACTGGGGGCATCCAAAGAGCCGCCCAGAACATCGAGTCTCACATCAAGTGTTTAGAGTAATCATCCTCGTGGACCGACGACACATAACATACTAACACTTGGTCAGGATAAAAAATCACTCCATGGTTCTGTTATGCCGAACAGAGAATTTGGGTAATCGCAACAAAAGTAAGCAGTATAGTAGGCTAAATGAATGCGACATTAAAAAGGAAACCACTCCAACCTACTAGACATCGATATTGCCTCGACAACGCTAGGAAAACTTTAATTCATAGGTTCAATGAGAAACACTGATTGTAGTAAAACATCAATGCACTAGCTTCTGGAGATAGAAGTTGGTCCTCAACTGAGATTCTACCCTAGTCTTCAGAAAACTACCGTTTGCCCAAAAATGGGCAAAGAAAGACATAACCTTTCATAGGTCAGCCAGATGGTTCGACATTTCATCACAGGAATTAGCCACTGCACAGGAATAAAGCAGTGCCTAAAGGAAATCCCTGGATTAAATTGCTCTTGTGCTAATTTATAGGGATGAAAGTTGGTGCATAGCTGAATTTCCTGAATTTAACTTAGAAAGAATTTAGATACAGCCAAAAGATAGGCAGCCTTGAGGAAATGTTGGTTGGAACCAAGCAGCTAGGTTATTAATTCCCAAAGATAGGAATTGGCGTATGAATAGAACTTCCGTGATGACAGCAATCAAACAAAGCATGCACAACTAAGGACATGTAGGGACAATCACGGAAGGTCGGAACTAAAACCATCAGACTTCCTCAATCCTACAATAGGATTGAGAGCCAGACTAGGGGAAATCAAATCATTTGTCCCAAACCTCTCCATCTTTCACAATCACCCAAATACAGGCATTTGAAATAGCTAGTCCCTCGAGCTGGGATAGATGCATAAATACTTGATCGGAAAAAATGTTGCAAATTCCAAACATGAATAACCGCAAGGTTGGTTAAATAACGGTTCTGTATCGCAAAACAGAGCATTCTAGCAACAAAACCGCCAAAAAAAGAAATGAAGGATTTAACGTTCAGAAATCAACCGTCGCTCGCAGTCTGGCCATGACGAGAAGGATCGATGACCTACTTACGGTCTAACTAGATCATTTGGTTCCAACTTGTAGGAATATGTCATTACCCGAAGTTTGTTAATGCTAAGAAGAAACCCCCAGAATGAAACTAACGATACATCAGCTTATGAAAATAGAAGCAAGAGTTTGATTGAATCTTCAGCCTACCTTCTAGCATCTCATGCTATTTGAAGATTCACAACATCAACGAAAAGTCCACAAAGTTGAGTCATCCATGCACGAGTTTCTGGAGACAGAAACTGATACATGAGTAGGGTCTCAACGTTGGACTTTGAAGAATTCACTCTAGCAAAAGATGACGGCCACGCGTCTTTCCAGCACTTGTACCCAAAATGACATTGGATGACGATGTCATCTTGAAGAAATTCAATTACAATCGGGAATCAGACATCATTGAAAAAATCAAAGCATGGAATCAAGCAGCAAAGTCACTAGTTCCTGGATATAAGAGCTATCGTGTCAATCAAACTGGGGTAATCGAACGTATTGGCCAGGAGACCTAGTCTCCCGAAAACATATATACTTAGTATTCGGAGAAATCAGCCTTATGATCTAGGGCAAATAGACCAACACTTTGTTGAAACGAACTCAATTGAGCAAGAGTAAGGATTAGCTGTAGAACTGGCTAGACCAAGCTACCTCATAGTTTTGAGCAAAGATATGGAATAGAATATGCTGAAATGACCGTAGAAGTATTACTTACATATATAGAATTACAATAAACGAGTATGCTGCATGTGAAAATAAGAGGTGCAACAGCGAGAAAAAGCAATGCTCAGAATTGAGCAATTAAACTAATAGTCCCCAAAGATAGAGGCTGTTGTGCAGGTTGAATTCCAAAAAATGCAAAGGATGGATAATCACGATCGAACAGGTCATGGGCTAGTTTCCGAAGACTGAAACTCTGCCTGATCAAACTTCAACTACAACTCTATAAGAGCAGCCGTGCTTTGTAATTTAATTGTAATGAATCAACCCAATATGATAGGAATAATAAGCGAAGCCTAAGTTGCAAAGGACCCAGCTTATATAAGAGTGGAAGTCCCTTCGACATACTAAAGTTTGGATGACCGAAAAGTCATTTTCAACAATAAAACTTGGCATTCGACCCTGTCGAGATCACCGGAGTACAAAAATAGGAAGAGCGATACGATTGAATCATCTGCTATATCCGATTTTGGAATAAATCGTCGAATTAGAATTCAAAATGGCAACAGGAACTTAACCAAGTCCTCGAAAAGAAACAGTTAAAGACAAAGAGCAAGACTTCGCTCCAGAACGGCGTACAATTATTCAAGACAAAACTTAGCTTCACCGTCGGTCGAGTTAAAACTATATAGGTCAACTCCAAACCTACGTCATGCATCCAGTTACCGACCTAAACCCTTGTGTAAAATATGGAGCAATAATTGCATCGTCAATACTAGGAATTGAAATTCAGATCAAAATAAAAACGAATGGCTATCAGAAGTCAGTCAATTGAAAACAACATCTTGAGATGGACTCCGATGATTTACTGAAATTCATAGAATAGTAATCTGAAACTGGTCTTGTTCCAAAGCACACTTTGTTTCCAACGAAAGTATACTCTGGGGGAAAACGTTAACTGGGTTTTTAACCCAGCAGAATTCAACAGGAGTTGGAACATTCAGACTAAGCTAGAATGACTTGAAACTTGAACAAGGCATCTACAAGAACAAGCTAATGGAACTTAAGAGAAACAAGCCAAAAATCCACTAAGTAGATGGATCGTTAACGATCCATCATTCATGGATCGCTAGTGATCCAAAAGGAAGCATTACGAGTTGTCAAAGCATCTTGCATCATGATCTACTACCTCTTTTAAGAATACTTACCAAGTTTCATAGCATTCCAAGCAGTGTAGTTCAAGAAGTAAAGTCTCATCTAACTCAAGCTGATTACCGACTTTTTGACCAAAGCAGCTAACTTAAAATGGACCTAAAGAACTCATGCGGAGTCAGATTGACTTGAAATTTTAGAAGAACACATAGAAGACAAAAAAGAAGGAACTGACCAAATATGAGCTTGATCGGATAAGGCTAAATTGGTCGCTACCGACCTAAGTAGATAGATTGCTAGCGACCCATGTAGAGTAGACCCCCACTTGAAATTTTTATGATAGGTCCCTGACTCCCTCTAAAGTGTACTTGCAAAGTTTTATCTGATTTCGTTAAGTTTTGAGCGAATTATGGAGAATTCTTATGGACTAGATGACCCATGAAGACGGATGATCCAACAAACTCCAAACGACTTGATATTTTGATAAGGCACTTAAATAAAAGATAGGAAGAGAACCAAACTAAGATCACTTAAAAATATGCTAAGTTGATGGATAGCTAGCGATCCATCCCCTATGGATAGCTAGTGATCCATCAAGATAGGTCGGATCGCCCTCAAACTTTCCGAGCTCCTTCATAGCACTAAGTAAAGGCTTTTGGTAGAAAAATATGCAAAGTAGATGGATAGCTAGCGATCCATCCCCTATGGATAGCTTGTGATCCATATAAATGACTCGGATTGATTTGAGATTTTCGGTGATGACTTGGCATAATAACTGGACTCTTCTACACTTAAATTTCTGGCCCATGTGCTCTCCAACCCCTATAACTATAATCCTACCTGCAACGTAAACAGGATCTTCTGAACTGGCTATTGAAACTCTGGAGAAATTATTCTTCACTCTTCTTCACTACAATAAAAATACCATATTACAACGTCGTTTTTATAACGGTCCTTAAATGCACGTTGTAGTAGAAATCTATTACAATGGTTTTTTCAGGCCTATTGTAATAGATACCACTTTTCAACAGCTCTTTTACTTTGCACGTTGTAATAGACATCTATTACAACGTTTTTAATTTGACCGTTGTAATATGTGCCTATTACAACGGTTTTTTGTCCATTGTAATAGATATCGGTTTTCATCCCTATTTGCCCATTGTAATATATGCCTATTACAACTATATTCTTTTGCTCGTTGTAATAGATGCCGATTTTACAACGGCCATAGAATGCCTGTTGTAAAAAATGCTCGTTGCCGATTTTGATAATGAATAATTACAATGCTTTCTTAAAAAATATTAATTATTAATATTTAATAATTAATTATTAATAATATTAATATTAATCATCATTATCTTCGATTATTTATACATACTTACTTAATAATTTATAAATGGTAATTTATTATTAGTAATTGTAATGATAACGTACATAGGTCATGATTTATAATTTATCACAATTAATGATTACTAATAAATAATTTATAAATAATAATTATTATCTATAATCGATATTTATTTTTTATATTAATAATTTATTATAGTTAATTGTTAATTATAAATTCTAGCTAATATTTATGACTTATAATTAATAAATATTATTAATACTTAGTAAAATAATTAATATTAAATAATTAATAATTAATAGTAAATAATTAATAAATTTTATTAATACTAAGTAAAATAATTAATATTAAATAATTAATAATTAATATTAAGTAATTAATAATTAATTTGTAATAATTGATATTTTGTAATTGCTGTTTAATATTTATTTAACTAATTTACAATTTTAATAATTAATATTAAATTATTTACTATAGTTTATTAATCTAGAAATAATTTTTTTCTAAAATTTAAAATGATCCATAAAATTTAGAAATAATTAATATTAAATAATTAATGTTAAATGAATAATAATTAATATTAAATAACTAATATTCAGTTATAATTAAGAAGTAATATCTAATAATTAATAACTAATAAATAAGAAGTAATATTTAATATTTAATAATTACCGATTAATATTCAATTATAATTAATATTAAATAATTAAAATATTGAATAATTAATGTTAAATAATTAATATTGAATTATAATTAAAAAGTAATAATTAATAACTAATAAATAAGAAGTAATATTTAATAATTAATTATTTCTATTAAATATGAGTAATTACTATTTAATAATTAATAAGTATTCTTTAATGATTAATAAGTAATATTTATTATCTAGTATTTAATATTTAATGATAATCTACGTTTCACTACAACAAAAAGACCATATTAAAACAGTAATTTTACAACGGTCACAAAATGCCAATTTTAATAAACGTCTATTACAACGTTTTGTTATAGAAGTTGTAATAAACTTATTTTCAACAGCTCTTTTATTTTTCCAGTTGTAACAGATGCCTTGGTATTCACAAAATAATTAATAATTAACAAATAAGAATTAATTTTTAATAATTAATAAATAAGAAGTAATAATTAATAATTAACATTTAATAATTAATATTAAATATATAATAGTTTTCCATTGATAATTCTATTAGTACTTAATAATTAATAATTAATAAAATATACATAATAAGTAACACTTAATAATTAATATTCAATTATAATTAAGAAGTAACAAGTAAGAATTAATAATAAGTAATTAGTAATTACTATTAAATAATTAATAATTAACAATCAAGACTTGTTGGAAGTTTTTCATAAAATTGTTTAAATTGATTGCCACTACGAAGGGGGGTGGCAACCCCCCTAGGTGGGGGTGCGAGGGAAACCCAAGTTTTTACGATAACCACCTGTCTCTTCCAACATATCATTCTTCCAACAAATATGCCCAAATTTCCTAAACAAAATTCCAATTCCAATTCGCACCTTTCATCAAATAGATGAAGGCAGATTTTAGCTCCATCGACTCTTCCCTCACCTTCACCTCCACCTAACGCCATATCGCCATGAATGTCCGATCTCTTCGACGAGTCTGTAATCATGAGATTTCGGATTGGAGACCTGACTAAACTAGATAGCTCATTGACCAAAGCCTGCAACCGTCTGACTGCTATCACTCATCATGGTGATGATGACGTGCCTAGATTTAAAGTTTGTAGCTCTTGTCAAGCCGTCGTTGCTCGGATTCGTTCATTGCCTCGATTTAGAGTTAGGGTTCGGGTTTCTTTCTCGAGACTTAGTTGCTACGCTTTCCTGAAGCTAGATGCCATCGTTATAGGATGCCGAACTTGATATTGAAGGTATGTTCGACTCTCATTTAAAATTGGGTGCAACAGTTGGTCGCGAGTTGCAATTCAGATCTGGATGGTCGTAGGTTTCGAATGTAGAGATATCGCTTGAGGGATTGTGAAGGTGGGATACTTCCACAACGACTGCTTTCGGGTTTTATAGGTGATCTAATTTAGTGTTTTATAGGTGATCTTGAGGTATAGTTATTTATGCATTTATCTTATTTGTGAAAATGTCCACAAGAAAAGAATAGTTTTTTTAATACTAAATGATGGTAATTAAGAAGAAAACTCAGGTTTGCTCATAGAGCTGTATACAGAGATGGTGTGATGAGAAAAGAAGCACTATTTGTGAAATTTGCCTTTAGTTAATCACGTATAGTTTTTATTGTTATTTTAATATTGAATTTTATGGAATTAATATTTTTTATATTTGATTTTTCTAAGTTTAGATGTTTTTTATGATTATCCATAAGTTTTATTAAAATATAGTTTATGTTTAGTGGATAAATCAAGCTTTATCAGGCCACCTAACAATACTATATTCCTTTCTTACATGTATCAAGTTGAATGGATCTTGGATTTTTTTTAATCAAATCAATAGGAACAAATTTGCCTTTATTCAGTTATTGCCTAAAAATTCAAAACATTGTCTCCTATTTCCACATAAACTAAGCTGAATTCTTAATAAATAAATATATTAATTACTCAACGGTAATAACTTCAAAATTCTAATATTAATTCACTTCTTAATCTTGCAGAAATGTGAACGAAGCTGCACAGTTCCATCAAAATTAGCTTTGCTTGATATTGGAGCAGATTCAGATATTACTCAATAGATTCAGACAGTAGCCATGTCTGTGTTCATTCTCAGCAGCAGGGACAACAGGCTTCTAGAAAGTCTCTGAGGCGTTGGTCACTAGAACTTCATCGATGATTTATTGCTGCTCCTTAACAACTTTGTGGTGCTTGAGGTATACATACAGTCTTTTATTTTATTTTATTTTATTTTATTTGGTTTTATTATATAAGCAATATCTTTATATTTGTTTGCTAATTATATGAATTTCTTTTCCATAAATGGAATCTCTCTTCTTTGTACACTTCAAACTAAACTCTAACCAGAAAAAAAAGCATATTGATTGGTTTTATATAGCATTAGCCAATCTTTAGTTTACTTACTACAAACTTCATTCACCCATTCACAAGATCTATGGATATTATGGGATTTAAAGTCCACCATATTGGAATATGGAAAATTTACATGCTTAAGATCAAGTCGTGAAAGAGGAAACCTTGCAGATTGTCTTGAAATTCTGATAGCAAAACGCTGTTAGATTTATAAGGATGCATTGATTGGTTTTATATATTAAATAAAGATGCCTTAACTTTGTTAATTATTACAAGTTCCATCAGTGCTACATACAGTCGTTTAGATTGTTACAACCTAAAACTTAGATTCCAACCAATTAATGCTGAAAATTAATAACATATATTGTGTGGACATGCATCTATTCTTTGCCACTAATTTTTTTTACTAATATCATGTTACTTTTTACTGTGAATTATGATCATATTATCTTAATCATTTATTACTACCACATAATTATTACATAAATTTATTCAAAGTTGCATTAAATTTTATCATTTTTATGATTCTCGATTTTATTATTTTTGTTAAAACCTGCAAATAAGCATATGGCTTTTAGAATGAGCTTGGTGTAAAAATAGTATGTTAAATTTGTCGGAAATCAGATAATTACCATTGATTTTGTTCCTTCAAGTTATTCTACTCCACACCTTTTAACAGATGTTTCAGATATTTATATGAGAAAGAATAAATGGTCAAAGCTTTATTTCATTGAAGTGGGCAACATATTTGCTTGGGGATTAAATATAAGGCTGTAGAATAAAATAAAATGTAGAACTTACATGTTGTGGCCCTTGAAATCAATGCTGAGATGTTTGTGGCACATAAGTGTAACAACCCTAGATTTTAATTAAATTTAAATTGATAATTAAATGAATTTTTGAATAAAAAATTGTAAATTTTATTTATAAATAGAAATGAGTTTCCCCGATTCAAATAAATTCTATATCTAAATCATTTAAATTTAATATATTTTATATATATGTATATATTGGATTTGAAATAAAATCGTAAATAAATGGTTTAAAAATAAGAATAAATATATATATATATATAAGATAAAATTTTAAGAATATAAAATAAATACACATAGTTAAAAATTTAACAACAAAATAATTATAGAATCTCATTCAAATATGTACAAACAAATAAGGTAAACATATTAACTAAAATCTAACATAGTAGAATAAAATAGAGATTTATTTATATTATAAAGTCATAAGACAAAGACCAAAAGAAGTAGACATATGTACTTCATCATATCTTTTCAACCAAAAAATAATATGATCATTAGCCTCTAAAACAAAATCTTGCTTGGTCAAGAATGCAGGCAAGGCAAGAGTTAAACAAAAATAATAAAATAGAAGTTTACTTATGTACAAAGCAAATAGAAGAAACAAAGAAAACAAAAATATCTACAAATCAAAACTGTACAAACATAATTCAAATAGTATAAGCTTGTAAACACAATAGGACTTGCATTTAATGCCATACCTCCTCAGCACGAATTGATATCTCTCAGCCGAAATCAAAATGTAACATAGTTAAAGAAAAAAAAGATAAGTACAAGCAAAATATACAAATTATACAAGGCAATAAATGCCATACCTTATCAGCCTTCCAAAGCTAAAGAAATATCACTGATATGTTGAACTAGAAGAAAAAAATACATTACTTTGTACAAAACAATGTTTTACCACTTGTACAAACAAAAGAAAATATAATATACAACTTGTACAAATTTTTATACCCAGTAAACTTCTTTTCTTAAGTACATCAAGCCTCTTCATTTCAATTCGTTCATCCAAGCTGAGAACAATCTGAGCAAACATTGTTTCAAAATTTAAAACATCAACCTAGCTCAAAACAAATCAAAACAAAGAAGATTTGGCATCTCAGTTTCAAGTTTTCAAAACAGTTTTCAATAAAAAGCTCTGTCCATTGCAAATACAGGTGAGCAACTCCTATTTTTAGAAGCTTAACTTTTTTTGATTTCGTGATGCTTGTGAGTAACCTCAATTTAAAAATTTATGTATTTAAATCTGGTTGCAGGCTATTTCTGTGATAAATATTGTAGTGTGTTGATATGTGAGCAAACCTTCTTTTAAACTAGCCTTCTTTATATCTTTTACCTGTGAGTAAACTAATCATTTCAAGATCTAAGTGGAATGGAATGTTTGTTATGCTGAAGTATTTGTTTTCCAGTTTTTAGCTCTGTGAACATCATAGGATTGAACTTGTTCTTCCTGTTTTTGGTTTCAGAGTAAAGTGAGTTTGAAAGAAATCAAATAAACCTTCATACAAATGTGTTTAACTGAGGATTCTTAATCAAAATAAGTTGTTTCAACTTGACTCATAGAAAAAAATAAAATAAAATAAAAACTTTGTTTTAAGCTAAAGAATGAAACACCGGACTCTGTATACTTGTTTTACAGTACAAGCAAAATCATGTGTTAAATTCAAGTATGTTAAATCATTTATTCGATTATAAAATTTGAATAAGTATGCAAAGACATGATTTTTAAGATTTATATGGTGATTTTTAATTTAGCGTTTCGAGAGTAGTTCACAGTTGAACAAATTTCGTTTTTTCCCATTTGCTGATGATCTATCAAATAGTTGTTGATGAAAATTTGGGTAAAGCTAGTGTGTTGTTTCACGATCATAGGAAAATTGTTGAAAACATTTTCTATTGCGTAAATTTTGGAGACAAGTTCAATCTAGGGTTTAACCCTGAGTTTTGCAGTGTTCGGTAAACAAGGTGATTTCATCACCTAGGAGCGATCGAGTTGCTCGAGATCGTGAGAAATGATAGTACGAAGTGTCGACGTGCTATGACCGGAAGCATAGATTTTTCTGGTGGACGGTGCGAGGCGGCGAGGCGTTTTCGTGAGGGTAGGTTTAAGTTACAGGGTCGAGTGAATTGCTACATTTTGATTTCGAAACGATGGCTTCGAATTGATGTTTGAATTTGAGTATATGTGAGATTTTCGACTTGTTGAGGGTCGCGACGTTCGCCAGAACGGCGGCGCGTTGATGTGCACGTGCACGGGGACGGTCGCGTGTCAGGTGGTGTTTGTGGCTTTGGGGAAGAAGGGTTGGTCTCGGGAATGTTTTGTGGTCGACTCGAAGATGAACCGAGTATTTGGGAGGGGAACTCGAGTTAGAGCTCGGGTTGATTTCGAAGGGAAAGAAGAAGAAAGCTGGGGATTTGGAGATGATTACTCGGGTATTTGCTCGAGTAAACTAGGGGTTTATCTCGGGTTGCTTTAAAAAAATTGATATAAAAACAGTTTTTAACCTTTAAAACAAAATAAAGTTTATTTAAAACAATTTTGTTAAACCCAGTTCTTTTGTAAATAGTGAATGTTCAAAGGGAACTTAAGAATGTTGAATTTAGCGAGTGTTTAAGATAATGTGATTTATTAAATAAAGATAAAATAGTTTATCTTTTAGTGAATTAAGATCTTAAGTTATTAATGATTTATTAATTAATAAGTAAATAAAGGATAATTACTTAAAGAAAAATTTCTTAATTAATAATTAATTAAAGGATGATTAATTACTTAGAAATAATTACTTAAATGAAGGTAATTAGGGATGGATAATTATTGATTTAAGATTGATTAATCAAGTAAATAAAGGATAATTAATTTAAGGAATCATTAATTAATGTGATTAATTAATTGAAGGTAAATTTGTTAAGATAATTAATTAAAGAATTAATTGATAATTAAAGGTAAATTGATTTATTATTAAAGGTTAATTAATTTAAAATGGTTTATAATTAATTAATGTTAATTAATCAAGATTAGTAGTTTATTCATAAGTAATTAATCTGATTTAAATCAATTAGATAATTAAATTAATTTTACTTATGAATATTTGGATTCTATTGGATGATTTGATTGGTTGATATCCCTGATATATGATGCTTTGTGATATACCCTGATTTATGTTGTGATCTGTAATTTACTTATCTGTGATATATATATCTGTGATCTGTGAATGAACGATAAGCATTATAGTTTATATCGCTTATCAATTATATTTCTGTGTTTTAATCTGTTATGATTGAATGACGTTGCACTGTTGTGTTGAACCCCTGGACTACACTTTTACACACACAAATATGGATTTCACATGGAAATCGGTTAAGTCACAGATAATTTAAATTTGATATTTTTGAAATTGAAAATTTTAATTTCAATTGATTTTGAAATTAGAAATTTGGGTTTAAAGTGAAAAGCTTTTGAAATAGGATTTCAAAGATAAAAGTTATTTTGAATAACTTAAATCGAGTTTTGAAAATTTAAATAATTGGATTTAAATTTGAATTCAAGTTTGAAATTGAACTCTATGATTTGAAACTAGGAATTAAAGATGTTGTACAAATTATATATGGGTTAAACCATTTTATAGGTTTTGATTTGGGTATTTGAATTTAATTCAAGGGTTTTAACTCGTGTAAATATAACTGGATTTTTCTGAAACGAAACTATTGTTTTCAAATAATAAAAGCTTTCATTTTTAGAATGAATTTCCAAAATTGTGTTGAAAGGTTTCAAGTTTGAAATAAAATTGAAATGTTTTGAAAACTATGAAATGAGTCTTTGATTCAAAGACCGAATGAGTTAATCCAACTTGAAATAAAATTGTTTTGAAAGGCTATGAATGAATCTTTGGAAACGGGTTTTTGAAAGCTATAAGTTAAATCTTGATTTAAAGATTTAACGAGTTAATTCAATTGAAATAGAAATTGTTTTGAAATCCATGAATGGATCTTTGTGAATGGGGTTAACTTTGTGAATTAAATCTTTTTGTTTAAAGATTTAAAATGGTAATTTGGTTAAACTATTTGAAAGAAAGTTTTAAATTATTAAGTTGTGACTTAATTGAAATCCCATATCCATATGTTTTAAATATTTCGCTCACTATTCGGGTTAGCCGGGAAAGGACCTTTGGGTCGTATAACCCATTCCGAATATGTGATACGTCGTAATGGATGGCATTTGATGACCGGTGTTGAAGACCGGATATTTTTGAAAACGGAAGGATTACCGTCGAGTTACTCTACATCGGCTGATCTCCGATATAGAGGTTTTATCACCCATAGTGATGGGAAGTCCGGACGTGATTAGAGAATTATCCGGATTTGCAAGGGATTCGTAAGAAGTGCCTTCGGTTCTGTTCGAACATCGAACAGACTTGTATGGATTGTATGTCTGACATTACACTTTGAGATATAAAGCCGATTTCTTTCAAATACATTTCTGTTTGGTGGCGGAGAATTTATTCTCTTAGCTTAACACCCTTCTCTGAGACGTACGAGCTCAAAGGTTATGTAATTGAAGGTTATCAGCGATATATTCCCAATTTGGTAATGTGACATGCTGAGTGTTGCTGTGTGATGATCATTGTTTGATCATTTGTGATATGATCATTTGTTTGATCATTTATCTTTGTGATCATTGCTTTGATCACTTGTTGACCCAAAGCATGGCTTTGTGACAAAGCGTAGCTTTGTGGACGAGACTTCGTCGAACCTCACAATCCGGTAATGGTCGAAACAGGAATTGTGCGGCAAGGTTTCAGGGGTAGCTTCCCTAGGGTATGACCATTCCTTCTGGAAAAGGGTAGTATCATGCTATGGAGCCCAGATACTTACTCATGTGGACACACTTTATTTATTATGTGTGATGTTGGTTATCGAGAGCTCTCGGATAAAGGTCCCAAAGGATCGGGGGTGGCATATCTGAGGTTTTGTATATTCCCTGGGAAAGGGGGTAGCCGGCCTTGTTTGGCAGAGAGCAGTTTGTCTCTCGAAGCGTCCCGCCAGAGGCGTTCTTTCGTGGCATAGGAAGTTCCTTAGCCTGACCATTTGTTGGAAATCCAAACAAAACAATACGAGCCCTGTATGGTATTAGTTGTATTACCTGCCATGGAATGTGGCGGTAACCTGCTATTGAACATGGTAGCTATAGTAGGCATACGATAATGGTCGTATGTTGGCTAAGATTGATATTCTATTTTCGAAATGTTTTCTACACTATGCACTAATAATAATATCAAAAATGATTTGATTTGCGTAGTAAGCATCTTTGACTATCATAAGAAGAAATCTCCTCCAATTCTGGGTTTGCATTGTGTGTGTGGCGGGAGGTCTTATGGTAGTTTCATTTTCCAAAAGCATTGCGAATTGACTTTAAAATTCTCTGCTGTTTGTTTTAAAGATAAACTGTTTTTGTTGCTCACACCAGTCCCATGACTGATCCGAAGTTTATTGTTTCTTTCCTAAACTCTGGATGCTCAAATTTTTTCTACACGGGCAGTCTAGAGTTGGGTTTTTCAGATAGTCGGAATTAGTAGATTTTCTGGAGCTAGTTCAGTCTTTGGATATGGATTGCACTTGCTTATCTTTGTGCATCATTATTGGGAGTTCGAGCTATATCTAGATTGCTGCTTTGGAGATGGAGATTATCCGCTGCTGATGTTATCGTTTTCTTTTCCGCTGCTATTTCTTGTATCATCATTGTATCTGGATATTGTGTCAGATGTTGTATTATTCCTTTTCTTTTCCGCTGTGTTGTTTACTTAATGTTGTTATAAGCTCCGGCGACTCGGATTTGAACGGTCGAATCTACGGCATTCGAATACGATGTAAAGTATGGATGTTGATTTTCGAACGCGAAAATCTGGGACGTTACAATAAGTAATCTACGAACAAGAGATTTGAGCTCCGGGGATAGGTGATTTGAGCTCCTCTTGCTTGGATCTCTTTACCAATGGCATTGACGTTGAATTTAACAGAGCAAGGTTGAATTTAAGACACTTTGACAGGCTAATTCATAATTTGACAGGTTGATATATGAACTTACTTTCAATGATTATGTATATAGTTCACTTAAACTAATTTTTTCTACAAAGTCTACTACTAAATTTTTAAGTGATGCATATATATAAGTTTTGTCTATATAGCTATAAAATCACTATGAGTTTTACCTTGTTACGATGAATTTTCCTAATTAGTTTATTTTCCACTCATTGTCATAAATACAAATGATAAAAAGTATTTTACCTGCTAACATTTCAGTATGCATATGTTCATTTTTATTATTTGTGTATTCCTATGGATTGAAAATTCATGATCTATATGAACAGGTTTTTGCTGAAAGAGCTAATGCGGGGGTTCAAGATACTAAAATTCAAGGGCCAAGGCATACATAGTTAGATGAATCATATATTCGGTATATTTCCATTGTTTTGGTGATATATATTACTTCTATAAGATATGTATTATAAAAGACAAAGAATACATGAATCATTTTGGCATTTAGAAATATAAATCTTTTTTCTTATTTTAAAAGATATAAATGAATGTGTTTGTTATTGATACAATATTTTGGTTTCAATGGCAAATTAGTTTCAAATTTGCGAGTCTAATGTAATAGTATTTACATATTTGTTCTTATTTGTATTTTTTAAACAACGGGCAAAAACAATTGTAAAAGACCTTATTGCAATGGGCAAAAAAAGTTGTAAATGATGCTATTGCAATGGACAGAAACAGTTGTAAATGATGCTATTGCAACGGCTACGGACCGTTGTAAAAAAGTTTACTACAATGGGCTTTTACAACGGTTTCGAACCATTGTAAAATATTTTGGAACAACATCGCCTAATAAGACGGGCATTTGCCCGTTGCGAAACCCCTATTACAATGGGTATTGCCCATTGTAAAAGGGTATTTTTGTTGTAGTGCTTCTCCCACACAATAGTCATCTAGGGTTCACTGTGATTCTCCAGTGAACTCTTGCACTTGTGACTTGATCTAACTTAGGAGATTCAATCATATTGTAATCTTGACTTCGAATATCTACAACACCTATAGGGATAGACAGTTATAACTATCCCTAGCTGGGTTAGTACTTTCCATGACTCTGATATCACATTTGGAGAGTGATTGTATGTACTATCTATATGTATAATTATAAGTTGTTAAATGCGATGTGAGAATTAATTTTGTTCTTTCTTCTAACTTTATTTTCTTTTACCCCTGATTATCTGCCTTTCCGGCACTTGAATTTGCGGTACATGAATACCGAGGATGTATTAGTGTCAATCTTCGAGGGTCAAAAAGGCGGGTCATCTCATAACACATATATATTATGTTTTATTGTGGTTATGTTGTTTGAATTGTTAATAACTTATGTTAAAAACAATGGTTGTAACTTCTCTCTTTAAAAGTAAGTGACATATTATCCATGTACATGTACTTTAACAAACTTGGAATGGACTTGAATGGTCTTATTGACATGTGACTAGACCTTGAACAAAGCACATAGGTTATAGATGGACTTAGTCTAGTTTTGACTCGGATTTAGAAGTGCACTTATAGCAATAGTCGCTATAGAAGCAGTCTGGAATTTCCTTATTTTTGGCAATTGTTATGTAACTTTGTAGAGAGATCCTTAGGGTTTCTTGCCATATTTTCATTATTTATATATATATATATGTATGTTTGTTTCTATTAAAAGCTTGAATAGTAAAAAGTTAAGTAACATCTCGAAAACGGCCAAAACATCACTAGTGCAATACTGCCCCGTTTAACCTTAATTTTTGAAGTTCAAATGTTTCAAAAAAGACTTTAAGTTTGAGCGATTTGTTTCATTCTTTCTCAAAGTATTTCCTAACTTGAATGTACTTGAGATTTATATGAATTTTAAGGATTAGTTATGAATTTATATAAAAAGAGTGTTTTATGAAAAACACCATTTTCTATGTTTTCAAGTACATTTCAAAATGATTATTTTTAAGTAATATTTTGTATAAATGTTTTAAAACCTATTATAAGTATTTTAAAAGCACAAACAAAAGGTTTAGAAAAGGGATTAGAATTGCAAAATGGCCAAATGGTTGATTGTTTAAATTAATTATCAAGAATGTAATTAACTATGCTTAACACTAGTCGACGAAGTAATCTTATCTATTTGTAAGAGATAAGATTGATGTCGAGTAGGAATGGAGCAATATAACTCTAACCTATCGGCTTCCCTCTTAACCGAGGAATAGATAAGTGGACAATGTAGAAAATGTGTTAATCGAGTTGATTTCTGATTGTTTGTGGAAATCATTAGTACTATAATTAACACTAAAAGCCGACGAGCTAGACTTATCCATTTGTAAGATTTAAGAATGAGGTGTCCAGGCAAGGCTTGGAGCAACCAATGTACAAACTTAACTGGCTTCACTCTTGAACGAGGAATGTTTAAGTTGAGAATGTCGGAAACAAGTTAAGCGTACGAATTGGGACAATGTGTTAATAACATTCGTCTTTAATCCTTCTTATTATACTTATGAATAGAAATAAATCTTTAAAAGAATGACTTAAAGATAAACACAAGAAAAATTATTTTGGGTTTGCAATGACAATGTTAATTAACATTTTTCTTAAACCTTTTGAATGGATTTGTGAAAGCACGTAGATCCTTAAAATATGTATTTTGAGGGAAATAATAAGTAATGGAATCTTTTGGAAAAAGATAGAAAAAGTAGAAGTTTATTAGGTAAGAGAAGTTCACTAATAAAGGAGTTTTAGTTGATAGAAAGGACTAATTAAATGGAAGGGATCAGGAGTTGCTTAAGTAACTTAATCATACTTTATGTGGCTTAATTTTTTTGGATGATGATAGTGTTTGTGTATTAATTTGTTTATGGAAACTAACCTAGACTTGGTTTCAATTTACAAACATCTATCTTGTACCAGATAGTCGATTAGTCGACTATCGAAATTGACCAAATATAACTTTGGAAATATCTAGAAGAAACACGAGTGCTATATGGTACAGTTATCTTTGGAGATGCTATACTATAAGTATAAACTTGTCTTGCTCTTCTAGGGAAAATTATATCCATCCGCTTAAATGGTTAAGAGATGATCTCCGCCCTTATGTATTGTCTGTTTATTTTCGAAACAGCCGAAGTTGAGTTTATCGAAAACTCATCAATTGGTTTTGGAGAGTTCGATAAGTAGGGAGAGTGTACTTATATGAGATGACTCAAACCCGAGACCACTTCAAAAGATTATATGCGATCTATGTTCTAGGAGCAGTTGTAAAATGGGATGTTATAGAGTTGAACCGACTATCCTAAGGTTGAATCTAAGGGGAGATCAGCGTTAACATTTTTAACGATGCTATCATATGGGACTGTCTACCTTGAGGAGTACTCTAAGAGAGAGGACAACGTTAGCATTCATCAGAGGACTTATGCGGGGAACCTATGTGGAGGTTCGAGATCTGTTCTAGATACTCGGATATGACTAAATCCAGAGTAGGATGCGTAATCTTGGGTTTAGCTTACCCATGCGGGTATATCAACTCCAGATTTAGAGTATGCTATCGATATGCACAGGAGTTGTTGATACTTAGTACCACGTTGTTCATCGTTGGACCAGTTGTGTTTACCTTAAAGTATATCATATCTATAGCTTTGCAAAGTTTGAAAGAAAGTTTCTAATATTTGTCATAGGGATCCGCGTTAGTTCTAGAGGAGTTTCCACAGAAAAACGATCCATATACAAATGCGCCTTAGCGGTATTGATTGTATATCTATTACTGTTATGGCGTTCACACAACAGCTATTTGATATAACTTATGTGCAACACTCTAGACATTATCTATCATATCACTATATATTAAACCTAATGAATGGTTTGTTTCTTTGAGGGAAACGCCATTATATAAATCCTTACAGTCTCAATGGTTACTACTATTTGTCACTCATATTTCTTAGTTTCTCACGCTGGTTTGCCAGACTGATCCGAGTGTTATTTTCTTATAATGCTCGGGTCAGTCCCATGTGTGTTTACTGGTTTAGCTTGGGACTCTTTGGAGCTTCTGGAGAAGAGATGGATGATTACCTACCGTAGTATTTATTTCTACTGAATTACTTTGTATGTATCATCAGCATTTGTAAGGACATGTTATTATAACTATCTAGAAAGAATACCGTAACTCTTAAAAACTTTGTATCTTTGAATGACAGTTTATAATGTCATTTAATATTATATATGATCGTTCCGTTGTGAGATTCTTGTATTGTGTTCCTTCTTCCTTGTTCTTTTTCCTTTTCCTTTATTTCACCCTAACAATTCGTCTTTCCAGCACTTCAGTTCTTGACAGGTGAATATCATGGATGTATTGATGTGGACATTCGAGGGTCAAAAATGCGAGCTGTTACAGTAGTAAATAAATGTCAACTCACCTACTATCCTGGATATCCTTAAATTCAATCAAAATCCGATTTTCCTTCTTTGTTTGGATCATGCCCTAGCCTCCCAACTCCGCAAATCATATCAATTTGAGTATCTTCTTGTTTCTCTCTTCTTTATGATCTCTTTAAACTCTAAATTTGTTGGTTTCTATAGAGATTTGGCTTTAGACTGGTAAATTTTTATTTAGGTTTTAATGTTTGTGTTGTTTGGAAGTATAAGAAATAATAAACCGTATGTACCTTTTTCTTTTTGGACAAGAAAACTAGCTAGGATGCATCTAGCCTAATACGAATTTTATTCTTTTTTTAGTTATATCTTTTAAATCCAATATTTGTTTCAGACGTCCTTATGGTAAACCCTAGCCTAAATAACGTGACTTTAAAATGGTACAAGTTTCGTCATTTAATTCACTCATTTACAAAATTTTAAATTTTACCACTTTTGATAAGTTTATTATTTTTCCTTCATTAAATATTTATTTAATTATCCAAATTTTTATGGGATATTAAAAAGTCTTTTAAGCATAAGCTTAATATATTTGTAGTTATGGATTTGGGTCAAGAGGTAGACTTGATCCATAAGTGATCAAAAATGGTAAATTTTGCACACAATAAACCTAGAGCTTGAGCCCATTTCCATTGTGTTTGAAGTGATGCTTCAGAGTCTATTGAGTATAAAGATTGACTTATTTAGAGTTATGAATTTTAATGTATGAAGGGATAAGTCTTGTGGGAAAATGATAAGAGTGGGATTGGACTTGTCACAACTACCCACATGGCTACAAAGGCTGATTACTCACTCTCTATCTTCCCCAAATCCATTTCAGTCCTCTCTTTTAATTACAACTCTACCCCAAACCAACTCTCTTAGTCTTTCCAAACCCACTCGAATAAATTTATTAAATCCAAATAAATTCACCTAAGTTCCTCACTTGCCTTCCTCTACAAACCCTATTAGTTTTATAACATTTGGAGGTGATTTAATTTTCATCCGTGAAGAGAAAGATGGCTAGAGGATGGGTCTCTATTTTCTTTGGGATTGCTAACAGTTGCAAGTTGAGTGGACATAAAACTTGTAGCTTGTAGTTATAAGAAGATTCGTGCTTTGTTATGGAATGTTAAATGAATGATTGAGATCAAGTTTTCACTGAAAAAGAGGTGGATCTGGTATGATTTGGAGATTTCAAGTAAGAGAGAATCACCTCATATTATATAATGATAAAATGTGATTTTTATAGAAGTTAGTAAGCTATGAGGGGCTTATAATTTAATGGATTATGGGATAATAGTAATTACCGTGTACAAACACATAAGTAAAGCTGAAATAAGGTCATATTGATAAAAGATGGACATTTGATAAATTTGGTAAGCAATGAGATGATATCCGCTTGATGATTGATTCTTAGTAATTGATATTGGATTATAAGTAGTTGATATATGAAGTATGAGGTGTTTTAAGCTATAATTTGATATAAACCACCTAACTAATTTGAATGCAAAAATAATGATGCATGACAACCTTACTAAATAATGGAAAGATTATCTACTTAATATTAATTATTAGTTGTTGATATTGGATTATTAGTGGTTGATATATGAAGTTAATTTGAAGTGATATTGACAAAGAAGTGACCTATAGCAAAGCTAGAAAGCTGGTAGGTTGTGGGTAATTTGTATATGAAAAAAGAAAAGTTGATTAACTTTATTTGTAATTTATGAAACTAATAAAAGTATCCCTGGATCGAAAATAAACTACTTAGCCACATTGAGGCTAAATGAAAGAGATTTGGGAAAGATTGTAATTTAAAGTTAGGACTTTTAAGAAGTAAGCTTGATTGAAAATGGATTTAAATGAGGAAATTAGTCAAGTGTTTTATGAAAAGTAGTAGATAAATAACAAAATTTAATACGTCATATAGAAGCATCTACAAGATAGCAAAAAACTGGAAGTAGATAAAAGAAGATCGACACAGGTCAAACCTTGCTTTGAACTTGGTTAGAGCAGAATGAAGGCCTTGACATGGTTTGGCGCAAACCGACACCATTGCGTGTATTAATAGTGCATGACTACACCGTTTCCCATAGTACAAACCTCAAGGGAGTAGTGTAGATGCATTGTTGCCTACACTACTGCTCGCATAATAGTCTAGAGTAAGCACCGTTGCACAAGCAGCAGTAAGGTTGTACTTAGCCGGAGTACTATAATACTCCAGACTCGATCAATGGCAAGTCGAGATAGACGATTTAGGATTGATGGTGTCACAGGTATCTAAATGGAGTACGAGGCAATTAAAGAAATGTTTGATGATTCATATGGGAACAAAGAGACTACGGTGTTGTGTATACATATGGAAAGCATATACGCAGATATGATGGTTATACATGGATATGGGTTGTCCGATGATAGACAACCGAAAATATACAATGCCCATAAAATAAAACATTTTACCATGAGTGATGGCACCACCTTTAAATGTGTTTCTTGAGCAAGAACCAAGAGAGATTGGGATGTCATTCTAAATTAGGTCATATAGTGTCCATATGACAATCAGGTATTACGACGGGAGCTACACTGAACATCCTTGGGTATTGACTCAGAGTCATAGGGTATTTGTGGCTCCAAATATGTCTCTCTTAGTAACTAATGGCAACTCAGCACACGAATATTGGTAATGGATATTAAGAACAACACTAGCTTAAGTGTTATGGTATTACTCATATACGACTCCTACAGCGGTTGTGAGTATAGAGATGCTTGGATATATAGCTCTTTATTTGGTTGTATTTGCTTTACATTTTAGGTTTGACCAAGATTGGGCGATCTACGACACCTTTAACCATGGATATCGGTTATGTATACTCAAACAACACCAGTGTAGTTGTTATATAGGATTCATATGGGTTTTTTGGTCTGAAGATGCTTTGATATATAACATTGTTATACGGATGTATTTGCTTTACAATTTGGGTTTCGGGATTAAGGGATCTAGGACACCTTTTTACTATGGGATGTAGTGTTAACCTTCAGTCGTCTATTCCTGTTGTTGATACCCAGTATGGTAAAAAATGTTTTAACTTATGATATTTTCACATAGAACCATTGCATGATAGGATGTATATATGTACTTGACTACACCATTATGAGGCTAGTTTCGCTCACTAGACTTTTGTCCAAGTCTCGTTTTCTCCCCTTTATTTCCTATTTAGAACTTGTGATTACTCATGTCAAAGTAGTTTGAGTGATAGGTACATCTTAGGGATGCGATAGCTTAAGAGATGGACTTTTAGGACATGGAGATGTTGCTTATAATGATTAGTCCACATATGACTATACACATCATATATTCTATTCATGTATGAGACTATGTACTGTACTTGATGTATCTATTCAGTACCCGTATGTATGAAGTTGAAGTAGACCGATTTATCCATATTATGAATTTATTAGTTTGATATACATATCACATCTTCTATATATATCGGATGTATGTCATTGCTTTGAGCATTGGAAGATTATGCCTTTATGCAATGACAATGTCTTTGTGCTTTAATACATATTTTCCATATTACATATTGTTCTTTCCGCTAGGATTTATATGCAGAGACCATGACGAAATTTTGACTGTATTTTGAATATATGTGTTGATCAACATATATTTAGAGAATCATAAAAGGAAGGTTGTTACAGATAGACTAGCTGGACTATTATATGTAATGCTCTCTATATGATAGGTGGTGATTTAACCATAATCATTGGGTGTACAAAGGGGATACGTACTTATGGTTATTAAGGAACAGATGTAAAATGCACCATTAAGAGTCTTCTAAAGGTTATCTTATCTATATCGAATAGAAGATCTCACATGACGATGTGAAGTACTCTTTTGACTTGAGATATTACGAATCTTATGTATTAAGTCCATACTTTGGTTATGGTTATGGTTATGGACAATCGCAAGTAAATAGATCATGTTATGACCGTAGTTGAGTATGTGTTAAGACATATGATGCGAAACACTACTCATGAGAGAATTCGTCTCCTTTAATATAAAAGGTTAGTTTCACCAAAATTGGGAGTTGACGTGAAATCACAAAGACATGTGCTAAAGAATACAGTTAATCAAAAATATTATCGGATTGAACCAAGTAATTATGAAGGCCAACCTTTACAATTAACTACCAACACTATTAGAGGGGTTGTAATTGATCTACCTCTAAATGTCTAAATGACATTGTGTTGACAAAGAGACATAATGTGTACATTATATCGTTGACTGAGGTTGCAAATTAAATAATTATATAGTTAGAATTCATTAAGATAATCCCTAAGAAATTGACCTGCATCTATAATGGTGCTTTAACGAAGTCCTTATAGTCTTTAAAATTTTGAATCATTCAAATACTACTAAGGATCGAGAATCACACATGAGAGTCTCACAACTATTACTTCTAGCATCAGTCTAAAATTAATTTAATGAAATAATGCATAAAATTTATAACTTATTGTCAAGAAATTAATATAATATTTATAATTATGTGTTGACGATTTATGGACATAAATATTAATTATATAATAATTATGCATTTATTTAATTAATTAAATAGCTATGGAATAACAAAATATAAGTTAAATATTGGATGAATTAATTAATTAATTAATATTAATAAGTGGACACATATATGTAATTATATAATATTTAAAAATTGATTTTTGAATAAAAGAGAATGAGTTTGAGTCTATTTATTGTTGAGCTTAACAAGGGAATGTGATGAGACAATCCTTTCTAGTTGCTATTATAAATAAGAGGCCATGACTCTCGTTCTTGATACTCAATTTTCTATCTCCAACTAAATTAACCTCTCAATGTTTGACATTACAACTCGATCATTGAGTTTGAGAAAAGTTTCTCAATAAGTAGACACTGTTAGTTCAACTTATAGTTATTGGTGAGACCATTGGGTAATGTTTTTCTTTATAATTATTTCACAATGTGTTGGTGTATATATTATACATATATAGTATTTTTCTGTGTTTATTTAAAAATTAGGATTATGTTTATATTAAATAATAATCAAGATTTATAAATTAGTATGTATTTTATAATTCACTTCTTATTATACATATAGTAATTCACTGCCTATTTTCATAATAAGCTTGAAACGAAGCCTAAATTTGAAATAAGTTTTACTCGGAGGCCTAAAACTAAAATTTGTCCTAAAATGAATATACATAAATTATCCATCTTGCATTTATTTTACAGTTACACATATTTTCTTGCTTATGATATGTGTGTGTCTATATTATGGACATAATTCTTAGTGGTCATGTCCACTTATATATAGGTGTGTGTGTGTGTGTCATTGTACACATTAATGTTTATTAAAGCAGTTGATGTTGTACTTTAAATAAAATAAAGTTAACTAGTAATATTAATCAAATAAAACATTTAATAGTATCAAAATTTTGTCTAATCAAAAGCCATATAAATATTAAATGCGATTTAAAATGAAAAAAAAATATTCATAAGGAACACAAAATAAAATCTAGAGAAAAGTTAAAATACAGTAAGTTTTGTCAAAATATTTTCATTAATAATGCACTTGATCAAATAATGGTGTTAGAGCCCCTTTCATGTTATTATTAATGACTGATGAACAGTTAGGGACATTAGTTGAATATTCACATTAAATTAATGTTTACAACTATTATGTCTAATATCGAATGTTATTTAATTAAAGAAGATTTGTATCAACATAAGACCTACAAATCCACTTAGTGCTTACCCAGCTAACATATCTGATTAAGTAATGTTTCCCAATGAGTCGCAAGACCGTTGCAACCTTAGGTTGATTAAAATACAGATTTTCAATATTATTATAATGGTTACTTTGAAATTCTTTTATATGTGAATAAAATTATAAATGTTATAATTAAAAAATTCAAAATGTTCTCAAATTATAATTAAAACTAACGAGTTATAATCAAATTCCAAAAAATTGAACATAAATTAAGAGTTAAAATTGTTATAGCTATCACTAAAATAGATTATTTAAATAAACATAAACACAAACACACAGACACACACACAAATATATATATATATATATATATATATATGTATATGTTTGTATGTATGTATATGATATAAACGTAACGTATGTTAGAAACACAATTCTGGTGTTTTGATGGTGACAACCATATGACAATGCTACTAATGAATTTAATTAGTTATTACAGTTACAATTTGTAATGATTGCCTTTTCGACTCCTGAATGTTGACTCTGATACATCTACGGTATTCACGTGCCGAGCACCCAAGTGATGAAAAGATAGAAAGTTAGGGTAAAATAAGCAGTGGTAGAGACACTTGCAACCTGTTAATGAGGTCATGAGTTTGATACCCATGTGCCCTACTCCCTCAAGGCGGGAAGTTGTGTTTTTTGTTAAATCCAACAAAAATGGTTGGGAAATGAATGCTTCCTACTGGATAGGCTAACCTCTCATTCCTGGCTCTGGTCGGACTAGCTGGGTTGGGCTTTACTCTTCGGAGTAGAGTTTTCATAAAAAAAGAACAAGAAAGAGGTGAACTAAAATATTAGAACCTCATAACAGAATGATAACATATAATATCAAAATGACCTTTTACAAAGAAAACTGTATGTATACAATAATCAGAGCAAACTAACCTATCATCAGCCTGGACAGTTATAACTGCCTGTCCTTACAATTGCTGATATATATTATCAAAGTAATGTAGCGGAAATAAAACTACTGTAGGTAATAATCCAGCTCCTCATTAAGAGCTCCAATGAACATCGATGAAATCTGGAAGTATACACGAGGCCAACCCGAGCATTAAAAAAAAATAACACTCGGATTAGTCTGGTAAACAAGGGTGAGAAAGTCAAGTCATTCGAATAATCAATGTTATAAAACCTTACGAAATAAAGGTGTCTCATAAAAACACGCCGCAAATGAACACGGATGGGTTTTTACCTTACAATAACCAAACCATTTCATAAGAAAATATAGTGATTTTATAATAACGTCTAAGGTTGAATATATATATATATATATGTATGTATGTATGTAATAGCTGGAATGCTTGCATCTCACATTCCAGCATAATAGAGTACATTTAAAACCGCAAAGGCGCATTCGTATAAATAGATTTCCCCCGAAGACCTCCTCGGTAAACTGAGACCAATCACCTATGACAAGGATCAGAAAGTACCTTTAGAGCATCATATATCTCTAGATAAAATATACCATAAGGTAAACACAACAACCCATCATTCGAACAATCTTGTGAACAATGTGAACCCAGTATTAACAACTCCATGTGCGCAGCATATCGATAAGCTACTCTAGATCTGGAGTTGATGTACCCCTCATGGTTCAGCTAAACCCTAGGATCATACATCCTACTCTATCTTTAGTTAGTTTTCCGATGTTGAGGCTATGTTTGGCATCTTTCACATGAGTCTTCATTACTCGAACAGATCATGAATCCCTAATTAGATTCTAGCATCTCAAACAAATCTTGAAACGACACGTGGATTCTAGCATCTCGAATCGATCCACTATCCAGAGATAGAACACGTATCTTAGTCTTGAAGTGGTTTTCGATAAGTAAAATACTTACTTACTGATCCCGGTCTCTCCAAGACTGAATCGATAAATTTGGTCATATTCAACAATAATGTGAATGATGCATAAGGAAAATAATTCCCGTATACTCTCCATAAGCATATAAACATACAAGCATACAAATTCATCCAAAGCATGATCAAGTCACATAAACGACTTTTAATACCTTTTTAATTAGTTTATTCATTATTAATTAAAACTTCTTTTTATATGATAAAACTTCTTTTATATACTTGTATATATATTTAATTGCTCTTTATAAAAGATATATGCTTTCATTATTCAGTTATACTCTTTTTAATACTTCAAAAGTATTTATATACTTATCTCAACAGTATAAGTGTATTCACAATTCACTTAATAAGTTTTACTTACTTTAAAATATAATCAAAGAGGTTAAAAACAAATGTTACTAAAACATTGTTACTATAAACCCCTTCTCTTTTATAAATTAAACACATAACTTTTTCTATCTTTTTATCAAAGATTTCATTTTAAAAATCCATTATTAAAGATCTAATTATATTTATAATATTTTTTCACTTTAAAATATAATTCAAGGGTTTAAAAATTAGTGTCACTAAAACATTTGTTCAGTACAAACCCAAAATCTTCTCATTTAATCATTATCTTAAAAACTCTCTTTTAACGGCTTATTTACATTTAAAAGTGCTTAAGACAAGTGTTACTCAAACATTGTCACAACAGACCCAAATTATTTCATACTTTAAAAACATCTCTCTTTAAAATTGCTTTTAAATATTTAATTACATTTAAGGATTAAAGACAAGTGTTGTATAAAACATTGCCACAATAAACCCAAAATATTCATTTATACTTTAGAAACTTTTCTCTTTCAACTTGCTTTTAAAAGATTTAATTATACACAAGGGTTTAAGACATGTGTTGTTTAAAACATTGTCATAACAAACCCAAAACATTCATTTACTTCAACTTATCTACTAAATATTCATCAGTAAATATCTAATTATATTTCAAAGTATTATTAATAATAAGGGTTAAAATAATTGTTATAAAAACAGTGTTTACTATAACCCAAAACCTTTTACTTATATATATCATTAACTTTAAAACATTCATTTTAAAGATCAAAGCATGTCCACACTTATTAATTAAGATAATACACTTTTAATAAATTTCATAGAACCATTTATTTTAACTTATGTTTTAAAACCCTAACTTCCTTTATTAAATTTATAAAATGCTTAACTGATTTTGTAAAACTTATATATATATATATATATATATATATATATAGAAATACCTTTAAAATACTTATTAATATGTTAAAATCACCTTTAAACTACTTAAAAATATATTATAATTATTTATATAGAATATTGTTTAAAAATAAGGAATTTTGAAATAAATAGAAAATCCAAAATAAACATATTTTATTTTTAAAAGCCACTTAGTTTAAAAATTATTAATTAATTGTTGAAATATATTTAAACATGAAACCAAATTTAAAACACTCTATTATAAGTTGGAAAACAAACCTTATAAGATTGAAAAAAATACTTAATTTAAATACCATTTTTAAACAATTTATAGTTTCAAATAGCAAAGATTGCATTTCTAAAAATGCTATCTAAAGTTCTGTTGCATGTTTTAAACCTGTTTTACTTCAACTTTGCGCCTAGTTTACAATGGCTTAAAAAATGATTTTAGAACCATTATTTTTACAATAGTTAGTATAATTGGGTACATAGAAACTATGAAGAAAAATCCCAAAGAATATCTTTTAATTATTTTATAGAAATTTCTGAAAACAAGGTATTTTTCCTGAGTGCTCATATAGCGACTATTTCGCTCTAACTTTTGTCACTTTGTTCAACTAGCTAACAAATGATTTAAGCTTCAAAACTTTTACAATAAGAATAATACATTATTTACTTGTTTAAATGTTAAAGAAATTCTAAAGAAAGATTAAACGTTACTTCCAAAAAACAAGGGATTTTAAAAATGTCATAATAGTGACTATTTTGCTACTAACTTTTATAACTTTGGTTTTCATTTTCTATAACTTTTCAAAACATATGATTTTCTTTTTAAAACTCTTATAAAAGTGTATAAATCAACCAAAACAAGTTATATCAAAATATTTTCTTAAATCGCTACTTTTCACAAATTAAAGTTAAGAGATTTCAAAGTGCATATATACTGACTATCGCTATATATACAACTCCTCGTTCGATTCAATATTTAATATCATTCTATTTTATTCACATATATTTTAACGACCCGTATTTTCGATAATTAAAACTATTAAATTAAATAAGATTTTGAAATTTAATATTGTGAGAAACTAAAAATTTATGATTTATTAACGAGAAAATAATTAGAATATGATTTAATGATGTTGTTTGAATGTTATTGACAACTATTTTTAAGTAATTTCAATCAATTGAAATAATTGTAAAGTTAATTTGTTATAATTGTAAGTTAATAAAGAATAAAAAAATGTTGGAATTAATGTAAATAAATACTGCAGTTAATATGAGTTAAGATGATAACTGTAGAATAAGAATGTAATAAAATGTAAACTAGTATCAAATGAATTCATATGGTGTTGGATGATTGAATCATAAGAGTGTAAATCGAAATAAAAGAATTTGATCGAAATAAAAATATAATTAACTGGGGTTTTATTACAGTTGTAATTGAACGCTGAAATTAATATAATATTTAAATATTGAATTTAACATGGAAATTTTAATTTTAAAGATTATAAATTTCTATGTAATCAAGAATGATAAAATTGTTAACTTTTAAATTTGAATTAAAAAGTGATTAAATCAATTTAATAATAATTTATTTATTTAACGTGTAAAAATAGCCATTTTGGCCACTGTCTCGGATTTCGACGAAACCAGTTTCATCAGATCCAAAATAGTGAATTATTATAGTATTTCAAGTTTCGTAGTGATCGGACTTATCGTTTGATCGTGCGAGCTCGAAACGCGTAGAAATCGATTAATAGAATTTAAATGAATATAATTTGATTTTAAAAGCTAACTTCTGTATACAATGGAATTTGGATTTGAAACTAGTTCCATTATGTGTAAAAATATCTAAAACCTATATTTTGATATATTGGATGACCTACTTTCGTTTCGGAAACGAAACGGGCTTTTCGGGTCGTTGTTATCGTTTCAACTCAATTCGATATGTTCATTCATTCTTATCCATATATGTCTATATAAATGGATATTTCCTAAAACCTTAGCTATATATTCTTTTTTTCTTGTACGTACAATTCTATTTCTCATCTGTTCCTTCTTCTCAATGCCAGAAATATCAAAACCCTAATTCCCAAATCCAAAATCAAATTGAATTCAAACTCATCTAACCCTATCGAATTATATATCATTGAAAAGTTCTCGACGAGCGTAATCTAGATCTGCTGTTCGTTTTTCGATTGGAGTCATGGTTTGGCCAGAAATTGTTGAAGAAGTCTCGATCATTGAAACTAGGGTTGTCGATTCAACGGTGGGTCTTCACTCGTTTGACGATCGAAAAGTTACTGCTGGTAGAGGACGTTGAGCAGAGTGCATCAATGGTGATAGTTCATGTAATCGTGGCTGGAGTTCGCCAGAAATGGCGAAATAAAGGAGCGGCGGCGGATATGTTTTGTGGAGCTGGAGGTGGGCCGCGCAGCCATGGTGGAAGCGGCGTGAGGTGTGTAGCGTGATGGCATGGCTCGATCATGGCATAGGCAAACGTGGTGGCGGCATTATTGGCTAGAAGGCGGCGGCTTTTGTGGGTTTCAACTGTGTATCGTTCGACATTAGGGTTTGAGGAAGGTGAATAATTACCTTTTTGCCCTCATCTCTGTTTTAATTTTTTTTTAAATATAAACTTCTAACTACATAACTTTTTCATACGAACTTGGATTTGGACGCGGTTTCTTCCATTAACATTGTATTGAAATTTCGGACGTCTTGGAATGGGTTTGGCTGCATTCTGAGACTGTTCAAATTTTAGGCTTTATTTGGATTTAAAATAGGGCTATAAATCAAAGGTGAGTTATTTATCCCACTCACAAATACTAAACCATCTTATGTTAGTTAAATTAAATTTAAGATGTGATAAGAATATTATTGGTTGCTGTTTGATAGTTTAATTTGACATTTTAATTGAAATTGAATTTTATTGAATTTAATTGCCTTTTTAATTAATATTGAATTTAAATTGTTAGTTAAATACCTGATAATGATAATCAGTTAATTGTTATGATTTATTGGCTGATTTGGATGTTGATTGTGATGGATGTTTATTTGTTGACATTTTGGATGATTGGATGTTTATATCCTTGTTACCACTATGGGTTGAAATGATACATACCCGAACGATCTTATAGATAACAGAAAATCGTTATGGGTTGAAATGATAAACCTGAGCGATTTTATTGATTTGAAAATTATTGATTCGGGATACGGGTTGAAATGATATATACCCGGAAAATTAAACTATTTTGGGGTTAAAATGATACATACCTCACTTGACCATAGGGTAGAAAACTATATACGGACACCGTTGGTCGGTTGAAAATTATTTAACTATTTATAAATTTGTTTTTTTTTAATTTTATTTGATGATATTATTTATAATTTATATTTGGAAAATAATTTATTTTATAGGTCTCAAAAGTTTCAAATTATAAGTTAATATATGGTATTAAATATAATTTTAAGATTTTAACTTATAAATTTATTTAGTTTTAAAAATATTTTTTAAATAGTTTAAAATTTAATTTAATGAAATATTTAATATAGTTTTAATATATATATTTTAAATTTAATTTAATATAATAAATATAGTTTTGATTTAAGAAAATAAATATAGTCTTTTATTATAAGTTTAATAGATAAAAGATTTTAGTAAAAGATTTTAGATTTTTATAGAGTATTTTATAAAGGATTTTATAATGGTTTTATAAAGAAGTTATAAAGGTTTTAAAGGATTTTATAAAAGAACTTGTGTAAAGGGATTTGGAAGCGTTTAAAAGAATTTACGAAGAAGTTATGAAAAGGAGAAGAGTTGTAAACTATTTTGGAATTCATAAATAGCTTTATAAATGGTTTAAAGCATATAAATAGTTTATAAACGGTTTAAGAGAGATTTATAAATTATTTTCGAAATTGATTGAAAGAAATCTTCCTTGGCATTTATGAATATATTTATACTTTTGGAATAAGTATATGGATTTCTTGATATGGAGGTATAAACCGTTTTTTGGATTTATTATAATAAATGTTTTATAAAATGACCATGGTATGAAAAATATAACGATTTGTTATTAAAGAGGCCGGGGTCGGATATTGTCATACTCTCTGCCAATTCCAAAACCACTTTAACAACTGTGCACGTGGTGGAGAATCCAGAACAAAGTAGGATGGTTTAGTGAACACTACTGATATGTGCTAAGAACGTAGCCTTGACCCCCTCGGGTCAGCTTGGTATAACTAAAACAGGAGCTATCCCGTGCCAAGTGAGGTCTCTCCTCCTATCAGACATGCATCTTCGATACCATATATGTTACTTTGCGATTGATTTGGTGGCCACCTTCGATTTGATTATGGGAGTGTGTTCCGAGGTGGGCGGTAGTAGCTGCTATGCGTTACGACCAGTTCGGGTGTGCAAAACGGTAGAATCCTACCCTGGGCATTACCTCACGTGCCTTGTCATATGCCTTATTGAGACCACTATGATTTTGGTTTGTGTCATACCTATGGAGTGCTCCTTGATAGACCATCGGTTTGGTGGAGTTTACAATACTGTATAGACTACGACATTTACAAAATGTGTTAAGTAGGACGTGGGTAACGCCTTAACGCTAGTTTAATACTTTACTTTACTGATAGACACTACATATATAGCGTATATTACTACATATAAATAGTTTAACGGATCCTTAGGAGATGGAAATCCTGAAACATCTCTTAAGTTATTGCACGCACGTTATACCCTGGATAGGAGATGTAAAATCTTGTAAACATCTCTGAAGCCATTACAGTCATATTTATTTACTGTTGATTTAACTTACATAAGATCTTTTAGTTCTGACTCGAGTATTTTGTCTTTTCATTACGCTCGGGTCAGTTTGAGCTTTTCAGTGTTGAAGACTCTATTTCTGGAGGACGAAGACGGAGTTTAGTATTATATTAGTAGTTTTTCCACTGCATCATGTTGTTCCGCTGCATTATTCTTTTCTACATGTTGTATGTATAACTCTGATTGTATTGTAAAAGTGCAATCAAATGTTATTAATAAAACAGCTTCATGAACTATTTATTTGATTATTATATTTTGTCATTCCGCTATGAGATTATGTGTTTTGTTTTTCGTCCTTTTCTCTCATTTTCTTATTTACCCCATTAACAATCCTCCCTTTTGAATGGTTTTAGTTGACATGTGTGATTTATTATCGATTTAAACCGTCCAAAAAGGTGGGTCGTTATAGTTGGTATCAGAGCTTTGGTTTATGGATACCTTAGCCTGTTCGGGGTTAACTCATTAGAGATAGGGTTAGTAATACCCTAGAATCAGTTGTTTGAGCGCGCGCGCAAGTGTGTGTGTGTGTGTGTGTGTGTGTGTATGAGAGCGTATTTGTTAGTGTTATAAAAATGTTTTTATATTGTGTTAATTTGTTCTGTTTAGTATTTGTAAATTCTAGATGGTACATAGGATGTTATGGCATCGATATGGATTTCTAAACACTTAATAGGGAGGACCGACACAATATTGTTTTGAAATATAGGTAAATGAAATAATTTTACCTAGTATTGTATTTTGTATATAAAGAATAATTTTTATAAATGGATATAGTTGCATATGATATGTTTGTTTGTTAGGAAGTGAAATTTTATAAACATTGGTTGCAGAATAGGATTTACAAATAAAGTGAAAATAAATTAAAAATTTGAGAACTTAAGTTCCAGAGTTTTGAAATTGGTTTTCAAAAGATTTTGGAATATAATATTTGTATTATTTAAAAGTATTTTCGGATATAAATATTTTCAATGTGATTTGAAAGAAATGTTTTAAAAGAATTTTAAAAGGAAATAAGTTCTATTCTTCCCTCTTCTGTCGCTAGAAAATAATTTCAGTGATGACCGCGACATCATCGACGTTCATTTTCGAGTTTCAAAGTGGAAAGACTACTGTATCCGTTTTACTACACATTTGTTTTGATAAACAAAATTTTATTTTAAATTTCCTATGCATGATTTGATATATTAAAGATATAATTATATATCATTTCAAGATATTTTGAAATGAAATCCGGTATTTAGTTCTTAAATTTCTTTTAAGCAATGATTTCAATTATTTTAATGAAATCTTAGCTATTTTAATAGTTGGAAACTTCTAAAATAAGGAATAAGAAATTGGAAGCTAAGTGATTAATGAAACTATAAAGAAATTAGAGATTTGTCACTTGTAAATTTAAGGATAACGAAAATTAGAAGATGTAAATTATTGAATTTTTTTGCTAACAAAAATGAATAAAATAATTTGTATAACACTCAATTACATTCTAAAATCATATATAAAACTTACCAGAAATGTCTAAAAGTTGAAATGTTAATATGAATATGTAATAGAGTTTTATACAAGTAAAACTTAAGTAATGGAGTTATGTCTACAAATAAGAATTATGATGTACAAGAAATATTTTAAGCATAAGTTAATATTTTGAAATGCTAGTAATTAAATTAAATGAAAAAAAAGTGAATACCGTTTAAGTAAATGATTATAAACTCAAGAAAATAACTGAAATGATTCATTGATGAATATTAATATTAAAATAAATATCAAGGTTATAAGTAAATAATAAATGTGAAATAAACTATAATGAAATGTGCGTAACACTTTAATAATGGATTCATTGATAATATCAAATAATAAATGGGAAATAAATTGTGTAAGTAATGACGGAAAATTAATAAAAGATAATTATTGTATGAATGAATTTAAAATAAATGAAAAGTAAACAACGATGTGGAAAGAAACCAATAGAATAAAATATATAAATTGTGCGTAAATCATTTTACTCGCATAACATTTCTGATTCAGATTTGAATACAAGATTTGTAGTAATTCACACCAGTTCGAATTTGGATTTTTTGCTCGATTCTTGACGGCGAACAAGTGATATGAATATTTGTTATGAATTTGAAGTTTTCTATCATAGTTTATGGCTATGCAATGAAAACGGAAATTTTGAATTAAGAAATCGGAATAGAGTCCGCACTAGAGTGGTCGGGTTAACAATACTAGTTCGAAAGTGGAATGTGTGTATTCAAGCAAGCGATTAGAATTGATATTGTGTATAAAAGATTCATGTACATAGCTGAAATTTAAATAATACTTAAATTCTTTGTTGTTTTGGCTGATGGGAAGTTTGGGAAATGATACTTCAAATTTTTTAAGGTTGTATGAATAATCTATTAAGTAATTATCTAAGGCCGTTGAGCATAAGGTACACTTGGTAGTTTATTTATCATCCCTAAACGATGAAAAGTTTCTGAAACTGAACAAACCATTAGTTTTGATTGCTATGGATGTATGATAGATGCTTTGATTGCATATAATGGTTGTGCTGTTTTGTTTGCATATGACTATTGTTATGTTGTGTTGTTTGTATTATGAATTGGAACAACTAATATATTAATCTTTTACATATTTTTAACTCTTTGGATTATATAAGTGAAATACAGATTTATGGAAGCAATAGCTACTGCTTTTGGTTTCATAAATAAAGTTGTTTGCCCGACAAATAGGTACGTTTTCGGATTACGGTTTTGCAATAAAATTTTATTGTTTTTCCCATGGTTTGAGATGTTTATTATTGAAACATTATATATATATATTGAAATTATTGATATTGTTATTTGTCGGACCTAACCACGCAAAGGAGACTCTGTCGAAATTTTTCATAAATTTAGGACTTAGAATTTTTTTGTAAAAGTGAGTTATTTTCAAATTTTTATTAAACTTAAATATGTAAATTAATGGTTTATAAATTGATTATTTTGAATAATATTATATCAAGTTTCTTAACTTCTTCTTGTTTCTTTTCGAGGACGAAAAGTTTGAGTGGGGGAGAGTGTAACGACCCATAATTTTGATAATTACAACTATTAAATTGAATAAGATTTTGAAATTTAATATTGTGAGAAAATAAAATTTTATGATTTATTAATGAGAAAATAATTAGAATATGATTTAATAATGTTGTTTGAATCTTATTGACAACTATTATAAAGAAATTTCAATCAATTGAAATAATTGTAAAGTTAATTTGGTTATAATTGTAAGTTAATAAGGAATAAAATAGTTGTTGGAATTGATGTAATTAAATACTGCAGTTAATATAAGTTAAGATGATAATTGTAGAATAAGAATGTAATGAAATGTAAACTAGTGTCAAATGAATTCATATGGTATTGGATGATTGAATAATAAGTGTAAATCGAAATAAAAGAATTTGATCGAAATTGAAATATAATTAAGTGGGGTTTTATTACAGTTGTAATTGAACGCTGAAACAAGTGTAATATTTAAATATTGGATTTAACATGGAAATTTTACTTTTAAAGATTATAAATTTCTATGTACTCAAGAATGATAAAATTCTTAACTTTTAAATTTGAATTTAAAAGTGATTAAATCAATTTAATAATAATTTATTTATTTAACGTGTAAAAGTAACCATTTTGGCCGCTGTCTCAGATTTTGATGAAACAAGTTTCATTGGATCCATAATAGTGAATTTTTATAGGATTTCAAGTTTCGTAGCGATCGGACTTATCGTTTGATCCTGCGAGCTCGGAACGCGTAGAAATCGATTAATATAATTTAAATAAATATAATTGGATTTTAAAAGCTAACATCTGTATACAATGGAATTTGTGTTTGAAACTAGTTTCGTTGAGTTTAAAAATATCGAAAACCTATATTTTGATATATTGGATGACCTACTTTTGTTTCAGAAACGAAACGGGCTTTTCGGGTCGTTGTTATCGTTTCAACCCAATTCGATATGTCCATTCGTTCTTATCCGTATCTATCTATATAAATGGATATTTCCTGAAACCCTAGCTATATATTCCTTTTTCATATACGTACAATTCTATTTCTCATCTGTTCCTCCTTCTCAATGCTAGAAATATCAAAACCCTAATTCCCAAATTCAAAATCAAATTGAAAATTCAAACTCATATAACCCTATCGAATTATATATCATTGGAAAGCTCTCGACGAGCGTAATCTAAATTTGTTGTTCATTTTTCGGATGGAGTCGCGGTTTGGCCAGAAATCGTTGAAGAAGTCTCGACGGTTGAAACTAGGGTTGTCAATTCAATGGTGGATCTTCACCCGTTTGACGATGGGAAAGTTGATGCTGGTAGAGGACGTTGAACAGAGTGCATCCATGGTAATAATTCGTGTCATCGTGGCTGGAGTTCGCCAGAAATGGTGAAATAAAGGAGTGGCGGTGGCTGCATTTTGTGGAGCCAGAGGTGGGCCGCCCGGCCATGGTGAAAGCGACGTGAGGTGTGCAACGTGATGGCGTGGCTCGTTCGTGGCGTAGGCAAACGTGGCGGTGGCGTTATTGGCTGGAAGGCGACGGCTGTTGTGGGTTTCAGCTGTGTATCGTTCGACATTAAGGTTTGAGGAAGGTGAATAATTACCTTTTTTCCCTCATATTTGTTTTAATTTAATTTTTGTAAAATATAAACTTCTAACTATCATTACTTTTTCATACGAACTCGGATTTGGACATGTTTTCTCCGTTGGGATCGTATCGAAATTTCGGACGTCATGGAACTGGTTTGGCTGCATTCTGAGACTGTTAAAATTTTAGGCTTTATTTGGATTTTAAATAGGGCTAAAATCAAAGGTGAGCGATTTAACGCACCCACAAATACTAAACCATTTTATGCTAGTTAAATTAAATTTAAGATGTGATAAGAATATTATTGGTTGCTGTTTGGTAGTTTAATTTGACATATTAATTGAAATTGAATTTTATTGAATTTAATTGCTTTTTTAATAAATTTTGAATCTAAATTGTTAGCTAAATACCTAATAATGATAACCCGTTAATTGTTGTGATTTATTGGCTGATTTGGATGTTGATTGCGATGGATGTTTATTTGTTGACATTTTGGATGATTGGATGTTTATATCCCTTTTATCACTATGGGTTGAAATGATACATATCCGAACGTTCTTATAGATTAGGGAAAATTGTTATGGGTTAAAATGATAAACTCGAGTGATTTTATTGATTTGGAAATTATTGATTCGAGATACGGGTTGAAATAAAATATACCCAGAAAATTTAACTATTTTGGGGTTGAAATGATACATACCCTATCACTTGACCATAAGGTAGAAAATTATATACGGACAACGTTGTTCGGTTGAAAATTATTTAACTATTTAAAATTTGTTTTTTAATTTTATTTAATGATTTTATTTAAAATTTATATTTGGAAAATAATTTATTTTATATGTTTTAAAAGTCTCAAATTATAAGTTAATATATGGTTTTAAATGTAATTTTAAGATTTTAACTTATAAATTTATTTAGTTTTAGAAATATATTTTAAATAGTTTAAAATTTAATTTAATAAAATATTTAGTATAGTTTTAATATATATATATATATCTATTAAATTTAATATAATATAATAAATATAGTTTTGATTTAAGAAAATAAATATAGACTTTTATTATAACTTTAATAGATAAAAGATTTTTGTAAAAGATTTTAGATTTTTATAAAGTATTTTATAAAAGATTTTATAAAGAACTTTATAAAAGAAATTATGTAAAGGGATTTGGAAACGTTTAAAAGAATTTGCGAAGAAGTTCTGAAAAGGAGAAGAGTTGTAAACTGTTTTGGAATTTATAAATAACTTTACAAATGGTTTTAAAGCATATAAATATTTATAAATGGTTTAAGAGAGATTTATAAATTATTTTCGAAATCGATTGAAAGAAATCTTCCTCAGCATTTATGAATATATTTATACTTTTGGAATAAGTATATGGACATCTTGATATGAAGGTATAAACTATTTTCTAGATTTATTATTATAAATGTTGTATAAAATGATCACGATGTGAAAAATATAATGATTGGTTGTTAAAGAGACCGAGGTCGTATATTGTCATACTCTCTGCCAATTCTGAAACCACTTTAACAACTGTGCACGTGGTGGATAATCCAAAACGAAGTAGGATGGTTTGGGGAACGCTATTGATATATGGTAAGAACGTAGCCCTGACCCCCTCGGGTTAGCTTGATATGACTAAAATAGGAGCTATCCCGGGCCAAGTGAGGTCGCTCCTCCTATCGGACATGCTTCTTCGATACCGTATCTGTTACTTTGTGATTGATTTGGTGGCTACCTTCGATTTGATTATGGGAGTGTGTTCCGAGGTGTGCGGTAGTAGCTGTTATGCTTTACCACCAGTCCGGGCGTGCAAAACGGTAGAATCCTACCCTGGGCATTGCCTCGCGTGCCTTATCATATGCCTTATCGAGCCCACTACAATTTTGGTTTGTGTCGTACCTATGGAGTGCTCCCTGATAGCCCACCGATTTGGTGGAGTTACAGTACTGTATAGACTACGACATTTATAAAATGTGTTAAGCGGGATATGGGTAATGCCTTAATTCTATTTTAATACTTTACTTTACTGATAGACACTACATGTAACAACCCGCATATTTATCGATTTTATATTTAAATATTTTATCGTTAGTCGGATGTTAGTTCGAAAAGCTACTTTTTGCATATGATCAAATTAGGACTCGAGACCACCTCCATTGTTTCAAAATGACGTTTGCGATCTTTTTGAGTGTAAACTTCGATATGTTTGGAGATAGTGAAATTTTCGTCACTTTTTGCTTTGAGCTTTTGGTTTGGGCTGAACCACTTCTAAGTCAGTCCCAACCCCCCTCTCCTCTTCATCATTTTCATTCTTCATTTCCTAACATACAAGCTTCATCAAAAATGGAGGAGGGAATGGGAAATTAAAACTCCAAAGCTCTTGTTCATTTGCAAATCCACCAACCAACTCCAAATTCAAGAAGAAGACATTGATTCAAGCTTGGGACTGTTCTCACTTTGCTTTCAAGCTCGGTTTCCATCAATTTCCGTGAAAAGGTGAGATATTTATCTCACATCTTGCCTATAATCATCTTTGGACTATTGGGAATGATTCCCTATCACTTTAGCATGAACATTTGCATTTGGTTTGGATTGAATTGGTGAAAATCCCAAATTTTCGTGTGTTTTGACAAAAAACTGGCTTAGGTCGTTCTGCCTATGCCATCAATTGTTCTACGTAGCTCTCGGCCACCATGGGTCGCATCGGCACTTAGGTCGTAGGTCGCATCGGCACTTAGGTCGCTAGGTCGCTCGGCCTTCCCACGATTAAGTCGCTCGCCCTGTACTTCATTAGGTCGTTCGAGTATGATGAGACCCACCTGCATATAGCTTGTCCGGAGTTAGGTCGTTCGCCCCTTAGCTCGTACTTCCTTTAGGTCGCTCGGCGATCTAAAACATCGCTAGGTCGTTTCCTAGCTCGCCATTAATAGGTCGTACCCCCTATAGGTCGCGCCCCTCATAGGTCGCGCCACCATGGCTGTATGCTCATCACTGCTTAGGTCGTTGGACCTTATTCCTTTTATGTCGCTCGACCCTTGTTCACCTTAGGTCGCATACCACTTAGGTCGCACCATTAGATCGTTAGGTCGCATGACCTCAATTCTGTTAGGTCACCTGACCTTAATTGCTTTAGGTCGTTAGACCTTACTCCCTTAGGTCGTTCGACCTCACCACTTAGGGTCACGAGTCTCTTTTCCTTAGGTCATTAGGCCTTGCTTCACTTAGATCGTTGGACCTTATATCCTTTAGGTCGCTCGACCTCACAATCCGCTAGGTCGCGCCACTGTTAGGCTGTGCACTTATAGGTCGCTCGACCTATTTTTCCCCTAGGTCGCACGACATTCTACCCTTAGGTCGTTCGACCTATTTTATTTTAAGTCGTTGCACTTTAATTCGACCACTTTCGGTCGCAAGTATATTTCCACTTTGATGGTTTTGGAACTGATTTCTTTGGATTTCATTCACGTCTTCGAACGTCAATTTTTGCGACTTGTTGATTCTACAATCAATTTCTGTGATTTGTCACTTTAAAAACATGAAGGTTTTAATACTAGTAGTAAATATCAAAGCCTTTCCTTCCAAATGATTTCAGCACTATTTTAAATATAAAACTCATTTTTCTCAAACCGTTTTCCAATCTACTAGTATATACAAGCTTTACTTCACTCGGATGAGAAATCGAATTAAATAACTTAGTAAAACGAGTGGTATGAAACGCTCGCGTTCACTTTGTCGGTTAGCTCTTGGACTTGTTCGATTGAACCCTTTTGTGACAATTTCTTAGTGAAGATCTACAGTTTATTCGTAAATATTTAAGTTAAGCTAGTGGTTATGGGACATGAAGCTAAACTCATATATTTACTGGCTTAGTGTAATTGACACTTTTTGATTATCATGACGATCATTTTTGTGATTTAGACTAGCGATTGAGCGATGTCTCTTTGTCTGCGAGGGAGACTAGACCCCGCTTGTGTGATGTTTCTACTCACATATATGGGATAGCGCCCCATGGTCTTCGGGCCGTTCGTGTGTCAAAATTTAATGGATAGCTTCCATGAGATAGCTTCTCGTTCATGTGTTACACGTGTTGGTGAGTTTTCATGCTCCCGTTGTTGTGATAGGCCTCCCCCTCCCCTTTTTTACGTGATTTCTGGATTTCGTGTGTTGATTTCTGGAACTTATGCTTCACCAATTTTCATGATTTTCATTGATATGTTTATCAATTTTTGTGCATTGGTGAATTCGTGTGTCATTGATTTGTTATGAATACAAGTTTAGGGTATGATACCCCATTTTATCTTTGAGAAGATTCTTGTGATATTGATTAATCTCTTGTGGATTTTCATTTACATACTTATAGTAGTATGCCTTTATGGTTTTTATATGTTTATGCTATATCTCTTATTCTATATCATGTCATCTGATATTTATAGCTAGACTGATCCGTTTATTATTTTCTTATGAAATAATACTCGGGTCAGACCGAGATGTTACAGGTGCTTCTGCTTGACTTCTCTCCAGAGATCTATTACTCTGACTTTTGGCTCACTACTTAGATCAGTAGTTTATATTGTATACATTTGTGATATAGACTCCGTGATGTATACTTATTCTTTTGTGTAGCTTGTAGCTACTCTTTTGTATTATCGTGGATCTTTTTGACCACTACTCTGATGTACACTTTTATGTGTTATATTCATATCTTCTTCCGCCTTTGTGATATGGATGTCTGTGACTGATTTATGTTATGATTACTTTTATGTTTGTTTCCGAAGATTATATATAACCACTGTGTGATAGCTTTGAGTTTGTATCGGTATGTCGGATTTCCTCCTTAAATAATATGCATTCTATACTATCTGACATATCGGTGCTCGCATAAAGAAGTTACACGGAGGGTCGCTCCTCACCAGCCTTATTCTCCGCGCTAATTGATAGCACTACACCGTAGTGTTCTTGGTTAGCGTGGGTATAGAGGTGGGGCGTCACACTACATATATAGCGTATATTACTACATATAAATAGTTTAATGGATCCTTAGGAGATGGAAATCCTAAAACATCTCTTAAGTTATTGCACGCATGTTATACACTGGATAGGAGATGTAAAATCTCATAAAAATCTCTAAAGCCATTACACTCATATTTATTTACTGTTGATTTAACTTACATAAGATCTTTTAGTTCTGACTCGAATGTTTTGGCTTTTCATATTACGCTCGGGTCAGTCTGAGCTTTTCAGTGTTGAAGACTCTATTTCTGGAGGACGAAGACGGAGTTTAGTATTATATTGGTAATTTTGCCACTGCATCATGTTGTTACGCTGCATTATTCTATTTTACATGTTGTATGTATAACTCCGATTGTATTGTAAAAGTGTAATCAAATTTTATTTATAAACTGCTTCATGAACTGTTTATTTGATTATTATATTTTGTCATTCCGCTGTGAGATTATGTGTTGTTTTTCGTCCTTTTCTCTCATTTTCTTATTTACTCCATTAACAATCCTCCCTTTTGAGTTGTTTGAGTTGACATGTGTGGTTTATTATCGATTTAAACCGTCCAAAAAGTGGGTTGTTATATATATGACTTCCAAATTCAAACCACATTATTAGGAACATATTTTAACATATCTATTTAAATCAACATGTCCATTTTAAATGTTCAAATGAACTTATCACAATTCAATGGTTTTAAGTCAACTAGTTAAATAACCACATGCTTTGTAGAGTGTATAATTTAGGGTCATTACTTTAAGTAGTTACTGTCTATTAGTATTAATAATAGCAAGCAATTTCAACAAGCAATATTATCAAGTTATTAACTTCATTCAAAGTGAGAATAACTCACTTTTATTTAAACCAAACACATCCTACCAACATTCAAGCAATCAAACACTTCCGCTATCGCTTCCAACTCTAACCAAAACATTACCAAAACCACCCTCCCTCTTCCTATAACACATGTCCATGACCATCTCCCTCTTCCATGATCATGGCCATCATCACCACCCCCACCTTACCTCACGGCCTAGTCTTTTTCATTCATCATACTCACGGCCCAAAGCTCTCCTCCTCCTCCTTGTTGCTAATAGCCTAAGGCCATATTCTCTCCATAATGCACATGGCTATAGAAGAGGGGAAAAAGGAGAAAGAAGACATGAAGAGGAAGAAGTGAAGACATAGTTCAGAAGTGAATTGTGTAGAAAATGAAGAGGCGTTGCCCTCTTATTTATAGCCTTAGGAATTTAGTGGAAAAGTTTACAAAACCCCTCTTCTTCCATGCTTGAGAACATGCACACCATACCCTTACCCACACCTTAATTCCCTTAAATCACTCCTTGATTTAAAGGTCCTTTAGTCCTCTCTCTTTTATTAATTTAAAACTCGGTTTATTTAATCTTTTGTTAATATAAGAAAGATGTTAAATTCTTGTTAATGTGTGCATATGTTACTATACAAGTTGCAAAATATTTATACAACTTGTATTGAATGAAAAGTTGATTTTTAACAAAATGTTCTCCAGTTATTTTCAGTATTTATTCAAAGTGTATATTTTTATAAAAAATAAAAAATAAGTTTTTTATCATTATTATTAATTAAAAAGTGTTTAACAAGGTTATAAAATCATATTTAATCACATCAATCCTTAGATAATAATATTTAAATAATTTTGATATTTAAGTATGAAGTGTTCGATATTATGGGTCGTTACACAGTAGCACTAATATAGAAGGCATGTTATGATGGCGATCGATGGTAGTTCAATATAGTTAAATATATTTAAATGTACTAAAATAATCAAATGGAGACATCTACATTACAGAACAATCATTTAAAGACATTTAATGGATTTAACAAATCTATTGCATCACAACGACGTTGAAGAAATACTCAAACATAGACAAATGGGCTCAAATTCTAGTATGTTGTTTTGATGAAAGAGTTGTCCCCAATAAGAGAAGAGCACTCACTATTTAACTGTAAACATAATAAACAAAAACTATCAACATGTTTGATGGGAAATGATAAAAAATATTTGCAAGAGTGAGATAATAATGTAGCTATACTATACTATGGGCTCATAATATAGATGATCGATAAGAGTGGTAAAGTGCACAAATCCAACATGGGAAAATAGCTATACATTAAATAAATAAATTAAGGCATGCTACTGATAAACATGATTCATGGAGTAGCAACTAGGTATAAGTGCAGTAAAGCAAGACACCGCTAATGCATGTTGCTACGAGGAAGGCCAAATTAACATGCACAATGTGTAGTAATAAACAGGGGCATGGCATGTAAGAGAGCTAGGCCGAAGACATTCGGGGGAGCGAGAAACTTGAAAATATAGCTCATAACTTGTGGGCTTCGGTGAGAGAAGAAGCGGGTTGAAGACATTAAGGGGAGCTACATGGAACATGTATTGTTACATAATTGAATAAGAGATGCACAAGAGGGAATGTTCTCATACGTATAGTTGTAAGTGAAACATTTGATCCTTCTATAGAGAGACTGCATAAGACAGGAAAGAAGTGAAAGGAAGGAATGATGCGCACTTCAGCTAGAGTACGTGCATGGAACGATACATTGTTGGGTTGGAAAGGGTAACCAAAAAGAAGAGAAACTGAAAAGGAATGCAAGTAAAAAAAAGCTGGATGTGCAGCACGAATAGCAATAATGATTGGTACTCTAAAAGAAGAAAGCGGGCTATCATATGGTGGATAATTGCATATTATCCGGTCGAGATGAGATCTCCAGTCCAAATGTCTTTCACTTGCACCTATCAAAGGTGTAATGTGCAAGACAATAGAATAAATAATAGATGATGAATTCCTATATGTATTATTAAACATGTGTTTATTGTTTTTAATCCACAGACTCAAATATATAATAGAATAAATTGGTCTGTTATTCATGTGGCGAAGGAACAGTTATGCTTATCTCAAGGTATAATAATATCAAGTAGATTACTGATTATATATTGAGGAAAGTGACATTCATAGAAGAAATACTAGTTAGTGTTTTTAGGAGCTGTGTTGCTAACGTAACATGGGTTATGGTTGTACATATCTTTTAGTTTATGGTTTGACCTAGTGATGGCGTTAACTTTAGGAGGTGCTTCCACTTTCTGAATGGGTTTAAAGTAATAGAGGGAAGATGTTACCGGAATAGATCAAAATCCTATACATGGATCTAAAAGTGTATCTTTCCTTTTTTTCCCAACCAAACCAGGTGATCATGTTGGCCTCCTATATTAATGTATTCAAAATATTAATGAATCTTTGAAATTTATTAAACACATTTCCTACAAGATTTTGATTAATTGAGATATTTCAATTAAAGGCTTCATGAGGTTTAAAACCATCCACAACAAGGTCATGCTTGTTGTTAGAAGCTAGAAAAAGTTTTGGAATTCATGTTTCAAGGCAAAGGAGGATACCCAAGGGTTATTCCTAAAGGAAGTTAATCTCCTGATTGTGTGTTAAATTTGAGACCTAGTTTAAATATGTGAAATAATAAGAGATATTTTTCGAAAAGAAATATAATTTTTGGTTATTGGGTTTATAAATTTTCTTGAGCCATTATATTAAAAGTTGTAGATTATATCTTTCCACATTCTGTTGCAGTTCTTTAGGAATTTCCAAATTCATTTAAATAATAGGGCAGTGTTAAGGGCTTTTTGATTTGTTTTAGGTTTACACACTAGTTCCCAGCCGATGAGACAATTTAAATTAGAGCACTCGGGTACCCTGGCCCTTTCCATAAAGTTTCTTTTGATGTTCCAATTTTGGTAATTACCCAGTCAGTAGGCGGTATTAGGACAACCAATAAATCAGTATTGTAGAAAGGACTGAGTTTATGAAACGCCATGCCTTCCTAGAAAGACAACTTGCTTTCTAAGAAGGCAAACTTTTTCTTACTTTATCAATGACAATGTTCTAGTCTTCCCTTTTAATTTTAGCATGTCTAATGAGCATACCTAATTAGTTAATACCGTAATTTATAGTTTTACAATTTAGTGTATTAGCCACATCACTTGTGTTGTTTGAAATGTTATTGGTTATTAAAACCAAGCTTTTTTGTCCAACATCACTGTCCCAATGGTTAGGCGCTCTAGCTTTGGTCGGTCATAGGTTTGAATCATATATAGTGCATGATTCGAACCACGGGACATATGTTGACTTATAGTATATTATATAATACATATGACTTGTAGTACAACTATGTGCTACCACCAAAGTATCCAATTTCGAAAAAAACCGAGCTTTTTAAGACCCTATAGCAACTCAAAGTTATATAGAACTAGTTTAAGGAACACAATGTAACAAGGTAGTGGGAGTAGAATAATTGGGTGTCATCTGCATATTGGGCTGTAGAAACTCCATTGGGAGTAATATCTCCGCCAGTTCTAGGTAAGATGTTATTATTTAGTACAATATTAATTGTTTTATTGAAGACATCCATGGCTAAATTAAGTAGAAGAGTGAGAGGGGGTATCCTTGCCAAAGGTCCCTTTTGGATTGGATTTTGTTACCCTTAATCTCATTCACTAAAATGGATCACAAACTAGACTTTAAGATAAGATCGGCCTAGGAGATCCACTTTTCAATGGATCACCTAGACCATAAAGTGTCTAACAGAAAGCCCCAGACTATCGAATAGAAAGCCTTGGCGAATTCCAATTTTAGTAGAGCACACATAATATATTTCTTGTAATAATAATTAGTAAGCTCATAAGTTGTAGCTACACCATCCATAATATGCCTTCCTTGAATATGTTGTTTAGGATTTATTAATTTAATTTATCAATAAAAGTATGTTGTTTATTGAGTCCTTTTAGTATAGGTTTGTTAAAACTCCACAAACGATTTCTAATCACTCCAAATTTTGACGCATAACTCCATACATTATAAAAACATCATATTTTTATGGGATTTTTCTAGCTTTCAAAAATAAGCTAAATAAAATTACATAGGAAATTTAGAATAAAATAAATAAAACATATTTATATGCCACACTTGTCAACCTATATGAATTACACAAGTTGACCTATACAGATAAAAAGAAAATATTTTTATAAAATATGGCTTTCCATTATGGAGGGGGTGATGTGGAAAATCCCACGGTGGTAGTTGACCTGCTCAGTTAGTTATAGGGTTTAGGTTGCATATACCTTCCGATTTAAAAAATGTATATCTTATTAGTGTAATATTATATATTTTCAAAAAATTATTACACATTGTAAATATAATAAAAATTTTAAACATACAAATACATTAGTATTAATATTATTTTCCGCCATTCAATTTTTTTTAACAAATTATAAATATTCATAATCATTTTTATATTAAATAAGTATAACAATGCTAATTATATTTTAAGTATAAGAATATTAGCCAGAAATTTTGATCATAAATATTTGATGTTCTAATGTGTAAGACAACTCAAGTGCTAATGAATCAAATTCTTCACGCACTATGAAAGTGGTAAATCGGTGGGAACATCCCTTGCTGTGTTTTATGTGTTTGACAAGTCAAATGCAAAAGCAAAAAAAAATACTACTAAAGAACCACATGTCCAACTAAGATGTGCAAGGTTTAATGCTCTCATCATCTTAGTGCTTAATATAGAGATTTCTTATTCCTTATTGGGCATAAAATGAGTTTATGTTTGCTTATGTAAAGTGTTTAACTTTTATTCCTTTAGGAAAAAAACTTTTAAGCTCCAACATCATATTTAGTAGGCTTTCTCATAAAAAATTATTTGATGTGTGTCTATAGTAAAATATTTGATCTAGTTTTTAGATTTCACTTAGTTTTTATTTTAATAAATATCAAATTTTATTTTACTTATCTGTTGAGAATATATTTATTCGCCCATTATTTTCAAGTTTGATACATAAAAAACACTCATCAAAAACATGTTTATATTATACCCCTATTTTTGTTTATGACAAATCATTTTTCATTTTTTTCAAAAATTAAATCTGAACTTAATCGCATGTTTCTATGACCAAAACCATTCTTTTTATATTTCTGAAAAAGTGCAAATAATTGCAGTTTACACTATAAATATCACGAATATTTGCAGTTCAGGTGTAACATCCTCTATGCTGAAACCCAAATATGGAACCGCAATGTCCTACAGTCACCTTGAATTAATTTTCGATGACAAAATGAGATCAGTATTTTTTCCAATGGTTTAAGTAAATAGGGTAACACATAATTGTCGTTACATTTTTAAACTTCCTAATCGTTCACAAATAGTGGTAAAATATAATAAAACTTATATAGTAGTGTCATGCCCGACATACGTAGATGTCAACATGAACACTTATACAATGGAATTCAAAAAACATTTATTATCAGCTAACCTTGGTGCTTAATCTTTGAGACTCTTTATTCATCTTCCAAAAGCAACATGGCTATTCCCATAGACTCAGCCTATTCGATCAAGTAATTGTGAGTTTATGGAGAAAACAATAATAAAAACACAGACCATGCTATAAAGCCTAGTACGAGTAATATGTTTCCATAAACATAACATATAGTGAGACCACGTCGCATAATGGAACGAGTTTTCTTCTCACTAGTTAACAACATCTGATTCAACATAACAAACAGAATGATCACCATACATGAATCATAATTACAAGTCATTATTTAATATTGGGTGTGCCCTACACTTACCACTATATCATGACCATGTTTTATAATCTATTCATTTAGATTTCCATTCAGGTCTTATTCTTATTTCTTCTTATTATCAAGGTTATGATACTTTCAGCATCCACTCAGGCCTTAGGCCATCATTTTTGTATAATTTTGTGAGTAGATCCTTTAGGTAGCTATTAAGGCATTATACCAACTCTTTCAAATACAATGTCATTTTGGGACATTGGATTTCCACTATGGCCTTTACACCCACTACTAAATAAAGTGTCATATTTGGACAATGGGCTACCATGAAGACCTTAAACCTGCTTTCTAATACAATGCCATTTTTGGACACTAGGTTGCCTAAAAGGCCTTACACCATGCTTTTGAATACATGGTCGCTTTTGGACATTGGGTTTGCCACGAATGCGGTATACCATGCTTTCGAATACAATGTCATTTTAGAACATTGGGTTGCTACTAAGGCCTTACGCGATGCTTTCGAATACAATGTTGTTTTTGGATATTGGATTGTCATGATGGCCTTATGCTATGATTCCAAATACAATATCACTTTTGAAGATTGGGTTGCCATGAATGCCTTACACCATATTTTCAAATACTCCACCTAATTATTTATTTATTAGGTCTCACATTAACCTATTCATTAAGCTTTACAAAATGCTAAGTACTGCCGTCGGCCATCTTAAGTTTTGGATCTCGGCATTAACTCTCCCCTGAATGTTAATAGATCTCGGTATTGGCTTCCCATCGAATGTTAATAGGTCTTAGCATTAAATCTCCGTCGAAAGTTAATAGGTCTCAGCATTGACTCTTCTTCGAAAGTCAATAGGTGTAACGATCCAAAATTTCACTACTTTGATTTACGAATATTTAATTAATTTTAAATATTCAAATAATAGGTTTTATAATGAAAATAAAACTCTTTTAAAGTAATAATTAATGATGGTGAAATCATTTTCAAATTTTGTTTACAAAAATATTTTGTTCGATGAAATACAAAAAATATGGCTGGAAACCGTTTTCCGAATTTTCGACATTTCATCGCATAAAAGTTGTTTGAAATGTTGTGAGCCTTGTTTATATTTGAAACAACATTTAAATGGTTAAGAATTTAAATTAGTTAGTATATATTGGTGTATATATATAGGTATATATACTTAAGTATATACATGTATATACTAAAAGATGCCTTATGAGACATGATTTGATACTTTGGCAATTCGAGTACAAACATGTTTAAACATATTTTCTTTGACATGATAAGGGGGAAAAAGTGGAGGCTGAAATGGCATGTGTAGTGGAGAGTGTTGAGGTGGCAAAACAATGTGGAGTGTAGAAGTACAAGGGTAGTTTAGTAATTAACTTTTTCTATTGCTTATAAATGGCCTTCCACTTCTTCGGATTTTCCTCCTCTTCCTCCTATCATATTTTCCGCATCTCTGAACCAAATAGAGATATTCTTTTCTAAAAACTACGTAAAATTTCAGTGGCTACAACTTTTATTTGTATGAATTCTTTAAATTGTGTGCATAGCTATGTCCAAATCTCATTTCTTTCAGACCCATTTTCAGACCCATATTTTCAAGTCCGAAAATACCTCTTCTTTATTTGACCATATCTCCTTCAAAACAAATCCAAATTGAGTGATTCTTTTTTTAAATGATAGAAAAAAGAATTTCCAACAACTTTTTTTTATCACTTTCCAAAATTACTAGAGCAACATGGTGAAAAGTCGAGAGGAAAATGACCCATTTTTTAGTTGTTTTTTGTGGTTTTCACGTTTTCAAAAGAGTTGTGCAAAATTTTGGTGAGTAAACTTCTAACTTTTTGTGGAAAGATTCAACCTTAATTATGTTTCCTATTTGGTTGTAGAATATATTATTTGGATTGTTGAATTATCATATTGTTTAGCTGTAAATATGTTGCTAGTTTATGATTTAGCGTAGATTTGTGAATAGACTGTTAAAGCGATGTTTTTGTTTATAAAGTTGTGATCTTTGTATTGTGATTGGAAGTGATATGGAAATTTAATAAGTAATTTAGTAAATGGAAAAGTTAGTGAGCAAGATTAGCACTTGAAAGGTGTTTGAGTTCGAAATAGCAATCTTTTAAGTTTTTAAATTTGATTACTTACTTTGTTTTAAACAAAATGTTTTCTAAAGTTTCTAACCTTTTGTTTTGCTTACAAAACTTATATTAAGTTCATAAAGTAAGTTATAGTTAAAAAGTAAGTGTTTTAAAAGACTATTTGTGATGATAGTCAAGTTTGGAAGTTATGGTACGCATAGCGATAGTCGCTATAGATGCAGTTCGATAAAAAGTCCAATTTTTGAAAAGTTTATTTTTATATTTTAAAGTATTTTGAAATGTTTTAAAAACTTAATAATAATGATTAAGGAGTTACTTAAGAATTTAATAATTAATTAGTTTTGATAATTAATAATCAACTAAGTACAAAACAAGGTTTGTTAATTTTAATTAATTAAAGATTAGTACTAATTAATTATCTTTTAAAAGTAAGATTAATTTTTAATTATTTATTAGTTAAGTACATGATTTATTTTTAATTAATACTGAATCAAGTATAAGGTCAATTTTTTATTTATTTAATAAATCAATTATTAATTATTTTAATGATAAATTAATTAAAGTTTTAATTTATAATAAATTATTCATTAAAGGTTTAATTTATTATTTAAGTTTTAATTAAAATATTATTTAATTAATTAAGATTAATAAATAGTTAATTATTAATAAGTGTTTTAACTTATTATTTAATAATTAAAAAATGATTAATTAAGTGTTTAATTTATAAATAAATTATTTATTAAAGGTTTATTTACTCATTAATTTATAATTAAATTAAGTTCAATTTAATAAAGATTAAATAAAGATTTTAACTTGTAATTAGTCATTTTAAAAGGGAGTTTTAAGTTTTAAATCTTTTGTTTCAAGAATCAAATTGTTTTAAAGGTACATCTTTTCCAAAGATGGTTTTGAACAAAATGGATTCAAATGTTGAAACCATTAAGTAGACAAACAATTGTGAATGAGTTATGTAAATAGTTTAATTATGTGGATATGTGTTAGAAGAATAAATCCCGTTCTGTAATAGATTGATTGTTTGATTGTATGGACATATGTATTAGCATAATAAATCTTCGTTATGCTATAGGTTAATTGTTTGATTGTTGGACACCTATTTGGCAGGACAAATCACCATCCTACTATTATGTTATTTGGATATGTATATGCTAGTCGAGTTGTATTGACATGTTATTCCCTTTTTTGGATATGAATTGCATTTATATATATATGTTGACTTATGTAAATAAATGGTTAAGTGATTAACCTGGAAGTGAAATTGATGTTAAATGGTAACTTAAATTACTACCATTGGGATTGCTAAGCTCTTTTTGAAATTAAAAAGTATGGTGTTGAATTAACTTCTATTCTTTAATCAATTTTGGGGTTTAAGGTTTATCAATGATTTTTCAAGTTATATTATTATTTTATAAAGGTATTTATAAATAATAACTTGTTTATAAAAATAGGCTTTACTAACTAAAAAGGTTTATTTAAAGTGATATAAAAGGATGAGTTGCAAAGGATATTTTGTAAAGGGTTTTTCTTAAAGAAGATTTATCAAAGGAGTTTTAAATAAGAAATGTTTTATAAATGATTAAGTTGTTTGTAAAGAGATTTTGTAAATTTACTTGTAGACTAATAAAAGTGTTTTATAAATTGATTTTGGAAATTTATAAAGGTATTTAAATGTGAAGTGAGCTTTTAAAAAGGAACTTTTTATAAAAGATAAGTGGATCGGTTTACAGTAAGTAATGTTTTCAAAAGGAATTTAAAAGGAGGAATTTTCCAAATGTTTTGATAATATACTTATACCCCTAGGATAAGTATAAATGTTTTTCTAATATAAAAGGGATGTAAGGTGTTTGGGAATAGTGTTTTGAAAAGATCTTTTGATCGAATGTTTATATAGTGATTTTAATTAATTAAAGATTAATTAATAAAGGCTTAGTGGATCTTATATGAAATCAAATCAATGTCGAATGATTGTTTATTTGGTAGTTAAATAACCGGCTATCAAATCTAACCTAAACGTAACTTTCTGTAACAACCCTGTATTTTGTGATTATTTTAATTGTATATTTTAATTATTTTAATTGAATTCCCTGATTTAAAAACTTTATTTTATTTATTTAAAGAATAAATTTTGTTTTTTTTTAAATATAAATTTTGATTTTTGTGTGAATTATAATTCCAAACCTGGATAAATGGAATATTTCCAAAAAAGTGGATTTTGGTCAAAATGGTCAAACTTTGACTTTTAAATTTAAAATTTAAATATTTGAAATTTTGAATTTTATCTTTTATTTTGAAAATAGATTTAATTTCAAGAATACTACTTTTCGTTTCGTTGAAATTGGATTAATATTGTGAAAGTTATGTTTTTTACAATATTGTGTGTAAATTGTTTTATTTAAAAAAATTGTGTATTTTAATTTATATAAATAATATTTTTATTTGTCATATGTTGTTCTAATTTGTGTATATTGTGTAATATGACATGTTATGTATATATTTTGGTTTTAAAACATTTTAAAAGTATATTTGGCATTTTCCAGTGTCAGTTGTATTCTGTTTATAAATTTTAATTTCCAACTTCAATTAATTAAAGAAATTCTTTATTTATTCCTCTATTTCCTTAAGACCTTATTTTATTTAATATCCACTTTATTTTGTTCATCATTTATTTTACTTATTTGACTTTTATTTGTTTTAAAGTGAAATAGAAATTTTATAAAGCTAGTGATGTTTTATTTGTAGTTTTAAGCCTTGTTTAAATTAAATAAACTATTTCTTTATTCTTTTTCTATTTTCTCTAAATTTAATTATTTATTTCACTTTAGAAATGATAAATGGATTATTTTATTTCAAAACTTTGCTTAAGAATAATTTTTAAAAATGAAGTTGTTAATTTTCCAAAGTCAATAGTGATTTATTTGTAATTTCTGGACCCTGTTTTCAATTTTTAAGCAATTTCTTATATTCTTTTTCCATTTTCTTTAAAATTAATTAATTATTTTTATTTTATATTACTTTGTTTCAGTTCTAAAGTCAAACTACTGATTTTATTTTGTTTTATTTGAATTAAAGAAAAAGGAAATATGAAAGAGTTTTAAATGCTTTAAAAACTGAAGTCTTTTCATCTCCTATGTCCTTTCAATTGCCACAACTCCTCATTTACTTCTTTTGGCTGTGTATTACTTTGTTTGGCCGTGTATTCCAGTTCTCATTCCTGCAAAAAAACATTTGTTCCTCGTTCTATTCATGGCTTGCAAAAAAATTTGGTAATGGCTACTTTTTCCTTCTTCTTCTTCTCATTTTTCATGGTTTTTGCCTTGTTTCTTGGATTCTTTGAACTTCCTCCTCCTCATATCCACGGCCACCACCTCCTGCACCTCTTCCCTGCCATCATCTCCAACTATACTCTAGGTCATGACCATGGCCGAACCCACCATGGTGACCAAACCCCTCAAAAATGCAACCTAGGCCTTAAAAACAATGTTGTGACCACTATTTGCATCACCACTTCATTTTCCACCACCACCACCACCTTTGGCCGCCGCCACCACTACTGACCAGACCACCACACACCCTTCTAGCCTCTGACCTGATCCACACTCCACTGGCCGACCCCAAACACCCCATGGCAGAGCCTCTTTGTTGAACCAAAACTCCTCTTTGTTGCCTAAAACCTCTTCACCTTCCTATGTTGTAACTTCCTCCACTTGTTCTAGCCTTTATGCCATATATTCCTATGTTCAAACCTGAGCCAAAGTCATGCCAAACCTGAGCCAAAACATCCCCTAGGCTGTGCAAGCAAATGTAGAAAGCAAGGCAAAAGTCGTTGCATTCATATTTGTTTTTATTCCAAAGTTATATCATTTCAAGGTTGCATTGAAATTTATAATTTGTTTGGTTTTGTTTTGGGTTGTAACACAAGATCTATAGCTTGGATCTCGCTCTCCACTAAAATTCTAGTCTTGTCATTGTGCTTTTGATTCTGTTGTGTAACAACCCGCATATCTATCGATTTTATATTTAAATATTTTATCGTTAGTCGGATGTTAGCCCGAAAAGCTACTTTTTGCATACGGTCAAATTAGGATTCGAGACAACTTCCATTGAGTTCAAAATGACGTTTGCTATCTTTTTGAGTGTAAACTTCGATATGTTTGGAGATAGTGAAATTTTCGTCACTTTTTGGCTTAGGACTTTGGTTTGGGGCTGAACACACACTAACTCAGCCCAACCCCCTCTTCTCTTCATCACTTCATCAAATAACATTCAAGCTTCATCAAAAATGGTTGTGGGAAGTGGAAATTAAAACTCCAAACTTAAATTCTATTGCAAATCCGAGATTCAACATCAAATTCACGTGAAGAACATTGATTCAAGCTTGTTGGTGTTCTTGCTTTGCTCTCAAGTCTCATCTTCATCAATTTCGTGGAAATGGTGAGATTTTTAATCTCACATCTTGCCTATATTGTCATTGGGTTGTTGGGAATGATTCCCCATCACTTTAGCATGCATATTTGCTTTTGGTTTGGATTGAATTGGCGAGAAACCCAATTTTTCAGCATTTTTGGCAAAATCTGGGCTATAGGTCGTACTGTCTCAAAGCCTCTGTCTGTAGATTTTCGTTCTGGTGCTAGGTCGCTCACGAGTTAAGCGCTAGGTCGCTCGCGGGTTAAACGCTAGGTCGCTCGTCATGGCTTATCTCGTAGGTCGTCTCCGACCTAAGCTCCAGTTAGGTCGATCGAGTTAGGTCGTTGGACCATTTACACTAGGTCGTTAAGTCGTTCGTGTGTTAACTCGTAAGTCGTTCGACAATTAGGTCGTTTGATAGCTTTAGGTCGCTTGCGAGTTAAGGCTTAGGTCGTGTGGCCATTCTGCTTAGGTCGCAAGGCCACTAGGTCGTATGACCTTGGCTAGGTAGTTAGGTCGCATGATTTCGTTAGGTCGCGTACCTCTAGGTCGCGTGTCTTTAGGTCGCAAGCCTTTAGGTCGTGTATCCTTAGGTCGCCAGTTTTAGGTCGCTGGTCCTCATGCCTCTTAAGTCGCTTGACCTCGATAAGTCGTAGGTCGCTCACGAGTTAAGCGTTAGGTCGTAGACCCTTAAACCGTTAAGTCGCCTGGCCTGTGCTATTTGCTTAGGTCGCTCGCCCCTATTTGCTTAGGTCGTTAGGTCGTATGGCCATCTCCCTTAGGTTGTATGACCTCGATTTTGATAGGTCGTAGGCGATCTTATCTGAAAAGCATTCAACGGAACTTCCACTTTGATGCATTTTGAGCTTATTTCCTTGGATTTTGTTCACGTCTTCGAATGTGAATTTTTGTGATAGATTGTTTCAACAATCGTTTTATGACTTGTCACTTTAAAGATATGAAGGTTTTAATACTAGTAGTAAATATCAAAACTCTTTCATCAAATCGATTTCAACACTATTTTAAATATCAAAAGTTCGTTTTCTCAAACCGATTTCCAATCTACTAATATATACAAGCCTTTACTTCACTCGGATGAGAAATCGACTTAAACGACTTAGTAAAACGAGTGGTATGAAACGCTTGCGTTCACTTTGTTGGTTAGCTCTTGGACTTGTTCGATTAAACCCTTTTGTGACAATTTCCTAGTGAAGATCTACAGTTTGTTTGTAAATATTTAAGTTAAGCAAGTGGTTATGGGACATGAAGCTAAACTCATATATTTACTAGCTTGGTGTGATTGACACTTCCTGATGATCATGACGATCATTTTTGTGATTTAGACTAGCGATTGAGCGATGTCTCTTTGTCTGCGAGGGAGACTATACCCCGTTTGTGTGATGTTTCGCCATCACATATGTAGGGTAGCACCCTACGGTCTTCGGGCCATTCCTGTGTGAAAATTTAATGGATAGCTTCCATGAGATAGCTTCTCGTCATGTGTTTTACGCGTAGGTGAGTTTTCATGCTCCCATTCATGTGTTAGGCCTCCCATTATGTGTTTTATGGATTTCTTGTGATGATTTCTGGAATTTATGCTTCACCAATTTTCATGATTTTCATTGATATGATATCAGTTTTTGTGCATTGGTGAATTTATGTGTTATTGACTTGTTATGAATACAAGTTTAGGGTATGATACCCTACGTTATCTTTGAGAAGATTCTTGTGATATTGATTGATCTTTTGTTGATTATCATTTACATACTTACAGTAGTATGCCGTTATGGTTGTTACATGTTCATGCCATATTATTTATCCTATACCTTATCATCTGATATTTATAGCTAGACTGATCCGTTTATTATTTTCTTATAAATAATACTCGGGTCAGACCGAGATGTTACAGGTGCTTCTGCTTGACTTCCCTTCAAGATTATTCTGACTTTTGGCTAACTACTTAGATTAGTAGCTTTTGGTTGTACACATTTGAGATATAGACTCTATGTAGTGTACTTATTCTTTTATATAACACGTGCTGCTATTCTTTTGTATTATCGTGGATCTTTCTGACCACTACTCTGATGTACACTTTCATGTGTTATATATATTTATTCATATCTTCTTCCGCCTTTGTGATATGGATGTCTGTGACTGATTTATGTTATGATTACTTCTATGTTAGTTTCCGAAGATTATATATAGCCACCGTGTGATAGCTTTGTGTTTGTACCGGTATGTCCGATTTCCTCCTTAAAAGGTATGCATTCTATTCTATCTGACAACATGGATGGTCGCTCCTCCACAGCCTTATTCTCCGTGCTAATTGACAGCACTACATCGTAGTGTTCTTGGTTAGCGTGGGTATAGAGGTGGGGCGTCACACGTTGTGTCATTTGTATTGTAATCTCCAGCCATAGAGGTGAGTAAATCTCATCTGACATTTTATACTTATGCAAATGTGAATTGACAACAATTGAATGTGTAGTACTATTATGTTATGCTATAAATGCCTGTGATTATTTATGTGTGATGTTAAACCTGTAAATTACATGTCATATCATCTGTTACTGTTATATAACGCTATTCTATTTATTTATATCAGTTTATCACACTGCAAGTTCCCTGTAGAATAGAATCACTATGGGTTGAAATGATACATACCCGAACGGACTTAAGAATAGGAAAAAATCGTTATGGGCTGAAATGATAGGCCTGGACGATTTTTATTTATTTCATTTAACTTGGGATTGCGGGTTTGAAATGATAAAACTCGGATTTTTCCTTTGTAAATTACGGATTGAAATGATATATTATCCGTATCATTTGACTTAGGTTAGAAAATTTATATACATACCCGTGGTTAATATATATATTTTCTTGAAATTGTAAAATATGTTAAAAATGTAAATATTATGATAATTTGATTTTTATTTTAATTTAAAATGATTTTATAAAGTGTTATTGATTTTTCTATAAATTAAAAATAGTTAAATAAATACATGTTTAAAAGTTGAAATTTGAAGTATAACTTAACTTGGAAAATGTGAAAGTGTTTTAAAATAAAAGTTAAGTTAAGAAAATAAAATGGAATTTAAATAAAATTATGAAATGGTAAAATTAATTAAAATGTTAAGTAAATGAAATATTATAAATTTTACATTTATTTTATAAGTGAATTATTAAAGATTTGATAATTGTTTGTGAAATTTCACTTTGTAAAATCATAAATTAAGGGTTATTTAAATGATTGTTTTTAAAGTAAGAAAATATGATTTTTATAAGTTAAAATGGATTTAAATAAATTTTAATTGTTTATGAAATTGTAGTGAAAGTTTGGAATTTAAATTGACAGCATTCCTGAAATGCTATCATTTTTAAAGTTAAAGATATTACAACATTTTGTAAATGCTGTAATTGATATAAATGAACTAAATGGCTAAAATGAACTAAGTGCTGTAGTTGCTGAATTTAACTAAAGTTTTATTTGAAATCTAAACCTATTACAACATCTAAATGCTGTCTTTTGCTAATTGAATTATTTTTAAACATAACTTTCCGTAGCATTTTCTAAATGCTGCAAAAGTTGAAATTTCACTGTTTTAATAAATTTAAGTGAATAAATGAATTCTGAAATGGTAAAATTTTGAGAATTGAATATTGACTATTAAATATAATAACTTCATTTTTAAATGATTTAAATGGAATAATTTGATTTGAAATATTTTGATATTTTGAAAGGGATTTGAAATGATATTTGATTTCGAAGTATAAATTACCATTTTGGAATTTTAACCACAGGATGTAATTAAATTGATGGTTTTATGGATCCTTAAAGGATGGGCGATCCCAAGCATCCTTTAAGTTATTATGCATTGCTATTACAGTTCACTTGAGTTGGTTTACATTGTATAAGTATATATGTCCTGACTCGAGTGTTTTGTGTTTTACTTTACGCTCGGGTCAGCCTGAGAATCACGGCTTTGGATTCACCTTCTGGAACTAGATATCTGTTGGAGCTTATTTATCTATCGGTTCATCGACTTCTATTCCAGTTATTTCTTATTTAGTATTGTCTCGGTATTATTGATTTATGTATCCTGACTTCTATTATATTTATTTTGACTATGAGCTTTTGTATATGTTTTGAGAGTTTGTATATAGTAGCTTTATGAACTACTATGGTATTTTATTTGCGCTGCGAGTTATTCTGATATTCTGTGTTTGTGATTCTGTATTTGATTTTATTTGCTCCAAATTTTATTACAATCTGTTATTTTGAATTATTCAAGTCAGACATGTGTGGATTATTGTCGATTTGAATGGTCCAAAATAGCGGGTCGTTACATTTGGTATCAGAGGTTTGGTTTTAGGCAAACCTTAGCCTACGGAACAAAAACTCATTAGAGATAGGGTAGAAATACCCTAGAATGAGTGAAATCAATCTCAGAATCATTTCTTTGTGAGAGAACGTATTTTCGAAGTATAAAATGATTTTCAAATGATTTTCAAAAAAATTTCAAAGATTATTTGATATAAAATTTCTTGCTTTGAAAGTAAAATATTTCTTAAGCTTCATTCCTTTCGTATCCACCTTGTTAGTAATTTCTTTGATTAGGATCCTCTAAAATTTTGAACTTCTCTCTTGATTGATCTAGATCCATTGTTGATAGGAATCTATTTTGGGTATGGCAAAATCAGTAGTTTGTTAGGTTGCTTTGAGTAAACTCTGTTGTATCTTTTGCTTAGCTGAAGTTGTCCAACTAAAGATATTAATGCTTCTGTTTTCGTATGTTATGAATTCGAGTCTTTTCAAATTTTGAATGGGAATTCTTTTGTATCGATATAGGTTATATATCTCTAATCTTGGTTTGGATTCTTATCGAATAAGATTCCTTTGAATTTTGGAATGCTCCCACTTGTTTTGAAATCCATTCCTGTCTCCCCTAATTGTACTCTTTTGATTTTTGGAGCATTCCGTAACCCCATTTTGAATGACCTTTATAAGGTGGAAATTCCGCCAATCTTTGAATGATTTATAAAAGGGTGAAACTCCCTTATAATTGGCATTGATTCACCGGAGATTTCTGTATCCTCGGTTTATGATGTTTTCTATCTTCTGCAATACCTAGATTCTATCTCTGGCGATCGAAGGTCGATTTGCCTTAGATTTTCGCATCGATTATTCCTGAAGTCACGGTTGACCGGTTAAGGTCGCCCACGATTTATATGAGCTTATCCATCTGTGACAACCCGGAAATTTAGCAACATTTTTTTTAAAATGTAAACTAAAACAGATATATATATATATATGTATTTGGGAAAAACTATGATCTGGAGATTTAAAATAAAGAGTTTTAATATATTCAAAATTTAATGTATCCCTCTTCTCTTGCTCAACAAAATATCCCCTGGATAGTAATTGGTGATTTCAATTGCATGTTTGCATCTGATCAAAAATCTGGTGGCAATCCATTATCTCTAAAAGAAATAGCTCCATTGAAACAAGCTTTAAATACTTCATCTCTCTCACATATAAATTATATTGGAGCTGATTTTACTTGGAATAACAAATGCAAAATTGGTCCTAGAACTTTTTGTAAACTTGATCATGCATTCCATAATATCCATTCTATTAATCTTTGGCCAAATCTCCTGTGCAAATTTCTAAGCCCTTAAATCTCTGATCACTCACCAATTATATTATCATGGGGAGATATTATTAAAAATAACAAAACATCTTTCAAAATTTTTAAATCATGGACTAATCATAAAGATTTTCATAGCTGTGTATTGCAGGTATGGCAGGAGATTATATTTGGGAATCCTATGTATATACTCAAAACAAAGCTTCAAAGGCTGAACTATAAACTTAGATTGTGGGCTAAAGAAAAGTTTGGTGATGGTTCAAAAATCTCTGATGGAATAAGGAATCAGCTTATTCATATACAACATCAAATGCAACTATACCCCCTGAATGGAAGATTAGCCTGCCAAGAATCTGAACTTTCTAAAGCTTTGTTTGAGGCACTAGAATTTGAAGCTTTAATGAGGAAAGAAGTATTGCATGAATCTTATGAAAAGCTTGGAGATAGGAATACAAATTTTTTTCATGACTCTATTAAAATCAAACAGGTAAAAGAGAGGATCTTATGCATTAAAGATGTAAATGGAACATTGCAGGAGAATGAAGATTCTATTACCAAAGCCTTCATAGATTATTTTTCATCTATACTATCCAATCCCAAACCTTTAATTCCAAATATCCTGCCAGTGTTTGAGTTACAAACACCAAGCTTGGATGATCAACAAGCTAATAAAATGATACAACAAATAACATCAGAGGAGATTGAAAAGGCAATATTCTCTCTCAAATCGGATAGTAGTGCTGGCCCTGATGGATATAATGCATTTTTCTTCCAGAAATCATGGAAAATTATTAAAGTGGATGTTATCAAAGCTATTTAATACTTCTTCTCTCATAATAAATTACCAATTAGTGTAAATTCCACAAACATAGTTATGGTGCCAAAGTGTAATAATCCAAGTTCTGTTGCTGACTTCAGGCCAATATCGTGTTGCAATGCCTTATACAAAATCATAGCAAAGATTATTGCAAATAGATTGCAAATTGTGCTGCCATCTATTATTTCTAGAAATCAAGTTGCTTTTTTGCCACATAGAAATATCAGTGATAACATCTTACTAACTCAGGAAATCTTAAGAGGCTATGGTATTTCAAATATCTCTCCTAGATGTATGTTGAAGCTTGATATTCAAAAAGCATTTGATTTAGTTTCTTGGAACTCTATTGCTGCTATTCTTTCCAGAATGAATTTCCCGAAGCCAATTATATCCTGGATATATACATGTATCTCAACATCCCACTATTCCATAATTAGAAATGGAAGTGCAAGAGGTTTTTTCAAAGGCACTCAAGGAGTTCGTCAAGGTGATCCTATTTCTGCTCTGATATTCATAATAGTGATGGAAATACTGAACTCTCTTTTTCTTGAGCAAGTGAAATTCAAGAAATTTCAACTACATCCAAAATGCAAAGATCCTCTTATAACTCATCTTCTTTTTGCTGATGATCTAGTTATCTTTACCAAACCAACTTCAACTAATATTGCTTCTATTCTGGAGGTTCTAAAAGTGTTTCATGAAATTACTGGATTAAAAATAAATTTCAATAAATCAAATATTTTATTAGCAGGGATAAATGATAATTTGAAGGCTGACATTATAGCTCCAAGTGGTTTGAAGGAAATGAAGCATAATGCTAAATATTTGGGCTTACCACTTATCACTGCTAGGCTTACTAAAAATGATTGTCTTCCTTTATATGAGAAGATTACTGCAAAACTTTCTTTATGGCCTAATACTCAACTAACTCAATCAGGAAGATTGGTAATAGTTCAAAGTATAGCTAGTGCAATGGCAAATTATTGGATGAGGCATTATATTCTTCCTAATAAACTCATTTCTATGGTTAATAGTGCTTTGAATAGATTCTTTTGGCATGGTGATCCTTTTTCAAAAAAACTCATCCCAATTTCTTATAAAAAGATTCAGCTTCCAAAAGATAAAGGAGGTCTTGGTATTGCTAATCTTAAACTTTGGAATATAGCAGCGGTATCTTTTCATTTTGATAAAATATTATCGGATAGTGGTGATCTTTGGACAGAGTGGATAAAGAAAAATCTAATTAAAGGAAAGGAATTTTGGTCTATGAACATCCTAAGTCTTTGCAGCTGGAGTTGGAGAAATATATTAAAACTTAGGCAAACTCTTCTTCCTTTGATTCAGTGTAATCCTCTTGAAACTAAAGATTTATCTTTTTGGTCAACTCCTTGGGCAAAAACTGGATTCATAATTCAAGAAAACCTTCCTTACTCATTACAAAGACAGTATGGTATTCCTCTAAATGCAAAAGTGTCAGAATATATTAGTGAAAATATAATTGTCTTACCTTACTACAGCTCAAATCTGGTGAGGCAATTATGGCAGAAAATTTCTTCAATGGATCTACCATCTACAAAGAATAAAGTCCTCTGGTCCAGCAAAAATAAGCCGCATTCAATAGCTTTGGTATAGAAATCTTTGATTGAAATAGCAAGTTCAGATATTTTCCCATGGTATAAAAGAATTTGGAATGATAAATCTCCTGCAAAAGAGAATTTATTACTATGGAAAGTCATGGCAAATGCTTTAAACACAAAACAGAAGTTGGCAATGATTGGAATGATAAATAATGTAGACTATATACTCTGCAATAATCATATGGAAACAAACACTCACTTATTTTTTGAATGCAAATTTGTTTTTACAATCTGGTGCAGGTTGCTTATTAATGGCAAATTTCACAAGCCGGCCAAATCTTCTAGAATTGAATGGTTCAATATTTTTAAAGCAACAAGGTGGAAAACTCCAAATGCTATGACTCTTTTGATTGTTTTGAAGTCTTTTGTTTATTAAATATGGTGTGAAAGAAATAGAAGAATGATCAAATTGAAGATGGAAGATTCAAACACTTTATATAGAATTATTAATAAGAGAATAATAAGAAGAATAAACAGACTGTAATGAAAGTAATTAGGAATAAGTCTTGATGTTGGTCTTCTATATAAGTTGTATACATTGAATGTAAGGTTTTGGTACTGTCTTTTTATAGTTGTGTTGTACTGTTGTATTTCTCTTGAGCTTTAATAAAATGGGCAGGGCTCCCTTAGCCCATTGCTTTTCAAAAAAAAAATTAGCTTATTCACAATAATATTTTAAAGGATAAATATATCTTATCAATATTTAAACAATTATATGGTTAGACTAAAATAAATCTTATCAGTACCTAATATAAGTATAAAATATATGAATATAAATTAAGTGTTTAATAGTTTAAACTTAAAATAGAAATAAAAATAAGAATTTATGTTAGAAATAGAAATAAGTATATAAGTTAAATTATATGGTTACATGAGAACATAAAGTAAATGCATAAGATAATTCTAGAATATATACACTATGGAAATACATGTAGATATGTAAGAAAATAAGACAAAAATATAAATATATATATGTACAAATATAATCAATGGGATAAGTATGCTATCATTTCAGCCTCCAAAACAAGGAAAATCTCTGACCATTTGTGTACCAGTAATACAAAGCCTGTATATTTGTTTACATATATCAATTTTCTTACTCCATTTCGTTCATCCAAAATAAGCAAATCAGAAGTATTTTTACAGACTTAAAACAATAACTAAACAACTCAAGTTTACAATTCAACTCAAACAAGCAAGGAGATTAAAGAAGATCAGGCTATTAGCTTTTCAAAACCAGACAATTGCTCTCTGTTCAAACTGTTGACAGGTGAGTAACTTCAATTTTAAAACTTAAAGTAAAATTATGGTTGCATGTTGTTGCTATGATAAATATTGCATCGTGTATATTTATAAGTATGTTTGTATATTTATATTGTTAAATTCCTAATGTATGATGTATGCATTTGAATATCTGTAACTTCTATGTTCCCAGATTTAAGTTCTGGTTTTGATTTAAATTCAAAACCTCTTGATTTAATCTCTGTTTAAACTTAAGTTTCAAATGAAACTTGTTTGTTCCATCATAGATTTTAGTTTAAAATTTATTTAAGTTCAAATAAATTGGTAATATCTCTGGAAAGCAAGAAAACCTGAAGCAAGAATCATTTTCCAGGCTTGCTCTCTGTTCGACTTCAAAATGTGAGCAAACAAACTTTTTTTTTCAAAACTACAAATCTTTTAATCTTTAATGCATGTGGTAGATCCGTGTATTAGTATGGATAATCATGTTGAATAGATGTATGGATGTGAATATATATATATATATATATATATATATTGGTATAACTGTGAAGTGTTTGGAAGTATGCACATGTATATTCTCTGTTCTTATTTCAGACTTAAGAATCTCCTTTGGAAATTCATATCTTCACTTACAATCAAAAGTAAGCTTTGATCCTTGAATGAAAGATGATTTATACAGTGTAATATTAATTATAAAAATGGTTTCAATAATTTTTACTCAGTAATTAATTCAAAATAGTAAAATTATAGTAGAAGATCAAGTTTAAATCAAAAATTGATAATCATAATTTCGAATTTGGAGTTTACTACCAGATTCGAATTGGAAATTGATGAATTTTAGTAATTGAATCATGATTTTTAAACATGTGTATGGTGAGATTTTACGAGTTGAACAGATTTGGCAATTTTGCCAAATTCTGATGAACGTTTGGAAGTTGGATCGTCAGATTTGGTCTGGAGGCAAGGGGTAGTCTGGTGGTCACGGGAAAAATGGTCGCCAGAATTGTAGAGGGCCATGGTGGTCAGAGAATGGCGAAATAGGGTTTGGTTGTCTGAATTGTTCGTCGTCATTTCTCTGGGTCGTACGTCGACGGTGATGCACTAGAGGCGATCGCGATAGGGTGAAAGTGGTTCATCGGAGTGTGGCGATGCTTTGGTGAAGTCGGCGTGGGTTCGTAGGGACGAGTTCGTCGATGATCGGTGGATTTCCGATGGTAGTGGATTTCGGGCTTGTTCGATTTGGTCCGTTTTCGTTTTCGATGGTGATATCGGCGATCTGGGTGGCCAGGTGGGTCAGGGGGATGGTTGTCGACTTGGGGAAGCTAGCAGTGTTGATCGGAGGAGGCCGGAGCTGCCATGCACATGCATGTGCATGTTGGGTTAGTTTGGGTTGTGCTGTTGTTTCGAGTTTGGGAAGATGATGGGAGACACGGTGTGATGCTCGTGCTAATCGTAGTGTGACTCGAAGCAGATGGGTTTCGCGTGGAACTTGGGGAATGTCTCGGGTGTTTGAGTGTAGGGCTCGGGTGAGTATTCGAGCATTGGTTTAAGTTTTTTTTAAATCAAAACATGTTCAGTTTTTTTAAAAATGTAAAGTAAAATCAAATACTTGTTTTAAAAGAACTTGTAACAGTTTTTTTTAGCAAATCAAGGTTAAAGTATTTTAAATAATTTATTTTAAAAGAAAAATGGTTTCAAGTTTAAAAACAAATAAAACCAAGTTTTAAAATGATAAAAGTTTTTAAGTTATTTAAACAATTTGTTTTCAAAGGAAAATCATTTAATTGATTGATTAAGGAAGCTAATCAATGATTAGTTAAATAATGAGTATGATTAATTAAGGGATAATTGATAAATGAATGATTATGAGATAATTAATTTGAGTGATTAATTAATGATCAATGTAATTAATATGGATGGGTAAAGGATAATTAATTTGTGTAATTAACTACGAGTTAATTACTTATTGTAATTAAAGAATAATTAATCGAAAATGATTAATTAAGATGTTAATTAGAGGATGATTAATTAATTGATTTGTAATTTATAAATGTTGAGTAAGCAGGATTTAAAGATGATGGAAGTAATTAATTTAATATATTTAAATTAATTAGAATGGTATGGCTAATCAACCTTGTGTATGGATGATAGAATGATATTGGAAGTCTTGGATTAATTGTTATCCCTAATTTGTAATTAGTGATGCTACGTGTTATGATATGTTTGATTTAAACTGTGATGATGTGGTTATCTATTGATGATGAATTACTGTGACACCCTGTATTTAAAGTTGAATTGTATTTCACTTGAATAACTTGAGTTAAGATGACATTGGATTCAAAGAGACCGGAGTCGGGTATTAGTAAATACCCGAAACCACTTCGATTCATTATAAATTGATATGTGAAATCAATAAGTTAGAATGGAATGATTTAAATGAATTGGACCGTTTAATCTAAGTTTTGGTACTTAGAAATTGGTGAGTGAAATAAGTGGTGTCTATAACAGTTTGTGAACCTGTAATTGATACAAGTTACCCGGGTTATATATAAGTTGTATGCCTTTGAAATTTTACGATAGATGGGTTTACTCACGCTGGTTTCCAGCCTGACCGGGGTGTTACTTTGATGTAATGCTCGGGTCAGACCGAGTATTACAGATTTTCAAGTAAGGACGTTCTGGAGCTCAGGAGGCGAGCTGGATGGCAGGAACGTATGGAGTGATTCCGCTGAGATATATTTCTGTTTATCTGAGACATGTGGATTTATATAGTTCTAGTGTTGAGTATGTGTGTAACTCTGGTGTATAAAAATGTAATCAACTGATACAGTATTCTTTTGTAAACTGTTATTATTTGATATTATATTTTGATCCGCTGCGAATGTGAGAATCTGTGATGTGTTTTCTGTTTCTACTTCTTCTATCTCTTTTTTCTTTCCCTAACTATCTGGAATTTTCGGGATCGAAAATTTCAGGTCGTTGCACTTGGTATCAGAGCTGGAAGGTTAAACGAGAACCTTGGCTCTGGTGGGTGTACTCATCTAAAGATAGGGTCAATAGTACCCTAGAATGAGTTGAGTGTAATATATATGAGAGAACGTACTTGTTATTTTCCTATATAAAGATTTTAAATGGTTTTAAAGATAAATGATTTTATATAAAATTATATTTGATATATAAAGCAATATTTATTACTAATAAATGTTAAGGTAATTGGTTGTTAAAAATTATTGGAATTAAATTAAGAGGTAATAGAAATACAACCAAATTGAAATTAAATAAAGGTAAGTATGAAATGGATTCAAACTAAAATTAAATCTTGAATTTGGGGAAAAGTTTCAAAATAAGATAATAATGAATTGGTTTCCAGATATGATAATCTTGGTTATTATCATAAATGATTGTTGTGTTTAATAATAAGATGTGTATTAATGAGTAAGCAAAATGAAATGTTTTAGATAAGTATGACTTATAAATGGGAACTGAAGATGATCTAGATTGTGAAGTTTAAGAATCTAAAGTCCAGGAAATTTTGGGAGTGTTTCAAAATGTTAAAAGATATGATAAATAATATTATTTAGGATATTCTGAACATAAGCATCCTGTTTTAAAACAAGAGTTATTTTGGAAATTATAAAAGGAAATTGTTTTGAATTGGAACCAAAAACGGTTTAAAATTGAAAGTGTGTCTTGGTGTACAAATGAAATAATATGTATATACGAGGAATATTCATAATATCAAAGATGGTTTGAAATAAACTCTAAATATTGAGTTTTAAATTTGGAATGAGGTGTGATACCCAAGGTGATAAGTTTTTGAACTTATAAGATTATTAATGTGAAGTTTAAAATTTGAAATGGGAATTCAAATTGGGTAAGGTTGTCTAGATTAAGTAAGTTGAATTTAAATTTGGGAAAGTTAAATAAGTTAACAAGCAACCTGAATTGGAAATTTCAAAATAAAATTTGGATTTAACCGGAAGGTTAAATGGTTAATTTGAATTGGGAGTTTGTGTGATCTCAAAATGGGTTTGAGATCTGGAAATTGAAAATTGATGAATGTTTTAGAATAAATTGGATGATGTCATCCTATTGTTATTAATAATCTTTAAATTGTGAATTGGATTTGTTTAAATGAATGAGGAATGAAGTGTGGTAATATATCCATTATTGAGATAAAAGGGAAGTTAAATTTAATTTGAAATTAAGGATATGGAATTACTTTGAACAAAAAATTTGAATGTTAAGAATTGAATTTGTAAATTAAAATTGTTTAAGAACTGGTTTCAAAACTGGAAGATAAAATTGGGTAATAAATTGAATTTTTAAGATAAAATTGTTTTGAACTCTTATTTGAACTTTGAAATAATCTAAGTAAAGATAATTTAAAATGTAATTTTGAGAATTGGACTCAGAATTAAATTGTTTAAAGATTTGGATTATTGATTTAAAAATAAAGGTTAATTTGATTTAAGGGGTTAAATCAACTTTTGAAAATTTAACTCGAATTTATATAAATCGAGACGGTTTAAAGTTGAGATTCAGATTTCATTAGTTCAAATTGAATTTAGTTTGAATTAACTAGAATTGAAGATGGATAAGTATAAAATTCAAATGGAAATTTTGAATTGGACTAATTTGAAATAAGATTGAAGATTGAATGAGTTCAAATCCAAATGGGAATTGGGATTAATCCATATAGAAATTGAAATGATTTGAAATTGAAGTGGATTCAATTTGAAATTAGTCTAAATTAATTTGAATAATTTGGAATTGTAATTAACGTGAATATGTTTAAAATCAAATGGAATTTGATTTAAATTTGAAAAGAATTGAGGATTGAGATTAAATCAATTTCAATGGAAATTGAAGTTATCTAATTTGGAATTGAGTCAATTTAAATGAAAGTGGAAAATTAAAACTGAATTGATGGGGATAAAGATTGGGTAGTGGAACTGTTTGACTCTAAAATTATTTTCAACAAATTATTTTTAGTATAAGTTTTCATATAAATCTATTTTTCCAAGTTATTTACTATATACAATTTTTTTTAAGCCAAATTATTTTATATTTATTTTACAATTATTTTTGGAACTACTTAACTATTTTACAACTGTTTATAAACCAATGACTATTTTTCTACTACTTTATAACTAATTATTGTTTTACGACTATTTTGCAATTATTTAAAATTTCTATAGCTAATTACTATTTTTCAACTATTTACAATTACTTAACTATTTTACAGTTATTTTACAAACTAATAATTATTTTTCAACTACTTATCTATTTTTCAAGCTATTTTCTAAATATAAACTGGCCGGAGTTCTAACTGTTTATGATTAAATACCCAACTGAGATAAGAATTGAAGTGATAATCCAAATGGGGATTAAGGCAAATGTGAATAAGTGAATAAAATCAAAGTGAGGATGAATAGAAAGGGAATTGGTTTAACTGATAGTCAATGAAGATAAATACGTAGGATGTACGTATATTATTTTATTCGCATAGTGATTTGATCCAGATTTGAGCACAGAATTTCGAGATAGCATTATTGATCTGATTTGGGATTTTTCGCTCGATTTTCGACAGCGAACCTGGATATGGATTTTTGATTGTTTCTGGATATTCTCTATCATAGTTGTGACTATGCAAGGAGAATGACGGTTTCTGATCAAGAAACCAAATCTGATTCCGCACTAGGAAGTCGGGTGGACAATACTAGTTCGAAAGTGAAATTGTGTGATCAAGTGAGCGATCAGATTGATATAGCGTATGAATGGTAAGTGTACATCGTACGGGTTTGGATGAAATTGATATTGAAAATTTATGGATAAGAACTGTAAATGGTCTTTGAAATGAAAAGTATATTTTGTGGAATATATGATGAGGTAAAATGGAAATTGGAAATTTCTATGGTTTAAGATTCACTTTATGAAGAAAAGTAATGTGGTTAATAACTTTATAAAAGGGTAATCAAATTTGAATATTTGATTTGGAATAAACAAAGTTACGTATCTTTGTTATATATATGATAAAACTCCCCTTGTTGAATCTTTTGCCAGAAGAAAAGGGTTTTTGAAAGTATTTGAAGTATAGAAAGGGAATTTATACAAGTTTGAAGTGATCCAAAGATTTTTAAATTTATATATATATATATATATTAATATGTAAATATATGTAAAGGATCTTATGAGAATGATTTTGAGAAAATGTTTTTGAAACCTATGATTTGAAAAGGCTTTTGATTTTGTGGAAAATCAAATTTGGAATTTGGAAAGCCTAGTTTGTGAATTATCGATTTTGGGATAATCGATTTTGAGAAAGGAGATTTATATGAGATTCATACTTGGTGTATGATTTGGAGATACTATATATATATATAAGTGGCTCTGGGGAAAAGGTGCTCCCTTGAATGAACTTCTTAGGAGTGCCACAGGGTGGTACTGCCTTGAACCCTAAGGGGGGTTCTAAAGTTGATCTTGTGAGGAGTCCGGACAAAACTAGTTCCTGAGGATCATGTATAGTGTGTAGCGGAAGTCGAGGGCGCTGATGCCTACAAAGGATTTGGGTTTTGCTGTGACGACAGTGTAACTCGATGTCACTACGATCTACTGCAGACCATAGCGAAAGTCGTGTGTGCCGCTGAGATCCAACAGTCTACGTTTGATTTTATATTGGTAAACTGCGACACTATGGTAACATAGTGAAAGTCGTGTGTGCTGTTGAAAGCCAACAGTCTGCGTTTGACTTTACATCGGTAGACTGCGACCTATGTGGGAGTGGAGAAGTTTCATTTTTGACAGCGAAAATCGAGGGCGCTGATGCCTACAGTTACATGGACTTTTGCTGTGATGGCAACGTAACCCTGGAATGTAACTGCGATCTTTTGTGGGTTCCATGGCATAATCGATGGGCGCAGAGTGCCTACAGTTACTGCGATGGCAACGTAACCCAGGATGTAACTGCGACCATGGATGGGGGTGATGATTTCCAGAGCATTTTCACCAAAGATAATTCCTCTCTTTTCAAAACTGTTTTCTATATTTTCAATAAAATTATTTTCCAAGTATTTTCACTGGGTGCTGAAAACGGGTTTACTAAGTACTTATAGATTTTCAGTCCTACGCCTGATCAACGTATGACCGAATTTCTATGAGAACAAAGATGGACTTGTCGAAAACATCGAGTTATAAAGGTATTTTATAAGAACTATGTTAGTAATATTATATAGATTTTTTTTCAAGTATTAAAATGATCAAAGAAAATTTATCTGATTTTAAGCATTTTAATAATTCTGGCTTCGTTCCTTTTCGAGGATGAAAAGTTCTAAGGGGGGAGGAATGTGACAACCCGGAAATTTAGCAATATTTTTTTTAAAATGTAAACTAAAACAGATATATATATATATATATATATATATATATATATATATGTATTTGGGAAAAACTATGATCTGGAGATTTAAAATAAAGAGTTTTAATATATTCAAAATTTAATTTAGCTTATTCACAATAATATTTTTAAGGACAAATATATCTTATCAATATTTAAATAATTATATGGTTAGAATAAAATAAATCTTATCAATACCTAATATAAGTATAAAATATATGAATATAAATTAAGTGTTTAATAGTTTAAACTTAAAATAGAAATAAAAATAAGAATTTATGTTAGAAATAGAAATAAGTATATAAGTTAAATTATATGGTTACATGAGAACATAAAGTAAATGCATAAGATAATTCTAGAATATATACACTATGGAAATACATGTAGATATGTAAGAAAATAAGACAAAAATATAAATATATATATGTACAAATATAATCAATGGGATAAGTATGCTATCATTTCAGCCTCCAAAACAAGAAAAATCTCTGACCATTTGTGTACCAGTAATACAAAGCCTGTATATTTGTTTACATATATAAATTTTCTTACTCCATTTCGTTTATCCAAACTGAGCAAATCAGAAGTATTTTTACAGACTTAAAACAATAACTAAACAACTCAACTCAAGTTTACAATCCAACTCAAACAAGCAAGGAGATTAAAGAAGATCAGGCTATTAGCTTTTTAAAACCAGACAATTGCTCTCTGTTCAAACTGTTGACAGGTGAGTAACTTCAATTTTAAAACTTAAAGTAAAATTATGGTTGCATGTTGTTGCTGTGATAAATATTGCATCGTGTATATTTATAAGTATGTTTGTGTTATCCCAACTTTTAGCAAAGCTGAGATACCCAAAACTGACTGAGAATTAATAATAACTAGCCATGAATGTCAGCTATGCATTGCAGGGTAACCATGGATGTCGATGAATTTTTTCCGGGTCCGGATCGGGCTGCAATTGACAAGATATGACAAGCAAAGCCATGAAAGCCAGTGCTCCAAGTTTCAGTTAAATCGGAGTTCGTATGAACGAGATATGATCGATACACGTTACATAAAACATGTTGTTCGTATCCATCAGAGACAACCTATTCGAATCGATTAGATTCGTATCCATCGGGCCTTGCATAGTTCGAATCCATCGGGTTCGTATCCATCATAATGACCATACGTTCGTATCCATTAACATCGCATCGATCCATCTCGTATCCACCAAGCGACCTCATTTCGTCTCAATCACCTACCATCTACCTCGTATCCATCGGCTGGAGAGCCTGTTGTCTCTACTTGGTATCCATCAGGTGGCCATACCTGAATAATTGTTCGTATCCTTCGAGCTAAGGCTGATACTGCTTGTTCGTATCCATCTACACTGGTCGATACGAACAAGGATCGGATTGATGGATGCGAACGAGGCTGCCTTTATCGATATGAATTAGAGCATCCCCACCAAGTCAATATATATAACGGTCATCGAGGCAAACGAGGCGAAGTTTGTAGAAACGAATCGGTCAAAACGCCACTGAAATGGGATCGATCCTGGAAACTCGGCACCCGAAGTGAATCAACCCAGAAATTACGCGCCACGCCACCACAAGTGCGCGTGCCCCTATCGAGTCGAACAGAATGGGCTCGAACCTATGGATACGAACGCGACAGCCCTCACGAGAATGAAATTCGTATCGATCATATCTCCCAAACCGCTGATCCAAATGCAACGAAATTTTCACAGTAGCTTGCGTGCAAGGTAAAGAATGTCCCTACCAAGTTTCAGCTCGATTGGAGCATTTTTTGATCGATACGAAGTTGTTTCGAATCGATCCCAGATGGAGTCGAAACTTGGTGGGACCGGGCGCGTGGGCCCACTCACGTGCCAGAAGAAGTCTCCCGAAGTTTGGGTGCGATCTCAGCCTCCTACGCCTATAAATAGCCCCCTGAAGCCTGTAGAAAGGGGGATCTTTTGGGCCATTCAACGTCCAGACTCTGCCGGATTCAATTCTACTTCATTCCATTGCTGTTATACTCGAATTCATTCATTGTATCTGCTGTAATCATCTGTAATCAGCAAAGAACATCAATAAAAGATAAAAATCATTGAAGTGGACGTAGGCCGGAGATAGCCGAACCACTATAAATCTTGTGTTCTTGTGATTTACTTCTGGATTGCTGTTTATTGCTTGCTAGATCTGAGATTTGTGTCTGAATATTACTGATTTTTATTCATACACTGGTGCTTTCACAATACTTGGGGTTTGTGACCATTTTTGGCGCAAACACTTTGGTGCTTTCACTGAGAAGGACTAGCACCCGCTACACCAGATTCGAAGTTCAGATTTGAAAGCTTGAAGATTTGAAAGACAATGACTCGACAAACAAGACAAAGAGCTGAAAGAAGCCAACAAGGAGGAAGGCAAGAGGCATCCTCTGGTGCTGGAGAAGAACCAGCTTCGATCTACATCACCAGAGACGAAATGGAGACCATGACCAATCTGATGCACGAAAGAATAATGAAGAGCCAACAAGAGATGCTGCAGAATTTCTTTGAACAGATGAGAGCTGCAGGGATGCAGAGCCTAGGACCAGCTACAGCGGCTATGAATGTGGAACAAGGAGCTAGGATCGCGGAACCCAATGAAGGTCAGAATGCAGATCCAGAAAGCAATCAACAAGGACTTGGGGGCAGGCCCTCAGGATCTGATGCTGGAAGGCCTACAGATGGAGCTCAACAAGCTGGAGCCAACGCTGATGCTAACGGGCCACACGAAGAGTACGTACCAGAATATCCTTCAAGACCGAGAGGGCAACCTCAGGATGGAGATGAAAAGATGGCTGGATTAGTGCGACGACTCATGAGAGGAGGATTGTCTAGTGGAGGGTTGGAAGAAGTCAGTCGGAGTCCGTTCACTCCGAATATCAGGAATGTAAGGAACCCTCCAAAGTTCAAACTACCAACGTTGGATCCGTATGACGGGAAGTCGGATCCGACCATGCATATTACCAAATACATTAGACACATGGAAGTACTGGGAGCATCCGAGGAAGTGATGGCACGATGTTTCCCTTTATTTTTATCAGACTTGGCTGCACTTTGGTTCAGGCAATTAAAGACTGGATCGATCAGGACATGGGGCGAGCTTGTAGATTGCTTCATGGAACAATTTAGGGTCCATGTGACAAGACCCAAGAGTGTGATGACTTTAGCTTCGATAAAGCAAAGGACCGGAGAGTCCATAAAAGGTTTTCTGCTGCGATTCAATGCAACGGTGGCTTCTGTAGATCGCCCAGATCCATCGATGATTTTGATGGCGGCGGTGGCAGGAGTTCGAGAAGGCACCGAATTCAAAGATTCATTGACAAGAGATCCACCCAAAGATCTTGGAGAGTTTTACCACGAAGCTGAGAAATTCATTCGATTAGAAGAATCACGAGCCGAGAGGCAGGAAGTAAACGCTGCACAAGGCGAAGGAACCGCCAGGGAACAGTCCAGGGCAGACAAAGGAAAGAGAAAGCAGGATGACGCACACGATGGTCCTGATAAACGAAAGAAATTCCGAGAGCCTAGATTCAGGCAATACACAGATTTGACGGCAAGCCTAGAAAGGATTTACACTGAAACTCGGGGGCAACTCCCCTATCGAAAACCACCCAGGAGAGATCCCACGGAGCGGGAACGCAGGACTGGAAAATACTGCCTATTCCACGAGCTGGATGGGCACACAACCGATGAATGCCGCCACCTAAGGGATGAGGTGGAAGAACATGCCAGGAGTGGTAGATTGCCACAATATACCAGAGAACGGGCAGCGACAGTAAGACCTGAACAACCACCGCCTCCACCTAACATTAATGATCCTGGATCGGGATCACGACTCGTCATCAACTGATTGTGATGACAAGGGCCAAGTTCAAGATTTGGACTCTGGTCAATTAGTTTTCTTAGATTTGATTTCCAAAATAAAACGGCTATCCCACTTACTCAAGTACGGGAACCGGAGAGATCCCTAGGCATGCTCTAAGATGGAAATAGACCGCTCCGCCCGGAGAGGCATTGTCTTGTTTTTCCTGGTGTTTGAGATTGAACATCTAGGATTTGAATTTAATAAAGAAACATTTATTGAAACAAACCTTTGACCGGAGAGTTAAAAGATAAACATTAAATATCAGTGTAAAGATGATCGCTTTATGATCCTACCCGGAGAGGCGGGGTCCGGAGTGCAAGAAGTGAGTTGCTTCGCCGGAGAGCGACAAGATCGACTCACTTAAGCATCATTTCCTATTCACCGGAGAGTGATTGGATCGAGATTCGATAAGAGCCCAGAGAGGTTGTGATCGGCCGACGATTCAGGTCAAGACATCGCTTAATGTTCAGATACACTGAACCGGAGTGCAAGAAGTGGGTCGCTCCGCCGGAGAGCGACAGGATCGACCCACTTAACGTTGTTTCCCCTTCATCGGAGAGTGACAGGATGGGATCCAGCATGAGCCCGGAGAGGCTACGATCGGTCCAGAACGACCAAGACATCGCTTCATGCCCTAACTGGGGCCAGAGTGCAAGGGGTAGAAAGCAACGCCGGAGTGCAATAGGATCTTTCTATTCGACCGTTAAGTCTGGAATGGGCTTCGCAAGGGTCCGGAGCGATCATCAACAGCCCGGAGAGACTGTAGAATTTCATTCTTAACTTCCACTGGAAGAAATTGATAATGTTTCGGCTTCGAACAGCCATGGACTTGATTAAAAATTCTATAAGCTCTGAATAAAACCTGAACTCAATGCATTCGATTTGAGACCGATCAAACACACCTTTTACCAAAAGGCATGTTTTGGGGGGCAAAGTGTTATCCCAACTTTTAGCCAAGCTGAGATACCCAAAACTGACTGAGAATTAATAATAACTAGCCATGAATGTCGGCTATGCATTGCAGGATAACCATGGATGTCGATGAATTTTGTCCGGGTCCGGATCGGGCTGCAATTGACAAGATATGACAAGCAAAGCCATGAAAGCCAGTGCTCCAAGTTTCAGGTAAATCGGAGTTCGTATGAACGAGATATGATCGATACAAGTTACATAAAACATGTTGTTCGTATCCATCAGAGACAACCTATTCAAATCGATCAGATTCGTATCCATCGGGCCTTGCATAGTTCGAATCCATCGGGTTCGTATCCATCATAATGACCATACGTTCGTATCCATTAACATCGCATCGATCCATCTCGTATCCACCAAGCGACCTCATTTCGTCTCTATCACCTACCATCTACCTCGTATCCATCGGCTGGAGAGCCTGTTGTCTCTAGTTCGTATCCATCAGGTGGCCATACCTGAATAATTGTTCGTATCCTTCGAGCTAAGGCTGATACTGCTTGTTCGTATCCATCTACACTGGTCGATACGAACAAGGATCAGATTGATGGATGCGAACGAGGCTGCCTTTATCGATATGAATTAGAGCATCCCCACCAAGTCAATATATACAACGGTCATCGAGGCAAACGAGGCGAAGTTTGTGGAAACGAATTGGTCAAAACGCCACTGAAATGGGATCGATCCTGGAAACTCGGCACCCGAAGTGAATCAACCCAGAAATTACGCGCCACGCCACCACAAGTGTGCGTGCCCCTATCGAGTCGAACAGAATGGGCTCGAACCTATGGATACGAACGCGACAACCCTCACGAGAATGAAATTCATATCGATCATATCTCCCAAACCGCTGATCCAAATGCAACGAAATTTTCACAGTAGCTTGCGTGCAAGGTAAAGAATGTCCCTGCCAAGTTTCAGCTCGATTGGAGAATTTTTTGATCGATACGAAGTTGTTTCGAATCGATCCCAGATGGAGTCGAAACTTGGTGGGACCGGACGCGTAGGCCCACTCACGTGCCAGAAGAAGTCTCCCGAAGTTTGGGTGCGATCTCAGCCTCCTACGCCTATAAATAGCCCCCTGAAGCCTGTAGAAAGGGGGATCTTTTGGGCCATTCAACGTCCAGACTCTGCCGGATTCAATTCTACTTCATTCCATTGCTGTTATACTCGAATTCATTCATTGTATCTGCTGTAATCATTTGTAATTAGCAAAGAACATCAATAAAAGATAAAAATCATTGAAGTGGACGTAGGCCGGAGATAGCCGAACCACTATAAATCTCGTGTTCTTGTGATTTACTTCTGGATTGTTGTTTATTGCTTGCTAGATCTGAGATTTGTGTCTGAATATTACTGATTTGTATTCATACACTGGTGCTTTCACAATACTTGGGGTTTGTGACCTTTTTTGGCACAAACACTTTGTATATTTATATTGTTAAATTCCTGATGTATGATGTATGCATTTGAATATCTGTAACTTCTCTGTTCCCAGATTTAAGTTCTGGTTTTGATTTAAATTCAAAACCTCTTGATTTAATCTCTGTTTAAACTTAAGTTTCAAATGAAACTTGTTTGTTCCATCATAGATTTTAGTTTAAAATTTATTTAAGTTCAAATAAATTGGTAATATCTCTGGAAAGCAAGAAAACCTGAAGCAAGAATCATTTTCCAGGCTTGCTCTCTGTTCGACTTCAAAATGTGAGTAAACAAACTTTTTTTTTCAAAACTACAAATCTTTTAATCTTTAATGCATGTGGTAGATCCGTGTATTAGTATGGAATATCATGTTGAATAGATGTATGGATGTGAATATATATATTAGTATAACTGTGTAATGTCTGGAAGTATGCACATGTATATTCTCTGTTCTTATTTCAGACTTAAGAATATCCTTTGGAAATTCATATCTTCACTTACAATCAAAAGTAAGCTTTGATCCTTGAATGAAAGATGATTGTTACAGTGTAATATTAATTAGAAAAATGGTTTCAATAATTTTTACTCAGTAATTAATTCAAAATAGTAAAATTATAGTACAAGATCAAGTTTAAATCAAAAATTGATAATCATAATTTCAAATTTGGAGTTTACTACCAGATTCGTATTGGAAATTGATGAATTTCAGTAATTGAATCATGATTTTTAAACATGTGTTTGGTGAGATTTTACGAGTTGAACAGATTTGGCAATTTTGCCAAATTCTGATGAACATTGGGAAGTTGGATCGTCAGATTTGGTTTGGAGGCAAGGGGTAGTCTTGTGGTCACGGTAAAAATGGTCGCCAGAATTGTAGAGGGCCGTGGTGGTCAGAGAATGGCAAAATAGTGTTTGGTTGTCTGAATTGTTCGTCGTCATTTCTCTGGGTCGTACGTCGACGGTGATGCACTAGAGGCGATCGCGATACGGGGAAAGTGGTTCATCGGAGTGTGGCGATGCTTTGGTGAAGTTGGCGTGGGTTCGTGGGGACGAGTTCGTCGATTATCGGTGGATTTTCGATGGTAGTGGATTTCAGGCTTGTTCGATTTGGTCCGTTTTCGATTCGATGGTGATATCTGCGATCTGGGTGGCTAGGTGGGTCAGGGGATGGTTGTCGACTTGGGGAAGCTAGCAACGTTGATCGGAGGAGGCCAAAGCTGCCGTGCACATGCATGTGCACGTTAGGTTAGTTTGGGTTGTGCTGTAGTTTCGAGTTTGGGAAGATGATGGGAGACTCGGTGTGATGCTCGTGCTGATCGTAGTGCGACTCGAAGCAGATGGGTTTCACATGGAACTCGGGGAATGTCTCGGGTGTTTGAGTGTAGGGCTCGGGTGAGTATTCGAGCATGGGTTTAAGATTTTTTTTAAATCAAAACATGTTCAGTTTTTTTAAAATGTAAAGTAAAATCAAATACTTGTTTTAAAAGAACTTGTAACAGTTTTTTTAGCAAATCAAGGTTAAAGTATTTTAAATAATTTATTTTAAAAGAAAAATGGTTTCAAGTTTAAAAACAAATAAAAACAAATAAAACCAAGTTTTAAAATGATAAAGTTTTTAAGTTATTTAAACAATTTGTTTTCAAAGGAAATTCATTTAATTGATTGATTAAGGAAGCTAATCAATGATTAGTTAAATAATGAGTATGATTAATTAAGGGATAATTGATAAATGAATGATTATGAGATAATTAATTTGAGTGATTAATTAATGATCAATGTAATTAATATGGATGGGGAAAGGATAATTAATTTGTGTAATTAACTAAGAGTTAATTACTTATTGTAATTAAAGAATAATTAATCGAAAATGATTAATTAAGATGATAATTAGAGGATTATTAATTAATTGATTTGTAATTTATAAATGTTGAGTAAGCAGGATTTAAAGATGATGGAAGTAATTAATTTAATATATTTAAATTAATTAGAATGGTATGGCTAATCAACCTTGTGTATGGATGATATAATGATATTGGAAGTCTTGGATTAATTGTTATCCCTAATATGTAATTAGTGATGCTACGTGATATGATATGTTTGATTTAAACTGTGATGATGTGGTTATCTATTGATGATGAATTACTGTGACACCCTGTATTTAAAGTTGAATTGTATTTCACTTGAATAACTTGAGTTAAGATGACATTGGATTCGAAGAGACCGGAGTCGGGTATTATTAAATACCCGAAACCACTTCGATTCATTATAAATTGATACGTGAAATCAATAATGAATGATTTAAATGAATTGGACTATTTAATCTAAGTTTTGGTACTTAGAAATTGGTGAGTGAAATAAGTGGTGTCTATAACAATTTGTGAACCTGTAATTGATACAAGTTACCTGTGACGCCCCACCTCTATACCCACGCTAGCCAAGGACACTACGGGGTAATGCCATCAACTAGCACGGAGAATAAGGCTGTTGAGTAGTGACCATCCGTGTAATTGCTTTATGCGAGCGCCGATATGTCAGATAGTATAACATGCATTTTTATTTCAAGAGGAAATCCGACATACCGACACAAACTCAAAGCTACCACACAGTGGCTATAATATCTTCGGAAACAGATATAGAAATAAACATAACACAAATCAGTCACAGACAATTCATATCACAAAGGCGGAAATAGATATGAATATAACACATGAAAGTGTACATCAGAGTAGTGGTCTGAAAGATCCACGATAATACAAAAGAATAGCAACACGTGCTATACAAAAGAATAAATACACAACATAGAGTCTATATCTCAAATGTGTACATCCAAAAACTACTAATCTAAGTAGTTAGCCAAAAGACAGAATAATCCAGAAGAGAAGTCAAGCAGAAGCACCTGTAACATCTCGGTCTGACCCGAGTATTATTTATAAGAAAATAATAAACAGATCAGTCTAGCTATAAATATAAGATGATATGGTATAAAGTAAAAGACATGGCATGAACATGTAATAACCATAGTGATATATTACTATAAGTATATAATTGAAAATCAACAAGAGATTAATCAATATCACAAGAATCTTCTCAAAGATAAAATAGGGTATCATACCCTAAACTTGTATTCATAACAAGTCAATAACACATGAATTCACCAATGCACAAAAACTGATAAACACATAAAAATTGGTGAAGCATAAATTCCAGAAATCAGCACACGAAATCCAGAAATCATAAGAAGGGGGAAGGCCTATGAGCCGAATGTTCCACGAATGGTCCGAAGACCTATGAGCCGAATGCTCCACGAATGGTCCGAAGACCTATGAGCCGAATGCTCCACGAATGGTCCGAAGACCTATGAGCCGAATGCTCCACGAATGGTCCGAAGACCTATGAGCCGAATGCTCCACAAATGGTCCGAAGACCTATGAGCCGAATGCTCCACGAATGGTCCGAAGACCTATGAGCCGAATGCTCCACGAATGGTCCGAAGACCTACGAGCCGAATGCTCCACGAATGTGAGTAGAAACATCACACAAACGGGGTCTAGTCTCCCTCGCAAACAAAGAGACATCGCTCAATCGCTAGTCTAAATCACAAAAATGATCGTCATGATCATCAAGAAGTGTCAATTACACTAAGCTAGTAAATATATGAGTTTAGCTTCATGTCCCATAACCACTAGCTTAACTTAAATATTTACGAACAAACTGTAGATCTTCACTAGAAAATTGTCACAAGAGGTTCAATCGAACAAGTCCAAGAATTAACCGGCGAAGTGAACGCAAGCGTTTCATACCACTTGTTTTACTAAGCCGTTTAATTTGATTTCTCTTACGAATGAGGTAAAGGTTTGTATATACTAGTAGATTGGAAAACAGTTTTATAAACGAGTTTGATATTGAAAATAGAGTTGAAATCATTTTGATGAAGAAGTTTTGATATTTAATACTAGTATAGAAAACCTTTATATTTTGAAGTGACAAATCATAGAAGTGATTGTAGAAACAATCAATCATAAAAATTCACATTCGAAGACGTGAATAAAATCCAAATAAATCGATACTGAATCCATCAAAATGGATATTCCCAAAAATCCCGAAGAAAAGAAGTCATCAAAGTCGGTAATAAATGATAACAACAAAAGGGAAACAACACGAATCGATTAAAGTTGGAAATTCAAACAAAGTAGGCAATATAGGCATAATTGGCAAATAGGAGCAGGTCGGTCAACCGGCTCACTGAGTTCGGTTGACCGGACCGGAGACAGAAATTCTCGGGTAGCAGGTCGGTCAGCCGGAGCCAAAATTCCTGCACTCCCAAAACAGAGGCAGGGAAGTGCTCAAGTAGCAGGTCGGTCGACCGGACTCTACATTCGGTCGGCCGGAGCCTGATTTCCAGCACTTCTTGCCCTATCAATGAATACCAATTCTTTCCAAATCAAAAGCATTTGCACAAGAATAATTATTAGGAATTCATACCTAATAATCGAAGATAAATATAGATTAAGATGTGAGATTAAAATCTCACCTTTTCACAAAAACAATGAAGAGGGAGCTATAGAGCAAGGCAAGGACAATTACTCTTCAATTCCAACTCAACAAGCTTGAATCCAAGCTTAAAAGAGAAACATTTCCAAAATTAGGTTTAGGAAATTTCTGAAATTGAATGGAGAAGGAGTTGGAGAAGATGAAGGGAAGGCTGACCAAAGCTTCTTCTTGAATTTGGAAGTAGGAGCTTGAATTTGCAATGGAACTAGGGCTTAGGAATTTCCATTTCCAATCTTTTCCCCCATTATTCTCTTGAGCTTGAGAGAGTTAGGAAATGAGGAATGAATGAAGAGAAGTGGAGAGGGGCTGGGTTGATATAACCAGAATTGGGCAAATGGGCTGAACCCAAACCCAAAGCCCTATGTGAAAAAGTAGCAAAATTCTACTAACTCCAAACATATCGAAGCTTATACTCAAAAAGGTCGCAAACGACATTTTGAACTCAATGGAAGTGGTCTCGAGTCCTAATTCGACTGTTTGCAAAAATTCGCTTTTCGGACTAAAATCCGACTAACGATTAAATATTTAAATAAAATATTTAAATATAAAATCGATAAATATGCGGGTTGTTACATTACCCGGGTTATATATATGTTGTATGTCTTTGAAATTTTATGATAGATGGGTTTACTCACGCTGGTTTCCAGCCTGACCCGGGTGTTACTTTGATGTAATGCTCGGGTCATACCGAGTATTACAGATTTTCAGGTAAGGACGTTCTGGAGCTCAGGAGACGAGCTGGATGGCAGGAACGTATGTAGTGATTCCGTTGAGATATATTTCTGTTTATCTGAGACATGTTGATTTATATAGGTCCAGTGTTGAGTATGTGTGTAACTCTGGTGTATATAAATGTAATCAACTGATACAGTATTCTTTTGTAAACTGTTATTATTTGATATTATATTTTGATCCGCTGCGAATGTGAGAATCTGTGATGTGTTTTCTGTTTCTACTTCTTCTATCTCTTTCTTCTTTCTGTAACTATCTGGAATTTTTTAGATCGGAAATTTCGAGTCGTTACACCATCTTCTATTTGGTAATTTAATTATCTTATCTTCATTTGAGCTTATCTTTGAATCAGAATTCTATTTGATTAGAGTTCCTCTAAATTTGAATCTCTGTTTTGTTTTGAAATCCATCCTTGAATCATCCATTAGAAAATTTGTGGTTGATTGTGTTTTTAAATTTTTGTATTCATCGTAGTTGTTATTTTGATAAGGATGACCATATTTTATATATTAAGTGAAATGTTTTCGATAAGGATTACATACCATTTTAAAATTGAGAATTTAAAGTTTTGAATGGATTTGAAATTTTGAAATTTATATAAGAAATGGTTTCATATAGAATGATTTATAACTGAAGGTTTTGAATCTGAATTTGAGTGATTGAACTCCGGCATTTTGGAACTGGTTTTAAGATTTTGAAATAATTAATAATATGATTTGAAAGTATTTTCCGAATACGAAATGTTTCAAATGATTTTAATGAGCTTCAAATGATTTTGAAGAAATTTCAAAAGAAGTTGAGAAAATAGAAGTCCAGAACCCACTTATGTCGCTCGAAAATAATTTCAGTGATGAATGCATGCATCATCAACATTGATTTTCGAGTTTCAGAGTGGGGGAGAGGCTACTTCGATAGCTTTGTTATGTGGGTGACTTGTGAAACTAATTTTGATTTCAAATTCCGAAGTGTGATGTGATATTTGAAAGATATATGTATATATATTTGAACAATTTGAAATGAGCCGGTGTTCAGTTCTTGAGTTTTGGATTTGATTTGATATAACCCCACTTTTGGAATTGATTTACCGATTTGTTGGTGATTTCCAACTCTTGGATTGAAATATGATTTCTTCGACTATTTTTAAGGTTCGAGCACTTCCAAATCAAGGTTAACTTTTCAAAGCTAAGTAATTTTGAAAAGTATAAAGTATATAAGTTTGGTATGTATGTTTAAAGTATGTAGTAATATGATTTAAATAAGTTGAAACTGTTTTGTTAAGTAAATGAATAAGGCTATTTTGAATTTTTGCTAATATGAAATTTAGATTTGAAATGTTTTGAGAATAATTTGGTCTTCAAAATATTTTGAATAAAATTTAGTTTAAATGTTTAACTTAGTAACATCTTTATGAAACTATATATTTAAAAAGTTGGAATAGATACATATTGTACGTATGCTGTTTTATTCGCATAATTAAATTGATCCAAGTTTGAGTACACAAGTTCGAGGTGAATTACACCATTTCATGTTAGGATTTTTCATTTGATTCTTGATGGCGAATATTTGATATGGATTTTGGGCTTGATTCTAGAATTCTCTATCATAGTATATGGCTATGCAAGGAGACTGATGGTTTCTAGTCGAGAAACCATATCAAAATCCGCATTAGGGAAGTGAATGGACAATACTAGTTCGAAAGCAAACTTGTGTGATCGAGCGAGCGATCGAATGTGATTTTGCGAAATAATGACATATGTACATCTTATATTCTAATATCATTGATATACTTGACGCTGAAATTGGAAGTTGTTGGGTTGGATATCTTTGTAATTTAATTGGAATTTTTCTTTTATGCAAAACTACTATCAATTTAAAACCACTTTTCAAAACTATTTTTCCTTTTATTCTTCTTAAACAAACTATTTTATTCTATTTTACATACAAAACTATTTTATTTAAAACCATTTTCCAAAAAACTAGTTTATATACAAAACTATTTTTTTTCAAAACTATTTTATATGCACACTATTTTACAAACTATTTTATATACAAAACTATTCCAAATTAAAAATCTTTTATAAAGCAAAGATGTTCAATCCCATATGACTCTTCATGCAGCGAAATTGATTTTTGAAAATTTTTGATCCTTATATAAGATGGACTTAATGTAAATATAAGATGATGTTGAAAACCATTGACGTTGGAAATAAATTGTTTGACTTAAATTATATTGATTTGGAAATTTGGATTTATTTTCTAAATTTATTATTTTGGAAACTTTGGAACTGAAGATATTTAATTTGAGAAGAAATAATTTGGTGGAATTGTATATGATTTTGAAACTGAACTGATATTGAAACAAATTGAAATTTGAGAACCTTGTGTTACTAAATACTTGATTTGAGAGTTATCGAACTTATATAAAAATTTGGTTTGTATAAGTATGATGTTGATTCGAAAACTATGGATTTGAAAAGGTACTCAATTTGAAAAGTGAAATCTTATATAATTGAAGTCTATATAAGTGTGATTTGATATACTATTGATTTTGGAAAGTATTTGATTTGAAAATGAAATCTTATATATAATGGACTTTATATAAGTACGATATTTGAAAGTGATTTGAAAAGGTACTATATGATACATATTTTCGAAGTAAAGATATGGAAAGTGCCTTCTGCTTGATATCCGCTTTGTAGCCACATTGTGGATTCATTATATCGATATTTCTCTTATTTTTGGTTTTCCGGATATGATACTCGAGTGTCCATCGAATTCCATGGAGTTACCCATGGTCTTACGAGCGCGACTACATAGCGTAATTCACCTGGCTGGATGGCCCAGGGGTACGGATGTTTCCTGGGGGATTCAGGCGTAACCATTGTGTATCCTATGATCTATGTAGGTCATATTAGTAGCGAAATCCACAGGGCTGAGAAAGCTTATGGATACGGATGTTTCCTGGGGGATCCAGGCGTAACCTTTGTGTATCTGCGGTCTACTAGTCATCATGGCGCAATTCGCAGGGCTGAGAAAGCTTACGGATACATATGTTTCCTGGGGGATCCAGGCGTAACCTTTGTGTATCTGCGATCCATGGTTAGACAAAGGTTTTGGTTGTTTTGTTTGGATTGTACTTTCCATATCTGTTTTTTAAGTTTACCCGTATTTTCACTGGGTGTTGAAACAAGTCTACTAAGTACCTGGAGAATTCTAGCTTTGTGGCTGATCAATGCACTGCCAGAGTCTGCAGGAACGAGGATAAACTTGTTAAGACATCGAGTTATAAAAGTATTTTGATAAAATATTATAAAGGATATTTTGATCAGTTATTTCCTTTCTAAAAGATTTTAAAGTGTTTTAAATATTCTTTACCTCTTTAACCAATAATTTTAATTAATGGCTCTTCCTTGTCTTTCCTCCTATTTTCCCTTCTAGCTATTCCTATTCTCCTGTCTTCTTCCTTTTCGGGGACGAAAAGTTTTGAGTGGGGGAGAGTGTAACAACCCTGTATTTTGTGATTATTTTAATTGTATATTTTAATTATTTTAATTGAATTCCCTGATTTAAAAACTTTATTTTATTTATTTAAAGAATAAATTTTGTTATTTTAAATATAAATTTTGATTTTTGTGTGAATTATAATTCCAAACCTGGATAAATGGAATATTTCCAAAAAAAAGTGGATTTTGGTCAAAATGGTCAAACTTTGACTTTTAAATTTAAAATTTAAATATTTGAAATTTTGAATTTTATCTTTTATTTTGAAAATAGATTTAATTTCAAGAATACTGCTTTTCGTTTCGTTGAAATCGGATTAATATTGTGAAAGTTATGCTTTTTACAATATTGTGTGTAAATTGTTTTATTTAACAAAATTGTCTATTTTAATTTATATAAATAATATTTTTATTTGTCATATCTTGTTCTAATTTTTGTATATTGTGTAATATGACATGTTATGTATATATTTTGGTTTTAAAACATTTTAAAAGTATATTTGGCATTTTCCAGTGTCAGTTGTATTCTGTTTATAAATTTTAATTTCCAGCTTCAATTAATTAAAGAAATTCTTTATTTATTCCTCTATTTCCTTAAGACCTTATTTTATTTAATCTCCACTTTATTTTGTTCATCATTTATTTTACTTATTTGACTTTTATTTGTTTTAAAGTGAAATAGAAATTTTATAAAGCTAGTGATGTTTTATTTGTAGTTTTAAGCCTTGTTTAAATTAAATAAACTATTTCTTTATTCTTTTTCTATTTTCTCTAAATTTAATTATTTATTTCACTTTAGAAATGATAAATGGATTATTTTATTTCAAAACTTTTCTTTAGAATAATTTTTAAAAATGAAGTTGTTAATTTTCCAAAGTCAATAGTGATTTATTTGTAATTTCTGGACCCTGTTTTCAATTTTTAAGCAATTTCTTATATTCTTTTTCCATTTTCTTTAAAATTAATTAATTATTTTTATTTTATATTACTTTGTTTCAGTTCTAAAGTCAAATTACTTATTTTGTTTTGTTTTATTTGAATTAAAGAAAAAGGAAATATGAAAGAGTTTTAAATGCTTTAGAAATTGAAGTCTTTTCATCTCCTATGTCCTTTCAATTGCCACAACTCCTCATTTACTTCTTTTGGTTGTGTATTACTTTGTTTGGCCATGTATACCAGTGCTCATTCCTGCAAAAAAACATTTGTTCCTCATTCTATTCATGGCTTGCAAAAAAATTTGATAATGGCTACTTTTTCCTTCTTCTTCTTCTTCTTCTTCTTCTTCTCATTTTTCATGGTTTTTGCCTTGTTTCTTGGATTCTTTGCACTTCCTCCTCCTCATATCCATGGCCACCACCTCCTACACCTCTTCCCTGCCATCATCACCAACTATACTCCAGGACATGACCATGGCCGAACCTACCGTGGTGACCAAACCCCTCAAAAATGCAACCTAGGCCTTAAAAACAATGTTGTGACCACTATTTGCATCACCGCTTCATTTTCCACCACCACCACCACCTTTGGCCGCCGCCATCACCTTTGACCAGACCACCACACACCCTACTAGCCTCTGACCTGACCCACACTCCATTGGCCGACCCCAAACACCCCATGGCGGAGCCTCTTTGTTGAACCAAAACTCCTCTTTGTTGCCTAAAACCTCTTCACCTTCCTATGTTGTAACTTCCTCCACTTGTTCTAGCCTTTATGCCATACATTCCTATGTTCAAACCTGAGCCAAAGTCATGCCAAACCTGAGCCAAAACATCCCCTAGGTTGTGCAAGCAAATGTAGAAAGCAAGGCAAAAGTCGTTGCATTCATATTTGTTTTTATTCTAAAGTTATATCATTTCAAGGTTGCATTGAAATTTATAATTTGTTTGGTTTTGTTTTGGGTTGTAACACAAGATCTATAGCTTGGATCTCACTCTCCACTAAAATTCTAGTCTTTTCATCGTGCTTTTGATTCCGTTGTGTCATTTGTATTGTAATCTCCAGCCATAGAGGTGAGTAAATCTCACCTGACATTTTATACTTATGCAAATGTGAATTAATAACAATTCATAAATGTGTAGTACTATTATGTTATGCTATAACTGCCTGTGATTATTTATGTGTGATGTTAAAACTGTAAATTACATGTCATATCATCTGTTACTGTTATATAACGCTATTCTGTTTATTTATATCAGTTTATCACACTGCAAGTTCCCTGTAGAATAGAATCACTATGGGTTGAAATGATACATACCCGAACGGACTTAAGAATAGGAAAAAATCGTTATGGGCTGAAATGATAGTCCTGAACGATTTTTATTTATTTCATTTAACTTGGGATTGCGGGTTTGAAATGATAAAACCCGGATTTTTCCTTTGTAAATTACGGATTGAAATGATATATTATCTGTATCATTTGACTTAGGTTAGAAAATTTATATACAGACCCGTGGTTAATATATATATTTTCTTGAAATTATAAAATATGTTAAAAATGTAAATATTATGATAATTTGATTTTTATTTTAATTTAAAATGATTTTATAAAGTGTTATTGATTTTTCTATAAATTAAAAATAGTTAAATAAATAAATGTTTAAAAGTTGAAATTTGAAGTATAACTTCACTTGGAAAATGCGAAAGTGTTTTAAAATAAAAGTTAAGTTAAGAAAATAAAATGGAATTTAAATAAAATTATGAAATGGTAAACTTAATTAAAATGTTAAGTAAATGAAATATTATAAATTTTACATTTATTTTATAAGTGAATTATTAAAGATTTGATAATTGTTTGTGAAACTTTCACTTTGTAAAATCATAAATTAAGGGTTATTTAAATGATTGTTTTTAAAGTAAGAAAATATGATTTTTATAAGTTAAAATGGATTTAAATAAATTTTAATTGTTTATGAAATTGTAGTGAAAGTTTGGAATTTAAATTGACAACATTCCTGAAATGCTATCATTTCTAAAGTTAAAGATATTACAGCATTTTGTAAATGTTGTAATTGATATAAATGAACTAAATGGCTAAAATGAACTAAGTGCTGTAGTTGCTAAATTTAACTAAAGTTTATTTGAAATCTAAACCTATTACAACATCTAAATGCTGTCTTTTGCTAATTGAGTTGTTTTTAAACATAATTTTCCGTAGCATTTTCTAAATGCTGCAAAAGTTGAAATTTCACTGTTTTAATAAATTTAAGTGAATAAATGAATTCTGAAATGGTAAAATTTTGAGAATTGAATATTGACTATTAAATATAATAACTTCATTTTTAAATGATTTAAATGGAATAATTTGATTTGAAATATTTTGATATTTTGAAAGGGGTTTGAAATGATATTTGATTTCGAAGTATAAATCACCATTTTGGAATTTTAACCATGGGATGTAATTAAATTGATGGTTTTATGGATCCTTGAAGGATGGGCGATCCCAAGCATCCTTTAAGTTATTATGCATTGCTATTACAGTTCACTTGAGTTGGTTTACATTGTATAAGTATATATGTCCTGACTAGAGTGTTTTGTGTTTTACTTTACGCTCGGGTCAGCCTGAGAATCACAGCTTTGGATTCACCTTCTGGAGCTAGAGATCTGTTGGAGCTTATTTATCTATCGGTTCATCGACTTCTATTCCAGTTATTTCTTATTCAGTATTGTCTCGGTATTATTGATTTATGTATCCTGACTTCTATTATATTTATTTTGACCATGAGATTTTGTATATGTTTTGAGAGTTTGTATATAGTAGCTTCATGAACTACTATGGTATTTTATTTCCGTTGCGAGTTATTCTGATATTCTATGTCTGTGATTCTGTATTTGATTTTATTTGCTCCAAATTTTATTACAATCTGTTATTTTGAATTATTCAAGTCAGACATGTATGGATTATTATCGATTTGAATGGTCCAAAATAGTGGGTCGTTACACTTTCGAAATATCTAGGAGAAACACGTGTGTTTTATATGGCACAATAATCCCCAAAGATGTTGTGCTATGCGTACAAATGTCATTTTGTTCTTTTAGGATAAATGATAAGGGCATCCATCCACAAACAGTCAGAGGCGAACTCCGCTCTTATCTTTGTCTGTTTATTTCCTAAAGAACCAGGGTTGAGTTTATCGGGAACTATTGAAAGTTGTTTCGAAGAGACCTGGATCAGATATGTTATCCGAAAACCACTTCCATCCAACTCAAGAGTTTTGAACTAAAGATATCTTGAAGAATATGGAATCGAGATGGAGCATTGAAGTGCACGGGCTGCTTGCTACTAGTCCTGAGGGTGATTCCCAAATGGATGTAGTAGAAGTAGTGTCTTCGGTTTGTCCTTATCCTGGATGTTGATGCCAAAAATGGGTATCAACTATCAACACCTAATATAATCTAATAGAGATTAAATGGAGAATGAAATTAAAACAGTGCAAATATCATAAATGAACACACAGATTTTTATAGTGGTTCGGCAATCTTGGCCTATGCCCACTTCATATTTTTATTAATCTAGCACTTGATTATGATTACAAGAATGTTTAGATCAGCTAGGATCCATTAGTACAAAAATGAAGAATAAAAATAGAAGAGCCTTTTTAGTAGAAATAAGGAACCCTTTTCTAACACCATGCATGTTGTATTTATTGGGGAAGACGTGCACGGATCGGACTGAAATTTCGGTAGAAGGTTTAGTAGACCAAGACAAGACCATCCAAAATTTCTAGGCACATCGGGGGCCACAATATGGACCGGTACCGATCTCTATTAGTGTGTCCAAATGAGATGTGATCCCTATGAGAAGAGCCCCATGATGTTAGATACTTGCTCCCAAAATTTCGTGCAATTTCGACGTACGGTTTGTGAGATATCGCATTTTCCGTGAAGTAGTGTTGGTTGAATTCTGATTTATGCCGATCCCTCCAAAGGGAGATTTTCCAATCCCTCCAACTTCCTCCAATTGGAATAAGATCCCTAGGGGTTGTTCCACATGTTGTAGTAGGCTTGTACTTCAAATTTCATGTCAATTGGATGAGTAGAACTTTAGTTATTGGTCGATCTTTGATGCAATGTGAGTTGTCTCCTTATTCTAGCCAATCCCTATGGAGGGAAGAGGGCCAATCCCTCTTTCTTCATCCTTTTGAGATGCAATCCCTAGGGTAGATCCTTAGGGTCCCCACATCTTATTTCCAAAGTTTCATTTGTAATGGATTTGTAGAATCTGAGATATCGATTGATCATCGTTGAATTGAGCTGTGTAATCAATACGGTACGATCCATAGGGTTGAATATGGATCGTACCTGATCCATCTTCAGGGAGTAGTAAGCTTTCATGCTTTTGCTTCGCTACTGCTTCATATTATCATCTATGCTTGATTTTCGGACCCTACAATCATCACTCTAGGCTACTGGCCTTGATGATAGTTGAGTCTAACTTGTCCAGCCAGTTCGGATATAGCCGGGTCAAAATACCGGATGACACCGGACAACTTGTATGGATGAATACTGGCATTGCATTACTGCCTGGGAGGCCGTGTTAGCATTCCGAGTGGGATTGCTATTCTAAAGGTGATGACATATTCGATACTATCCAGTCAAGGGTAGGCCGTTTTTGTTTTGGCAAAGGATCCTGGCAAGGTCCTAGGTACATTTTCTAGATGTATACAGCGATAGGTGGTACCCCGATGCCTTGTCATAGTATGAAATCCAATCTCCAATACATGCCTTTACTATTTTGATTTTAGAGCCTAGTATGCTGGAATTTAATAATGGTAACAATTTTGGCTATTGTCATATATTTATTTTGAACGCTTAGACATTATTATAGTATCACTGGATTTTCTATAAAAAGTGCTTTTTTGAGGAGAACGGTTGTGTAGCAGGAAACTACACAGCCGATTAGATATATATATATATATATAGATAATACTGGTTCGATCAACAAGCCTGATCGGTAGTGAAATCAGAACATCAAAAAAGTGTTTAGGTTACAAACATTGTGACAAATCATGAAAGAGTTTAATATACATACTTAGCCAAGTGTTATCAGAAAAAACTGCAGCGTAGAGTAAATGAAAATCATAGAAAGAAAGAAAAGATGGTCCATCTCTTAGTCGGCACCATGCTGGCCAGTCGGAGCAGCTGAGGATGCACTACCCACCGATTCCTCCGAGGGCGACCTTGCCGAGGGAAGGCGAAATCTGAAAGGGGTCGAGGATGAGGAGCCTGCCCAAAAAGCAAATAAATTAGAAATTTTACTGCATAAGCCGAGTCGCGAGTTGGTGGGTTTGTTGAAGACGAGGGCGTTTCTCTCTTTCCAAATGACCCAGCAGAAGATAGCCAGAAGGATGTCAAGATGGTGGTTAGGTGAACTTTACTGCCAATGATCAAAGAAATCCGCGATAGTGTAGATATTCCCAAGATTATGGATGCAAACCGAAACTCAAATGTACAGAGATAAATCGCAGTCGAAGAAAAGATGTCGGATAGATTCGGTTTCAGAGTTACAAAAGACGCAAGTCAGGTCCGAAGTGATATTAAGGCGGGTGAGGCGATCTCTGGTATTAACCCGGCCATGGATGAGACACCACTGGAAGAATTTGATTCGGGGAGGGATACGACATTTCCAGACACGGGAAAAGGTGAACAATCTACCAGGATGACTAAGGAATGAATAACATTGGGAGATGGTGAGGCCATTGGAGGGAGCAAGGGCCCAGGAATGGTGATCCGGCAGAGCAGGGTTAAGGACAATTGATTGCAGGAGGTTGAGGGCGGAGAGGAGCTCGGAGAGGGTATCAACATCGAAAAGGGAAGGGGGGCAAAGGATAGGCCAAGGTTGACGGCATCCGCCACTGACAAAAGGGGACGATTGGAGGAGGAGAAGAGGGATGGGAAGGAGCGATGGAGTAGGGAGAGGCTGTGCCAGTAGTCGAACCAGAAGAGACATTTAGCGCCATCGCCAAGCTTCACTTGAAAAAGAGGTTTAATGCGATCAACTGATGCAAGAACACCCGACCAAAAGGGTGAGGGCTTGGAGAGAGGAGCGAAGTGGAGGGCATGAAAAGGGTCCGCATTGTAATGGTAAGCCAAGATCCAGTCTTTCCAGATGAACTGGCCCGGTGAGAGGAGACGCCAGAGCCATTTAGCGAGAAGCGCCTGATTGAGGGTAATCAAGTTGGAGATACCTAATCCGCCATGGTCCTCGTGCAAGCAAATGATTTTCCAGTTGATCAGGCATTTGGCTCTCCCCCCATTCCAGAGGAAAGAGCGTCTAATAGAGTCAATTTTTTTGGATACCCAGTTAGGAATTTTGTGGAAAGAGAGCCAATAGAGAGGGATAACAGAAAGTACCGCTTTGACCAAGACAAGCCTACCTGACGCTGATAGGGTGTTCGCTTTCCAACCTGCTAGTCTAGATTCAATTCTGGACACAAGGGGAATCCAGTCCGAACGATGAAGCTTAGTGGGGTGTAGTGGGATGCCTAGATAGGATATTGGAAAAGTGTCAAAAGTGCTTTAGTTATCGTAAGGTAAAAACCCGTCCGTGTTTATGTGCGGCGTGGTCTTACGAGATACCATTCATTTTAAATGAGTTTAAAAATAATAATTCAGCTGTTTGTGTTTACTCACACTAGACCTATGTCTGACCTAGAGTTTTATTTTCTTTTCCTAAAACTCTTGGGTGCTTAAATTTTTATAGGCAGCCAAGTAGTTCAGGTTTTCCACAGATGCATTTTGGAGGAGTTTGGAGCATGAGGCTTTATCGATAGCTAGTTATTATCTTGTTTCCACTGTATTATATGTATCTTGTATCAGTTAGGTAGGGACATGCTGTTATAACTATCCTAGAGTAGAATTTGTATTAGTATGACTTTGGTGTATCATTTTGAAAATGACTTTGTAAAGTATTATGTTGATTAATATATGTTTCCGTTGTGTTGTGAGATTCTATAACTATTTAGTTTCTTCTATCTCCTTTCTTTCCCCTAACAATTTATCTTTCTGGCACTTAATTGTGTGGCACGTGAATTCCGTGGATGTATTAGTGTTGACTTCTGGGGTTCGAAAAGGCGTTCGTTACAATAGGTCCTGGCGTTAAATTTCCATTGATAAGTCTCTGTATTAGCTTACACCAAAAGCTAATAGGTCTCTGCAAATCACTACTTTCGGGTCTGCTTTAGGGAAGCCTAGTTTAAAAAATTTCTTATATAACCCTCATTTAACCCCTTCGATAATTTGCTTCGGCAATCACCTTCATCTAGAACCTCCATATTTTCTTAATTCATTTTACTTTGAACTTTGCTTAATCTTTCCTTAGCTTATTTTAAGTTTCGGGTGTTACACCATCGATATAACACCTTCGAATCATACCTTCAGCAAATACCCCTGTGATTTGCTACCTAAGCTTTAACATAAGCACTAAAGCCTCTCCATCTGTATGTGCTTCTCCTTTCTTTCCACATGTTGCCTTCGTATTTGTTCATCTTTTACATTTTTAGTTGGCTATAAAAGCTTTGTACTACTTTACAATACTTATTTTGGATCTTGTCCCCAAACAACTTATTATACATACACATACACCCTTTGACATTCCTACCTTAGTTTCGACAAGCAAATTTTTAATTTTGGAAATGTATATTTTAAATTGGAAAATTGTTTATAGAGATTTTTATAGAATCCTTGGAATTCTTAAATATATTTCCATGTATAATTTTACCAAAACTTCTATATTTTTTATCCATTTTCTTTTATTTTCTAAAATATATGAATCCCTTAAAATCCATAACTAATTATTTAAATACTGAAAAATTCTCAAAATTAAAACACATCTCCAAAAATGCATTTAGAATGTCATATCAAGTTTTCATATCAAATCATTAGAGTAGGGAATAATAGCTAAACATCCTCTAGTAAAGTCATTTCCACCCAAAACATTCATTAAAACATTTTTCTATCATTTACAAATGCTTAACACATATGAACTGTATCATATTAATCGTGACTGTATTTAACATGGACGAAAACCATAAAAATGGAAGCAATGTTACTCACCTAAACCTTTGATTAGCTTAATCTTTATTAGCTTTAAGTCTCCTTAGCTTTTCTCTTCTTCTTCGTTTTCCTCTCCAGGCCTGCACCAATAACGAGTTTTTATTGATTTAGTTTTGTTTTATATATGAGTGAATGAAATAAAAAGAGCTATGTTATTTTCATTATCCCATAATAATGAGTTGGGCCATTAGCCTTTTTAGTCTCCTTATTTAATTCATTCTCTCAAGTAGTTTAACGTACTCATAATAAGTAAATGTACACCTAAATACATATCAGGTTAAATTTTTACTTATTTTTAGTCTAAATGAAAACAAGCAAATAAATGTCCCTTAAATATTTACATTGTTATCATCTATTTTAGTCCACTCATTTTCTCATTTAATTTTTTAATTAAGTTATTAAATTTTTAATCTCAAAATTAATTCTCAATTAAATGTCTATTAAGATATGGGCCGTTACATCAAGAAACTGGAAATATTTACATTTGAAACTGTAAATATTTGCATTTTTGTCTGAACTAAAATTATCGGTGTTTTCTAAAACTTGTTTTTAGGAGGTGTGTTTGTGTATTTTGAAACTCAAAGATGGCATTCTACAAAATTTCTCTTTGTTTTGACATTTCCATCACATACCCACAAAAATCTAACTATATATATTATACATATGTGATATCCGTGCGAAATTAAATGTAAATTATTTTTCAATATTGCATACCATGTACTTGTATGACTATAAAAATACAATTAATTTGCATAAAATAAAAAGGTTTGATATATTTATCCACCAATAAGAAACAAGTGTTAATGTTTATGCTAAATAAATGAGTGTGAAAGCAGTCATCCAGTTGGCACACGTGACGTAGATAGAAAGTAAATTAATGAAACAATAAAATTACTATGCATTTTATAACTTTTATTATACTAAAACATGTAAATAGTTTTTCTGAAACAATGAATCTTAGATCTAAAGTCTGTATTACTTGGTGAACTCCAACACTGGTTTTGAACAAAGGATGTGAGCTTATCTTTGGAATTAATAAGCAAACAAACTATTTTTCCAGTAGAGGTCCAATCTACATGAACAACTCATAAATATGCAAATGAAGGTTTGTAAAGCTACAAATTAATTACAGATTTCATTCCCAATCCATTCCATCATCATTATACGTGTATATATGGATTTGGCCATTCTTTTTCCTTTGGAATCAACTACGTACAAGACAGTCAAGCAAGAAAAAGAAGAAGTAATGGCTTCATGTCTGCCTTGTGATGGATCAAGATGCCCAGGTAATTTAAACCGTTATGTTGCTTTTAATTTCATACTTGTTTGGTACAAATATAACACTAATTACTTAGTAGTTATATGTGACCTACACATACAGTTATCATTGGGTAATAATGATTAGAAAAAGGGAGATTTAAATGTGAAATTATGAAGCAGGCAAGTCAAGGTGGCCAGAGCTTGTAGGCATGAAAGCATCAGAAGCAAAGAAGATAATAGAAATGGAAAATCCAAGGGTCAAGGTGGTGTACTTGGGATGCCATGGGCAGAGGCAAATGGACTGTTGTTGTAACCGTGTTATTCTTTACTTGAACTATGAGGATCGTGCTCATCTTGACGATGGTACAGTGTGTCATGTACCGCTCATTGGATGAGCAGTTAAAATATCTTTATGTACTCATCTTCATAACTATGAGTCTATGACAATAAATGAATAAAGAATATTCGATCTCAGGTTTCTCCTTTATGTTGACTGTTCATTTTAGTTGCTCTATGTTTTCGTTTTTACCAGCACATCCTATTCTAGTTGGACAGTGTCTCCACGGATTTAAAGAATGTTAAATTAAAAAAATTTCCCCCAATTAAAAGAAATGGAAAAAACCAACTTAAATACCAGAATTTCACTCCATTACCAAACACAAATTTATGCTCCACTTTTAGTCGAACCTGTAAAATCATATTTCATTCAAATCACGGTTTTTCAACTTCTGTGACAAAAATTCAAATATTATTTTACAATGATTTTTCATTTCCAAAAAGGTTCTTTTTTCGGGTAAGTTTGAACTTTTGATATTGCATTTATGATAAAATAAAAATTGGTAATCTCCGTATGAAAGTTGCAGTATAACTCAATCAAGGAATGTTGGAACTTCAAATAAATTAATTAAAAAATAAATAAAAACCAGTTAATGGTTATATATTTATGAGCTTTTGCTACAAATGAGTCATTGCAAAAATATAATGGTAATATATATTTATGAACCACTATTATAATTGAGCCGCTGCAAATGTATACGACCATATATTTATGAGGCATTGTTATAATTGAGCTATTGCAAATGTATTACGTTAATATATATTCATAAGCCATTATTATTGAGCCATTGCAAAATGTAATGGTATTAAAAATTCATTTTAAATGACAATAAATTCAAATCCATTAACATTCTCTCACTTCATTAACGCATACTATTTCTGTTCTCCCTATTTAAACGATAGATAGGCAGAAGAGAAAATGTGAATAAGAGACAATTTTTCTTTCTTCTTCTTTATCTTCTGCATTTTTCTCTCTTTAAGAAACTTTACAAGCAATTAATTTAGAAAGCGCTATATTTAGAACAATTTTTTGTAGTGCAGACATCAAATTGACCATATTTCAACGACTGTTTTATCCTCGGGATGGAGCGGTCGATAGATAGCTTTGCATCTTGAGGCTAAGCTGCGAATCATCTTAAAGAGAGCGACCTAACCCGCAACTCAGCCAAAAAAAGAAGTTATAGATTCAGATTGAGGTACAACAATTTTAAAATGAATCATGGCTTCGATCGTTGACAAATCTGCTGCCCCCATGTCGATGTTTGAGGTTCCGACTGTATCTGTTGTGCCATTCAAATTAGAAGGCTTGCATTTCAAACGATGGTGCCAAAAGATGGAGTATTTTTTGACTACGCGAAAGGTGGCACATGTGCTAACGACCGAAAAATCAACGCTGCTTGGAAAAGCAATAGATGATCAGAAAAAGGCTTTGAAGGACTAGATCGAACATGACTATCTCTGTAAAAATTATTTTCCCAATGGCTTAAGCGATGATCTGTACGATTACTACAATTCAGACAAGTCAGCGAAGGAGATCTGGGATGCGCTGCAAAAAGAATACGATACCGACGAAGCTAGAGCGAAAATATATGTTGTTAGTCGTTATTTGAAGTTTCTGGTGACGGATGACAAATCTGTGAGGTGTAGTCACACAAGCTCCATAAAATTATGCATGAGATCATCTCCGAAGATATGTCTTTAGATGAACAGTTTCAGGTTGCTGTGTTGATAAATTACCCCCTAGTTGGAAAGATTTTAAAAATAATCTCAGGCATAAGACTATGGAGTTTTCCTTAGAGAGTCTGATTACACATCTTTGTATTGAAGAGGAGGCCAGAAAAAAAGACCAAAAATAAGAGGTGCCTGTTGTATCTACCAACAACACTAAGAAATCCACAAACAAGAGTCAGAAACAAAGTGCGAAAAATTTTAAAATACAAAATCGCAAACTAACAGAACCATAGCAATCAGCATCAGAAGAATAAGCATAATACCCCCTTAAAGAATGGTACTGAACAGTTGTTCTTATGTTACAACTGTGGAAAACCAAGCCATATGGCACGAAAGTATCAGAATAAGCAAAATCCTACACCGCAAGCTAACCTAACAAGAAGCCCTTGTGGCTATGCTTACTGAAATCAACCTAGTCAGTGGATCAAAAGGGTGGTGGGCAGAAACCGGTGCTTCTCGCCATGTCTGCATTGATTGTGAAATGTTTAAAACATATAATGCTGCTAATGACCTGAAAGTGATGTTGGGGGATTCTCACACCACTATTGTTGCTGTAATTGGGACTATGGAGTTAAAATTTACCTCTGGAAAGAATTTATTGCTGTAAAACGCGATGCATACTCCAAAGAAAAGGAAAAATTTAGTATATAGTTTCTTGTTAAATAAAGCTTGTTTTACTCAAACTATTGGATCTGATTTGTACACCATCACTAACAATGGTGTTTTTGTTGGTAAAGGATATGTTGTAGATGGAATGTTTAAGTTGAATGTTAAAGTCAATGGTTCTGTTTATATGCTGTGTGATTTTAATATTTTGCATGCTAGACTTCTTCATGTTAATAAGAGACTAATTAATAACATGAGTAACTTAGGCCTAATCCCTAAAGTTTCCATAAATGATTCAGAAAAACACTACGCCATAGATGACCTTCTGCAACACAAAACAAATGTTGGCTCAGGCCCGAAAAATATTGTCATAGGCCTATGGCAACACTTTTAGGGTGATGCAATTTTTGCCGTTGCCTTAGACCTCAAAGGCAACATTTTGACTATCTAAGGCAACATAAGTAATATTGTTGCAATAGAACCCTATTTGGGTCTATGACAACACCCATAGGTATCTGTAGCAACATTCCAAAATGTTGCTATAGATATTAACTTTCTGAATTTGTAGGGCCCACAATGTAGAGCATATTTGATTTTTTAATAAAAATAAATATTTATTTAATAAAATGCTATTGCACAGAATTTGATATTTAAACAGTAATTTATTTAAATAAATTTTTTATTTCAACATTTGAAATAGTACAAATTCCTGACTCCACTATTTTACAATTCAATGATATATAACACTGATATTCACATATACAGATATTCCTCACTACATCACTCAGTTCACTCATTACATATGCAGTTTCAATTTATACAGACACCGACACTGACAAATATATGACGAGCCGAGTGCCGAGACGAAGGCGAGCCGAGAAGTGGGTCCGGGTGCAGCGCCGGCGGGGGTCCGGGGCACCGCAGTCCCGGCGAGGATCGACCTTGTGGGCACCGCCCGATTCATTCGATTTCGGAAGATCGAGCCTTCTTTGAAACGACGTAAAATGATGCACAAATGAAGACTGAACTTAGCAAACCTGCAAACCCCATCCTCAGCAACTTCATCACCCATCGGAACTACTGCCCATCTACTTGCATTGCTTTCTACTCCTTTAATTCCTATCCTCCATCTCCTCGCCTAAATCTGCTTGAATCCCCTACGGCCAAACACCAAAACTCTACTGCAAACTCTTTTCAATTTCCAATCACCACATTAGCTTCTCTCCTTAACCAATACACAGCAGCACTCTACCATTGTCGATACAAACAATCTCCAAAGCCTCACAGTTGCATGCTCCTCCATCCCCCTGTTTCACCAACATCACTTCTTCAAACAAGCAAAACAGCAACTCACTATCAAAAAACTGCAATTGCAACCACCCTTCACCATATTACAACTTTCCCAAACTTCCCAAATTTCACCAACCTTCAATACTCTATAAACACCAGAACACTCACCATCATTCAATCCACACTTCGTCAACATCCCACCAATATCCTAAAACCTACCACCTCTTACAACTTACCTTTAATCCTCCACTTTCACACTCTTGCAATATCAAACTCCAAACTCCGTCTACATCTCTCTGCCAACATTCAGGCATCACACTGCCAACTGAAACTCCTCTACATCACCAACTTCCACCATCACTTCCATAACTTACCAAACCAACCAACCTTCAACCAATACAACTACATCCAGATTCAATGGTGAACCAACCAACCTTAATGCTTGGATAAGATCACTCTGCACTCAGTCCGAGTTATGAACTTGCGATGGAGGCACAGGGCATCCAGAAGCATTAGATACCCAGCCAGATTCTGAAACATTAACAAGTTCCAAAGGAGCATTTGCACAAACATATGGGGGGCGTACTATCTTATTGAAATTACCAGTACCAAGTGAAGCAACCGCAATCATAGGGAAAAGTACGAAGAGATCAGCTTGGGATGTACCTGATATAAGAGCCGTGGACGGATTAATTGTTGCGAGAATGACAGCTAAATCTCGAGGGCAGCAGTTCGGGTTTTGGGAGAAATTAAGGCGCTAGAACGGTTTTCAGGTAAAGTAGTCTAAAGGAGAAAGGTAGAGGGGTTGCTGGCGAGCAAGTCTTCTGTTGGAGGTGAGAGCTGATGGTGACGACAGCGGTGGCAAAAGGGGTTTGAACGGAAAACTTTGTTTGGCTTCGGGTTTTGGTGTCATGACGGGGCTCTGGTTGGAGCTAAATGGTCGCGATGGGTCAGGGGGTAGCTGGGGTGAGGGTGACAATTTGGTGGCGGAGGCGAATGAGGAAGCAGAAGAAGAGGAGGGTGACAATTTGGTGTCGGAGGCGAATGGGAGGAGGCGAATTGGAATGAAAACCAAAAGGGGATCTACTCTGAACTAGTTCAGGCGGGAAAACGAAATTTTGGGGCAAATTGCAATGGTGATCCATTTTAACAACCAGATTAAATGTAGATCGTTGGATCGTATTCACGCGGATTGCTAATTTTATTAATTTTTTAATTTGAATACATCTATTGCAACACTATATAAAAATGTTGCATCGTGCTACACTTGTTTAGCTAGAGCAACACATTTTTATGGCTAAGGTAACACCAAAAATACAACGTTGCAGTAGGACTAAAATTTTATAGCTATCGCAACATTTTAGCTGGCAACACCTTGCAAAAAATGTTGCAGAATGTCATCTATGGCGTAGTGAAATGTGAATATCGTAACCAAGCTAAAATTACTAAGACCACACATTAATCTATATTTAGAGAGTCAAAACCTTTAGATTTAATACGCTGTGGTATATATAAACTTGATGGTACTCTAACTAGGGATAGCAAAAGCTACTTTATTACTTTTATTGATGATTGCTCTGATTTTACTTATCTTTATCTCATAAAGAATAAAAATGATGCGTTGGATATGTTTAAATTATTTGTCACTGAAATTGAAAATCAATCTAATAAGAAAATTAAAAGATTTCGAAGTGATATAGGAATAGAGTACGGATCTAACTTATTCATTGAATTTTATAAACAGCATGACATAATTCATGAGTGAATTGTACCCTATTCGCCTGAAATAAACGGTAAAGTTGAAAGAAAGAAAAAGAACTCTTACCGGATTACTAGTAGCTGTTTTATTAAATTCGGGTGCAGTATCTCACTGGTGGGGGGAAATTCTATTAACTATTTGTTATGTATTAAAAAGAATTCTTAAATCTAATAGCAAAATTTCACATTTTGAGATTTTTAAAAATCATAAACCTAACTTGTCTTATTTTAAAACATGGGGTTGCTTAGCATATGTTCGTATTCTTAACCCAACAAAGAATTAAATTAGCAAGTCGAGCATATGAATGTATTTTCATTGGTTATTCCCTTAACAGTAAAGCATATAGATTTTCTTATTTGAGTACCCGAGTTATTATTGAGTCAAACGATGTTGATTTCTTTCAAAATAAAGTTATGATTAAACTTAGGAATAGTATGGGCACTTCTACCACTAATAATCCAATAGTCTGAAATAATGAACATAATAAGGAAAGTGAATCTAAACTTAGAAGAAGTAAAAAAGCTAGGAAGCTAAAGATTTTGGTTCAAAATATTATGCTTATGCACTAGAAGAGGACCCTATTAATCTAAAAGAAGCCATGTCTTCTTTGGATTCAGATCTCTGGAAAGAAGCTATAAATGATGAAATGGAATCTCTTGAATCTAATAAAACTTGGCATCTAGTTGATTTACCTCCAGGTCGCAAAATTGTAGGTTGTAAATGGGTACTTAAAAAGAAGTTGAAACATGATGGTACAGTTGATAAATATAAGGCCTGTCTTGTAGCTAAAGGATTTGAACAAAAAGAAAATATTGACTTCTTTGATACTTTTCACCTGTTATAAGAATAACATCAATTCGAGTATTAATTTCTCTTGCTTCACTATATGATCTACTAATTTACCAAATGGATGAAAAAACTGCTTTTTTGAATGGTGAGTTAGAAGAAGAGATATATATGGACCAACCTAAAGGTTTTGTTGTACCTGGTTAAGAGCATAAAGTTTGTAAGTTAGATAAATCTTTATATGATCTTAAAAAGACACCGAAACAATGGCATGAAAAAATTAACAATCTAATTATTTCACATGGTTTTAAAGTAAATGAAGGTGACAGGTACATTTATTAGAAATCCGAGAATAATGTTTGCACTATCAGATGCTTATATGTTGATGATTTACTTATATTTGGTTCAAATATTCATGTTGTAAATCATGTTAGGTCCATACTATATGCCAAATTTGATATGAAAGATCCTGGGGTGATTCTTGGTATTAAGACGACTAAGTCTGAAAAGGGAATTTCTTCAGGTCAATCTCATTATATTGAGAAGATGTTAAAGAAATATAATTACTTTGAATGTAAACCTACTAGTACACCATATGATCCAAGTGTAAAACTATATAAGAACACTAATGAATGTGTAAGATAGTCTGAATATGCGAGCAGCATTGGCAGTCTTTGATATACCATTGATTGTACTAGACTCGACATTGCATATGTTGCGGAATTATTGTGCAGGTTTACTAGCAGACCTAGTATAGAGCATGGGCATGCTATTGAAAGGGCCATGAGATACCTTAAAATAACTATGTATCTTGGATTACACTATCAGAAGTTTTCCGTTGTCCTTGAAGGATACATTGGTGCAGATTGGAATACTTTATCAGACGATTCCAAAGCTACTAATGGATATATTTTAAGTACTACGGGAGGAGTTATTTCTTGAAAACCTAAGAAACATTCAATCCACCATGGAGTCAGAAATGATAGTACTAGCTAATGCTAGTGAAGAAGTAGACTACTTAAGAAATCTGCTAGTTGAGATTCTTTTATGGGAAAAACCGATAACAGCTATGTTAATCCATTGTGATAATACCGCAGCTATTACAAAAGTTGAAAACCGTTATTACAACGGTAAGGAACGATAAATTTGTCATAAGCATAGTACTGTAAGAGAGCATATATCTCCAGGATCTGTAAGAGTGGATCATGTACGCACTAATGAGAATTTGGTGGATCCTTTGACAAAAAGAATGGACAGAGAGAAAGTCCTTTCTACATCTAAAAGAATGGGATTGTTGCCCTTAGATTTTTGAGTCACGCATAATGGTAACCTGACCTAATGACTGGAGATGATAAGTACTAGGTTCAATGGATAATAACATGTATAAAGTGATATGAGTTGAACATGCTATTTTTATATACTTAGAAGCATGTATTCCTGAAGTGATTAGAGGATGAGTTTATAGAAATTCTGAATGAGATCTATACTCTATATGGAGTGGAGTACCTACCTTCAACAGTACTCTTGATAGGCTTACCTGTGTGAATATGGAAATGTAGCCGTTTCCTATGGAATTTTGGGTAAGATTCGTACTGCATTCACTAAAGTGGGATAGACATGCACGACCATAAATGCACAGGCTTAGTTGATAGCACTTTAATTAGAAAGGTTGTATGTAGTTTGATGTCAGGAATAGAGTTCAAGACTACAAGTCACTCTAGTAAACTAAATCATACTCATTATGCAAAGGTTCAAATCAAAAGATACCTTTTGTTTATGTACAATCCTATATTTTTAGAAATTGCTTAGAAATTTCTTTTAATAATTCATAGGGAGGATTGTTGAAACTTTAAGTGAATTAATTAAAATAAATAAATAAAACCATGTTAATGGTTATATATTTATGAGCCTTTATTATAAAATGAGTCATTGCAAATGTATAACGGTAATATATATTTATGAGCCATTATTATAATTGAGTTGTTGCAAATGTATAATGGTCATATATTTGTGAGTCATTGTTATAATTGAGTCATTGCAAATGTATTACAGTAATATATATTCATGAGCCATTATTATTGAGCCGTTACAAAAGTTAATGGAATTCATTTTAAATGACAATAAATTCAAATCCATTAACATGCCCTCACTCTAGTGACGCATACTATTTCCATTCTACATATTTAAATGATAGATAGACAGAAGCAAAAATGTGAATAATAGACAATATTTCTTTCATCTTCTTTGTCCTTTGTCTTTTTCTCTTTTTAAGAAACTTTACAAGTAATTAAATTAGAAAGTGTTATATTTAAAACAATTTGCTATAGTGCAAACAACAAATTGACCATATTTCAAAAACTGGTTTATCCGAAGGACGAAGCGTTTGATAGGTAGCTTTGCACCTTGAGGCTAAGCCGCGAATCGTTTTAAAGAGAGCAATCTAGTTCGTGAGTCAAAAAAAAGACGTTGTAGATTCAGATTAATGTACAATAAGGAAAAAATGAAAGGAGGGGAAAAGGGAAAAATGAGAGGAGGGAAAAAGTACTGAAATTGGGTTAATTTAATGAATAGTGCTATCTAAAGGAAAACTGAACTAAGAAATATCTAAAAGAATAAAGCAAGAAGATGAATTTATAAAGAGTCTTCGTAAACATAGTCCGTAAAAACTTACTTCCTAATTAAGGATAACATATGAGCACATGTGAAATTTAAACCATTTTTACCCAGCTTTTACCACGGTTGAAAATTATCAAATAATTTCAAAATTGCATTTAAGACAAACACAACATAACACGACCATATTTATTTTAATGTTTTAAATCAAACATCAAAAGATGCAAGTTCAAGCCCAAGGTCAACAACAGTCGGAAATAGATAGCCGAAAATACCTTGTTTCACTTGGCTATCAATTTCCAAATCAACGGTATGAATTGAAAATCCTTAGTTGATCTCGGATAAAGTAAGATGGTTATTGAAAACTGAAAATGTTCATTGAACAACAAATGTGTAAAACGGAACATATTTGTTGAATAATGGATGTGTAAGAAGGGTTGCTTAATATTTCGTTCAAAAATATATAGTAGTCAATAATCTTATACCGTCTGAAATCAATTTTCATTGGATATAGTAAAATTAAGTACAGAAAAAAAGTAGGAAAATCTGCATGGTAAAAACTAGTACAAGGCATGGAGTAGTTAGCAGCACTCTAAAATTTGATGCAACTTAATCAATGTTAACTTTTATACAAGCTTGAGGATATCAAAATTTGATACAGAAATCTTTGGCAATGGACATATTTACATAAAGTTAAAATTTGATGCCAATGATAAATAATTTAGTGAATCTACTTTTGTTGCATAGTGCACATGACAAAGTTTAAACATTATGCATCAAAATCTAATATGCTCTTGTTGTACCATAATGTCTCTAACAACACATTCGGTGGATTCACCGAAGGTTTATCAAAACAAGAAAAGAGTCACAGGTTCCTGTTTTTGATGTTGTTATACAAAAAGTCCCTGCAGAAATGAATATGTAAATTTGGTCCCTATTTTTCAAAAATAAAAAAACGCAAAGTGTCTTGCACTTTTCTGACAGAAAATGCAAGATAACTTGCACTTTTCTAATTTTGAAATATTTTTCGAAATTTTCAAAAATTTTGAAAAGCGCAAGTTAACTTGCACTTTCTATCAAGAAAGCGCAAGCTAGTTTGCGCTTTCTAATTTTGAAATTTTTTTTGAAAATTTTAAAAATTTTGAAATTTTTGAAAAACGCAAGGTAACTTGCGCTTTCTATCAGAAAAACGCAAGCTAGTTTGCGCTTTCTGATTTTGAAAATTTTGAAATTTTAAAAAGCGCAAGCTAACTTGCGTTTTTTTATTTAGAAAAAACAGGGACTTAATTTACATACTTATTTCTACAGGGACTTTTCTTGTAACACCATCAGAAATAGGGACCTTTCGTGCAAAGCCCCTTATCAAAAAGTATTAGTAATTTGAACTTATTTGAAATACTTCATTCATAAGTTTTTGTCGGTAATCCATTGCTAAAGGCAAGGGACTAGCGATAGGTTATTTTATTTCCATTGCTAAAATTAAAGTTTGTGCATCCTATTTTGAAATTCATCTATCGCTAATCCAACAGTATTTTCCTCGAAACTTCGATAAATCATTTAGAACTAAGTCGCTAATCCCTTGTTGTAAGATGTCCCTAAGGGGACTAATCCCTCATTATTTTTGTGAAATAAGAATTGATTATTTTTTCTTATTAATATAATTTGGAGCTAATTCGTCGTTATTTCCTTTTTATGATTGTCATTTTTATTCAACTTTAAGTTTTCTATAGTCATCGAAAACTGTAGTATTATGCAAATTATATCTGTCAATGCTATAGCTAGTAATAGAATGCAATCATTATAAGCCAGCATAACCAGATTGATATTCCATTCCAATAAAAGTCAAATCACAAAATACAAAATAAATCATTCCATATTACAAAACACGTTAGCCATGAGTTTTCTAATCTCAAACCACAAAATAAGTTCACATATTATGTCTCATATATACCAAATGTGCTAATCATATACAAAACACGTGTGTATAGGACAATGATGAAGTATTTTCATGTCTAGATTCTACCACACGAAAGATGGTCGTCAATTTTCTCAACTATGCTAAAAAATCCACTCTATTAAGCTCTTGTTATAGTGCAAATGTGCTGCCTTCCATGACGCTTGTAATTCATGCACAAATGCACTCAGATTTCATAAGTATCATAGATAATTGTTCGTATAATTGTGTCTAAAACAAAAAAAAGCGTATCTCACACAATATATGAATATATATATATATGTGTGTGTGTGTGTGTGTGTGTGTGTATGTGTATGTGTGTATGTGTGTGTATGTATGTATGTATATTCTAATCCATATCGAAAAAAAATAATATAACATCATAATAAACTTCTAATGGACCAAATGAATATCCTATAAATGAGACATAAGATTCAACATCATTATACACCATACTCTAAATGCAAATGGAGTCCAAATAGTACATCAAATCCTTATATATCATGTCTCATGATACATAATAGTCTAACATGTCAGTAACCCCCAATACTAGATAGATATGATAATAGCGATAATGATTATAGCTCTAAAATCACCTCTAGCCGTCAAAATTCCGTCTTTAACTCAATTCAAGGACTAAATAACAAAAGGGATAAATAGAGAGGGCCAGATATAGTGTTTGATGAAAAATAAATATCTTTGCATGATCACCAATATGTTAATATATCATGTATACGAGGTAATGAAACCATACTTCAAAATGTATCTTCACCTGCATCCAACAAGTTAACTCATTTCTACTATAGTGCTATGTCTGTGACACCCCTAATTTTAGGTTAACATTATCCAGAAAATTTAATTGGATAGATGTAATAGAATAATGTAGTGGGACATGAGGATGAGATTTGATAATTAACAAGGTTGGGTCTTAACTAATTTAGTAATAATATTGTTTTAGACTTAACATAAGAAAGAATAAACGAGAAGGGGGAAATAAGAATAGATCTCCCTTTTAACCCTTAAACCCTCACCTTCTCATTCATTCTCATTTTACAATCATAAACAATCACAAATAAACATAGGGTTGGCCATTAATCAAGGTAAAAGGAAGAAGAAATCAAAGGGGATTCAAAAGATCAAGCTTAGAGAATTAAACTCCATCAAATCTCTCAACCCCAACGTCTAAATTAAGATGAATAATACTAAATCATCTTCGTTATTTTGCATTTAAACATGGTTATGGGTAATTTTCAATTTTTTCGATTGCTTTTTCCATGTTATGGATGTATGATCATTGTTTGGATAGAATAATGATTTATAGAAATTTTTATGGAATTATTTAGATGGGTTTGTGGGTAAAACCTAAGTTTTTTATCTCCAATTGATATGATTTTTTTAGTATGTCATGTAAAATATTATTTTGGAGATGAGTTTTTAATTTTATAATTTTCCAATTAAAACAGATATTTTATGAATTTCCTAAGGGGGAAATAACGTTTATTTTAGGTTTTAATTATTAAAAATAATTAAGTAATTATTTTGGTCCTAAATTTTTTATATATGAAAGAATATGTTAATTCTGGTTTTTTGTGAAGTTTGAAAATTTTTCCCAAGTGATTATGAATTTATTATGCTAGAAAAGCATATAACTCAATATTAATTAATGGTATTTATTAATTGAGTTGATTAATGTTCTGTAATTGTCAAACTGATTTGTAGCAACTTTCTGAAAAGAAATTGGTAAAGTTTGTTTTTCAACTAATAGAAATTTAACCAGGAATGAAAGATGGTGAATTTTTTTTTTAACTGAAATAAAATAGTTTTTATGATAATTATGACAATGCCACCGTATGCAGCATTGCCATGTCATTTAACACTGATAATAGGCAGTATCACTTCACAATTGTAAGTGATCTCAAGAATAGGCAACATTGACATGAAGCAATGCATATGATACTTATGCCGTAAGTATGTGATGCATTGAGTCATGCATCCGCCATTGATGTAATAGGAATACCACATCTCATAGGTATATGATATTGATGTCGTGAGTTATCAATGTCGAAAGTTTCAACATTCTTAAATTTACGCCGCAAGTTTTCCCTATGATTTTAAATGATGTCGCGTGTCACCAATGTCGCACACCATTATTTTCGGTATTAATAGTTTTGATGTTAACTATATTTAGGCAGTGATGTCGCATGCCGACCGCCCTTAAGTTGCGGCATTGTTTTACGAAGCCAATATTAAAGTGTTAAAGTTTTTGATGTCACATGTCATTAATTTTTGTATAAAGTGTTTTATGGCGATTACGCTACTAATTTTCCTATACATGCGGCATAATAGCCAAAATATTATGTTTTCATCATTATAGTGTTAATGCCTTAAGTAATCTATGTCGTGCGATATTGATGCTCCATCTCTTTATTTTAATGCCGCTGGCCATAAGCAATCTATGTCGTGCAATATTGACGCTCCATCTCTTTATTTTAATGTCACTGAGACCTTGTTTTATGTAAACTAAAGGGAATTTTGAAATGGTTGTGATAGCCTATGTCTTAACAAGGTCGATAACCTTATGATTTTGGCAGTTAGCCTTATGATAAAATTTTAAAATTTTGTTTTCTAACCTTGGATAGAGGTTTTTATTGTTATTGCAGCATGAATGTCGTAAGTCCTTTATATTGCTATATTAATAGTAGAGAACCATATGTTTAAGAATTTGACATTATTCATTAGGGACATCAACGTGCATTATTTTACAATTTCGACATTAATATCTTGGGATACTAATGCTGTAACGTCCCGGATTTTTCCGTCGTTTAATTTTGAATATTTAAATGGTTTTAAATGTTGGATTTGGAATATAAGTTGATTTTGAATATGAAGATTTCGGTTGAAATTGTAGAATGAATTTAAATTTCAAAAATAGCGATTTATCGTAATACGGAAATGGTGAATAATTGAAATTTGAGTTGAATATGAATCGAAACGATTTCTAATGTTGATATTAATTCTATTTGAATTAGAGTTGAGTTAGTAATTTTTTAAAACTGAAATTTGAAGTAATTTCGTCAAATTTTGAAATCGTCGTTTTTATCGACGCGTTAAAATAGCGATCCGGGGCACAGTCTCGGAATTCAACGAAACCTGTTCCATTAGATCCGGAATAATGTACTATTATTGTTTAAAAGTTTCTTAGCAATTGGAGTTACCGTTTGATTGTACGGGATAGAAACGCATTGAAATTAATATTGAAAATTTTATATAAAAATTGGATTCAAAAAGCTATCTTCTGCTTACGATCGAATTTGGTCTCGAAACTTGTTCCATTGCGTTCGGAGTAGGGGTATAACATATAAAACACCAGGCGGCATGCCTCGATAGGGGATCGTGATTTTAAGGTGCCTTAAACGAGATATTTTGGAATATTAAAATAAATAAAAGTAAAATCAAACTGAGAAGCGCCACCCTAATCACGCATAGTCGACCTATATTCTAAAAATGTGCTGCCTCATTCGATTTAAATTTGCGTCTACCCTTCTCCTCCTCATTTCCTTTGCAACAGGTTAAACATGTATCTCCCTCCCTCTTTTCTTCTCAATAACGCAGAGAATGACATTCGAAAAAAAAAGAGGGAAACAAAAATCGAAATCAATTCGATTTAATGAAAGGAGGGTGCGACTTCGATCTGGTAATTGGCGTGGAGGTGCGGCGCGATTTTTGAGTGTGACAGTTTTGAGCGAGGCGCGTTTGAGCTAGGGTTTCGGGTTGTGGGATCATTCGAGGCAACAGTCGGCGATCTGGCGGGTGTCGCTATAAGCTAGAGGCTCGTCAAAAGCTGAGGGTATGTGGGTGGTGTCGCGACTCCTGCCTTGTCGCCTGTTACTGTTCCACGTCGCGATTTATGAGAGTGCATCGGAGGTGATGTAATCATGGGATTTGGGATTGTTTCGTGAAGTGTAGCTGATTAGTGATGGTGGAAAAATCGCTAGTGGCCGTTGGAGGTGTGTCAGTGACATATGGTTTGGCACGGTGTGGAAGCAGAGGCTGTTCGATGGATTTTAGGGAAGAAAGATTTAATGGTTATTGGAGAGTAATTAAGGTAAACGACTGTTATTAAGAAAATTAATTATTATAATTAATTCGTGAATCTTGTATAACGTATAAAATTTGCATATGAGGTCCAAAAAAATCATGAAGCAAGTTGAGTTTGGTCCGCAGCTGTGAAATCTACGAAATAGGATTGGTTTAAAGATTTTTGGAGTCAGGTAGAATTTTAGATTAAATTGAACGTCGGTTCAATTTAAATTAAAATTGGAACGGATTGCAAATTTAAAATCAAAGTGAGTAAATCTCACTCATTTTGGATTATTGGATTTAATTTATATAAATTAAAATTAATTATTGGATGATTGGTTGAATTGATATATTATTATCAGTTGAATATTATATTATATATAGTAGTATATATATATTAGTAGTTGGTTATATTTCCCACTGATTAAAGCGGATGAGACACTATGCGTCCCGCATAATAGCGGATGACCATATGTTACCGCGATATCCCGCCTTGAAGCAGGATTGGTATTTTATGTCATATAACATATGTGGTTGTAGGGAACCAGATTGGAGGGATCCAACTGAATTCCTAAAAAATATATTGATTGTTTCATATATATAGCGATATATGATGTGATTGAATAATCTGTTACGAATTGTTGTGTGATTTGATTTATTGGATGCTATAGTAGCACTGGCCTTAATTTTGGTATTTTAAATACCATAAATATTATTTTTGAATTTGAAGGGATAAAAAGGAGATTTTGGATATAAAAATATTTATATCGACATTTGGATTATTTTAAAGGAAATCGATTTGGATAAAACAGTGACTTGATTTTGGATTTGTACTCAACTGTTCATAAAATGTTTTAATTAGAGATTTAAAAATAATTATATAAAGGACTTTTAACAATGGATTTTTAAGTGATATTTCTGGATTTATGGAAAAGAAATTGAAATCGATATTAAAATTAGATTTTAAAAATAGACGGGATTTATTAAGGAATGGATTCATAAATTGAGATTTTATAAATGAGATTAGTTTTATAAACAAGTGAAACTCAAAGGAGTTTATAAATTTATAAATGATGTTTATAAATAAGGGAAAATGATATCAGTTGATAAATTGGGAATATAAATTCACAGTGTGAATTTATATCGAGATATGGAAATCGGTTTTGGAAACAAATAGTGGATTCTATTTTTGAAATGTGAGGATGATTATGAAATTGAAATGTGGTCGATGTGATATGACTCGAGAGGGATTTATAAAATTGGAATTTGTAATATTGGATTTTAAAAATAGTTTTTGTCGAGAAATTAAAATTGTGTTAAAAAGGGGATTTTTATTTATTAAACTACATAGTTAAAGCTGTTTTAGTATTGAAATTTTTCGAAAAGTGGATTTTTCAAATATCTTATGTTAATTGAAATAAATTCTAATTTTTATAATAAGCTCTGTAAATCGATTAGTATTATTTAAATTGAACTTGGAAGTGAGTTATCGATGTTTATGCAAAATGTGTTGATATTTTAAATAATTACTTAAACATGTTTTAAAAATAAATTATTATTCTTAAAAATACTTAGTGTATATATAGAGTTTGAAATGATTAAATTTATTTATAAATCCTCTCGAGATTTGTAAACGAGGTTTATTTAACGGATATGATTTTTATAAGAGAAATCTTGTAATGGAATTCTAGAAACTTAAGGAAACTTTCGAAATGTTGAAATGTGAGAACTTCGAAAATGAATTAGAATTCATAAAAGAAGTTAGAAATGGGTAGTTGGAATTATAGACAAGTGTAATCGATCTTGGAAATTTTAAAGAAAATTAATTAATGAATTTCGAAAACTTATAGAATCCGTTATAAATTAGTTTAAGGAATTTACAAATAAATTGTAAAGGATTTTGAGAAATAGGAATAAATAAATATTTCCTAAGTATTGGAAATAAAATGATTTTAGGAAAATATATTTATAAATATTTCCTAAGTATTGGACTGGAAGGATTTTAAATATTTTAACTACGAGATTATTATTATAGAAATATTTTCAAAGCGTTGAATTATAGATGGAATTAAAAAAAAAATTCTAAGTATTGATCTGATTCGGAAATATCCTATTATGGATATAAGTATTTGAAATTGTTTTCAATTATTGAATACACTGGAAGAGATTTGAATATATATCTTTGTAAAGATGTTTGAAATGAATGTTTTGAAAAAAATTATAAAATTGGGCCTAGTGACTGCTTATGTGTGTAATTTGATAGTTAAATAACCGACTATCAAATCTAGCCAAATTCGTTGATCGTTTTGAAGAGACCGGGATCAGATTTAATTATCCGAAAACCACTTCAATCCAATTTGTGCGTTGAGAATTGTGATATCGTGAAGATAATGAAGATGGTGATTTTGGAGATTCGGTTTGTTCGGACCCAGAACAACTTGTATGGATGAATGCTATCATTTGCATTGTGGTCTGGAAGGCAGTGTTAGCATTTCAAGTATGAATGCTATTCTAAAGGTAAAATGTAGCCTCAAGCCTCATCAACCGGGAATGACTAAAACATGGGAGATGCAGTAGGGCTAAGTGGATCGCACCCAAGTAGGGTATGTTATCACTTTTTCAGATACCCTCGGATATATTATAATTATGGATATGGTTGTGCATGGAAAAGAGAGCGCTCGATAGGGTGGGAACACCCAGGGTGATAACATATTCGGTACTATCCAGCAAGGGGTAGGCCGGTCCAGTGTTAGTAGGGATCCTTAGGTACGATCTCGATACATTTTTCTAAAGGTGTACTGTGACGGGCGGTACCCCAGTAGCCCAGTCATTGTATGGGATCCAATATCCACTACGAGCTTGTAAAGTTTTGATTGTGCCCAACTATGCTAAAACATGAGATGCAAGCATTTCAACTATTTTATAGTTTATTTTCTATAGACACTATTACAATATCAAATGATTTTGATATAAAATGTTTTGGTTATCGTAAAGTAATAACCTGTCATATTTATGTGTGGCGTGGTCTTACGAGATACTCTTGTTTTTCAAAGGATTGTGATAACAGTAATAATTCAAATTGAGTGTGTTTTCTCATGCTGGTTTTCCAGACTGACTCGGGTGTTATTTTATTATAATACTCAGGCCAGACCGAGTATTACAGATTCAAGTTAGGATACTATGGAGCACAGGAGACGTGCTGGAGGAGTCTCAGGCGTATTCCACGTACTTGATTATATTCTGCTATGTGTGTATGTTGTATATTCAGTACTTGTGAGGACAAGTTATTATAACTGTCCATATTGATTTGTTGATTGTTGTACTCTGATGATTGTATGAATATTAATTGTTACAGTTCTTTTTGTATAAAGATAAGTTATTATATATTATATATTGTTCCGCTGCGATTGTGAGATTATGTACTGTTGTTTTTGCTTTTCTTCTATCTTTTCTTCTTCATCCCTAATGATCTGGTTTTTCCGGCACTCGAATATTCGGCATGCTATACAGTTAACGCATTGATGTCGATTTTCGAGGGTCGAAAATCCCCCAGGTCGTTACAGTGGTATCAGAGCTGAAGGTTAAGCGAGAACCTTGGCTTTGGTGGAGATTACTCATTAGAGATATATAGGGTCAGTAGTACCCTAGAATGAGTCTGGATGTATTATAGATATAAGCGCATATTTATTAGTGAATATAAAGTGTTTTATATTGTGTTAATTTATCTGTTGAGTGGCTTATAAATTCTGGTCGAATAGTGAGATGCCACAAAATCGATAATAGTTTCTAAACACTTAAACATGGTAAACCAACACGGCATGGTTTTGAAGTGGGTAAATGAGATAATTTTACCCAAATTATATTGTGATATAAAAGAAATAATTTTCTGAAATTATTATGGTATATTGATGTGTTTGATTGTTATTATCATAATCAAAACAAGATTCTAAATTGGAATGCTCATATATAACTAAATTAAAAAAAGGTGTAAGTATGAATTATACAAATGAGTTAAGACTAAAATTTGATTCAAACCAGAATTTGGAAATTTAAATCCCGGAAATTTCGGAAATGTTTTCCAAGTGTTTTGAAATAAATAATGGTAATATTACTGTGGAAATGTATTTGAATAGGAAATGTTTTTAAATGGATTTTTAAAGTGATAAAGCACTGAACTCACTACAGTCGCCGGAAAAGAATTCTGGTGATGATGGCCGCATCATCTGTCTTTATTTTCGAGATTTCTAAGTGACGGATTGCTACCATTGTAATTTGATATGAGTATTTTTGTTTGTAAAACAAGAGTTGTTTTGGAAATTCCGAAGGGAATTTGTTTTGGATAAAAACCGGGTTTGGTTTAAATTAAAAAAGCGTTATTTGATATACAAAGGAGTTATGTATGTATAAATGGTTTCAAAATGATTTTTGAAATAAAATGGGTTTTGAATTCTGGAAATTGGTAATGAACCAATTATCTAATTAATGGATTGAATTTTAAAATTTAACCCTGGATATTGAAATTTAATTTAAGATAAGTTAAATAAGGAATTCGAAGGAAATTGAATTTATTTGTAATGAATTAAAAGGAATAGATGTGGATTTGAGTCATAATTAAAATTCTACTTAAGTAACTGAATATGTTTTGAATGTGTTAATGAAAATGATATGGGTGGTGAATCGAGATGAATAGATTGAATGAACTAATAATATAAAATGGGTGAAATATGAATTGAATACAAGCAAATTGAATGTGAATCAATTGAAATTAAATAAAAGGTATATGGATCACTTGAAAGTGAATAAACGAAATGGAAACCGTTAAATTGTGAATGGACTTAAGTAAGATTTATGAATTTGAAGTAAATAAGTTATATAACTTATAAAATGAACGGATGTAAAGCAAACCAAATTGAATAAATGGTTAAACATTTGTGTAAAGCAAACAAAATATGGAATTGAGTTATGAGGTGTAATCTAACTTAAGTTAGTTAAATGAAATTGAATTTGAATTGGAAATAGTGAATGATTAAGATGAATATGAACTTAAGTCTTAAAGTTGTATATATAAACTTAAGAAATGGTATAAAATGTTTATAATAAAGACTTAAGAAATAATTTTGATGGAATGATTTCCGAAATGAACTTAACTCAAGTAAAGGAATTTGAAGTGAATTCAGGACGTGTTAAATGGAATTGGATTTGAATTTGTAATAGCTTAATGAAATGAATATAGACTTGAGTATGGAAATCAAAATTGAAGGTAATCTGGAAACAATTAAGGGAAAGTAAGCTTAAACTTTGAAATGGAAATCCAAATATGAATTATAAAATGGATTTATACTCAAGCCAACTAAATGAAGTGATTTTTGAAATAAAAAACTAATTGTGAAGTGGAAAATGGAGGTAACTAATTAGATGAATTAGTTAGTAAATATAATATTGGATATGGATTTCAAATGGTTGAAGGTGTTTGGAACATTGTTGAGTGAAATGGAATCGATTTTAATTTGATTATGAATCAAATTTAAAATGAATTTGGGTTTGAAATTTTGATTTGATAATAATGAAATTTTGTTGAACATAAAATGGAATGAATGGATATAAATCAAGTAAATAAATTGAATGTGAATATGAAATGGAGTGCAAATAAAAAATTTTGTGAATCATTCAAGTGAAATAAATGGAAGAGAATAAATTTACGCGCATCAATTTAAACGAATAAATGGAAACTTAAAGAAATGGAAATGTATGCAATGGGTGTAATGTAAATTGGATGCAATTGAATTATTTTGAATAAATTTGTAATCGAATAAATGATATGCAAATCAATTTGGAAGTGAATGATTAAATGTTGGAACCTTGTATTTGCATGTACATGCTAGATATACATATTATAGCGTGTTTTGTTTATAAAATTGGTTATACATCCATGATATAACTTGTTGGTTATGAAAATAATGTGTTCAACTAGTTAAATAAATGAAATATTATTAGGTTTTATATTTTTGGTACTTACGTGCTTTAAATTGAGTAAGTATAGGTACATGGAGCTGTTTGGCTAGATTTTGGTTGCGCAAATTGCATATAAATTAAGCAAACTTGCTTAATAACCCTAAAATAAGGTACGCTTACGAATTTAGCGCATGAAAAATAAAAATATTATTATATATTATGTTTTTCGGCTGTGAGAGCCGATGTATATCTTGTTATCATATTTGTCATATTGCAAAAATCTCTCCGTACAAGGGAGACTACCAAAAAAATTCGAAAATTTAGGGTGTTAGAAAAATTTTGAAAATTTTTGCAAAATTTTGTTAACTAGAATTTGATTTTTGAATTTAACTAAGAAATAAAGGGTTTTGATGAATGTTTGGAAACTAGTTAGTGAATGTAAGTCTAAAAGATTAGAAAAGTAAAATGTAGAGTTTCAACTAGTGGGTTTTGAAAAGTTAATGGGTTTGAAGCATTTTTCCTAGTTAGCAATTTCGGGGATGAAATTCTTTTAAGGGGGAAGGAATGTAACGACCCGGATTTTTCTATCGTTTGATTTTGAATATTTAAATGGTTTTAAATGTTGGATTTGGAATATAAGTTGATTTTGGATATGAAGATCTCAGTTGAAATTGTAGAATGAATTTAAAATTAAAAAATAGCGATTTATCGTAATATGGAAATGGTGAATAATTGAAATTTGAGTTGAATATGTGTAATGACCCGTAAAATTTCGATAATTAAAAATGTTAATATAATAAGATTTCATGGTTTAATGTTGGAAGAATTAAAAATTTGAAATTTATGTATGGTAATAATAACTAGAATGAATTACAGCAAATTTCATCTAAGTTAATTATTAATGAATTGAATGAAATTCCAATCAATTGAAATGACTCAAATGTTATAACTTGGTTGTAAAGGAAATATAAGGAAAACAATTGTAAATATTGGGTTAACTAATGAAATAATATATAGTCAACGGTAATGGAATCTAATTTGTATTATATAAGTAATTGCGACACTTGTTGTAAATAATATATTTATAACTGTGATTAAAAGTTAAAGGTGATAATTATTATAAGTTACTTGTTTATTTGTCAGTCGAATTGAATTTAGAAACCAATTGCAATTGAAATGAGATTTTATATATTAACCGGGTTTATAATCAATAACTGAAGTTGAATAACAAATGTTGGATGAACTGGATGTGAATAAAGTAATTGAGTAATAACTAAAATTAAATTAAAATGTATTATTGAAATTCGTCGAATATTGAACAATTAAATTGTTTAAATTTAATATTTGGAAATTTATTGAATAATTGAATAGTGGAAATTGAATAACTGACTAATGAAAATGGTTGTTCTATAATTTGAATTTGTTTCAAAAGATAATTTTATAAGTTCGCTTTGAATATTTCAAAGAATAGTGATTTAAGAATAATCAAATTTGTTTAAATTTATTATTACAAATGTTTGAATAATTAAATTCCGAATTTGATATGATTAATTGATATTGAAATTTAATATATGAAAATAGAGTGAATAACTAAAATTTGATTTAATATGATTCAAATTGGTTTCCAAAGTGAATGTAAGTTATATCTGGATTATAATAGAGTTAATAAGATTCTAAAATTGGAATTTTAGCAATTCTGTAAATTTTGAAAAGTCGTCGATTTAATCGACGAGTTAAAATAACCTTCCGGGGCACAGTCTCGGAATTCGACGAAACTAGTTCTATTAGATCCGTAATAGTTTATTATTATCGGGTTTCAATTTCCATAGCAATCGGAGTGGTCGGTTGACCGTGGCAGCTCAAAACGCTTAGAAACTAATTTAATCGATTTAATTTAAAATTGATCGTTTATTTCCGTAACTCGCGCATACGATCGAATTAGGCCCCAAAACATGTCCCATTGTGTTCAGAACGCGGGTAAAACATTATGAACGCCTGGCGGCACGCATCGTTAGGAGTTCGTCTGAAAAAGTCGATAAATAATATTAAAATAAATTGTATGCGTATATATACGCGTATCCTCAGTAAACCATAGCTAATTTTCGCAGCCGCCACTGTTTCATATCAATGGCCGAAATCGTCTACTCTTCCTCCTTAAATTTCTCTAAATCCGTCAGTTTTTAGATGGAAGCTCCAACTGTGAAGTCGAAGAGCATGTGGAGCTCTTCAGTACCAACGGCCGTGATCGTTTTTCGGGGCCTTGGTCGATCGCGTTCGACTCGAGAAGGCTGCAAGTTCATCCACATTTTCGTGGTGAGGGGACGACCGAGCTCCACTTTGTTTGGGGCGAAGGAAGAGGAGGTGTGAAGCTCCGAGTTGGCGTCGCCTGATCGGCGTCTCGGCGATGGAGGTGGTCGCGGCTAGGAGGAGTTCTTCGCGTACGATGGGTTCGAACTGCGTGGAGCTTGCGATTTGGGAAGGAGGTGTTTGCGGCTGTGATTGTTTTTTTTTAACGTGTGGCCTGGATGTGCTGAGGTTGATGAAATGAATAAATAAATATATTGTTTACAAATTTTGTATTCAAACTATAAAATTGTATATCTTGGTCATGCGAGGTCAGAATTGGATGGAACAAGATGTGTTGGAAACGCAGCGACGAGAGCTACGCTGCAGTGTAGATTCGAGAGTGTTTGGAGCTCCTTAAAATTTTAGGTCAAATCGAACGTTGTTCGATTTGATTTAAAATCGAAACTCAAGGTGAGTGTTTTATAACGCTCACAATGTACTGAATATCTTTATGGTAGTTAAATTTGACATTATGAAGTGATATGAATTTATTTGTCGTTGTTTGATAAAAATTTAATTGTCATAGATTGTCATTCGAATTCACCTTTGAAAATTAAATTGACAGTCAAATTGAAATTAAAATTGAATTGCGATTAAATTACCTGACATTGATAACTATGAAATTGTCGTGCATTGTATTGTCTATTGGATGATGTATTTCGATGGATGCTATTGGTTGATATTTAAATGTTTGGATGTTTATTTGCTTATATATATATCCTATTTTACATACATATGACACCGTGATTTGGTTTAAGTGATATATAGTCATCCCTGACATTTAATTGAAATAAATAATCACTTGGCCATAGGATAGAAAATTATATACGGACACCAGATTGGTTAAATTAAAAATTTTAAAATCGTTGATTTGAAATTTATTCAAATATTTGATTTAAAGGTTATGAATAAATTCAATTTATAGAAATCGAATTTATCGAAAATTGAGTTTGGAATGTTGAAATAAATTTTGGTTAAAAGATATTGCTTAATAATTTAAGTTGAGACTTTGAAATTTAAAGTTGGGATATGATTGAATTTTGGAAATTTATTTGTTTTAAAGATTGAACATTATTTCGAGCTTTGAGTATTACTAAGTAAAATGATATTTCGAAATCGAGCTTGAAATTGATTCATATTGAATTTGGATTTAAAATTGAATATTGAAGGATAAATTTTGTTAAGTGTTATAAATTGATATTTTGAAAAATCAAGCTCCAAATTGATATAAATTGAAATTGAATTAATTTGAAGTCAAAGTTGACATTCATTTGAATTGAAATTGAAATTGAATCGGTAGAATAGAAATTGAAATTGATTTGAATTGGGAAGTTATAATTGAAATGGTTTGGTTTTGAAGATGCTTCAGTTTTGTTTCCAAATTTCTCTGTTATACAAACCATCTTTAAATACTTAAACTATTTTTTATCTATTTTAAATCTACTTAACCCAATTTAAATTATTTTAAACTAATTTATCTATTTGAAATCCATTTAAAGATTTTAAGTATGTCAACTATTTTAATTATTTAAACTACTTTTATACTACTTAAAACTATTTTAATTATTTAAAACTACTTTTATACTACTTAAAACTATTTTCTAAAATTCCAAGCTGGTCAATAAGGTTAAATGTTTATATTTAAATTTTGAATTTAAATACGAATTGGGTCAAATGAAGATGCAACCTAAATTGAAATTCGAAATGATTTTGAAATCGAAATGAGATATTGAGGCGAAAACGATTTTGAAATCGAAATGAGATATTGAGGCGAAAAATGATTTTGAAATCAAAATGAGATATTGAGGCGAAAAAAAAAATGATTTTCAAATCGAAATGAGATATTGAGGCGAAAATTGATTTTTAAATCGGAATGAGATATTGAGGCGAAAAGGATTTTGAAATCGAAATGAGATTGAATCGAAATCTTACATTTTGAATAGAAATGATGATATTTGAAATGGATTTGATTTTGAAGCGAATATGATATTTTGATATCAATTATGAATTGATTTTTGAAATGTAAAAGAGCCACCGGTGTAATAATACGTAGTTATTAAAGAGACCGGGATCGGATATGGACATACTCTCTGTCGATACCGAAAACCACTTTAATAACTAGTATACGCGGAGTGTTGATCCAGAACGAAGTGGATGGTTTGATGAACGCGTTGACTGAAGAAAGAGAACGATATTGGATGACCCCTGACATGACTAAAATAGGAGCCGCGCCGGGCCATTGAGGTTCGCCACCTCTAGCGGACACACTTCTTCGATACCATGTCTATTACATTTGTGATTCGATTTGGGTGCACCCCTTGATTTGGGAGTGTTGTTTCGCGGTGTTGGGGTAGTAGCTGCTATGCCCAACATCAGTCCGGATAACGCAACTACTAGTATCCTAGTTGGTATCGCCTCATGTACCTTATCATACTGATTATCCTATTCGCGACCACTACGTTTTGGTTTGTACCTTTAGCATATGGATTGCCCTCTGGTGACTTCCGGTTTTGGGGAAACTACGGTCTTGTATATGCTCTTGGGAATAAAAATGTGTTAAGGGTGGAATGGGCCATGGCTTAACGCTAGTTTGATATTTTCCTTTATGATAGACATTATTGTATATAGCGTATTCTATTATATAGTAGATAGTTTAACGGATCCTTGAGAGATGGAAAATCCCGTAACATCTCTTAAGTTATTGCACTCACGTTGACACTGGATAGGAGATGTCAAACCCCGTAAACATCTCTGACGCCATTGCATTCATATTTATTTACGATTGATTTAACTTTCATAAGGATATTTTAGTCCTGACTCGAGTGTTTTGTTTTTCATTACGCTCGGGTCAGTCCTGAGTTTTTCAGCTTATTGAAGATCTATTCTGGAGGACGAAGACGAAGATTTGGTATACTATTACTATTATTATCCTTGCATCATGTTGTCCGCTGCATTATTTTATTTGTTCTGTTGTATATGTATAACTCTGATAAATGATGTATAAATGATAATCAAAAGTATATTAAACAGCTTCATGAATTGTTTATCTGATTATTATATTTTATCTTTCCGCTGCGAGATTCTGTGATTGTTTCTTATTCCTTTTCTCTTCTTTTCTTATTTACCCCATTAACCATCCGCCCTTTTGAATGGTTTAGAATCGGCAGGTGTATTTGATCGTCGGTTTAAACTGTCCAAAAAGGCAGGTCGTTACAATATGAATTGAAACGATTTCTAATGTTCATATTAATTATATTTGAATTAGAACCGAGTTAGTAAATTTTTAAAATTGAAATTAATTTGAAATCGTCGTTTTTATCGATGCGTTAAAATAACGATCCGGGGCACAGTCTTGGAATTCGATGAAACTAGTTTCATTGGATCCGGAATAATGTGTTATTATTGGATTTCAAATTTCATAGCGTTTGGAGTTACCGTTTGGTCGTATGGGATAGAAACGCGTTGAAATTAATATTGAAAATTTAATATAAAAATCGGGTTCAAAAAGCTATCTTCTGCATACGATCGAATTTGGTCTTGAAACTTGTTCCATTGCGTTTGGAGTAGGGTTATAACATATGGAATGCCAGGTGACACGCCTCGATAGGGGTTCAGGATTTTAAGGTGCCTTAAACGAGATATTTTTTAACATTAAAATAAATAAAAGTCAAATCAAACTGAGAAGTGCCACCCTAATCACGCATAGCCAACCTATATTCTGAAAACGTGCTGCCTCATTCGATTTAAAATCGTGTCTACCCTTTTCCTCCTCATTTCCTTTACAACAGATTAAACCTGTATCTCCCTCTCTCTTTTCTTCTTAATAACGCAAAGAATGATATTCAAAAAAAAGAGGAAAACAAAAATCAAAATCAATTCGATTTAATGAAAGGAGGGTGCGACTTCGATCTGGTAAATGGCTTGGAGGTGCGGCCCGATTATTGAGTGCGGCATTTTTGAGCGAGGCGCATTTGAGCTAGGGTTTCGGGTTGTGGGTTCTTTCGAGGCGACAGTTGGCGATCTGACGGGCATCGCAACAAGCCGGAGGCTCGTCGAAAACTGAGGGTACTTGGGTGGTGATTGCGTCTACTGCCTTGTCGCCTGTTACTGTTCTAGGTCGCGATTTATGAGAGTGCATCGGAGGTGATGTAGTCGTGGGATTTGAGACTGTTTCATGACGTGCAGCTGATTAGTGATGGTAGAAAAATCGCTAGTGGCCATTGGAGGTGTGTCGGTCTGTGCAGTTAAAGCGCTCGACAGATTCAATGCGGTGGAGGTGCAAAAAGTCAAAGCGGGGATACAGTGAGGATATAGCGGGATATGGCGGATGGCTCTAAAATTGCATATAAAACTCGTACTTAATTTTTTTACAAATATAAAATGGTAACTAAATGAAAAATTAACATTCAATTGAATTATAATTAATACATAAATAATTTTAAATAAAAACATATGCGAATATACTATAAATAAATGTAAAACTGTTATATAACATAATTGAATTTAGTAGAATATTAGAGTATTTTTATTTCTGAAAATATATTAAAAATTCAATTGAATAAATTAATTTCATAATTTTTATAATGTACGATTGTCATTTTTCAATTCATTTCTTTTAAAGAAGATATAGCGGAAATAATGGAATATAGCGGGAGTAATGGGATATAGCGGGGCTTAAAGCGGAAAGGCTATATTTGGGGCTATATGGAAAAATCATAGCGGTAGAAATCCGCTATGAGATATAGCAGGGTTATAGCGGGGCATTAACTGTAAAGTGTCAGTGACATATAGTTTGGCACGGTGTGGAAGCAGAGGTTGTTCGATAGATTTTGGGGAAGAAAGATTTAATGGTTATTGGAGAGTGATTAAGGAAAACAACTGTTATTAAGAAAATTAATTATTATAATTAATTCGTGAAAATTGTATAACGTATGCAATTTGCATACGAGGTTGAAAAAATCATGAAACAAGTCGAGTTTGGTTCGTAGCTGTGAAATCTAAGAAATAAGATTGGTTTGAAGATTTTTGGAGTCAACTAGGATTTTAGATTAAATTGAACGTCAGTTCAGTTTAATTTAAAATTGGAACGGATTTCAAATTAAAAATCAAAGTGAGTAAATCTCACTCATTTTGGATTATTGGATTTAATTTATATAAATTAAAATTAGTTATTGGATGATGGTTGAATTGATATATTATTATCAGTTGAATATTATATTATATATAATAGTGTGTGTATATTAGTAGTTGGTTATATTTCCCACCGATTAAAGTGGATGAGACACTATGCGTCCCGCATAATAGCGGATGACCCTATATTACCGTGATATCCCGCCTCGAAGCGGGATTGATATTTTATGTTATATAAAATTTGTGGTAGCAGGGAAATAGATTAGAGGGATCCAACTGGATTCCTAAAAAAATATATTGATTTTTTCATATATATAGCAATATATGATGTGATTGAATAATCTGTTATGGATTGTTGTGTGATTTGATTTATTGGATGCTATAGTAGCACTGGCCTTAATTTTGGTATTTCAAATGCCATAATATTATTTTTGAATTTGAAGGGATAAAAAGGAGATTTTGGATATAAAAATATTTAAATCGACATTTGGATTATTTTAAAGGAAATTGATTTGGATAAAACAGTGACTTGATTTTGGATTTGTACTCAAATGTTCATAAAATGTTTTAATTAGAGATTTAAAAATAATTATATAAAGGACTTTTAACAATGGATTTTTAAGTGATATTTCTGGATTTATGGAAAAGAAATTGGAATTGATATTAAAAATAGATTTGAAAAATAGACGGGATTTATTAAGGAATGGATTCATAAATTGAGAGTTTATAAATGAAATTAGTTTTATAAACAAGTGAAACTCAAAGGAGTTTATAAATTTATAAACGATGTTTATAAATAAAGGAAAATGATATCAGTAGATAAACTGGGACTATAAATTCACAATGTGAACTTATACCGACATATGGAAATCGGTTTTGGAAAAAAATAGTGGATTCTATTTTTGAAATGTGAGGATGATTATGAAATTGAAATGTAGTCGATGTGATATGAATCGAGAGTGATTTATAAAATTGGAATTTGTAATATTGGATTTTAAAAATAGATTTTGTCAAGAAATTAAAATTGTTTTAAAAAGGGGATTTTTATTTATTAAACTATATAGTCAAAGCTGTTTTAGTATTGAAATATTTCGGAAAGTGGATTTTTCAAATATCCAATGCTAATTGAAATAAATTCTAATTTTTATAATAAGCTTTGTAAATCGATTAGTATTATTTAAAAATGAACTTGGAAATGAGTTATCAATGTTTATGTAAAATGTGTTGATATTTTAATAATTACTTAAACATGTTTTAAAAACAAATTATTATTCTTAAAAATACTTATCGTATATATAGAGTTTGAAATGATTAAATTTATTTATATATCCTCTCGAGATTTGTAAACGGGGTTTATTTAATGGATATGATTTTTATAAAAGAAATCTTGTAGTGGAATTCTGGAAACATAAGGATATTGTATGAGATCCAATATCCACTATGAGCTTGTACAATTTTGATTGTGCCCAATTATGCTGAAATGTGAGATGCAAGCATTTTAGCTATTTTATAGTTTATTTTCTATAGACACTATTATAATATCATATGATTTTGATATAAAATGTTTTGGTTATCGTAGGGTAAAAACCCGTCGTATTTATGTGTGGCGTGGTCTTACGAGATACCCTTGTTTTTCAAAGGATTTTGATAACGGTAATAATTAAAATTGAGTGTGTTTTCTCACGCTAGTTTTCCAGACCGACTCGGGTGTTATTTTTTTATAATGCTCAGGTCAGACTGAGTATTACAGATTCGGATTAGGATGCTATGGAGCATAGGAGACGTGTTGGAGGAGTCTCAAGCGTATTCCACATACTTGATTATATTTTGTTGTGTGTGTATGCTGTATATTCATCATTTGTGAGGACAAGTTATTATAACTGTCCAGATTGATTTGTTGATTGTTGTACTCTGATGATTGTATGAATATTAATTATTACAGTTCATTTTGTATAAAGATCAGTTATTAGATATTATATACTATTCTGCTACGACTGTGAGATTATGTACTGTTGTTTCAGTTTTTCTTCTATCTCTTTTTGTTCACCTCTAATGATCTAGTATTTCCGGCACTTGAATATTTGGCATTCTATACGGTGAACGCATTGATGTCGAATTTCGAGGGTCGAAAATCCCTCAGGTCATTACAAATGCATATTGCTTTGAGATGTTATAAGTTTAAGGGTTATACAACTTAGTTGGGGATACCAATAGACATAGGTTGAGCACTTGGGAGAATAAAGTTATAATCTAATTATAAATTGATATTTTATGAGTTCATAGTCATCCTAGAAAAACTATGTAATGTGTGATTGATAGTCCATATGATACCAGAGATGGATCTTTATATGGTTAATGAAGATTCATAGTCATCTTAGAAAAACTATGAGATATGTGATGGATAGTCCATATTACTTTAGATAAATGGAACATGTGTGATGGATACTCCCATAATTTAAATAGTAAAACCATGTGTGATGGTAGTCCATATGGTAGGGGATAGATAATCCATATAATGTTTACACGTGAGATGGATAGTCTGCATAAATATAAGACAGACAGTCATTTGAAGTTAAGATAGATAGCCAGACGAAGTTAAGATGGATAGTCAAATAAATTAGGATGGGTAGTAAACCGTATGTTGCATGGTTGCAAATGTTTATTTATTATGTTCTAACTATTATGGATGCGGGAGTATATAGCTGATTTGTTTTGGTTAAGGTACTAGTGAGGGGAGAACCTGTTCCGCTTAGCTGTGTGGTCTCACTGGATATCTATTTTGATTCGAGATAGTACATTATTATTAACACCAGACTTTTTTCCTGACTCAAAGTTTTTGTCTTTCCCTTTAAACTCTCGGGTGCTTATTTGAGTAGGTCGGGAGTAAGGGATTTCAGGTTTGCAGATTATACGAATAAGCTTCTAGGGATGTCAGAAGGCAAGCTAGCTATATTATCTGCTCTGTAGTTTATTTTTTTTAAATCGATGTGATGACAGAAATTATAACTGTCAAGTAGTAGTAGACTTTGATAAACCAAGGGGGCATCTTTCATATGTTGCTCTTAAGGTATTTTATAATAATTATACTTTCTCTGAACGTGGGATCATATGTGTTATGTAATGAATATGAAATCTTGATTGTGAAAACTTGTTATTAAAGTGTGTTTGAAAATTTTCATATTCATATACTTCTAATTATTGATATGATTACCATTTCGCATTTTATCACCGGAAATTAATACTATGGATGACTACAGCATCCGTAGCGCTTAGTTTCGACCTCAATAGGGGATGTTTTAATTGGTATCAGAGCATACGTTTACGTAAAAATTAAAAGATTAAAGGAGTTTTGAAAACATAATCCAATGAATCAGAGAATAAGATTGGGTATGGGATAACGCTATAGTAACGTACTTGTATTTGCTATATAAGTATGTATTCTCCCCTCTCTCTTAGACCGTTCTTCTGTATCTTATTAAGGCTCATACGTAGATTATGAGAAAACAAGGTTTGGAAGTAGGAAATGAAAGAGTGAATCTAGGTAAAGCAAGCACTAGAACCAATTGAAATGTTTGACTCAATACGAGAAGGAACAACGGCCGATAGGCAAATGCTAATGTTGGTGCTGGAACCCTACCAATAGATATGGGGACTATGTATCATTTCTTTGTCAAGATGATGCAAGCTGGAGCTGGTGGTGGTTTTGCTGGAGGGAATCTTGCTAATGGCAGAGGATCTAATCCCATGGTGCTAGTTGGAAATAACTATGCCAAACTGAACCATGATTATACCAGTCTTGGAGGAAAGCCTTTTCTGGGCACTGAGGATGCTATTGAAGTGGAGAATTGGTTGTTGCATTGTAAGAGGACTTTTGCTGATTTAGGGTTGAATGATGAGAAGAAAAGGAGATTGGTGTTTTGGCACTTGCAAGTAGCAGCATTATACTAGTCGAACCGGGTAACTGTTGGTGTGCATGAAGAGGAACTAACTTACGCTGAGTTTAGGAGAAGGTTTGAGTATCGAAAAAGGACCAATGAATCTTAGCACCAACTTCCATTTAGTACTGAATCGAACAACATTCTTTAGTGAAGAGATCTTGACAAACACCATATTGTCGATAGAGAACTCCAAGTCGCATCTTCTCATATCAATGTTACTTTCTGCCTATCCTGAGCAGCTTTTATTCATTGTCGAATAATCTTGATCTTCCATGAAGTCTCTCTAATAATATCTAACCAAGTATAAGTTTCTCGCCTGCTTCCACCAATATAAAGAAACATTGCACGGTTGGCTATATAAACGCCTCAAATGGTGTTATACTAACGTTGGACTGATAACTATCGTTGTATGCGAACTCTACTAAGTGTAAATAATCATCCCACAAGCACCAAAATTGAGAATGCAAGCTCTAAAGAGATCCTCCAAGATAGACCCTCTCGGTCTTCCCATCTGTTTGTGGGTGATAAATTGTACTGAGTAGTAGCTCCGTCCCCAATGCCTCTTGTAGGCTTTTCCAAAAACCGCTTGTGAATAAAGGGTCTCGGTTGCTTACAATGCTCTTTAACACACCATGGAAATGCATAACCCACTTCTCGGCCAATTTGGATGTCGTTTTACAAGACTTAACGGGTATAAATCGAGTAATCTTCATCAACCTATTGACTATGACCCAAATGCTATCATACCCTCCTCTAGCCTTTGGTAATCCATCAATGAAGTCCATCCAAAATTGCTCTCATTTCCACTTGGGAATCTCGAGTGGTTGCAGCAAACCACTCGGCTTCTTTTGCTTTTCCTTTACCAGCTGACAGTTTATGCACTTCGATATGAATGCCTAATGTCCTTCTTCATCCGTTCCCAATAAAATGTCGGCATCATATCTTGGTATATTTTATTGACACCAGGATGTACAGTCAATCTCGAATGAAAGTACTAGCGTAGCACCTCATCTCTCAACTTATCGATTTCAGACATAAACAATATCCTATCCTTGCAGAGCCAACCATCACGATCAAGGCCATACTGCTTCATCTCCACATACTCTACTCCTTCCTCTTTCTTCGACATTTTCTCGACTATTCTAGCAACTCATCTCTAATTAGTACCGATCCGCTCAATTAGGGTAGGTTTGATCGTCAGGCTAGCCAACACTTCAGGCTCTAGCTCACATCAAGGTCTAAAATCATAGCCAAAGATAAACTCCAACTTCTTCCACTCTAGCAACATTGCTCCCAAGCTGGCATGTCTCCTACTCAATGCATTAGTGGCTACATTTCCCTCATCAGGGGTATAAAAATGTCAAAGCCATAGGAGGCTAGGAATTCTAATTCGCTGATGACGAAGGTTAAGGTCCTTCTGGGAGAATAGATACTTTAATGACATGTGGTCCGTATACAACTCGAACCTCTACCCAAACAAACAATGCCTCCATATCTTCAAAATGAATACTATCGCCACCAGTTCCAAATCGTGAGTTGGATACTTCTTCTCGTGAGGTTTCAACTGTCAACTAGCGTAGGTGACAACCTTTACCCTCTGCATCAATACCGCACCTAATCCAGTACCATAGGTATTTGTGTATACTGACCCCTTCAGACTCACGTACGCATTCTCGCACCTTGCATCCCAAATAAAAATCTGATTCTTCTTTATCAAATTGGTTAATGGCACTGCTACCTTAGAGAAGTCCTTGATAAAAAATCTATAGTATCCCACCAATCAAAAGAAACTTCTTACATCTGTAGTGGTCTTGAGATGATCCCAATCCTGTACTGCTACCACATTTGCAAGATCTATAGCAATACCCTGCTCAAAAACAATGTAACCGAAAAATCGCACTTCACTCCTCCAGAAGTGCCACTTCGAAAACTTTGCCTTCAATCGGTGCTTCCTCAATACCTCAAGCAAAATGCTCAAATGCTCCTTCTATTCTTCCTTCGTCTTTGAATAAATAAGGATATCGTCCACGAACACAAGTGCTAACTTATTTATCTAATCCCTGAAAACGCTATTCATAAGATCAACAAAGTATGCTGATGCATTGGTTAGTTACTCATAGAACCTAGGCGGCGTACGAAACGCTATGATTAACGAACTCTCCCTCGCCACTCTCAGCTAATGAAACCTCGTCGCAATATCCAACTAAGAGAACACCCTAGCACCATAAAGCTTATCAAATAAGTCATCAATATGTTGGAATGGATACTTGTTCTTCTTCGTTACCTTATTTAGCTCACGGTAATCTACACACATCCTCAGAGAGTCATCTGCCTTGATGGTGAACACTATAGGTGTGGCCCACTCAGATATGCTTCTACAAATGAATGCTCACTTAAACAGGTCATACATTTGCACCTCCAACTCTTTCTACTCCTTGGGTGTCATACGCCTCAAAGGCATAACTATCGGCCTGACATTCTTCATTAAGTTTATGTGGAACTTAATCTTTCGGTGTGAAGGTATTCCGGTCACCTCCTCGAACACATCCAGATATTCTCTCACTATAGGCATGATGACAACCCATCCTCAAGAACGTCGAGCGAATATACAAAGCTAACCATAACTCCATCCTTTCGCAGGCAGCCAATCTCTACCGTCTGCCACTCCACAGCCCCAATCATCATCAGCAACCTCTCGTAATCCACTATTGCTGCATACTTCCTTAGCCAGTCTATTCGAAGATAATATTAAACCCCACAAAACCCAAAATATCAATCATGAAACAAGCAAACATCCATGACTCAACAAGGCTAAGTCTTCACAAACCAGGAAATGGCTAGTTGATTATCCAATAGGTTTTGTAACAATCAAAGGTCGGTTAACTATCTCGAGTTTTAATCCCAGTATATCTAACAAATTACTAAGCATGAAGGAATATGAAGCCCCGGTATTGAATAAAGCACATACATGTGTATCAAAAATAAAAAAACATACCCTGTATGACGACGTTCTTCCCTTTTTTCATCGATGGAGCACTCAACGAAGTTGGGACAACATTCAAAGTGTAAACAGACACAACCTGCTGATTCCTCAATGGCTCTAGGCAATCCTTCTTCAGATGCCCCGGCTTGTTGCAATTAAAACATCTTTTCTTCTCATTTCCGCAACCTTTACTAAGATGACCCTTCTGCCCACAACTATAGCAAGTAGTCTCCCACTTTCCCTTTTCTAGCCACCCTTCTAAAGTTGCTTCTTCTTGTTGTTGTTTCACTATCTCTTGTCACCCCCACCAGCTTGTAGCTTTGGCTCATCCCTGGGACCAACAACCAACTTAGGCTTATGATACAAAATCTTATGTTGAAGAGCCTTCTAGACTAGCTTATCAAAGGTCTCATCGATATACCATACTAGCTTCTCTCCAAGATAATCATACAAGCTCATGATAAATTTCTCATTCTTCTTGTGCGGAGTATTGATAAATGATAGACCATACTTTGATGGCTTGTTAAACTCAACCACGCAAACATATCCCCATGTCTCAAGTTAGCAAATTCTGGAAGAGCGCTGACTTCTAAGCGGTCAGTATATACTTCTCTTCAAACCTTGCCTTAAACCACTCCTAAGTAATCTGTTCCTCAGGAGTGGTATTCATGGCGTTTGACCATCTTGTAGCTCGTCCTTTAAGCTATTTAGAGGCTAGCTTTCTCTTCATCACATCATCCAACTCCATATCCTCAAAGAGCGTTCGTAGGTGCCTAACCAATCCTGCACTTTGATGGCCAATTCCATTCCAAGAGACCGTTTGCCACCTAGAGTGTAGTAGTCCTTACTTAGCTTGGCAAAGTAAGCCCTCAGCATTTGCATCAGAGCAAAACCATCAATAGACATGGTAGGAGAAACTTGGGCATTTGAACCATGTTTCACACCATCTCAACAAATATGTTCTGCAAGTCGACGTTAGCAGCCCCCGATCCCGCCCCATCCTCAACTCCAAAAATTGAGTTCCTAGAAGTATTCCTTGTTAGCCGGCTAATTCTTACAAGCTATAATATGAATGATCACTCTCTCTAAAAAGAATAAGTAGTGTCCATGAATGTAATGCGAGTTATCTACTATATAGTTTTGGAAACCAAAATATAACAAGTACGCTCTCTCATATATCGCTCGGTCCATTCTAAGGAAATAGATCCTTCCATATCTCTAATTTATCCAGGTATCAACTTAGGTCGTCTACGCAACCTAAGCTCCGATACCAAATATGACGGCTGCTCTACACCACCCAGTATACCTGTATAGTGCACTATGGAAGTACTTGGCCGCTGCAGGATGGTAGCTAACGATGTACAGTAATAATAATCCAAGCATAGAACCAATAGAACATCTCACAGCACATAGACAAAAATACAATAATCAAATAGATGTAAAATAGGCGAAGCAGTAATATAATCAAATGAACCATAATAAGAACATCATAGTGCACTAGGTTCACAGATTATACAAAAACTGAAATAAAATAGTCTACATCTCATGTCCCTAAAAAAACTCTATAACTATCTTTCAAAATACAAGTACCGACGTAGCTTTATAGTACCGTATAGTGGAATATAAGCGATAGTAAGCTTCAAGTATAGATATATGAAAGCATAAACTCTTGCTCGTACTCCATATATCTCCATGCATTATCCAAACTTGTTATCCTTAATCCATTCATTTAAGAGTACCCGAGATATTAAGAAGCAAAGCATAAAACCTCGAGTCAGACCATACTCTGGTGTGAGTGATACATCATCTCAAAATAATATAGAATCGTATATAGTAAATAGTGGCATAAGGTATGAATAGGCATACCAGACCCATCCTACATCCAAAGGATTAGCACATAAACATAGTATATGCTAAATTACTATCATAAGTGGGGAAATATAGGGTATATGGGTATCACACAACATTTTAAGCAGACAAAAACATATCATCCGTAATACACCATTGCATCTCTCACTCAAGTACTTAGATATACGATAACTCTTACAGATGCTCAACTCATTGTCCACGCAGATGCAAAGGACATGACACGTGTAGACATCCAAAAATATGGGTACATGCAGGCTACCCTAGGTATATCCATGCTACTCTGCCCCGACAATGAGCATCACAACCTCAATGTTACCCATCAATCCCTTAGCACACATACCGATAGTAGAACTACCCCACAGATGCTCAACTCATGCCCATGCAGATGGCTAAGGACTGGACATACATTGACGTCCAAAATATACACACACAGAGACTACCCTGGGTACACGTAGAACACCCTGTCCTACTCACAAGCATCATAACCTCATGTTCTACTCTACGAGCTATCACACAGAACTAATCCTTTTGGTCCATCACCAGATGCTATAGTCACTCACCACATCGAGTCATGGAAGTCATCGCACTTCATTGGTTGTCATCCCAAAGTCATCTAAAGTCATCCTAGTGTCATCCATCCTTATCTTAAACCAACTCCCTAGACCACCAAGCAACCCGAAGTCCTTCTCCGAATCCAACACCCTAAAAACTTCACCCTATGTTCTATTCAACATCCCTTTTATAGTCGGACTGAAGCAACCAAACAACATCCATGACCGGCTACCGGACAAGATTTCTATCCGGTCTTCCACCATCGAACCAAGAAATTATCAGATAGGATTTCTTGTTCGGTCCTGGAACAACCCGCCTTTCATAATACCCAAAATACGTGCCTTACATCATTGTACGACTTTCGGTTACCATAAAAGACAAATTGTCGGGACAAAATTAGAACAAAACACTAAATCAAGACATCGATAAGATCTCACAATAGAATGACAACATATAATATATTGAATATATGTGAACATTATAGAATAATGATATATAAGAGATCACACTAGCAGAAACAAATGACAAATAAATATCAGTATAGAATAGTCAAAGTACATTAACTCCAAAGAAACACAAAGTTTTGAATAAATATCTGACGCAACAGTCTCATATACAAATAATAGGCATGTCATATAAAATTAAAATAACAAGTATATAAATCTCAAAACATCGATGCCATGCCTCCAAAATGCTCCAACTGCACACTTTGCTAGCGTATCCCCATAAGCACCTAACTCTCGAACTACTCGATCGAGTGCCCAAGAATTGTCATGGCATAAGCCGACAAAGACAAAGCGCAGGTCGGACATAAAGTTTGGTGTGAAGGGAACTATCTCAAAATACTATATATTAAAACTATATGCAAATAAACAGAAACTAATAAATCATAGTCGGCCCTCTCCACAAAAGTGGCTCAGGGGTTATCCAGACTTCCTATAAATAAGTATAGTAAATCTATCTCAAAAGTAGGGGTATATCATAACCCGATCTTCTTCTGTAACAACAGGTTAGAACAATATCTTCCATTGCACTACACCAGCCCAAATTTACTAGTAATATAGTACACATACACCATGATCAAACCTTGATCCCGAAACAACGATTACTATTACTAACATCGATAAGATACGCACCAACATGTATGGTCACTACTGCTAAAACCGAATAGGAATGCCACAACATGTATGGTCACTACTGCTAATACCAAATGGGTAATGCTTATGGTCACTACTGCTAAGACCGAATAGGTATGCCACAATGCATATGGTCACTACTGCTAAGACCGAATAGGTATGCCACAATGCATATGGTCACTACTGCTAATACTAATCATTTGTAAGATTATGAATGTAGGACCTAAAAACGTCCAAGCGATCACAACAAGATAAAACTATTCACTGTCCCTCTAAGACCGTGTCGATTGTATCATGGCCATCAACAACACTCAAGGTACATCGCAACAAGGTCGATACCTGTGTTGGGTCATATAATTCCATACCCTTGGTGTGTCATAATAATTCAACACTAAACAAATTGTATATTACTCTGCGGTCGAAATCTTAGAGTATGCACTCACTCCGTATGTAACATATGAAATCGCCATGCATGGCTCTAGTTGCCACGACCTAAAAACCCATCAGACAACTCTATCAAAACCCCATACTAATCCAGATCACATTCTAAATGTAATGCATGACCTCAATGTCATGTTACACTTCCAGTATACCCTCTCAATCTACCTCAAAATCCATGGTTTTGAAATATGTGTCGGGGTGGGTCCCACGTAGGCCCCAAAATCAAAGTACTCGAAAATCTACCAAAATTCCATATGTTTTAGCCCTTTAAGAATAGTGAGTAATGGTACAAACGTCACCTCAATCCGACTTCGTATGCGAAAGTTATCGCGTTTTTGAAGTTTGTACAACACACAACAGGTCTGTCGACCTGGGTTCCATTCAGTCGACTGAACCAGGGCCGTGATGACATGTTCCCTCTCGACCAGTTGACTAAACGGACCTACTCATTCGAATAAACTGATAGGTTCTAGGCATTGAGCTTGGGCAGGGGCAAATCCCACCAAACGATCGCCAATTCGCGCGTCGTTTCCTCCGACACTTTGCCCGATGAGTCGCGTAGCAACTAGAGCATGCTCTATCCCGTCGGACATTTACCGAGGTTCATTTGTTGACATTTTGGAAGTGGCTACTTAAGTATATGAAAGCCTGTTTCGATACCAAAATCCACTCTTTGGACGAGTAGAGTTCAACAGGCAATTACAGCGACCCAGCTTCCTTCAATACGCAAAATGACATATCTGTCCACCTCACCTTGTGCCTAGCCTATACGTGTGTTGATACACTCATTCGTGTATGCTTATGTATACATTCTCGTTCTTATGCACACATTCTCACATAACACATAATAAAATGCAAATCTCATTTCGGACTTCACCGGGATGATTTCTCGGAGTCGCTATGGCTATGTGAAATGCCCGCAACGGACTTGTAATCAATTATATTTCTATATAATCAAACAATTGCAAATGTATGAAAAAAACCAAACACATAACAATTATGACTAAGATACAATATTGGTTTTTAGTTGTCGCTCGACTCTAAATGCACGAATACATATACCCGCTCGTGCAAGTATACACACACGAGCATCCAAGTGAGCCAACAACCATTACTAGATCAAATATTACTTTTACTTACTAATCTTTATAATATAAGTAAAATATCATTTCAAACCATTTTAGGAAATCTTATGCCATTGAATAAAATATCATACTAACTTATAAATCACTTTATAGCTTTTAAAATACTTAATCACTTCATTTCAAATCAAGTATACATCATATCTTTTATAAAATCTTATATCTACTTTATAAAATATACACTTCATTTATAAAATCATAAACTCATTTTAGAAATACTAATTAAGGCTCATTGGGCCTCTATTTGCTTCATACATAAGTTTAGAGCCAAAAACACTCTTAATTGGCTTACCAACATTAAAGCCTATTAAATTAGTATTATTCTTACTAACTGATAGCATGCACATAAATATATCATGTGATTAGTCTCTATTTCATCACAAAAACACCTCTAATCTTTCAATTAATCCAAAATCAACTTTTAAAGTTACTAACTTTTCCAAACATGGTGATTAACAGTTCAAACAATTAACTAGAAAATATAGTCATGATTACTACATGAACATAAGCCTAATCCATATATCATAGAAATCTCCAAATCATTCTATATTACTTCATAATCATTCATAAACAAATTAATGAAGTAAAACACTTAAATTAAATATGATAATCATCCCACTTGCCTTAATTAAATCCAAGCTAAGCTCTAATCACCAAAAATCCAAATCTTGATTATTTTAATTTTCGAAATCAACACCAAAGCTCCAATCCAAGCCAATTCCTTCACGGGTTTCATAGAGAATTGGAAAATAGGAATTATGGTGATTTTTATTTGATTTTAGGAAATTTATTTAATGGATTTAGAGTTTGAGGATTAAAAGAGGATTAAAGGGAGATTAGGAGGAAGATTAGGAGAAGGAAAATGAGAGTGAATATGAAATGAAAGTGAGAATGAAAATATGAAGGGGTAAGATTCATAGGCTAGGTAAATGGACTTAGCCCAAATTCATCTCTTTTCTCAAAATCACTATTCATCTCTGAAATCCATTGACTCCAAACATAGACAAGTTTATACTCATTGCACTCACGTTAAAAAACAAACTCAACCATGGGTACATCGAGTCCTAATTCACTTGTTTGTAAAAATCGAGTATAAGAGGCGTTCCATTGCCTAACGATTAAATATTTAAATAAATCGTTTAAATATTTGATCGTTAAAATTACGAGGTGTTACATTCTCCCCTTCTTAAAAGAATTTTGTCCCCAAAATTCCCTTAAGTATGAGAAAGTAATAGGACTGACTAAATTTCCCACATCTCATTTTTGGAAAATTCCAACAATACCTTCCATTATACTTTCAGCGTTATGAAACTCCCAAATTAGAATGCATCACACACTATAAATATGCAAAGACCTATGTCATTCCACATTTTCCAAAAATTCATACCTCCCTTAAGAAAGCTTCCCACTATTTAAATGCCAATCTGAGCAAATAAGCATTTAAATTGCTATACATCATCTTTCAAGTACCCAATTGTACTATAATAACAGGATTGCATAAATACAGAATTCAAACATGTATAACTTCAGTGTAGCAATCTATACTATTATAGTCATACATGACAATCAATTGGAGAGTAAGATCAAGTGAGTTAGTCTCAAAATATACCATTGACTTCGAGTCACGTCAAATGGTAGTTGACCCGTATAGACCCCATCTCGCCCTATAGTGGGCATGAATGATATATAATATATTCAAATTAGCTAAGGAATAAAATCGATACCCATCATTACTGATGGGTGGAGTCAATAATGGACACTTATTGCGATCCAATGATTTCAGATAAATAGGGTCAGCATGCTAACAGACTCAGCCATTTACCAAGATCCAGTAATAGGCATGGCACTACAATGTATGATCACTAATATAAAATCAATACTATATATGGTCACTAATATAAGACCGATATGATTTATATAACTATACATACCTCGGAGCAAAATCCCAAAGGTAGGAATTCATTATTTCCAATCAATGATATGCACTTAATTATATCATATAATTAATCTCTAGTTAATCAATAATAATCAGTAATAAACAACGATCATGCAACAAACAATGATCAAATCATAACAAGCAAGAATAAGCAACAATAACTGGAAAATAAATTATTAAACATGCTAAAGCAATCGACAAGAATCCACCAACAACAGAAATCAGCCAATAGCAAAATCAAACAACATCAAACAACAGCAAGCAATTAACAGGCAACAACAAGCAATAGGCAATAGAAAGCAGTAAAACAATGAAATATTTAGAGGAGTCTATACCAACATGCTCGGTAACCATTAAGAGTCAAACATGCATGTTGAACCATAAACTTCAATGAGTCTGTTCGACATTCAAAAGGAATAAACGCTTAAGTGGTGTAACCCCTTTCATGAATACAATACATGAAAGGTTATTACACCTAATGCTATAAAAAGGAAAACATATACGATATGCAGGATCATCGAGTCTCAAAACTCTCGAATAAATCTAGCAATCAATGACTTTCCTTTTCTTCCGAAAAAAACTCATTCTCTAGAAGAGTAAATTATACTAATTAAATCATCATTAAATGAAGACTTACAGTTGCTTGGGTTTGATCAAGTTCAGACTCACCTCGACCGCACAATGTTAATAAGGATAATATACTAAGTGTACTACGACGCTCGCCTAAGCGAGTATCATCTCGTCGCTTAGGAGATTATCTGAATTGCCATAAAAAGTCCAGAAATCCTTCCTCGAGCTCTCCCATGAATTAATTATACTACACTAAAATTTTATAATTCCCAAAGATCATTCCAAATGACACGATACCCATTCCAACTCTTCAATTGCTCACAAGATTTCTTCATTAAATTAGGGTCGGCCACTAAGGTTTTAAATTTCGAATTTCAGTCACGTCTCATCTCAAGAATTTTACAAATAACGTCTCATATCGGACAACATCTTAGGCGATATGAGTGTATCTTGTGTGTACATCTTAGATTTCCATCTCGGATTTTAAAATCAATCCTGGGACTATCTCAAATTAACTTAATTGTCTAAAATTGAAGTTTTGAAGATTTTTATAATATATCCAGATACAAACATTTTAGCATACACAATTTATAGAAAATAATAGTAAAATATTGTTTTTAGAATAAAGTGGTATTGATTTTTGTTGACTCAATGGATTCTCCACACTTGAATATTAAAAATAAAAAATCTTTTATTTTGGCTTAATTGCTAAAAAATTGAACTAAAAGGTTAGTAAAATGTTATTAGAGTGCAATTTCTTTGGAATCCACTATGAAGTAAAAGAAATAACTGAATAAAAAAATATGACTTCGTATGAGTTCTTATATTGAGATCTTAGCTCAAATTTCGCTTGAGATTTTAATATCTTGAACAAGATGAGTTCAAATAAGATATAAACAAAATTTAATGTCTTGTTTCGCTAGATCTTGTCTACCTCAAGTTCGAAAATGAGATCTCAATCGAGATTTTAGGTGAGATAAACGAGATTTGAAACAGTGTTGGCCATCTAACTTCATCCGTGCAAACTCCGATCTGGTTCCTTGATCTGACTACTGAAATCTCCTTTCACAGCAATGGTCGCATTTCAAAAATATCTTAATCATCACAAGATTCCAACTCAAGTGCTTGTCTATCAGAATTAAGTGAAAAATCTTATCCTAATTGGTGTCAATCACTTAGAAAATATCCACTCAAACTATAGGTTAAAAACTGGCACGTGAATGAGAAAATCTTTAGAAAATGTCCTTTTCGGCACGTAGGGTTACTCCCATCACCTAACGTTTACTGATACAAAGAAAGCACTTATAACTCAACGACTCCACGTGAGCACCCATAAGTCATCCATTCGGGCTTTGCTCATTATTGGGCATCCATCGAACCCTACCTGGATAAAAACCCAAGCCACACTTCATCAATCAAACCCACTCAACTTGAAAGCTCGTGCATTAAGTTTGAATGGTAACACTTTGGTCGCTTTACCTCAGCTTTGCAACTAAGGTAACTCATACAAGGTTTATCTCTACTTGAGGAATTTACCTACTATGAAAGGTGTCAAGATTAGCCTATCTACTGAGTAAATAGCAACAGATAAAATATTTCGCTCAAGTGTTAAACGAAACAGAAGTGAGTTTCCAAAAAAAGAGCATACCTCACTACATAAGCTCCTTTCGATTTTCCTGAGCTGTAAACCCACTAGGACCCAGTAATGCTTGAAAGGCACAAGTCATCATCACTTAAACACCCTTAGAAAAATGTAGGACAATGCTTCTTCAAGTGATCGAGTCGACCACAAATAAAGCACTTACGCTTTTTTTAGTTGGATGACATTTCATAGCGAAATGCCACCTATATGCCATAGGAGTGGCACACTAGGCCAGCTTTTCTTTTTTTGAACAAGCTCGAGTTTAATGACCCCACCACTATACCTATATTAATAAAGAACATTACAAGTAATGTCATCTAATAACATAGAGAATACAGCTAATTAAGGGTGATCGAATGTGAATATATCTTCAGACTAACATTGACACGTCTTTATTACCATCAGGAGGATTTGAACTGAAAATTTGATGTGTACAGTATTAATATAAAGTAATAAACACGTCGATTTAAAATATTCAGAACGGTATATAATACAAATAAATCAGAATCGAAATCATAGACCACAGTGGAATAACATATATCATATAACATAATAAGATGCGAGTCTACGAAATATCAGTACTAGACCCGCATACATATATGTACATCACATTCAAAATATCATACCGGGTACAAGCCAACCACTAAATATTATACATGACCCATCATCCTAAGTGTACATATGTATACAATAATGGAGTAAACCAAAACAGTCAAAATAATATACTCTAGTGCTAGCAAAAAATCCATAAGTCAACGAGTCCCTGTACCTATAGAGACATGGCCTGACCCAAGTATTATAAAATAAATGGCTCAAACTATATCTATAAAAAGACAAGATACCGATATCATAAATATACGACTTAACAACAAAATAAGCCATAATAGAAATATGCTTGAAACCAAATAATCATAATAAGGCATATCAATCAAAATCACCATTTCATAAATCCATTATCATAAATATATGGATAATAATAAAATAATCCGTATCAGAAATATGTTTGAAACCAAATAATCATAATAAGGCATATCAATCAAAATCACCATTTCAAAAATCCATATTAAGTCTCAAATGGACTATCATAAAAAATATGGTGATAACAATTTAAAATTCTCTATAGCCAAAAACACTAAATATCCATCCCAAAAACTCTGAAGAAACAATCATCACTAACAAAATAATAATGGCAGTCAAATATCAGTTTAAACAGCGACACAAAGCCTAAAAACAAAATCAACTCATATCAGCCTAACAAACCAAATAGACCCCACCACATAGTGTAATAGTCTAACCCAACAAAATATACTAGCTATGCGAATTTACCTAACACAAAAAATAGGCAAACATTTGCTAACTGTATATCAAATAAACTAATAGGTATTAGTCATCCGGTCTATAGACTAATCATGCATGTAACATTTCTCCAAACAATAAAAGGACAGCTGCATTACACCATAACAAACCAAACCCAACCAAATATATCTCCCTATCCAAATCTAAGAATGTATCGATTTTTTGGTCGATGAAAAATGAGTTGTTACCTCTCAGGGATTTATCAGCCTACAACCGAAATCTGATGCCTAAGATAATACAACTCTAAAGTGTAGATCACTTTCACTTTAGTAATCATTATAATTTAACTAATTGTCCCACACCAGAAAGTAAATTCAAGTACTTACTGAAAGCTAAGAATTTCCACTCAAACTCTATTCAACAAACTATAATAATAAGCAAGGAAATTGCATGAAAAATCCCATGCCAATTCGACAATTCAATCATTTATTAAAATTCCTTGTTTCATAGAAGAGCACGAAATCCCAATAAAATCTCAAATTCATAATAAATAAATAAAAGAGTTTTAAATTAATTTTATATAGACAAAGATATAATTTCCTAAAATCACTTTTAAATCCTTAAATTAATATTTAAGGAAAAGTCGTTCATTTACAAAAGCTTTTGTACACTTTCAAAATCATTCAAACCTCTTTTATAACTAAAATCACTAGAAATTGAAATTATTATTTTCATAACAGCTTTTATGAAATAATACTAATTTTATCTTTTTCCTCTAAAAAATTTCCCAAATTATAATATAAATTTAATAGTAAATTTTAAAAGATTTTATGAATAAATATTATAATATAAATTATAATAGCGAATTTTAAAGGGTTTTATAAATAAATATTATTCATATATAAAAACTTTTAAGAACATTTAAACAATTCAAACAATAAATCCATCAAAAATGCAACTTCAAGAGCCATCCTCGCTCTATAAAATATCATTCCACAATATAAAATTCCTTAAAGATCTAAGTTGCTTTCCGACAAATCCGATCACACGACGATATACAAGTATCGACATACTATACAATTTTAATTCACAAATGAACGGAGTTAGGTTTATAAATTTACACTATTAGGCCATTTAAGGGATCAACATCCGTAACCAATCAAGTTTGTCCAACTATATGCAACACATAGAACAATTCATCGCTTGCATTCATATTTTAACTAATTCGATAATTAGAAATCAACAATTATCACCCAAGCAATCATATCACGGCATGCATAAGGATATTCATTTATGTAGATATAGAAGCGTGAGTAAAAATAACTCACCTTAGTAAGTCCCACACTACGTTCAAACAATAATGCCCAGCTCAAGGAATGCACCACCTTACTGCTCCGACCTCTCGTTCAGGTTTCATCAATACCCCTGTAACGACCCAACTTCCTACTACCGGAAAGTTGCATCATTCTTAAGAAAGAAAAGGGTGAGAAATAGAAAAGATAAAGAAGAAAGAAGAAACAACATCAGAATCTCAACAGCGGAACGAATAAATATAATATATCACATAAGAGAATACATAGTATACAATATCAATCAGAGTTACACATAATATACATCACATAATAGACAGTTATAAACATCTGTCTAGTTATTACAACTCGATACATCTCAATACAACACAGAGACACAACACAGCGGAAACACAGATAACACTAACACAGCGGAACCAATATATAACTATATCGCTGAAGCCTCCTGCTCCATTGCTCCTCCACAAATCGTCAAAGCTAAACCTGAATCCCTTGGCTACCCGTAAAAATTTGGGTACCCGAGAGTTTAGGAAAAACAGAAATAAACTCCGGGTCAGACATGGGTCTGGTATGAGTAACAGGTTAAAGTTGCTTAACTTTGAAAATTCTTTGAAAACAAAGGGTATCACGTAAGAATTCCCACACATAAACATGGAAAAGTTTTTACCTTACGTTAACCAAACATTTGATAGGAAATCCAGTTATATTATAATAGTGTCTAGGGTTTTCAAGTAAATATGAAATAGCTGAAATTGTTACATGATTAAATTCCAGCATACTAGCCACAAAGTGGGTAATACAATCAAAACCGTAAGGTCACGTAGGGAAAATGGGTTTCCATCAATGGCAGGGCTACTGGGGTACCGCCCGTCACAGTACGTGGCCTAAATCACCGTACCGAGGAGTACGCCCGCTCCCCTGCAACACAAGGCCGGAACCATTCCTTACTGAACAGTTCCGAACGAAACAACCCCAGCAGTTGTGGCCACAACTGCCCACACAGCCGAATATAAAGGGACATCTAGACAGGGGAAAATCTCGCTCTCAAGTGGGTGCTACCCACGAAGCCTTGCTGCACCTCCCCTGTTTTAGCCATTCCCGGTTGATGAGGCTTGAGGTCACGATTACCTTAACAGAACTTATCACTTAGAATGCTCATCGTCCACCTGACGATGTGCTGAAAGCATTCAATCCATACAAGTTCGTTCCGGGTTTGAACGAAACCGAAGGCATTATCTCGTTACACTCATTTTGGAATCACCCTCAGAGTTAACGACGATAACCCTTGCACTCTGAATCTTTCGTCTTCACTTGAGATTCACGACCTATCGTTAATTTGGATCGATGTGGTATTCGGGTCTCCAGACCTAGAATCCCGGTATACGGAAACCCGATCCCGGTCTCATTGAAATCCAAACCGTATCTTTTAAGGCCAAGTTGTTTTAAAGTTAAAACAGTTCATTTCAATTATCTATATACACACAAATAGATAAATCACAATATAACAATGGATAATCAGATCATCATCATAAATAGATAATCCATATCACCAACTCAAATAGATAATCAATATCATCATACTTAAACAAGCATCCATATCACATATATATTATTCATCTCATATCTGAGATCACAATCAATCAAGGAAATCAATATCATCCATCATAAGCAACGATTAAAAATCACACCATTTATAATTAATTTAAAATGAATTAAATTAATTACTTATCTCTAATTAATTTAAAGTAAATTAAATTAATTATTTCATCCTTATAAATCTTGCTTACATAACCATTAATTAATTACAAATCAATTAATTAATCATTCTCAAATTTCCTTTTTAATTAACCATCCTGGATTAATTATCCTTCAATTACATTCAAGTAATTATTCTTAATAATTTCACAAATTAATTATCCGTAACCAAATATAGTAATTAACCTTTAATTACTTCTTTTATTAATTAATTACATTAATCCTTAATTAATTATATTAATTAATTACTCAAACACTTATTACTGATTAATTTATCTTAATGAATCAATCCTTTAATTATATCATTAATTGTATAATTTAATGATCCTTATTTACAATTTAATTAATTATTCTACTTAAATTAATTACATTAAGAATTTAATCTTTACACAAACCACATTTATTAATCACTCTTAATTAATCCCGTTTCAGTAATTAACTACCCTTAATTACTTCATCAAATAAATTAATTACTCCTTAATTAATTATCTTAATTAATCCCTTGATTAATTATACAAAGTAATTCAATCCAAATTACTTTCATTTTTAAATCCTCTTTAATTAATTACATATAGTAATTACCATTAATTACTTCATTAATTACATTTAAGTAATTATACTCATCAAACCATTCCATGATTAATTTAAATTAATTAAACTAAATTAATTAACTTAAATAAATCAAATTAAACTCGATTAATTACATTAAGCAATTGATCCTTTAATTACTTTCATTCAGTAAATATACTTAAACATTTTTAATAACTGATTATCTTTAACTAACCAATCTAATTATTAAATATAATTATCACATTGATTGATTATTAAACAAATCTTAAGTTAATGATCTATATTAATTATTTACAATCCTTAATTTCTTTTCTTAAGAAATTTAACTTTGATAAATCCATATTAATTACGAGTTAATTTATTCTTAATAACCAATTTATTAACCACTAATTATTTAATTAATTAAAGTTATAACTGTAACTTAATTAACTCTTAATTACTTGATTAATTAATCTTTAATCATAAATTTAAAATCTATCTTATTTAATTAACCAATTAAATCTTAAATCATTTAAACTAAATTACTTTAAGATCAATAACTTATCCCATTCATTTTTAATTACCAAAATCATCTATATTTAACATCTCATCTTAATTTACATTTAATTTATACCACTAAATTAAGTTTAAATTACATAAAATAGTTTTAGCTTAACAATTTTAAGTTAACTAAATTACATAACTTATTAAATCAATGTTTAAGGAATTCATTTACACTTGGATTTTATTTTAAGAAAAGTCTTAAGACTAATTTATTTAAATTTTAAAAACTGGGCGTTTAAAAACTTATAAAAGAAAACAGGCTTGAGAGAATACTTCGGGTCCTACCCCTTCTTCACTCGACTCCTGCTTCGAGCTAACCCATCTTCCTACTCGACTCTGTTCCCAAATTCCCTTCTTCTACAATCCCCTTTAACTAAGTTATATACTAAGTTTAAAACTAAACTGCTACGAAAAAAAACTCTCGCGAACACGAGACCAACTCGGGCCAATCGACCATCTACTCGAGCATCGCTTCGAGACGAACTCGCTTCAAACAAATTCAGACAAGCAACGATACCACCATCGCCGTGCACGTGCACAACCGATCTGGTGAACTCCGACCAACTCCATCGCCTTCCACACATCGAACAACCCATCGTCATCGAATCCAACTCACTCGAGAACCCCCATTCGACCATAGTTGAAATCGAGCACCACGATCCAGATTTTCAACGAAACCAGGCTTCCAACATCGTCTCGTCCCCCCCTTCTCTGACCACCAGAGGCGGAGCAACTCCGGCTACACCACGACAACATGCCAACCTTCCATTCCCCAAAGCATCACGACACTCGATCGAGCGAGGATCACGAACGAAGCAAAAATCTATGGCAAACTAAAACTAGGTTTACGAGTGGGAAATGCCTACCGCTGTCACCATGGCCATCTACACGCCGACCCACTATTTTTCCTAGCCTCGCCACACATCACTCCACGTCCACACCAAACCCCGAGAGCCCAGTGATCGTCGATCACCAGTAAATGGTCAAAAACTATTCTCAGTTCAACTACGAACTGCACCTTCGACACTTAAGTAAAAATCAAGATTTATATATTAAAATTCCTATTTTTCAGAGATGTTTCACATCATATAATTGAATCAATAAATTATAACATTTGATTTTTATCATACTTGCAAGTGTCATCAGTTCTATGAAGATTTCAAGCCTATGTAAATTTTATTTTGCTAGGAAAATATATTTCTTTATTTTAAAACCAAACAAACATATGGTTTAGATCTTCCAGCCTAAAAGTGAGCAAAGAAATTTTGATTTTTGGGTTTTAAATCAGGTCTCAAGGTTCTGAATCAAGAAAAACAGAGATGGTTCGATTATATACAGGCATACACACATTCAAATGTTTTTAACACAGAGAAAAATCATGGATATATATGTATAACAAGCATCCTCAGTTTCATACTTCATAGGCATCAGATATAAAGATATATATATTTAACTTTAAATTTTAAATGGTTTACCCACAGATGAGCAGATTCAAACTTCAAGTTTTAAAACAAAGTTACTCACAGATTAACCCAAACATTTAAACAATTCAAGATTTTAGTTTTTTAAAAGCTTTTGTTTACTCAAATACTTAAACCTTTTAAGTTAAATGTTACTCACCAGACATGAAATGAAGAACAGAGTTTGCACTTGAAAGGCTTTTGAAACTTTGAACACTTAAAAACTGGGAAAAATGCTTGGCTCGATCTTCCTGTATCATCTAGCTTGCCCTTTAAATGTTGATGATGTTTTAAGTTGTAAAGATGGAAACTTGCTATTTGAAATTACTTTGAAATGCTGAGATGTTCAAGCTTTCAAAACAGAGTTTGAAGTTGTTTCTTTGCTTAGAAACTGCAGTTGCAAAGCTATTGAAATCCCTCTTTATTTTGATCTCCATTTTTGTTTTGAGATGAAAATAAGTTTCATTTGAAATACTTCTAGTAGGCTAAGTTTTGAACGAAAATGAATGAGGCAGATTAATATAAAAGAGTATGCAAGGTGGTGTTTATTTTCTTTTCTACAAGCTTCTTTTAATATTTGGTCAGAGATTTTTATTTTCTCTACTATGGCTGATATGGTCTTGCCTGTACTAGAGGTATGTTAGCATTTATGAAGTGTCCTTAAGTCTACACTTATCTTATTTTTAAATTTTCGTATGGTACTTAATATAGTTTCTTTATTTTCTAAATGTACATAGCCATTTCCTGTACAAGCATAAAGGTGAGTATTTTTTTTTACTTTGTTTATATACTTGCTTGCATACTTAATTATATAGCTACAAATATACAAAGCCTGGCACATCTTCCTTTATTTTATAAACATATTTTATTTGCCTTAGTCCTTATACTTTACAGGCCTACACATTTTTACTTGCCTGCCTAAATTTTATTTACAGGCAACATTTCTATTTATACAAAGCCTAGCAGCTTTTAACTTCATGTACAAATTATAAAGTGTACCTAAATTATTTACAATTCTACCTTCCTTTTTATTTTTAAATTTAAAATATTAAACACTCCATTTACTTATTATTTATTTATACTTATGCTTAATATTTATAAAGTTTATTTTATCTTAAACATTTTTGAAAGACTTCATTTTGAATTTTCAAATCACAACTTCCCTTTATAAATAGATTTGAAATAACAATTTCCATTAAATTTCATTTGTAAAAACATTACATTATTAATATTGTTTAAATACAACTCATTATTAAATTAAAATAAATTTACAAAAGAAACTATCTCTTCAAAGTATAAATTACTCATTTAAACAAACTATATTTAAAAAGAACAAAACAACCCTTTTTTTTTAATCTTATTTAAATTCAAACTTAAACTAAAATAATTTTAAACAATTAATATTTCTCCTAAGTATTTTAAACCATATAGTTATTTATCTAATATTAACTTAAATCAATTTCCCAAATTACCAAAATATATTAAAATTAGGAAACAAGATTTATTTATTAAATTTAAAACAAAGCTTATCTATTCATAATATATATACAAATATATATATATATACACACATTATAAATAGAAGACAATTTATTAGCTTTTAAAAGCTAAATTATGAGTTAAATGTTTATTTAAAAGAAGATTATTGAATCAAATTCAGATCTTATTTACAAATATCAACAAATCAATTTAATATTAAATGCAGATTATTAAATTGATATTGTCAAAAATTCCGGGATGTCACATTCCTCCCCTCTTAAAAAGAATTTCGTCCCCGAAATTTAAAACAAAGGTAATTTAATAATCTAGTTAATGATTTAATTTTAAAAACACAAGCATATATTAATTATATGCTAACAACCATAGCAACCAACTCATCCAATCAAACAAATCTAACTATCCAGACAAAAATAAGGATAGAACTATCTAGAGTTTCCCAAGTATAAACACCGGGATACTCGCTCTACAGAATCCAAACAAAACTATACCACTAAGCTATAGAGCTCCTACTCCTCTAGATATACCAAATCAAACAAGATATCAGACTATAGACAAGTCTGACTCAACATCCAAATCTCCCAGAACAGCTAGCTCTACTACCAGAGATAGATCTTACACGTACTCCCTCAGAGATACGCGAAACACATCGAATCTCAGTTGCCAAACTGACAATTCACTCCAAAAGATCAAACACTCAACCTCAGAAGAACAATAGAAAAGATCCAAAATATCTCGGAGCTGGCTTCCCAATCTTACCCAATCTATACAGCTCCTTTGACTGGAGAAAACTTTCTCAAAATCAAATCTCCGTCTTCGAAATCCAAATTCTTCCGTCTCTTATCCACAAACTCACCTGACGATCCTGGGCTGACTTCATCCCTACTGAACAGCTCAACCTTCGCTGAAACTTCTCGAAACAACTCATCAAGATGATCCACTCAAAATTAGTCCAAGAACACAAACTCTACTCCTCACACCAGAAGACTGAACTTACTCTTCCTATCCGGAAAGATACAACAGATGCATTCCCAACTGCTTCCGCTGCACAACTCTGATCTGAGAAGACGAGAATGCTAATGATGCCCACGAGCACAAACTGGACAACACATCCCAGAAATTTGGTTCAACAAATCCATAGAGAGAAAACTCAGAAATACCGAAAGATCTCTGACAAACCAAGAGAACACTCAACTATCGCAAGTCACTTTTGCGATCAACTCAATTTAATATCCAAAGAAAAACTGCTCTCTCTTTACCAATCAGAACAGCCTATGCTTAACCAGCCAATCCACCGAAGAAATGGATCCACACTGCTGCTTCTGAACTTCACCTCTAGAAAACTGCTGACAGAAGACTTCCTTGCCTACTCACAGAACAATCTGGACTGTGACGCTACACTAATGACAAAGATTCCCTAATCCAAACTACTCGAGAAACTCAGGCCTCAAAGCCAAACACAAACACCCAGCTGAACTTAGCCTCAGCACTGAAGCAGACACGCTTTCTTAACTTCCTCCAAAGAAACATCTTCGGAAACATCCATAGTCACTGTGTCTCATCACACAGCTACTAATTCCTGAGATATCAAGATACCATCACTAGCTTCCATCCAACCGATAGATCCAAACTCTACTCAAAGATAGACTCCAAACCTTAACAGATTCCTCCAGAGATTTGGTGAAATCCTTACACCTCAACAAAAATTCACTCGAGACGGTACTGGGTCTACAATCTCGACAGATACACTTCCAACCACAACAAACTCCAACTATAGGTAGTCGTGTTACACACACTACTACCCTATCTACCTTTATAACTTATATTGGAAAACCCGAACAGGTAGCCCAACAGATAGGTAGAAATAAACAAATATATATATATATATATATCAAAATTACAAATACGCTCTCTCAAGATAGACACCACTCCAGAGCCTAGGTATTCACTTAACCTATGCTCTGATACCACCTGTAACGACCCAACTTCCTACTACCGGAAAGTTGCATCATTCTTAAGAAAGAAAAGGGTGAGAAATAGAAAAGATAAAGAAGAAAGAAGAAACAACATCAGAATCTCAACAGCGGAACGAATAAATATAATATATCACATAAGAGAATACATAGTATACAATATCAATCAGAGTTACACAGAATATACATCACATAATAGACAGTTATAAACATCTGTCTAGTTATTACAACTCGATACATCTCAATACAACACAGAGACACAACACAGCGGAAACACAGATAACACTAACACAGCGGAACCAATATATAACTATATCGCTGAAGCCTCCTGCTCCATTGCTCCTCCACAAATCGTCAAAGCTAAACTTGAATCCCTTGGCTACCCGTAAAAATTTGGGTACCCGAGAGTTTAGGAAAAACAGAAATAAACTCCGGGTCAGACATGGTTCTGGTATGAGTAACAGGTTAAAGTTGCTTAACTTTGAAAATCCTTTGAAAACAAAGGGTATCACGTAAGAATTCCCACACATAAACTTGGAAAAGTTTTTACCTTACGTTAACCAAACATTTGATAGGAAATCCAGTTATATTATAATAGTGTCTAGGGTTTTCAAGTAAATATGAAATAGCTGAAATTGTTACATGATTAAATTCCAGCATACTAGCCACAAAGTGGGTAATACAATCAAAACCGTAAGGTCACGTAGGGAAAATGGGTTTCCATCAATGGCAGGGCTACTGGGGTACCGCCCGTCACAGTATGTGGCCTAAATCACCGTACCGAGGAGTACGCCCGCTCCCCTGCAACACAAGGTCGGAACCATTCCTTACTGAACAGTTCCGAACGAAACAACCCCAGCAGTTGTGGCCACAACTGCCCACACAGCCGAATATAAAGGGACATCTAGACAGGGGAAAATCTCGCTCTCAAGTGGGTGCTACCCACGAAGCCTTGCTGCACCTCCCCTGTTTTAGCCATTCCCGGTTGATGAGGCTTGAGGTCACGATTACCTTAACAGAACTTATCACTTAGAATGCTCATCGTCCACCTGACGATGTGCTGAAAGCATTCAATCCATACAAGTTCGTTCCGGGTTTGAACGAAACCGAAGGCATTATCTCGTTACACTCATTTTGGAATCACCCTCAGAGTTAACGACGATAACCCTTGCACTCTGAATCTTTCGTCTTCACTTGAGATTCACGACCTATCGTTAATTTGGATCGATGTGGTATTCGGGTCTCCAGACCTAGAATCCCGGTATACGGAAACCCGATCCCGGTCTCATTGAAATCCAAACCGTATCTTTTAAGGCCAAGTTGTTTTAAAGTTAAAACAGTTCATTTCAATTATCTATATACACACAAATAGATAAATCACAATATAACAATGGATAATCAGATCATCATCATAAATAGATAATCCATATCACCAACTCAAATAGATAATCAATATCATCATACTTAAACAAGCATCCATATCACATATATATTATTCATCTCATATCTGAGATCACAATCAATCAAGGAAATCAATATCATCCATCATAAGCAACGATTAAAAATCACACCATTTATAATTAATTTAAAATGAATTAAATTAATTACTTATCTCTAATTAATTTAAAGTAAATTAAATTAATTATTTCATCCTTATAAATCTTGCTTACATAACCATTAATTAATTACAAATCAATTAATTAATCATTCTCAAATTTCCTTTTTAATTAACCATCCTGGATTAATTATCCTTCAATTACATTCAAGTAATTATTCTTAATAATTTCACAAATTAATTATCCGTAACCAAATATAGTAATTAACCTTTAATTACTTCTTTTATTAATTAATTACATTAATCCTTAATTAATTATATTAATTAATTACTCAAACACTTATTACTGATTAATTTATCTTAATGAATCAATCCTTTAATTATATCATTAATTGTATAATTTAATGATCCTTATTTACAATTTAATTAATTATTCTACTTAAATTAATTACATTAAGAATTTAATCTTTACACAAACCACATTTATTAATCACTCTTAATTAATCCCGTTTCAGTAATTAACTACCCTTAATTACTTCATCAAATAAATTAATTACTCCTTAATTAATTATCTTAATTAATCCCTTGATTAATTATACAAAGTAATTCAATCCAAATTACTTTCATTTTTAAATCCTCTTTAATTAATTACATATAGTAATTACCATTAATTACTTCATTAATTACATTTAAGTAATTATACTCATCAAACCATTCCATGATTAATTTAAATTAATTAAACTAAATTAATTAACTTAAATAAATCAAATTAAACTCGATTAATTACATTAAGCAATTGATCCTTTAATTACTTTCATTCAGTAAATATACTTAAACATTTTTAATAACTGATTATCTTTAACTAACCAATCTAATTATTAAATATAATTATCACATTGATTGATTATTAAACAAATCTTAAGTTAATGATCTATATTAATTATTTACAATCCTTAATTTCTTTTCTTAAGAAATTTAACTTTGATAAATCCATATTAATTACGAGTTAATTTATTCTTAATAACCAATTTATTAACCACTAATTATTTAATTAATTAAAGTTATAACTGTAACTTAATTAACTCTTAATTACTTGATTAATTAATCTTTAATCATAAATTTAAAATCTATCTTATTTAATTAACCAATTAAATCTTAAATCATTTAAACTAAATTACTTTAAGATCAATAACTTATCCCATTCATTTTTAATTACCAAAATCATCTATATTTAACATCTCATCTTAATTTACATTTAATTTATACCACTAAATTAAGTTTAAATTACATAAAATAGTTTTAGCTTAACAATTTTAAGTTAACTAAATTACATAACTTATTAAATCAATGTTTAAGGAATTCATTTACACTTGGATTTTATTTTAAGAAAAGTCTTAAAACTAATTTATTTAAATTTTAAAAACTGGGCGTTTAAAAACTTATAAAAGAAAACAGGCTTGAGAGAATACTTCGGGTCCTACCCCTTCTTCACTCGACTCCTGCTTCGAGCTAACCCATCTTCCTACTCGACTCTGTTCCCAAATTCCCTTCTTCTACAATCCCCTTTAACTAAGTTATATACTAAGTTTAAAACTAAACTGCTACGAAAAAAAACTCTCGCGAACACGAGACCAACTCGGGCCAATCGACCATCTACTCGAGCATCGCTTCGAGACGAACTCGCTTCAAACAAATTCAGACAAGCAACGATACCACCATCGCCGTGCACGTGCACAACCGATCTGGTGAACTCCGACCAACTCCATCGCCTTCCACACATCGAACAACCCATCGTCATCGAATCCAACTCACTCGAGAACCCCCATTCGACCATAGTTGAAATCGAGCACCACGATCCAGATTTTCAACGAAACCAGGCTTCCAACATCGTCTCGTCCCCCCCTTCTCTGACCACCAGAGGCGGAGCAACTCTGTAACGACCCGGAATTTTGGACCATTCGCGTCCATTATAAGTGAATAGGTAGACACTCATGCCGGAGTTGAATTGCTCAAAATACCGCGTTGTTAATTTAAATTTGGCAAAACTGAACATATACAGTAAATAGATATAATCACAGATCACAGACACAGAGTAATAAATGCAGCGGAAATAAAAGAGATAGTAATTCATGAAGCTACTATATGAATATATAAAATACATCAGAGTTTACAACAGAAGAGTAATACGATACATCAGATACAAATCAGAATACATCACTGGAATCATCGAATACTGAAGGCAGAATAGATGGCTGGATCTTCAAGCAAAGCTCCAACTCCAAAGGTGAGTCTCGAAAACTGAACCACTCAGTCTGACCCGAGCGTAAAGCAAAAACACAAGACACTCGAGTCAGGATTAACATTCTTATATTAATAAATCCAACTCAAGTGAAATAGCAATTGAAATACAAGTAACTCAAAGGATGTTTGGAATAACCATCCTTTAAGGATCCGTTAAACTATCTACTAGGTAGTAATGTACGCTAAGTAGATAATGTCTATCAGTAATATAAAGATATCAAAGTAGGGTTAAGCAGGGCCCATACACCTCTTAACCTGTTTATTCCCAAAAGCATATACAAGACCGTAGTTTCCCCAAAACCGGAAGTCACCAGAGGGCAATCCATATACTAAAGGTACAAAACAAAGTCGTAGTTGTCGCGAATAGGATAATCAGTATGACAAGGTACATGAGGCGATACCAACTAGGATACTAGTAGTTGCGTGATCCGGACTGATGTTGGGCATAGCAGCTACTACCCCAACACCGCGAAATAACACTCCCATAATCGAGGGGTGCACCCAAATCGAATCACAAAAGTAATAGATATGGTAACGAAGAAGTGTGTCCGCTAGAGGTGGCGAACCTCAATGGCCCGGCGCGGCTCCTGTTTTAGTCATGTCAGGGGTCATCCAAAATCGTTCTCTTTCTTCAGTCAACGCGTTCATCAAAACCATCCACTTCGTTCTGGATCAACACTCCGCGTATAATTATTAAAGTGGTTTCGGTTCAGATAGAGAGTATATCCATTACCGATCCCGGTCTCTTTAATAACTTTCGTAATTATTACACCGATTGGTCGTTTATATATTTCAAAACCAAATCAATTTCAATTTCAAATAGAATTCTTAAATCAACATTTCATTTGTCTTTCTAAAACAATTTCCAAATTTTCGTTTCAAAACTTCCAACTTACCATTTCAAAATCTTATAATTCAATTTCAAACTTTATTTAAAACAATTCAAATATTGGTTCAAATTCGTATATAAGTTTCATTTCGAAAAACATTTAAATTAATTTAATTTAACATTCAAATCAATTTAAATTCATTTATCGATTTCATTCAATATTCGTTAAGTTACTATGCCATTCAAAACAATTTCCATTAAATTTCCAATTCATTAAATCCATTATTTAAATTCAACTTCATTATATCAAAACTTACAAATTTAATTAAATTAAATTCATCAAATCAAATTCTTTACATTTCAAGTCTTACATTAATTCCAAAATATCACATTTTCATTTCTTGTTAAAGAAATCAATTTCACTTATTTACTTACTTAAATAAATTTCCAAAACTTAATTAATAAAGAAACTCAATTTCAATTATTTACGAAATAAAATCCACTTATTCAAAAGTTCAATTTTTCTTATTAAGGAATTCAATTCAATTTGATCATTAAATCATTCAATCTTATTTAATTATTAAATAATTCAAAACTTAATTATTAAATAATTTCACAGTTTAATAATTTCAAACTTAATTATAATTTCAACTTGATTATTAAATCATTTCAAACTTGGTTAAAATTTCAAACTTAATTCAGTCATTTCTCAAATTAAACAACATTCTTTCATTGATTACATTGATAATCTTTTGTTTCAGATTATTAAATATTACCATTTTCCTTTCATCAAAAATTCAAATTTCAACTTCATTTCAAAACCATATTCTTTATTCAAATAAAATCTTCGTTTATTTTCAAATCAAATTATTGACCAATCGGGTTTTTATTTAATTCTCTATATCTAAGGTCAAAGTTTAATTTGGGTATTTATCATTTCAACCCGATTCCAATTAAATTCAAATTCAAAGCATAACAAAGGGAACTTGCAGTGTGATAACTGGGATGGTGTCAAAGTAAATAAACAAGCAATAACAACAATCAATATCAATCCAATAATCAATTCAAATAATCCCGGAATAATCGTATTAATTCGCATTGTTATTTGTACGAATTAATATAATTATTTCTAGAATCTACACTATCATTTCATGTAGATTAAAGATTATTACATTACGGTTTTCACTTGTCATTCAATTCAATTTTAACACTACAACAATTTATCCAATATACGTCAATGGTTCAAGTGTAATTATCACTATTCTACATGTCAATAAATTTAACAATTATAAGGGGTCATATTATACAAATATCAGTTAATCAAATTTAACATTTAATTATCCTATATCAAGTTCAATTTCATACTGTTCATCATTTTAACATTAACAATTTAACGTCCAATATAAACATCAACAATCAATCAATTATCAGCCAACTGTATTATCATCACATAAATAGTTAACAGATAATGGTGTCAGATGTCACAGGTGAACTGATACAGGTAATAACAGTGTAAATATCAAACAGCAGCATATTTCAATTGTCGTTTCAATTGAAATCAAATTTAATAAATAAAAGAATTGTGATAACCCAGATTTTTGGGACATCTGATAATTGGATAATTAACTGTTTTAATCAATGGAACAGATAAAATTCTAATAATAACAAATATCCGGATATGTAAATGAATTTGGAAATATAATAAAAATTGAATTATAAATATCTGGATAAATATTTTATCTCCTAATATAATTAATTAATATTTGACAAATTATTCTTTTAGAACAAACAATAATGATTGTATATATACATGGATATAAGAAGATTTTAAATAGAAAATTTTATATTCAAACAAATTAAATTTGTGTTTATTTAAGTAAAAATATTTATATGAGTTAATTTCAGTTTGCATTTTTAATTTGAATTTGAATTTAAAATTCAAAGGGTAGATATATATAAATATATCTTAAATATATTTTGGATTTAAAATATATTATATATGATTTTATTATGAATATAGTTGTTTTATAATTTTCTTTTAAAGGATTTATATATATATACTAAGAAATGTAAATGAACTTTTAATTAAATCCTTATTTTAAACTCAAGCTAAAATATATCTTTTAAATAAATAAGAAATTATCCTTGTTGTTAAAAAAATTTAAACATAAGACAATTTGGTTTGTAGAAATATATATAGAATTAAAATAAAATCCACTAGCATATAAGCATATAATACATTTATTGGATCAAAACATAAGTTATTTATAAACAAATGTTTACATACATTCTCACTTGTATATTTATTAAAGTTTAAAAGCTATTTATATGAAAAACAAATATTTTTATATACATGTAAATCTACTACATAAGTACATATATATGACTTGAAAGATTTAAAAGAAGAGTTAACACTTGTAAACATCATAATGTATATTTAGGACATTTGTAAATTGAAATGTATATGTGTAAGCTAAATAATCAATCTAAGGACAAGTGGCTTTATTTATTTTGCTTTGATAATTAAAAAAAGAAAAAAAAAAGAAAGAAAATATATGAAGAAGAAATCTGTTTTTATCTTTCAGCTCATTTTTCAACTAAAATTTATACAAACCAAAAGAAAAGAAAATGGAACCTGGAAATTCAAATCCGAGACAAGAAATCAAACGCAAATGCAACATCAGTTTTAAATCATCTAATACAACCTGAGATCAGGCAAGGAGATCAATCAACTAGCAACCTGAAATCAAAGTTTGATCATCTCAGTTTTCAAAGCCTTGATCATCTCTGCTTCAAAAGCTCTCTGTACATCAACAAGTGAGTGAACAGTTAATCTTAAATTTAGAAAAGTAATAATTGTTGCCTGAATAATTGATGGGTAATGGTGATTGTTTATGTATATAGGAGTATGAAATTTGTGAATATGAATGTTTCTGAATACTCATGATTGATGGCTGTGCTACTCTGTATTTTTGGATTACAGAGATGTTAAAATAAACTAAATTTCAAAAGACTTTTCATCTAAACTCTCTGGAGTTTGAGTTTCAAACAAATCAATTTAGTTCGAACATCATCAAGATTTTGAAAACAATTTTTAGCATTTTAAGCATGGAAATCACCTGTAAACATAGAAATACAGATGAAACTCAAATAATGGAATAAATCAATTTGTTGTAATGTATTGATCCAAGAATATATCTCGAATCATCTTTGGAAGCTATGATTTTTAAAATTTAAATCATGAATTTTTATTAAGTAATTCATGAGATATTGAAGTTGATTGGAATTTGGGGTTTTTGTCGACTACTGGTGTTCGCGTGACCCTGAGGCGTCGGAATTGTGACCAGAGTAGGATCGAAGGTAGGAGATTACGTGAAAAATGGAAGCAAAATTTTCTGCTAGCCGTACATCGAAGTGAGGAGGTTTGTAGGGTTTCAAGTCCTGTTGGGTTTGTCATTGATTTCGAATCAAATGCTCTGACATGGGTGAATCGAGTTTGATCACAGGAGGAGGGTTGGTGCGTGGACGTATGGCGAAGGGATGGTCGGAGTGTTGACGTTTCTGGAGGCCGGAGATGGTGGTACGGGGATGATTATGGGATGATGTTTTGTTCCAGGATTTGTTGTTGAGCTCGATTTTGTTTTTCGAGCACGTTCTCAGTTTGGGTGTCGGGGATCGGAAGAGTTGGTCAGAGATGACTCGTCGATGGTGGGTTGGATGGTCGGAGTAACCACGATCAGACGTGCATGTGCACAAGGGCCTCTCGTATCTGTACTGTTGGAATTAAGGAGATGGGATTGACTCGGGTAGTGATTCGAGGAGATGGGGGTTTTGACTCGGGTTATTTGCTAGTTGGGCCGTGAAGTGGGTAAGGGAATTATGTTTTGATTAAACATTAAAGATGGTGAATCTTTGGGTCTCGCTGGTTCAATACAAAATAACCAACGGGTTTAAAAGCAAGTCACCATGACTTAAAATTTTAAGGAAGATGCCTTTGAAAATTAAATTGTCTTTGGTTGGGATAATTATACCAGAAAATTATCTTGAGGGATTTATTAAACATAATTAATGATTAAATTTATGATTAACTTTGGGTTAATTAATTAAAAACTTAAGTATAATAAATCAGATACTTAATAATTAAATAAGTATAATTGTTTAGGGATTGTCAAAGAGTAATTACTTGAGTAATTTAGAAAGGGATTATTTACTTAAAGAAATTAATTTAATAATTAATTAATTAAAATATGATTTGTTAAGGGTTAGTTAATTTCTAAATATAGTTAGTTATTGAGTAATGAATGATCGAGATTGATGGAAGTAATTAAAGGATCATTTATTTATTAATTAATTACTTAATGGGATTGATTAAAGTTTAATTTTTATAAATGGTTAAGGTTAATTCGTTTATATAATTAATTAAAGGCTAATTACTTAATGTAAAAAAAAAAATTAATCAAGAATGATTAATAAAAAGGGGTAAGTAAATAATAATTACTTATTATAATTAAGGAATAATTAATCAAGGAGGATTAATTAAGATAAATAATTAAGAAATGATTAATTAATTTATAATTAATCAATGTTAAGTAAGATGGATTAAGGTAATCCAAGTAATTAAAGGTTAGTAATTAATTTAATTAGAGATTAATTAAATTAATTAAGAATGAATTGACTTGTTATGGATTGGTTGAATGATAGTCGATGCCTTGGATTAGTGGATATATCTGATATGTGATTGTGATATAGTATTTTGGATGAATTGTGATAATGTAATTTATCTATCTGTGATAGATTTGTTATATGAATATGATATCCTGAATTTAAATCAAATTGTTTAACTGAAAAATCTTGGTTTAAAGAATGACTTTTGATTCGAAGAGGCCGGGGTCGGGTATCAGAAATATACCCGAAACCACTTTGATTTTAATCTATAATTCTTTATAGACTTGTTGTGTAAATCGAATAGGCTGGAATGAAATAAATCGAGTAATCTAGATCATTGGAACTAAGTAACGATACTTAGATATTATTTTGGGAAATAAATTGTTTGAATATAATAAGTAAGAACTCGTAGAAGATACGAGTTACCCTGATTTTATACAAGATCTATGGATTGAAATTTCATGTTAAATGAGTTTACTCACGCTGGTTTCCAGCCTGACTCGGGTGTTACTTTGATGTAATGCTCGGGTCAGACCGAGTATTACAGATTTTCAGGTAAGGACGTTCTGGAGCTCAGGAGGCGAGCTGGATGGCAGGAACGTATGGAGTGTATTCCGCTGTGTATTTGAGAGCTTATTGATAGTAGTCTGGGACAGGTGGATAACTGTCTAGTCTATTTGTAAATGGTTGTAACTCTGATGTATTGAATGTAAATTAACAAATACAGTTTTCTTTGTATAACTGATATTATTATTTGATATTATATTTTATCCGCTGCGAATGTGAGATGTTGTGTTTTCTGTTTTTCTTTCTTCTTTCTGTTTCTTTCTTCTATCTCTTTTCTTTTTCTCCTAACTATCTGGAATTTTCGGGTTCGAAAATTCCGGGTCGTTACACTTGGTATCAGAGCAAAAGGTTAAGCGAGAACCTTGGCTCTGTTGGGATTACTCATTAAGGATAGGGTCAATAGTACCCTAAGATGAGTTGAGTGTATATATATATATATGAGAGCGTACTTGCTATTTTCTTATATAAAGGTTTTAAAATGGTTTTAAAAATAAATGATTTTTTATATAAGTTTATCTTTTGATATATATAGAAATAATTTTCTAATTATTAAATATATTAAAGAAATTGGTTGTTAAATTAATTGGAATTAAATAAAATATTGGAATTAAATTAAGTGGTAATAGAAATAAAGCCAAATTAAAATTGAATGAAGATAAGTTTGAAATGAATTCAAACTAAAATTAAAATCTTGAATTTGTAGAAATGTTATCAAGAATAAAGATAATAATGAATTGGTTTCCAGATATGATAATCTTGGTTATTATCATAAATGGTAATTGTGTTTAATAATGAATGTTGTTAGTAATTAAGCAAAATGAAATGTTTTAGGGAAATAAACTTTTAGGTAAGTATGACTTATAAATTGGAATTGAAGATAAGTTGAAATTGTGAAATTTTAAATCTAAATCCAGAAAACTTGAAATTTGTTTTAGGGAAATTTGTTTTGAATTAAAAACCAAAGGTGGTTTAAAATTTTAAGATATAATATTAAGGATGATTTGAAATAACTCTTAATGTTGAGTTTTAAATTGGATTGGGATATGAAAACCCAAAGTGATAAGTTTTTGAATTTAAGTGGGAAGAATATTAATCTAAAGTTTAAAATTTGAATGGGAATTCAAATTATGTAAAGTTGACCGGATTAAGTAAATTTAATTTAACTTAAGGAAGTTAAATGAGTTTAGAATGAACAACTTGAATTGGAAATTTCAAGATGAAATTTAAATTTAACTTGGGTAGTTAAATGGTTAATTTAAATGGGAGTTATGAGTGATCTCAAAATGGGTTTGAGATCTAGAAATTGAAATGGATGATAAATTAGAATCTGAAGATTAAATTGTTTTTGAATTCTTATTTGAACTTTGTAATAAGTTAAGTAAAGATAATTTTAAAATAGAATTTTGGAATATGGATTCAGAACTAAATGGTTTAAAGATTTAAGTTGTTAAACTAAAAATAAAGGTTGATTTGATTTAAAAATAAGGGTTAATTTGACTTAAGGGATTAAATCAACATTTAAAATATTTAACTCGAATTTATATAATTCGAGATGGTTTTAAGTTGAAATTTGAATAGAAGTAGTTCAAATTGAATTTGATTTGAATTAGGAAAGAAATTGAGGATTAATTCAACTTGAACTGAGGTTAAATCAATTTCAATGGAAATTGAAGTTATTTAAATTGCAATTGAGTTAATTTAAATGGAGGTGGAATTTTGAATTGAATTGATAAGAATTGACAGTTTGGCTCTGGATTATTTTCAAAATGAATTGTTTTAATATAAATATATTTTTCCAAACCATTTACTATACAATCTTTCTTCTTAAACCCCAAACTATCCTATACTTATTTTACAATTATTTTAGAACTATTTAACTATTTTGAAACTGTCTTATAAACTAATTACTATTTTTCAGTTATTTATATCTAATCACTATTTTAAAAACTATTTTGCAATTATCTAACTATTTTATACCTACTTAACTATTTTACAGCTATTTTACAAACTAATAACTATTTTTCAACTACTTATCTATTTTAAACTTTTTCAAGCTATTTTTAAAATTAAAAAGGTCAGAGTTCAAACTGTTTGTAATTGAAGTAATAACTCAATTGGAAATGGAAGAAATTGAGAATAAGTGAATGGAATTAAAGGAAATGTGAATAGAAAAGTAAATTAATTTGGCTAATAACCAATAAAGATAAATACGTAGGATATACGTATATTATTCTATTCGCATAGTGATTTGATCTAGATTCGAACACAGAATTTCGAGATAGTATTATCGATCCGAGTTGGGATTTTTCGCTCGATTTTCGACGGCGAACCTGGATATGGATTTTTGATTGGTTTTGGATATTCTCTATCATAGTTACGACTATGCAAGGAGAATGTCGGTTTCTGATCAAAGAATCAGATCTGAGTCCGCACTAGAAAGTCGGGTGGACGATACTAGTTCGGAAGTGAAATTGTGTGATCGATTGAGCGATCAGACTGATATTGCGTACGGATGATATGTGTACATCGTACGAGTTTGGATGAAATTGATATTGAAATTTGTGGATAAAGATTGTAAAATGGTCTTTGAAATGAAAGGTATAATTGTGAAATATAATGGAATTGGATATTTCTTTGGTTGGAATTTACTTTATGGGAGTAAGTAAATGATAAATAACTTTATAAAGAAATCAAACTTGAATATTTGATTGACAATAAATAAAGTTATATTTTGTAATATAATAAACTTCCCTTATTGAATCTAGCCAGAATAAAAAGGGTTTTGAAATATTTGAAGTATAAAAGAGGTTTTATACAAGTTTGAAATGATCCAAAGATTTTCAAAATTATATATATATATATATATATATATATATATAAAGGATCTTATGAGGATGTTGGAAAAGGTTTGAGAACCTATGTAATTTTGGAAAGGCTTTTGATTTTTGGGAAAATCAATTTTGGGAATTTGGAAAGCCTAGTTTGAGAATTATCGATTTTGGATATCGATTTGTGTAAAGGAGATTTTGATATAAATCATAAAGGGTATGATTTGAAGATACTATAAATGTATAGTATAAAATGTTTTGAGTATAGCTCTGGGGAAAAAGGCGCTTCCTTGAAATGAACTTCTCAGGAGTGCCACTGGGTGGTACTGCCTTGAACCCCAAGGGGGGATTCTAAAGTTAATCCTGTGAGGAGTCCGGAATAAACTAGTTCCTGAGGATTATTTTTGTAGCGAAAGTCGAGGGGCTGGTGCCCACAGAGGCATTTGGGTTATGCTGTGACGACAGTTTAACTCGATGTCACTGCGATCTACTGCAGACCATAGCGAAAGTCATGTGTGCCGTTGAGAGCCAACTGTCTACGTTTGATTTTATATCGGTAGACTGTGACACTATGGTAACATAGCGAAAGTCGTTTGTGCCGCTGAGAGCCAACAGTCTGCGTTTGATTTTATATCGGTAGACTGCGACCTATGTGGGAGAAGTTTCATTTAGACAGCGAAATCGTGTGTGCCGCTGAGAGCCAACAGTTACATGGACTTTTGCTGCGACAGCAACGTAACCCTGGAATGTAACTGCGATCTGTTGTGGGTTTCATGGTGTAATTAGTTACATGGACTTTTACTGCGATGGCAACGTAACCCGTGATGTAACTGTGACCATGGATGGGGGTGATGATTTCCAGAGCATTCTCACCAAAGTTATTTCCTCTATTTTCAAAAAAAAAAAAAAAAAAAAAACGTTTTTGATATTTTCAAATAAAGTGTTTTCCAAATATTTTCACTGGGTGTTGAAAATGGGTCTGCTAAGTACTTATAGATTTTCAGTCTTACGTCTGATCAACGTATGACCGAATTTCTGTGAGAACGAAGATGGATTTGTTGAAACATCAAGTTATAAAAGTACTTTTACAAAAACTATTTTGATAATATTATATAGATTTTAAAAAAAATGTTTTAAAGATGATCAAAGAAAATTTATCAGATTATAAGGACTGAATAAATTCTGGCTTCGTTCCTTTTCGAGGACGAAAAGATTTAAAGGGGGGAGGAATGTGATAACCCAGATTTTTGGGACATCTGATAATTGGATAATTAACTGTTTTAATCAATGGAACAGATAAAATTCTAATAATAACAAATATCCGGATATGTAAATGAATTTGGAAATATAATAAAAATTGAATTATAAATATCTGGATAAATATTTTATCTCCTAATATAATTAATTAATATTTGACAAATTATTCTTTTAGAACAAACAATAATGATTGTATATATACATGGATATAAGAAGATTTTAAATAGAAAATTTTATATTCAAACAAATTAAATTTGTGTTTATTTAAGTAAAAATATTTATATGAGTTAATTTCAGTTTGCATTTTTAATTTGAATTTGAATTTAAAATTCAAAGGGTAGATATATATAAATATATCTTAAATATATTTTGGATTTAAAATATATTATATATGATTTTATTATGAATATAGTTGTTTTATAATTTTCTTTTAAAGGATTTATATATATATACTAAGAAATGTAAATGAACTTTTAATTAAATCCTTATTTTAAACTCAAGCTAAAATATATCTTTTAAATAAATAAGAAATTATCCTTGTTGTTAAAAAAAATTTAAACATAAGACAATTTGGTTTGTAGAAATATATATAGAATTAAAATAAAATCCACTAGCATATAAGCATATAATACATTTATTGGATCAAAACATAAGTTATTTATAAACAAATGTTTACATACATTCTCACTTGTATATTTATTAAAGTTTAAAAGCTATTTATATGAAAAACAAATATTTTTATATACATGTAAATCTACTACATAAGTACATATATATGACTTGAAAGATTTAAAAGAAGAGTTAACACTTGTAAACATCATAATGTATATTTAGGACATTTGTAAATTGAAATGTATATGTGTAAGCTAAATAATCAATCTAAGGACAAGTGGCTTTATTTATTTTGCTTTGATAATTAAAAAAAGAAAAAAAAAAGAAAGAAAGTATATGAAGAAGAAATCTGTTTTTATCTTTCAGCTCATTTTTCAACTAAAATTTATACAAACCAAAAGAAAAGAAAATGGAACCTGGAAATTCAAATCCGAGACAAGAAATCAAACGCAAATGCAACATCAGTTTTAAATCATCTAATACAACCTGAGATCAGGCAAGGAGATCAATCAACTAGCAACCTGAAATCAAAGTTTGATCATCTCAGTTTTCAAAGCCTTGATCATCTCTGCTTCAAAAGCTCTCTGTACATCAACAAGTGAGTGAACAGTTAATCTTAAATTTAGAAAAGTAATAATTGTTGCCTGAATAATTGATGGGTAATGGTGATTGTTTATGTATATAGGAGTATGAAATTTGTGAATATGAATGTTTCTGAATACTCATGATTGATGGCTGTGCTACTCTGTATTTTTGGATTACAGAGATGTTAAAATAAACTAAATTTCAAAAGACTTTTCATCTAAACTCTCTGGAGTTTGAGTTTCAAACAAATCAATTTAGTTCGAACATCATCAAGATTTTGAAAACAATTTTTAGCATTTTAAGCATGGAAATCACCTGTAAACATAGAAATACAGATGAAACTCAAATAATGGAATAAATCAATTTGTTGTAATGTATTGATCCAAGAATATATCTCGAATCATCTTTGGAAGCTATGATTTTTAAAATTTAAATCATGAATTTTTATTAAGTAATTCATGAGATATTGAAGTTGATTGGAATTTGGGGTTTTTGTCGACTACTGGTGTTCGCGTGACCCTGAGGCGTCGGAATTGTGACCAGAGTAGGATCGAAGGTAGGAGATTACGTGAAAAATGGAAGCAAAATTTTCTGCTAGCCGTACATCGAAGTGAGGAGGTTTGTAGGGTTTCAAGTCCTGTTGGGTTTGTCATTGATTTCGAATCAAATGCTCTGACATGGGTGAATCGAGTTTGATCACAGGAGGAGGGTTGGTGCGTGGACGTATGGCGAAGGGATGGTCGGAGTGTTGACGTTTCTGGAGGCCGGAGATGGTGGTACGGGGATGATTATGGGATGATGTTTTGTTCCAGGATTTGTTGTTGAGCTCGATTTTGTTTTTCGAGCACGTTCTCAGTTTGGGTGTCGGGGATCGGAAGAGTTGGTCAGAGATGACTCGTCGATGGTGGGTTGGATGGTCGGAGTAACCACGATCAGACGTGCATGTGCACAAGGGCCTCTCGTATCTGTACTGTTGGAATTAAGGAGATGGGATTGACTCGGGTAGTGATTCGAGGAGATGGGGGTTTTGACTCGGGTTATTTGCTAGTTGGGCCGTGAAGTGGGTAAGGGAATTATGTTTTGATTAAACATTAAAGATGGTGAATCTTTGGGTCTCGCTGGTTCAATACAAAATAACCAACGGGTTTAAAAGCAAGTCACCATGACTTAAAATTTTAAGGAAGATGCCTTTGAAAATTAAATTGTCTTTGGTTGGGATAATTATACCAGAAAATTATCTTGAGGGATTTATTAAACATAATTAATGATTAAAATTATGATTAACTTTGGGTTAATTAATTAAAAACTTAAGTATAATAAATCAGATACTTAATAATTAAATAAGTATAATTGTTTAGGGATTGTCAAAGAGTAATTACTTGAGTAATTTAGAAAGGGATTATTTACTTAAAGAAATTAATTTAATAATTAATTAATTAAAATATGATTTGTTAAGGGTTAGTTAATTTCTAAATATAGTTAGTTATTGAGTAATGAATGATCGAGATTGATGGAAGTAATTAAAGGATCATTTATTTATTAATTAATTACTTAATGGGATTGATTAAAGTTTAATTTTTATAAATGGTTAAGGTTAATTCGTTTATATAATTAATTAAAGGCTAATTACTTAATGTAAAAAAAAAATTAATCAAGAATGATTAATAAAAAGGGGTAAGTAAATAATAATTACTTATTATAATTAAGGAATAATTAATCAAGGAGGATTAATTAAGATAAATAATTAAGAAATGATTAATTAATTTATAATTAATCAATGTTAAGTAAGATGGATTAAGGTAATCCAAGTAATTAAAGGTTAGTAATTAATTTAATTAGAGATTAATTAAATTAATTAAGAATGAATTGACTTGTTATGGATTGGTTGAATGATAGTCGATGCCTTGGATTAGTGGATATATCTGATATGTGATTGTGATATAGTATTTTGGATGAATTGTGATAATGTAATTTATCTATCTGTGATAGATTTGTTATATGAATATGATATCCTGAATTTAAATCAAATTGTTTAACTGAAAAATCTTGGTTTAAAGAATGACTTTTGATTCGAAGAGGCCGGGGTCGGGTATCAGAAATATACCCGAAACCACTTTGATTTTAATCTATAATTCTTTATAGACTTGTTGTGTAAATCGAATAGGCTGGAATGAAATAAATCGAGTAATCTGGATCATTGGAACTAAGTAACGATACTTAGATATTATTTTGGGAAATAAATTGTTTGAATATAATAAGTAAGAACTCGTAGAAGATACGAGTTACCCTGATTTTATACAAGATCTATGGATTGAAATTTCATGTTAAATGAGTTTACTCACGCTGGTTTCCAGCCTGACTCGGGTGTTACTTTGATGTAATGCTCGGGTCAGACCGAGTATTACAGATTTTCAGGTAAGGACGTTCTGGAGCTCAGGAGGCGAGCTGGATGGCAGGAACGTATGGAGTGTATTCCGCTGTGTATTTGAGAGCTTATTGATAGTAGTCTGGGACAGGTGGATAACTGTCTAGTCTATTTGTAAATGGTTGTAACTCTGATGTATTGAATGTAAATTAACAAATACAGTTTTCTTTGTATAACTGATATTATTATTTGATATTATATTTTATCCGCTGCGAATGTGAGATGTTGTGTTTTCTGTTTTTCTTTCTTCTTTCTGTTTCTTTCTTCTATCTCTTTTCTTTTTCTCCTAACTATCTGGAATTTTCGGGTTCGAAAATTCCGGGTCGTTACAAGAATGTTAATCGTGAGTGAGTGCTCACCTTTCGAGGCTGAAGAAATGAGCGGAAATGGAAGCGAATTGTAGATCCAAACAGGAATTCCAAAACAAAGCAAAATTGGCCCGAATTCAGCGATTGAAGCTGATAACAAGAATTTGCCGAAGTCGAATTGGGAGCTGGATCGATGAGAATAAAATGGTATGAGTGAGCTTATGCCTATATATGTGCATATTTTGTATATAACTATCTATATAAATCAAAAATCATGTTCTAAATTCAAACGCAAATTAAATTATATATGTATGTATATATTTTTTATTATTATTTTAATAACTAACATATCTACCAAATGCAAATTTGAAATGAATACACATGTATATACTCTATAACGAATCTTATTATAGTATAAAATACATTATAAAATATTGTATATATATAGCATATCAACTGTACTATTAGATTCACTCTATATGAACAAGGAAACCTGGCTGCAATTATCGAGTTACAAACTTTATGGAGAAATACTTATAGTTATAAATTGTGAAATGTCTTATTGACGTAAGTGAAACAAACTCATTTGCTTCACTGGAAAAGCATCAAACACTTCACTAATTTCTCTAGCCTATAAAAACTTAATTAAAACCTTGGCTTTACTTTCCAATTCTCCAATTCATTTCATAACCAGACAAAGATTAAAACACTCTTTATATATTTATAAAATAGTTATATATTTATAATATACTTAAAGCCATAGTGCTTGATATTAAGCCTAATACGAAATGACATCAAAAGCCACACGTTCTTGTCAACATTTGATATTTTGACTAATAAAGGCTGAACCAATTCTAACTATTATATATGTGAAAGCTCTGTAAACGTATAAAATAGATAAACATTGAAACTGCAAATATATATGCCACTTTATAGTTTAGAGTTTAAAACAATACTTTATATAACTTGTACATAGAAAGTAATATGTATAAACCGACCTTTACAGTACCTTCATATATTTAAAACACAACTATATATACTATTATAATTCCACACGTATACATGTGTGCAATTTAACATATTATATAAACAAACTAGCTTATAGAACAGAACGTATATACTAGAGTAAAGGAAAACATACATCATATAAACCCAACACCAACATATATAAACTTTACTAAAAAAAACTGTAGCAGTTCATATCAACTATTATACTTCATACATTAAACTCATCATACTAAACTTTTACTATGATATACCAAAATAAAATAGAATATAATACATACGTAGGTTGGCTCGGAGATGAAAGCTGGCGGAGGTTTGGGTGTTGGCCAGAAGCGGTTCGGGAATGAACGGGGCAGAGGCGGAGCTTGCTAGGTGAGATCAGTGGCGAAGTGATAAGGATGGAGCAGGTCGTAGGCGGTGCTCTGGTGGCGAGCATGGAAAAACGTGGGAATAAGGCGAGAGGTGGTGATGAGGGGCTGCTCGGCCGTTCTGGGCTTGGTTGATGGGTTGTAGGACCGGTATGGGTGCAGCAGGGTTCTAGGCGACGGTGGCGAGGCCGGAGGCGGAGAGCGGAGGTTGTGGTTGCGTGCTCGGTGTTGGAGATGGAAACAAGGCAGGTGGGAGGTTGGAGAATGGAAAGTTAGTAATAAAACGTGTATGGAAAAATGAAGAGAGAAATAGATGAGCTGTCAGGTAAACAAAAGGAGAAGGTTTTCATTTCTCTTCCTGACAGAACAAAAGTGAATACGCTAGAAGGGATGGACGAATATAAATTCAACTAGCCACATAATGACCATAGGGAAAAGAAACGTTAGGTATTAATTTTTAGGAATAAAAGGAGTCTGTGACTATTGGTGTATACCCGGTGGATATGTGAATAGGCACAAGAACTCAAAAAGCACGAACGTGTACCGATACGAAAGGCGTTACGCAAAGTGCAACGTGCAACGGAACTCCGAATTTGACAATCGAATATACCGTAGAGATCGGCACGACGAGACGATCAAAACGGTATATAGAAATCAGTGGTACGATCATCCGATAAAAATCGATATCGGTACCAGAATACTGCTATTTTGCAGAAAATAAGAACGACGGAGCCAAAGATGTCCGAATTTGGAAAAACGACAAACTGAAATCTTGCTCAGAAGATGGTTTAGAATTTTTCTATGTAAAAATATTTTGGTTTCGGAAACATTTTATTTTCATTACTTTTTAACTGATTGAATTGAAGTAAATTTACGCGTGAAATAAACTTTCATATTTTCGGACGAAAATTTACCAGTTGCTATATTTAACTAGACGTATTCTAAATATTAAATTTTTATTTCAAAATTTTATCGTTTAAAATTTCAGAAAATTTTAACTAATTACGTTATTAAACAGTTGAAATTTTACGGGTCGTTACAAACTCCGGCTACACCACGACAACATGCCAACCTTCCATTCCCCAAAGCATCACGACACTCGATCGAGCGAGGATCACGAACGAAGCAAAAATCTATGGCAAACTAAAACTAGGTTTACGAGTGGGAAATGCCTACCGCTGTCACCATGGCCATCTACACGCCGTCCCACTATTTTTCCTAGCCTCGCCACACATCACTCCACGTCCACACCAAACCCCGAGAGCCCAGTGATCGTCGATCACCAGTAAATGGTCAAAAACTATTCTCAGTTCAACTACGAACTGCACCTTCGACACTTAAGTAAAAATCAAGATTTATATATTAAAATTCCTATTTTTCAGAGATGTTTCACATCATATAATTGAATCAATAAATTATAACATTTGATTTTTATCATACTTGCAAGTGTCATCAGTTCTATGAAGATTTCAAGCCTATGTAAATTTTATTTTGCTAGGAAAATATATTTCTTTATTTTAAAACCAAACAAACATATGGTTTAGATCTTCCAGCCTAAAAGTGAGCAAAGAAATTTTGATTTTTGGGTTTTAAATCAGGTCTCAAGGTTCTGAATCAAGAAAAACAGAGATGGTTCGATTATATACAGGCATACACACATTCAAATGTTTTTAGCACAGAGAAAAATCATGGATATATATGTATAACAAGCATCCTCAGTTTCATACTTCACAGGCATCAGATATAAAGATATATATATTTAACTTTAAATTTTAAATGGTTTACCCACAGATGAGCAGATTCAAACTTCAAGTTTTAAAACAAAGTTACTCACAGATTAACCCAAACATTTAAACAATTCAAGATTTTAGTTTTTTAAAAGCTTTTGTTTACTCAAATACTTAAACCTTTTAAGTTAAATGTTACTCACCAGACATGAAATGAAGAACAGAGTTTGCACTTGAAAGGCTTTTGAAACTTTGAACACTTAAAAACTGGGAAAAATGCTTGGCTCGATCTTCCTGTATCATCTAGCTTGCCCTTTAAATGTTGATGATGTTTTAAGTTGTAAAGATGGAAACTTGCTATTTGAAATTACTTTGAAATGCTGAGATGTTCAAGCTTTCAAAACAGAGTTTGAAGTTGTTTCTTTGCTTAGAAACTGCAGTTGCAAAGCTATTGAAATCCCTCTTTATTTTGATCTCCATTTTTGTTTTGAGATGAAAATAAGTTTCATTTGAAATACTTCTAGTAGGCTAAGTTTTGAACGAAAATGAATGAGGCAGATTAATATAAAAGAGTATGCAAGGTGGTGTTTATTTTCTTTTCTACAAGCTTCTTTTAATATTTGGTCAGAGATTTTTATTTTCTCTACTATGGCTGATATGGTCTTGCCTGTACTAGAGGTATGTTAGCATTTATGAAGTGTCCTTAAGTCTACACTTATCTTATTTTTAAATTTTCGTATGGTACTTAATATAGTTTCTTTATTTTCTAAATGTACATAGCCATTTCCTGTACAAGCATAAAGGTGAGTATTTTTTTTTACTTTGTTTATATACTTGCTTGCATACTTAATTATATAGCTACAAATATACAAAGCCTGGCACATCTTCCTTTATTTTATAAACATATTTTATTTGCCTTAGTCCTTATACTTTACAGGCCTACACATTTTTACTTGCCTGCCTAAATTTTATTTACAGGCAACATTTCTATTTATACAAAGCCTAGCAGCTTTTAACTTCATGTACAAATTATAAAGTGTACCTAAATTATTTACAATTCTACCTTCCTTTTTATTTTTAAATTTAAAATATTAAACACTCCATTTACTTATTATTTATTTATACTTATGCTTAATATTTATAAAGTTTATTTTATCTTAAACATTTTTGAAAGACTTCATTTTGAATTTTCAAATCACAACTTCCCTTTATAAATAGATTTGAAATAACAATTTCCATTAAATTTCATTTGTAAAAACATTACATTATTAATATTGTTTAAATACAACTCATTATTAAATTAAAATAAATTTACAAAAGAAACTATCTCTTCAAAGTATAAATTACTCATTTAAACAAACTATATTTAAAAAGAACAAAACAACCCTTTTTTTTTAATCTTATTTAAATTCAAACTTAAACTAAAATAATTTTAAACAATTAATATTTCTCCTAAGTATTTTAAACCATATAGTTATTTATCTAATATTAACTTAAATCAATTTCCCAAATTACCAAAATATATTAAAATTAGGAAACAAGATTTATTTATTAAATTTAAAACAAAGCTTATCTATTCATAATATATATACAAATATATATATATATACACACATTATAAATAGAAGACAATTTATTAGCTTTTAAAAGCTAAATTATGAGTTAAATGTTTATTTAAAAGAAGATTATTGAATCAAATTCAGATCTTATTTACAAATATCAACAAATCAATTTAATATTAAATGCAGATTATTAAATTGATATTGTCAAAAATTCCGGGATGTCACAACCCCACACATCAACATCAGCCAGTGCTAACCTTCGATCCAACCCAAACCGGCTTCGCCACTCCAACATCGGTCTATCACCTGATCCTTGCCTCGACCACCACTCACACATTCAGCATCTCGCGCATCAGTGGTTCCCCATCCTTTATCCAAGTTGCACTCCCCCTTGCCATTGATGTCATGGCTGTTGCGAGCTCCAACTCCACTAGCCGTCATCGATTGAAGCGTGACTACACAAGTCTTGAATTTTTGTTTTTCGCGAATATTTTTTTGTGTGTATGTCGATCTCATATGGAATTGGGAACTAAGGCATGGTCAGGTTTTGCAAAACAAATGAACTAGGTTACCAAAAGAGATTAAGGGTTTGATTGGGCTTTGGGCTTCTATATTTGACAAGGGTATTTATTTATGTTTGTTTTCATTTTCTTTTCTTTTTTTCCTTCGAACAACTGTTTTGGTAATTTATAAACTATTTCAATTTAATTATTTCATTATACAAATTATATTTTCGATAACTAAACGACTCATTTTCAATTCAATACTTGTCCATTTTATATAAAAAATCTTTTATTAAATAGACTTCAATTGAATAATAACTAAATCCCAAAAATAATTATCAAAAATAAATTCAAACACTTTTATTTTAATTAAATTTATATAATATTATGAGTTCGAAAACAGGGTTATTACAGATCTTCCCCCTTATGAAAATTGTGTCCTCAAAATCTCTTATAGGAAGACGTCATATATAACTCAAATTAGTAACTTTCTTAATATTACAAAAATTACAATCAAATTGAACCTCGCTCAATTCTCTAAGCAGTTAATATTAGAATCAAACTTATCGTATGTTATATATTTAAATAAGTTCAATCGTTAACTTCTATTTTTATTACATGAAAAATTTAGTAAAAGTTTTCTAAGTGTTATGATTTACGAAAAAATTCGACAGAGTTTCCTTTATACGAGAGCCGTTTGCAATTTTAAAAATATAATATATACAATATACATTGATCATATGGTCGTAAATACAAGACATGTTAATATTTCTAACACTTCTGTATTTTAATCCGAAAGCATACCTTTATTTCAACATTTTTAAGCAAATTCTCTTGTTATTAAGCAAACAAAATTTAGTCAACATCTCCAATAAGTCCCAATAGCCGCTTGAACACCTATTCTTAACTCAAGTGCAAATTTTAGTCGCATATATAATGAAGTATGATAAGTATGCATTTACACAATGTAAATAAAAACTTGACATTCATGTCTAGGCCATTTTCGACTACATTTCAATAGTAAAAAACACAAGATCAAGTCATGCTTTCTAAAAGTAAATTATTATTTAATGTGTTAGGTTTCCAAAAAGTTCGGATTGTAAAAAATGTAAAATACAAATTGAGTTATGAGGGAATTTCCAACCTTATGTATAGCAGGTTTTTAAGATATGCATAGCCGACTCTCTTAATTCACAATTTTAGCCTAGTAAACATTAAAATTTTATAAAACACTTAAAACAAAAGTCGTGGTTTATATTCTTAGCTTTCCAGAATGGGTAAAATCATCAAAATCAGATAAAACATTCAAAAGTTATGGTCAAAATACCTAGGCTTTGAAATTCTAAACTAAATGTTCAGATCGGATTTTTATTTCAATTTAAACCGGGTTTAACCACTACTAAACTTCAAAATTCTGAAAAGCGACCAACATAAAACTTGTTGTCTATTAAAATATCTTTCAATAAAAAAAAATCGGACAATTAAATCAAAAGTTATGACTAATTGAGTACAACACTATTCTAAATGATTTCAACATTTTTTTGTAAAGAACTTGGTTTCAGATTTATATATCTAGCATTTCACAAAATTAGTGACATTTCATCTTTTCTTTACACAAGAACATAGTTTCAGATTTATATATATCAACATTTCAACATATGTAATACTGATATGTTTAAAGTTTCCAATTCCAAAGCAATTTCAAAACTGAAAACATTCAAGTAATTGGAATTATTTAATAAGACACCCTACAAGCCGTTTAATAAGACACCCTACAAGCCGTTGAGTCACCAAGCAAACACACAAAAGAGGTTTTGTCTTAGGGCCCATCAAATGCAGAATTCAAAAACAAGTGTTACAATGTCAATTCAAAAACAAATTCATATTTCAAATTCCTTAAAACCCTCAACCAATTCATGTTTTAGTGTCATCAATTTTTAAGAAACATTCTTTACTTCGGAAATGTTTTAAAGATAAAAAATCCAAGTATTATGATAGTAGTATATATTTCATAAATTCTTAGGTCATCAGGGCAATGGTAGGATTTCTGCGGATTTCTTAATAAGATATCAAGAGTTTTAGAGGTACTATCTCTCTTGTATATAATTGTATCTCATGTGTATGACGACAAAATCAAGGGTATTAAATATTACACTACATTGATTCATATGGGTGTACTAAATGGCCACAATACTGATCCTCGTTCATGTTTCTCAGGTTATATTTATCTGAATTGCAAGCCATAGATTTCTAGATAGTCCGGTTATGTCTTATAATGGGTTTTCTTTGGGTAAAATATTTTGTTATTTACCGTCCTTGATAGGTTTTTACTATTATTTAAAAACGAAATGTTGCTTTACAGATTACCCACAAACCTTGTTAACTTCAGTCAACACTGATGATGTTCTATACAAAAATGCAGACTGATGATGTTCTACAGAAAAAAAAATGCATTGTAAGCTCATGAAATTTTCTCATATCGCCGAAATAATAATAATGACTTCTATTACTGATACTTGTAGAGCATGAATGTAAATGATGTGTAATAAGAATAGAAATAGGCAGGAAACTAAGGAGACGTTAAAGTAAAGATGTTATTTTGACTAAATATTTTAGGACAATTTTTTGATCAAGGCCTTGCAGAAAAATTAAATAGCAAAATAAGCATCCTCATAAACTAATTGTAAAAATAGGCCTGGTTTACTTTTGTACTTGCGCAAAAATGGAATGCGCAAGTATATATTTTTTTTATACGGAGCTTGCGCATTCCATTTTTGCGCAAGCTATATTTTTAAGCTTGCGCAAATATGGAATGCGCAAGCTCTTTTTCGGGCAACAAAAAAATAGAGAGCTGATTCTGGGGTCATTCTTCAACCCTACCCCTTTTCTTCCCAAAACCCTCCTCATTTCCAACTTCAAACCCACTTCAAATCCAAATATCTTAAGTCAAAATCATTTTTCCTCATCTATTTCTTCAAACAAACACTCTATTGCCCATAAAATGGAAGCTAGCTCTTCATCTACGTTGATTAGAGATAATTATAATTCCTTTTTTTGAAAATTAAGATACTACTTTAGAAATGATTGTTGTTGTTTGCGGAAGAGGTATTGTTGATGATGTTGATGTGAATGTACTCACATTGTTGGTTTCTTTGATGACAATGCAAAAGGATTTGAAGTAGTAATATAGCAAAAATCCTAACTTTGTACATAGTTTTTGTATTGATAAACGGTTGTTGTTGTTTGTAGAATTGTCTCCTGGGCCCGAAGATAGAAGTGTTCTCTATCTTCAAGAGCACCATAGGAGCCAAAACGACACATTAATGGAGGTAAATGTTCGATATTGGTAAACCGGGGAAGTCAAATATGAAGTTCTAATTATAATTTGTTTATATATTGCAGGGTGTTGAAACTGTGAAGATATGCGATCATTCGAGCAAGCTCAAGAAGATCGATTTTAAAGACCCAAGATTGGAGCCGAATCTACGAATCTCCAGATTTTGGAAAGCTATGCAAATCGACTACATTCGGCTCGATCATCACCTTATTACCGCTTTATGCAATAGATGGAGGCCGAAAACAAATACATTTCATATGAGAGTCGGGGAGATGACAGTGACTCTAGCGGATGTGCATTTTCTTTTCGGTCTTAAAGGAGACGGTCGTCCGGTATGTGTGCAAAATTTAGATATCGATTACATGGAATTGGCTCATGACTTGCTTGGTATTTTTCCGCCAAGAGAGGCGGTTAAGTCTAAAAGTGATTTGTCAATGACTTGGTTTAAAAGCGAATTTTCTGAACCACTACCCGAAAGGGCGACCGATTTAGATATACTTCGCCGCACTCGTGCCATGATATTGTATTTTTTGAGTTGTCGATTATTTCCCGATCATTCAAAAGGGAGATTAAGTTTGAAATTTTTACCATTTTTGGATGATTTGGCTGACTGTGGTTATCATTCTTGGGATAGTGCTGTTCTATGCTATTTGTATAGTGAGTTATCGAACGTTGCCTTGCAACGTCGAAAAGTTTTAGGGGGTTCTACAACGTTGTTGCAACTATGGTCGTGGTCGCATATTGCCATTGGACGGCCGTCTATTAGAATTCCTACCGACTTAGATCCGTATCTTCCATTCGGGGCTAGGTGGAACTGTGCTAGGAGTTGGCGTGAGACGCCAAGAAATGTACATTTTTACTGTAATGAGTTGGATTTGATGGCGGATGATGCGGTTACATGGGAACCATATTCATTAGTGTATAAATTTGGACATCCGGAAATTGAGTATTCGTTCGCCGGTTGGATTGCTAAGAGCCGACTGATTCTATTTCTGGACTTTGAGTTGTATGCACCCGATCGGGTGATGAGACAGTTTTCCTTTGATTATCAGCACATTCCTGATCCTGTCGTCCCCCTTGACCCAGAACCCACTAGCTGGATGGCAATTTTGCAAGAAAGTATTGCTATTTGGGAATCAAGAATTGATCGTGCCGAACGAGCACGCGACCCTCCGACACCTTTGAGTGAGTACGAGTATTGGTGTGGGCGAATTACTCGTCGTTATATCCTTAAAAAGTCGGCAAGGAAGTTGGTTGCGTACACTCCCCGTGCTCCTCTAGAACGTGATGTGGTAAGTGTTGTATTTTCAAATTTTGTATAGTTCAATTTTTATGTCATATTGATGCATTGTTATGATTTATGGTTTAGGTAAGCGGAATATACAGCGCTTTGGATGTGGTGGGCGAAATAGAAGAAAGTCATATGGAGCCGGACAAGGTCAAAAGCAAGTGCATTGACCTACGACGAATACTTGACACGATTTTGGGTCGGAACAAGCTAAGAAGGCCGGCCAAGCCGCTGCGCATTGTAGAAGAGCCACCGCGTTTTACAGAGGAGACACATACCATTGTAGAAAAGCCACCGCGCTAATGCTTCCCACCTAGGTGCAAGCTGTGACGTCCACTCTTCACCTTGAGTACGTCTTTCGACGAAGTAATGGTTCAGTCGATGAAACGTACGTGCAACCAATGATCTAACAGGTAAATTCCTAGTTCCTTTGAGCACACCGTTAAAGCTTTCAGAAACGTTGGTCGTCATCATATTGAATCTTACTCCGCCGTCGTGACAAAGAGTCCAGCTTGATTCCTGGTCTTTCAAACTTCTTTCAATCCACGCATCGGCATCTCGATTTACATCCTTCAACTATTTTCGAAGATCATTATATTTTACGACCTCCGATGTCGTGGCACATGCGTGTAATAAATTTTGTAGCTCATCCGTGCCAAACCCCGCTTTCTTGAAATTTGCTTTAATATGACGGATACAAAAACGATGATGATGTTCAACTAGCCAACCTTCTCTAAGTGCACGTGGAATTCCTTTCATACGATCCGAGATAAAGGTGATACATCTAGTACGTACGGATGGAATATAATTCCATATGCAACAAACAAACCAACTCCACGTTTGCCACGACTCTGTTTGCACAATAGCAAAAGCTAAAGGAAATAGCCCTTGATTTGCATCCACTCCAGTTGCTACTAGTAACGTACCCAGATACTTCCCGTATAAATGAGTGCCATCAATAGACAATATGGGTCGACAGTGGTCGAAGCCTTGAATAGAAGGTCCGAAAGCCCAAAAAGCACCATCAAAAACACCATGACTATGAATAACATCATATACGGTTCCGGGGTTGGTATGTTGTAGGGCTCTAAGATATTTCGGCAATTTCGCGTACGACGATTCCCAATCGCCATAAATCATTACAACAGCTTTCTGCAGTCCATGCCAGGCTCGATAATAACTCACTTTAATATGAAACATGTTGGACATTGTCTCTTGAACAGTTCTTGCAGTCATGTTTGTTTCAGCTTTAATCAACGGAAGTATTTTGCTGCATATAAACTTAGCAGTTGCCTGTCGATGGTTTGAGTTGATGGTTGCATTTAAACAAGTGTGATCGCCGCCATATGTGGTTATCTTCCACCAGTTTGAATTTTTTCTTACCGAAAGGCTTGCATGAACTCGCCAAGGTCATGTTTCTTCCACAGCACAACGGACCATGTATTGATTTGCACGCGATTTTAGAACTTGGAACGAAACTGAACATTTAATCGACCATTCACATAACTGTTCAACAAGCTTCTGCTTACTTTCAAAAATTAACCCAACTCGTGGACCGTTCTCCGCACATTCTCTTCCAAAAACTTCCACGTCTTGATGACAATTTTGCATTATCGATTTCGCCATCATTGATGCCATGCATAAATCATCGGCTAGAGCCTCTTCATATGTGATTTGTTCTTCTTCCGCATTTACATCATCAGCCTCCTCAATGTCTGCATATATGATTGCATCATTGTTAACTTGCATTTGATGGATCCAAGTTCTATCCTCATCATCCGCACAAGCTACTTCCATGTTATCCAATTGTCCACAAATCTCGTGTGGAGTAAGAACATGATCATCGGCACCATCATCGTCACAACCAGTAAATTCATCTTCTACACTAGGAATACAAAAAACAAAGGTCATATATTTAGCATTAACGTAAGTCAAAATACAAGTGCAAACGTATAATAGTACTCACTTTTCAAACGCCTACGACTGATTTGGATTTATAGCGTTCTGCATCATATGTTGTTCCTGACTAGAAGAGACTCCAACCACTCCACTGTACCTTTGAAGTAAATTTGTAAACTCTCCACCTTGATGGCTTGAAAAATACGACGGATACGCCGAACATTGTGTTTCTTGTAACTGTGTAGTGTGCATATACTCATCCCTAGAGATTACTGCCGCTTGTGTTTCAACCACATTTTCATGTTCCACTCTCACAACGTATATTTCTATCACTCTCATTCCAACTGAAAAAGTGGAGTTCAAATCGTCGTCGTCTTCCAAATCAATAGCGGATGCACCATCATCCCGAACCCATTTCACCGCTAATTTTAAATCATATATCACTGGATTTTCTTTTATCACTTCAAATGCCCTTTGTTTAAGCTCTTCGAAACTACAATGATTTTTTATTGTCGATCCTTTTCGCCTCCCGCCCACATATCTAGGTTTACCTTCATCATCAACCAACAATTCGCCATCAAAGTAAAATATAGTCGGAACCTTTGACATTATTTGCAAAATAAGTTCCAATACTACATTTATAGTTTTTGTTCACTGACATAAGTATAAACATCAATTTGATGAATTATTACCTATTTTTTCAAAGTAGATTTTGCTTCCGCATGCAATCTTAAACCAAAAGCAGTCAACTCAATCTTTAAAAAACCGAAACAAGCAAATCAATATAATAATATAACCAATATATGTTGTCATTGAAGTCAACACTATCAAATGAATTTCAAAAACATAATAGACTTTCCACCATGCTCACAATACGGGTTACAAAAAATACAAACATTTTCGCAACAACTCAATACAAATCCAACGGTACAACATAAAATCCAAATATTACAACTTAACCAAGCCACAAACATCTACCACATTCTAGGCCTTCCAATGTTCGTCCTTAATTCTTCATTCACAATTTTCAAACGACTTATTTCGGCTTGCAATTCGTGGGCATACTCAAGTCCCCTTTCGCACAGGGGTTGATCAATCCATTTAAAATAATTGCAACAATCATATTCACGAGGATTCAATCTATGTTCGTTGTATGAACTACACCCGAAAAACCTTCGTCCGGCATTCTTTTCCTTTCTGCAAACAACCACTACACACATAACTCCGCAATAACAAGTTGGATATGATCGTTGTCCCCTTGGCACGGATGGACCAACAGGATGTATAGGCGTCAGCAAATTTCCACCAGCTCTATGTTGATGGCCGGGCATTTCCGCAGAAACAACTTCACATAAACGACCATGTAAGGTTGATGATCCTGAATGAAATTTACGTGGTACTGGTTCAAACTGTGTTTCCAGAACATGATCGACATCAAAGTCAATATGACTTGAACTTGCAATTCCGATTTTCTCTTCAAGCTCATCAAAATGTTTCATCAATGTTTCGTCGTCTATCTCCCAATCATTAATGTCTACCGTCATCATAAACAATAAACAATTAAGGTGTACATTAGGGTTTTTAATTTACTACTATTTAAATAGGGTTTCCCAATTCATCAAACACTAACAACTAATTCAACAACAACATCATTGTCTAATAATTAACACCACCACCACCAATAACTCTTCATTTTCAACAACATCAACAATAGCAAAATTACATCTTAATTTTCAAAAAAAGGAATTATAATTACCTCTAATTAACGTAGATGAAGAGCTAGCTTCCATTTTATGGGCAATAGAGTGTTTGTTTGAAGAAATAGATGAGACAAAAGATTTTGACTTAAGATATTTGGATTTGAAATGGGTTTGAAGTTGGAAATGGGGAGGGTTTTGGGAAGAAAGGGGATAGGTATGATAATGACTCCAGATTCAGCTCTCTGTCCTTTTGATGCCCGAAATTAAGCTTGCGCATTCCATATTTGCGCAAGCTATATTTTAAAGCTTGCGCAAATATGGAATGCGCAAGCTTTAATTTTTAAAAAATTGGCTTTGCGCATTCCATTTTTGTGCAAACACAAACATAAACGAGGCCTATTTTGCTAATTAGTTTTTGAAGATGCTTATTTTGATATTTAGTTTTTCTGCAAAGCCTTGATCAAAAAATTGTCTAATATTTTATTAGGAGTTTGATTACGAAAAGGGTGTCCACTGATATAGGATTCATCTAGGTCTTTTGCATGCTGATTAGTACTTCACAAGGATATACTAGAAGTGAAATGTTATATGAATACACCAATTCATATGATTTGGACTGAAAACAACTAGGAACTAGTATAATAGTTAGACAATACTAAGAATATTCAACAGGGTACCCTTAATCTAAACAGGTGGGGAGAAAAGTAATCCCTAATTGAGTTAATTAGTACTTCACACTCTAAATCATTTTAATACAAAATTCATTTCTCAAAAATCATTTTCTACAAAAATGAAAAATAGAAAAAAAATATAATCATTGCTTTTCTTTAAATTTAATTAAATTCTAATTTTTTTAGAAATTTAATAATTTGGAAAAACTAACTTCTAGCAAGAAGTTATATATATAAAACCAAAAAGAATTCTTTTCACAAAATTTCTCTTTTACCTTAGCCTTATAAATGTACTTTTAAATCTCATTTATTTTGCAAAGTAATACTTGAGAAAAATATTTATCCACTAAATCAAAGAATTCGACAATTAATAACTTGTTACAATCGTAATTGAAATCTAAGTCATTTCAAACTATGACTAAACTGGAAATTCATATATATATATATATATATCCTAACATTTATTTCAATCACAATACGATATTCGCAGTCATTTAAAAGTAACACACCTAATTTATTTAACATGCTTCTTTGTAAATGAATAGATAAGATTTTACAAATGCCAAATTTATTTAAAATATAAATCATATTCTCATTTTACATACTTTATTTATTTATCAAAATATCCCAAGACATTTCTTACAAAAATATAATTTATACACTTCTATAAAATATTATTTTTACCTACAAAACAATCATTCCAAACTTCCATTTTAATATATATAGTATTTAACTTATTTCAAAATTCTGTCATATTTACAAAAATATTATATACTTACTAAGTATTATTACTGAAAACATTTTATTGTCTAAAACATTGTGTTCTGAATGTCTCGTACTAGTGTTTAGGAATCCCTATCGATAACGTTGATCAGGCGCATCGACTAGATTTCTTAGAGCACTTAACGGGCAATTTAATACGAAATTATTTTCCATATGATATGCATATATCTTTTAATATTTTATGCCTTTACAAAATATTTGCTTGTCTATAATAGACATAATCAAGTTCCATATATATGTATATCTAATATCAAAAAGATTTTAATTCAAATAGATGCTTGCTTTCATTAAACTTCTTACAGCCAATCATAATGTTATCGTAGAAATAATAATTTACTGATAACAATTCCATAGCACACACTTCATCCATAAATACTTCAAGCAAACAACAAATTTTTAAATCATCTTAACATTTAATTAGTCACACATATGAATTAACATTTCGTTTTATATAAATTTAACTTTTCAATATTTCTTGTAGTAACTACACTACTAAAGACACCACAAGTTCTATTGTTATTATGGAGCAGGTTTCAACTCTCAATAGTGATTCCTACTCAATATTATTTTGCACAATCATTTACAATTTTAAAACAACCAAGCATCCATCAAGCAATCAATTTTTATTATATCTTAATTTATTTATTAAGTATATTTCCTAATCCTAGATTTAATTAGATACATATTATTTATCACTATATATTTTATAACTGTTATCCGGCCTTTTGGCCCGGCTACACAAAGGTGGTTACGAGGACCAGACTTGACTATTGATGGGAAAGATGGCCACGAGACGACGTCAATATGAACAAAGTATGATATCCGAACAGTTACATCTAGCCCAGGGTAAATAAGATTGACTAATAGATGATACAGGATGTCAGAATTATGAAGGTTAGCTTGGTGGAATATGGGTCGACATAGATGTTTGATAAGTTGAAGAGTGTATGAGTGAGGTCGGCATAGTGCATGGCATATGGAATAGATCAGATCGGCATGGATTGGGTTGGCATAGTATATGGTATTGATCGGATCGGCATAGTATGTGGTGGTAGGGTCGGCATAGGATATGGAGATAATGAGGTCGGCATACCAAGATGGGTCGGCATAGGAACGAAGACCATTGGGTCGGCATAATGTATGGTATAACATGGATTGGGTCGGCATAGAGTACGAAGACCATCAGGTCGGCACAATATGGCTCGGGTCGGCATGATAATTTCGGTCGGCATAGTGTGTTGGGCTGAGCATTTCTTATGGTGGGCCCAAGTGGCCAGAGGGGTCCAGGGTTGGAGATGTCAGTTAGACTGAAGGCTACCTTCATCTATAAATACAGGGGCAGGGGCTATTTTTGAGACCTCTCTTTTTGGGACTTCGTCTTCTTCTTCCTACTCCTGATACTCTGCCATGACTATTTTTCTTATAAACTTGTATCAATGGATTCTAGCTAATCCAACAGCTCTTGTAATTGTAATCGAGTGAAAGATTAATAAAATGTGAAGTGGATGTAGGCCAAGATTGCTGAACCACTATAAAATCTTCGTGTCTACTTACTTTAATGCTTTGTTCTTTAGATTCCATTAATTTTTTGATATCCGTGAAATTCTACGGGTGTTGATGTCCATTTTTGTTGTCAAAAATAACTATTAATTGCTTAGACATTTTTATTATTCCTCAACGATTTTATTTTGTAGAAATGTTGGCCTTTATTAATAAGTGGGTTTGTCCAGATTCAAATGGGATTATAAATCCTTTGAATAATAGCTTTTATTCAATTTCACATTTTAAACTAAGCATAAAAATCAAACATTGATGCAAACAACATACATTTCTATTAAAAAAACAAACAATCGCCTTAAGCGTAAAGCTTTCTTCCAGCTTCAACTGCACAACTCTGATCACCAACAGACCAGGACATAACAATTCAATTACAAGTCATCTAAGATTTCAATTATGCTGTCTATTAAACCTTGCTCCTTACAGAAGTGAGTTCCACGTTTAAAATCATTTTCATAATAATAATTTGTATAGTAATTCAAAACTTTTACAAATACATCACGTTGATTATTCTCAATAATCATTTATATTTATACCTTAAATAGGAAATACACTACTAGAACAACAGCAAATAGCGACGGAGGGTTCTGACGGCAGCCGACGGCCATTTCCGATGGCTATTGATAGTTGTCGAACTCCATGGCATTTTCGTAAATAAAATATACTAGTCGTCGCTAGCCATCGAAAACCGAAACAACAAAGCCGTCGGCGGCCGTCACTAGCCATCAAAAATTATCGTGTATACAGGCCTCCTAGCCGTGAGCTGATTCCTTATTTTCATTCCCCCAATTTCAGCCAAAACCCTACCACCACCACCTCCCCGTCGTCAGCCAGCCGTCATGCCTCCCCGAGCTTCTCCAACTTCATCATTCTCCACTCTCAACAAGCCCAGCCTCTTCATTAATCTCCAATCAGGTTTTATTCCTAAATCTTAATTAATTTTGATTTGTTAAATTAGGGTTAATTTGTTCTTATAGTTGTATAATACCCCATTGATTGTTTGGTATACCCTATTGAATGCTAATTAGGTTGTTATTATAACTGTTTATCATTGAAATGTTGAGAGAAAAATTTGTTCAGTGTATATGTACGTTAATTGGTGTATTGCGTTGATTAATTAGTGCATACGTGCATTATGGCTACTTTGGATTAATTAGAGTCGATGCTCAGAATTTGATGTATGCGTTTTGAAAATGATGAAAACGACAATTTGGTGTATGCGTTTCTTAGAATGTAAATAAACTATTGTAAAAATTATTATATAATATGTTTTACTTTTTGCAAATCCCTTAGAGAGTTTTTGGTCCCGCCTAACAAATGTTGTATATGATCGTTGTATGAATATTCGTTTTTATCATAGAACGGACATTTATATTCATCTGATACAATATTTGTCGGATTTGTCCCTGTATTGGATAAGTTACAAACACAATAGTAATTATATTTTACAAATCATTTTATTTTAAATGGTTCACAAAATTTCGACAACACTTTCTTTTTGTTCCCTGTGTACACACATATATGTACGATATAGGGAAAAAGGGAAAGTGCTGTCGAAATTTTGTTGAATCATTTACAATAAAATGATTTGCAAAATATAATTACTACTGTGTTTGTAATGGGAAGTCGATGACCAACCATCAAAGTGTAAAACAATAACCTAAAAATTGTAGATTATATTCATATAATAATTTGTGTAAATCCGTTTGAAAATAAAATTAAATAGAATAATATCATATATTTGCGAAAATTTAAATGTTTGATTTATTTGGAAAAAAATGTCAACACGTAAATGATTAATGCGTTTTTATGTTTAAAAGTAGGAAAAATGGTCAATTATTTTAATGATTGGAGCTGGATGTACCAACAAAGAAGAGAAATTAGAGGCTCAATAAGTGAACATTTTCAAAATGGTGTATACGTCTTTATTGAATTCGCTTAACGTAATAATATGGAAACGATGAAGAAATTCGTTGTCCATGTAGTAGGTACAAACTTTTGAAGCATTTGATACCGGATATGGTAATAGTTCATTTGCGCCAATATGGTTTCATGCCGAATTATTTGGTGTGGGATCGTCATAGAGAACTTATAGCACCTAATCCCGTACATTTGGAGGAGGAGGTGGATAATGAACTTGTTCTGATGAATTATTGGCCAATTTTTTTGAAGGCGAGTGACGGCTTCCGACAGCTTTCTGGGCGAAAATTGTGACGACTTGCGATGACTTAATGGAAAATTTTCATGCCACGTGGTCGTCTTTGTCGTTGGAAATGCCATCGGAATTACCGTTGGAAAAGCCATCGGTAGCCGTCGCAATTCCTTCGTCGAAGCCGTCGGAAGTGGACGAAATGCGTGGGTATTTCGACGGCATTTTCGATGGCTCATGACGGCCGCCGATGGCTGCAAGCCATCAGAAATTGCTCTTGTTCTTGTAGTGATAAATTCTAGATTCTAACCTGCACACCCAAGGGATAAGACTCTAGGTCATCTAGGTTTAAATCTCAACTCCGCGCTAATTATATTATATGATGTTTTGAGTATAGCTTTTATACTAAAGCTGTAACAACCCCACTACTATACCCATATTATCAAAGAACATGACAAGTAATGTCATCTAATAACACGAAGAAAATGGCTGGATAGGGGCGATCGAATGTGAATATATCTTCAGACCAACACTAACACGTCTTTATTACCATTAGGAGGATCTGAACTGAACATTTGACGTGTGCTGTATTAATACAAAGTAATAAACTGTAATATCCCGGAAATTTTAACAATATCAATTTAATAATCTGTTGAATAATTAAATTGATATGGATAATCTTTGATAATAAGATTTGAATTTTATTTAACAATCTGATTAAATTAGTATTTAATTGATGATTCTATCTTTTAAAAGTTAATAAGATATTTTCTATTTGAATATATATACATATTTATTTGTATATATTGTAAATAGAAGCTTTGGGTAAATTGGAAATTTAGATTTAATTTAATCTGGACTTTTCAAAGATATTTAAATAAGTAACTTTATAGTTTTAAAATACTTTAAGTAAATATTTAATTGGTTTAAGATATTTTTACTTAAGCTTAAATATAAATAAGATTTAACAAAAAGGTTTGTTTTATTTTTTTTTAAAATATTACTTGATAATATAATCTCTTAGATGAATTATTTAAATTATCAGATATGTTATTTTCAAATAATAAGTATAATGTATTATTGTTTATATGTATGAATTTTAATGCTAAAAGGAATTGTTATTTTAAATGAAATCTTAGGATTTAATTTAATTTGAATTTGAATTTGAAATTCAAAAGAGGTAATATTTAAATAGTTTTAGATTTTAAATATATATGTATAAGCTTTTATTTATAAGTATAATTGGTTAGTTCTTTAAAAAGTTATCTTTATATATATAAATAGATAAGTAATAAGTGTTTAATAAATAAAGAAAAAGATTTATTTACACTTAAAATATATATAAATTAAATAAAAAGACATGTGTAATTCTCCAAATGCTTTGTTATAACAAGTGTTAACTAATTAACCACTATAATGACAAATGTCAAAATGAGGTAATTTTGTTTTTCTTTTATTTGTTAAATCATTTTATTCTATATAAACATATGTTCTTATCTACATTTCTTTTTCTCTTTTTCAAAGACAAGAAAACTTCAGCCTAAACTAAATATCTCAAAAACAAAATCTGATTTAAATCTCTCAAAGACAATCAGTAAAATTACTTTCCTCTCAAACAAATCCTCAAACCATAATCTCAAATAACCTGTAACTCATTTTCCAAAATCAAGCTTCAACCTGCATTTCTTTAAAACCTGTAACCTCTCTTCAATCTGAAACAAAAAGATTGCATTTTCTTCAAATCTGGAATTAAAACAAACCTGAAATCAATCCTCTGTAAAGCTTTTTCTTCAAACCGTAATTCATCTTCAAAACCAACAACCTGTTATATATTTTCCAAAAAAATCAAACAAAGCCTGCATTTTTCTAAAGCCTGGAAATTAGGCTACCTGCATGCAAACCTGAGATGATTAGGCCTGCATTTTCTTTTGAGCTGGGAGCATGCATGAAGTCTGTAAATCAAGGAGCAAAAGCATTTCAGCAAAACAAGTTTAAAGTTTCAAAACATCAACAACTCAAGTTTTTAAAGTTCAAAGTTTTCAAAGGCTTTTCAAAATAAAGTGCTCTATTCATTTTTCACTGGTGAGTAACATTTATTTCTAAAAATTAAAGTATATGATATCTGTTTGTAAGCTTGAATCTATGCCTGCATGTTGTTTAATATGTTTGGAATGTATGTATATTTTTGTATATATGGATGGAAATTGGTGATATGCATGTCTGTTTATTATCTGAGTCTTCTCTAATTTTTAGTTCTCAGGTTCATATTTTGATTTAAATCCAAAATCTTTTAATTTGATTTGTGTTTAGACTTAAGATTCAAAGGGAACTCGATTGTTTAACCATGATTTAAAGTTTAAATTTTATTTAAACAAATGAAAATGGGGAATTGTTCTGGAAACTAAATAAAGCAGGAAAACTTAAGTTTTAGTAAAAATTCAAATTACTTAAATCATTGATTCAGGCGTATAATCTGAATCCTGGTATGAAGACATGATTTTTAAAATTCGAATCACGATTTTTAGAAATAGGAAGTGAGAGCAGTTCGAGTTGAACTGGAATTGATGTTTTGGGAAATCTCTGACGATCCAGGTGATCGGAGAAGATGTGGTTCTCTTTGAAGCTAGCTGAATGATGGGTGAGGTTGGGAAAAATGGCAGAAGGGTATTCAAAGCACAGTAGTGGTGGCGGTGATCATTTTAAGTCTGTAGACCTAGTTTTGATGATGGTCAGAAAATCATCCACCACGGCGTCTCTGGTGGACCGAGTTCCACCAGACTTTGGAAATTTGGAATGGGAACATAGACGAAGGCATGGCAAGGAGTTCAGGTGCTCCGGTGGTCAGAAAGATGAACTCGAGGAATTTTCCAGGTTTGGGTTTGGGAGGAGTTCACTGTTTCCAGGTTGTGATCGAGTTGTTCGAATTCGATGGTGAAGTTAGTTCGAGGCTTTGGTGATTGGGTTTTAGTGTTAGGGTGAGCGTCGACTTGTGGAGGTTACCGTGGATGGTCGGAGGCGATCAACTCGCTTGTGCACGTGCACGAGATACTTGGAGTCTGGGTTGCTTTTTGGTTCGAGAAGATGATGATTTACTCGAAAACATCCTCGTGAAAACTGGGGATGGCTCGGGGAGACTCGCGTGGGCTAAATTGTTTAAATTTTTACTTGACAAAGTTTTAAAATAACAGGGGAAGGAAAACTCGAAGGGAACTCGGGGTTTTCCAGTTTTTACTCGAAGCAAGTGTGATGGTCTCGGGTCTTTTAAGATTGCAGTTTTTAAACCAGTCAGGGTTTTTAAAAATTTAAATTAAGTTTAAAATATAAAGCAGGTTTTTAAAAAACACAGTTTTAAATCAAATATAAAGTATGGATTCAAGTTAGTTTGTATTCTAGCTTGAGATAAAATAAGTTTATAAATTTGTAATGTTTTAACAAATTTAAGTTGTTAAAAATATTTTTAAAAAGATTTTGAATTTAAATAAATTGATTTAAAAATCTTATAAATTTCTTTCATATATGTTAAAGTGTTTCTTAACATTTGAATTTAAGAAGATTTTGTAAATCTGATTTAAAATTGGTTAAAGTTAAATTGTAATTTATTTTGAATCTTTTAATTTAAAATGAATTAAAAGAAAGATATTAAAGTTAAATCTTTTAAAGTCTTGGTTAATAATAATTAAAGTAGATGGAAGGTAAATACTTTAATTTAGAAAGTAATTAATGTTTAATGATTTAAGATTCAATTAAATTAATAAAGTAATTAAAGAATAATTTATTAATTTAATTTATTAATTAATTCAGTGTTAATTAATTAAATGATAAGTAAATTAATAAATCAAATGATTAAGAGATTAATTAGGTAATTAATTTAGTAATTAGAAATTAATTAAATGGTATTTAAGAATTAATTAATTTGTAATTAATAATGTTGATTTAAGTTTAATTACTTAAATAATGAATTGTTAAAAATTAATGATAGATCATTAATTAGAGAATATTAAATAATTAACTATTAATGTTTAAATTTGATAATTAACTAGATAAATTAGTTAATTAAAAATTGGTTAAGTAAATTACTTAATAAAGTAATTAAAGTAATTACTTAAGGTAATTAATTAAATAAATTTGATAAGTTAAATTAATTTTGTTTAATTAATTTAAGATAATCACTGGGTGATTTGATAATTACTTAAAGGTAATTAGTGGAAGTATAAATTACTTAGAAAAGTAATTAAAGTTAATTAGGGGATATAATTAACTAAAGGTGGTTTAATAAAAGTAATTTGAGTTTAGTACTTTTAATAATTAATCAAGGGATTAATTAAAGGATAATTAATTAAGGAATAATTAATTTAGTTAATGAAAGTAATTAAGGGTAGTTAATTACTGATTGAAGATTAATCAAGAGTGATTAATAAATGTTGTTTAAATAAAGGTTAATTACTTAATGTAATTAATTTAATTAAGTAATTAATAATTAAGTTGTAATTAAGGATCATTAATTAATATAATTAATAAATGAAGTGATTAATCAATGTAATTAATTAAGGATTAATGTAATTAATTATAGTTGATTAACTTAATTAATTTTAGTTAATTAATTAATGATGTAATTAAAGGTTAATTACTATAATGGTTAAGGATAATTAATTTGAGTAATTAATTAAAGGATAAATTACCTAAAGGGTAATTAGAGGATAATTAATTGATTGTAATTAATTAATGGTTAAGTAAGCAGGATTTATAAAATGAAGTAATTAATTTAATTTACTTTAAATTAATTAGAGATGAGATAAATCATTACTTATGGATGGATAAATAATATGGAATGCTTTGCATTGTTTGATCTCTGATGAGATAGATGCTGTGTGATATGGATGTTTAGTTGAATTGTGATGATAATATGGATTATCTGATAATGTTGATTTTCTATTGTGAATTATCTTTCTATGTGTATAAAGATAATGAATTGAATTGTTTTAACCTTTAAAACAACTTGGCCTTAAAAGATACGTTTTGGATTTCGATGAGACCGGGATCGGGTTTGCTACATTACAGCGTGATAGGGGGTTCTCGCTTTGCGTTAGGTGGCGAACGGGAGACTCTTACCCCTACATGTCCCCGGGGGTAGTATAAGGCCTTTTGGGGTTGGTTGCGACTCGAGAGGGTGGCCGTAAAAGCAAACCCGAGGTATCACTGTGAGCCACAGCGGGGCTGGGATGGTTGAAAAGCCTACCGGTCGTGAACCGTTGCTGAAGGTTGAAAAGCCTAGGACGTTACAGTGGTATCAGAGCATAGGTTGAGCGAATGCCTAAGCTTTTGGTTAAGTGAATATCAGAACACTAGGTTGAGTGAATACCTAGGTTCGGAAGGATTGTTCATTAGAGATAGGATCTGTAGCAACCTGTTGAGTCTGAGTATATATATACGAGAGCGCGTATTTGTTAGTTATATAAAATGGTTTTATATTGTGTTAATTGATCGGTTGGGTGGTATATGGATTCTGGTCAATACGAGTAGCTAACGTTATTGATAGGTATCTCTAAACACTTGAACCAGGCCAACGGACACAATATTGTTTTAAAGAGGTAAATGAAATAATTTTACCCAGAAATAATTTCTATATAAAAAGTACCATTTTAAATATATATATATATTTCTACCTATTTGTTGGGTTACCTGTTCGGGTTTTCCAATATAGGATATAAAGGTAGATAGGGTAGTGGTGTGTGTAACACGACTACCAATGGTTGGAGTCTGAGTATTGAGGTTGGAAGTATATCTGTCGAGACTGTAGACCTAATACCGTCTCGAGTAAGCTTTGATGTGGTAAAGGATTTCATCGATCTCCGAAGGAAACTGAAATGGTTCGGAGTTTATCTTTGAAGTGTGGATGAGTAGAGTTGGATCTGTCGATGAGGCAGAAGCGAGTGATGGTATCTTGATACCTCAGGTAATAGTAGCTGTATGATGAGATACAGTGACGATGGATGTTTTCGAAGATGTTTTCTTTGGAACAAGATTAAGGAAGTGTGTATGCTTCGGTGTTGTGGTTGAGTTCAGCACGGTGTTTCTGTTGGTTTGAAGTCCGAGTTTCTCGAAGAGCTTTGGATAGGAGCATTTGTGGCAGCAGTGCAGCTCGGAGTATTCTGTGATGGCAGGAAGTTTTCTGGATGAGCAGTTTTTCTGGAAGTGAAGATCAGAAGCAGCAGAGTGGATCCATTTCTTCGATAAATTGGATAAATAAGTGTAAGCTGTTTTGATTGGTAAAGAGAGAACAGTCTGTTTGGAATTAGGATGGGTTGATCGCAAAAGTGACTTGCGATTGTCTGAGTGTTCTCTTGGGTTGTCAGAGTTTTTCTGGATGTCTTCAGAGAAGTTAGAAGTTTGTCCGCATCTGAAGGTTGAGTTTTCATATCGACTGGATTCCAGGAGTGATACCGGTGGTTCAGTCTAGTGGAAGGATGTTTTCCTAGAGATAGAGTTTGGTGAAACAGCTCAAGTTTTGATGGAGTATCTGAGTTTTCTTTATGGATCAATGAACCTTATTTCTAGAAATGAGTTGTCCAGTCTGTGCTTGTGTTCTACCTCAGATCAGAGTTGAGCAGCGAAAGAAGTTTGGAGTGTATCTCTGGATGGGAGAAGTAAGTTTGGAATCTACTGATGTTGTGAGGTAGAGTTATGTTTGGATCTCGTCTGTGTTCTGATTTGGATAGGAAATTGGTCTACTTGGTTGAATTGTCAGTTTGGATAACTGGAATTCATTGAGTTTTACGTATCTCTGAGGGAGTACGTATTTGATCTATCTCTGGTTTTAGAATCTGCAGTTTTGGGAAGTTTGGTTATTGAGTCAGACTCGTCTGTAGTCTGATATTCTGTTTAGTTCTGTAGATCTAGATGAGTAGGAGATCTATAGCTTAGTAGTTTAGATTGTTTGTAGAACGAGTATCCCGGATATATATATACTTGGGGAAACTCGAGGAATTTTATCTAGAATTTAGTCTAGATAGTTTGAATTGTTTGATTGGATGATTTGGCTGCTATGGTTGTTAGCATATGGATGATAGTATATGCTTATGTTTTAAATTTAAATCTTTAATAAGATTATTAAATTACCTTTGTTTAAATTTCGGGGACGAAATTATTTTAAAGGGGGAGGAATGTAATATCCCGGAAATTTTAACAATATCAATTTAATAATCTGTTGAATAATTAAATTGATATGGATAATCTTTGATAATAAGATTTGAATTTTATTTAACAATCTGATTAAATTAGTATTTAATTGATGATTCTATCTTTTAAAAGTTAATAAGATATTTTCTATTTGAATATATATACATATTTATTTGTATATATTGTAAATAGAAGCTTTGGGTAAATTGGAAATTTAGATTTAATTTAATCTGGACTTTTCAAAGATATTTAAATAAGTAACTTTATAGTTTTAAAATACTTTAAGTAAATATTTAATTGGTTTAAGATATTTTTACTTAAGCTTAAATATAAATAAGATTTAACAAAAAGGTTTGTTTTATTTTTTTTTTAAATATTACTTGATAATATAATCTCTTAGATGAATTATTTAAATTATCAGATATGTTATTTTCAAATAATAAGTATAATGTATTATTGTTTATATGTATGAATTTTAATGCTAAAAGGAATTGTTATTTTAAATGGAATCTTAGGATTTAATTTAATTTGAATTTGAATTTGAAATTCAAAAGAGGTAATATTTAAATAGTTTTAGATTTTAAATATATATGTATAAGCTTTTATTTATAAGTATAATTGGTTAGTTCTTTAAAAAGTTATCTTTATATATATAAATAGATAAGTAATAAGTGTTTAATAAATAAAGAAAAAGATTTATTTACACTTAAAATATATATAAATTAAATAAAAAGACATGTGTAATTCTCCAAATGCTTTGTTATAACAAGTGTTAACTAATTAACCACTATAATGACAAATGTCAAAATGAGGTAATTTTGTTTTTCTTTTATTTGTTAAATCATTTTATTCTATATAAACATATGTTCTTATCTACATTTCTTTTTCTCTTTTTCAAAGACAAGAAAACTTCAGCCTAAACTAAATATCTCAAAAACAAAATCTGATTTAAATCTCTCAAAGACAATCAGTAAAATTACTTTCCTCTCAAACAAATCCTCAAACCATAATCTCAAATAACCTGTAACTCATTTTCCAAAATCAAGCTTCAACCTGCATTTCTTTAAAACCTGTAACCTCTCTTCAATCTGAAACAAAAAGATTGCATTTTCTTCAAATCTGGAATTAAAACAAACCTGAAATCAATCCTCTATAAAGCTTTTTCTTCAAACCGTAATTCATCTTCAAAACCAACAACCTGTTATATATTTTCCAAAAAAATCAAACAAAGCCTGCATTTTTCTAAAGCCTGGAAATTAGGCTACCTGCATGCAAACCTGAGATGATTAGGCCTGCATTTTCTTTTGAGCTGGGAGCATGCATGAAGTCTGTAAATCAAGGAGCAAAAGCATTTCAGCAAAACAAGTTTAAAGTTTCAAAACATCAACAACTCAAGTTTTTAAAGTTCAAAGTTTTCAAAGGCTTTTCAAAATAAAGTGCTCTATTCATTTTTCACTGGTGAGTAACATTTATTTCTAAAAATTAAAGTATATGATATCTGTTTGTAAGCTTGAATCTATGCCTGCATGTTGTTTAATATGTTTGGAATGTATGTATATTTTTGTATATATGGATGGAAATTGGTGATATGCATGTCTGTTTATTATCTGAGTCTTCTCTAATTTTTAGTTCTCAGGTTCATATTTTGATTTAAATCCAAAATCTTTTAATTTGATTTGTGTTTAGACTTAAGATTCAAAGGGAACTCGATTGTTTAACCATGATTTAAAGTTTAAATTTTATTTAAACAAATGAAAATGGGGAATTGTTCTGGAAACTAAATAAAGCAGGAAAACTTAAGTTTTAGTAAAAATTCAAATTACTTAAATCATTGATTCAGGCGTATAATCTGAATCCTGGTATGAAGACATGATTTTTAAAATTCGAATCACGATTTTTAGAAATAGGAAGTGAGAGCAGTTCGAGTTGAACTGGAATTGATGTTTTGGGAAATCTCTGACGATCCAGGTGATCGGAGAAGATGTGGTTCTCTTTGAAGCTAGCTGAATGATGGGTGAGGTTGGGAAAAATGGCAGAAGGGTATTCAAAGCACAGTAGTGGTGGCGGTGATCATTTTAAGTCTGTAGACCTAGTTTTGATGATGGTCAGAAAATCATCCACCACGGCGTCTCTGGTGGACCGAGTTCCACCAGACTTTGGAAATTTGGAATGGGAACATAGACGAAGGCATGGCGAGGAGTTCAGGTGCTCCGGTGGTCAGAAAGATGAACTCGAGGAATTTTCCAGGTTTGGGTTTGGGAGGAGTTCACTGTTTCCAGGTTGTGATCGAGTTGTTCGAATTCGATGGTGAAGTTAGTTCGAGGCTTTGGTGATTGGGTTTTAGTGTTAGGGTGAGCGTCGACTTGTGGAGGTTACCGTGGATGGTCGGAGGCGATCAACTCGCTTGTGCACGTGCACGAGATACTTGGAGCCTGGGTTGCTTTTTGGTTCGAGAAGATGATGATTTACTCGAAAACATCCTTGTGAAAACTGGGGATGGCTCGGGGAGACTCGCGTGGGCTAAATTGTTTAAATTTTTACTTGACAAAGTTTTAAAATAACAGGGGAAGGAAAACTCGAAGGGAACTCGGGGTTTTCCAGTTTTTACTCGAAGCAAGTGTGATGGTCTCGGGTCTTTTAAGATTGCAGTTTTTAAACCAGTCAGGGTTTTTAAAAATTTAAATTAAGTTTAAAATATAAAGCAGGTTTTTAAAAAACACAGTTTTAAATCAAATATAAAGTATGGATTCAAGTTGTTTGTATTCTAGCTTGAGATAAAATAAGTTTATAAATTTGTAATGTTTTAACAAATTTAAGTTGTTAAAAATATTTTTAAAAAGATTTTGAATTTAAATAAATTGATTTAAAAATCTTATAAATTTCTTTCATATATGTTAAAGTGTTTCTTAACATTTGAATTTAAGAAGATTTTGTAAATCTGATTTAAAATTGGTTAAAGTTAAATTGTAATTTATTTTGAATCTTTTAATTTAAAATGAATTAAAAGAAAGATATTAAAGTTAAATCTTTTAAAGTCTTGGTTAATAATAATTAAAGTAGATGGAAGGTAAATACTTTAATTTAGAAAGTAATTAATGTTTAATGATTTAAGATTCAATTAAATTAATAAAGTAATTAAAGAATAATTTATTAATTTAATTTATTAATTAATTCAGTGTTAATTAATTAAATGATAAGTAAATTAATAAATCAAATGATTAAGAGATTAATTAGGTAATTAATTTAGTAATTAGAAATTAATTAAATGGTATTTAAGAATTAATTAATTTGTAATTAATAATGTTGATTTAAGTTTAATTACTTAAATAATGAATTGTTAAAAATTAATGATAGATCATTAATTAGAGAATATTAAATAATTAACTATTAATGTTTAAATTTGATAATTAACTAGATAAATTAGTTAATTAAAAATTGGTTAAGTAAATTACTTAATAAAGTAATTAAAGTAATTACTTAAGGTAATTAATTAAATAAATTTGATAAGTTAAATTAATTTTGTTTAATTAATTTAAGATAATCACTGGGTGATTTGATAATTACTTAAAGGTAATTAGTGGAAGTATAAATTACTTAGAAAAGTAATTAAAGTTAATTAGGGGATATAATTAACTAAAGGTGGTTTAATAAAAGTAATTTGAGTTTAGTACTTTTAATAATTAATCAAGGGATTAATTAAAGGATAATTAATTAAGGAATAATTAATTTAGTTAATGAAAGTAATTAAGGGTAGTTAATTACTGATTGAAGATTAATCAAGAGTGATTAATAAATGTTGTTTAAATAAAGGTTAATTACTTAATGTAATTAATTTAATTAAGTAATTAATAATTAAGTTGTAATTAAGGATCATTAATTAATATAATTAATAAATGAAGTGATTAATCAATGTAATTAATTAAGGATTAATGTAATAAATTATAGTTGATTAACTTAATTAATTTTAGTTAATTAATTAATGATGTAATTAAAGGTTAATTACTATAATGGTTAAGGATAATTAATTTGAGTAATTAATTAAAGGATAAATTACCTAAAGGGTAATTAGAGGATAATTAATTGATTGTAATTAATTAATGGTTAAGTAAGCAGGATTTATAAAATGAAGTAATTAATTTAATTTACTTTAAATTAATTAGAGATGAGATAAATCATTACTTATGGATGGATAAATAATATGGAATGCTTTGCATTGTTTGATCTCTGATGAGATATATGCTGTGTGATATGGATGTTTAGTTGAATTGTGATGATAATATGGATTATCTGATAATGTTGATTTTCTATTGTGAATTATCTTTCTATGTGTATAAAGATAATGAATTGAATTGTTTAAACCTTTAAAACAACTTGGCCTTAAAAGATACGTTTTGGATTTCGATGAGACCGGGATCGGGTTTCCGTATACCGGGATACCAGGTCTGGAGACCCGAATACCACATCGATCCAAATTAACGATAGGTCGTGAATCAAGTGAAGATGAAGATTCAGAGTGCAAGGGTTATTGTCGTTAACTCTGAGGGTGATTCCAAAACGAGTGTAACGAGATAATGCCTTCGGTTTCGTTCGAACCCGGAACGAACTTGTATGGATTGAATGCTTTCAGCACATCGTCAGGCGGACGATGAGCATTCTAAGTGATATGTTCTGATTAAAGGTAATCGTAACCTCAAGCCTCACAAACCGGGAATGGCTAAAACAGGGGAGGTGCAGCAAGGTTAGTGGGTAGCACCCAAGTAGGACAAGGTTACCTCTGTCTAGATGTCCCTTTCTATTTTCGACTTAGTGGTGCGGTTGCTGATCCCAACCGTGAGGTATCTTGTGCGGGAATTATCCAGTAAGGGATGTTCCGGCCTTGTGTTGCAGGGGATTGGGAGTGATCCTCGGTACGGTGATCTAGGCCACGTACTGTGACGGGCGGTACCTCGGTAGCCCTGCCATTGTATGGAATCCAAACTCCAATAAGTGCCGTACGTATTAGTTGTGCCCAACTATGTTGGAATGTGAGATGTAAGCATTTCAGCTATTTCTGTATTTTACTTGAAAACCCTAGACCCTATTATAATAAAATCAGATTTCCTATCAAATGTTTTGGTTAGCGTAAGGTAAAAACTTACCCATGTTTATTTGTGGGGAGTCTTACGTGATACCTTTTCTTCCTAAAGGTTTTGAAGTTAAGCAAGTTTAACCTGTTACTCACACCAGACCCATGTCTGACCCAAGTGTTTATTTCTGTTTTATAAACTCTTGGGTACTCAAATTTTTACGAGTAGCCAAGGGATTCAGGTTAGCCTTGACGAATTGTGGAGGAGCAATGGAGCAGGAGGCTTCGGCGTTGTAGATAGATAGTAGTTTCCGCTGTGTTGATCTTGTTTAGATCTTTGTTTTGTATTGAGTTGTAATAACTAGACAGATATTTATAACTGTCTAGTATGTGATGTGTAATCTGTGTAACTCTGATAAGTGTTGTATATGATACTATGTAATATTATTGTGATATAATATATTTTGTTCGTTTCCGCTGTGAGTATTTGTGTTTGTTTCTTTTCTCTTCTTCTCTTTTCTACTTCTCTCCCCTTTCTTTCTTATTAGCGATACGACTTTCTATGGAGAGAAAGTCGTGGTCGTTACATAAACACACTGATTTAAAATATTTAGAAAATTATATATTATAAATAAATTAGAATTACAATCACATACCACAGCGGAATAACATATATCATACAATATAATAAGATGTGAGTCTACTAAATATCAATACTAGATCCACATAAATATACATACATCACATTCAAAATATCATATCAGGTACAAGCCAACTGCTAAATATTATACATGACCCAACATCCTAAATGCACATAAGTATACAATAATGGAGTAAACCAAAACAGTCAAAATAGTCTACTCTAGTGCTAGCACTAAATCCATAAGTCAGTGAGTCTCTATACCTATAAAGTCTCGGCCTGACCCGAGTATTATAAAATAAATGGATCAGACTATATCTAATAAAAAGATGAGATACTGATATCATAAATATATGACTTAACAACAAAATAAGCCATATTAGAAATATGCCTGAAACCAATAATCATGATAAGGCATATCAATCAAAATCATCATTTTATAAATCCATTATCATAAATATATGGTTTAATAATAAAATAAGCCATAATAGAAACATGAAACCAAATAATCGTAATAAGACATATCATTCAAAATCACCATTTCAAAAATCCATATTAAGTCTCAAATGGACTATCATAAAAAATATGGTGATGATAATTCAAAATTCTCCAAAGCCAAAAGATACTAAATATTCATTCCAAAATCTCTGAAGAAATAATCATCACTAATGAAATTATAATGGTAGTCAACTATCGGTTTAAAGAGCGACACGGAGCCTAAAATCCAAATAGACTGATATTAGCCTAACAAACCAAATAGACCCCGCCACATAGTGTAATAGCCTAATCCAACAAAATAGACTAGCTATGCGAATTTACCTAACACAACCAAATGGGCAAACATTGTCTAACTATATACCAAATAAACTAATAGGTATTAATCACCCGGTCTATAGGCTAATCATGCATGTAACATATGTCCAAACAACAAAAGGACAGCTGCATTACACCATAGCAAACCTAACACAACCAAATAGGTCTGCTTACCCAAATCTAAGAATGTATTGACTCTTAGTGATGAAAAATGAGTTACGATCTCTCAGAGATCTATCAGCCTACAAACGAAATCTGAACAACCTAAGATAATACAACTCCAAAGTGTAGATCACTTTCACTTTAGTGATCACTAGAATTTAACTAACTATCCCATACCAGAAACTAAATTCAAGCATTTACTAACAATTAGTAATTTCCACTCAAACTTTATTTAACAAATTATAATAATGAGCGAGAGAATTGTACGAAAAGTCCTATACCAATCCAACATTTCAAGTGTTATTAAAATTCCTTGTTTCATAGAAAAGCATGAAATTTCAACAAAATCTCAAATCCATAATAAATAAAATAAAAAAGTTTTAAATTAATTTTATATACACAAAGTTATAATTTCCCAAAATCACTTTCAAATCCTTAAATTCATTTTTAACGAAAGTTGTTCATTTACAAAAGCTTTTGAACACTTTCAAAATCATTTAAACCTCTTTTATAACTAAAATGACTTGGTATTGAAATTATTACTTTCAGAGCAGCTTTTATAAAATAATACTATATTTTATCTTTTGCCTCTACAACATTTTCAAAATTACAATTTAAAAGGTTTTATGAATAAATATTATATTATACTTACAATAGCAAATATTAAAAGGTTTTATGATTAAATATTAATCATATTTAAAAATCTTTTAAAAACATTTAAACAATTCCAACAATAAATTCATCAAAAATGCAACTTCTAGAGCCATCATCGCTCTATAAAATATCATTCCATAATATAAAATTTCTTAAAGATCCGAGTTGCTTTCCAACAACTCCGATCACATGACGAATACAAGTATCGACATACTATAAAATTTTAATTCACAAACGAACGGAGTTACACCTGTAAATTTACACTATCAAGCCATTTAAGGAGTCAACATCTGAAACCAATCAAGTTTATACAACTATATGCAAACATAGAACAATTCATCACATGCAATCATATTTTAACTAATTCAAAGATTAGAAATCAATAATTATCTGACAAACAATCACATCATGGCATGCAAACAGACATTCATTTATATAGATATAGAAGCGTGAGTTATAACTCACCTTAGTTAGCCTCACACTACGTTCAAACAATAACGCTCTGCTCAATCAATACACCACCTCACTGTTCCGACCTCTCGTTCAGGTTTCATTGATGCCCTACCCATCAACATTAGCTGGTGCCAATCTTCGCTCTAACCCAAACCTACTTTGCCACTCTATGACGACCCACATTTTGGAAGGTTTAAATCGACATTAATCCACACATATCCAACTTAAACAATCCGGAACGTAGATAATCAATGGGGAAAATTAATAAAAATAAGGAAAGAAGAAGAAAACAAACACAGAATCTCACGGCGGAGTGATAAAATATAATAATCAAATAATCAATTCATGAAGCTATTTATATCATACATTTGATTATAATCTATACAACATTTATCAGAGTTATATATACATCACGGATAAATAAACAATACAGTAGAATAGCATGAGGCAGAGAATAATAATAGTAATAATATACCAACTTCGTCTTAGTCCTCCAGAAACTGATCTTCAATGCACTGAAAAAACTCAGGACTGATCCGAGCGTAATGAAAAGACAAAATACTCGAGTCCGGACTAAAATACTCTTATGTAAGTCAAATCAATATCACAAAATATGAGTGCAATAACTTAAGAGATGTTATGGGATTTTCCATCTCCTAAGGATCCGTCTAACTATCTATATGTAATAGTGTACGCTATAATAGATAATGTCTATCAGTAAAATAAATATCAAAATAGCGTTAAGGCTTTACATTATCCCCCTTAACACATTTTTATAGCATGCGGTCTATGTAGGTCCTGTAACACAACTAGAAACGTCAGTAGCCAGTGAGTCCCCTATAGGTACAGTACTAAACCAAAGTCATAATGGGCTCGTATAAGAATAATTATAATAAGGCACGTGAGGCAATGCCCAAGGTAGGATTCTACTAGTTTACCCTTTCTGGCTGGTCGTAACTCATCCGTGGCCGACCATGACAATCGATCCAAACGAAAAAGGTGCACCCATCGAATACGAAAATCGCAACAGTAATATGATGGATCAACGTCGCTAGAGGTAGCTGTTGGAACTGGACTAGCTCGCAGCGGAAGATATGGGTGAATTTCAAATTTTTTACCCTATTGGATCTTTTATTGGGCCTATGAAGTCTAACTGAATTAGAACATTTCTAAATTTCATTTAAATAAAATCATTTATTTTATTTAAATTCAAATATATTATGATATGAAATTAATTTGATTTGATTTAGTTTATACATAAATATATCGTATACATATACGTGTGAGTGCATGTGTAACATAATAATCCATGAAAGATATAATATGCCCATATGTAGATGTTGGGATTTACACCGCAACAGACATATTAGCTCATTTTGTATGTCATGTATGTTGTCCAAATATGTGCATGTATATGTGTTACAAAATACACACACATACATGTATGTATAAATATATTATATATAATATATGAACATAATACATTTATATATAGATATAGATATATATATATATATATAGAAAGAGAGAGAACGATTTTTAAAAATTGTTTATAGTTCAAAATAAACTTAGTTTTGCAAACATAAAAATTTTAGTATTTTAATTTGTATATATTATGAATAAAATAATGTTTTCAGCCATAAATAATTAACATAAAATAATCTATCGATGAAAATTCAAATTTTATAATTTTAAAAAATCTAGGATCATAAAATAGAGCTTAGGAAAAATCTGGAGATTTTTCAAAGTTGAAATATTATTTTTTTAAATAAATATATGATTTCGGCAATAATTATTTAATATAAAATAATATATTACTAAAAATTCAAATTTTAAAATTGTAGAAATTATAGGATCATGAATGAAAGGTTACAAAAAATTTTGAAGAATTTTTCAATTAAATTATTATTTTAATAAATCATAAACAGTTTTTTTGAAATAATATTAATTATTAAAAATAATAAAGTTTATTGAAAAATTCCTAAATTTTTTATATATGTTTCTGAAATGATATAATATTTTTTTTAAATATAAAATTGAATTTTTAATGTAATAATTATTTTATATATAATAAATAATTCAAAAATTCAATAAATGTTAATTTAAAAATTTGAACATATGTATGATAATTAATTTTCGAATTTGTAAATTCATATTATATATAAATAAGTGTACTAAATTTTTTAAATCATATATATATATGCATATATGCACTACAAAAAAATGTGGTTTACACGGCAAAGCATAACAACGTTTTAAGCAAACTTGCTGTTATTTACCATATAAGTATAAAAATGAAAATGAAAAGCTGTTTGTCGAACAAAATATCAGGCGGTATTTTTCTTTCACATTGCTGCCTTGCATTTCACTTCATTTCTTTTTATTTCTCACTTTTCGCACAATCTTTTCATCAATTTCAGCTTTATCCCCTTTCAATAATCCCCTCAAATTACAAGATCGTTCGAATTGGTCCTCTTATTTCCTTCTATAATCTCCGCCTCCATATTCAATTACCCAAATTATGGTTTTTGATATCATGAAAGAGAGAAGAGGCAGAAGTAGACTATCGTTATTCTATAGTCATATTTCTTTCCACGGCCAGATTGCACGGCTTGGAGGCAACTGGAATTTGTTAAGGTTGGGTTTCGATTTTTTTTTCAGATGCTATTCTCGTCGAATCTCAATAATATCTAGATGTAGCTGATTGTTTTTATTTATTTTTTCATACTGGATTTTTGCAACTGTTGTTATTTTTGAGGCATCAGATTCAACTAGCTCAATATATGGACTCGGTCATGTAAGCTATACTTATAAATCCATCTTACTTGTGATTTAATTAGTTAATGTGGTTGTACGGTGGATAATAACTTAGTCTAACAGATCATTAATATTTTACGAACCTGCTATTTTGGAAATCCTTTACTCATAACTGTCAATTAGCATTTTTTTATCTTTAAGCTTCTATTTCTTTTCTTTATTTAAACTCCCATATACGTGTGTGTGGGCGTGCACGCGTATGTATGTGTTGTTGAAAACGATTAGTTTTGAATTTGTTTGTCGTTGTTTAATTGAGTATTGTTCTCTCTAAATAGTTGGGTGATAGATGTGAAGTCACCCATCATCCATCATCCATCATCCATCACCATCATGATTATGCTATTGCTCATGCAAGTTTTATTGCGAAATTCATATTAGTACCAGTTGCTGCAAGGGAGATTAATTGCACATTTATGCTTATATGTTTTCTTTCTTTCTTTGGAAAGAGTTGGGCATTCTTTTGTGCTTGTTTGAAGGTAGGGTAGTAAATTAAATTATCTACCAGAACAAAAGTGTTTAATTTTTGAACATTTCAAGTTTCTAACTAATAGAAAAATAAAACCATTTTTCTACAAAAATGTACGAAATAAGCCAAATGAAAAATAAAATCATTTTTATGGTAATTTGGTTCATTTTTAGTAAGTGAAGAAATGAGAATGGTAGGAAAAAAGAGCACTGCAATTGCCAACAAAGAAAACAAATAAAAGGTAGAAAAGTATGTAAAGATGAAAAATTGTCACTAAATAATCTTTCTCAATAGTCTCTCAACTTGGCTAACATCACTGATCCGTCGACCAACAATAATCTACCGGTATACATTCATTTTCAGTCTATCTCAGTGTTATCTATGTGATGATGTTAACATTTAATTGTATAGCTGAACACAAAACTTCATCATTAACTTTAAGAAAAAAGTTGGTTGTATGTACTGTGAATTATTAGGTGGTGGAATTCAGGTAGTAAACTATATATATGGGATTCAGATCAGGTGACCTGTGTCAAGATGTTCACAAATCCATGATGGAGTATGAGAACTAGATTTGTAAAAGGGAGAACAACTCCTTGCTCACTTTCTTTATCTTTTTGATGAAGATTATGATAGGTAAATTCAATATTTCTGTAATTTTTTAACTTTGGTTTAGTCTGATATGTTTTAGGGGGATTAATTTATAGGACAAAAATTTATATATTTTTAGCCTCAAGAACACGACTTCATAAGGACAAACATTCTTCTAAAAATTATTCATAAGGACAAACATTCTTCCAAAATTATTCATAAGGACAAATATTCTTTCAAAACTGCTACCGAACTAAAAACTGATACCTAAAAACTGCTACCGATAACTACAAACTGATACTTAAAAACTGCTATCAATAACTAAAAACTGATACCTAAAGAAAATTTTCCTTCAAGATAAAATACTGAAGGTCTGCCCTTAAGGCTAAAATGCTGAGAAATTTTGTCCTTAACAATAATTTCCTGTATGTTTTACTTTATATTTTGGGAAGAGCTAAAGAGTACTTTAAGATGGCAGTGAAGAGTGAGCCTGTTGATCCTAAAGCAGTGAAGATTGAGCCTTTTTTTATGGAATGGTTAAAAAGAAAAGCATTTCGAAGAAGGATCAATGCGATAAAGTGGATTTTTAATTTACATAAAACTAGCATGTTTTGCACATGGTATAGTTTTCGTTGAGTTGCAATATTTCTGAGGTAGTAGCAAAATACTATTCCAATCTAAGTTTCAGAGCTAGTAATCTTGTGTCCGTCTCAATTGATACAGACACAACATTATAAATTAAATGTATTTGAAATATAATTCAGTCATGAATTATGCATTAAGAGTAAAAAGTTTTAGGTCCTACACACACATGTACACACACATAATTATATGTTTTTTTATCAATAATTAATTCAAAGTGAAACAACAGTAAATAGCGGGGACCGTTTACTTATTTTTTGAACACCTGATACTATAGATAAAATCATATGGATTTTTTTATTTTTTTTTATTTTGTAGAATATGATAGTTGAATTCGATAGTCACTGTCAAATTTCATTTTATTTCATTTTTTAACTAATCACTCACAAATGGGCGCAACAAGGAATAAAAATTGAAGGTAAAATTCTAGCACACGTTCACAAGTAGAAATATCACAATATTCCTAAAATCGTATGACATACAAAAAAACAACCTCATAATAGTACAATTCTTTTATGAATGCCCCTAACATGTCATTTTTGTAACAGTTTTACGTTACTATTGGTGGCCTAGCACTCGATGCCTGTATCTTTGTTCTCACCATGCCTATGTATTTTGTGTCCTACTACTATTATTATTTTTTCATTTTGCTTTCACATCCGTATTGTTTAGATTGCAAAGTGAATATACAGTAGACAATTTAGAGGATCTTCCAAAAAAAATACAACACCGATGAAGGAATTTTATTAAAATAAAATCGGTGCGCTGCAATATGTAGTATAGGCTGAATAGAGCGACGATTATGTTTTGGTAACAAATATTCAGTTGCAACTATGAAGGAATGGTTTATAGTAGCACACGGGAAAAAAGGCCTGATATATTCTCACAATATGGTCATTGAGCTATTGTGAATATGCTAGTTAAATGTAGGAGAGAAAAAACATGTTGTGCATATCTAAAGCAGTTTGACTGGAATGCAGTGCAACATGTTGTGCGACCAGTTTGAAGGAGTTGATGTTGTGTCTAAATGCAATACGAAGGAGCAGTTGCAGTACAATCATACATATATGAAATACGAATGAGTTGATACTGATCAGTAATTAATAGAACAAGTTCGTAGCCACTGGAAATGAAAGCTAGAACAGAATCATTTGCCATGGTTTAGAGGCATATATGCATCGGTTTCTACCGCATCACTACTACAACAATATATCCAAGCTTCTACATTATATCACATTCACCACTCAGCACTGCTGCCCGCATCCTACTTGCATAAGCCTGGCACTTGACATGCTTTTGCTTTACTATGGTTTCACTATGATTCATGCCTGGTCCGTGCATCACAAGCCCAAATTAATGCTTTACTTCACTTTACATACTCTGGTTGCACACATCATGCCACTATTGTTCGTTTTCTTTAGATTACTTGTTCACTTGGATAAGTTTGTTTATTTGTTATCAGCTATTCTGTACTTCCTACTGGTCAGCTCTTTATTAATATTTTTGTTGTTTCTTCACCAAATTATTTCATTTGGCTGCTTACCATGTGAATAAGCTACACATTAGAAGCTACATCTCTTTTGCGCATGGTTGTTTTTTGTATGTGAACATGTAAGTGAATCAACATAGACAGAGTGATTTGTAATATTACATTCTATTTTTACTTTACTCTACTAGTGACCCATCCTACACATTTGTAAGTAAATCAAACTGAATTTGTAGCAAGTTCAGACTAGAGTTTGCACTGCCAATGCAGACTTCAGTTTGCAACAGCAGTTGTTAATGCAAACCAGTATACACTTAGTGAAAACTGCAGTTTATACTCAATGCAAACTCCCTTTTGCACTGGCAGTGCAAATTGTAATTTATACTCAGTACTAACTCTCATTTGCACTCGGTGTAAACTAAAATTTGTGCTGGCAGAGCAAACTTTTTTGCATAGTTTAAAGCTGGCTTTATTAGTGCAGATAAGCATCTAATAAGCATTTGTTTTCTTTCAGTTTTACTAGCAAATCCATCCACTGTTCTTTTAAGCTTAGTTGGTTGTAAAATGATTTTATTTGTAGAAGTAGATTAGTTAGAAATATGTGCATTTCAATTTTAGTACACAAAGAGTATCCTGTTGCGCACTATAAGAATTCATGGTTGACATCAAAGCCTATTTGTTAATTTTATTACGCTTAATCAAAACCGTAATATTTTTTGTACTTGTTGCTCTACTCAACAATAAGTAATTAATTTTGCTGGCCTATGAGACAATAATGCTTATAAAATAATTCCAGTTGCAGTATCCGGTATAATATGTGCTTGTCAATTAATTTTGCTAACCCATGTAAGAGCAGTTGTAGTACCCATATTCCTTGCATTAAAGAAACTGAGATTTACAGGCTTAACTCATGGGTACTTGGCCTTCGAGTTCTAGATTTATTGCCATTGCCTTCTCCACAAAGGTGCTATGGGTTGCACGAACATCCTCATTCGATCGTTGAAGTCCTATTGATGATGAAGCAATTAAAGGCTGCTGCTTTGGTAATACTATGTTTGAACTTTTACAAAGTATTCAAGTTGATCTTGTTTCAAGGTTCAAATATAACTATATTACATGAACCTTGCTTTGGTAATACTATGTTCAAATCTGTGTTAAGCGAAGCCTGTCCTTGCTTCCTGGTAGTTTCACAAGCAAGACTTTTATTTTGTTCCTTTCATTGCAGTAGTGTATGTGAAACAACAGTAGTATCGTGTGCAACATTTCATTTTGACTGATGCGTCTTTTATTTCTGATACCATGTTTTACTTGTAGAACTAGAATTTTTTTTGTAATATGTGATAGCAATCATTTTTGTGTATGAGTACCATAGGTTTCAGTTTCAAGTCCTTCTGAGTACAATCTTCATACCCATCTAATTGACACCAAGAGTTAACATACCTAAAAGGCCTACCCTTAACTTGTCATTGAAGACCAGTCAGTTGCAGTAGTGGAGTATGGTCACTCTTCATACTTTTATGTCAAGATGTAAATTCTCAGTTTTGAGGAGAACTGAGCTCTCAGGTTTAAAACAAAACTGAGCTAATGCTCATTTTGTTTCAAAACTGATCTCTCATTTGTTTCAATCCAAAACTGAGCGAAAACTTGTAATAGTGACAAAAAAGTGTTTTTATTGCATTCAAAACTAAGTTAATGCAACAATTTAAATCCTTGTTGCAATTTTTTAGTAGTTGCAAATTAAATATGTTATTTTAAATGTGTATTTGATCACTAACTTTTAAATTTCATTATTACATGTAGGTGAAGTTTTTAGATGCAAAAAATGCACAAGATACTCTTTAGGTTTTCAGAGGTTCGGCCTAGTTAGCACATGAAAAGTTTTTGGTTGCATGTTTTGTCATTAATATTTGATGCAAACTTTGTAGATATTGTGCCTTTGTCTAATGTTGTATGAAGACGGTTTATAAATTTCATCGTTGTTTGAGTAAACTTTGTTCATGGATATTGTGTTCAACTTATTTTATAGAAATGATTAATTGTTATGCTTTTATTTTATAGTTTTTAGTTTGATTTGTATATGTTTTGTATATTATCCGATTGAAATATAATTAAATGCAATTAGATTAATGATATGATAATATTATGTCGACTTGCCTCGTTTAAGTGTTTAGGAACCCTTATCGATAACATGACATCCCACGCACCGACCAGAATTCATAAACAACTCAACGGATAAGTAGACATTATACAAAACATTTCATAACACTAACAAATACACTCTCTCATATATATACACTCAACAGACTCATTCTATTACTACCCTATCTCTAATGAGTCAAATCCCACAAAGCCAAAGTTATCGCTAAACCTGGCTCTGATACCAACTGTGACGATCCACATTTCGGAAGGTTTAAATCGACAGTAATCCACACATGTCCAACTTAAACAATCCGGAACATAGATAATCAATGGGGAACAATTAAGAAAAATAAGGAAAGAAGAAGAAAACAAACACAGAATCTCACAACGGAGTGATAAAATATAATATTCAAATAATCAATTCATGAAGCTGTTTATATCATACATTTGATTGTAATCTATACAACATTTATCAGAGTTATATATACATCAGCAGAATAGCATGATGCAGAGAATAATAATAGTAATAATATACCAACTTCGTCTTCGTCCTCCAAAAACTGACCTTCATTGCACTGGAAAAACTCAAGACTGACCCGAGCGTAATGTAAATACAAAACACTCGAGTCAGGACTAAAATACTCTTATGTAAGTCAAATCAATATCACAAAATATGAGTGCAATAACTTAAGAGATGTTATGGGATTTTCCATCTCTTAAGGATCCGTCAAACTATCTATATGTAATAGTGTACGCTATAATAGATACCGTCTATCAGTAAAATAAATATCAAAATAGCGTTAAGGCTTTACATTATCCCCCTTAACACATTTTTATAGCATGTAATCTATGCAGGTCCTGTAACACAACCAGTAACATTGGTAGCCAATGAGTCCCCTATAGGTACAGTACTATACCAAAGTCGTAATGGGCTCGTATAAAGAATAAATACGACAAGGCATGTGAGGCAATGCCCAAAATAGGATTCTATCAGTTTACCCTTTATGACTGGTCGTAACTCATCCGTGGCCGACCACGACAATTAATCCAAACGAAAAAGGTGCACCAATCGAATACGAAAATTACAATAGTAATACGAGGGATCAACGTCGCTAGAGGTAGCTAACCTCATTGGCCAGATATAGGCTTCTGTTTTAGTCATTTTAATTATGACACGAGCGTCAAAGCTAACCATCATCGTTCTCTTACTTCATTCCAATAAACGTTCGCCAATTCAACCACTACATTCTGGATATCATCCACCGCGTACATAGTTTTTAAAGTGGCTCCAATATTGACAAAGAGTATGCCAATAAGAGGCCCCGGTCTCTTTAACAACCAAATGTCGTTTTACACACCGGTTGGTTCTTTTACATTTCGAAAACAATTCGTACTTGATATCAAAATATCATATTCGTTTCAAAAATCAAATCCATTTCGAAATCATCATATTCGCTTCAAAATCAAATTCATTTCGAAATCATCATATTCGCTTCAAAAATCAAATCCATTTTGGAATCTTCATATTCGCTTCACAAATCATATTTTACTTCAAAATGTCAATTCAGTTCGATATATCGATTTCGCTTCAAAATTTTATTCAAATTACAATTTAGGTTATAACTTCGCTTTAACCCAATTCGCTTTTAAATCCAAAATTTAAATATAAACATTCCACCCTTTTGACCAGTTTGAATTTTTTTATAAAATAATTTAAATAGTATTAAAATAGTTAATAATTTAATAGAAAATAGTTTGAGTATTAAAAATGGTTTATATAGTAAAATAGTTTGGAAAATCAAAATAATTTAATTATTTAAAGAATATAGATTCTAAACCGTTTATACTGAAATAATTCATTTGAAAATAGTTTCAAAGTCAAATCGATTCACTTTCAAATTTCCCAATTCAAATCAATTCCAGTTTCCATTTTGATTTCATCGATTCAATCCCGACTTCAAGTCGAATTCAATTCCAATTCCAATTCCAAATTAATTTCAAATCAATTCTCAAATTTAAACCATTTCGATTTATATCAATTCCGAGTTCGATTTTCAAAATATCGATTCAAAACACTTAAATCAAATTTTCCTTCAATATCCAATTTAAAAATCCAAACCTTCAAACATTATTAAATTCCAAGCTCAATTTCAAAATATCGTTTTATATCACTTTTACTTAGCATTATCTAAAGTTCGAATAAAAGTCCAATCCTTTAAAACAAATCAATTTTCTGAAATTCACATCATATTTTGATTATAACTTAAAAATCTCAACTTTGATTAATTAAACAATTTCTGTTTCAAATTAAAATTTCAACATTCCGAGTTCCAATTTGAAAATAATTCGATTTCCATAATGTAACGACCCCGAATTTTATATAAATTTAAATTAATAATTTAATGAGTTTTTGAATTAAAACAGTAAAATAAAACGTTAAAGAGATGCGAGTTTCCCCGATATCCAAGTATATTCTGTATAAACCATTTGAGATTAAAATATTGTAAATAGTGTATATGTGAGTATATGTGTGTATATTGAATGTATATATATATTTAGGTATATACGAGCAAATTTAATATATATATTTGAATTGATGGTTAAAGATGGTTTGAGTTTATAAAATAAATATAAGACAATAAATATTAAGTAAATAATGATAATTTATATTTGAACTAGAAATTGAAATTAATATAAGGTAAGTTTTAATAAAAATAGAAGTAGAATATTTGTTAAAATCTAACAACAATTTAATGTAGAACTTCTTTACATTTCAAAGTAGTAAGATAAATGGAGAAAACAAATAAACATAGAAATTGTCATTTTTAATTCTTGATAGATATATCTCTAGCATACAAAAGTATACCATAGCCTACAACACTTAGAAAACAAAAACAAATACAAGTAACAAAACAAAGTAAAAAGGAAATACAACATACCTTCTCAGCCGAAAAACAAAATGAAATACAAGTATGTAGGCTGTAAACAAGGCAGGAAATCATATTAGTATATACGAATAAAATAAGGTAAATGGTACAAGATAATAAATGTTTTCATCTTTAGTACACAAGACAAATCATCTCAGCCACCTAAAGGAAAAATATCCCTGCCTATTTTTGTACAAACTCATTTCCTTATATCAAACTCTTCATCCCATTTTCGATTCTTGAAGCTGAGAAAACTTGAAAATAATATCATCTCATAACTCAGACAAGAATTCAACTAAAAACTTCAAACTTGTAACAACAATACAATCAATACAACTAGAAGGTTGAAGATAGAAGCTTCAGCTGGTATTTTTCAAAGCCTGGGTTGACATAAAAAAAAGCTCTGTTCTTCTGAAAAATAATAAGGTGAGTAACTTTAATTTTAAAACTTTAAGTGATTAAAAATGGTTTTAGATCTATTGGAAATATAGTTTGCATACGTTATTGTTTAAATATATCAATGTGATGCTCTGTACCTCTATGTTGTGTTACAGGTTCATATTTCTTTCCAAACTTAAATTTATGCTCATCAAATCATTGTAAACTTTCAGTTGCAATCAAATGAGATTTTAAAAACTAAAATAAGGTTTTGCAAGTTGGTTAAACATGATTGCTGGAATATCTTTATTGGAAGGCATGGTTACAGGGAATCAAGAAATAAAGTGATAAATTAAATTGTTAATAAAAGCTAATTCAAGTTTATAAATGGAATGCTTACTGAAAATTATGATTTTTAAAATTAAAATGAAGATTTTTAGTGCTGTATTTCAAGAGTAATGTGAATTTGAATGAAACTTGTATTTTTCCCAATTTCTAACGTTCGAACAAATTTTAGATGTTGAGACTCTGGTTGAAGCTTGCTTGACATTTGTAGATAACAGGAAAAATGCTTAAGAATTTTTCTATTTCACAAATTAAGTGAACGAGTTTGATTTAGGGTTTGGGGCTGTAAGTTTGGTCCTGTCTGAAAATGTCGAATTCGATGCCTATACGCGATCGAGTGTCGCGAGGCTTTGGGCATGGCTTCGTAGATGGTCGGAGAGGGTGAGGTCGAAGTCTGAAGTCTTCCGGTGGTTGGCGTTGGGAGATCGAGGCGATGTCCAGGCGTTGGTTTTTAAACGTATCGGTCGAGAAGCTCGATTTTTGATCGTGGACGAGATTGAGTGGTCTGGGTGGTCGCGAGGCTTGTGAGTGTCGTGGTCGATTTGCAGGGGATCGCGATGGTGGTCGGAGCGCCGCCGCGTCAGTGTGCACGTGCACGTATTGGGTTCGTGCATCTGGGAATGTTGACTTTGAGGAAGGAGAAGCGTTCGCGTGAGATTGCTCGAATTCGTGGAGTCGACTCGAAGGAGACTCGGGGGTTTTGGGAAATAACTCGGGTACGAACTTGAGTGATTGGAAGGTGAGAGGCTACAGTTTTAAAAAAAAAAACTGTGAAAATTTATATAAGTTTTGATAACAGGGGAAGAAGAGGTAGGAAACTCGGGAATATACCCGAGTATCCTTCGGGTAGGACCCGAAGTGGGGAGAAAACCCAGTTTTTGTAAAAGTTTTAAAAATAAGGTTTTTGGAATTTAAACAAATTTTATTAAAACTTTCTTTAAAACACTACTTTATTAATATCAATGGTTTCTGAACATTGTTAAAGAGTTTTAGAATTTATTTGATCTAAAATTTGTTTAAGTAGATTTTAAAGATAAAAGGATTTTTAAATGTAAATGGTAAGTAATATATTTTTAAGAAAATGTTATCTTAAGTTGAAGGAGTTTTATTATCTAAGAAATTAATTAAGTTAATTAACATTCGAATTATAGTTAGTAATATAATTGAATTTCAAATGTAAAGAGGGCTTTGAAATGTTAACTAAGTTGGAGAATTTAAAATTAGATTAATTTAGAAAGTAATTAAGAATAATTACTTTATAATTGTAAGTAGAGATTTATTAATGATAAGGTAATTTATAAATTATAATTAACTACTTAAGTTAATAAATGAATGATTAATAGTTAACTACTTAAATAATTTAATTATGAATTAATGGTTAATTGATTTAGTAATTTCATGAAGAATTAAGGATTTATAATCGATTAACTAAGTAATTAATAATTAATAAATGAATTGTTTTATGAGATTAATTATGAAGAAATGAAATTAATTTTAGTTAAATAAATGAAGTACTTTAAAGGTTAATTTCTATATTGGTTTAAGATATTAAACTGTGAAATAATTTAAGGTTGATGAATTATAATTAAAGGTTAATCAATTTGTTATTAATAGTTAATTAATAAATGATTAAAGAATAATTAATCAAAATAATTTATAATTTATCGATGTTGATTAACCAAGATTAGAAATTCATAAGTATTAATCTAATTTGAATAAATCAGATAATTAATTGACCTTACTTATGGATATTTGGATTTTATTGGATGACTTGATTGTTTGATATCCCTGATTTGTGATGCTTTGTGATATATTCTGATTTGTGTGTAATCTTTACTGCAGTTTATTTATCTGAAATTTATATATATCTACGATCTGTGAATAAAAGATAAGCGATATAGTTTATATCGTTTATCAACTATAATTCTATATTTTGATCTGCGATGATTGATTTATGTCGCACTATTGTGTGTTAAACCCCTGGACCACACTTTTACACACACAAATATGGATTTCACGTGGAAATCGGTTAAGTCACAGATAATGTAAATTTGATATTTTTGAAATTGGAATTTTAATTTCAATTGATTTTGAAATTAGAAATTTGGATTTAAAATGAAAAGGTTTTTGAAATGGAATTTCAAAGATAAAAGTTATTTTGAATAACTTAAATCGAGTTTTGAAAATTTAAATAATTTGATTTAAATTTGAATTCAAGTTTGAAGTTGAATCCTATGATTTGAAACTAGGGATTGAAAATGTTATAAATGTGTTTATATGAAGTTAAACCATTTAAAAAGTTTGGTTTTGAGAATTTGGATTTAACCCAAAGACTTTAACTCGTATGAATAAATCAGATTTTCCGAAATGAAAACTGTTTGTTTTCAAATGATAAAAGCTTTCACATATATAAGAAATGAAATTCCAATTTAAAGGAATTTCAATATTGAATTGAAAAATGGTTTTCCAAGTTATGAATGAATTGTTTTGAAAAGCTATGATTTGAATCTGTTATTTTTAACAGATTTAAAATAATGATTGGTTTAAATCATTTGAAATGGGATTGTTTTGAAAGCTATAAGTTAAATCTTGATTTAAAGATTTAACGAGTTAATCGAATTGAAATGGAAATTAATTTGGAAAATCTGTGAATGAATCTTTTATTTAAAAGATTTAAACGTGGAAATTGTTTAAACCGTTGAAGGTTGTTTAAAATAAATCTTTTTGTTTAAAGATTTGAAAATGGTAATTTGTTTTAACCATTCAAATGGAAAGTTTTGGGTTTTAAGTTGTGACTTAATTGAAATCCCATATCCATATGTTTTAAATATTACGCTCACTATTCGGTTTAGCCGGGAGAGGACCTTTGGGTCGTATAACCCATTCCGAATATGTGATACGTCGTATATGGATAGCATTTGAAGACCGGTGTTGAAGACCGGATATTTTTGAAAACGGAAGGATTACCGTCGAGTTACTCTGCATCGGCTGATCCCCGATATAGAGGTTTTATCATCTTTAGTGACGGGAAGTCCGGACGTGATTGGAAATTATCCGGATTTGCAAGGGCTTCGTGAGAAGTGCCTTCGGTTCTGTTCGATCCCGGAACAGACTTGTATGGATTGCATGTCTGACATTACACTTTGAGATATAAAGCCGATTTCTTTCAAATACATTTCTGTTGGTGGCGGAGAATTTATTCTCTTAGCTTAGCACCCTTCTCTGAGACGTACGAGCTCAGAGGTTATGTAGTTGAAGGTTATCAGCGATATATTCCCAATTTGGTAATGTGGCATGCTGAGTGTTGCTGTGTGATGATCAGTGTTTGATCATTTGTGATATGATCATTTGTTTGATCATTTATCTTTGTGATCATAGGTTGATCATCTGTTGACCCGAAGCGTGGCTTTTTGAAAAAGCGTAGCTTTGTGGACGAGACTTCGTCAGGGCCTCACTACCCGGAAATGGTCGAAACAGGATCGTTGCGGCAAGGTTATGAGGGTCGCGCCCTTTAGGGTATGTCATTTCCTTCTGGAAAGGGGTGGTATCATGGTATGGAGCCCAGATACTTACTCATGTGGATACACTTTCTTTATGATGTGTGATGTTGGATACCGAGCTCGGATAAAGGTCCCAAAGGACCGGGAGGTGGCATATTCGTGAGTTACCTGTTACAGGGGTAACCCGGCTTTGTTGGCAGAGAGCAGTTTGTCTCTCGGGACGTCCCGCCAGAGGCGATCCCATGCGGCGGAAGGAAGTTCCTTAGCCTGACCATTTGTTGGAAATCCATTCTTCCAATACGAACCAGTACGGTTTTAGTTGTAGAACCTGCCATTTACTTATGGTGGCGCCCCACTGTTTAGATGGTAGCTATAGTAGGCATAGTTCGAAATGTCTATGTTGGCTAAGATTAATATTATACTTTCGAAATGTTTTCTGCACTATGCACTAATAATAATATCCAATGATTTTGCGTAGTAAGCATCTTTGACTATCATAAGAAGAAATCTCCTCCAATTCTGCGTTTGCATTGTGTGTGTGGCGGGAGGTCTTATGGTAGTTTCATTTTCTAAAAAGCATTGCGGATTTCAATGTTTAAAATCCTTTTGTTGTTGTTTAAAGATAAACTGTTTTTGTTGCTCACACCAGTCCCATGACTGACCCAGAGTTTATTGTTCCCTTCCTAAACTCTGGGTGCTCATAATTTTCCACACGAGCAGTCTAGAGTTGGGTTTCTTTTCAGAGATTCAGGTTTAGTAGATTATCTGGAGCTAGTTCATTCATCGGAGTTGCTTATCTTGGAGTTGTGGATTCATTCTTGTCTGAAGATCATTTTGGAGTTATCACTTCTATTGATATTGTTCCGCTGCTGTTGTTATCTTTTCTTTTCCGCTGCTATTTGTTGTATCATATCTCTGATGTATATTGATATCATCATTGTATCACTCTGTTGTATCAGATATTATATATCAATGTATTATTCATTTCTTCCGCTGTGTTATTTACTTAATTGTGTTATAGCTCCGGCGAATCGGATTTGAACGGTCGAATCTGCGGCATTCTAGTACAATGTGAAGTACGGATGTTGATTTTCGAGCGGGCAAAACCCGAGTCGTTACATTTGGTATCATAGCTAAGGTTGAACTTTAGCTCAGGAGTATAACACGTTAAGTAACTCATTAGAGATAGAGTGAAGTAAACTCTAGAATGAGTAATTCTCAGATATCCGTTCGAATGCCTCAGTAAATTCTCTTACTATCCACTGATAGTGAGTATGAGTGCAAGAAGAGGATGAGATAGGGGACAGAGAAATACGACTATAAATGGTCAATATCCTGTAACAACAAGGAAGCAATCTTTTCTCTATCGATCTCTTTTGTTCGTCATCTTTTTTCTATTCTTTGATAGTTTCTGGTAGATCCAGGAAGGAGAGATTTGATATATTTGATATGGGACATAAACTCCGGATTGACCAAAATTGTTTGTTTGGATGAATTGGTTGCTTTGATTGCTATGGTTGATAGGTATACTTAGTTTTTAAACTAAAAATTTTGAAATTGTATCCATATATCTATCTATTTTTTTGGGTCCCAGTATATTCTACGAATGGTTAGTTATCACTTCAAACTAACCGATATCACTCCGTATTTCGTAGATCTGGATAACCCGAGTATTTTGTTGATTGTTAAACAGATTCGTTCTCGTATCTGATTTTAATATTCTGATTTGGTAAGCCAAATGCAGAATAAATGTTCAGTTGATTTGATGAATTGTTCTTCATCTATCTTTTTGTCTCCTTGGTAATTTCGAGGACGAAATTCTTTTAAGGGGGGAAGTCTGTAACGACCCCGAATTTTATATAAATTTAAATTAATAATTTAATGAGTTTTTGAATTAAAACAGTAAAATAAAACGTTAAAGAGATGCGAGTTTCCCCGATATCCAAGTATATTTTGTATAAACCATTTGAGATTAAAATATTGTAAATAGTGTATATGTGAGTATATGTGTGTATATTGAATGTATATATATATTTAGGTATATACGAGCAAATTTAATATATATATTTGAATTGATGGTTAAAGATGGTTTGAGTTTATAAAATAAATATAAGACAATAAATATTAAGTAAATAATGATAATTTATATTTGAACTAGAAATTGAAATTAATATAAGGTAAGTTTTAATAAAAATAGAAGTAGAATATTTGTTAAAATCTAACAACAATTTAATGTAGAACTTCTTTACATTTCAAAGTAGTAAGATAAATGGAGAAAACAAATAAACATAGAAATTGTCATTTTTAATTCTTGATAGATATATCTCTAGCATACAAAAGTATACCATAGCCTACAACACTTAGAAAACAAAAACAAATACAAGTAACAAAACAAAGTAAAAAGGAAATACAACATACCTTCTCAGCCGAAAAACAAAATGAAATACAAGTATGTAGGCTGTAAACAAGGCAGGAAATCATATTAGTATATACGAATAAAATAAGGTAAATGGTACAAGATAATAAATGTTTTCATCTTTAGTACACAAGACAAATCATCTCAGCCACCTAAAGGAAAAATATCCCTGCCTATTTTTGTACAAACTCATTTCCTTATATCAAACTCTTCATCCCATTTTCGATTCTTGAAGCTGAGAAAACTTGAAAATAATATCATCTCATAACTCAGACAAGAATTCAACTAAAAACTTCAAACTTGTAACAACAATACAATCAATACAACTAGAAGGTTGAAGATAGAAGCTTCAGCTGGTATTTTTCAAAGCCTGGGTTGACATAAAAAAAAGCTCTGTTCTTCTGAAAAATAATAAGGTGAGTAACTTTAATTTTAAAACTTTAAGTGATTAAAAATGGTTTTAGATCTATTGGAAATATAGTTTGCATACGTTATTGTTTAAATATATCACTGTGATGCTCTGTACCTCTATGTTGTGTTACAGGTTCATATTTCTTTCCAAACTTAAATTTATGCTCATCAAATCATTGTAAACTTTCAGTTGCAATCAAATGAGATTTTAAAAACTAAAATAAGGTTTTGCAAGTTGGTTAAACATGATTGCTGGAATATCTTTACTGGAAGGCATGGTTACAGGGAATCAAGAAATAAAGTGATAAATTAAATTGTTAATAAAAGCTAATTCAAGTTTATAAATGGAATGCTTACTGAAAATTATGATTTTTAAAATTAAAATGAAGATTTTTAGTGCTGTATTTCAAGAGTAATGTGAATTTGAATGAAACTTGTATTTTTCCCAATTTCTAACGTTCGAACTAATTTTAGATGTTGAGACTCTGGTTGAAGCTTGCTTGACATTTGTAGATAACAGGAAAAATGCTTAAGAATTTTTCTATTTCACAAATTAAGTGAACGAGTTTGATTTAGGGTTTGGGGCTGTAAGTTTGGTCCTGTCTGAAAATGTCGAATTCGATGCCTATACGCGATCGAGTGTCGCGAGGCTTTGGGCATGGCTTCGTAGATGGTCGGAGAGGGTGAGGTCGAAGTCTGAAGTCTTCCGGTGGTTGGCGTTGGGAGATCGAGGCGATGTCCAGGCGTTGGTTTTTAAACGTATCGGTCGAGAAGCTCGATTTTTGATCGTGGACGAGATTGAGTGGTCTGGGTGGTCGCGAGGCTTGTGAGTGTCGTGGTCGATTTGCAGGGGATCGCGATGGTGGTCGGAGCGCCGCCGCGTCAGTGTGCACGTGCACGTATTGGGTTCGTGCATCTGGGAATGTTGACTTTGAGGAAGGAGAAGCATTCGCGTGAGATTGCTCGAATTCGTGGAGTCGACTCGAAGGAGACTCGGGGGTTTTGGGAAATAACTCGGGTACGAACTTGAGTGATTGGAAGGTGAGAGGCTACAGTTTTAAAAAAAACTGTGAAAATTTATATAAGTTTTGATAACAGGGGAAGAAGAGGTAGGAAACTCGGGAATATACCCGAGTATCCTTCGGGTAGGACCCGAAGTGGGGAGAAAACCCAGTTTTTGTAAAAGTTTTAAAAATAAGGTTTTTGGAATTTAAACAAATTTTATTAAAACTTTCTTTAAAACACTACTTTATTAATATCAATGGTTTCTGAACATTGTTAAAGAGTTTTAGAATTTATTTGATCTAAAATTTGTTTAAGTAGATTTTAAAGATAAAAGGATTTTTAAATGTAAATGGTAAGTAATATATTTTTAAGAAAATGTTATCTTAAGTTGAAGGAGTTTTATTATCTAAGAAATTAATTAAGTTAATTAACATTCGAATTATAGTTAGTAATATAATTGAATTTCAAATGTAAAGAGGGCTTTGAAATGTTAACTAAGTTGGAGAATTTAAAATTAGATTAATTTAGAAAGTAATTAAGAATAATTACTTTATAATTGTAAGTAGAGATTTATTAATGATAAGGTAATTTATAAATTATAATTAACTACTTAAGTTAATAAATGAATGATTAATAGTTAACTACTTAAATAATTTAATTATGAATTAATGGTTAATTGATTTAGTAATTTCATGAAGAATTAAGGATTTATAATCGATTAACTAAGTAATTAATAATTAATAAATGAATTGTTTTATGAGATTAATTATGAAGAAATGAAATTAATTTTAGTTAAATAAATGAAGTACTTTAAAGGTTAATTTCTATATTGGTTTAAGATATTAAACTGTGAAATAATTTAAGGTTGATGAATTATAATTAAAGGTTAATCAATTTGTTATTAATAGTTAATTAATAAATGATTAAAGAATAATTAATCAAAATAATTTATAATTTATCGATGTTGATTAACCAAGATTAGAAATTCATAAGTATTAATCTAATTTGAATAAATCAGATAATTAATTGACCTTACTTATGGATATTTGGATTTTATTGGATGACTTGATTGTTTGATATCCCTGATTTGTGATGCTTTGTGATATATTCTGATTTGTGTGTAATCTTTACTGCAGTTTATTTATCTGAAATTTATATATATCTATGATCTGTGAATAAAAGATAAGCGATATAGTTTATATCGTTTATCAACTATAATTCTGTATTTTGATCTGCGATGATTGATTTATGTCGCACTATTGTGTGTTAAACCCCTGGACCACACTTTTACACACACAAATATGGATTTCACGTGGAAATCGGTTAAGTCACAGATAATGTAAATTTGATGTTTTTGAAATTGGAATTTTAATTTCAATTGATTTTGAAATTAGAAATTTGGATTTAAAATGAAAAGGTTTTTGAAATGGAATTTCAAAGATAAAAGTTATTTTGAATAACTTAAATCGAGTTTTGAAAATTTAAATAATTTGATTTAAATTTGAATTCAAGTTTGAAGTTGAATCCTATGATTTGAAACTAGGGATTGAAAATGTTATAAATGTGTTTATATGAAGTTAAACCATTTAAAAAGTTTGGTTTTGAGAATTTGGATTTAACCCAAAGACTTTAACTCGTATGAATAAATCAGATTTTCCGAAATGAAAACTGTTTGTTTTCAAATGATAAAAGCTTTCACATATATAAGAAATGAAATTCCAATTTAAAGGAATTTCAATATTGAATTGAAAAATGGTTTTCCAAGTTATGAATGAATTGTTTTGAAAAGCTATGATTTGAATCTGTTATTTTTAACAGATTTAAAATAATGATTGGTTTAAATCATTTGAAATGGGATTGTTTTGAAAGCTATAAGTTAAATCTTGATTTAAAGATTTAAAGATTTAACGAGTTAATCGAATTGAAATGGAAATTAATTTGGAAAATCTGTGAATGAATCTTTTGTTTAAAAGATTTAAACGTGGAAATTGTTTAAACCGTTGAAGGTTGTTTAAAATAAATCTTTTTGTTTAAAGATTTGAAAATGGTAATTTGTTTTAACCATTCAAATGGAAAGTTTTGGGTTTTAAGTTGTGACTTAATTGAAATCCCATATCCATATGTTTTAAATATTACGCTCACTATTCGGTTTAGCCGGGAGAGGACCTTTGGGTCGTATAACCCATTCCGAATATGTGATACGTCATATATGGATAGCATTTGAAGACCGGTGTTGAAGACCGGATATTTTTGAAAACGGAAGGATTACCGTCGAGTTACTCTGCATCGGCTGATCCCCGATATAGAGGTTTTATCATCTTTAGTGACGGGAAGTCCGGACGTGATTGGAAATTATCCGGATTTGCAAGGGCTTCGTGAGAAGTGCCTTCGGTTCTGTTCGATCCCGGAATAGACTTGTATGGATTGCATGTCTGACATTACACTTTGAGATATAAAGCCGATTTCTTTCAAATACATTTCTATTGGTGGCGGAGAATTTATTCTCTTAGCTTAGCACCCTTCTCTGAGACGTACGAGCTCAGAGGTTATGTAGTTGAAGGTTATCAGCGATATATTCCCAATTTGGTAATGTGGCATGCTGAGTGTTGCTGTGTGATGATCAGTGTTTGATCATTTGTGATATGATCATTTGTTTGATCATTTATCTTTGTGATCATAGGTTGATCATCTGTTGACCCGAAGCGTGGCTTTTTGAAAAAGCGTAGCTTTGTGGACGAGACTTCGTCAGGGCCTCACTACCCGGAAATGGTCGAAACAGGATCGTTGCGGCAAGGTTATGAGGGTCGCGCCCTTTAGGGTATGTCATTTCCTTCTGGAAAGGGGTGGTATCATGGTATGGAGCCCAGATACTTACTCATGTGGATACACTTTCTTTATGATGTGTGATGTTGGATACCGAGCTCGGATAAAGGTCCCAAAGGATCGGGAGGTGGCATATTCGTGAGTTACCTGTTACAGGGGTAACCCGGCTTTGTTGGCAGAGAGCAGTTTGTCTCTCGGGACGTCCCGCCAGAGGCGATCCCATGCGGCGGAAGGAAGCTCCTTAGCCTGACCATTTGTTGGAAATCCATTCTTCCAATACGAACCAGTACGGTTTTAGTTGTAGAACCTGCCATTTACTTATGGTGGCGCCCCACTGTTTAGATGGTAGCTATAGTAGGCATAGTTCGAAATGTCTATGCTGGCTAAGATTAATATTATACTTTCGAAATGTTTTCTGCACTATGCACTAATAATAATATCCAATGATTTTGCGTAGTAAGCATCTTTGACTATCATAAGAAGAAATCTCCTCCAATTCTGCGTTTGCATTGTGTGTGTGGCGGGAGGTCTTATGGTAGTTTCATTTTCTAAAAAGCATTGCGGATTTCAATGTTTAAAATCCTTTTGTTGTTGTTTGAAGATAAACTGTTTTTGTTGCTCACACCAGTCCCATGACTGACCCGGAGTTTATTGTTCCCTTCCTAAACTCTGGGTGCTCATAATTTTCCACACGAGCAGTCTAGAGTTGGGTTTCTTTTCAGATATTCAGGTTTAGTAGATTATCTGGAGCTAGTTCATTCATCGGAGTTGCTTATCTTGGAGTTGTGGATTCATTCTTGTCTGAAGATCATTTTGGAGTTATCACTTCTATTGATATTGTTCCGCTGCTGTTGTTATCTTTTCTTTTCCGCTGCTATTTGTTGTATCATATCTCTGATGTATATTGATATCATCATTGTATCACTCTGTTGTATCAGATATTATATATCAATGTATTATTCATTTCTTCCGCTGTGTTATTTACTTAATTGTGTTATAGCTCCGGCGAATCGGATTTGAACTGTCGAATCTGCGGCATTCTAGTACAATGTGAAGTACGGATGTTGATTTTCGAGCGGGCAAAACCCGAGTCGTTACACATAAATTCGATTTTATTTCTTAAAACCAAATCATTAAATAATTTCAAATCAAAATTTTAAAACTATTTAATTTAACCAATCCGGTGTCCGTATATAATCCTTTATCCTATGGTCAAGTGAATCAATTATTTCAATTTAATTCCAGGGATTGATATATATCATTTCAATCCAAAATAAATGCCATAGGTATATATCATTTCAACCTATTTCTTAATTTATTCGAAATAGTTCAATTTACAGTTTTGTATATTGTAAATAATATACAGGATGATAACATGATATATCAAAATAAATAAACATCTAAAATATCAACCAATAGCATCCATCACAACCAATCATCCAAACAGTCAATAAAATTCATGACAATTTCATAATTATCAATATCGCGTATTTTGCGGGCAATTAAATTCTAATTCAATTTAACTGTCATTTCAATTTCTATCAATTAATTCAGATGTCAATTTAAATGTCAATTAAACTTATCAAACAACAAACAATAAAATTTCAATTACTTCATGATATAAATTTAACTACATATAAATTATTTTAGTCAATTGTGAGCGTATAAACACCCACCTTTGATTTATCGATGATTTAAAATTCAATTTAGGCCCAAAATTTGAATGGTCTCAGAATCCAACCAAATTAGTCCCATAATGTCCTGAATTTCGATACGATCGCAATGGAGAAAACCGCACGTCGATCCTAGCTCGTATGCAAAAGTAATTCGAGTTAGAACATTTAAATTTTTATATAAAATAATAAATTAATAAATAAAAGAAAATACGTTACCATCTTCCACAACACGTTATACAGCCTAACTCATACTAATGACTGATCACCACGCACGCACGCCAATATACATGACCGGACCTTGATCAAGATGTCCCCATGCGAGCGCCTCCAGGGGAGCCACCAACGCTAGAAGTTGCGCCGCCTCCGATGCCTCCATCTGCGCGAAAATTGAGGAAGAATGTTGGCCCTTCAAACTCAGATTTCGGCCAATCCGAGATGTTTCGGTATGAATCAACCATTGGATCTGTAGACTTCGTCGAGCTCTACAACTTGCTTTTGGAAGTTTTCGATTTTGTTGAAAGATGAAGGAGATCGAAGGGGAAGAAGTTTGAAGCTTTCTGGCCGTTAAAATAAGGAGAACAGCGGCCATAGATTAGAGCCAGGGTTTCAGAATAAAAGAATAATATTTCTCGTTCTGCGTGCCGTATTTATATAGTTAGGTCCAAAATCGTCCGAACTCTAATTGAAGCGTGCCGCCTGGCGTCTATAATGTTTTACTCCCGTTCCGAACGCAATGGAAATAGTTTTGAGGCCTAATTCGATCGTATGTGGGAGATAGCTTTTCAAAATCAAATTATTTTATCGAATTCCTTAAATTGATTTCTACGCGTTTCAAGCTTGCATGGCCAAACGACAAGTCGGATCGCTACGAAACTTGAAATCCTACAATAAGTCACTATTACGGATCCGATGAAACTGGTTTCGTCGAAATCTAAGGCAGTTGCCAAAATAACTATTTTTACTCGTTAATTAAAATATAAAATTACCAATTTTTAATCATTCACATTTAAATCCAATTTTAAATGTCAACCATCCTCATTCATATTTAAATAAAATTTAAATCAATTTTCGTGCCATTTTCATTCTCATAAAATTTAGAATTCACTTATTCAAATAATTTCAATATTAAATTTAAACAATTTAATTATCCAATAAGTCAATATAAATACATCATTAAATTCCAAACAAATTTTAGTTATCAACATTATTTTATTTCTTTCCAAATAATTCACATTTATTATTCAACTCCAGTTGTTGATTATAAATACCATCGATACATATAATTTATTTCAATATAAATAATTCCCAAATTTCTGAAATTGTTTATTTCGAGATTTTTATCCAAGTTCATATTCAATAACTACAATAATAAAAAATTATATTTTATTTTTAACCATTTTTATTCCATAATCACATTAAATTCAAATATTTAAAATAGTTAGAAATACGGGTCGTTACACACTCTAACTTCGACATCGGTCCATCACCTGATGCTCGCCTCTGCCACCGCTCATGCCGTCAGCATCACGCACGTCAGCGATTCCCCATCCTTTAGTGAAGTCGCACTCACCCCTGCCGTAGATGTCACGGCTGCTGCGAGCTCCACCTCCACCAGCCCCCGTCGATTGAAGCGTGACTAAATAAGTTGCGATTTTTGGTTTCTGCGAATTTTTTTTCTCGTTTATGTCGATCTCGTATGGAACTGGGAACTATGGCATGGTCAGGTTTTGCAGAACAAAAGAAACGATTGCCGAAAGATCTTTGTTTCCTTTTTCTTTTCTTTTTTTCCCCTCAAAAAACCATTTTGTAATTTATAAATCTATTTAAATTTAATTGAACCTGATTTACATTTCATTATATAAATTATATTTTGGTAACTACACAGCTCCTTTTCAATTCAATACTTGTTCATTTAAAAAAATCTTTTATTGAATAAACTTCAATTGAATAATAATTAAATTCCAAAAATAATAATTATCAAAAATCAAATTCAAACACTTTTATTTTAATTAAATTTATATAATATTATGGGTTGAAAATAGGATTATTACAGACGTTCCCTTTTATGAAAATCGTGTCCTCCAATTTCTTTTAGGAAGATGCAATATACAACTCAAATTAATATCTTTCTTAGTATTATAAAATTTACAATCAAATTGAAGCTCGCTCAATTCTCTAGCGGTTAATTTCAGAATCAAACTAATCGTATGTTATACATTTAAAAATATTCAATCATTAACTTCTATTTTTATTATACGAAAAATTTAGTAAAATTTTCTAAGTGCTAGGATTTACGGAAAAATTCGGTAGTCTCCTTTGTACGAGAGCAATTTGCAATTTCACAAATATAATATACACAATATACGTCGACCACACGTTCAGAAATACAATATATATTAATATTTCTAACACTTCTATTTATTAATCCGAAAGTATACCTCCATTTCAGCATTTTAAAGAAAATTTGCTTATTATTAAGCAAACTAAATTTAGTCAACATCTCCAATAAGTCTCCATAGCCTCTTGAACACCTATTCTTAACTCAAGTGAAAATATTAGTCGCATATATAATGAAGTATGATTAATATGCATTTACATAATGTAAATAAAAATATGACATCCATGTTTAGGCCATTTTCGACTACATTTCAAGAGTCAAAAACACAAAATCAAATCATGCTTTATAAAATTAAATTATTATATAGTGTGTTAGCTTTCCAAAACATCTTTAAAATTACAAAAATGTAAAATAAAACTCGACTTATGAGGGAATTTCAAACCCTATGTATAGCAGGTTTTTAAAATGTGCACAGGCCCAATCTCTCAATTCACAATTTTAGCCTAGTAAACGTTAAAATTTTACGAAACACTTAAAACAAAAGTTGTTGCTTATATTCTTTGCTTTCCAGAATATGTAAAATCGTCAAAATCTGATAAGCCATTCAAAAGTTATGGTGAAAATACTTTGGCCTAAAATTCTAAAATAAATGTTCAGGTCAGAATTTTGTTTCAAATTAAACTGGGTTTGACCACTACTAAACTTCAAAATTCCAAAAAAGCGACAAATAAAAAAGTTGTTCTCTATTAAAATATCTTTTAATGGAAAAAATTTGTCAAAATCGGACGGTAAAATCAAAAGTTATGGCTAAATGAGTACAGCACTATTCTAAATGATTTCAACCTTTCTTTGTATAAAACTTGGTTTCATATTTATATATCTAGTATTTCACAAAATTAGTGACATTTCATCTTTTCTTTACACAGAAACATGGTTTCAGATTTATATATATATATATATATATATATATATATATATCTATGTATGTATGTATGTATGTATATGTATATGTATATATATACATTTCAACATGTATAATACTACTATGTTTAAAGTTTCCAATTCCAAAGCAAATTCAAAAATGAAAACATTCATGTAATTGGAATTATTTAATAAGACACCCTACAATCTGTTGAGTCACCAAATGAACACAGAAAAGAGGTTTAGTCTCAGGGTCCATCAAATAACGAATTCAAAAACAAGTGTTACAACGTCAATTCAAAAATAGGTTCATAATTCAAAGTCCTTAAAACCCTCAACCAATTCATATTTTAGTGTCATCAATTTTTGAGAAATATTCTCTACTTTGGAAATGTTTTATTAGGAGAATCGTCCCACTTACCTTAATTAAACCCAAGCTAATCTCTAATCATCAAAAACAATATTGCTTACTTTAGTTTTCGAAATCAACACCAAAGCTCCAATCCAAGCTAATTCCTTCATGGGTTTTGTAGAGAATTTGAAGAGATGAATTATGGTGATTTTTATTTGATTTTAGAAATTTTATTTAATGGGTTAAGAGTTTGGGGATTAGAAGAGAATTAAGGGGTGATTAGGAGGTAGATTTGGAGAAGGAGAAGGAGAAGGAGAGTGAACATGAAATGAAAAGTGAGAATGAAAATATGAAGGGGTTAGCTTCATACGGGCTAGGTAAATGGACTTTGCCCAAATTTATCTCTTTTCTCAAAACCGTTATTCGTTTTCAAAATCCATCGACTTCAAACATAAACAAGTTTTTACTCATTTTACTCGCGTCGAAAAAGTGAACTCAACTATGGGTCTATCGAGTCTTAATTTGCTCGTTTGTAAAAATCGAGTATAAGAGGCATCCTCGTTTAATGATTAATTATTTAAATAAATCATTTAAATATTCGATCGAGAAAATTACGGGGTATTACAGGCCCCCATTGTCGAACCAAGAAACTACTGAATAGGATTTCCTGTTCAGTCCTCCACTATCGAACCAACTAGCTATCGGATATGATTTTCTACGGGATCTTCCCATGGCAAACCAACTACCTACCAGACCGGATACTGTTCAGTCTTTCCTTGCCGAACAAAGCCAACCGTCGGGCCATCCCCATGCAGGACCAAGCTCCCCCGTAGCTCCTTTGGCACACCAACTTTGCGCTAATTCAATCGCTACGCCCAACACATTGACCTTTATGATTCGCCTATGCAATAATATGACTCCAAATGCTCTAGAGGCTATCTGTTGAAGTCTAGATGTCATGGTTCCTATACCGAGTTCGCTCTGATGAGCGTTTTCAACAATACAAGCATAAAAACAAATACCATACATGCACCAAATAACATTCAAACATGCAAATCACACAATCAATCATTGCAATCATCACACAATGTATCTACAACATAGCCAAACATATATAAAGGCAATCACATATCCAAATAACATGTCTTAAATATCAAAAATCCATTTATTTGCATTTTACTATAGGTGGGTTTTAAAGCAACATTAAAACTTAATTTTTCTTTAAAAATGGATCCAAAACATGTTAACACCTATAGATACATATATAGTAAGGCATGAGATGATAAATCACTCACCAAACCCTCCAAAATCCAAGTTTTGCATGCAAATTGATGCAAATCCAAAAATAAACAACAAAGATGTGATTTTTCTTCCATAAAAATATATATTTGAAGATCTCTAATGATTTAGACTTGATTTGGAGGAGAAAAGAAAAGGTTTTGGATGAAGAATGGGCTAATGCGAGCTTAGATCTATTTGAGAAGTGGTAAAATTGATTTGGGGATAATGTTTCAGCCTATTATAGCCCCCAAATCTGAAATGAGTTAGTGGCTTGCCCCCAAACCTCACTAATTACCCACTAAGCTTCAACAAAAACTTCCAATCTTCAAACAACTATATCTCTTAGCCATAAAGTCCAAATCACTATTATGACCACTCTATGGAAAGACAAACCATTATATCTTTCCAATGGAAGTGGTCTTAGATGCTAATTAGGCTTCTATAAAAATTTATGATCGTTAAATTTTTAGGGGCAACATCGTTCAAAAAGATTCTAAATATAGGAAATATCACTAATATGCATTTCGCAAAATTATAAAGTTATACGACCTCATATGAATTTAAAAATAATAATTTACGATCTTTTGATATGTCAAATACGGGTCGTTACAAACAACATCATATGAAATTGTATATCGCGAAACCATTGTTGCCTCACCTTAAGGCCACCAGACGACTCTATAAAATCATCATACGAATCGAATCGCATTTCGAACTATCACCTCAGTCTCTATATTGCTTAGCATCAAATGCAAATTTTTTAAGACATGGTGTACCGTTTCCGAACTCATCATATTGCTCCTAAGTAACTTCAGACTTTTCGAGCTTTGCGTGGGCCTACAAAATGAACCCGGCTCATAAAATTTTCGAACAACCAGCATCTCAATGGGCATGAATTTTCGTCAAAATCTAAAATCCATGTCCACTAGGGTATATATTGTTGGTATTGGTATCCTGCAAATAAACAAAAGTATATTAGAGCACTATCAGGAAAAATTACAGGAAAATAGTAAAGTATAATAAACATATAATTACTAACCTAGGCTAATACCTCTGGTATCTAGTACCCTTGTCAGTGCTAAGCATGCATAAGGAAATCTGTATTTAATCGTTCCCACCTTGTACCAGTACTTGTCTCTCTAAGTCTATCCTATGGGTTGTAATGAGGAAGGGGTCTGAACAACATTCTGGTGACTTGTAAATTGCATACTTTATACGTAACACTAGTTTATAACAATTGCCTTCCATTACGTGTTATGTCTACTATTTTAATTAGTCGTCTTGACTATATGTATGGGTATGGTACGTCCCACCTACTTGAGGTATACAATAACTACATACATGTGTGTATATAAGTACCATAGTCCCTTATAGACCATGATACATTCTCTATAGTATCTGTAACTCAGCACTGCACTAGGTATCCACCATCTTTGTCTAGACCGAATTATCCACATACACCGATGGTCTTCCCATTAGTCCTCATAAGGGCATTACACATATTTAGCCGTATTCTACCTTGTGTTAAGACTAATCTAGCCGCTTCGTATTAAGAACTCTGGACCTTAGACTAGTCATGGACTTGGCTCCACGGACTATTGAGAACTCAGCTCCCCAAACTATCCTATTCGCTTAAAAGACCTCAACTAATGGTTATCTAGCCATGCCTACTAAAATAAACGAATTAACAAACAACTATGAGGTGGTGCATATCCCAATCGTAACTACTTTAGTAGGAGGTGCAGTCCATTTAGGCATAACCCTAGTTATTCTTCTTACTACTCTAGGACCAATGATGCTCCCACCTATATGTACAGCTTTACTCCTCATATATATGGTACCAACCTTGCTGACATAGCAACCGGTGAAATTTGGGGAATTCACCGCTTATGGTTTGGAGGGTTTGTTTGAGGCTACAGGATTACACCGATCCTTAGCCATGATATGTTTAAGCGGGAATGCTACCTGCGATGCATGCATGCATTCGACACTAATTTGGAGTATTTATTTATCGAGGACGGCAATAGCTTCACATTTGAAGTGAAAGGAGTAGAGATTCAGATGACCGACGAGCAGTTCAGAGGTATTTTGCACATCTCCACAACATGAGAGGATTTGGAGGATATCGAGACCTCTGATCCAGTTATTTTTCAGCAGATATTCCAAAGGGGAGTAGGCATCTGGAAGACAGACAACATGCAAGACCAAGCTCATCGGGTCGTCCACATCATTCAGCATAACATCGTCCCCAAGATGGAGAGTTTTGATCGGATCTACCCCATGGTGCAAAAGGCCACCTACACTATCATAGGTGGTATTTAGGTGAATTGGGCCAACACCATCATGTGCCATTATGTAGGCCAAGGAGTTGGGATGCGGAGGAGCTAATGTTCTCTTTTCACTACCGTCTTTCAATAGTATGGAGTTAGCTTTCGAGAAGAGCAGGTGCAGATAAAGGCACTTGCACCATTGGGTAGGTCCTCCCTTAGGAGGATGGGGAGATGCGCCTACAGAGTTTGAAGCGTAGGAGGGAGCGGGGTAGGCACAGATGGAGTAGGCTCCATAGCCAGACCGGGATGCTAAAGTGCCACAGCCATAAGTCTCTGAGTATGTAGCGATACGAGATTCCAAGATCCGGATCGAGGTCAAGCTATTAGTGATACAGAAGGAGCGGCAGTGCTATGGTCGCGAGCTTGGATGCACAGCCGCCATGCTTCAATTGTTCAGGGATCGGGCAGTAGTTCTGGTTCTCGTGGAAGAAGCAAGATCATCCCACGACCCATATGTAGTAGTAGGGTTAGTAGTAGCAGTTGTTGTTTTCTTCCAGCATTTGTTTTCTTTTAGGTTTGGATTGCAATTATTAGTTGTTTCAATTTTTATAAACCACGTATGATGTTATGAAAAATATTCCTTTTTATTTGTTTTTGGATCGAACGCTATATTTATTGGGAAATGGTATAAATAAGGAAATCTCACTAAAGACACTTACCTAATGCAAAAAAAAGAAAAGACCAGAAGTTTATAAAATAAATTAGGAAATTTGTTTAATTAGCTACTAAAAGAAAAGTAAAGTTTAGTCTCAAAAAGAGTGAAAATTTTGAAAACTAAATTTTAGGGAGGGAAAGATTGTTACGAAATCACGGGTCACTATCCCTATGCCTTAAAAGTGAAATTTATAAATGAACTTGGGTGTTGATTATTGTTTTAAAATAAAAGAAAAGGTTTTAAAAATTTTAAAATGTACCATTTAGTAGAAAAGAATCAATCATCGGCGTTAGCCCATTGACTAAATCCCCATTGCATTGGATTTGGATTGGTATTTTTTGAAAAATTAAAAACAAATACTTTTGAAAATTTTGTTCAAAAATCTTTGATTTTTAAAATATAAATATTTTGTAAAGGTTTTGAAAAGTTAATTATTGATATTTTCAACCTTTAGAAATTTATTTAGAAGGTTTTGACCTTGGAAAGTTATAAGGGCCATAACTTTTTATAGCAGCAGAAATAGTGTCTAAAACCACTTTCAAATGAAAGATAAGATGGTTCTTTTTTCGTAAATTGGTTGTAATAGATTTTTGGTTTTACCGTTTAGCAGATATGATCATTTTAAGATAGAATGTTTTTGGACAGATTAGCGATTCATTATACTAAGCAAATAGCTAGGCCAATTGATTGATTTTTAAAATTATGCCTAACCAACCTAATGGTATAGCCACTAATCATTTCCTCTATTCTCGAAAATGTGTTTAAACTCCATTAATTAGTTTCTTAGCAAAAAGAAACATAAATCCTTACTTTAATTAGCCAAATAAAGTCATTAGAGGGGGAATAACAGATGGATTAGCGAAGAAGCATCTTGGAATACGAAAATATACATGTTGGAATTCATGCTTGGCTGGTTGGCTTGACTCACCCTGTTTTTAGTGCTTTTGATTATTTTGGTGAGTGTTTTATGCTTCTCACTTTACTATATTTGGTTATACAGTTAAAATGATGATTTTTAAAATGTTTTCAAACTAAAAAGATGTGATTTTGACTAAATTTACATTTAACCATGTTTTGAAGATGAATTTCAAAAGTTTTAAAATAAATTTAAGTAGATTCTATGCACATATTCTTATGGATACTCCATTTTATAAAAAATGCTAAAACTTAGGTTAATTTGATTTAAAATCTAAAATTGATATTATGGATGTTATATGTGTTGTATGTATGTATTGTTTGAATGTATGTATGTATATTTGGTTGTATTGGAGAAAATGCCAATCAATAGGTGATTTAGGGTCTAGGGGAAATGTTCGGTGGGGTCTAGTGCACATGGATTGGATTTATTTGGGTCATTCGATGTGGTTGCATGAATGAGGAGGCTCAATCGACGGAATGAAGTATGTGGAGTAGTGTTAGGGATGCTAGAGTTGATGCAAATCTGAAGACTCTATGGCATACAAGGTAGCAAACATAGATGGATCGGAGTTGGAATGAAGTAGGGTAGTACTTAACAAAATTTTTGCTAAGCATATCGTTCTGCACCGATCCATATGGATCGATGCCCAACGATGGTGATGGGGAAGTGCAAGTGCACTTTAATGGAAGCTTTAGTCAAGGAGGAAGGTGACACTTGAAGGACTTTAGCTGAGATGTGAAGAGAGTCCAAGCTTTTGTACTTAGCTAAATCCGGCTAAGAACAAAGTGTAATAAGTCAATCAAACCATACTTCTTTAAGGGATTTCAATGGGGACTACAAGCTTGGAAGCTAAAGATGTGGGGAAGACTCCGGGATTGCTTATGGGGTGGCTTAGGAAAGTATGGAGTAGAAGGCACATAAACATTTTGGTAAAGTATAAATTGCCATGGGTCGGCACTGACCAATATAGGTCGATGTTGAACAATGCAAATTTTAAGGTAATGACCGGGGAGTCTAAGGGATGATGTGTAGTGCTTGCATGACTGCTTCAGGATGTGCCTAGGGAATTCAAGCGTGATTTTAGAACTAGGCTAGGGATTTCATAAGATGACTTCGGTACTTGGTAGAGAAAATTCTACACTTGTGATGGATGTCTAGTGGTGTTCTGGACTTCGAAGACTCGATGATGGAAGTTGTAATGATGATCCGTAAGGATAAGTTTGTCAACGTGAGCTTATGAAGTGGAACATTGATTTGTTCTACTATGGAGACATGTGCTAAGAGATTGTTGATACCCGGACATTTCTATGCATGCTCGTATAGAAGAGGCATGTGAAGACGCTCACCTAGATTTGATCGTATCCTGAATATTTGACTTCCATCTGTTGTACCCTGGACTTTTGACCGTAAGTCCAGTTTCCTGGCCTTTGAAGTGGAATGGAGTCGAGCATTGAGAAACCATTATGTTGAGTAGTCTCTAACTATTGACGTGGTAATATGAGTTTGTATATCCGATGCATTGAGCGAGTGATGTAAGGATGACAAATGGTTTTTATGTTTGCTTTACTTTGCTAGGAACATTACATGATTTAGGTATTATTGAATTAGATGCCTAGACTCCCCACATTGTACTTTGAGTAGTAGTACATCCACATGATGATGATAGATTATCATATGTTATTAAGTGCTAACTCTTTAGATAAGGGGACAGGTCAGGTATGATTCTTCATACCTTGTGTTCCTACTTTACTATATCAACTTTGTTAGTATTTCAAGATTATAGATTGCTCATACTATATTGTTATTCGACTCGAGGTTTTATGATTTTCTTCTTATTCTCTCAGTTACTCTTAAATGAGTACACTAGACAATAGGTTTGGCTTAGCACATGGACTCGAGGTTATATGCACACTTTTGGAGCTTACTATCGCTATATTTCAATTTGGAACACCGTTGAGCTTTATCGGTGCTATGCTATATTTGTCTAGGGAAAGTTTATTTTGAGTTTATTATTTGATGTATAGACTATTATCTGCTTGTATAATTATGAAGCATCTTATGCACTCATATTTGATTGTGATTCATCTAGTTATATATTATTTCACATGTTTTATATATGTGTGATTATTATATATTATCCTATGCTCTATGGGTTATGCTATAGGTTCTAACTAATATCGGCTACTTTACTCTTGACTACTACTCTACATCAACCAGGTACTATAACGACCGCTCTACACCTCTAGCATCCATATATGATCGAGTAGTAAGTGAAGTGCATAGTGCGATACCACGTTGTGCCAAAGATCATTGTGAGTGACCAAGACCTTCACTGGCAGATTTTGGAAGAACTCACAAGAGGCATTGAGAATAGAGCTGCATCTAAGTACAACTTATAACCCATAAACTGATGGGTGTCAAAGGTATAGGACGGTCATCATAGGTACCGTTAAAACCCACTATACGTGTATATTAGATATCAGAGGAGTAGGATAGTCGTCACACTTTGACTCCAGAATGTGTATCCATAGTAGAGCATCTTCATTAACTATTCTTATCCTATAACTTCCAATTAGAAATAATTAATAAAACTATGTAAGCTTTCATTGTCTCTTTGCTTGATGCATGATAGTGTATTTCGAGCCATAGGCTAGATATTTTAAATTTGGTGGGATAATTTGAATTTGAAGTGATGAAATAAGCATGGGTCATTGGACGCTTGCACCTATCTTAGATTTATGCCACCTGTTAAGGAGTTTTGATTTTTGTTTTGTTTTTGTAGTTTATTGTGATACGCTTCTTGTGCAGTTAGTGTAGTTTTGGCTGAATTTATGAAGGTACATCTATTTTGAGGATGTTGTGGAATTATGGTGTTTGAACTTTGACGGTGCATCCTAGAAAGAGTGATGCGCTAGCTGATGATGGGAAGCCTTCCACGACGTATCCTACAATGGGGATGCGCTAGTTGATAATGAGAAACCTTTTGTGGCGCATCCTAGAATGGTGTTGCACTGGCTAATAGTTGGCAGTGTAATGATCCAAGAACTCGGCCTTCGAAAATCGGCACCCGTACTTCACTTGTACTCAAAATGCCGCAAATTCAAACGCCGAATCTGGTTCACCAGAGCTTATAACACAATTAAGTATAACAACACAACGGAAGAAAGAAATAAATGATATCATATACAACTCCAATGAATACAATATCCAAAATGATATACAACAATGATATCTATATAATACAACAATATCAGAGATAAATAATGATACAGCGGAAAAATATCAGAAGAGATAACTCCAAATGATCAGAAAAAGAGAATGACTCCAACAACTCCAACATCAAGCTCGAACCACCATCATGATGCACAAAGATAAGCAACGTCAGACCATGAACTCCAAGAAATGAACTAGCTCCAGATAATCTACTAAACCTGACTATCTGAAAAGAAACCCAACTCTAGACTGCTCGTTTGGAAAATGGTGGGCACCCAGAGTTTAGGAAGGGAACAATAAACTCCGAGTCAGTTGTGGGACTGGTGTGAGCAAAAAAAAACAGTTTATCTTTAAAAAAACAACAAAAGAATTTTAAACATTGAAACCCGTAATGCTTTTGGAAAATGAAACTACCATAAGACCTCCCGCCAAACACACAATGCAAACGCAGAATTGGAGGAGATTTCTTCTTATGATAGTCAAACATGCTTACTACGCAAACAAAACTCTTTTGATATTATTACTAGTGCATAGTGCAGAAAACATTTCAAAAATACAATATTAATATTAGCCAACATACGACCAGTATCGTATGCCTACTATAGCTACCATCTAAACAGTGGGGCGCCACCATAAGTAAATGTCAGGTTCTATAACTAATACCGTACAAGGTTCGTATTGGAAGATGGATTTCCAACAAATGGTCAGGCTAAGGAACTTCCTATGCCACGTAGGAAAGCCTCTGGCGGGACGCTCCGAGAGACAACCTGCTCTCTGCCAACACAAGGCCGGTTACCACCTTCCAGGGTAGTAAACATGAGATATGCCACCATCGGTCCTTTGGGACCTTTATCCGAGCGCTCGGTAACCAACATCACACAGTAATAAATAGTGTGTCCACATGAGTAAGTATCTGGGCTCCATACCATGATACTACCCTTTTCCAGAAGGAATGGTCATACCCTAGGGAAGCTACCCCTAAAACCTTGTCGCATCTTTCCTGTTTCGACTATTTCTGGGTTGTGAGGTCTGACGAAGTCTCGTCCACAAAGCTACGCTTTTTCACAAAGCCACGCTTTGATCACACATGATCAATAAATGATCATCACACATCAACACTCAACATGCCACACTACCAAATTGGGAGTATATCACTGATAAATTTCAACTACATAACCTCTGAGCTCGTACGGCTCAGAGAAGGGTGTTAAGCTAAGAGAATAAATTCTCCGCCACCAACAAAAATGTATTTGAAAGAAATCAGCTTTATATCTCAAAGTGTAGTGTCAGACATACAACCATACAAGTCTGTTCCGGTTTTGAAACAGAACCGAAGGCACTTCCGAAGAAGCCCTTGCAAATCCGGATAATTTCTAATCACGTCTGAACTTCCCATCACAAAGGGTGCTAAAATCTCTATACCGGGGATCAGCCGATGCAGAGACAATCGATGGTAATCCTTTCGTTTTCGAAAGTATCAGGTCTTCACCACCGGTCTTCAAATGCTATCCATATACGTCGTATCATTTTTCGGAATGGGTTATATGACACAAAGGTCCTCTCCCGGCTAAACCGAATAATGAGCGCAATATTTAAAACATATGGATAATGGGATTTCAGTTAAGTCACAACTTATTACCCAAAACTTTTCTTTCAAATGGTTTAAACACCTTACCATTTTAATCTTTTAAATAAAAAGATTTAATTCACAAAGTTCACCCAGTTTCACAAAGATTTATTCACAGATTTTCAAATCGATTTCCATTTCAATTTGGATTAACTCGTTAAATCTTTAAATCAAGATTTAACTCATAGCTTTCAAAACAATTCCATTTCGATTTTAAAACAAAGTTCAATAATCTTTCACAAAGATATATTCATAACTCGGAAAACTATTTCCAATTCAAACTAGAAATTCCTTCAATTAAATTGGAATTTCATTTCTTATATGAAAGCTTTATCATTTGAAAACAATAGTTTTCATTTCGGAAAATCTGATTCATTTATACGAGTTAAAGTTCTTCGGTTAAATTCAAATTCTCAAAATTATACTTTTAAAATGGTTTAACTTCATATAAACACATTTATAACATCTTTAACCGTAAATTCCAATCATGGAATTCAATTCCAAATTTTGAATTCAAATTAAATTATTCAAATTGAAACTTTACCAAGTTATTCAAAATAACTTTTATCTTTGAAAACACCTTTTCAAAAGCTTTAACATTTAACCCAATTCTATTTCCAAATTCAATTGAAATTAAAATTTCAATTTCAAAAATATTAAACTTAAATCATCTGTGACTTAACCGATTTCCTCGTGAAATCCATATTTGTGTGTGTAAAGGTGTAGTCCATGGGTTTTACACAGTAGTGCAACATCATTCAATCATCACAGATCAGAATACAGAAATATAGTTGATAAGCGGTATAACTATAACGCTTATCTTTTTATTCACAGATCATAGATAATAAATTACAGTCATCCCAGATAAATAACTACAGTACAGATCACACACAAATCAGAATATATCACACAGCATCACAGATTAGGGAATATCAAAAATTCGACCATTCAGTCGAGTCCAAACATTCACAAGTAAATTTTATTAATCAATTGATTAATTTAAATAAGATGTATTACTTATGAATAATCATTAATCCGGGTTAATTATCGTGAGTTAATTACAAATTATCTAAAATAAATTTCCCTTTAATCATTTATTAGTTAACCTTTAATTAATAACAAATCATCTTTAATTAATAAATCAATTTACCATTAATTACCAAATTAATCTTAGTTAATAATGACCTTTTTTAAAAATATTCTTTAATACTTTGCTAAAGAAATTCACTTATATTAATCATTATTAATCAAAATTAATTAATCATTTATAACTCATTCATTAACTCTAGTTATTTAATTAATTGAGTGTTGACGGTAACTTAATTAATCCTTAATTAATTGATTAATTAGTTACTAATCATTTATTATCATCAAGTCCATGATAATTACAATTTAATTATAAATTTACTACCTGAAACCTTAATTAGTAAATTCAAAACATATAGCTACTAATCTAATTAATGCAAATTGAGATTTAACTGTTCAAATCTTTTCTTTTCCACTAATTCTACTTAATTCCTTAAACATTTTAAAATTTATTAAAACCATCTAAATTTCAAAACCTTACTTATTCCTAAATTAAGCTTCAACTAAACTTGAGTTTATATTAACTGTTGATTTAAACTTAGTTTAAAACTTGATTTTAAATTGTCAAAACAAAACAAGTTTCTGTTTTAAAACCTGTACAACATACCGAGCCTCTCTAACACTTGCTCTGAGTCAAACAGGGAAACCCCCGAGAAATCACTTCTCCCTTTATATTTATAAAACTTGTTAAAAATTTTAAAACTCAAAACAAACTTACGCTCACGAATACGACCCGAGCTCTAACTCGAGTTTCCCTCCCAAATACTCGAGAGAATCTTCGAGTCGACCACGCACACGATCTACTGACACACCCAACGTCGTCGTGCACGTGTATGGCCAGGAGATTGACTTCCGATCATCGCTGATTCTTCTCGCGCATCGACGATCACCCTTACATCCATCACCAACACCCAGAATTTCCCAATTGACCACAAAAATCGAAAAGAGTATCGAGCTTCGCTTGGAAATTCGATTTCGATCACGAATTCACCTCGCGCCTCCACGACACTTCTCTAGACTCCTCGCCATTTCACCAGGACCTTCACTTCAGTCCCTAGCTCCTGCTTCCCCCTGACCGATCGACCAAAAGGCCTTGACTACGACGCAAATCCCACCGAGAACCAGTTCGACGAAAACATCATTTAACCCTAAAACATCGAACCACTGCCGCGCCGATCACCAGAAAAATCCTTTTCCATTTTTCCTATAATCTACGACACATGCTTCACCTCCAGCCTCGATTTCGAGGCAAACAAACTCGCTGATCACCAGAATTTGACGCAAATGCAAATCCCTTTCAACTCGCGACATCTCGATCACCACAATCTTAAAAATCATGATACGATAATCAATAATCATCACTTTTTAATACGAATCAGATTATGTAATTAAAACGTGAAATCCAAATATTTAATTTCTGACCTATATATGGTTATCACTGTAAATCCTTATTTTCCCAAATAATTATTCATTATATCCATATGAATCTATTTTTAAAATTGATATTACGTCTATACAATCTTCTTTTCTTTTATGATCATACCCTTAATTCGATGAGATAGGGGGATATGAATTTTCTTTTGAATTTGTTGGGTCTGTAAAACCAACAGAGGTCTGTGTGTATATATATACAGACATGCACATCTAAACCTCATATATATACATGCAGATATTCATACAACATTTTTCAAGTCATCATCATCATCATCACAGGCATGCAAAAAATCCAGCAACAACATATAAATATATTGGAGGTTGAAAGTTTGCTCACTGTGATTTAGGAAGAAGAACATAGCTTTACTTTTTTTTGAAAAGACCTTTGAAATTTGCAAGCTGAATCCTGTAATCTCTGATTTGCATTTGTTTTATATTGAAGTATTGTTTAAGTTTGAAATGGTTTTTACTTCATTCATTTTTTTCCTTTCAGTTTTAAATGGACGAAACTGTGATGAGGATGGATACATAAAAGATAATTTACAGGATGTATTATTTTGTACAAGATGATTATGGGTTGTACAATACTAAGCAGAGATTTTCTTGCTTATGGAGGCTGATGGATAGTGTTGTGGTGGCTTCATTAATTACCTTGTACAATATAAAATTTTATTTCCTTCGGCTGATACAATGCTACATTAATTGCCTTGTACCACTTACCTTATTTTATTTGCTTTATTTTTAAGTTATACATTGCATTAGAGATTTTTTCTTGTTTATTTGTTGACTAGCCTGTTTTCTTGGTGGCTGATGTAACCTTGTTTTGGTGGCTAAAAATCTTGTATTAATTGCTAGTTATTTATCAACTTGTTTTGTGTACTAAGATATTTTCTTTTATACTTTGTTTATGTTCTTGCCTGCATTTCTAAACTTTACAGGTTACATGAAACATTTATTTGCCTGGGTATGTTTTATATCCTATGTACATATATACTTTGGTTTTAGTCATATTACTTAGTTGAATGTATGTTACTATCTTATGCTTTGTCTAAGTGCTTTACAATATAAATAAATTTCTATGTTAATGTGTTGTTAGATCTTTAGTTAATATGTTTATTTTCTATTTTACAAAATTTATTAACATGTTGTTTGAATTTTAGCTAATTTATCTCTATTTTACAAACTATATAATTTATCTTGTATACATTTCTATTTCAATCTCTAACTCAAATATTTTATTATTATTTTCATTTATTGTCTTGTATTTATTTTATATATTAACCATCAATAATAAATTAAAATTTCACTTATTTATTTATTTATTTTATACTTGTGTTAATGTATATACTTTTATATTTATTTTCAAACCATTTATATAAGAGTTGAATTCAAATTCAATGTGTATATATATATATACATATACAAATTTAAATTTACTCATATATGCCCAGATATATATATATATTCACATATATACATATATACACAATTTCTAAATTTAAAATGATTTAAAATACTTTTATTTGGATTCGAGGAAACTCGAATCAATTTATCAATTAATTTTACAAATTTTTATTCAAAAATTCAATTAATTATCAGTTTAAATTTAATTAAAATCCGGGGTCGTTACGGACTTCCCCCCTTAAAAGAATTTCATCCTCGAAATTTGCCAGGGAGACACAAGGATAGATGAAGAATAATAAATCAACTGAGCATCTATTCTGCATTTGACTAACCAAATCAGAATATCAATGATAGATACAAGAACAAATCTATTTAATTTTCCACAAGATACTCGGGTTATCCAGATCTACGAAATATGCAGGGGCATCTGTTAGTTCGAAGGGATAACTAACCATTCGTAAAACATATCGGAACCCAAAGAATAGATAGATATATGGATACAATTTCCAAAACTTTTAGTTTAGAACTAAAGTATACCTATCAACCATAGCAAACAAAGCAACCAATTCATCCAAACAAACAATTTTGGCCTATTTAGAGTTTACGTCCCATATTCATATATCAAATTTCTTCCTGGATCTACCAGAAATTATCGAAGAATTGAGAAGATATGCTGAACAAAAGAGATTGATGGAGAAAAGATCGTTTCCTTGTTGTTACAGGGCATTGACCATTTATAGTCGTATTTCCCTGTCCCCTATCTCATCCTCTTCTTGCACTCATACTTACTATCAGTGGATAGCAAGAGAATTTACTGAGGCATTCGAACGGATATCTGAGGAATACTCATTCTAGGGTATACTTCACCCTATCTCTAATGAGCTACTTAATGTGTTATACTCCTGAGCTAAAGTTTTACCCTCAGCTCTGATACCAACTGTAATGATCCAAGAACTCAGCCTTCGAAAATCGGCACCCGTAATTCACTTGTACTCAAAATGCCGTAGATTCAAACGCCGAATCTGGTCCACCGGAGCTTATAACACAATTAAGCATAACAACACAGTGGAAGAAAGAAATAGATGATATCATATACAACTCCAATGAATACAATATCCAAAATGATATACAACAATGATATCTATATAATACAACAATATCAGAGATAAATAATGATACAGCGGAAAAATATCAGAAGAGATAACTCCAAATGATCTGAAAAAGAGAATGACACCAACAACTCCAACATCAAGCTTGAACCACCATCATGATGCACAAAGATAAGCAATGTCGGACCATGAACTCCAAGAACTGAACTAGCTCCAGATAATCTACTAAACCTAACTATCTGAAAAGAAACCCAACTCTAGACTGCCCGTGTGGAAAATGGTGGGCACCTAGAGTTTAGGAAGGGAACAATAAACTCCGAGTCAGTCGTGGGACTGGTGTGAGCAACAAAAACAGTTTATCATTAAAAAAACAACAAAAGTATTTTAAACATTGAAACCCGCAATGTTTTTAGAAAATGAAACTACCATAAGACCTCCCGCCACACTCACAATGCAAACGCAGAATTGGAGGAGATTTCTTCTTATGATAGTCAAACATGCTTACTACACAAACAAAACTCTTTTGATATTATTACTAGTGCATAGTGCAGAAAACATTTCAAAAATACAATATTAATCTTAGCCAACGTACGACCAGTATCGTATGCCTACTATAGCTACCATCTAAACAGTGGGGCGCCACCATAAGTAAATGGCAGGTTCTACAATTAATACCCTACAAGGTTCGTATTAGAAGATGGATTTCCAACAAATGGTCAGGCTAAGGAACTTCCTATGCCACGTAGGAACGCCTCTGGCGGGACGCTCCGAGAGACAACCTGCTCTCTGCCAACACATGGCCGGTTACCCCCTTCCCGGGTAGTAAACCTGAGATATGCCACCCCCGGTCCTTTGGGACCTTTATCCGAGCGCTTGGTAACCAACATCACACAGTAATAAATAGTGTGTCCACATGAGTAAGTATCTGGGCTCCATACCATGATACTACCCTTTTCCAGAAGGAATGGTCATACCCTAGGGAAGCTACCCCTAAAACCTTTCTGCATCTTTCCTGTTTCGACCATTTCTGGGTTGTGAGGTCTGACGAAGTCTCGTCCACAAAGCTACGCTTTTTCACAAAGCCACGCTTTGATCACACATGATCAATAAATGATCATCACACAACAACACTCAGCATGCCACACTACCAAATTGGGAGTATATCACTGATAAATTTCAACTACATAACCTCTGAGCTCGTACGGCTCAGAGAAGGGTGTTAAGCTAAGAGAATAAATTCTCCGCCACCAACAGAAATGTATTTGAAAGAAATCAGCTTTATATCTCAAAGTGTAGTGTCAGACATACAACCATACAAGTCTGTTCCGATTTTGAAACAGAACCGAAGGCATTTTCGAAGAAGCCCTTGCAAATCCGGATAATTTCTAATCACGTCCGGACTTCCCATCACAAAGGGTGCTAAAATCTCTATACCGGGGATCAGCCGATGCAGAGATAATCGATGGTAATCCTTTCGTTTTCGAAAGTATCCGGTCTTCACCACCGGTCTTCAAATGCTATCCATATACGTCTTATCATTTTTTGGAATGGGTTATATGACACAAAGGTCCTCTCCCGGCTAAACCGAATAATGAGCGCAATATTTAAAACATATGGATAATGGGATTTCAGTTAAGTCACAACTTATTACCCAAAACTTTTCTTTCAAATGGTTTAAACACCTTACCATTTTAATCTTTTAAATAAAAAGATTTAATTCACAAAGTTCACCCAGTTTCACAAAGATTTATTCACAGATTTTCAAATCGATTTCCATTTCAATTTGGATTAACTCGTTAAATCTTTAAATCAAGATTTAACTCATAGCTTTCAAAACAATTCCATTTCGATTTTAAAACAAAGTTCAATAATCTTTCACAAAGATTTATTCATAACTTGGAAAACTATTTCCAATTCAAACTTGAAATTCCTTCAATTAAATTGGAATTCATTTCTTATATGAAAGCTTTATCATTTGAAAACAATAGTTTTCATTTCGGAAAATCCGATTCATTTATATGAGTTAAAGTTCTTCGGTTAAATTCAAATTCTCAAAATTATACTTTTAAAATGGTTAACTTCATATAAACACATTTATAACATCTTTAACCGTAATTTCCAATCATGGAATTCAATTCCAATTTTTGAATTAAAATTCAAATTAAATTATTCAAATTGAAACTTTACCAAGTTATTCAAAATAACTTTTATCTTTGAAAACACCTTTTCAAAAGCTTTAACATTTAACCCAATTCTGTTTCCAAATTCAATTGAAATTAAAATTTCAATTTCAAAAATATTAAACTTAAATCATCTGTGACTTAACCGACTTCTTCGTGAAATCCATATTTGTGTGTGTAAAGGTGTAGTCCAGGGGTTTTACACAGTAGTGCAACATCATTCAATCATCACAGATCAGAATACAGAAATATAGTTGATAAGCGGTATAACTATAACGCTTATCTTTTTATTCACAGATCATAGATAATAAATTACAGTCATCCTAGATAAATAACTACAGTACAGATCACACACAAATCAGAATATATCACACATCATCACAGATTAGGGAATATCAAAAATTCGACCATTCAGTCGAGTCCAAACATTCACAAGTAAATTTTATTAATCAATTGATTAATTTAAATCAGATGTATTACTTATGAATAATCATTAATCTGTGTTAATTATCGTGAGTTAATTACAAATTATCTAAAATAAATTTCCCTTTAATCATTTATTAGTTAACCTTTAATTAATAACAAATCATCTTTAATTAATAAATCAATTAACCATTAATTACCAAATTAATCTTAGTTAATAATGCCCTTTTTAAAAAAATCTTTAATTACTTTGCTAAAGAAATTCACTTATATTAATCATCATTAATCAAAATTGATTAATCATTTATAACTCATTAATTAACTCTAGTTATTTAATTAATTGAGTGTTGACGGTAACTTAATTAATCCTTAATTAATTGATTAATTAGTTACTAATCATTTATTATCATCAAGTCCATGATAATTACAATTTAATTATTCCTTAAATTTACTACCTGAAACCTTAATTAGTAAATTCAAAACTTATAGCTACTAATCTAATTAATGCAAATTGAGATTTAACTGTTCAAATCTTTTCTTTTCCACTAATTCTACTTAATTCCTTAAACATTTTAAAATTTATTAAAACCATCTAAATTTAAAAACCTTACTTATTCCTAAATTAAGCTTCAACTAAACTTGAGTTTATATTAACTGTTGATTTAAACTTAGTTTAAAACTTGATTTTAAATTGTCAAAACAAAACAAGTTTCTGTTTTAAAACCTTTACAACATACCGAGCCACTCTAACACTTGCTCCGAGTCAAACAGGGAAACCCCCGAGAAATCAATTCTCCCTTTATATTTATAAAACTTGTTAAAAATTTTAAAACTCAAAACAACCTTACGCTCATGAATACGACCCGAGCTCTAACTCGAGTTTCCCTCCCAAATACTCGAGAGCATCTTCGAGTCGACCACGCACACGATCTACTGACACACCCAACGTCGTCGTGCACGTGTATGGCCAGGCGATTGACTTCCGATCATCGCCGATTCTTCTCGAGCGTCAACGATCACCCTTACATCCATCACCAACACCCAGAATTTCCCAATTGACCACAAAAATCGAAAAGAGTATCGAGCTTCGCCTGGAAATTCGACTTCGATCACGAATTCACCTCGCGCCTCCACGACATTTCGCCAGACTCCTCGCCATTTCACCAGGACCTTCACTTCAGTCCCTAGCTCCTGCTTCCCCCTAACCGATCGACCAAAAGGCCTTGACTACGACGCAAATCCCACCGAGAACCAGTTCGACAAAAACATCATTTAACCCTAAAACATCGAACCACCGCCGCGCCGATCACCAGAAAAATCCTTTTCCATTTTTCCTATAATCTACGACACATGCTTCACCTCCAGCCTCGATTTCGAGGCAAACAAACTCGCCGATCACCAGAATTTGACGCAAATGCAAATCCCTTTCAACTCGCGACATCTCGATCACCACAATCTTAAAAATCATGATACAATAATCAATAATCATCACTTTTTAATACAAATCAGATTATGTAATTAAAACGTGAAATCCAAATATTTAATTTCTGACTTATATATGGTTATCACTGTAAATCCTTATTTTCCCAAATAATTATTCATTATATCCATATGAATCTATTTTTAAAATTGATATTACGTCTATACAATCTTCTTTTCTTTTATGATCATACCCTTAATTCGATGAGATAGGGGGATATGAATTTTCTTTTGAATTTGTTGGGTCTGTAAAACCAACAGAGGTCTGTGTGTATATATATACAGACATGCACATCTAAACCTCATATATATACATGCAGATATTCATACAACATTTTTCAAGTCATCATCATCATCACAGGCATGCAAAAAATCCAGCAACAACATATAAATATATTGGAGGTTGAAAGTTTGCTCACTGTGATTTAGGAAAAAGAACAGAGCTTTACTTTTTGTTGAAACAGACCTTTGAAATTTGCAAGCTGAATCTTGTAATCTCTGATTTGCATTTGTTTTAGATTGAAGTATTGTTTAAGTTTGAAATGGTTTTTACTTCATTCATTTTCTTTTCCTTTCAGTTTTAAATGGACGAAACTGCGATGAGGATGGATATATAAAAGATAGTTTACAGGATGTATTATTTTGTACAAGATGATTATGGGTTGTACAATACTAAGCAGAGATTTTCTTGCTTATGGAGGCTGATGGATAGTGTTGTGGTGGCTTCATTAATTAGCTTGTACAATATAAAATTTTATTTCCTTCGGCTGATACAATGCTACATTAATTGCCTTGTACCACTTACCTTATTTTATTTTCTTTATTTTTAAGTTATACATTGCATTAGAGATTTTTCTTGTTTATTTGTTGACTAGCCTGTTTTCTTGGTGGCTGATGTAACCTTGTTTTGGTGGCTAAAAATCTTGTATTAATTGCTAGTTATTTATCAACTTGTTTTGTGTACTAAGATATTTTCTTTTATACTTTGTTTATGTTCTTGCCTGCATTTCTAAACTTTACAGGTTACATGAAACATTTATTTGCCTGGGTATGTTTTATATCCTATGTACATATATACTTTTGGTTTTAGTCATATTACTTAGTTGAATGTATGTTACTATCTTATGCTTTGTCTAAGTGCTTTACAATATAAATAAATTTCTATGTTAATGTGTTGTTAGATCTTTAGTTAATATGTTTATTTTCTATTTTACAAAATTTATTAACATGTTGTTTGAATTTTAGCTAATTTATCTCTATTTTACAAACTATATAATTTATCTTGTATACATTTCTATTTCAATCTCTAACTCAAATATTTTATTATTATTTTTATTTATTGTCTTGTATTTATTTTATATATTAACCATCAATAATAAATTGAAAATTCACTTATTTATTTATTTTATACTTGTGTCAATGTATATACTTTTATATTTATTTTCAAACCATTTATATAAGAGTTGAATTCAAATTCAATGTATATATATATATATATATATATACATATACAAATTTAAATTTACTCATATATGCCCATATACATATATATTCACATATATACATATATACACAATTTCTAAATTTAAAATGATTTAATATACTTTTATTTGGATTCGAGGAAACTCGAATCAATTTATCAATTAATTATACAAATTTTTATTCAAAAATTCAATTAATTATCAATTTAAATTTAATTAAAATCCGGGGTCGTTACAGGCAGCCTCTTACAGTGCATCCTAGAAAGAGGATGTGCTCGTCGATAGTTGTCAGCCTTTTAGTGCACGTCTTAGGTGTACTAGCCAGCAATGGACAGCCTTTTACGACGCATTATAGAAAGGAAGATGTACTGGCTGATAGTGGATAGCCTTTTACGGCGCACCTAGAAATGGGATGCCCTGGCTAGTAGTTGGGAGCCTTTTTATATGTAGTTTAATGTGTAATTAATTTGGCCTCGGATGTTGTACTGGAATTTGCACTATTCCTATGCAATGTAGTTTTTGATTTGTTTCATTCTATGCTGTGCTGCTTTGTTTGTCAACTTTTTATTCCAGAACTCGCACTAATTGCATATTTTAAAAAGTAGGTGTACCAAGTTCAAAATGATGTTTTAGAAAATTCTTTAAATAATGCTATTTCTCAACTATCATTTCTTGGAAAAGGTAACATAGCTTTAAAGGAAAATAATACAACGTTAGATGCAGAACTAAAAAATTTCAAAAACATAATAGTTTGGAAAAAGAAATTTGTGATTATAAGGTAGAAATTTGTAAAGTGATCCAAATAGGTCCCAAATTTTAATAATGGAAAAGATAATGTATCTTCTATGCTATAAAATTCAAAAGCTTGTAATGATAGAAGATGGTCTAGGCTAGAACAATTAATTGTATAAATGCAGTTTAATGGTGGAAAGGTTTCTGTAGCCATCTCCCTTTCGTCTCTTCATTTGTTCTTCCTGTGTATTCGTCTCCTCCACCGTCTCTTCTACCTCCTCACTCGTCTATTTACTCCCCTTGCCCGCCATTTTCCTTATCCCATTCTGCTGCCTTTTGCATTACTTAATCATTAACAGCTCCGCCTTCTGCCATAGACCATTCCTTGCTTCATCACCTTTTGGATTTAGAACTGTTCTCCTCGTTTTGATTGCCTTATGCCTAGTCGTCTGCTAGATATGGATACGTCCATCACTTTTCCCTTGTCACTCCTCGCTTTCCTATCTTGCCCTTTCTGCTAAACTTATTCAAGCTAGCTTTCCAATGGTTTGGAACCATTTGAGGTGAGCTTTAGCTCCCGTTTCTTATTATTAGCCTTTGAAATTTCCGTTCCTATTCTCTGCTTCAAAGCAGACCTGGTTCGAAGCGCTACTGATGTTGAACGGGTTAGGGATTTCATGTTTGGATAGTTTTGTTGTAAGGCTTTTGTGTTGGTTTATAGCTATCTAGTTTGCTATAGTTACGTTTTTTTGGTTTGTGCAGATTTGATAGAAGGTTGTTTTCTGACTGTGTTGAGGGTTTTGGTTGATTTCCGATCATGGAGCTGTTATAGGATAGGTCTTTAACTGCCATTATATCAATGGTGATATGGTGTTGTTTCTTCTACGAACCCTCTACCCTGGAGCTTTGTCGAATTTTCTTCCTATTAACTTGGCACCAAAGCGATTGCCTCGATGCAACCGTAGTGCGCAATGTTGGTGTTGTTGTACTTCACGTGTCTGCTGGCTGATGGTGTTTGGTGGGTTTTGCTGAGTTCTTTCATAGCCATCATTTTTTTGTGGTGGCAGTCTTATGCAATTGGTTGTTTTTTGGCGACATTTGGTATGGCATGGGTCCATTTTTTTTTTGTTGTGTGCTCCGCTTTGGAGTTTTGTAGTACCGGTTATAAAAGATTTTGAGAGTTCCGATTTTGACCGTAAACGATCGTAGCGGTTTTGTTTGGTTTACATGGAGTGTTGTTATGACCAATCGATACATGCTTGAGAGTTTAACAAACACCGGTTCTGACAGTTTTCCACTAAAGTAACGTTATATATATATATATATATATATATATATATATATATATATTCTCTACTTTTGTGAAGATTAATTGTACAATACAAATAGTGGGGTATAATTGAAAAAAAGAGTTATAAACCCTCAAAGTACCTCAATTTGACAGTTGAGAATTACCATCAAAATTACACTGCACCGGTTTTCTCCGATTTTATAATCAACAACAACTGGTATGGGAAAAAAACTTACAAGCAAGGGTTATGAAAACATCAAATTACAGAACCGTCCAAAACCAGTCAAAACCGGTAGAAAATAAACTCTCAAGTGAAACCTTACTGCAACTTTGCTACATGTTTGTTCGACTTATTAAGTGGAAATTATGTTGTATCAAAGTGTTAGTATTCTAAGAACATCTCCACCTGCTAAAAGAACTGTTTCAGTCCTTGATTATTAAGCCTTGAATATTAATGGGTTTAACCAGCAGTCAAACACCTATTTAATAGACGCCTAAGTTAAGGCGTGTTCAGTCGCTTATTTAATAGGCGTTCGAGCCTAGACATCTAGTAAATAAGCATTTGAGTATGTATTGGCAATAGAAATTAATTACTGAAGACGAGTGGAAGGACAAATTAATGACTGATAATAGGTGGAAGGAAAAATTTGTCGTGCTATATTATTAGGTGACTATTAACTAGGCATCTAACGTTGGACACCTATTTAATAGGAGTCTGACGTTGAATCTCTATTAAATAGGTGTCCGAGATCGATTCTGAATTCTAAATTGGTCCTTGAATATTATGTGTAATGTTGACTGTTGGTGAGCTCTACCTTTACTTTGTTGAATATAAAGGTTGAATGAAGCCTTGTTGGAGATGCTTTAAAATTGTGTAAGCCTTTATGTAGTTGCATGTGTTGTAAAAAAAAAAAAAAAAAAAAATAGTTGCATGTGTTGTAAGATGTGCATAGGCCGTTGAGGTACTCCAGCCTCACACCTATTCTAACTTAGTAAAATATTGGAGGGTCCACTATAAAAACCTTCTAGTCCTACCTAAAAAGGTTAATGGTAAAAAATAGTACTAGATACACATTCCTATATGCTAAAAAGTCTATTGCTAGTTGTAAAATTCAAGGTAGTTCTAGAACCACTTATTATCATGGCAGTTTTTCACATGAAAATGATAAAATATATTTTTTCTTAAGTACTAAATTGATTACAAGTAATAATAAACTATCGATACATTTAATACTTTTGGATCAAGTGCATCGAGCAACGAGGTAGAAAGGAAAAATAAATCATTTTTCAATTCATTATGTACTAGATCTTTTTTATAATTATCATAGATAATTTTATCACATTAAATCATATTTAATGGTGTATTGTTATGAGGAAAATATAAAGTTTAAAATTCTAACTTAATTTTAAATAATATTGGCATTTATGTAAATAACATTTATTCGAACTAGATATTTTATTGTTAATTTGAATGAACTTTATCTGAATATAATGTTTAGTTATTAATAATACTTCAATATTAGCATGGATAATACTTATTTGAAATAATATTCACAAATTGTATATAAATATAGATAAATTATACATACATATACATTTACATAAATAAATAATTTATGATTTGATTTCATTCAAATATGAAGATTTCAAATAATAAATAATGTCGTGATTTGTTGTTTTCACTTAGTAGTGTAATTTATGTCTGGTTAATGAATTAATATATTAAGAAATAATTTACAACGTCATAAACAAATATGTGATACACAGGTAAATAATATCATATAGTCCATGATATTTACACAAATCCAATAGCGCAAGTTATAAGGATTGAAAATGAAGTTTGTGCATGAAAGTTATAAGGATTGAAAATTATAAGATTGAAATGCAATCAATAAGAATTGACAGACTAAATTATAAAACTCACATACCTACTTCTCCTTCATTGATCCAATCCTAGTCGTCATTATATAATTTCATTTGTAATTAGCCCAGGCACCAGAGAACACTGGAGCCATCGCCAGTCAATTTTTTGTGTTTGCCTCATCGAGTTGAATTAGCAAGTTTCCCTAAAGTCACAATCAACGCCCCTTCTGTAAAACCCTAGTTTGAGACTTGCGCGAGACCATCACAATTTCCATTGTCGATAGCTTCAGCCTGATGTCATCAAGTCAGTGATCAACAACGAGATTGTGTGATAATGTTCGAACATCTTCATCGACGGTGAATGCACTTGGCGTACAACCATGTGCAGATTAAAGAAAAATTATCTAAACAATTTTATTTTCTTTCGAAAATCAACTAGAATTTATAAAATTATTTATAAATGAATCAATTTTGATTTAAAAAATTACAGTTTAAAATATTAATTTTTTTAAATATATATATATATATAATTTACATTTACAAATTATTGTGAAATAAAATTTACGTTTAATAATCCCATCGGTCGATCACACGTTAAACCATCGTCTTTTCCCAGTGAAAGTTCCTATCTCTAACTTAATGGTGGTGTTGCAAAGTCCATAATTAAATAAATATCAATATGGCTAGCCCATAACTATTAATCAATATTAATAATTTTGAACCATAAAATATCTATTAATTATTAAATATTATTTTTAGCCTATGTAAATAATTAAATAAATATATAACAACCATATATTTTATAATTTGGTTAATTAATTTTTCATCCCTCAAATAATATTAAAAATAATAATAAATTATTCAATATAGTAATTTTTGATTAAATTGGGTGATCCTCTTAAGGAGGAGAGCACTCATTAATTGATATAGGCACTATAATAATTTATCTATAATATAACTTATAACTTTTATAAATTATTTCAATAAATTACCTTTGATTAAAAATTGAGAGTTGTGGTTGTGTAACTCCTAGGTGTGAACTCCAGCAATATTGAAAATTTTAAATATTAAAGCATGTACGAAATTTGTTGAAGCAAAATAATGGACACTAGCTAAGTTATTTACATATTATCCAGATGAAAATTTCTTATCGTTTAAAAGCGACACCCTTAAGCAACGATGTAACACCATGTAAAATTTAATAAGAAATTAAATAATTAAAATAAGGTTAAAAATGGAAATTCTGTAAATGTCAGAATTTGACCATTGGAGTTCCACCATTGCGTCCTTGGCTGATCAATTTCCATATATAATATGTTTAAATCGAAGTTTAAACGAAGAAGTTATGGACGTTTGAAGTTTCTGGATTTAAAATAATTCAAACAAATTTAAATTTGAAAATTTGAATTTAAAAAGTTAATGTTAAGAGAGGCTTAATGTTTAAGGGTTAAAGTTAACATGTAACGTTAAACTAAATAAGTAATAAATAAAATAAAATGGTAGAAATATTCACAATCAACAAAATGGGACCGATCGTTCGCCCTTGGGAGTGTCGACCGCCCAGGGTCAATGGTCGATTGGTGAAGGTGTAAAACCGAACAATTTTGAATGGTTTGAACGGCCCGGATTTTACTATCTAAATCCGATGGTTCTAGTTCCTCTTCACCTTTATAAGTAGACTTCTCGCTTTTCTTCATAAAATTTTAGTGAAAATAGCGAAGCTCTGCCGGATCCCTTCTTCTTTAGATTTCAGAATTAGTTAGGAATTTCAGATAAGAGGTTTAGATCTTCAATTATTTGGATTATAATTTTATTCCTCTCTAGTTTCTGATTCTAAATCTAATCTAATCTATATACTATATGCTTGTTGTATGTTCCAAAAGAAAGAGATCTGAAAGGGGAAATAAGAGTGGTGTGAATCAAATCCAATTTAGAAGAAGGCAATTATCTATGAGTGGAAATTTCAGTTTTTTCGATTTTGGTAACTGTGTAGTATTTGTTTGGATTTGATATATGACTTGGGACGTTTTAGTAAACATAAAGTTAACACTAAAACCCTCAAAATTTCCCCAAGTAAAATGTTAACCTTTGAATCTATTAGGATTTCAATTGTTTTGTATTAATATAGTAGAATCAGATCTGTGTTGAGATTTAAACAATTTACGATCTATTCCACTTCATCTCTTCTGATTACTCTTGTAGTGTTAAAGGATTCTAAAAATAAATAAAGTTAAAAATGGTGTGCAAAGTATGATTTTTGATTATTTGTAATTTGCACCGCCTATTTCTTTAAATTAAATAAGTATGAATCCTTTTTTTTACTACAAAATGTTAATTGACAAAGTTAAATAAAATATAAAAGGTTTAAGTTGTAAAGTTTTTTCTTTGAAATAGAGGGGTTAATTCTATTATATTAATATATGAGATAATTTTGGTATTATTCCTTCTTGTTTACAACTTACGTTTTTGGTTAAGGATAAGCGTTTTCTTTGCATGTGACTAGAAATATTTTATTCGAATCTTGCGTAAATGTGTGTGTTATACATATATATAATATTAACATATTTGATTGTTAAAGTTGATAATGTATTAAATATAACGTATTGAACGGATTCATTAAAATTAATATGGTAATATACAGCATTAATTCCTTGGGAAGGTAGTTAATGGTAATTATGGAGTTTAATCCATAATTAAAGGTATAATAAGGGGTTACCTTATATGGAGATGATCTTCTTGTACTTGGTGTTAAAGCCCGAAGAGGGAACTCGTACTATTCGTGGAATTTAATAGGTGATTTCACCGTTATTCCGCCAATAGTACTTGTTGAATACGAGGATTGGTATTGAGTAGAATTGGATGATTTCTATAGATTCTGCTCATTTAATATTTACTGGTTTCGGATTAACATCCTAGACAACGTGGTTTTAACTTAATCAAAATTTTGAGTTTTGAATTAAGAAAGTTATGTTAAGATTTGAAAGAAATGATTTGGAAATATTTTCCTAAGTGAAAACTAAAATGATTTTCGAATTATTCCTAGTTTAAAAGGTTTAAAGTAATCAAAGGATATTATAAGAGGGGTTTAATGATTCTGTATGTACCGAAAAGAATGTTTTAGAAATGTATATCTCTAGAAGAGATTTTGATAAAAAGAACTTAATCAATTAAAGAATGATTCCCTATTCACAGAACATCTTTTTATCGATGATTGGTTCGAAGGAAATGGGGTCGAATTTGGGTGGTTCCTATCCGAAGACCACTTCGAACCAATTTACGTATTTGAAGTGAAAACATGGAAATGATTTGGAAGATGGAATATAGGGCTGCTTTTTACTGACCCTCGGGTGAAATTTCCCATATTATATTATGTGGCAGTGGTTCTTCATTTAAGATCTTCGATGCAAGGACTTCTCGCTACTAATCCTAGGGGTAACTTCCGACAGGATGTGGTAGAAAGTGTCTTCGGTTTGTCCTCTTCCTGGGCAACTTGTATGGACGAACGTCTGACATTGCATTTCTAGTTACATAAATTGATCTCCATGAACGTATCATCTGTTTAGTGGCAGAGAAGACAACTTCTCTTAGCTTAACACCCTTTCCTGAGACACACAAACTCAGGAGTTATACGTTTGTAGAAAGCAGTTATGTGACTACGGGATGGCAATGTGGCATTCAAAGTGGAATGTGCTATGTGAAAGTTAATCGCTACCTCAGACCTCATCACCCGATAACGGCTTAAACAGGGTATGCTGCAAGGCTATGTGGTTCGCAACCATTAGGGTATGGTCATCACCTTTCTAGATTACTCTCTATATGTCGAGTATGTGGTGTATGCTATGGGGCCCCGGATAGGTCAGTTACGATCGAGGCGATGTCATATTCGGTTCTATCTAGGCCATGTATGAGTGCCAAATAGGGATAAGCCGGTCTTGCCAGATGCGAAGGATTGTTTGTGTATCCTCGTTACATTCCTCTAGAGATGTACTATACAAAAGGTAGTCCCTTACCTGCCAATGTATGGAAATCCATTCTCCAAACGAGCCCTGTAAGAGTTTTGTTTGTAGAGCCTAACATATTCGGTATTTAATAATGGTAACAATTTCGGGTAATATTAATAATTACTTGCGAATGTTTTCAAAGGCATGTCATTAAAAATAATATCCCTATATTTTGTGTTGAAAATGTTTTGGTTATCATAAGGTAAAAACTCGTTCCATGTTTAGGTGCGGCGTGGTCTTATGTGATACCTTTTCTTTTTCGGACCGTGTATTTTGAGTTTCTCACACCAGTCCCATGACTGACCCGGAGTTTATTTCCCTTTTCCCTTAAATTCTGGGGGCCGTAATTTTCTCGAGCAGCCTAGTAATCAGGTCTAGTTCGAAGAAACCTGGATGGAGTTCGGAGCACGGAGTTAGAAGATTCTTTTGATGATTGTTATCTTTTACCACCACACTTGTGTATCATTATTGTTATCCTGCTTTTTAGCAAAGTCGAGATATCAAGAAATTAACTGAAAATCGATGATTACTCATCAAAAATATTGATTATACATCACAGGTTCACTATGGATGTCGACGAATTTTGTCTGAGTCCGGATCAGGATACAATTGACAAGACATGACAAGCAAAGCCATGAAAGATGAAGTTTCAAATTTTGAGTCAATCCGAGTTCGTAAGCTCAAGATATGATCGATACAAGATGAGGAAAACACGTCGTTCGTATCGATCCCAACGCCTTGTTCGTATCCATCAGGGAAAGTCTGATTTCAAATTGATCAAGTTCGAATCGATCCAAGGTCGCGCTGTTTGAATCCATCGAGTTCGACTCGATCAAAATGACTTCGCTTCGTATCCATCATGTTCGTATCGCTCTAGTGTAGTCTTATTCGTATCCATCGAGCGTCAACAGTTCGTATCGATCCATAGCAAACCACTAATTCGTATCGATCGATTTACAGATAATCGATGGATACGAACACCACGATCGATCGGTACGAACGATATTCCATGAAGCGACCGATGCGAATAACGGCGTGGCGATCGATGCGAAGGAGTCGAAACATGATCGTTGTGAACTATCGATGCGAACAAGAAGAAATGGTCAATAGGAATTGGACTCCGATGTTGGATGCGAATAAGACTCTGCCAACTCAGCGCAAAAAGTGGATCGACCCAGGATATTCGTGCCACGTCACCTTGCGCTCACGTGCTTGGGATCGAGTCGAGGAGAACGATACGAACATATCGAGTCGAACGAAGCAGCCAACCGAAAATCCTAATTCGTATCGATCATATCTCATAATCCACAAGTCCAAATGCTATGAAATTTTCACAGGAGCTTACGTACAAGCTAAAGAATGTTCACACCAAGTTTTGACTCGATTGGACAAAATCTTGATCAATACGAATTACATTCGTATCGATCACGGATCGAGTCAAAACTTCATAGGATCGATCGCGTAGGCCCACTCACGTGCCAGAAGAGGTCTCCCAAAGTTTGGGCCAGATATTTGGATGGAGCGTCTATAAATAGCACCCTAGAGCCTACAGAAAGAGGAATTTTTGATCCTGGAACGTCCAGACTATGCCAAAATCACGATTGCACTCAAACTCCATTGTTGTACTCAAATACTACCGCTGTAATTCATTGTAACCAACAAGAACATCAATAAAATATTATCCTTTGAAGTGGACGTAGGCCGGAGATAGTCGAACCACTATAAATCTCGTGTTTCTGTTCGTTATTTTCCAACCGTTGTTCTCTATTTTTCCTGGATCTGAGATTTGTGTTAGAGTATTGTTGATTTGTATTCATATATTGGTGCTTTCATGATATTCGGGGTTTGTGACCAATTTTGGCGCAAATGCTTTGGTGTTTTCACTGAGAAGGACTAGCACCCGCTATACCAGATTTGGAATTCGGATTTGAAGGCTTAAGGGTTCAGATCTAAAGAGATATGACGCGGTAAACAAGTAGAAGACAAAGAGCCGAGAGAAGCCAACAAGGGGGAAGTCAAGAGGCATCCTCTGGAGCTGGAGAAGGGTAAGCTTCGATCTACATCACCAGGGACGAGATGGAGGCTATGGCGGATTCAATACATGAAAGATTATTGAAGAGTCAACAGGATATGATGCAAAGCTTCTTTGAGCAAATGAGAGCGGTTGGAGCACAGAGCCCTGGACCGACTACAGCGGCTGCAAATGCAGGACAAGGAGCTAGAGTTGTAGAAACCACTAGAGGTCAGATCCAAGACTAGAATGCAGAGCCTGAAGGCAATCAACAAGGACTTGGGGGCAGACCCTAGGGATCTAACATTGGAAGACCCATGGATGGTGCTCAGCAGGCTAGAGCCAACGCCAACATGAATGAGCCACACGAGGAATATTACCCAGAATAGCCTTCAAGACCTGAGGGGCAGGATGGAAACGTGCTAAGGAGACAACCCCTGGATGGAGATGAAAGAATGGCTGGACTAGTGCGACGAATTATGAGAGGAGGATTGTCAAGCGAAGGCTTAGAGGAAGTTAGTCGGAGTCCGTTCACTCCGAATATCAGAAATGCGAGAAATCCTCCAAAATTCAAGCTACCCATGTTGGAACCTTATGATGGAAAGTCGGACCCGACCATGCATATTACCAGATATATCAGACATATGGAAGTGCTGGGAGCATCCGAGGAAGTGATAGCACGATGTTTCCCTTTATTCTTATCAGATTTGGCTGCGCTTTGGTTTAGGCAGCTAGAGAATGGATCTATCAGAACGTGGGGTGAGCTAGTGGAATGCTTCATGAGACAGTTTAGGGTCCACGTGACGTGACCCAAGAGTGTGATGACCTTAGCTTCGATAAAGCAAAGGACCGGAGAGTCCATAAGAGATTTTTTACAAAGATTCAACGCGACGGTTGCTTCAGTGGATCGCCCGGATCCATCAATGATTTTGATGGCGGCGGTAGTCGGAGTTGCTGAAGACACAGAGTTTAAGGATTCTTTGGCAAGGGATCCACCATAAGATCTTGGAGAATTCTATCATGAGGCTGAGAGATTCATTCGGCTAGAAGACTCACGCGCCGAGAGACGAGAAACAAACGTTGTGCAAGGCGAAGGAACATCCAAAGAACAGTCCAAAGCGGACAAAGGAAAGCGAAAGCAGGACGACAGATATGATGGTCCTAATAAACGGAAGAAATTCCGAGAACCCAGATTCAGACAGTACACAGACTTGACGGCGAGCCTGGAACGAATCTACATGGAGACTCGGGGGCGGCTCCCCTATCGAAAACCACCCAGGAGAGATCCCACAGAACGGGAAGGTAGAAGTGGAAAGTACTGCCTATTCCATGAGCTGGAAGGGCATACTACCGATGAATGCCGCCATATGAAGGATGAGGTAGAAGAGCATATCGGAAGTGGTAGACTGCCACAATACACCAGAGATCGGACAGCGGCAATAGGACCTGAGCAACTACCGCCTCCACCTAACAGGACTAATCCTGGATCAGGATCACGACTCGTCATCAATTGATTATGATGGCAAGGGCCAAGTTCAAGATTTGGACTTTGGTCGATTAGATTCCTTAGATTTGATTTCAAAATAAAACGGGTATTCCACTTACACATGTACGGGAACCGGAGAGATTCCCAGGCATGCTCTGAGATGGTAATAGACCGCTTTGCCCAAAGAGGCAATGCCTTATTTTTCCTGTTGTTTGAGATTGAATGTCCGGAACTTGAAATTAATAAATAAACTTGAATTTCTCGAAATAAACCTTTGATCAGAGAGTTAAAGGATGAATATTGAAAACTAGCTTGAAAATGATCGCTTTATGACCCTACCCGGAGAGGCAGGGTCCGGAGTGGAGGAAGTGAGTCGCTTTGTCGAAGAGCGACATGATCGACCCACTTAACGTCGTTCCCCATTCACTGGTGAGTGATTGGATCAGGGTTCGATAAGAGCCCGGAGTGGCTGTGATTGGCCTAGGATTTAGGCCAAGACATCGCTTAATGTTCAGGGACACTGAACCGGAGTGCAGGGTGTGTTGCCGCTTCGCCGGAGAGCGACAGGATCGGCTCACTCGACGTTGTTTCCCCTTCACCAGAGAGTGACGAGACGGGATTCAGCAAGAGCCTGGAGAGGCTATGATCGGTCTAGAGAGACCAAGACATCGCTATATGCCCTCACGGGAGCCAAAGTGCAAGGGATAGAAAGCAGCACCGGAGCGCTACAAGATCTTTCTATTCGATCGTTAGGTCTGGAATAGACTTAGCAAGGGTCCAGAGTGACCATCGATAGTCCGAAGGGGCTGTAGACTTTGATTACTGACTTCCGCAAATGGAAATGGATACTGATTCGGCTTCGATCAGCTATAAACTTGATTGACAATGCTATAGATATGAATAAGACATGAACTCACAGCATTCGATTTGAAGCTATTCAAAACACACCGTTTACATTTTGGGGGGCAAAGTGTTATCCCACTTTTTAGCAAAGTCGAGATATCAAGAAATTAACTGAAAATCGATGATTACTCATCAAAAATATCGATTATACATCACATGTTCACTATGGATGTCGATGAAATTTTTCCGAGTCCGGATCGGGCTACAATTGACAAGATATGACAAGCAAAGCCATGAAAGATGATGTTTCAAATTTTGAGTCAATCTGAGTTCGTAAGCTCAAGATATGATCGATACAAGATGAGGAAAACACGTCGTTCATATCGATCCCAACGCCTTGTTCGCATGCATCAGGGAAAGTCTGATTTCGAATCGATCAAGTTCGAATCGATCCAAGGTCGCGCTGTTCGAATCCATCGAGTTCGACTCGATCAAAATGACTTTGCTTCGTATCCATCATGTTCGTATCGCTCCAGTGTAGTCTTATTCGTATCCATCGAGCATCGACAGTTCGTATCGATCCATAGAAAACCACTAATTCGTATCGATCGATTTACATAATCGATGGATACGAACACCACGATCGATCGATACGAACGATATTCCATGAAGCGACCGATGCGAATAACGCCGTGGCGATCGATGCGAAACATGATCGTTGTGAACTATCGATGCGAACAAGACCAAATGGTCAATACGAATTGGACTCTGATGTTGGATGCGAATAAGGCTCTGCCAACTCAGCGCAAAAAGTGGATCACCCAGGATATTCGCGCCACATCACCTTGCGCTCACGTGCTTGGGATCGAGTCGAGGAGAACGATACAAACGTATCGAGTCGAACGAAGCAGCCAACCAAAAATCCCAATTCGTATCGATCATATCTCCTAATCCACAAGTCCAAATGCTATGAAATTTTCACAGGAGCTTACGTACAAGCTAAAGAATGTTCACACCAAGTTTCGACTCGATTGGACAAAATCTTGATCAATACGAATTACATTCGTATCGATCACGGATCGAGTCGAAACTTCATGGGATCGATCGCGTAGGCCCACTCACGTGCCAGAAGAGGTCTCCCGAAGTTTGGGCCAGATATTTGGATGGAGCGTCTATAAATAGCACCCCAGAGCCTACTAAAAGAGGACTTTTTGATCCTGGAACGTCCAGACTATGCCAATATCACGATTGCACTCAAACTCCATTGTTGTACTCAAATACTACCGCTGTAATTCACTGTAACCAGCAAGAACATCAATAAAAGATTATCCTTTGAAGTGGACGTGGGCCGGAGATAGCCGAACCACTATAAATCTCGTGTTTCTGTTCGTTATTTTCCAACTGTTGTTCTCTATTTTTCCTGGATCTGAGATTTGTGTTCGAGTATTGTTGATTTGTATTCATATATTGGTGCTATCACAATATTCAGGGTTTGTGACCAATTTTGGCGCAAACAATTATATTCCGCATTTGTAAGGACAAGATATTTATATCTGTCCATGTTTAACTTTTATAAATGTATTTAAAATTTCCACTGTAATGGTTATATGTTGAAATAATATATGTTATTCCATTCATGTGAGATTCTGTTATATCTTTATTTTCTTTCTTACCCATGATAACCCGCCTCTCTGGCACTTGGATTTGTGGCATGTGAATACCGAGGATGTATTAGTGTCGATTTTCGGGGATCGAGGAGATGGGTCGTCACATTTGGTATCAAAGCGCAGGGTTAAGCAAGTACCTTGGCTTTGGTAGGGTAAAGTCTCATCATAGATAGGATTAGTAATACCCTAGAATGAGTAACTCATTAGAGATAGGGTTAGTGACACTCTAAAATAATTTTGAGAGTATTACATATGAGCGCGTATTTGTTAGTGATATATACAAATGATTTTGGTTTTGAAAATTGGTAAATGAAATAATTTTACCTTGGATTATATTTTGAATATAAAGAATATTTTTCAAGTAATAATATTTATTTGATTAAGGAAAGGATAATACTCGGTTATTATCTTGATTAATTGGTTGTTTAATTTAAAAGTTTAACATACAAACCCCTCATGAATTTAGTTTCACAATTTGACTATGGGGTATTCGATAAATAGCAATGTTTATTAAAGGAATTTATTTAAGATAAATAAATCTTATGAATAGTTTTATATAAGTAATTTTATAAGTTGGATATATAAAACATACTATATAAAGGAATTTCTGGGAATTTAAATTTTGGTATTTTTGAAAGGAATTCGAATGATTTTTTATGGAAAAGGAATAATAATAGTATTATTTTTAAAATAAGATTTTGAAAATGAAAAACAATCTTATGATTAATTAATTCGAGTGGCTCGAAAGTAAATAAAAATGGGCATGAGATGTGTTCGGATGGTAAACGCTTCTCTTAAGTATTCCTCTTCTTGTTAAGAAAATTTGCGATACTATTGGTAGTACCCAGTTCCTTGGTATCATTTTTGAGTTACTCGATTAGTATAATTTTCTAAAGTTAAAAAAGCATAATGTTAATCACTAGTTGATAAATAAATTGACGATTGTCAATTTTTATCATAGGGTATTATCTTAATTGATAAGCATGGGTATGCTTTGATCTTTAAAATAAATGTTTAAAGTTATTAATGAATGGTTTTTGGTTTGTAGGAAACGATTGTTTAGCAACATTTGTTTTTAACCCCTTGAATTGCATTTTGAAGAAATGTGTTTCTAAGTAGAAATATTTGGAAATATAAATGTAAAATGGTTATGTATAAATAAGTATCTTTATAAAAGTTTGAATAAAAGATGAAAGTTTTATGAAGTATTTTCATAAGAATTTTGGAAATGTTAATAAATACACATGAAGTATGTGGATTATTTCATTGCACGATTTAATCTAAGATTCGAGTGCAGAACTTTGAGGTGTTCATACCGATCCGAAAATGGTTTTATCACTTGATTCTTGACGACGAACATTGATGAGGGTTTGTGGTTGGATACTTGAGTTTTCTATCATAGTTGAGAGCTAGGCAAGGAAGAACTAAAGTTCTGATCAAAAAGCCTGGTTAGAGTTCGCACTAAAGGATCGGGAAATCAATACTAGTTCGGAAGTAAAGTTGTGAATTCAAATAGAAGATCGAATCAGATATTGTGTATGGATGATTTAAATACATCATATAAATGTAAGATTAAAATAAATATTTTGGGCAAAACCTTTGGGTTTTTGTCTTCGGTAATTTCAGGGACGAAATTCTTTTAAGGGGGGAGTCTGTAACGACCCGCAAATTTATCACTTTGATAAATTATATTTATTTTTAAATTTATTTAAATAAAAGGTTGATAATACAAAAAAATATTTTTTTGAGTGGCAATGAATAATAATAATCCTATTTTGAATAAATATTTACAAAAATAATTTTCCTCGTGATTTAAATCGATATAAAATGGCCAAAAAACGTTTTATCGAAAACCAGCTCTATAATCGTAAAACACATGCACGGCGCTAAATATATACACTTATTTTTATAATTAAACAAGAATATTAAATAAAATTAATTATTTTATTTTTGGAAATAAAGTGTATTTAAGATATCATAAGTGATGGCCTTATATTTAATAATCGATTTATTTAATTTAATTGAGATTTAATGATTTAATAATTATTATAATTATATAAATAATTGTTTTTAAAATGATAATAATTCATTTTAAAAAGTTATAAAGTGATAATAAATCATTTATAATAGTTTTTATGAAGATATATATTGGATTTGAAAATACAAGAAAATTGATATCGCTTTATCGGTATAATAACGATTTTGTAAATATTTGTTAATATTAATTTATATGCTTTTATAAATAAAATTTGATAATTTTAATTGGTTATAATTGATAAGAAATTTTTTTTCAAATTTTTTTTACGTTTATGTGTAATTTAAAGTACAAGTGAAAATGTGACCGGGAATCGATTTCCCGATTTTCAACGATTTGATGAACGAAAGTTGTTTTAAGTTATTGCAACCTTGTTTTTGTGTCATGTGCACATATAAAACATACACATACATGCCCTAACATGCACATGAATACACACACACACATATATAAATAAACATACATGTGACGCCCCACCTCTATACTCACACTAGCCCAGGACACTATGGGGTAATGCCGTCGACTAGCGCGAAGAATAAGGCTGTTGAGGAGCGACCATCTGTGTAATTGCTTTGTGCGAGTACCGATATGTCAGATAATATAACTTACATTACATTTCAAGAGGAAATCCGACATATCAAATACAAACTCAAAGCTACCACATAGTGGCTATGAGGCTTTCGGAAACAAATATAGAAATAAACATAACACAAATCAGTCATAGATATTCATATCACAAAGGCAGAAACAGATATGAATATAACACATAAAAGTGTACATCAAAATAGTGGTCAAACTAGATCCACTACATCACAAAAAAATAGATACAAGTGCTAGACAAAAGAATATGTATACATCAAGGAGTCTCTATCTCGAATGTATAATAACAAAAACTACTAAGCTAAGTAGTTAGCCAAAAGTCAGGTGACGAACCCTGATAAGAAGTGAAGCAGAAGCACCTAAAATACCTCGGTCTGACCCGAGTATTATTTAAGAAGAAAATAATAAGCAGATCAGTATAGCGATAAATATCAGATAAAATGAGATAGGATAAGAGATATAACTAAAACGCATGATAACAATAATGCCATACTATGACAAGTAGACATCGGATAACAACAAAAATCATACAAAATCTCAAATATTCTCAAACGCCAAAAAGAATCACATTCTTTAATTTATTCACCAAAACACAAAAATTGACAAAACATATCAATGTCAATCGCAAAAATCGGTGAAACACAAATACTAGAATCATCAACTAGAAATCCAGAAATGCAAATGGAACGCTATTCCATAAAATGAGCCGGGGCTCCTCCAAACAGGGTATAGTCCCCCCTTGCAGACTATGAGCTAAAGCTCCTCCAAACAAGGTATAGTCCCCCATTGCGGACTATGAGTCGAAGCTCCTCCAAATGAGCCGAAGCTCCTCCAAACGAGCCGAAACTCCTCCAAACAAGGTATAGTCCCCCATTGCGGACTATGATTCGAAGCTTCTCCAAATGAGCCGAAGCTCCTCCAAATGAGTCGAAGCTCCTCCAAATGAGCCGAAGCTCCTCCAAACGAGCCGAAGCTCCATAAAATCGGGGTATAGTCCCCCACGTGGATAAGGAGACATCGCATATCGCTAGTCTAAACCATAAAATGATCATCATCGATCAAAAAGAAGTGTCAATTACACTAAGCTAGTAAATAAATGAGTTTAGCTTCATGTCCCATAACCACTGGCTTAACTTAAACATTTACGAACAAATTGTAGATCTCCATTCAAAAATTGTCACAAGAGTTTCAATCGAACAAGTCTAAGAATTAACTGACAAAGCAAACGCAAGCGTTTCATACCACTTGTTTTGCTAAGTCGTTTAATCGGATTTCTCGAACGAATGAGGTAAAGGTTTGTATATATACTAATAGATTGGAAAACGGTTTTAAAAGCGAGTTTGATATTGAAAGTAAATGTTGAAATCGTTTTGATGAAAAGAGTTTGAATATTTACTACTAGTATAGAAACCTTTGCATTTTAAAGTGACAAACCATAGAAATGATTGTAGAAACAATCAATCACCAAACATTCACATACGAAGACGTGAATTAAATCCAAAGAAATCAATACCAAATCCATCAAAATGGATATTCCCAAAAATCCCTAAAAAGAAGTCATCAAGGTCGATAAAAGTGATAACAACTAATCGGAGCAACTAAAATCGATAAACAATGGAAATTCAATCAAGAAAAGCCTAAACAGGCAAAAATGCACAGTTTCAGACGTCTGGGGGCCAATCCAGACGTCTGGATTTGGGTTCTGGAAATAGTCCAGAAACCCTCCCAGACGTCTGAAGATATAAAGCAGACGTCTGAACCCTTTCAGACGTCTGGGGGTCAATCCAGACGTTTGGATTTGGGTTTTGGAAATAGTCCAGAAACCCTCCCAAACGTCTGAAGATATAAAGCAGACGTCTAAACCCTTTCAGACGTCTGAAATTAGTCTCTACCATTCTATTTTTCAGCCGTATGATTTTCTTTTCTCCAGGGCCTATAACTAGATGCCTTGACTTGAATTCCAGACGTCTGGTCACCTGGACCAAGCAATAGTTTGCCTAGGCCAAGATGGCCAAAACATATCGGGAGCGATCCGACGAGCAACGACGACTAAGGATTTACGCCAAGCAACAACCCAGCCTTATAGGCTCTTCGATACACCCCCAAACAACATGTCCAAACATCCATAGTAGGATTTTCATAAAATTGGACTTCAAAACCAAAAATTGGAGAATTCACAAAACCAATTCAAATAAAAGAAAATGAACACGAAATAGATGTTAAGAATTCATACCTAACAACAATGAAAGCTATAGACATAGATGTGAGTTAAAGAACTCACCTTTAAACCCAAAAACAACGAACGAGAAGCTCAACAACAAAGGAAAGGCCAATTCCTCTTCAACTTCAACTCAAGAAGCTCCAATCTATGCTAATAAGCAAATATTTCCTAAGTTAGGGTTTAGGAATTTTTGAAATTGAAGAGAGATAGAGATGGAGAAGATGGAAAGGATGCTTACCTAATCTTCTCTTTGAATTTGAGTAAGAACTTGAGTTTCCTAATCAAACTAGGGTTTGGAATTCTAATTTCCAATCTCTTCCCCCGTTTCTCTTGAGCTAGAGTGTATTAGGAAATGAAAATGAATGAAGAGGAGAGGGGGTGGAGTTAGGGTATTATGATGGTTTAGTGGGATGAAACCCAACCCCAAAGCCCAGGTAGAAAAATAGCAAATTCTACTCAACTCCAAACATATCGATGTTTATACTCAAAAAAGTTGTAAATGCCATTTTGGACTCAATGGAAGTGTCTCGAGTCCCAAATCGACTGTTTACAAAAGGTAACATTTCAGACTTTAATCTGATTAACGATGCTATATTTAAATAAAATATTTAGATATACAATCGTAAAATATGCGGGTTGTTACAATACACATTTATATATATAAACATATATAGGAAAATCTAAGATATTTTAGAAGCTTAACCCTTAAGCTTTCTTTAAGTCAACAATCTCACATCAAAGTACACACTTGAGTACACACACATGAGGGGTTATGATGGTGGATGTTAGTAGCTGAAATGATGGATGGAAAGTGGGCACATGGGTGATGGAGATGGAGCATGTGGTGGAGATGTGGGGGATGATGTAATGGTAGATATTTTCCTCCTCTTTTCCTATAAATAGCCCCTCACCAACTCATTTCTTCATCCTCCATAACTTTTTAATAACTGAGGGAAATTATGCGTTTTTTATTTCAATCCATTCAAAATTTCAGTAGCTACAATTTTGTAGTTGTCAACCTCTTCTCATTCTAAGCTTAGCTATGCTCAAATCTCCATTATTTCCAGAGCATTTTCGAGCCCAGTTTTAAAGGCTGAAAATACCTCTTTTTCATTCGAGCATAACTCCTCCAAAACAAAACCAAATGATGTAATTATTTTTTTCAAACCATGTATAATTCTAGTGGCTACAACTTTTATGTTGAGCACTTATTCAGGTTTTGAGATTAGCTCTATCAAAAATCTAATTCTTTGCAATGCATTTTCGGGCTTCATTTTTATGAATCCGAGAATACCCTCTGTTCTTTTGATCATACATTCCTCGTAATAAATCAAAGTCAAGTTTTTATTTTGTTTAAACTGTAGACAAAATAATTTTTAAGAACTCTCCTTTTGACCACATTTCATATTTTTTTGAGTAACATGTCCGAAAATTAGCTAGAAGTCGACCCATTTTCGGGTGTGATTTTTGTAAATCCGAGAATGCCTCTTCTTCATTTGACCATATCTCATTCAAAACTAAAACAAATTGGATGATTCTTTTTTGATACCGTAGAGAAATCTACAACTTTCATGTTGACCACATTTCCAAATATAGAGACTAGAATGTCCAAAAATCCGAGAAAAAATGACCTATTTTTAGGTCTAGTTTTTGGTAAATTCAATAATAATCCAAAGTCCTACACCTCATTCCCCATGCTTGGTCAAGCACCACTTTTGGCATGGAATGGTCGAGTATACTAGGAGGCAAGTTGTTGGGGTTCGTGAGCTCGGATCGTGAGTTAGTGAGGTTATAGCCTTTTTCCGATAGAAAATCAGTGTGAGAAACTCTTACTTATATTATTTTTTTGGATGATGATATGATGTTTGCAATGGATGTTTAATATGCTTTGATCATCAAGTTTGGTTTTTTAATATGAATGTTGAATATATATGCAAGTCACGGAAATACACGTCGATAAGCACAAAGGAAATACTTTCCTTTATTTAATGAATTGGTGTATATGGGATGTTAAACCTCTTTAAAAAGGTTTAAAAATGAGTGTGAAAAGTTTTATAAATATATGAAAGTGTTTTGATGAAGTTCGAAAGGTAATTCAAAATTTAATCAAAATTAGGCGCGTCGCGTAAGGATAGTTTGAGATTTCGCGCCATAAAAGTCAAACGAGTGTATAGAATGGAATATCGCTCGGAATTCTTCGAGATATGAATTTTCTGAACTATTATATCCATAGTTTTCAAAAAAAAGAAAGAAAATTGAGATTTTGATTAGTAGATTTTGAAATATGTGTAAAACAAGTTTTTGAAAAAATCGCGGTTTTGTAGTTCGTAATCCATAAAAGAACTTCTTTGAAAATGATGTTTTAAAATTATTTAAAAATATGAAATAAATTCTAAAAATCATTTTAAATGTTTTAAAAGTGATTTGAGTTATAAAATTGAATTTTCAAATGATAAAAAGTTATTTTAATCAATATAGCTTAAAAAGCACTTTCCACGGTACTTTTCCGCATCACGTTTTTTTCTACTTTTGAAACAAAGTTTCAAATGCAACCATTCTTTTCCAAATCTTTTATAAATGATTAATAAAGTATTTAAAGGTTATTTGAAGTATTTGTAGAATGGTTAAATAAATGTTAAATGATTTAGAGTCGATCAAATAACTTGATCGCCTTATGGGTGGTAGAGAGATAGTGTTTAGGCTTGGGTTTGGAAAAATAGTTTATCGCTCTCCCGTGCTATCTGGACTGGCTCGACGGATGGGATAGTAAATTTGATTTGCTCGGATAGAAAATTTCCAAGGTATAAAGGATATGATTTTTCGAATATAAACAACTTGAATTTTACGGAGATAATCTTCTTGTACTCAATGTTAAAGCCCAAAGAGGGAACTCGTACTATTCGTGGAATTTAATAGGTGATTTCACCATTATTCTGCCCATAGTACTTGTTGAATACGAGGATTGATATTGAGTAGAATTGTATGATTTCTATAGATTCTACTCATTTAATATTTACTGGTTTTGGATTAACATCCTAGATAATGTGGTTTTAACTTAATCAAAATTTTGAGTTTTGAATTAAGAAAGTTATGTTAAGATTTAAAAGATATGATTTGGAAATAATTTCCTAAGTGAAAAATAAAATGATTTTCGAATTATTCCTAGTTTAAAAAGGTTTAAAGTAATCAAAGGATTTGATAAGTGGGGTTTAATGATTTTGTATATACTGAAAAGATTGTTTTATAAATGTATACCTCCAGAAGAGATTTTGATAAAAAAACTTAACCAATTAAAGAATGATTCCCTATTCATAGAACATCTTTTTATCGATGATTGGTTCGAAGTAACCGGGGTCGGATTTGGGTGATTTCTATCTGAAGACCACTTCAAACCAATTTATTCGAAGTGAAGGCATGGAAATGATTTAGAAGATGGAATGTAGTGCTACTTGTCACTGACCCTCGGCGAAATTTCCTATATCATATTATGTGGCAGTAGTTCTTTATTTAAGATCTTTGATGAAAGGACTTCTCTTTACTAATCCTAGGGGTAACTCCCGACAAGATGTGGTAGGAGAGTTCCTTCGGTTTGTCCTGTTCCTAGGCAACTTGTATGGATGAATGTCTGACGTTGCATTTCTAGTTACATAAATTGACCTCTATGAACGTATCATCTGTTTGGTAGAGGAGAAGGCAACTTCTCTTAGCTTAACACCCTTTCCTGAGACGTACGAACTCAGGAGTTATACGTTTGTAGAAATCAGTTGTGTGACTATGGGATGACAATGTGACATTCAAAGTGGAATGTGCTATGTTAAATGCAATCGCTACCTCAAACCTCATCATCCGGTAATGGCTTAAACAGGGTATGCCGCAAGGCTATGTGGTTCGCAACCATTAGGGTATAGTCATCACCTTTCTAGATTACTCTCTTTATGTCGAGTGTGTGGTGTATGCTATGGGGCCTCAGATAGGTTAGTTACGACCGGGGTGATGTCATATTCGGTTCTATCCAGGCTATGCATGAGTGCATAATAGGGATAGGCTGGTCTTGCCAGATGCGGAGGATTGTTTGTGTATCCTCGGTACATTCCTCTAGAGATGTACTGTACGGAAGATAGTCCCTTACCTGCCATTATATGGAAATCCATTCTCTGAACGAGCCCTGTAAGAGTTTTGTTTGTAGAGCCTAACATATCCGGAATTTAATAATGGTAATAATTTCGGCTAAGATTAATAATTTTACTTGCAAATGTTTTCAAAGGAATATCATTAAAAATGATATCCTCATATTTTGCATAGCAAATTTTTGGTTATCATAAGGTAAAAACCCGTTCAGTGTTTATGTGCGGCGTAGTCTTATGAGATACCTTTTCCTTTTCAAACCGTGTATTTTGAGTTCCTCACACTAATCCCATGACTAACCCGGAGTTTATTTCCCTTTTCCCTTAAACTCTGGGTGCCTTAATTTTCCCAGGCAACCTAGTAGTCAGGATTAGTTCAAAGAAATCTGGATGGAGCTCGGAGCATGGAGTTAGAAGATTGTTCTAATGATTGTTATCTTTTACCACCACACTTGTGTATCATTATATTCTGCATTTATGAGGATATATTTTTATAACTGTCCATGTTTAACTCTGATAAATGTATTTAAAATTTCCGCTGTAAAGGTTATATGTTGAAATAATATATGTTATTCCATTCGTGTAAGATTCGGTTCTATCTTTATTTTCTTTCTTACCCATGATAATCCGCATCTCCGACATTTGCGACATGTGAATACCGAGGATGTATTAGTGTCGATTTCCGAGGATCGAGGAGGTGGGTCGTCCCAATAACTAGTGGTCATCACTTCAGGAGCTATCACCTTGCTGAATTGGAATCTTATTCAAGGAGTTAGTCTCTTTATTTCAACGTCTACTAATAGGCTTTGGAGATAAGTTAATTTTTTGATCTACAACTACATATTAATGTTTAGATGATTTATATATCATACATTATTTTGTTAGTTAGGAGACGATTCTAGTATATCGGTATATTGTCACATTCGGATTAGTTGTTTCTTCATATGCTTATGTAATTTAAAAAAGAATTAACATATAGATGCCTTGAAACTCATAGCTCAAGGTTAAAGTAATAATTGATTTTTTATTATTTAAATAACCTAAACTTTATAATTTAAATACTAAGCATTATGTTATATAAAATATATTTTAAAAAATTAAATATAAATATTTTTATACCCAAAATATTTTTCGATAAAAGAATAAAATTTTAATATATATATATATATCTGTGTGTGTGTGTACATATTATTTGATTCAAATCACCTAAATAAATCTAAAAAATAAATAACATATCATAAAATATAATTTAAATTTTATAAAATCATTTTCATACCTAATAAACTTTCGGTTGCAAAAAATAAAAAAAATTATGAATATTAATTAAATATTAATATAAATGCTGAAATTTAAATTTGAATTTAAATTGATTTTAAACTATAAAATTATATATTGAAATATCCAGATGCTAAAATATCATCTAGATTTTTTATAAAATTTTAAAACACAAAATTGTAATTTTAAAAACATATTCTTTAATATATAATATTATAATTTATTTTTGACTGGAAATTTTAATTAAAAAAATTTATAAAAAAAATTTCATGTGTAATATTAGGTAAGTGTGTGTGTATATACACACACCTATTATATATATTCCATTCATAAGTATTTATACATATACATTTATTCAGTATTAAACAATTTATAAGAATATATATATACACATTATATCCATAAAATAAATTATTTTCGGTTTTACAACAAAATAAATAATTAAATTTTATAATATATTTTTTAATATTTTTCATATACATATATTTGTAGTATTTTGTATGCATAAGTTAAAGAATATAAGCACACATTTGGATGATATATTTGTATATTAGATGTGCTAACATATTTATTCCGATGTAAATTTCAACATTTATATACGGGCATGATAAACCTTGCATGGATTGCTATGTTGCACATGCACGCGCGCACACACATGTATGTGTATATGATAAACGTCTGTGTATACATACATACATACATACATATATATATACATACATATATATATATTACATAATATAAAACTATATTATAAATTTAAATAAGATAACAATTTTATTTAAAAGTAATTTAGAAATGTTCTAAATAAATTAGACTTCATAGGCCCAGTAAAGATCTAAATGGTAAAAAAATTGAATTTCACCAATTTCTTCCACTGTAGGCTGGCCCAGTTCCAACGTTTTCTACTTGTACATATTTAGTGTATTAACAAATTAGTTATATTCTAAATAACAATATATACAACAGAAAATAAACAAAAGGCTTACCTTGTTTTAAACAAGATCCATTATAAGAGTAAATTTATATTATCAAATTACATAATAACCGTAGGGAACACCCTTAAGTCTATAAGTCTACTACTTGCGCTTGGGGCCAAGTACGATGACTCATAACCATACTCTCAATCAGTTTTCCTAGATAAAAATGAATGGACCTTAGCGAGTGGATCTGTATATTATTATTTTGTATCTACTCTTTGATTATACTTCTTTGTCACTACTAAGTTTTTTTATTTGCTATTGATTATGTAGAACTTATCTCTTCCTCTTGTCGAGTTGTCAGTTCTTAATACAGTCTATATTGCATCATTGCTATCATATTACGTTATTGGATTACCAATGATGGGTACCATCTGTATCTTTACTATAAAGTTATGCATAGTATATTACTTTTATTACGACACTGTTCAAGGTGATGTACTTAGCCTTTATAGTTGAATATGCAATAACCTCTCATTAGGAACATTTTCAAATTAAACTTTATCAGGGGCTAACATGAATTTGAGATTGATTTACTATTTTTGATGACACTTATGAAGTGTGAGTTTGAACAATTCTTCATAAGGAGTTTGTGGTTTTCGTAAATAATTCTTTGGTATTTCGTAAATACTAGATAATACTCTTAATTACCATTTAGTGATTTTAACTCGAATTTTATATTCTCTCAATGTACTAAGTGCACAAGGGAAATCCTATATAACATATAACATAGCACATATAATGGTTCTTGTAGCTGTTGCATAAAGAATCTATTTCATATGCTCCGTATTAAATATTTTAATATGGTGTATGTGTATGTGTATGTGTATATCGATTCGGACAATCCCAACATCTTCTTATACTGGGTATAAAGGGCGTCTTTCTCAATCCTTCATCGAGAATTAAACAACCAAGCTTTAACTAATTTTAACATTGGTACACCAATATCAATTAGTAACATGTTGTTTACTTATTAGAAATGATTTAATATCTTTTATTTTCTTTCTTATAGACATACGCTTCCTTTAAAATTTGACTAAAACCAAACTATTTGATTTCTCTATACTTGCTCAATCTCTAGATGCTTATTTAGATTATTTACGGATCTTAAAAATCTACATGCTTTATTATCGCTCTCGCTGATTTCAAAACATTTTGGCTATAGTGTGCAAACACTTTCCTCTAAATCATTTTTTAGAAATTCTATTTCAATGTCAATGCATCAAAACTCATAGACATATAGTGCGATAATTTGCGAGTGCAATTAGAATTGACTTGAGCATGTTTATTGAAGAAATCACTATGTAATTTCAACATTTTAAATTGATGAGGACATTTCCTTTAACCATGCTTTAAAAAATTCCAACTACATTAACCTTCCTCTCGAAAACGCACTTGCGACCGATGTATCATATTCTTTTGGGTACAATTACCAAATTATAATTTTTTACTGTATATGCTATGCCTTTCAGATTTAAAGCATCATGCCATGTGGCTGGGTACATACTCCCCATGGTCGTTGGCAACCGAGGAGATTGTCATTACGAACAATCCATTTTCTCAAAATCAATAAGAAACTTGTAGTTTCTATTTAATATTGAGATTTTCTATTACACATTCAAACAAGTTATGTCCTTTTTTGGATTAGTTAAATTTATATCATTTACATAATTATTTTTATGTATGAATCTCAGATTGTACCCAAGTCTGTTGCACTACTACTAACAACCTCATATTTAAACTATTTAGGATAGGGTTTCTTCCTAATTCATATCTTATACGAAATTGTAATCTTAACTTCAGATGAAACCAAATTCAACATATGTGCTTACTCTTATGTATACATTCCTATAGATTGAAGTAACTCAACTTCACTCATATTATTTGTACTTTATCCAGCAGAATTTGATTACTCGTTATTGATACATCATTACGTAGCATAGGGAGGAGCGACTTTGGGAGTGAATCTTATTCTCTTTTAGATACCCTTGGAACTTCTATCCAAGATACCCACACCTATTTGATTAAACCAAGTTGTTTGAATACTTTTGCATGGTATATATTTTCTTCTTCCGCTTTATATTCTATGAATTTACCGTAGATGTCTAACTTGTGTATCATACACACATATTCATATATGAGAAAACTGGTCAATGAATTTAACAAAGTAATGTATCTCCTTTTGGTATCATTAACCTTTAACTGCATAAATTCATATGTATTCGAAGAGTTCATTTATTGTTTTATCGCTACCATTGGATGGGTACTTTGTCGTTAATCATTAGAGATATAATTCACAAGTACCATATGATTCATAATCATATAAATAAAGAATAATACCTCAAAGATATAGTCAGTCTGTTATTCCAAAAATAACTATTAAACATTTTAGATGCCTTTGTATTTCTATAGCTAACGCATCACTATTGTTATGAAGACAAATGCATTCATCGATATACCAACAATAGATTTATTTTATAATGAATATTCATAATATTTGTAGTAAAACAAGGCTTATTTTTTAGTCAAAACCAAAAATGATTAATTTTTTATAAATAATATTTAGTATACATAAAGGTATTTTCGAAACTTGATGCGTCCATTAGCAATTGTTATACAGCATACTCCTACAATTTTTGCTTTTACAATAACAACATATGAAATACGAAGCTCTATTATATCACTTATCGTGGAATATTTATTTCTTCTACTGTAACTAATTTATAAGCAAGAGTTTTGGATCAAATATCTCAAACTGAAGGAAATAGTTCTTGCAAAGAACAAATTCTATAAGAAAATTACATTTAGAATAGAAATCCTATTTCTTGTTCCTTATTAAGCGTCTACAAATATTGTACACAATTTTGATTTCGATGTCTCTTCATGAAGTAGAGGTGACCACTCAAGTATGCCTATGTCACGTTCATTCTCAGACTTCTATTTTCTCTTTTGAATGGTCGAACTTTATAAAAGAGAAACCTTTTACTACAAGAATGCATTAGATTTATTTACAAAAATGCATTCAATTATCTTTAACATATTAAGAAGAGAATCTTGTGCACTTAATTAAATAGACCAAAACTAACCTTTCAATCATCAATCTCTTATTCTATCTATAGTCCTATTTTTAGTGATTTTCCTTACATAAAAAGATCCTTATTTTATCCAGTTCTATTGAACATATGATGTCATACTATGGTTTACTTACTCATTTCAAATGAAATAATTTAATCAAAATTATGTACAGTACAAAATGTGATTGTTCACAATTCAACTTTTGTATATAATCGAATATGGGTGAATACTCCTATATTGTTTTAGAGTTCAAAATTCATGGGAGACAATACACAACGTTGGGTAAATTTACACTTTAGTGACCAAAACACAAAAGTTTTAACGGTTGCATTTCGCCTCCAACAAGGTATCGAATAAGGCTCCCAATAAATTTTACATAAACCATAAATTAGATTCCGGAATTTTATAAATTTCTTAATGACTGTTAGGAACTATTTATCATATTACTACAACCTTGAGGGTGCTCAAAAATTGTAGTCCCCATAAATGGTATGTAACACGTTATTAACTGTATCTCATATATAACTCTTACTTGTACATTCTTTTCTCCTAATCATCTTTATTACCTTGAAGATTATCAACAAATCATAAAGCATATTAGATACTCATAACTCGTCATTTCGTGATTCCTATGGAAAATTTTGTAAACCTTGAGGGTGCTGAACAAAATTATAAAATTTTCTTACCAACCTGGGGATAATATAAACATCACTATAAATATTTTAAATCTTATACTTATAATAATAATTTATCATATTTTTAATAAGGCTCCTAATAAATTTTACATAAACCAAAAATTAAATTCCGGAATTTCATAAATTTCTTAGTGAATGTTAGGATCTATTTATCATATTATTACAACCTTGATGGTGCTCAAAAATTGTACTCCCCATAAATGGTACATAACATGTTATTAACTGTATCTCATATATAACTCTTACATGTATATTCTTTTCTCCTAATCATCTTTATTACCTTGAATATTATCAACAAATCATAAAGCATATTAGATACTCATAACTCGTCATTTCGTGATTCCTATGGGAAATTTTGGTAAACCTTGAGGGTGCTGAAGAAAATTATAAAATGTCTTAATAACTTGGGGATAATATAAACATCACCATAAATATTTTATGGCTTGAGGGATCTCGACAACCATAAATATGTATATTGATTGATTTACATTGTAAATAATAGAGAAAACATTATTTCAGATTCATTCTCAAAATAATAATAGTAAGTATTATAATCTATAAGGAATAATGATCATTTAAAATGCTCAACGATAATATTTTTCATTTTATACACACACTATTATATACATATGTATTTGTTCCTTATAATTATTACAAGTTTTATTTCCATTCGTATTTTTATTTTATTTTACATAAATTGTATAAGAATCCATCATTTAATTATACCATTTATAGTATAATATTAAATTATATATTTATGTATGTATTACTATTAGTTATCAATTAATTAGCATTACAACTATATTGTGAAATTTTTTGAACCGTAACATTTATAATTTATATTATCATTAAAGATTATTTTGAATTTTATTATTTATAGATTTTATAATTTTAAATACAAAAAAATTCAAAATTATTTATTTATTACTTTTATAAATCCCAATTTAAACAATTTTAAAAAAAATTATAACCTTTATGAATTCAAATATAAACGATTTTAAATTTTACTCATAACTTTTAGAAAATTTAACTTTGGTTTAAAATTATTTTATTTATATCTTTTATGAATAAAAAATCTAAAATAATTCTAAATTTATTCATTACATTTATAAATTTAAATTTAAATTTAAGCCTTCGAATTCTAATTTTGCACATTATTAATAATAACACCGTACGGGTTTTGATACCATTATAGGATCGGGTGCATCGGGATAGAAAGAGCAATTTCCAAATGTTTCCTTTCTAATTCATTATGCACTAGATCTTCTATAGCATTATCTTGAATACTTTTCTAAATCATATTTAGTGTTGTATTGATCTAAGGAGAATATAAAGTTTCGAATTCTTATTTAATTTTAAATTATGTTAGTATTAATGTGAACAACATTTACTCGAATGTGAGATTTTAATATTAGTTCGAATGAACTTTATTCCAATATAATGTCTAATAATGATACTTCAATATTAGTTTAGATAATATTTATTTAATATAATGTTTAAAAATTGTATATAAATATATATACATAAATTATACATATACGTACACATGTATATACATATATAAATAATTTATGATTTTATTTTATTCAAATATGAAGGTTTCAAATAATAAAGTATGCTCTTATTTGTTATTTTAACTTAGTAGTGTTAACTTATATACGTCTTATTAAATAATTGATATGTTAAAGACTAATTTACAATGTCATAAACAAATATGTGATATACAAGTAAATAATATCAAACAGTCTAGAATATTTACATGAATCCAATAGCATAAGTTGCTCATAAAATGGAGTTTGTATGTGAAACTTATAAAGATTGAAAATTATAGGGCTAAATTGCACTTATCAAGAACTAAGGGTTTAAATAATAAAATTAGCATACCTTCTTCTCCTTTATCGATCCAAACCTAGCTACCACAAGAGAACACAGGAGCTGTTGCTAGTCATCTTGCTATGTTTACCTCACCAATCTAAGTTGGTCAGTATCCCCAAAGTTACAACTTTTACACAATCTGTAAAGACCAAATTCAATATTTAGGCAAAATCATTGTCGTCGCCATTGTAGATTGCTCTCATATGATACTGTCAAGCCGCCGATCGACAACGAGACTGAGTGTTGTCGTTTGGCCATCTTAGTCGATTGTCGACATGCCCGGTGTATATAAATCCTCAACTCTATACTCGTACTACCAAAGGATATTACAGAGTAATACTGTCTGGTAATATGGAGAATGAGGCTTGTTAGGAATGACTGCACGTGAATATTCCCTTAGGCTACCAATGATACTTTATGTTACCTCATGCAATAAACAAATATATGCACTCGGTATTAGCATAAAGTAATAAACACATGGGCTTGCCAGAACATAATAAAAAATATTAGAGAACATGGAGTCATAAAACACAGTGGGAAAAAAACATCTCACAACATACATAAAACGAAGTAGGTATCAAAATGGAGTATCTGGCCTACCACAAAATATATAATGATACAAGACAAACGTCATAAACATGTAGACCTCATCAGAAACAAACATACATGGAGAAACAGAAAAAAAATATGCACTATTATACCGCCTTTTGACCATCAGTATATCATAAAAGTTGGCTAAATGGCTTCTGTGATCATCAAGGTAGGAAGCCCAAAGAAACAGTAATCGGGCTCGGAAATCGATTATATTAGGAACTATGGGCAATAGTTGGGCAGATTCAGACCGTGTCCCAATCAAGGTGTAATCAATATAAAGTGACAAGGAAGGCCCCGTAAGGCCTTTCAAATTTCAAGTCAATCGGAGTTCGTATGCTCGAGTTATGGGCAAAGGAAGAATTTATATGGATCGATAGGAAACGATCCATAAAACAACGTAAATCGATGAAGATCGATTAATATCTCAATATCTACAAATTTAATGTACTTAAAACTTTCAAAGCATCACTATATTGAAGAATGGAGTCCATAAAAATGATCGCATGACAAAACTCCTATTATCCCGCCTTTTGGCAAGGCCGTGGTATCATCGACTTGGCTAGGAACGAATGGTCAACTGCCTTAGGAATCGATTACGAACAGTATTATAGACAAAAGTCTGGCAGCTTTGCACTGGAACCCAATTCGAGGTGCAGCCAGCATGGAGTAACTGGCATGGCCCCGTGAAGTTATATTTCAAATTTGGAGTCGATCGGAGTTCATATGCTTGAGTTACAGAAGAAGCAAGCATTTGCATGAATCGATCAAGAACGATCCAAAAAATAATTCAAGTCATCGGAGAATGCTCAATATCTCGAGATCCATAAGGCTAATTCATTTGAAACTTCCAGGACATCATCAAAATGAAGATTAAGACTTACAAAAATGATCGTGAGTCCTAATTTGCATTTAGAATTTAGCCGATCGTTATTGGCCGATCGTTTTGGCCAAGTCCTAAAAACGATCGGCATCTTCTAGTGCGTAATCCAATTTCAACCAAGATCGATCCATATCTCCTAAGTTACAAGTTAGAGTAATTCCATATTTCAGAAGCAGAATCATGAGACATGTGGGAACCCCTAAACGATCGCACTAAAATTGGAGACAGGAAAAAGGATCGGTGAAACTTAGGCCAATCGTTCCTGATGGTCGAGTTAGGTACGCTGATCTTTAAGGTGGGCCTTTATGGACCTAGAGAGCCTTCTGCTGGAATCTTAGCGAAATATCCCATCATCTTTCCTAATAAATACAGGCCCATGGTTCACTTTGGGGGAATTTTTTTCTAGACGCTGCTCGTTACCTATTCCTTATTGTAATCAAGTTTATCCTATTCCTTGCTGCTTTAATCAGATTATTAGTTGATTAAAAAAGATAAATTTCAAAATGGACGTAGGCATACAATGCCGAACCACTATAAATCTCTGTGTTCTTGATTATTATTTTTTACTTGCTATTAGTTTATTCTGCTTCTTAATTTCAATTTTACTTTCTTCATTTACTTCTCTACATAAATTTATTCTTTGGTGTTTGTGACCAATTTGGCTGTAAACATTTTGGTGCTTTCACTGAGAAGGACTTGCATCCGCAATTTAGAAGCTAGGATCTTTGATTTGGAAGCTTGGATATATGGATCTAGGAAGCAATGACTAAGCAATCAACAAGGAGACCGTTAGCGGATTGGAGCCATCATGGAGGGAGTCAGGAGGCTTCTTTTGGAGTTGGAGCAAATCGGACATCTATCTACATCACTAGAGATGAAATGGGAACAATGATGGATGCTATGCAGGAGATGATGCTAAAAAGACAGGAGGAGATGATGCAGAATCTACTCTGATAGAATGGACAAGCTAGAGCGCAAACCAAGGAAATGGAGTAGCAGGAAATGTTGTAAATATGGATCACAGAGCTGGAGAAGCAGGAGCTGAGAAAAACCAGAATCGGGACCAGGGAAACGAAGCTAACAAGATGAAAGATGGAGTGGAATAGCCGGGAGTGGCCCCTAACCAACTAAAAATGATCGGAGCCGATCATTCCAGAATGATTGGTGCCAATCAATCCATATTTAGAGGCATGCCCCTTGGTCACATTGGATCGATCCCAAGCAGGATGTTAAGCGGTGCCATACAGCTTGGCGTTGATCAGAATGTATATGCTCGTCCAGAAGAGTATAATTCAGGACTACCCCATGGACTCGGGGGGCAGGTTGGAGATAATGATCAAAGATTACCAGTGGATGACAATGACGAGTTAGCGGAAATGATCGGACGGGCTATGAGAGGAGGATTGGTGAATATGGATCTAGAAGATGTAAATAGGAGTACCTTTGCTCCTAATATTAGGTTAGCTCGGAATCCACCGGAGTTTAGACTACCAATGTTTGATACATATAATGGAAAAACGGATCCCGCCATTCATCTGATGAGATACATGAGACACATGGAAGTACTGGGGCATCGGAGGAAGTCATGGCATGATGCTTCCCCTTGTACTTAATGGATATAGTTGCATTGTGGTTTAGACAGTTGGAAAGTGGCTCTGTTAGCACATGGATGGAATTGATCGAAAATTTTATGGGGCAATTTTGGGTCCACATCATGAGACCCAAGGCAGTGGAAAGGAGAATCACTCAAGGATTTCTTAACCAGGTTCAATGCGGCAGTAGCTTCGATGGATCGACCAGATTCGTCGATGGTTTTGATGGCAGCAGTGTCAGGGAATGCGGATAACTCGGATTTTAAGATATCATTGGAATGGGATCCTCTAGTGGATCTTGGGGAATTTTACAATGAAGAAAAAAGGTTTCTGCGACAAGAAGATGTGAAAGCTGATAGACAGGGAAGAGAGGAAGTTTATGCGGTCAAAGGTGGAGGTCTGCCCGAGGAAGGTTCAAACAAGGATAAAGAAAAATGGAAAGCAGAGGATGGCTCTGATGGATCAAAATCGACCATGAAGGGAATCGAGATTCACCTCTTACACGGAATTGACAGAGACATTGGAATGTATATATCTGGATGCTAGGGGGCAGATCCCCTATCGAAGGCCAATGAGCAGAGAGCCTACAAATAATGAAAATAAATAGGAAAAATATTGTCTGTTCGATGAGCTGGACGGGCGTAGTACAAACGACTGCAGGCACTTAAAGGATGAGATTGAGAAAAATGTCCGAAACAGCAGGCTGTTACAATACGTAAGAACTCAGGCAGCGGTAGTGGAACAGGAGCAACCACCATCCGCATCGAACGATTACCGCATTGGATCGAGGCGTCGACTTGTCATCAATTTATTGGAATGGCAAAGAATAAGTAATAAACTCCACAATAAAATGGCTAAGTCACTTATACATGTATGGGATCGTGTCCCTAGGCATGCTCTGAGATGACAATGAACCATCACATCCGGAGATGCATGCATTGTAGTGTTTAGCTTTTTTTTGTTTCTCTTTTATTATTTGGACTTAATTTTATTAGTTGAATATTACGATTATAAAACTCACTCGAATGTGAAATCTGACATTAATAATTTTGAGTCCCATCCAAACAATCATATTTCACCTTGAATAGCACTCGATCTCAAACGATCACCTTCGCCTCGAACGGCACTCGATTCCAAACGATCACATTTCGCCTCGAACGGCATTCGATCCCAAACGATCACATTTCGCCTTGAATAGGCACTCAATCTCGAAAGATCATATTTTGCCTCGAATGACACTCAATCTCAGACGATCACATTTTGCCTCGAGCGGCACTCGATCTTGAATGATCACATTACACCTCGAACAGGCACTCAATCTCGAACGATCGCATTTCGCCTCAAACAGGCATTCGAGTTGGAACGATTACATTTTGCCTTGAATAGACACTCGATACGTGCAATCATCATCATCCTAGGACGGCTGTGAATTTGATTAACGGTCTTGAACGGCTGTTACTAACAATCAGGCAAGATCACAAATTTGTTCACAAGTTATCAACGGGTTTCAAACATTGGACTTAAGGCAATTTAAAACACGCCTTTCTACCGTAAGGCATTTTTAAGGGGGCAAATTTTATACCGCCTTTTGACTAGGTAGTAGATCATAAAAGTTGGCTAAATGGCTTATGTGATCATCAAAGCAGGAAGCCCGAAGAGACGGTTATCAGGCTCTGAAATCGATTATACTAGGAACTATGGACAATAGTTGGGCGGATTCAGATCGGGTCCCAATCAAGGTGTAATCAATATAACAGGGAAGGCCCCTTAAGACCACATTTCAAATTTCAAGTCAATCAGAGTTCATATGCTCGAGTTATGGGCAAAAGGAGAATTAATATGGATCGATCGGGAACGATCCATAAAACAGCGTAAATCGACGAAGATCGATCAATATCTCAAAATCTACAAAGTTAATGCACTTGAAACTTTCAAAGCATCACTGTATTAAAGAGTGGAGCCTACAAAATTGATCGCATGACAAAACCCATGTTATCCTGCCTTTTGGCAAGGCTGTGGTATCATCGACTTGGCTAGGAATGGATGGTCAACAACCTTAGGAATCGATTACGTACAATATTATAGACGATGGTCGGGCAGATTTAGACCGGAACCCAATCGAGGTGCATTTAGCATGGAGTAACAGGCATGGCCCCATGAACTTATATTTCAAATTTGGAGTCGATCGAAGTTCATATCCTTGAGTTATAGAAGAAGCAAGCATTTGCATGAATCGATCAAGAACGATCCATAAAACAGTTCAAGTCATCGGAGAACGCTCAATATCTCGAGATCCACAAGGCTAATTCATTTAAACTTCCAGTGCATAATCCAATTTCAACCAAGATCGATCCATATCTCCTAAGTTACCAGTCAGAGTGATTCCATATTTCAGAAGCAGAATCAAGAGACATGTGGGAACCCCAAAAACGATCGCACTAAAATTGGAGACAGGAAAAAGGATCGGTGAAACTTAGGCCGATCGTTCCTGATAGTCGAGTTAGGTACACTGATCGTTAAGGTGGGCCTTTATGGACCTAGAGAGCCTTCTGCTGGAATCTTAGCGCAATATCCCATCATCTTTCCTTATAAATACAGGCCCCATGGTTCACTTTGGTGGAATTTTTTTCTAGACGCTGCTCGTTACCTATTCCTTATTGTAATCAAGTTTATCATATTCCTTGCTGTTGTAATCAGATTATTAGTTGATTAAAAAAGATAAACTTTAAAGTGGACGTAGGCATACAACGCTGAACCACTATAAATCTTTGTGTTCTTGATTATTATTTTTTATTTGCTATTAGTTTATTCTGCTCCTAAGTTTCAATTTTACTTTCTTCATTTACTTCTCTACATAAACCTAATCTTGGGTGTTTGTGACCAATTTGGTTGCAAACATGCACAATAAACTTTCAAAATAGAATATAGTCTACAATTGTTTTCTTATAAGCTTAACATCCAAGAAAGGCTAATGTATATGAACCTTTGAAGTTTAGGACTAACCCGAGTATTGTATAAATAATAAATGGGTCACACTATGCCTATATTTGAATATAAGGTCATCCTAATTGTGCACAAAACCATAACAGAGAAGTGTATCTTGAAGAAGTTTCAAAACTTACAGAAGGAATGTCTAACACACTCAATATAATCCCTTATCCCGTCAAACAACATATATGACATTATGATGTATGAGTTATTTCTTTATTTATTGTGACCATAATCGCCAATCAATTCAATTGTGATTCACTCCTAATCACAATTATTAAAAGCTACATTGATTATCATCTAGTTTTCATGAGTTGATCATGGTTTAATTTATATAACTCGTTGAGTGGATGCACGGTCTTTTTCATCTGTGTATACACTCTATCACTCTTCTAAATGCAAATCGAGGCAAGATTCATGGTCTTCTTCATCCGTGCACCCCTCGACCAGAATTTTAACTCTTCCAGATGCTGAACAAGGCAAGATACAAAACCTTTTCCATTCGTGTCCACCTCAATCAGAATTGTGGATGCCCCCACACGACCTACTTGCAATATGGATCTCTACTGCGTGGGCATCATCATCTTTATCAAATATACTGCATGATCATCAACGTTGGTGTGGCTATACAGCAGGTCGTCGGACTGGTGGCAAATGAGCTAGAATGTCACTCGATCCTAGCTAAGATGGATCTAGCTCATCCGGTCTCTTATTTCGTTTGACCAACTCATTGTATCTTCTACAATCTCGTTACGACAGTAAACCCTCCTAACCATCATTTAACCTAGTGTCACTAGGGGTTGTTAACTCGATTTAATATTCAATACACACAATAACATATTATACAAAATACAACTAAAGAAATATCAACAAACGTCATGTACCGCTGGTATTATAACTTCGTTTATTCAAAATTCTCATCATATAAAAGTTTATAGATCTCATATGATTTAATCATTTATTGATCTAGAAGGAGTTTCATTTTATAACACTCATTTCCAAAATATTTAATACAATTTTACATTATCAAAAATTCCTCTTGAATATTATAAACGGTAACAAAAGAGTTTGGTAATTTTAGGAATACTTTCTATACATTAAATTCAACTATATTATTTCCAACTTAAATTATTTCCATATATCAAATATTTAATTCACAAAATCAAATCTATAAAATTCATATTTACTTTCAAATTCTTTTAAATTACCTTTGAAAATAATCTATTGGTCGGAAATTCTCCTTATATAAAAGCTTTTGAATATTTATTTATTAACTTTTACTATAAAATATTCACTTCTAAAACCAAATCTAAGAACTTCTCCTTCTCAAAACAATTCGACTGAATCACTTTTATATATTTCCCCAAAGGTTTATAAATCAATTTCCCTATTTTATTTATTTGAAGATAATCAAATATATATATATATATATATATAATTACTTTTGAAGTTAATTTCAAACCTTCTTTATAAAAGAAAACCCTACAAATGATGTTCATAATCATAAAGAAATAAATATATATCCTTAAACTCATTTATAAGCCAAATAACCTAATTTCAACATCTAAGATATTTTTTTCCATACCACACTTCTTAAAATTATTCAATTTTTAAATTTATTTTTATTTATAAATAAATTCCATAACCTTAATTTTGAATGGATATTTAAATTTCACAGATTTAAAATTATATTCTTTAAAAGATTACCTCTTCTTTATTTTCAGACAAGTTATTTTGAAATTATCATAACAAATCTCTTTTAGCATTAAATATTATTGCAAAAAATATATTTACATCTTTCCTTTATAAGAATCCTTTATGTGCTTAAATTTCAAAATCACCTCTTTAAGAAATAATACATATATTTCAAACAATTTTATAAATATATTTCCAAATCAATTTAATACAATTTCCCCTTCTAAATCAATTTCAAATTCATTGTTCGACCATTATCAAAGCAAGACAAGGAGTTGCAAACATCAAAAATGCATATTCAAATCAAATTATGCCAAACCAATAACGATTCACAATCATTATCGAAAGGGGATATTTAAATTTGGCTGAAATCAAAGGCATGCAATTCTATTTCAATTAATACAACCAATCGATCAAAATTTATCACAACAAAGAATAAACCATATCTTGCAATTCAGTCTCACCAATTCATACCATATTGATCCAATTTCATCTCCACTGTAATAAAAAAAACAGGCAAAGAGAATTTCATACTAAGTCATAGCTGTGAGTTGAGAAATTACTTACCGGAATAATGTAAACAGTGGAAATAGCATTTCAGGATTTTGCCTCAACCTCACTGCCAAGACTTCACCATTACCTTAGCCAATGGAGAGCAGTCATTGCGCTAGGTCAGAAGCACCATCACCAGCCTACCGCACATAGCAGACAAGAACTCCAACCATCTTCTATGTCAATCCCCATCAAATGTGCGAACCAAAACCACTGCCTTACGCCATGCTCTACCCGTCATTGCTCCCTGAAGCTCACGTACGTCCCCCTTTAAGCTTAGATGGCTAATATTAAGGCCATGAAGCTTCTGATGCATGCGCCTCTTCCTTCTTGTGTTGCATGCACCTACGGCCGACCATCGTCAGCTGCCCTCATCGACTTCCCCCTTGCCTTCTCTACACGCGTCTTCATTGTTTTCTCTTTTTTTCGTTCTCGATTTCAATTTTTTTACTTCCGTGCATGATTTTTGGATTCGGGGAGGAATTGGAGATGTGCTAGGTGACTTATGTGGTTATGTGAGAATAGTATGTATCAGATTGGGCTAACGTTCATTTTGTCTTGCTTATTTTGAACTCAATTTTAACATTTTTCCCGTATACAAACGCTCTAACAAAGATTTATAAATACATTTTTAGTTCGGTTTAAATTGATTTATTATATGTTTCATAAAATGTATTTTGGAAATTTAACAATGTATTTAAATTCAATAATCACTTGTCTTTGTCGATTTATAGATTTAATTAATGTCCAACCGAATATATTTTCATCGATTTTGGTTATATGAAAATTATTTACAATATAAAATTGTTTTACTTTATATTTATTGTAAATATTTTATATGAATTCAATATATTTTTCGAACGAATTTATTAACTAATTCAATTTATTAAACAAAATCTTTTATCAATTAAACTTTAATTAAATAAGAATATATTTTCAAAAGTATAATTATCAATAACCGAAATCGAACGTTGTATTATACTTAATTTATTTATTTCAACGACATATAAAGTCGGGTCGTTATAGTGTATGATTATGCATAAATAGAAGAATAAAATTATTTAAACCATTATTATTCCTTTTAAATCAATTGAATCTATAAAATTGTTTATAAATGAATCGATTTTTATTTAAAAAAAATTACAGTTTAAAAGATAATTTTTTAGCATATTTATATATACACTAACATTATTATATGTAAATAACTATAAAATAGAATTTACATTTAATAATCTTGTAGTTCAATCACACGTGGACCATTAGTTTTTCCCCTTAAGAGATCCTATCTCTAACTCAATGGTGGAGTTGTAAAGTCCACCATTAAGATGTAAATTTATTTTGAAGAGACTGTATAAAATTCTATGTCTTTAAATGAGATCTCTATGGATCTATTTATAGCATTAGACTCTAAATATATCTCCTTAATATATTTCCACTTGGCTAAACATTATTTTTTAGTTGCGTTCAATAACCCAATTAAATAATAAACAGTTTAACTAATATCAATATTATTTCCTTAATTATTAGTCAATGTCAGTTAATTTAACTACCAAAATTTTTATTATTTAATAAATATTACTTTCGGTCTATATAAATAATTAAATAAATATATAACTATATATAATATATTAGTTAATTTTTCAACCCTCTAATAACAGTAAAAATAATAATTAATAAATAAATAGAACGATTGTATTGGTTTCATCAAAATAATATTTAATAACTTTCATAAATTATTTTAATAAACTATTGTCGGTAAAAAACAAAGTTCTAAATGTATGATTCCCAACTATGAATTGAGCTCTCAAAAATGTTTAAGAAATTTAAATATTAAAGCTTGTACGGACTTTGCTAAAGTGTGGTATTGGACACGAGTTTAATTGTTTACATATTATCTCAATGAAACCTAATTTCTTATCATTTAAAGCAACACCCTTAAGCAACGATATATTATGCATGTTTTATCTCCATCATCATTATATCACTTAAATACCTAGAGCTTGGTCAATGGTCAGAACTCAATAATATCTATCTTTAATTGTGAAGTCCAATATTAAAATCTGTAGTTCAAAACAATTATCGATAAACTAATTCTATCTAGTCAAAGACTTTGATTTAACATTGCCTACCAATTATGGAGATACTAAACTTCCATTCAAAGGAGACGAATCCTCTCTTGAATAGTGTTTCATTTCAAGTAGTTCAACTTGTACCCAACTATGACTTTAACACAATCCCCATTGTCTTATGATTAACCATAATCAAAGTATAGTTTAGAAACTTAAGACTCATATTATTTTAAAGTCAAAATACTACTGCACATTATCATGTGATATTTTCTACTTGACTTTTAATCTGTAGAAGGCTCTCGGTAAGTCGTTCTGTAATTATTCAAGACAACTGCACGTAGATAACCCCTTGGTGTCCCTAATGGTCATGAGTAATTCACCATCTATTTATATGGAGAGTGTTATATACACTAGTTTCTACGGATATATTAATATCCAGTTCTTGATATATCTTGACTAGGAACATTTAGGGCAAATATTTATCTCATTTGATTCAATACTTATGGTTAAGAACACACCCGTAAGTGCAATCAATTAAATACATTTCCTAAGGAATTTCTACTTGTAAATATTTAATGTATTTAAAACATTAATTATATCATAATATATAAAATATATAAAATGGATAATAAAACCAAAATCTTACTCCATTTCGAACAAGATTCGTTATAAGAGTTAAGTTATATAGTCTTATTATGTAATTGCCTCTAAGGCACACCCTTAAGTCTATCGAATACGAGTAAGTACAAGAAGCAAGTGTATATTGGTGATTGAAAAAGTATTCAATAATGAGATCTACTTGTTTAAAGGTACGATCAAACCTTTTTAAGGGTGCTTTCCTAAAATTTAGGAAAGATGTATATAGAAAATAGAGTATCATTATGATTAAGTGATTAAATAAAGAGATACCCCTAATATATAATTATTAGTTTATTTCTTCTTAAGGGTTCAACCACTCCTTATTGGTATGGTTCTCACCTTTGGACTAACCCATGGACTCTAATGTAGGAATCAGTTACCAAACAAATATTATTTCTTATAGGTACTAAGAGAACAATCATAAGGTATAAATTCAAAATTGTAGATGTTTTATATATTTAGAAACATGGGCTTTTATGGAACATGAACGTCAGCAAAATTGGTAATTCTATGTCATTTTATTTCTCGAAGAATAGATAAAATGTTGGGTTAGTCATTTAAACTTTTTAATGCCATTAAACCATAATTGATGCAAAGTTTAGATACTTATTTAAGAAAATAATATGAATATATGTAAGCTTAACTTTTAATTTTTAAATTTTATATATTTAACAATTATTCTATATATGATTTTTAGAAAATATTTGTAATGTGAGTATAACTTCTTCCAAATCTCCTTCATATGAATCTTAACTTAAGTATTTTGTTGTTCAATTAACGCCTCTTCTCTATGACATGAAACAAAATAATTTGGACTTACTTCTCTCTCTTTCCACAAATACGATTTTTTCTTTTATCAACTCGAATAACCCTCTTATTCATCTTCAAACTCTCTTTTAGATTCATATGCCTAAGTGGCATGTTAGTAGGCCTAGTTAGTTTTTATTATTATTTTCGGGTGGAAGATCGAAATCCTCCATAAAGGCATATGGGATTCCTATGCTATAGGATGGATAACAAATCCTTATCTTATGACTATCGGTATCATGACATACAACAAAATCGTGCCCAATCCATTGCCCATACATATAATCACTCCTATCTCCATTAAATATTATCTCATAATGAGTCATCTAATTTGTTTAAATATCAATTCATACTCCAAAAAACATAGTACATATGTGCCACTAAAGGACTTTACACCATGTATAACCAATTTCAAATTATGGCAAATCTTATATAGATGGGTCGATGGATTCGACACCACAATGGGTTCACGCACTATGTGATATTTAGAGCTTAAATTATCAATTATCACATTCCTTAAACAAAAATGATAACTCAACTCCTATCGCAATCTGCTTTCCCTTCTCCATAACAAATGGTGGCATACTCGCACTTGGGTTCACTTCTACTGCATAAGTTTAACTATACGAGCTTCCTTGTTCACTTCCTAATCCATTAAACCATTTTCTTTAGAGATAATAATTTAACAATTTGGAATTTTATTTTCAATCTTCTAAAATAGCAATAAAAAGATTATACAATCGGGAATTCATCATGATGTCAAAATTTAGAACTTCCATTTACCTTTCAAAATATTAATTTATAAAACTTTCCATTATTTTAAAAGCCACGAAAATAATATCATCATCCTAAAATAAAATTTTATTCAATTACTTTTATAATCTTAGATAAATAGGATATCCATTTGTATCACCCTATAAAATTCATGAGAAATTAATTAATAATAACGCTAAAAATAGGAATTTTACAAACATCAAAATTTGGCCACGGAAGTTAGACCATTATGTTTATGGTGATTTTCAAAGTAACTTTCATATTTAAAGCTTCGCAATCGAAGTTCAAACGAAGAAGTTATAGGCGTTTGAAAGTTTCAAAATGAAAATAATTTAAATAGATTAAATTTATAAAATGGTAATATATATTAAAACCTTAAGAGGTGGACTTAATGTTTAAGCAAATGTTAGCAACTTGAGTAATCAAGGAAATAAATATTATAACATTAAAAATTAATACTAGGTAATAAATTGATGCTAGGGAACAAAGGCCAGTCGACCGCTTTTATTAGGTTGAGGGCAGTCGACTGATTGAGTTAAGATGGCTAGGATTTTTCAAGGCTTTAATGGCCTAGATTTAATTATTTTAAAGTCTTTTATCATACTTACATGAGTGTTCTAACCACTGTAAATAAGAGGCTAGCTTCCTCACTTTTATTTATAGAAAAACAAGCACGCTAACAAGAATCTTCTAGTTTCCTTCTTCTCTAATAAACATTCTAGATTCAAAAATAAAAGATTCAAGCTTTAGGGAAGTAATTAATCGGGTCAAAGGGAAAAGGGAATGAATTTTAAATATATGTATACTTCTCTATTTCTATTCTTCCCTAATCTAAATCTAATATATATAAAAATGAATTGTTATAAATTATACAATTAAAAAGAAGATAACCGAAGGAGGGAATAGACGAAGGTAGAATTTGGAGAAAGCTATTTATGAGTGGAAATCTTATTTTTTTCTCTTTATAGTAGTTTCTGCATTTAATATTTGGATTTCTTTTATGCCTTAAATAATTTTGTATATTAAAACTTTAAATCTAAAACCCCAAAATTCCCTTGAAAATGATAATTTTGGGCTTTTTTGGAATCTTATTTGTTTTATGTCTATATGGTAGAATTTAGTATGTTATTATTTGCAATACAAATAATTTATGTTCTATTCAACTTCCACTTCCCAACTTGTGTTTGTGATGACGAAGCATTCTAAAAAGAATTAGAAAAGGGTATGTAACAAATGGATTTTTATCCCATTCATGGTTTGCACCACCTACTTCCATAATAAAAATAAATATAAATCATTTTTCATTTCAGTCTTATCTATTTAAAAGTCGAATTTGATATAAAGGATTTAAATTGTAAAGTTTTGCTCCCTTGAAATAGAGACATTAATTCTACTATGTTAATATAAAATAAGTTGGATGTTCTGATTTGTAATGTCCCGCCATTTTGGACAATTCAAGTTGACAATAAACCACACATGTCTGACTTAAATAGTACAAAAGACAAATTATCAATGTGATTTGTAAAGAAAATAAGAAGAGAATAAAACGATAATCATATCCTCACAGCGCTATGACAAAATACAATTCTAACATAAATAGTTCATGAAGCTGTTTTACAATATACAGTTGATTTCAATTTTACACCATAATCAGAGTACAATCAATAGACATACCAAAATAATACAACGGAATAATACTAGTAAATACGATCATCCAAACTCCATCTTCATCTTCAAGAATAACATTTTCGAATCACTTAAATTCTCAGGCTGACCCGAGCATAACGAAAAAATAATACACTCGAATCAGAACTAAAAACTCTTATGAAGTTAAGTCAATATCATGCGAAATATAGGTTTAAATAACTTGAGAGATGTTACGGGATTTTCCGTCTCTTAAGGATCAGTTAAACTATCTATACGTAGTAAGATACACTACATATATAATGTCTATCAGCAAAGTAAATATTTTTCTTAGCATTAAGGCTTTACATTAATCCCCCTTGAACACATTTTTAAGCATTATCCAACAGTTTGCCTTTAACACAACCAGTAACGTCGGTAGCCAGCGAGGTGCCATGATAGAACAACACTAAACAAAATCGTAGCAGTCTCGTATAAGGATAACTATATGACAAGGCATATGAAGTAATGCCCAAGGTAGGATTCTACCAGTTCACCCATCTCGGCTGGTCGTAACCCCGAACGGCCGACTGCATCCGTCCCTCCCAAATCAAAGGTGAATTAACCAAGTCCAAAATCAAGATAGTAATACGCGGGAATGATGTCCGCTAAAGGTAGCTAACCACTCGGCCGGTTTATAGGGCTTCTGTTTTATTCATTTCAAATTGACGCAAGTGTTGGGGCCATCCATTATCATTCTCCTACTTCATTCGGGAACATCTTCGGCATACATAGTTATTAAAGTGGTTTCGGTAATGAAAGTGAGTATGCCAATATCCATCCCCTGTCTCTTTAATAACCCATCAACCATTTTACACATCGTTAGGTCATTTTAATTTCAATAATATCTTATATTTTCATATCACAGATATCATTATTTAAATTCACTCCTCCAAATTTAAAATACTTTTGGGTTTAAAATAGTTTTGAATTTAAAATAGTTTTGAATTTAAATAGATTTAAAAAATAGTTTGAAATAAAATAGTTTTTAATTGAAAATAGTTTGAATGAAAATAGCTTTAGAACATAATAGTTTTTGAAATAAAGTAGTATTAATTTGAAATAGTTTGAATTAAAATAGTTTGTATTTAAAATAGTTTTGAATTTGAAATTGTTTCTTTTATTTTAAACAAATTTAACCCTGTTACCCGGTGCTTTGGCCTGGCTACAAAATGGTAGTTGTAGAAGCTATGATTGGATGATGATGGGAGTGGTGTTAAGAGTAAGTCTACTTCGAATCGTGTAGGAGTTTACTTCGACTCGTCTCATCATCGACTCCAAGTCAATGTGAATCAACCACTAGGGGTCGGCATACTTGAATGGATACAACATAGGAAGTGGGCCGGTGTTGGAGAATAGCTATGGGTTCATCCATTTAAGGTCGGCGTGAAGTGATTGGTTCGGCCGTGATGGTTCGGCATTAGATAACGGGATCGGAAAAAGTGGATCGGTAGAAGCAGGTCGACAAAAGTGGATCGACGGAAGCAGGTCGGCAAAAGTGGATCGGCTAAAGTGGGTCGGCAAAAGTGGATCGGCTAAAGTGGGTCGGCAAAAGTGGGTCGGCAAAAGTGGATCGGTTAAAGTGGATCGGCTATAATGGATCGGCTAAAGTGGGTCGGTGCATCTCAGAGAGTTTGGCAAGTTATCAGGTCGGGAACGAGGTGCTGCGTTCAGCATGTTTACACTCCGAGTCACACTACGAGCTGCTTCGAGTCATTTGAGGATTTGCTTTGAAACATCCAAAGGCCCTCGGGTCGGCTGTGAGGGTTCGACATGATTGGATCGGTCTTCATGACTTGTCAATTATGGGCCGAACTCCTTTGGTTGTGGGCCTGAAAGACTGAAAGGAGGTGCACACTCAGGGAAGCCAGGCTATCTCCATCTATAAATAGAGGGGCAGAGGTCCAGTTTAAAGGATCCTTTTCGGAGCAACTAAGGGGAGACTCTGCCATTTCTTATACTCATTTCTTTTCCATTCTAAATTGAATTCCTGTTCTTTGCGGATTGTATCTATATTCAAACAGTTGAAAAAGTAATAAAGATTACATTCAAAGTGGACGTAGGCAGTTACGCCGAACCACTATAATTCTGTTGTTCTTGTTTTTTACTGTTCTTTTTAAATTATATAGTGTTATTCCTCTTTTTCCATTTAATTCCTTTATTTATCTCGCTACCCAAATCCACTCTAGGGTGTTAGTGACCAATTTTGGTACTAACATTTTGGTGCTTTCACTGAGAATTGAATTCTCAGCTTGATTGGATCTCATCGTCTACTAGTGGATTTCCATATTCGCGAGATAGATCCAGTTGTTTACCAGCAAACTTCCTATTCTACTCAGATTTGAAAGAGATCTAAAGGAAGTTATTAGCTATGGGATTGGATTCACTGATGTACGCAAGTTTTTGGGATTGGATGTTGAAGTTTGCACTGGAGTTACATGAAGGCCGACCCCTCTATGAAGGCAATTCAGCTAATCTCTCATATAGCCGACCCCTCACTCAATGCAAATATCCGATCCCTCACAAAAAAGCTTACATATCGATCCCTCTGAAAAGCTTGTATACCGATCGCTCCAAAAACCATATGTACCAAACGCTCCAAAAACCATATGTACCAATCGCTCTAAAAATCATATGCGCTGATCGCTACAAAAACCATATGCACCGATTGCTTCAAGAACCATATGCACCGATCCATCCAGTGTATATCGATCCATCCAATGTTACCGATCGCATGTATACTGACCAAGTGTATACCGATCCATCCAGTGTTACCGATCGCATGTATACCGACCCAGTGTATACCGATCCATCCAGTGTTACCGATCGCATGTATACCTATCCAGTGTATACCGATCCCTTCAGTGTATACCGACTCCTCTACTGTATACCGATCCCTCTCTCACAAAACCATCTGACTGATCCCTATACCAAAAAAATATGGATCGGGTACGACCTCTGTTTTCCAAAAAAACTTTTTCGGGTACGACCTCTATATGCAGCGCAGTGCCTCCACATAGTGAATTCAAAACTCAACTTAATGAAAGGGAACATTCTATCCACTTCCCTTACATCCTATGATCGACCAGGGCATAGAGGATCAAGCGGCAGCTTTTGAATGGCAACAAGGGAACGGACAAGCAACCACTACTCAAACGATACTCCCAAAGGTTGGAGATCATAGATGATATGACTCTAGGTAAACACATGAAACTTTGGCCCAAAGCCAGACTCGAGTAAAACCAATATTTTCTCCAAGCAAACACCAAGATGACTCCAAGCACCATTCTTCATTGACCCAGCACTTCGAATTTAGTGACTCCAAGCAAACCAATGTTTGACTCCAAGCAATTTGTTCCAAATGCTAACAAGGATACCATACTGATCGCGTTTGAGGGGAGTCGACCTCCAGATATATTTTGGCAGCTAGTTGGCTGGAGAGCCTCCTATGACTATGGATCGTTTCTGTTACCAAATGAATCAGAACCAAAGTGAGGAGGAGTGGAGTAGACTAGGAAAAATAACAATGCAGTCCTGTTGGCTAAGGACTCTGATTCCAGTAGACAAACCAAGATCTTAAAACTCGACTCATATGCTCCCTTGAACGATTCAATAGATAATGTTTGCTGGGAGACTCACGACTCAGAGTCGTACTGAAAACCAGCCTCAAGAGAATCCACTGAATCCCAGAGAAGATCCAGGGAATGTTGTATATCCCAAGATGCACACGGTCCTAACATTGGCGACTACAAACACCTCTGTGATGTGGTCGGAAAGTTGATCTGGAAAGGAAAAGCTTCAACAGTATGTACAAGCCCTGCAGAAGGGCGGGCAGCAAACATCTGATGCCTATCAATAAAGTACTATGATTATCAATTGGATCGCTGACGACCGACATCCCTTTGAAAGGAGCTAGGGGAAAAGTTGAACAACGAGCAAACGATGCTCCTTCAGTTATCAATGAGATTTATTCCAATCTTCTTTGAATTATTTCTATTTCAATTTCAATTGTTCTATGAACTACGACCAACTTGAACTAAACTACTTCCAAAATGATGCAGGTGACCAACTACTTAGAGTTAGCCGCCAGCCAATCCCCACAGATCATGATCGGACCTGTGGAGTTTCATCAAGACGAGCGCATTCGACCGCTCATCATCAACCATGTATCTCTGACTTAGGGCCAAGGAGTAGAGATGGAAGAGCTCGTCACGGTCAGATCCCAATACGAAGCGGACATGACTGACCGTCCATTCAACAATCTCCATATTCGACTTGGAGACCTAAACAAGGCTTGGAACGAATATGGCCTGATCATCCACTCCTCGAGTCATAAAACGACAAAATAAAAATGCCTCTGTTGAAGCTCAGTGATGCTAACTCCTACCCTGAACACAAAAGATAATTCGAAAGCTCGACTTGAAGTAGCTGTGATGGACTGCCTACTCGTCAACCATCGCTCCCAATGCATAGACACTACTGCACCTTGAAACATATGCAACTTAGTTTATCTACTAAATAATCCATTATTCTCATTTCCTAGAAACAGATACGAAGCAAATTGTGCGAGACTTCATTATCCAACCCCGGCATGGATGTGATCCACCATCTATCATATACCTCCTTCCTTGACTTGATTGGAAGAGCTAAAATCACCAAGCGAACGAGAATCGACCGTCCATTTTTCAAGTTTCATCCTTGATGCTGGGGGCAGAATCCCATTCCGTGAGTGTTTGCGGAAAAAATGGTCACAAACACCCGATTACAGATGAAAGCACCAAATCACAGTCACAGATCACAGATAGATTGTATGTAATAGAATTAAATATGAAGAACACTCAAAAAATTAAAAGGAAAGCAGTAGAAAGACAAGATTTATAGTGGTTCGGCGTTGTAGCCTACGTCCACTTTGAAGAGTTGTTGTTTTATTGATGATTTTCTACTGATTTACAAGAGTACAATTGATAGTATCTGAATTACAATGGAGTTCAGTAGAGTAACGGCATAGAAGAGCCAAAAGATCCCTTTTTTGAAGCTCTTGGACTGCTATTTAGAGGTGTAGGCTGGAAATATCTATCTCAAACTTCGGAAGACTCCTTCCATCACGTGGGTGGGCCCACGTGATCGATCCCTGGTCGTTTCAACTCAATCCATAATCGATACAAATGAGATTCATATCGATCCAAATCTTGCCCAATCGAGCCGAGATCGATCATGAACATTCCTGAGGTCGTACGCAAGCTATTGTGAAAATTTGGTAGCATTTGGACTTGTAGATTTTGAGTTATGACCGATGCAAGTTTGAATTTGTTGAAGGCTGTCGAATTCGCATCGCTTATGTTCGATGTTCACATCGCTTCTGTTCGCATCGCTTCTGTCCGCATCACTTCTGTCCGCATCGCTTCTAGGCACGTGATGACTGATGATGTGGCGCCAACTTTTAGGATCGATCCACTTTTCATGCCGAGCGATTGAGTCTTTCACTCGAACGTGCTCTCTTCATATCGATCTAGGCAACGCTTTTCGTAACTCAGTACAAGATCCTGGGATTCGACTGGAGTATCATCATTGATCATCCCAACCAGATTTCACGTTCATTGTTATGCGAAATAGTTACATTTGAACTCAAAGAATCCAAGACTGCACCCGCTGAGCTGACAGTCAACATTACAATTAGCCATGGTAACCCTTCACGGGTGCTGAAGATCAGATCATAGCTCAATGCAATGATGATGAAGGAATTAGCTGGTTTTCTCTAAATGAATTTTGATGTGTTCACTTGGACCCATTCTGACATGCGTGTGATTTCACCAACTATCACGAGCCATGCATTGAATATGGACCCGAGGCATGTCTCAGTGAAACAAAAGCAACGCAGCATGGACCAGGAAAGATTCGTTGCACTTAAAGAAGAGGTGGATAAACTCAAAAACAACAAGTTTACCCGCAACACCCTCTGCCTATAGTGGGTAACAAATCCAGTTCTTGTGAGAGAAGCTAATGAAAAGTAGTGGTCATGCATTGACTACTCATACCTGAACAAGGGATGACCAAAAGACAGCTTTCCACTTTCGAGGATCGACCAACTGGTAAACTCAACCGCAGGATATGAACTACTTTCATTTATGGATGTGTACTCCGAGTACAACTAGATCCTGGTGCACGTCCTCGACCAAGAGCACACCAACTTCATTACCGATCTAGGATTATATCATTATGTTGTGATGCCATTTGAACTAAATAATGCTGAAGCTACTCACCAGAGACCGGTCAGCAGGGTGTTCAAAGACTAAATCACGCGATTGACAAAAGAATATTTGGATGATATGCTCATGAAGTCGCGACGATCAAATGACCACATCGATGACTTAGCGGAGATGTTCAATATTTTATGAAAATATTAAATGAAACTAAATCCCTTGAAATGCTCTTTCGGCGTTGCATCAAGGAAATTTCAAGGTTTCATCATCGACTCTCACGAAATCATAGCCGATCCCGAGATGATTCAAGCAATTTGAAACATCTAGGTACCGAAGACAGTTAAGCAGGTATAGAGTTTAAAAGGGAAGGTCATCGCCCTAAATCGATTCTTCTCTCGGGCCATCGACAAGTGTACTCCCTTCCTCAACCTAATCGGAGGAAGGAAAAGGAATTTTGAATGGACACGGGAATGTAAAGATGCATTCTAAGCATTGTGAACCACTTAAAGAGACCTTCCATCTCGTCAAAGCCGGTGGATCATAAAGACTTTTACAAATACAGCCATGTCGGTACATGCCATCAACGCCGAAATGCTATGCGAAGAGAAATAGATCCAAAGGACCAATATATGATGTAACCAAGCAATTGATAGGTACTAAGAGAATATTAACCGAATCTACAAAAGCTAGCGTAATGCCTATTGATTTCATCATGAAAGCTCTGCTCTTACTTTCAGGCTTACCCAATTAACGTCCATGCCTTCCACCCGTTACGACAGGTCATACGACAACCTAAGACGTTTAGAAGACTACTCAAATGGAGTATCGAACTAAGCCAATTAGGTATCACTTATTTCACTTGAAGAGCTATCCAAGAACGGAAATTAGCATACTTCATATCTGAATTCACTTCATTAGACGACTATCCGAAGAGTAGTGGAGAACCGTCCAACCGATGGAAAATGTACACGGATGGAGCATCTAATGATCAATGTTCTGATGCAGTAGTTGAGTTAATGTCTCCTGAGGAACGATCGATCTACTACGCCCTGAAACTCGACTTCCCTGCAATAAACAACGAAGCTAAGTATGAAGCCTTGATCACCAGCCTCAAACTTGCTAGAGAACTAGGAGTGGAAATTTACATATGTTATATGATTTGTAGTTAGTGGTATGCCAAGTCAGGGAAGATTATCTTACTAGGGGCAACGTCTTGCTCCTTACCTCAGCTGGGTCCAAGAGCTACTAGCTGACTTCGAGTATTACACCATTACACACATCCACAGAGAACAAAATGAAAAAGCCGAGTCACTGGCTAAGCTGTCCAGTTCTGGGGATGCATGACAAATAGACTTTGTGCCGGTTAATATACTTAAGATTCCAAGCATTTACAGATGAAGATCGACTAGAACTTAGAGACGGAGCCAGAAAAGGAGTCATGGATGACTCCTATCAATGACTATCTACAATGGGGAATTCTTCCTGAATGGAGGAATGAAAAACGACAGATCCTCCTCAAAGCTTCACGCTGCATCATCTAAGAAGGAGTCATGTATAGAAAAAGTCTTTCTCCATTCACTTGCCTCGGTGTAACACCCATGATGATATCAAATGAGTTTTGAGAGAAGTTCATGAAGAAGAATGCAGAGATTACACCAGGGGGCATACACTGGCCAACTGTCGATCAAAATGCAGTTGATCACGCTGGACAATGCGATGAGTGCAAGATGTTTGCAAAAATTCCAAGAACCCCACCGATAGAAATTACTCAAATGACTAGTCCATAGTCATTTGCCGCTTGGGGTCATTGACATCATTGTCTTCTTTATGATTCTAAAAGGGTGCGAAATACGCCATCATAGCAGTTGATTACTTCAACAAATGGGTTGAAGCAGTGCTTTTAACCATGACCAAGACGAAGAAAATAATCAATTTCATTATCTTGAATGTCATCTGTCATTGTGACCTTCCACGAACCATTATAACTGATAATGAAGCCCAATTTGACGATGTAAATTTGAAAACTTCTACCATCGGCATCGTATTAAAAAGAGAGTTGCGGTATTTGCTCACCCTCGAGCAAATGGAAAGGTTGAAGCTGTGAATGGAATCATAAAGTCTATTCTAAAGAGAGGTTTGGAAAAGGCTAGAGGTAAATGGGTGAATGAGCTCCTAATAGCATTATGGGCTTGTAGAACCATCCGTGAATCCACGATTAGCCGTACTCCATTCGCCCTTACTTATGGCTCTGAGGCCATCATCCATGTAGAACTTCAAGTCCCCTCTCATCGAGTGGTTGATTACAAGCCCTATTTCGCAAAAAAAATGTAAACAAGGAATTGCAATCAAATTGCAGTTAGACTAGAAGGAATTGGTGATGACTCATGAATATATAAAACACATCCGAGAGCCAATGGCAAGGATTATACCTGAACGTGCAAGTGTATATTCAAAAAAAAGTCGACTTCTTAAAATCAACATAAATTGAATTTTCACTTGAGTTATTAAAGAAAAGACTGGTCGAGAGAGCCAAAGCTTACTAGTCCTGTAGAACCAGACAAAGATAGCCATTAATGGAATGTAATCCTGAAGTTATACTATTGGGAATCGACCAAGCATCATGGCGATCAAAGAGGGATACAACACTTTGGTAGGATAAAATGGAAGGATAACGACTATACAAGAAACTGGATGGATTTATTTCTGGAGACTATAACTTGCTTCAATTCAAAGCACGTCATGTTATTCACAAGATGTACTTTGGGGGGCAAATGTTACCCGGTGCCTTGGCCTGGCAACAAAATGGTAGTTGCAGAAGCTATGATTGGACGATGATGGGAGTAGTGTTAAGAGTAAGTCTACTTGAATAGTGTAGGAGTTTACTTCGAGTCGTCTCATCATCGACTCCAAGTCAATGTGAATCAACCACTAGGGGCCGGCATACTTGAAAGGATACAGCATAGGAAGTGGATCGGTGTTGGAGAATAGCTATGGGTTCGTCCATTTAAGGTCGGCGTGAAGTGATTGGATCGGCTGTGATGGTTCGGCATTAGATGATGGGATCGACAAAAGTGGATTGGTAGAAGCAGATCGGCAAAAGTGGATCGGCGGGAGAAGGTCGGCAAAAGTGGATCAGCTAAAGTGGGTCGGCAAAAGTGGATCAGTTAAAGTGGATATATAATGGATCGGCTAAAGTTGGTCGGTGCATCTCAGAGAGTTTAGCAAGTTATCAGGTCGGGAACGAGGTGTTGCGTTCGGCATGTTTACACTCTGAGTCACACTACGAGCTGGTTCGAGTCATTTGAGGATTTGCTTCGAGACATCCATAGGACCCCGGGTCGGCTGTGAGGGTTTGGCATGATTGGATCGGTCTTCATGACTTGTCAATTATGGGTCGAACTCCTCTGGTTGTGGGCCTGAGAGACTGAAAGGAGGTGCATACTCAGGGAAGCCAGGCTATCTCCGTCTATAAATAGAGGGGCAGAGGTCTAGTTTAAAGGATCCTTTTCACAGCAACTAGGGGGAGACTGCCATTTCTTGTACTCGTTTCTTTTCCATTCTAAATTGAATTCAAGTTGTTCTTTGCGGATTGTATCAGTATTCAAACAGTTGAAAAAGCAATAAAGATTACATTCAAAGTGGACGTAGGTAGTTACGCCGAACCACTATAATTCTGTTGTTCTTGTTTTTTACTGTTCTTTTTGCATTATATAGTGTTATTCCTCTTTTTCCATTTAATTTCTTCATTTATCTCGCTACCTAAATCTACTCTAGGGTGTTGGTGACCAATTTTGGTACTAACAAACCGAATTTCAAATGTCAAATTTCACTTTAAACGGTTTCCAATTTAACATTTCAATTTTAAGAGAAAATTTAAATTTCAATTTGACTAAAATCAAATTTCAAACTTTAATTTAAAACAATTCAAATTACAAATTTTGGATTTAAAACAAACTTTAATTTAAAACGATTACAAATTTTAAATTCCAATTTTAAACCAATTCAATTTAAATCGATTTCAAATCTTAAATTCCAATTTTCATACTTAACCCTTAAAATCATTCAATTTTGATAAATTCAAACTAAATCTCAAATTCAACCCTTAATTTAAAACCAATAAATTCAAGTCAAAACCTTTAAACCATTTCAATTAAACAAATTCAAATTTACAAATTTGAAATACCATTTCATTTGATCAAATTCGATGTTCAATATTTAATTTTCTACACTATGACCAAGTGATCATTTATTTTAAATTTCAATTACATGAGTATATATCATTTAACTCATATCAATTGCCATAGGTATATATAATTTCAACCTATTTCATAGTTCAAGCATTTACAGTAATCCATATAACAAAAATTGTACAATTATAATAATATACAAGGTGATAACAGGCATATGCCACAATCGATAATATCATCCATATAAACACCACATCGTCCATAATCAATTTATAAACATACACGTGCAATCAATATTCTAATCAACCAATTAAACAGATATCACAAAATTATTAATTACATATCAGGGTATTCAACTAGCAGTGATATTCAAATTTCAGTGTCAACTAAAATTCCCAAATAGAAAATAAATAAATTATATCACATTATAAATTTGATTTAACTTGCAATGGAAATTTTAGTATTACATGAGTGGGTTTAAACACTCACCTTTGATTTTAGCACATTAAAATCCAAACAAATGCCCTTTTTACCAGTCTCCAAACTTAGCCAAACTAGTTTCATATTGTTTGGAATTTCAATACGAGTCCAATGGAAAAAACCGCATATGAATCAAAGCTTGTAAGCAAAAGTTATGAAGGTTAGACCATTTTAATATTAAAATTTAATTAAAATAAATCTAAGGGCAAATTCGTAATTACCCTATATCCCTCTAATCGATCACGTAAATTCTAACCCAATAGGCCGCCACTCTTATTCGCCATCACTTCTACATGCCGTCGTTCATCAATCGGCCATCAGCACCGGACTCCCCATGCTCCACTGACCTTATTCCTGAGCCACGCCACCTAGCGCTGCTGCCGAATAACCACTTGCCACCACCTTTAACCGCCCATTTGACAAAGATTTTTGGAGATCTCATGCCGATCTAAGGCGATCGGCCATCATGGATCGACTCCACTTATTCTCCTTTATACTCTGGTCACCTCTGATTACCACATAGTCGACGATTCATCGTTGAAATAAAAACCCTAAAATCGACTACTGAGAGAAGATCGTTGATTTATAGTCAAATCGAGCCACGAATGCAAAAACGAATCTTAGACTCCTCTTTATTTCATTGAGAGCTTTCCAATGACATATAATATGAATGGGTTTGGATAGTTTGAATTCTGAATTGATTTTGAAATTAGTAATTAGGGATTTGGATAAATTTCAATTAAAGAAGAAAATGTTAGATCTGTGGAGATGGTCTAGGTCAGAAAGAAAATACATCAAAAGAGGAATGAGATGTGGCTACTAGGGTTTTCACTTATAGCAATGTATTTATAGGTAAAAGAAAGATCGATTGGGCCAAAGCGATTACAAAGGCCGGAAACCCGTTTTCATCCCCGAACAAAAATATGTCATCTTGTGTATTGAAATATACGTTTTCAATATTTCTAAACCCAATGGAACTATTAAAAACCCCAAAACACAATTCTATTTAAATTTTCCTTTGCAATCAAATTTCTATTTTATGTAACTATTTAAGATTTATAATTAATGTGACACAATTGCGGGTGATTACACTGACTATTATAAGATGGATGAACAAGATTGTTTCGAATTTTACATTTTTTCTCTTTTTACACAATTATACTTAATTACAAAATGAAAACATTCATTTTATTTTATTTTCCAAAACATTATTTTAATTTGATTAAAAATATTCTTTTTTTAATCAAATTTCCTTTTAGATTAAAACATATGTTTCTTATTATTTCCTCAACTTTCTCTTTTATTTTAATTTAAACACATGTTTCTATTTATTACACCAATTAGCTTACAGTCAACGTCTTCCCCCTTTTTAATTAAAAAATTCCAATCACATTAATTGCCATTGATTTGAAAGTTAAATTTTAAATGAGAAATGAGACAATTAAATTCCTTTTTATAGTAATTTAACATATTTATGACATTATTGTGTACAAACCAAAAGTTATTAATTTATTATTAAATAATTGATTTCTTTTTCCAGTAATCAATCTTTCAGCTACCAAACATTTCAAATAAATAAACATACGATTTCTTCTTAAATAAAGAAAACATTTATTATTCTTTATTAACATTTATTATTTCCATCAATTGGAAATGACAATCAGACAGTTATTAATTTCATTCAACCCAATGTCATTAAATACACCCTAACATATGTTATCATTCCTATCTTACTACAATCCTATATTATTAAAAGAAGTTTAAATTAAGCTCATAACTTATATTATAATTAAATTTGCATCAATAAATCTTAAATTTTAATTCCTAACTATTTTATCCAAAAAATTTATTCAGTTTAACATTTTTAAATGGCTAAAAATATGGATCATTACATGATTCTATTTTTGAATGTGTATGTATATATGTAGATACATACATACAAACATACATATACATATACAAATATATATATATATATATATGCAAGTTTGTTTTGTCTAGCTAATTTTAATTGTGATATTAGCTATTGTGTAAACTATGGTATTGGACTAGGGACTTGTATGGATATGGAAACCATGACATTTAAATTATCTTACTAACCCGAATAAGAAGAGAAAATCTTAGTATAGAAATATTTTTACGCATGCCTAAAAATATTTTATAAAAACTATTTAGCTAAAAATTAAATCTAAGTATAGCTTTTATAATAAAGTATAAGTCGTAACATATAAAATAAATAGTTTGACAAATAACAACAAACCATATAAAAAAGAAGTTAAGAACAATTATGGAAATTAATCCATAATTTAAAGGCGAAATAAGGAGTTTCCCTTATATGGCCTTAATGCGTAAATGCGGGTGAGATATATTATATGTATTTATATATTATACATATATATTTGTATAACTTCGTAAGGTTGGACAGCAGAAATATGACTAAGTCTAACCTTCATACACCGCTAAACCCTACCTTACACATATGTAAACACTTCCTGGGTACCCACCCTCTACGCTACAGGATTTTATTATACTAAAGCAACAAACATTGCATGGACACTGACACGGTCGCACCCATACACAAATGTCCCACCCACCCCTATTACACTGACACATGGCTTAGCCATAGATATGCACTCGATTCCCATATACTATCTATGAAACAAATTTTCATGCAACAACACGCACAACATCTTAATCGAGCGATCGTGCCATAATTATAACCAATGTCGGTAACAATAACAGTACATTCGAAGATAGCATTGATCCAAAAATCACATACATCCATATACACAACCTAATACATATGCTTATATACGTATTTAGGGCTGTTACGGTTGAATCGCTCAACCGCTCAACCGTACCAACCGTTCATGTGGTTACCATCTATAACGGTAACGGTTACGGTAACGGTTGAAGAATTTGAAAACCACGGTTAACCATACCAACCATACATGATTGTTTTGTATAATATTTAACATTAAAGTATAAAAATTAGTAATTTAAGTTAAAGAAATGGCTTGTACATTAATAATATGTGCCTTAATAAACTAATAACATGTGCATGCATATTGGTCGTTTTATAAACAAACAAATAAATTTGCAAAAACAGTTAGAGTTATATCAATTTATCATCAATAATGCATATAATTGAAAATATATGTACGACATGCTTCAAATTTGAAAATACGACGGTTAACCATCATAGACGGTTGCGGTAACGGTTATAAGAATTTTTAACCGTCAACAACGGTTACGGTTACGGTTGGTGGTAATAACGACGGTTACCGCAACCGTAACACCCCTATACGTATTCATAACCTCAAAGTTGCACAGTATAATCTCTTTAGAAAGTGGTCCAGAACATCACATGAAAAACCCGGTTCGACATAAGACCCCACTTGAGTCTAACCCTATTAGGTTGGGTTCAGATTGAGCTCAACAGGGCCCTGCTGGTGGATCGGTTGTGCACATACCCAGTCCCGTTGATTTACATAATTTTCTTTTCTTTCTTCTTCATTTGTTCTATTTTCTTCTTCGATTTGATTTGTGTTCATTACTACATCAAGTAAGGGTTCAATACCCTAGTCTAACCCTATTTTAACATTATAATTTCATTTGGTACTTATATTATATATATATATATGTGTATATATATATATTATATATATTGTATAATCAAGATTCAACATTATTTAAACTTCTCTTTGCTTCAATATTCCATTTTTAATATTTAAAATACAGTTAATTCTGAAATGTACCGCTATTATCATCTGAAATGATCATATTCCATCTCTAATACCATTACATATGGTTAACATCCACTTTATCATGTATAGATTGAATATGCATCAACAGTATATGTATATTTCACAATTTACATCTTCCCTAACATTATATCCACTGATATATACTTTAATATGTATCTAAATTCATTTTCATCTCCCATTTAGCATATTTTATCGTTGACAATCACTTCTATATGATTTCAACATATATTTGTTTGTACCAAAAATGGTCACAAACACCGAATGTTGTGAAAGCACCAGTGTATGAATACAAATCAGCAATATTCAAACACAAATCTCAGATCTAAACAAGCAACAAACAGCAATCCAGAAATAATGAACAAAAACACGAGATTTATAGTGGTTCGGCTATCTCCGGCCTACGTCCACTCCAAAGTTTTTATCTTTTATTGATCGATGCTTGAAGATTACAATGTCATGTGTTGTATTACAACTGATTTTCTGAGCTAAGTCTGAATCTAAGGCAGCAATGGTGATCTGGAGTAAATCTGGCAGAGTCTGGGCGCTCTTTAGCTCTCAAAATTGTCCGCCCCCTTTTCTGAATGACCAGGGGCTCTATTTATAGGTGTAGGAGGCTGATATTTCGCCTAAATTGAGGGGAGACCAGTTCTGGCACGTGAGGGGGCCCACATGCCCGCTTTCTGGAAATCCGGGCCCACTTTGGGATCGATTCGAAGCTATGTTCGAATCCATCAAGAAATTGTCCAATCGAGCTGAAATTTGGCGTGAACATTCTTCAAGATGTGTTCAAGCTACTGTGAAAATTTCATAGCATTTGGACTTGTAGATCTTAAGTTATGATCGATTCAAGTTGACGTTCTTCGCCCTATGGATTCGTTCGAATCGATATGGTTCGAATCCATAGGGTCGAATCCATGCTTCTGCACGCGAAGACGGTGACGTGGCGCGCAATCTTCGAGTTGATCCTCCTTTTTCTCCGAGTTTACTGGGTCGACTCCATCATTTTCGCTGCCTGGACTTAGTGGATTCGAAGATAGTTTCCAAATGGAGCTACAACTTATATCGATTCGAAGGATCTCTCCTCGATGGATTCGAAGTAAGTACTGGCTTCGATGGATTCGAAGTGTGATCCGTTCTAATCGATTCGAGGCAGAGGCTTGCATTAGATGGATACGAACCATGGCCTCGTCCCTATCGATTCGAAGCGAGGCTTAGGACCAATTCGAAGTATAGTGACATCTATGGATTCGAACTAAAGCTTGTTCCATTAGGTCCGCTCTGATGGGTACGAAGCAGATGGAGTCGAACTTGTTGGAGTCGAATGTGATGGATTCGAAGTGAGGTGTGGGTATGGAGATGATGGATTCGAACAGTACCTTCTTCCTACCTTGTATCGATCGTATCTCCTCCGTACAAACTCTGATTAACCTGAAACTTGAAACGTAGCCTCTCCTAGTCCTCATCATCATCTCCAATCTATTCCGTCCTGATCATAGCTCGGCCAAATTTTGACGATATCCATTGCAGCCTTGTTTCCAAGTGAACTCCAATCCTGATATCCATCCTTTCTTGTCGATTTGTTTGGTATTCCGGCTTTGACCAAAATGCGGATAACATTTTCCCTCCAAAACATGCCTTGTGATAAGAAGGCGTGTTTTGAATAGTTCCGTATCCGATATCCAAAGTCCATAGCCACATCATCCAAGTGTATCATCCTTGACTGCTCGGAGTCGATGCCCAACTCCAAACCCAATAACCAAAGCCTTAGACAAATCCATATCCGTTTGAACCCGACGACTGAATCCTTATTCATCCTTATCCAATAGCCAATAACCGAATCCAGGATCTCTTCGGGTCAATATCCAAATCCATAATCTCTCTGGGCTCTTGCCAAGCGCAATCCACACCTGACGTCCGTGGTCCAGTGTCCCTGGACGTTAAGCTAACCTCTCCGGGTTCTTGCCAAGCGCAATCCACACCTGACGACCGTGGTCCAGTGTCCCTGGACGTTAAGCTAACCTCTCCGGGTTCTTGCCAAGCGCAATCCACACTTGACGACCGTGGTCCAGTGTCCTTGGACGTTAAGCTAACCTCTCCGGGTTCTTGCCAAGCGCAATCCAAACCTGACGACCGTGGTCCAGTGTCCCTGGACGTTAAGCTAACCTCTCCGGGTTCTTGCCAAGCGCAATCCACACCTGACGACCGTGGTCCAGTGTCCCTGGATGTTAAGCTAACCTCTCCGGGTTCTTGCCAAGCGCAATCCACACCTGACGACCGTGGTCTAGTGTCCCTGGACGTAAGTAATGCCATGGCTTAAGTCCTAAGCCAAATCCTGGTCACTCCGGACCCTTGTTGAGCATAGTCCATACTCAACGACCTGAAACAATAATCGATAATAGGGGGCCTAAGTCCTAGGCCGAATCTTGGTCACTCCGGACCCTTGCCGAGCATAGTCCATACTCGACGACCTGAATGAGTTACTTTACTGCGTTCGGGTAGAACGACTCACCCCTTGCCAAGCATAATCCATACCTGACGACCGTTTATAAAAAACCAAAAAGAATCCAATCAAGATCCAATCCAAAATCCAAATCAAATCGAAAAACCAGAAATCCATATCAAAAATTGAAACCATCATCCAAAACGGAGAACAATCATCCGAATGAATGCCTAAACCAGAAAAACAAGCAAAATCAGGAGTTCAATCCAAACTCCAAAAACCAAACCAGAAAACTAAGTGTCCAATCCAAAAACAAAAGACAGATTTCGCAAACCATGGCTTTGCGGTTTATCATCACTCAGAGCATGCCTAGGGGCTATCTCCGTCCTCATACATGTGTAAATGACTCGGTTGCTCGCCAATGGTTTGTTACTTATTTCATATTATCCTGATCAATTGATGACCAATCGACCATTATTCCTGTGCCTCATATCCTCATGGTTTGAGGTAGACGGTGGTTGCTCCTACTCCACCGCTGCATTCCGAGCCCCAACATACTGCCTTAACTATCCATTCCTCACATGCTCCTCAATTATGTCCTTTAGGTGCCTGCAGCTATTGGTATCATGCCCGTCCAAATTGTGGAAGAGACAATGCTTTCCTGATGCCCTCTCCCGCTCGGATGGTTCTCTTCTAGCCGGCCTCCGGTAAGGAAGGCGATTCCGAGTTTCCATGTATATCCGCTCTAGTGTCTCGTTTAATTCTGTGTATGTGGAAAACTTTGGATCCTTCCATCGCTTCCTAGCTTTTTCAGAGTTTTCGTCCAGCTTCCTTTTTCCCTTATCTTTATCCGAGCTTCCGTCGGATGGTCCTCCACCCCCGGTCACATTCACTTCCTTTAGCTTTAAGTCCATACATGCATCTTCTTGCCGAAGGAACCTTTCAGCTTCATGAAAGAATTCCCCGAGATCCAGTGGTGGGTCTCGTACTAAAGATACCTTGAAATCCGAATCCTCTCTGACTCCCGACACTGCTGCCATCAAAACCATTGATGGATCCGGCCGATCCACCGAAGCAACTGCCGCATTGAATCGAGTTAGAAAAGCCCTAAGTGATTCATCCGTCGTTTGTTTCACCGATGTCAGCGTCATCACGTTCTTCGGCCTCTTGATATGAACCCGAAACTGTCCCAAAAACTTATCCACCAATTCCCTCCAAGTCTTGATAGTTCCTTCTTCCAACTGCCTAAACCACATTGCAGCTATGTCCGTTAAATATAAAGGGAAACACCGAGCCATTACTTCATCCGATGCCCCCAGCACTTCCATGTGTCTAGTGTATCTCATCAAATGATCAGTTGGATCAGCCTTGCCATTATATGCTTCCACGCTAGGTAACTTGAACTTAGGTGGATTTTGAGCTATCCTGATTTCCCGAGCGAACGTACTCCTGTTCACTCCTTCCAAATCTCGGTTGGTCAAACCTCCACGCATAGTCTTCCTGATGATTTCCACTAATCCAGCGTTACCTGTTAGGGGTTGCCCCCCATGCTCCCGAGGGAACTCCGGCACATATTCTTCATGTGGCTCATTAGCAGCAACGTTGGCTCTAGCCTGTTGAACCCCTTCCAAAGGTTCTTCTGCGTTGGATCCTGCGGGCCTGCCCCCAAGCCCTTGTTGATTGCCTTCCGGTTCTGTATTCTATCCTACATTGGGTTCCGCAACCCTAGTTCCTTGTTCTACATTTGCAGTCGCTGTAGTTGGTCCAATGTTCTGTGTTCCTGCAGCTCTCATCTGCTCGAAGAAAGTCTGCATCATATCCTGTTGACTCTTCAGCAACCTTTCATGTAACGAATTTTCCATAGCTTCCATTTCGTCTCTGGTAATGTAAATCGAAGCTCGTCCTTCTCCAGCTCCGGAGGATGCCTCTTGACTTCCTCCTTGTTGGCTTCTCTCAGCTCTTTGTCTTGTTTGTCGAGTCATTGCCGAGTCAATCTGAATCCTTCAAACTTTCAAATCTAAACTTCAATCCGATGTAGCGGGTGGTAGTCCTTCTCAGTGAAAGCACCAAAGTGTTTGTACCAAAAATGGTCACAAACCCCGAATGTTGTGAAAGCACCAGTGTATGAATACAAATCAGCAATATTCAAACACAAAACTTAGATCTAAACAAGCAACAAACAGCAATCCAGAAATAATGAACAAAAACACGAGATTTATAGTGGTTCGGCTATCTCCGGCCTACGTCCACTCCAAAGTTTTTATCTTTTATTGATCGATGCTTGAAGATTACAATTTCATGTGTTGTATTACAACTGATTTTCTGAGCTAAGTCTGAATCTAAGGCAGCAATGGTGATCTGGAGTAAATCTGGCAGAGTCTGGGCGCTCTTTAGCTCTCAAAATTGTCCGCCCCCTTTTCTGAATGACCAGGGGCTCTATTTATAGGTGTAGGAGGCTGATATTTTGCCTAAATTGAGGGGAGACCAGTTCTGGCACGTGAGGGGGCCCACATGCCCGCTTTTTGGAAATCCGGGCCCACTTTGGGATCTATTCGAAGCTATGTTCGAATCCATCAAGAAATTGTCCAATCGAGCTGAAATTTGGCGTGAACATTCTTCAACATGTGCTCAAGCTACTGTGAAAATTTCATAGCATTTGGACTTGTAGATCTCAAGTTATGATCGATTCAAGTTGACGTTCTTCGCCCTATGGATTCGTTCGAATCGATATGGTTCGAATCCATAGGGTCGAATCCATGCTTCTGCACGCGAAGACGGTGACGTGGCGCGCAATCTTCGAGTTGATCCTCCTTTTTCTCCGAGTTTACTGGGTCGAGTCCATCATTTTCGCTGCCTGGACTTAGTGGATTCGAAGATAGTTTCCAAATGGAGCTACAACTTATATCGATTCGAAGGATCTCTCCTCGATGGATTCGAAGTAAGTACTGGCTTCGATGGATTCGAAGTGTGATCCGTTCTAATCGATTCGAGGCAGAGGCTTGCATTAGATGGATACGAACCATGGCCTCGTCCCTATCGATTCGAAGCGAGGCTTAGGACCAATTCGAAGTATAGTGACATCTATGGATTCGAACTAAAGCTTGTTCCATTGGGTCCGCTCTGATGGGTACGAAGCAGATGGAGTCGAACTTGTTGGAGTCGAATGTGATGGATTCAAAGTGAGGTGTGGGTATGGAGATGATGGATTCGAACAGTACCTTCTTCCTACCTTGTATCGATCGTATCTCCTCCGTACAAACTCCGATTAACCTGAAACTTGAAACGTAGCCTCTCCTAGTCCTCATCATCATCTCCAATCGATTCCGTCCTGATCGGAGCTCGGCCAAATTTTGACGATATCCATTGCAGCCTTGTTTCCAAGTGAACTCCAATCCTGATATCCATCCTTTCTTGTCGATTTGTTTGGTATTCCGGCTTTGACCAAAATGCGGGATAACAATATTCATATGTATTTCAAGTCATTCAAATCCCATAGTTCTCATTTTAAACCAAACAATGTACATACCTTCATATAATTCATTCTAGGGTTCAAAATCCTCGAACTAAACTTTATAATCCATAGTTTATCATTTAATATTAGTTATATCAGTAAATTTTATCATTAAAATTTGAACTTTAATCCCTAAACCACAGCCAATCACAATCTTAAATAGTAAAGCTGAGTACATAAAAACCGAGGAGCTCCACTCACTAACAACTGTCTAAGGTCCCAAATCTTGCCAAATCCTCCATAAATCCTCCATAGTCGAAATTTTAGTGCACTCCAAAAATTTACAGTTTCATTCAAGATTACTATCCACATGTAGCTCTCCCTGTGCTCGTTGTTTTATTATCTTGTTTGTTGAATTCAGTTAAGGTTTGAGTGATAATTGTTGATTTGAATTTGTTTGAGAAGTGGGTTCGTGAGAGAGAGAAGAAAGAAGAAAAGAACGTATGGGCTTCTCAAATGAATTCAAACTTGAAAACGACCATTTATATAAAGTTCGGAAATGTTTGTTCAAACCATTAGGCCAAGCCCATTTATATTATTCAAAACCCATTTACAGAAAGGCATGTATCTCTCTCTTCCAAACTCTGATCTATACAAGTTTATTGTCAAAACTGAACAGAATTACTAGCCCTAGTTCAGATGAATTCAACTCTTGCTTAAGACCATTCATTTGTAAAATTAAAATCTTAACCCTAGAGTTGAAATTTCTAACATGCAATTGTTAAATTTAGTTATCGATATTACGTAGTATTACATATCCTCCCCCAATCCTCAAAAATTCCCGATGGACAGATAATGCAAATCGCACATCTCAAATCATGTATCGCTACATGCCATCCATAACATACATAAACAACTAATCAAGCAATCATCCATACCAATCATACAAAATCAATCATTACCATTCTTTTACAAGTATATATTCTAGAGATCATGCCAAAACATCCATAACAATACCTACGCACCTAGTTAGATATAAACAATAAAATAGTATCATGTATATGTAATTATGGTGATCTGGCATATGTCATTATTCTAGTGCAAGAATCTATCCATTGAGCCCTCCTCTATGAATGAAATGACATGGCATATTAGGCATGCATGAAATATCCTAGTGTGACCATATAATTTACAACTATCCAATTCAACATATCACATGGTGAACACATAAATTAGTAAGTAATAAAATCAAGGCATAAGAAACACATCAGAATCTAAAAAGTACAATTCATATTATATAATATAAAAAATCAAACAACTAAATCAACCAAGTCAAATAATCATATCCAAACAAGCAATAATAATCTATGGTAGCCATTACATTATACCTAGGTAAACTAATTACATAAACAAACAAATGGGAAAACACTCTGAAAAAGAGTCAGAACGAAAAGCCCGGGTACTCTTTATGGCTTCCCAAGTTCTTTTATCCGGACTACTCTTCCTACCTTAATCATATAAATTCCACTACTGATACACATACTCATTTCCAAATACTAACCTCAAATATACATGCAAAACTAAGAATTTTATAATTCATTCTACACATCCAAATAATTCGATGTCAAAACAAAACGCATAATAACCAACATTGGTATAAGAATGCCCCAACTAAACTGGAGCCTCATACAACTCCTAAATGCATATACATGACACTCTAGTAATACCGGTAGTTAATTCATCACTTCACCTTTGGAGGCTAGGGTAAGGCAACTCAAAAGTGGATAGCATCTCACCTATGCAACCAATAACTTAAATCAGTAAACGATTCCTTGTTCCACCTAAAAAATTCAAAATCGGACAATGTCTTAATGTTATGAACATAGCACAGTTCTCTCCTAACTTCAATCCACTTAAGTGGTATAATTTCACTTATTATATTACTTCTCCACACATCCAACAACAGTGATACCGAAGTACCATGTTCTCAATCTACAAGAGTTTAATCTAAGTTCTATGACATAAAAACAAGCAAACATTAAAACACTTGAACAAAAGAAATCTTATTTTATTTAAACATTGCAACCAATAATCCTAAACCTAAGTGAAATCCTAAATCCAAGTGAAATCCTAACAAAATATTTTGGTAGTGTTTGGCAAGGACCTCCACCTCAAGTTTTAGAGGTATGGCATTTTAGATAGAGGTTCTACAGGTCGTGGATTCGAGCCTTCGAGACATCAAAAATAATACTTTGCTTGAATAAAGTATCACCCATGTTATCAAAAAATATATTATAGTAGTGTTTAAGAGACCGACTATATAGTACATCATTCATCAGCACCAATTATGCAACTTAAACAATGTAACATTAAGTCAATCTTAAAAATATCTTCCTTTAATAGATATCCTATCTTCAGTTCGAGGGATGATTGAAAAGAATCAACATATTCCCTTCTTAAAAGCATACCCTAATCTTTAAATCATATTTTCCATGAAAACTGCGTCTACATTTAATGCATGCAAAACTATTATATATATACATACACACATAAATATACATGTTCTTGATCGGCTTGTTCCAAATAGCTTGAAACACTTTATTCTACATCATCGTTAATACCTCCTTGTATAATCATGGTAGAAACATAATCTAGGGAATCTTTTATAGTTAAAAATCCAATTTTAATCATTCCTTTAAAGAGACCCACTGGTGGCATCTTTTCCAAGCATAACTCCTCGTCATTATACTTCTATAGTTATGGATGAGACAACTCAATATAGGGTGGCACTCACCATATCAATTCGATAAACACAATATTTAACAATCTACGTAGCACGTACCCAAACCACTTCTATGAACATCGAAAATTGATAATGCCCTAGCATAGTGAACATGATGTGGAATTCCTATCATATCCAATCCAAATAATTTACATGCAATTGCAAAGACAACTCAAGAATCAATACCCTACAACTATCACCATAAAACATGTAAGGTAAGACAATAGCCTACTTACTTAGTTATCTATAATCTTAAAAGCCAAAAAAACATGTATTATGTAACATTACCCAAAATGTCAAGTCAATGACACACATCTACAAATCAACCCGAATTGTCTACCTTTACTAGCAATGTCAAACAACAAATCATTTAAACACTATTTGCCTCCATCACCGACCATTATCGCAACAATGCAGTGTGAAATAATCTAAATTATAACTATTCCAAAATTTCAATCTATGGACCAAATACCGAGTCAGATCACATAGAAATACTATTAGGTCACCATAACCCTATCACATAAAAAACTACATGCTTCTATAAATAAAATTTCCGACCAAATCCTAAATATTTCTCAATTGATATTCCAATATCACCAATGTCTCTTCTATCATTTAGCTTTTCGAGTAAAACTCTACTGTAACTGTATCTTCAAAACATCCAATACCATTTGAGTATAACTTTGGTCAAATTTTATTCATATGAATCTTAACCTAAATATTTTGATGTTGGAAAATGCCTCTTCCCTTATGAGTTGCATAAAATAATTTAGTCTAAATTTTCTCTCTTGCTACAAATATGATGTTCCTTTTACTAACTCAAGAAAACCCTCTTATCCAACTTCCAACTCTCTTTTGAAGTCATATGCCTAAGTGGTATGTTAGTAAGCCTAGAAAGTTTTATTTATTTTGGGAAGGAAGATCAGAATCCTCCATAAAGGCATACATGATTCCTATGTTATAGGATAGATAATAACTCATCATCTTTTGATTATTGGGATCATAATACAGAAAAAAATCATGCACGGTTCATTTCTCCCTATATAAATCATGCCCCTATCTCACTCAATATTATTCCCTAATCAGTCATCAAATTTATTTCAAAATCAATTCATAATTCAAGAAACTTAGTACATATGTGCCACAAAAGGATTCTACACTTTGTATAACCAATTTCAAATTATGGAAAATCTTAAATAGATGGGTCGATCCTTTGGACGAATTCGACACCAAAATGGGTTCACACACTATGTGAAATTTACAGCATAAACTGTCCACTATCACATTCGTTATCCAAAATTGATAACTCAACTCCTGTAATGATCTACTTCCCTTCTGCATAGCAGATGGTGGCATACTCGCACTCGGACACGCTTCTAGTACGTAAGCTTTAAAAATTTGACCTTCCTTATTCCCTTCCAAATCCATTAAACCATTTTCTTTCAAAATAATAATTCAACATTTTGAAATTTCCTTTCCATACTTTTAAAATAATAATAAAAAGATATAGCAATTGGGAATTCATCACAATGTCAAAGTTTAAAGCATCTATTCGCCTTTCAAAATATTATCTTATAAATCTTCTCGTTATTTTAAAGCCATAAAAGCAATCCCATCACTTTAAAATAAAATTTTAAACCCCTTTGTAAAAATCCTTCAATTACTTTTATAATCTTAGAGAAACACAACATTCATTCATAAATCCTCTTATAAAATAATTACTATAATTTCAACTCCTAAAACTATTTCCCTTTAAAAATTCATAAATATATTTGCCCTGAAAAAATATTCAACTTCCAAAACTCAATTCTTCTACAAACTTCATTACCTTCTTGTCTAGGGTATTTACCAAATCGAGTCCAAATCTTGCTAATCTAATTAACATTTTCCTTAAGTAACAATTTACCATACTTTAAATGAGTGAACTTTTCCAATAATAATCCTTTTAAAATATCGTCACTTAAGTTTTGACTTTTAAACTCTTCCCACGTGATGTTCTCCTAATCAACCTTAGAAGTAACTAAAGGAACCTAGTCCTTTTCACAATGGGTGAAATCTGTAAGTTTAAAAGAAGAAAAATACCAATTTGGATTATAGTAGGCCCATTAAGTCTAATGGATTTTAGTAGATCCAATCTAGTTATTAAATAAAATCATATTTTATTCAAGATTGTTTTATATTTATTAAATAATTATGTCAATTAATTTAACTAAATGTTTTATTTTGAACGTATTATGTATACGTTAAATGATCTAACAGTATAACATAATAAAACATAAACATGTGTATAATTACACACACACACACATGTATAAATATTGAAATTTATATCTATTGGATATACATATATGTTATACTTACATATATGGATGATAATTTCATATGAATATCAAGAATATAAATGCCTAAGTATATACATATGTTTAATATACTATAATATATATATATGGTTTTTATATAAATATTTATAGTATCATATATATGTATATATTAGACATATGTATACATATATGTGTATACAAATCTATATAACAAAATTAAATATTTTCAAAATAAGAGAATGTTTGATGCAAAAGTGTAGATGGAAATAAATTTTAAGTTGGATCTTGATCTAATCAAGTTAGAACTAAAAATGAAATAGATTTAGATTTCCACTTTTGCAAAAACCAATCAATAATAGGTCAAGATCCATATGGAAGGACTTCTATGCTTAACAATAACAAAAATATTTTAGGTTTTAAACTATAGATCTGAAAACATACATTCAACATAAAAACATAGTCATTACAAACTATCATCACAATTATAATATATAGCTTCAATAATATGATTAATTTTAAAACATTGCAAATATAAATACACACACAGGTATACATATTAACTTAAGAATGTAAATTTCAAATGCATATACTTGATTAAACAACAAATAATGAATATATTAATTTGAAAACCAAAATTAATTTAACTAAAAGATTAAACATGTGAATATATACAATTTGGATAGCATGAAGATGAAGCATGTGAATATATATAAATATGTATTTGTATATGTATGTATGTATGTATGTGTATGTATGTATATATGTGTGTGTGTACACACGTACATACACACAGATAATTCAATTGATTAAATATTAAATCCATAACCACAAGTGAATTAAATTGTGATAACAAATGTATTTTATTACAATACTCAGATCTAAAATAATTAATAATTTCATATCAAATAAACAATTTAAATGGGCAAAATAAACCAGACAAAAGATTGATTCTATAGGTAAATAATAATACACAAGAGATTTCAGATTAGATTAATAAGTGGCAATCTATCTACACATATTTGTGAATTTGGTCAAGGTTAAACAACATGAATAAATAAAATAAAATAAATGAACTTGAAAAAATTTCCCTTTATAACACATTGATTTGAGAATTCTTCTTGGAACTAAGTAAATCCACACTCAACTTTAGAAGAGAAGGACGAACTACCCAGATTTTTATCTTATTTGATGTTTTGATTTGATTTTGGTAGAAATTTTCGGAAAGGATGAAGAAATTTTCGGACATGGCTGGAAGAAAGGGAGTGATGAAGAAAAAGATAATAGAATCATGAAATGAATGAAAAGAATTTGTTTTAAAGGAAGAATAGAAATCTTTCCTATTATTTCTTTAAAAACTGAACCTTTTAATTCATAATCAATTTTTAGTTACTCCACTTCTGAACTTGAAGTGGCTAACCCGAGATTGTCATCATATGAAACAAAGTTTCCAAAAATCCCTTCGAGCAATTATCTTTTGTTTAAACTCGTTTAAAGTTACATTGATATTGTATATTGATGCGTGCAAATAAACTTATATATTCATTAAATAATTCCAAACAACCCCAAAACATCAAATAAATTAAATAATAATCAATATTTCTCTAATTAATTAAATTGATTTACAATAATTTCTAAATTAATTAAATCGTGTGGGTTTTTAAAGAACTCACATACAGCTATATGACTTGGAGATATGAATACAATCAGCAATTAATATCATACAGTTCAAGTATTAACATTCACACATCAACTTAGTTGGTGGCATGATAGTTTGGCAGAATTCATCATTTATAGACCTTTTGATAACAGCATATTTTATTTTATCTTAAATGGTGACAATGACAATAATTTACACTCATTCACTTCGCCAATAGTACATCACTTTAGGATGATGAAATTTGGTATTGGTCAAAAATCCAATATTATCCACATTCGACCTGATTGGTGCATAACAAAGTCCTTGGTTTAATGCTAACATTTTTTAATAATTGTTCTAGCCAAAGATTTTGAATTTGAGTTGACTACAGTTGACCCTGATACTCATACAAACAAGGAGGAGAATTCTCTATTGAATAATGGTTCACTTCTAATGCTTCAACTCAGACCCAACTATAGTCACTTAATAGATTGTCATGTCATGATTTAACTATAATCAAAGTATAGTATTTACATTAAAGTTCCATAGTATTATCAGGTCGAGAGAACTGAATAACTTCGTCACATTGAGATTTTTGAATTGACCTTGTTGTTATCGACCAATAGGATACACTCGGATAAGTCATTCTATAGTTGTACAATAACTACAAATATGTAACCCCATGGTGTCCTCGGTAGCCATGAGCGATACACTACCTAACTGTAACGATTACGATCTTTCGACGCTCGAAAATCGACATTAATACGTCCACTGTATCAACTGCCGAGCAATCGAATGCCGGAAAACCGAATTGTTATGGAGAAAAAGAAGAGGTAGAAGAAGACAGAAGAAAAAGAAAGAAGAAACAACAGAAAAACACAGAACAACATCAGAATCTCACATATCGCAGCGGAACAACATATAATAGATAAATGAATAATCTTTAAATCAAAGAACTATATCATTTTATACATTACATCATCATTAGAGTTTACAACAACAATACAACACTGGACAGTTATATAAACTTGTCCTCATACAGAATACACAGCGGAATAAATAATATCGTATACAAGTGCTACGTCTCGCCATCCAGCTCGCCACTGAGCTCCACAGCATCTCCTGAATCTAGAATGACCTGATAACCTGACTCTAGACTGCCCGTGTGGAAATTGGTAGAAACCCAGAGTTTAGGAAGGAAACAATAAACTCCAGGTCAGTCATGGTGACTGGTGTGAGAACTTAAAACAGTTATTTATCTTTAAAACAACAACAACAAAGAAGTAGAAAATATCCGCAATGCTTTTGGAAAATGAAACTACCATAAGACCTCCCGCCACACACACAATGCAAACGCAGAATTGGAGGAGATTTCTTCTTATAATAGTCAAACATGCTTACTACGCAAAACAAATCATTTTGATATTATTACTAGTGCATAGTGTAGAAAGCCATTTCGAAAGTATAATATTAATCTTAGCGAGCATAGGTACCATTATACTATGCCTACTATAGCTGCTATGTTAAATAGCAGGTTCTACAACTAAAACCGTACTGGGTTCGTATTGGAAATTGGATTTCCAACAAATGGTCAGGCTAAGGAACTTCCTATGCCACATGGGTACGCCTCTGGATGGACGTCCCGAGAGACAACTACTCTCTGCCAACACAAGGCCGGGTTACCTCTGACACCAGGTAACTACTACACGAATATGCCACCCCCCAGTCCTTTGGGACCTTTATCCGAGGCGCCTCGATCAAACAACAATCACACAGTAAATGAGATTGGAGTATCCACATAGGTTAAATACCAGGGCTCCATACCTGATACCACCCTTTTCCAGAAGGAAATGACATACCCTAAAGGGAGCGACCCTCATAACCTTGCCGCATCATTCCTGTTTCGACCATTTCCGGGTTGTGAGGTCCTGACGAAGTCTCGTCCACAAAGCTATGCTTTTTCACAAAGCCACGCTTTGATCACAAATGATCAATAAATGATCATCACACAGCAACACTCAGCATGCCACATTACTAAATTGGGAGTATATCACTGATAAATTTCAACTACATAACCTCTGAGCTCGTACGTCTCAGAGAAGTGTGTTAAGCTAAGAGAATAAATTCTCCGCCACCAACAGAAATGTATTTGAAAGAAATCAGCTTTATATCTCAAAATGTAATGTCAGACATGTAACTATACAAGTCTGTTCCGGGTTCGAACGGAACCGAAGGCACTTCCAAAGAAGCCCTTGCAATCCGGGTATTCACAATCCCGATCGAACTTCCCATCACAAAGGAAATATCTATACCGTACCTAATGATGCAGAGACAATCGATAGGTCATCCTATCGTTTTCACAAATACCCAGTCTTCACCACCGGTCTTCAATACGATCCATATCGTCGTATCACTAATTCGGAATGGGTTATATGACACAAAGGTCTTTTCCCGGCTAACCCGAATAGTGATCACAATATTTAAAACATATGGATATGGGGATTTCAATTAAGTCACAACTTATTACCCAAATCCTTTCCTTTAAATGGTTTAAACAAATTACCATTTTAAATCTTTAAACAAAAAGATTTACTTCACAAAGTTTACCCAGTTTCACAAGGATTCATTCACAGATTTCCAAAGCAATTTCCATTTCAATTGGATTAACCAATTAAATCTTTAAGTTAAGATTTAATTTATAGCTTTCAAAACTATCCACAGTTCAAGTCTTTTATAATATAAAAGATACACCTTTTAAAATCTTCTTTGATTTCAAAATAAAGCTTAATCATCTTCACAAAGGTTAATTCATAGTTTTTCTCAAACTATTTACAATTTCATTTCAACTTGAAATGTTTCGATACAAATTGGAAATCTTTTCACTTTATGAAAGCTATTATTATTTGAAAATATATAGTTTTCGTTTTGGGAAAAACTGGTTACAATTATACAGGTTAATTATATCCAAGTATAAAGCTTGAATTATAAATTTAAATTTCAAAAACCATATTTTAAATGGTTAAAAACCCATATAAACACCTTTATACTTATAAAATCTTTTAAACCAAAATTCCCAAATTATTGAATTCAATTCAAAATATTGAATTCAAAATTTAAATCAAATGATTTAAATTTCAATTCTATTAAGTTATTTAAAATAACTTTTATTTTTGAATCTCGTTTTCAAAAACTTTCAATTCCAATTCCAAAACTATTTTGGATTCAAAAATTCAATTTTTCAAAATTGATAAAAACCTACGACTTAACCGATTTCCACGTGAAATCCACATTTGTGTGTGTATTGTGTAGTCCACGGTTTAACACAATAGTGCAACAACATCCAATCATCACAGATCAAATATAACAATATAATTGATAAGCGGTATAAACTATAATGCTTATCTTTCATTCATAGATCACAGAAATATACTATAGATAAATAGATCACAACACACATCAGGATATATCACAAAGCATCATATATCAGAGATGTCAAACAATTCAACATTCCATATAATCCAAACATCCATAGGTAGGATTAATTTATATATCTGATTAATTAAAATGAGATAAATTTTTGTGAATATATTTTACCGGTTATGGTAAATTAACAATCAATTAATTTCACATTGATTTTCAAATTTATTTCAAAACAACAAATAAATTTCCAAACATTTCCAAAAGATTTATTCTCAATCACCAAAAATCAATTACCAAATGGATTTCTAAATTTATTTCCTTTTTAAAATAAATTCCTTTTAAGAAGATAAATTCCTTTCTTTTCCAAACTATTCAAAAATCCAAATTTTAAATAAATTCTCAACTTATAAATAATAATTTTGAAATCC